>CM035806.1:82061233-83326540 GCA_020466095.1 Chlorops oryzae
TCAAAAAAAATGTATTGTCGCAATTATAAAATAAAGATTTGCGTTACCCAATTAAATTATCCTGTAAAAATTAATTGGGTACTGTGATCCATCTTATTTTTTCTCTGCGTGTGTGAAAGCTCTCCTTGCGGACAGCTCCCATAAGCGGACATCTCTAAAAAGCGGACAAATTTCCAATTCACAAGTTCTTTTCAAAGGTTTTCATACAAAACATGCTCCAATAAGCGGACGCGGACACATAATTTGGACATTTTTATACGCGACACACTCTGTGTCGAGTGTATATTGCGTTTGTGTGGTTATTTGTAACACCTAGAACCAGTCGAGATAGACCATACAAAATATATATAGAAATGATCAGCGTCACCAGGAGATTCGATTTAGACATGTCCGTCTGTCTGTCCGTCTGTTTGTATACAGTTTTCTTATCGAAGGAGTTTAGCTTTATTGATTTGGTATTGGTATTTTTGGTATGCGTACTCAGAGGCACATGAGAAAGAACAAGTTCGAGAATGGACGCGATCGGATCATTTGAGGGGTACCTCCAGTACTAGGGTCTGTTACGAAAACAACAATAACCGCTCTAAAATCGGAGTTTTTCGAGATATTCTGATGAAATTTGGCATTTGAACATGTTTAGAGGCAATTACTATGAATTTGAAATATTGGAAAAGTGGGCGTGGCAGAAGGGCGTTTTTCGAAAATTCTCTCCTACACCCGAAATTAAATGGGACTTGAGCGAAAGTTGGCACTAATGCCTCGTTTGTAGCCACAAACATCCTCCCCCAAATTTTGTTTTGGTCGGTCCATTATTAAGGGTACCTCCAGTACTAGGGTCTGTCACTAAAATCTCAAAAGTGCCCCAAAATCGGATTTTTTCAAAATATTTCAATAAAACTTATGATTAGAGCGCATATCTAAGTCTCCGATTAGATTGGATTGGGATCCTTTAAAGCATTACAAGAAGGACTTGGATGCACGTTATCGAATCCCTTTTACAGCATATTAGGCCCCTTATAACCTTAAGCACATCTTGATATAAAAAATTATTTGAAAATGTGTGTTTGTGTCGGGTGTTTTATTGTCAGGCTTGCTTGACTATAACAACCTTACTTGTTATACCCAGCGTAAGCGGGGTATATTAGTTTAGTAGTAGTGCGAATCTTGTAACAGGGAGAACTAAGCTCCGGATATATAGACATATATATATAGAAATGATCAGGATCAAAAACTGAATCGATTTAGACATGTCCGTCTGTCCGTCCGTCCGTCTGTCCGTCCGTCCGTCTGTCCGTCCGTCCGTGGTCGGATCTCCTCCGCAACGGCTGGACCAATCAAGTCGACATTTGGCACGCAGAAGTTTCAAATTCGCAACATAGGTCCACCAAGGCGAATGAAAGGTGTAGGGAAATAATTTATGTGGCCCGCCCACTGCCACGCCCACAAATAGAGAAGCACAACATAGTGCGCTCATAATGTCGGGACGCTGGGTATTTCAAAGTCGGGCTTGACCGACTTTAGCTTTCTTACTTGTTAATACTTTTCTTTGTGAAAAATATCTCCCATAAACAGACACAAAACAAATTTCAAATAAAAAACGAACGAGTAGGCATGTTAAACCGGACATATAAGCAGGGTATAAAACATTCAACGTGAAAGTGGCACAGTGAAACAGAAATGGTTTAATACACAATTTTGAGAGGAGATACGGATTTTTTATTTCGAGTAAAATAATGTTGAGATATTTTTTTAATTTTTTTGTTACTTTTTTATTGTTTTAGTGTGAGAAGCCACAAATCTATTTTGTTATTAAAATATTTGGTTTAAACTTTAAAAAATTTAAACAAACAAAATAGGTCGTTTAATCTAAAGATTAGACAAAAAAATCATTTTTTTCGATATAACTGTCAGAAAATTTTCATTAATATGATTTCTGACGAAGAAAGCAAGGAAAAACTTTACGGTCTTATTGTACCTGTAATAAGACAAATTTGGTAAAGTTAGTGAGATGAAAAGATGAAACAGATCCCAGTGTTGCCTGGTGGTTCTCTCTAAAATATTCCTTAAATCCCCTAGATTCGTGATGTTCCCCCCAAATAGTACAAAATTCGCAATTAACAAACAAAAAAAAACCTAATTTAGAAAGAATAACAGCAATTCGACAGATTCGTTATACCAAACACAATAAACTTCGCACTTCATGTTATATGTTTATACACGCGTTAAAAATTGGTTCCCCCTAAAGTCCCCCCAAAGAGCCAAAAAAAACTTAGTCGCCCTTTATATTAGGGGACAAATCATCGGAGAGAAACTCTGTTGATGGCGAGGGAGGCACGGGGAAGAGAGGAAAGCTTCCACATCCACATCCCCAAATGTCCCTCACCATAAAACCAGCTTTGTTGCCGGTGATTTGTCGACGCTAGGGGAATCCCCTACGTAGGTAACACGGAGGAATTCTTTCTTTATATATTCCTTTCATAGTTTCCTTAGCCTACTTTGAAAAAAAAGCAGTCACTGTCTCGAAAAAAAAGATATTTTTGAAAAATATTGGGAAATCAAAACTAAATATTATATATCCCATTATGTTTGATCTGTAGTTTAGTTAAACTTCACATTATTATGCTCTGAAAAACAATTTCATTTTAAACTTTAAATCAAATTTTCTTTTAAGTTTAAGAAAACTGCAATTTAAACTGTAACTGATTTACAGGCCCTATATGTTTTACTTTAAATAAATAGAGACCAGGGACCGTAACTGTTACGACTTAAAAAAAAAAAGTCAAATTATAACCGTTATTTTTCAACCGATAATTTTTCCGTTGGAAAGTAACAGTTAAAAATTGACTTTTATTTTTTCGGTCAGAAATAAAAATAAAAATTCGATTTTTATTTTTTCAGTCAAGAAAATAAGTTAAAAATTGACTTTTATTTGTTCGGTCAGAAATAAAAATCAAAATTTGACTTTTATTTTTCCAGTCAGATATTAAAGTTAAAATTTAACTTTAATTTTTTCGGTTAGATATAAAAGTTAAAGGTATGGACATATAATATATATTCATGATCAGGATTGCTATGAGTCGCCCCTGCCTCAATCCTATTTACCAAAAACAACAGTCAGAGACATGGACAGGTACATGCTTCATGAAATGAGAAAATTTCAAGTTTTTTAATGCAAAAATTCCTTTTTTTATACATTTCTAATATCCAAATTTCCAAATATTAAAGTTCCTTCAAGACTTATGAAAACTATTTAAACTAAATTAAAGTTCAATTTTAACTTTAATATCTGCCTGGAAAAATAAAAGTCAAATTTTGACTTTTATATTCGACCGAACAAATAAAAGTCAATTTTTAACTTATTTTCTTGACTGAAAAAATAAAAATCGAATTTTTATTTTTATTTCTGACCGAAAAAATAAAAGTAAATTTTTAACTGTTACTTTCCAACGGAAAATTTATCGGTTGAAATATAACGGTTATTGATTGACTTTTTTGAAAAAAGTCAAAAAAATATAAATCATTAAAGATTACCACTCCTTACTTAAGAACCATTAAATTGCACGATTTTAAATATCTAATACGCCAATTTTTTCTTTTGACTTTTTGATGTAAATTTTCGAAAATAACTGTTATTTACAATCCCTGATAGAGACTCTAATATATTCACTGCCTTATAGTGATCATCTGTCGTATTTGAGCATGTTTGCATGTGGGACATTTCACGTCAAGTGTACCCGCTCAAAAAATTTCATACTTGGGATTTCGATGAAACTTGGTGGAAATTTTACGCTATGGGAGTACATGAATTTTGCAAAAGAAGGATTTTTTTTGCATCCATAATAAATTCTGAAGGCTGTAATATTTTCTTTCAGAAAGAGCAGACAAAAATATCTTTTATGCAATTCGACATCATAATAGGCCTATTATGATGTCGATTTTAAAATCATAATGAAGCATATTATGACAATAGATTTGAGAAAGTATAAAAAAAATTTTTAGTACAAACAAAAAGCATGGCATACTACCAGGGTTTGTAATGAATTTCAAAGCGTGCAATAATAAATTTCAAAACGCACGCATTTCAAAAAATACAAGGCAAGGTGTGCAATAATAAATTTCAAAATGCACACATTTCAAAAAATACAAGGCAAAAATAAGCAGAGCTACTACGAAGTTGTATAATAAAGAATTTCAAATTATGAATCTGTCAAATAAAAATAAAAATTTTCTTCACAAAAAAACTTTTTCTTAAATTTAGGTTAAAATCTAGTTTGAAATCTTATTGCATAAAATATTGTTCGGCACTCGTGTCGAAACTCAGCTTTTTTCGCACTCGTGGTATTGTAAAACTCGGCTGCGCCTCGTTTTACAACATTTACCACTCGTGCAAAAAAAAGCTTCATTTCGACACTTGTATCGAAAATATCTATGATCACACTTTTTCATTTTCCAATTTGCGAGACGTAGAATTTTTTGAATACAAAAAGGCCCAAAAGTTAAGCACCCTGTATCTAGGCACCCAGTAAATATTTCCTCTCCTCCTTTTGCACAATTCATGTACTTTCATAGTGCAACATTTCCACCAAGTTTCATCGAAATCCTAGGTATGAACTTTTTTGAGCGGGTACACTTGACGTGAAATGCCCCATGTAAATATTCATCCAAAATTTACAATGCATTAGATACTTCAGTCTTTGAAGTTATTTTATTTTATATTATCATGTAAAATAAAGCATTGTTGTTACACTCTCCCAAAAGCGGACAGCTCCCATGAGCGGACAAAAAGTCCGCGACGATGGGTGTCCGCTTATGGGAGCTTTCACTGTAAATGAATGCTAATGTCATGATCTGGATTTTGTAGCATGGTAACGGGTACGGTGGCATTAGCCTTCTCAGCTGTTGGTGTCCTTCTATCTGGATTTGTTATATCTCGTTATAAGCCAAGAGCAAGATACATGGCCGCATGGAACGTCGTTGTTGGTATTCTTACCGTTTTCGGTATATTGTCGTATGCCTTCGTCGGATGTCCCGGAAATGAGAAATCGGTCATCGTCAATATACACGACAGGTAAGTAAAACTAAACTAAATAAAACTGGGTAGAGTAGGGTGAAATGCTTTCCTGTAGTACAGCGAGTATAAATAAATAAAATTTCAATTATGCAAATCAGCTGTTTCTTTGCGGGTTTCAAAATGTTAAAAATAAAATTGAAAATGAAAAACACTGCAATCACGCAAAGCGAAAATCGCCTTCAGTCGCTCTCGAAATCTGCACTAAGTCCCGCCGCGACCAATAAGGCACGTGCCATTTATTCGAATTTATAACACGCGAACGGGAAAGTAAACAATGTTGTCGGTGGGACAAAAAAAATTACAAAAGCCTGATTTGACTTGGAATTCGTGTCGGGAACGTGAACATTGAGCGGGGCATCCGACTAAAACTGATGATTGGGTGCCGATCGCGTTACCTGGGGCTTCTGCAATGGAGAGAGAATCTTATTGGTAAAAGAAATTGAAGCAGATTTTCATCCTTCTGCCATGATGGTCGCCTAATTGGTAGAAAAAAATAATAGGGAAAGATTAAATGCACGAGTATATGAAAAACATTAATAAATAATAAAAATAATATTATTAAAAAATAAATATTAATATTGCCCATGTGTGTCTTACTTCAAGCTCTCTGAGTAATGCGACGACTTGTAATTCGGCTTGCAATTGTGACTATGTGCGGTACTCGCCAGTTTGTAGTGAAACTGGGATGATATACATATCGCCGTGTCATGCTGGCTGTAAGAAACAAACGGTAGGACCCAAAGGAGAAAAGGTACGATCCTGATATCATAACCCTTTTGATTCTTAGACTTCTTTTACCTCGATCTCTCTTTCGCGCGCTCTCTCTCTCTCTTTATATATATATGTATAAATATATATAAATATATATATATATATATATATATATATATATATATATATATATATATATATATATATATATATATATATTATATTTACATTTATATATATATCTCTTTCTCTATCTTTCTCTTTCCCTCTCTCTCTCAACAGTATTTCTACCATTGTTCGTGCATAGAGAGCGGAAACTTCAACGAAACAAGTGGTCCAGTATTTCAACGCTTGACATCTATGGATCTGAAATTTCTTAAAAACAATAGCCTTAGTGAGGACGGCGAAGGCAAAAGTTTAGATGAGGAGATGGTTCGTATTTGTGAAAGCTCAATGTTTTCCATGTCTTTTCAAGAAATTCTTCCCGATCAGTTCTCCAAAGGAGGTCAGGCCATTGCCGGAGCTTGTCCAGTTGATTGTTTTCCGCAATTCGTAACCTTTCTCGCTATTATGTGCGGGCTAAAATTTATAGGCGCTACAGGACGAGCCTCAAATTTTCTGGTCTCGGTACGATCTGTACCAGAGAAGGATAAGACCGCTGCAATGGGTTTCGGTGAGTTTTGAGCAACTAGCGAAGCCAGTTCTACAATATTTATATGACACACAACACACACATACACACACACACACACACACACACACATTCATACACACACAAATACCCACCCACACGCACAAAAAATTACTTATATACAGGAATGATGATGATGTCCATGTTAGCTATGATACCGAGTCCAATATTCTTTGGTTGGGTCTTGGACCATTTATGCCTTGTTTGGGGTAAGACATGTACAAATAAAGGTAATTGCTGGCTCTACGATCCCGGTTCGTTGCGGTGAGTCTGGTTTTCCATATTCTAAGCGTTTACCTGAACTCCTACCTTCGTTCATTTGCAGCTACACATTGAATTTCACCGCTGCGGCGCTCATTGTCATAAGTACAGTTTTTGACGGCGGTGTTTGGTACTTCGTCAAGGATTTGAAAATATTCGACGAAGAAGTTCACGATACTGAAATGAAAATTGTGCAGCACGAGGAGGAGTTAAATGCTGAGAAGAATTGAGAAATGTTAGAGGACTAATTGGTTTTTTGCATCGGATTTTACATAGGTATATGAATGTGCTGTGTTTATGTGTGTGTGTGTGTGTGTGTGTGTGCGTGTGTGTGTTTGTCGTGGGAAAGTGAACGCACGGAAGCCATTAACTCATGGATTGAAACGAGTCCTTTTCTATTCTAGTAACAATGGTGTTTAAGTACGTTCGAGGCTTGGTGAAGGGCTTTTAAGAACGATCCTTGAGATATATGGGCCAAAATTCTTTGTAATGAATCACGAAAAGAAACAATTCGTTTATAGCCAGTTTGTTTTAAACGAAGTTCATTTGCTTTTTTTTAACGAATTATTCATTTGAAAAACGTTTGACACGTTTCAAAGGAATGAGGTTTTCGTTTATATTAAACTCATATTTTATTTGATTGGAATGCTTTTGAATTTTCATTTGAAGTGAACGGGCGTTTAAAATAAGTAAAAAGCAAATACAATTTTTCGTTTGCCCGTCTTGCTTGAATCTCATTGGCTGCTTAAATTTAAATAAGGTTTTGGCATCATTTGAACATTTGGCAGCTTTAGTGTAGCGCGCATACTGGTCTCACAATACGAAGATCGCGGGTTGGATTCCTAGTCGAGCCACACAATAATTGTAAAAAGGGTTTGAAGTAGTGTAGAAGTAGAGATTATGGGGCCAATCAAGTAAATTTCATATGTTACGTTACTAGCAAATGCAACGGCTCGGGCTAAAGTAGCGCAAAGGTAGAGCTTTTGCCGCACGCCCCGGAAGACGGGGGTTCGATTCTCGCCAAAGCGAATTTATTAATTTTTTTTTGTTTGGACTAGTTATTCAAAATTAAATATTAAGAAGAATAAAATTCAAATAATGCACCAATGGCGAAGTCAGACAAGCCATGTATTTTATTTTAAATTTTTTGTATTTTTGAATTTTACTATGCTTCCACATATTTTTCGCCTGCGACAGGGATCGAGCTCCCGCCCTTCAGATTTCTAAGCCAACACTCTTCCATCACACTATCGAGTTATTTGACTTAAAGTTTGCTACGCTGTTATATTAACGTTGAAGCAAAATTGAATTGTAGGCGTCTCGTTTACCGTGTCACTAGTTAGTCTCTACTCTCGGTATCTATACTCGTGCACTGGTTCTTTTTCCTATACTCGAGGACTACTCGCTAGAGCTCCAATTTACCCCAATCTTCTACAGGGTAAATAGACATTTAGAGAGAAAAGAGCAACGAAGGAATTCATTTTAGAGTCTAATGCCCCGGTTACACTTAGGCGAATTAGCGGATTTTCTCATTACCGCTCTAATGAAGCCATTAAGTTGTCATCACCCATACAAAACTCTGGCCGATAATGAGACGATAATGACACATTAACTTTTAATTAGGTTTAATGAACATGGCAGCATTCCATATTCTTGCATTTATTGGGTGTAACGCCATCTCTAGTAAGTAAAACTGCAACTCTATTTCCCAAAGATTAGTTGATTTTCAAAAGAACTGGATTCCGCCAAAAAAAAAATATTAAAGCTTTTTGTCGAAATAAATCTTGTTTACGCATTGCCAGTGGTCAAGCAAAAATCCCACAATGAGATTTCACTGACCTAACCTAATAGGTTAGCTGATTTAGTTTTTCCCTTTGCCTTTTGGTTATCTTGCTTTGGCAAGCTGTGATTTCTTGATTTATACGAGTGTACTCTGAAAAGTTTCCGACTTTAACGTGAAGATGGCAGCACTCATCATTAAATGCTAAGGGAATGTGGCTGCGCTTCTATTGAGAAGTCATCACCAAAATTTCAGGGATTTCGGAAGCTCAGTTGTTATTGGCTGTAATAGCTTGGGAGCAAATGAGCGTTCGGGACGTCCAGAAACTGCAACCACTGATGTTAATATCGATAAAGTTCACCAAATAGTGCCAACTAGAGATGAACGCGGGAAAACAAATTGATTACCATCCCGCCCATCCCGAGTATTCCTAAAATTTTTTATTTTATTTTTTTATTTTATTTTATTTTATTTTATTTATTTATTCAGTCTTTGAATTCATATTCTTATAGACAAGCACTTACAAACTCTTTAATCTAAACAATATATGTATAACAATTAGGTAATTAAAAACTATTCGAGTACATTAAAATCGACTTTAATTTATCTCTTGAAAAGTCAAAATCAAAAGCAACAGAGGAGGAAATAGAATTAAAAAGATTAAGAGCTCTATAAATTGGAGCATACATGGCATAATTAAATTTCTGGACAACTAAATAAAATGGATCATTATGCCTTAAGACTCTAGTGGGCACATTAAAATAAATAAGCTGGAGCAAGGCAGGACAATCAATCCGTACAATAATAATATCGTATATATCGAGAAGAGCATTTAAGGAGCGACGCGACTCAAGAGTCTTTAAACCAATAAGCGCACAACGGGTTTGATAGGTTGGTAGTTGAGCATAGGAATAATGCGCTCGGAGTGCAGATCTAGTGAAAGATTTCTGCACACGCTCTAGAGGAGCAATATGAACATCGTAAAATGGACTCCATATAAATGATGCATATTCTAATTTGGACCTGACTAAAGAGACAAACAGAGCCTTCCAAGTATAAGGATCCGTAAAATGAGCTGAATTGCGCCTAATAAAGGCAAGCATTTGATAAGATTTTGAGATAATATAATTTAAGTGCTGGTTAAAGTTAAATTGAGAGTCAAACACAACACCTAAATCTTTGACACAGTCCGATTTATTAAGAAGATGGCCACCTAGTTCGTAGGAGGTTACTGTCAGTTGGCTTGACTTAGAAAAAGAGACAACCGTACACTTATCAAGGTTTAAGCACAGATAATTTTTAGAACACCATTCATATAAAGCATTCACATCTGCCTGCAGGGATAGCGAATCATTTTGATTACTAACACTTCTGAAGATTTTCAGATCATCAGCAAAAAGCAAGCATTGCGAAGATGTGATGGAATTAACTACATCATTTATGAATAAAAGAAAATGAAGAGGACCCAGGATACTTCCTTGTGGTACCCCAGAAGTAGCAATTATAGGATGTGACACAGAATTTTCAATTCTGACAAATGAAATTCTATTCATTAAATAAGATTTCAACCAAACCAAAAAAATTGAGTGGAAGCCTAGTAATTCAAGGTTTTTTATTAGGATATTATGAGAGACTCGATCAAAGGCTTTAGAAAAATCTGTGTAGATAGAATCAATACGAGATCCTCAAAAAAAGGCAGACAAACAATATGCAGTGAAAATTGTAAGATTTGTGACCGTAGATCGATCCGAAACAAACCCATGTTGCAACGGAGTAATGATGTTTTTCACCGCAAACACCATTTTATCTTTAACAATGCCCTCAAAGAGCTTACTAACATTAGAAATTTTAGAAATTGGCCTATAGTTCATTATGTTATTCTTTTTACCCGACTTGAAGATAGGGGTAATAAAGGCTACCTTCCAGTCATCAATAAAAATGCCAGAATCCAAGGATTTATTGAATATGATTTTTAGAGATAATGACATACTGAACAGGCAATTCTTTGGAATAGTTGCAGAGAACCCATCCAAATCAATTTTTGATGAATTCTTGAATTTGGATATGCCAGTACATATATCTTCATCAATGAGGCTTAAATACCCAAATTCCGTTGTGGAATTTGGTACAAAGTTATCACAGCATAGGCCTGAAAGAGGTACGTAATTCGATTTAAAGAAATTAGCAAATAAATTCGCTGATTCCAGTGTAGAATGAGAGACTTCCTGATTTAGAAACATAGATTTTGGAAATATTGAGCTCTTTTTCTTTGAGTTCACAAAACGCCAAAACTCTTTAGGGTTATTTTTTAGTCTGGATTCAAATTTAGCGATGCACATTTTGAAAAGAAATTTATCAAGACAGTTGAATTCCCGCATAAACTGTCTGTACTTATTATAAAATTGATTTCTTAGGTTCTTGAGTTTTTTGAGACCTGGAGTTTCCCATGGTGTCGAAGAATGTTTAACGAAAATTCGCGGAATAAAGTCATTAATAGCGCCCAGTAGAGTACATTTAAAGCAATTATAAGCGGCTTCAGGACTCAATGCATTCAATAAGTTATTCCAGTCAAAACTTTTAATTTTAAGATTTAAGAGATCAAAACTACACTTCGAGTAATCGTAACTAAAAGAATAATCCACTAATAGAGGCAAAAAATCGTAAAATTCCAATATTATAGATAAAGGAATATGATGTACTGTTTAAGGCGATAAAGAAAAAGTAGCTTCAAAAACATTAGAATTAACATTTATATTAATAAAGACTAAATCTGAGTCTACTAAGCATATTAAAACAGCTATTGATTTGAATGAGATCAATATCTGCAAATATATCCACTAAGCACAATTCAATATCACTTGACACATTGGATGGCATAAGGCCACTACAATCAATAGAATTCTTCCAGACTAGGTTATTTAGATTAAAATCACCGACCACACTTAAGTGACCTTCACCCATTATATTTTCTGCAATGTAATAAATATTGTCACTATGCATCTTGTATAGCTCCAAACAGCTATTCGGCGGGACATAAGAAGCAACTATGAATAATTTTCCAACTTTACCAGTAATAGCCACACAAAGTTGATCAATAATCGAATCATCATTGTGCAACTGTACAAGAGACGTAGAAAAAGTATTTTTCACGGCAACCAAGACACCACCCCCTCTTCTGCAGCCTGTTTTTATCGGATCACGATCCTTACGGAAGATACAATACAGATTCAAATCAAAAAACTCTTCATCAAAAAAATCAGCACTAAGCCAGGTTTCAGTAATAAGAATTATATCATACTCGAAGTGAGCAGTCTTGGTAAGAAATAAGTTATTCTTTGTGCGGATACCAGAAACATTATGATAATATATTTTTAAAGACTTTTCATTATTATAAGATATATCAGCAAATAAATTACTCTCAGCACAGTGTTTAACACAGCACTCCTCCGTTGTTAAGAGATCACTTGAGGCTCTGGTTCTTTTCGAAAAAAACGGAAACCACGCACTCTAACACCCGCCGGCCACAACGAAGGCATTAAGAGCTTATCGTAGTCCGAAGGAGAGACACCTAGCTTGGAATTTAGAGAGTTAGCCGGAGCATCTTTTTTTATTAGCTTATAGCATGAAAGCAGACTTTAATCAATAACAGCGCATCTGGAGACATACTCAATAATGTCATCTTCAGTGACCGTCGGCTTAAAAGAAGATAAGTGCAGCCACCTCGAACGAGCAACTACACATAACCAGTGTTGGGCGAATTGTCTACATATACATTGTCTACACGATTTTCTACATGTAGACAATGTAGGTAAACAATTCAATTTTTCTACGTAAACAATGTCAACAATGTAGACAATGTAGACAATTTAGAAAAAACCATTTAAAAAATTCGATACTGATAAAAAAATTCGACTGCTGATAGTGTTGACTGCTTCATAATTCCCAAAACGTATTGTAAATTTAAGTAGCAGCTATTGATACGAATTTCAATTAAAATCCGAAGAATTCTAGCTGAACGAAGCGAAATGCAAAATAATTGGGAAGAAACAGCAGTACGTTTGAAATTTTGCTGGTAATGTTCTTAAAAACGCAGGAAAATATCTGTTCGTATTCTCTTTTTTTTCAATAGAGGTACATATTTTAAAGACACATATTGTCAACACTATTTTCTATATTGTTTACATTGTTTACATTGTCTACATTGTCTACACCATTGTCTACATTGTTTACGTGATTGTCTACGTCGACACGTAGACAATTACAAATTGGTGTAAAATGCCCAACACTGCACATAACTCAGTGCTTTCAGCAGAACCAACAATAACGGCATTTCTACTACGTTTACCGTTTATTACTTCAGTCAAATTAGACGCAGTGAGCGAAGATGAATTACAGGCAGCTGTAGAGCCAGAAGACTCCTGAGCAGACTCACTCGCACACTGTTATAGGCTACCAGCATCACTTACAGATCTTAAGTCCACAACCTGTGAGCATGACGAACTACTAGGTCTTGAAGAGTTTAATACAGCCAAATTGTTACTTATATTGTTCGGAGCCGGAGAGAGCGCCCCAATAGCAGAAGCCGAATTTGCAGAATGAATAGACGAAGATGGATTAGAATTAGATACAGCCTTTTTATGTACCAGGCGCCCAGAGTGCGTAACTACACTAGCTGCGTTTGACTTAATTTTCGAAGAAGACGAAGACTGAAGATCACCGACCTTTGCTCTAGCGCGTGTGATAATTGCATTATTGTTGGTAGTTTGACGACCAGTAGTAAGCGAAGAAAGAGGCGAGGACAGAGGCGAATTAACTCCCGAAGAATTAGCGGCAACCGAAGATTGCGATTTAAGAGGCATATTAGATGTATCAGAGAGCGAAAATTTCTCTAATAAAAACGAACATTTCAGATTTAGAATTTTAACTTCTGCAGCTAGTTTAAGCACATTTTTAGGTTCATCATTTAAGCAACTATTGCAAATAAAAACAATATTAGGTATATTGTTTACAAGATCGACAAGATCATTTTTTGTTTCAGCACAGATCGTATGAAAATGATTTTTGCAGTTGAAGCACCTCAACTGAGCGTTAACGCGATTACAAATTAAGCAAAGAGACGTCATGTCAATACCGATGTCGATGATCCACTGTGAATTTTTCCCGCCGGTCCTGAAGCCCTCCCAGAAATTTTTTCTCACTAGAAGGGGGTATTATATATGGGATTTACCGCGACGAAGCCAAATTATCAAGAATAGTGGCAGATACATATTTCGGGACCCGCGGGAATTCTGAAGGACGCAGGAATTTCGGGATCACGTTTAAATCCAGCCAATCCCGCACTTTTTTAAATTCTTCCCATCGCGCATGTTTTCTAATTTTTCCCGTTCCGCCCGCGGAAATTCCGTCCCGCGCTCATCTCTAGTGCCAACCGACCGTCAAAATAAAGCAAGACAGCTGCCCGAGGCCATTAACAAGTCCAAAAAACGTGTTTGTCACATTTTGAATCAAGACTTAGGCATGAAAAAGCTATCCGCGTATTGTGTGCCGCGTTTTTTTACATTAGACCAGACCCACCCAACATATTATTAAAATTGTGATCAAAAGCGACTCGAATTCGAGTCGGGTGGTTGATTAAAATAATCAAATATGCGCTCGTTTTCTAATCGAATATGACTGTTTTGTCGGGAGAAAATAGTACCCTAGCCGGGACTCTTCTGAAAGAGTCTTTTATGACCCGTCTTTCTAATTATCTGCGACTCTTTCTCGAGTCTTATTTTAAATCATACGCGAGTCGTTTTGGACTGGAATTCATAATCGAAAGTGATTATTTTTTTAGTCTAATTTTAAATCACGCACGAGTCGTTTTCGATTCGAATTTATAATCAAAAGCGAGCTTTTTTTGAGTCATATATTCAATAATAATCGAGTCCTTTTCGAGTCATGCTTTTAACCATTTTCTTTATAAAAACAACAAGAAATATATTTTTCAATTAAATAAAATCAAAATTTTTATTGTGGTTCAGTTTGTAAGACCAAATGCAAATGCGTTCACAGTACGTCGCAAAATACTTTTGTTTAAATAATAAGAATATACAATAATTGTAATTAAATTGCTTTTCCACAGCAGTTGGTTTTGATACCCGACACACTCTTTGTCGAGGGTATATTGCGTTTGTTGGGTTGTGTGTAACACCCAGAACCAGTCGAGATAGACCATACAAAATGTATATAGAAATGATCAGCGTCACCAGGAGATTTTATTTAGACATGTCCGTCCGTCTGTTCGTCTGTCTGTCCGTCTGTCTGTCCGTCTGTCTGTCTGTTTGTATACAGTTATCTTATCGAAGGAGTTGAGCTATATTGACAAAATTTGGTATGCGTGCTCACGGGGACATGAGTAAGAACAGGTTCGAGAATGGACCCGATCGGACCATTTTTAGGGGTACCTCCAGTACTAGGGTCTGTTACCAAAATCACAAAAACTGATCTAAGATCGAAGTCCTTCAAGATATTTTGATGGAATTTGATATTCGAACATGTTTAATGGCAAGTAATACGATTTAAAAAAATTTGAAAAGTGGGCGTGGCATAAGGGCGTTTTTCAAAAATTGTCTCTTACTCCCGAAATACCAATGGGACTTGAACAAAAATTGGCACGTATACTTCCTTGACAGCCAGTAACGTCCTTCCCAAATTTTTCGATCGGACCATTATTAAGGGTACTTCTAGTACTAGGGTCTGTCACAAAAATCCCAAAAATGCCTCAAAATCAGACTTTATTGCAATATTCCAATGAAACTTAGAATTTGAGCGTATATAGAAGGGTCCGATTACAATTCCAAAAAAGTTTGATAAGTGGGCGTGGAAAAAGGGCGGTTTTTATTTAGAAATTTAACAAAAGTCGGTATATGGGGCTCCTTATGCCCTTAAACACCTTTTGATATTTAAAGTTATGTGTCTGTGTCGGGTATTCTTTTGTCAGGCTCGCCTGACTATAACACCCTTACTTGATATATATAAAGGAACCTACATTTTTTTAATTGACTGAAACTAACATTTTTTATTTAGTGAGTTTGTGTTCACAGCATGTCGTATATTGCCGTAGATTGTATAATAATGAAAATATAATACAATATAATAAGTAATAAATGGTTCGACTTGCTCTGATAATAATATACAGGGTGTCCAGAAAACTTTTGTAAAAAATCAAACCATCGATAGGTCGAGTCAAGAGAAACATTTTTTGTTTGCAGACAAAACTCTCTTACTGGTACCGTTTAGGAGCTGTAGCACTTCAAAAAAGTTTATTTTTGTATGAAATTTTTGCGAATAAAAAATTGTTTAAAATGTAAGTAAACTCAAAATTTCATACAATTTAGTCTTCAATTTTTTTTGCTTCGATCGAGTTTCGAGAACCCACGACATGTCACAACATCCAGCGTGCTAGGCGAACGCTTTAACCAGTAGGCTAAACAAACAAACACGATATGATCGTCAAAATGCTCAGTTGAGTTTATGGTTATTCAGATTTTGGGAAACATGCCTAAAGATTCTTTCACTCCAAATTTTTTTTACTTGAAAATGAAAAAATATAGTAAGAAAAAATATTATATGCAATTCGACATCATAATAGGCCTATTATGATGTCGATTTTAAAATCATAATGAAGCATATTATGACACTAGATTTGAGAAAGTATAAAAAAAAATTTTAAAACAAACAAAAAGCATGGCATACTACCAGGGTTTGTAATGAATTTCAAAGCGTGCAATAATAAATTTCAAAACGCACGCATTTCAAAAAATACAAGGCAAGGTGTGCAATAATAAATTTCAAAACGCACGCATTTCAAAAAATACAAGGCAAGGTGTGCAATAATAAATTTCAAAATGCACGCATTTCAAAAAATACAAGGCAAAAATAAGCAGAGCATACTACGAAGTTGTATTATAAAGAATTTCAAATTATGAATCTGTCAAATAAAAATAAAAATTTTCTTCACAAAAAAATCGTTTTCTTAAATTTAGGTTAAAATCTAGTTTGAAATCTCATTGCATAAAATATTGTTCGGCACTCGTGTCGAAATGAAGCTTTTTTTTGCACGAGTGGTAAATGTTGTAAAACGAGGCGCAGCCGAGTTTTACAATACCACGAAACTATCGTGAAATCGAAGTACCATCGAAAATATCTATTAAAAAAGGAGAATAAATAACAATAAATTTTTCATTATTTCCACATTATCTCCGTAAATACGGTTCTCGAGATTTTAATATTTTGCCATGCGATGAATTAAAGGCTATAGAACAAATTTGCATTAAAAAGTAAATTTAGTAAAAAATGTAGCATACGATGATTTCCCGAAAAATGTCGATATTTTCATGAAGAGGTCAATTTAAAACAAAAGTCACTTAGATCAATTTGGGGGTTATGGCTCGATATGTAAATAAAGGACATATTCGAGTTCGATTTTGTCGTAGGGTTAAAATGTATATGTATCCACTAAAAACATCAAGCAGGTTATAAAGCTTCAGTTAATTCATTCGTTTCAATAATTTATATTTGAAAACATTCCCACCACGTTGCCTAAACAAAATAAAATAATGTTACTGCAACGTTTTTATGTTACCTTTACAAAACGTTATGGTAACGTTCAGTGTTGGCTGGGTAGCGTGGACAAACTGCTTTTGCAGTACAGAGATCATATCGTTATCTGTAGTGTTGAATTTGGCGTAGCAAATGTCTAAAAAAGAAAGAAAAACAAGTAAAGAAGTTTACATCGGCTAGGCCGATTGTACACATACCTTTTCCTTAGCCTAAAATATATTAAAACATTACCTTAACAAAAATTCCTGTCGGTTTCGTTGTTCTAACTTGGATATCTAGCTACACCTTATCTGTGCGTCAAAATCGATTTAGCGTCACAAACTCGAAATTATTATTAAGCACAAAATTTTTGCGAATGGTGGGCATGGTCAAATTTTAACCATTAGAGGACATTTTGTCTAGCTGCGAAATACTCAATTCAAAAGAGTGAAAATCAAATTTTTGCGAATTTCGCGGATGGTGCTCTTGATCAAATTTTAACCGTTAGAGGACATTATATCTAGCTGCGAAATACTCATATCAAAATAGTGAAAATCAAATTTTTGCGAAATTCGCGGGTGTTGGTCTTTATCAAATTTTAACCGTTACAGGACATTATATCTAGCTGCGAAATACTCATATCAAAATAGTGAAAATCAAATTTTTGCGAAATTCGCGGATGGTGCTCTTGATCAAATTTTAACCGTTAGAGGACATTATACCTAGCTGCGAAATACTCATATCAAAATAGTGAAAATCAAATTTTTGCGAAATTCGCGGATGGTGCTCTTGATCAAATTTTAACCGTTAGAGGACATTATATCTAGCTGCGAAATACTCATATCAGTATGGTGAAAATCAAATTTTTGCGAAATTCGCGGGTGTTGGTCTTTATCAAATTTTAACCGTTAGAGGACATTATATCTAGCTGCGAAATACTCAATTCAAAATTGTGAATATCAAATTTTTGCGAAATTCGCGGGTGTTGGTCTTGATCAAATTTTAACTGTTAGAGGACATTATATCTAGCTGCGAAATACTCATATCAAAATAGTGAAAATCAAATTTTTGCGAAATTCGCGGGTGTTGGTCTTTATCAAATTTTAACCGTTACAGGACATTATATCTAGCTGCGAAATACTCATATCAAAATAGTGAAAATCAAATTTTTGCGAATTTCGCAGCTGTTGGTCTTGATCTAATTTTAACCGTTAGAGGACAAAAATTCTAGCTGCGAATTACTCAATTCCAAATTGTGAAAATCAAATTTTTTCGAATTTCGCGAATGGTGGTCATGGCCAAATTTTAACCATTAGAGGACATTTTGTCTAGCTGCGAAATACTCAATTCAAAATAGTGAAAATAAGATTTTCGCGAATTTCGTGAAATGCGGTCGTGGTCAAAATTTAGTCAAAAGTGACGACTTTAGTTCGCGGCAAAATACACAATCAGAAGAAGCTACAAAAAAAATCAGTTTTGTATACAGTAAAAACTAAAGTTAAAATTTAATATCATTTTGGTTTTTATATATAACAATGCCAAAAAGGAATTAAATAAAAACCTTTTTGGTTTAAATAAAAAGAGAGAAAAAAATTGAGCATTTTTCGTATGAATAATAAAAAAAATTTTTGTGTAGAGCGAAAAGAAATGAGGGATATTGCCTCACAAGGATGCGTGCTATGCTCTTGATCCCAGGGTCCGAGGTTCGATTCCCGGCACAGGCGACACGGAGTGTAATGTTCCAAGCCTAGCACTGGTTTTTCAAAAATCGCATGTTAGGGGCCCACTACATAAAAAGACATACACTCACACAAACACAAGAAAACCTCCTTGGTATCACAATGGGCCGATTAACGGCCTAAGTGGCAGCCACTTCAACCTACCTACCTTTTCTCACAATCTAATGTCGGCGAGTGCAATCCCCGGTCAGGCGAGCGTCATTTTTTTTTTTTTTTTTGAGGAATAAGTAGGTAATAATTATAAATAAGAATAAAAATTTAAGAGGAAGAAAAAGCTTGCAACCAATCTTTTTATGGGGGAAATAAATGAGATTCCAGCAGAAGAACCTCTCATAGGAATTCTTGAAACAGCATGACGGACAGACACACATTTTTGAAGGTAGTCAAGATACTTCAAACTATATCGCTGGCAACTATGTTTTCTCCTTCCCGAGTACATCAATTTGTCCTTTTTCCAAGTTCAAAATTTACTTTACCTTTTTCCAAGCCCCAATATTTTTCCACAATTTCTTTCGCCTGCGACAGGGTTCGAACTCGGACCTTTCAGAATGCTAAGCAAAAACGCTTCAACTACGCTAACAAGCGATATTATTCGCGCGTACTAGATTTATTATATCAACGTTCGATAAAATCGAACTATAGACGCCTCGTATGTTTGTACGAAAGCTATGTAATCGCGAGAACAATTTGACAATTTGAGAATTTTGTTCGTTTTTGAGATCTTTTAAAACCAAAAGGTATTAAAATAAAACTTTTTGTTAATGAAATTCAAATTTAATACTAAAAAGATTTAATTTTATACAGTGCCGTAGCAATTCTGTTTTGCGTGGGGGGAAAAATAATTTTTTCAATTTTAACTTCTATTTTAATCAAAACCATATTACATGCACGCTTTCAATGCAAGCGTTTAACGGACCTTAAGGAATCGTATCGAATGAATACTTTTTTAAAGTGTGTTCGAAATAATCAGCTGTTCTTCTTAGAGCTATTATACACGAGACGATATAAGCGGGGTAGGCAAACAGTTCAATTCAAAAAGTGCTGCCACACGCACGATTTTTCTCCTTTATAGCTTCCATTTTTCCTACTCTCCGCGAAAAATCCTTTTTTTAAAACAAGTATGCTTATAAGGTGGTTGAGCCAAATAAAACCAACGGCTTTACAAGGCCCGATTTTCAGAAAACATATTTCTAGCACTCTCAGCATAATGATTTTTGGCATATTCGAAAGCGTTTATATATACTTAACAAACCAAACAAAATTGCTTCGATTGTGTAGCTGAGTGAATAGTTATCTTCCAACAAAGTCTACAGAAGTAAAAACAACGTGCTTGATATAATTTTGCGTGAGAAGAGGAACAATGTTTTTCTAAAAGTTGTTGATAATTTTGTTAAGTCTTGGTGCCCATACCAAAAGTCGGACTTTATTCAAATTAAAAAGGATGGAAACAACCCCTGGCAATGCTGTATTCCAAATAAAACGTAAAATTATATTGAGTGATTTTAATAAGGCATACAATAGTCACCTTGCAACTGGTTCTTTAAAAAAAAAATTTTTTGGAGGCCTTAATGGACCTTAATATACCAAGCACTTAAAGACAATGAGAAAGAAGGCCTTTCACTGCAATGGGCAGCAAGCTAACGAAATTATTATCGATAATGCATTGTACCTGCACTTGAATATACAACTTTGAGTTTTAAAAATATTATTTTACATAAGAAGAGCTGGGAATTTTTATTTATTTAAATTTTTGATCTCAAACAATATTTACAATGAAATCATATAAAAATTTAATATTTTTCTTTAATTGTTCGCACGTGTTTGAGAGCAATCAGAATTGGGCCTTATTAAGACATGGGGTTTCTAATATGACAAAAAAAGGACAATTTATAAAATGTCTCAACTGAATACTTTTAAACACTTTTTTGTACTTTTTTTTACATTTTCGGATAAATAAGGTTAAATAAAAGTGATTAAGATCCAAAATCTCTCTAAGTTTAACTAATTTCCGACTTTCCAACGTCTTTAACACGCTGTTTTGAATACCCCTATAGTTTTAAAAATTCACATTTTCCCCTTTTTGCCTTATCCCCAAAAATGGGGAAATTTCCATAACATGACAACTAATTAGAAACGAATTTTTTTTTTTGGAAAAATTGTCCATTTTATCGTTTTTTATAATTAATTCATGAATATATGATAGAAAAAATAAACTTTGAAGTATTCGCTATAAGAATAAATCAGAAAAAATTCTGTTTTCATAGAGGAATATTATTTTTTCACATTTAAAAAAAATACTCAGTTTTGATTAGGACAACTAATTAGAAACGCGGAAATATTTCAAGCAATTTAAAGGAAAATAAAAGTAAAATCTATTGTTTTTTGTTAGTACTTGGTCGGAAATCCTCTCTGCTTCAATACAGCTCCGCAACGGTTTTGCATGGACTTGATTAGGTCTTGGCATCGCTTAGCTGGTGCGTACCACGCTTCCTTCACTTTTTCTTAAAGATTATCGCAATTTGTAAAATTTGGAGTCCTGAAGGCTCTTTTTACTTCACCCCATAGGTGTGCAGTGGAATTCAAATCAGGTTTTTGCGACGGCCACTCAATGACTTTCATGGAATTTAGAGAAATTAAGTTTTTCGTGTACTTCGAGGTGTGCTTTGGGTCATTGTCTTGCTGAAAAGACCAAATAACCGGCATGTTTTCTTCGGCCCACGGCAACATTACGTTTTCCAGAATGTCATTGTTTTTTCTACCCACAATTTGATGAATTAGGCCACCGCCGTTCCACGAAAAACAGCCCCAAACGAAAATAGATCCACCGCCATGTTTCACTACGGGCGTGGTGTATCTGGGATCCAGTTCTTTACATTTGGGGTGCCGAACGTACTTTCTCCCGCCAGGGCCAAATCTTGGTTTCATCACTCCAAAAGATATATTTTCATTTTTGAGCTGTACAATTAGCATGGTTTTTAGCAAATTGCATACTTTTTTTCTGTAAGACAACCTTACTAGAGGTTTCTTTCGTGCGAGTCTGCCGTGAAGCCCAGCATCTACCAAACGACGAGCAACCGTTCTTTTTGATATTTCTTTGTAAAACATTTCTATAATATCGCGTTGTGTATCGGCAGAGGTCTTTCTAGGGTCAGCTTTGGAGAGACGAAAAATTACTTTATCAAATCGTTTCGAGGTTTTGTGTGGTCTAGCTTTCTGTGGAACATTTTCTGGGGTCTTATATTTTCGAATATGAAAAATAGCACCAATTACCATCTTTTTGGAACAATTTAGCTGAGTTGCGATTTGTTGGTATGAGAGGTCAAACTCACGAAGCTCAATAATTGTCTTTCTTGTCGCCGACGTACAATTTTTGCCTTTTCCCATCCTTTAAGCTATTTAGCTAAATAATGTTTCATTCAATATGCCTTCGCTTGATTCCAAATAATAAAATCTTACCAAAATATACACAAATAACTAAAATAAACTGACTTTTTGGCACTGCTAAAACTTCGTTTCTAATTAAGTTTCAAAAGAAAAATCACGTGTTTCAATTGAGAATCCTACCCATGCAAATTTAGCAGCCTATCGAAACGGCTATCCATTTCATTTCAAATGAGAGCAAGATGGGAATATAAGGACAGCGGAAATGCAGTGTTTAAATAACGGAAACAATTGAAAAGTGGAGATTTATAAGATGAGAAGCATCGTTTCTAATTAGTTGTCAACGGCTGTATCTAGCAGCACTTTAATTGATAAAACCGTTTTTCCGATACGAATTGACAAAGAAATAAAAAATATAGTGCGTGAAAAGACAAATGACGAACAAATCCTGGAAACCATTCTTTTAAGATTCAATAAACTAAAAAATCGCAAAGTGCAATTATATTAAATATGATTGAATATCATTGTTTTTTCGATTGTCATTTATTTTTTCTTCTTTTTTAATTTTTTTCATGGGCAAAAACAAAAATGCGTTGGGGGCAAAGCCCCCTCTTGCCCCTATGGTTGCTACGGCACTGATTTTATACCGATTAGTTTTAAATTTAAACCTATAGTTTTTACTGTGTATACAGAAATGAGAATAAGAGAAAGAGTGTTTTTTTCTTATGTGTAGGATGATGACCATAAATATAGCGATGTTGCAATTTTTTTTCAGCAAAAGCTTAAGTCTACACAGTAGCTATACACACACCAAATTTCAATAGGCTGGGATGTATACTAAAAAAGTTATTCACGAAAAACGTAAAAAATCGTGATTTTTGAAACTTCTGAACCACGACCCAAGAAGGGACTACAAAAAAAATTTGTATGCAGTTTTTCGGACATTTACCTGGTTCAAGCCCATGCCAAATTTCAACATGATATCTTTCATGGCTTAGGAGTAAATTAAGAAAAACTAAAGTGTGACCGACAGACGGACAGACAGACAAACAGACATACAGACATGGCTAGATCGACTCCTCTTGTCACCCTGATCTAGAATATATATATGTGTCTATATCTATCGCGACTCCTTTGGTATGTTACATACTCCGTGCCAAACTTAATATACCCTTTCCTTCGGAAAAGGTATAAAAATATTATTTTTATCATATTTTTCAGGAATTAGGTTAAATAGGTAAGTAAGTCTGAGAATTGAAATCTTTGACATTAATTAGGGATCACTATACGCAATGTACAAACTTTTAATTATTGTTACCAGAAAGCATTTTTCGGCGCTTGGTTTAGCGCTGGTGCCTTTCCAGGCATGGGCACCAGCTAACTTGTCCGTAAAAACTTTTCGAATGGCTACTCTAATAAATTTCTTGCAACTTTCGCCGCCAGTTTTTGCTATGAATTGTTTCTAAAAAGTTGCATAATTCATAATTTATAATAAATTAAATTCTTATTTTTAAAACTAGTTTACACAATTTAGGTTGAGATTTCAGCTCAATATAGTTGGAAGCACAAAGTGTAGAAATTTTAGTTAGGTAATTGTATAATTATGGGCAAATTATGGGCTAATTACGGCCCGATAAACATTTTTTTGGGCTGTACTAATTTCCGTTAAATTTAAAATTTTATGTTGCGCTTCCAGCTCTTAATCAAGACAGCAGTACATATATTTAGAGATATTGAATGTAAAACGATTTATATCAATAGTTTTGTGCTTGTAACGTGCTTACTACTTATGCAGCCCAACATCCACTAAAATGCAATTTCATCGAATAATAATCATAATTGGTTTTGGAACATCTTAACTTCGAAAACCAGTTTTCTAAAAAGCTCTTTATGAAGCTTAATGAAGCTTTGCCAGTTTTGGGTTTGTGTCCGAGGTAGCCGATGGTGGATGGAAGAGATAAATAGGTATTTCTCTATCATATTGGCATGCAGTGCTGCCAACTCAGGGTTTTCCCCATTTTTGGGGGAAAATATTTCAATTGGTTTTTTTTGGGGTGAGAAATTCTTAGGCTTTTTTTAGGGGAAAAATAATTACTCAATCCAATTTTTTTGTCACTAATACCACATTTTTAGTTTATCAGGAACAAAAACTTTCCTCAGTCTTGGGTAATTATATAATAAGGAAAATTTAAATTGTGGTGTTCAGTTCAGCTTTCTTCTCTTTGTAGTTCCATTCTTTGATTCGGTTATGGAACATTTCTATTGCCTTTCTTATTTGAGCATCGAAGTCCTGGTTATTCAGGTTGGAAAATACTTCTAGAAATGTAAAACAGTTATAAGGATGATATTACTTGCGTAATTTGAAAAGCCGACTACTTACCTTTCAAAATTTGGCCAAAAAGCTTGTACTTCTTAAGTGCACCTTTCGCGTTTCTTCCTTCCCAATTGTATTCCGATAAGGTGTTGTCAGTGACGCAATTCCTCATAATGGAGTCCAATGTTTCTGTCTGCGCTGAAACATTTGCGTCGGAGGTGCTGTCATCCGACACGTGCGCAGGATATTCACGTTCATGTTCCAAATTCAAACTTTCCTTTTCAACCTTCGTTGCTAAATTGGCTGCAAATTTTCTTTTTTCGTTCCATTTGTAATTATACAAAGTTTTTCTTTTCATTTTTAGGAGCCTACTTTTTTTTTTAAACTTTATTCGAAACACAAGCTGACACGTTCTTCATAAAATATACTTTTTCAATATGTATCCTAGTGTGGTGTACAATTTAATCCCTTTTTCGTTACTCGTAGAAGTACTTGGTACATTAAAAAAAATATTTCAGTTTCTATGTAGTGGTTTGCACATCCCAGTAGTCAACTGAGCCACCCAAACACTGGTGTTTTCACCAGTCCATGGTGGCATGGACGCGTCTATCGGCTATCCAAAACGCTGTCCCATTTTACATTGTGATGTCATTGCCATGGGCGGGTCGTCCGTTTATACGTCTTCCTTGGCGAGCCTTTTCGCTAGCGAATAAGGACATGCGTTTTGTCTACTGCGGAAGGGGTAGCTATTTACCTAGGGAAGGTGGACTGATCATTTCACCGATGGAATAGCACTAGTGTTTGGGCTATAGAAGAGGGACGGATAAATTGACTACACACCCAAATAATATGAAATATAAAGTTTTTGTGGTTTTAGCATTTTATTTTTTTTTTCGTTTTTTATTTTCTTTTCGTTCATATATATGTATATACATTAATATTTTTAATTAATAAAAACTAACAACAACAACTAACGTAAACCTGCTTTTAAATTCATTTTCATTTCTTTGTACTTTTCAGTCATTTTTTTCGTATTTTCGTACTTGGTACCTCTTTCTTAATTTAAAGTTAAATTTAAAAAACAAATTAAAATCACTTCAGTTCCGTCTTACAACTAATAAAATAAAAATCACTGCATGTGCATATAAAAAAAAAAATTAAATACATGGAATGGTTTTTCCACCGAAATTTTCATATTTAGCTCTGTTGTTCTGTTTCTTTTGAATCGTATTTTCGTACTTGGTACCTCTTTCTTAATTAAAAGTTTAATTTAAAAAACAAATAAAAATCACTTCAGTTCCGTCTTACAACTAATAAAATAAAAATCACTGCATGTGTATATAAAAAAAAAATTAAATACATGAAATGGTTTTTCCGCCGAAATTTTCTTATTTAGCTCTGTTGTATCGTTTCTTTTGAAGTTGCATTGCTTTCCTCAAGTGTAACAGGTTGGCTGATAAGTCCCCGGTCTAACAATGAAAAACACATTTTTTTTATCAAAATTCGTTTTTATTATTCAACATAGTTCCCTTCAAGAGCGATACAACGATTATAACGACCTTCCAATTTTTTGATACCATTTTGGTAGTACTCCTTCGGTTTTGCCTCAAAATTGGCCTCAGTTTCGGCGATCACCTCTTCACTGCAGCCAAATTTTTTCCCTGCGAGCATCCTTTTGAGGTCTGAGAACAAGAAAAAGTCGCTGGGGGCCAGATCTGGAGAATACGGTGGGTGGAGAAACAATTCGAAGCCTAATTCATGAATTTTTGCCATCGTTCTCAATGACTTGTGGCACGGTGCGTTGTCTTGGTGGAACAACACTTTTTTCTTCTTCATATGGGGCCGTTTTGCCGCGATTTCGACCTTCAAACGCTCTAATAACGACATATAATAGTCACTGTTGATGGTTTTTCCCTTCTCAAGATAATCGATAAAAATTATTCCATTCCCATCCCAAAAAACAGAGGCCATTACTTTTCCAGCGGACTTTTGAGTCTTTTCACGCTTCGGAGACGGTTCACCGATCGCTGTCCACTCAGCCGACTGTCGATTGGACTCAGGAGTGTAGTGATAGAGCCATGGTTCATCCATTGTCACATATCGACGCAAAAACTCGGGTGTATTGCGAGTTAACAGCTGCAAACACCGCTCAGAATCATCAACACGTTGTTGTTTTTGGTCAAATGTGAGCTCGCGCGGCACCCATTTTGCACAGAACTTTTTCATATCCAAATATTGATGAATGACATGACCAACACGTTCCTTTGATATCTTTAAGGCCTCTGCTATCTCGATCAACTTCATTTTACGGTCATTCAAAATCATTTTGTGGATTTTTTTGATGTTTTCGTCGGTAACCACCTCTTTCGGGCGTCCACTGCGTTCACCGTCCTCCGTGCTCATTTCACCACGCTTGAATTTTGCATACCAATCAATTATTGTTGATTTTCCTGGGGCAGAGTGCGGAAACTCATTATCAGGCCAAGTTTTTGCTTCCACTGTGTTTTTTCCCTTCAGAAAACAGTATTTTATCAAAACACGAAATTCCTTTTTTTCCATTTTTTTCACAATAACAAAAGTTGCTTCACAAAAAACGCTCTATCTCACAAACTAATTGACTTACAGACGTCAAATTTTGACACGAATCATTTGAAGGTTGCCACTATATAAAAATAATATGCATTTAATACTAGCGACGCCATCTTTGTGTCAGACCGGGGACTTATCAGCCAAACTGTTATTATGGGAACACCAGTTTCAGTGGCAGCAATTGCGTCTGGAAAGAGTAATTTTTTTTAATACTTTTCAGTGATTCTAGTTAAATTTTTACGTACCAAGAAGAGCCGTATAAAAATGGCATTCAGTTTTGAGCGACTTTTTGCCAAGGACCCCATCAACATTGTAAATTGAGACGATGTCGTTGGAGAGAACATATTTTAAATTTTTGACCACTCCGCCCGGATTCAAAAGACTTTTCATTGTATTCATCTAAAAAGAAAATAATAGTGAGCGAAGTTTATATAACAATTGTATAATAATATGACCTACATATATCTCTTTAGCGACACTAGAACTCCTCATTTCATTATTTACATCCTTCAAGTCTTCCTCAGTTTTAATAGGAAACCTTAACCGTTTGTTTTCGTCCACCAACGAGCGTCCGCAACGAGTTGTGAGCTCCTTCTGCTCCAAAACGGCCCCAAGGACAACGTTTAATTTTTCTAATTTTTGATAAAGGAGAACACAATATTAGCTGGATATTTCAATTTTTAAACAATATGACGTCTTGCCTTTAATTTCGGCCATTTCCTTTTTCATTTTGATCTCGTGCTTAAGAAGGCTCCGTCGCGTTGCTTTGCACGCCATTCGATTGCATACGTTTGCTTTGTCTAGAATTGATAACATATCATATGACTGCACATAACATGAATAGTTGATCAAAAAGTTAGAAAGGTGCTTACTCTGGATTATTTTTCCGAACTTCCGGACTTTAAATTTGTTTTCAGGATGGTGGTGCTCCATTTCTGTGTTACGGCATTATATATAAAATAAAACAAGTTGAGTTGTGTCATAGGACACCAGATAAGAACGAAGTTCATTATGGTATTTATAAATGTTAGTAAATATAATTCGCAGCAAGGTTTTTCGCAAAACTCAAATGTTTTTATTAATCGAAAAATACATGTATACAAGACGGCTGTTTGTTGTTTTCAACTGTTTTTCACAAGAGAAAATGCGATACAGTATATTCTGCTTAGCTGCATTCAATTATTTTCCAGACAATTTTATGCACTTACGTGAAAAACGCACCTACCCGAAATTTTTTGCTGTATTTTTGAGTAACATATCAGAATGTCTTTAACAACACTTGAATTCTTAAAAGAACGCCGTCCAAATATTAATTTTATTAACAAACAAGTAAGAAAATCGGTCAAGCCCGACTTTGAAATACCCAGCGTCCCGACATTATGAGCGCAGTATGTTTTGCTTCTCTATTTGTGCGCGTGGCAGTGGGAGGGCCACATTAATTATTTCCTTACACCTTGCATTCGCCTTGGTGAACCTATGTTGCGCATTTGAAGCTTCTACGCCTTTTACTTCGGAAGTTACGATAAATCTTCATTTGTGGGCGTGGCAGTGGGCGGGGCACATAAAATTTTTACCTACACCTTTCATTCGCCTTGGTGAACCTATGTTGTGCATTTGAAGATTCTACGCCTTTTACTTCGGAAGTTTCGATAAATCTTTATTTGTGGGCGTGGCAGTGGGCGGGACATATAAAATTTTTACCTACACCTTTCATTCGCCTTGGTGAACCTATGTTGCGAATTTGAAGCTTCTACGCCTTTTATTTCGGAAGTTACGATAAGCCCTTATTTGTGGGCGTGGCTCGAGGAGGACGGCGTCTATTTTTTTTCCAGGATTTGTCCCTTTTCCTAGTTTACCAGTACACTAAATATCAATGGAATGTGTTGGATGGTTCGCAAGTTACAAGCATTTTACTGAAAACACATTAAATTCATTTGTGGGCGTGGCAGTGAGTGGATGTCTTTCATTTTTAGTTAAGATCATACTCGGACCCCGATATACCTGTGTGCCACATTTCGACTTGATTGGTCCACCCGTTTCGGAGGAGATCCGGACACGGACGGACGGACAGACGGACATGTCTAAATCGATTCAATTTTTGATCCTGATCAAGAATATATATATATATATGTCTATATCTACGGAGCATAATTTTGGCTGTTACAAGATACCCTAATATACCCTGCTTACGCTGGGTATAAAAACAAATAAGTACTTTGACTTACTTTCGCTACTTGAACGCATGCGCTTATTACAAGTAATCGGACTCACAGGGTTGCATTTAAGTCAACCATTTCCTATATTTCTGTCGACCTGTCATCGAAATTTCAACTCTGATTTCCTTTCTTCAAAGTAGTGAGCTCGTTACTTCCTTTCAATTTACTTAAACAGCGTTGAGGCCTCAAAGTGCTAAGTTAGATAAGCAGAATATACTGGAACTGAAAAAGCATACGTGTAAAGGGTTTTCCATCGCAAATGAGATAGTCTCGAAAATGCGAATTTTCATACATAAAGATATTTTAAAGTATCGATATTTTTCACACCGATATTACATCCGCAGCCCCCGGAGTACAGACGATGATTTTAAATATGTTTTAATTATGTACGAATTGACGTATGCTTTGATAGCGCAAAAAAATTATAAGCTACCTAAAATGCCCTTATATATTTGCAAAAACCTACTAATCGGAGTTATTCTGAAAACTTTCAGTCTGGCAGCACCACATATTGTTTTGTTTTGTTTGAATGCATTTATGCTTGTATGTGTCTGTGTAGTTTCTGAATTTAATAATTAATTGTTTTTTCGGGATATCGTCGGAAATAAGTGTTGCCTAAAAAAGTATAATATCTCGGCCGCATCAGGAAGTCATTTTACGTAAATATATGTATATTTCTTTCTTTTTGCAAAGGTTATTATAGCCTTTTTTGCGAACTTCAATTTAGGTAACGCGGATTTTATAGCGGTTTTTCACATTTTCTCGACTAGGTCCCCTGTCGCTATCGTTTCATAAAGAACTTCGTTCTAATAATTAGGATTAAATATATATAAAATGTAAAAAGGTAAAATAAGGATAAACTTTTGGCATTTTTGTTAAAAAAAGTGCAGTAATGGATTTAATATTAATTTGTTTTTATAAGGAATCCCGATTGCTTTGCAATTTAATTCGGAAAGAGGGATTATTTCGTCTGTTTCAGAACAATCCTTATCTACCATTAATATTCCAACATCTTGGGACTCAAAAGGCTCCACGTAAAAGTTAGCAATACCTTTAAATTTCCGACCTATTATTGCATCCACGCGGTCCTCTGATATTTCGCGAATTTGAACTGGAATATGGTCTTTTAAAAAACAAAAATTGTCTGGTGTGTTTGTTGTGAGTCTGCTTCCTCCAAAAATAACTTTTTTGCCATCAATCACAGGTTTCTCTTGATTGATGGCTGGCGAATAAGTTTGTTGAGAGATTTTTGTGTGCAACTGATGTAAAAATTTTGAGGGCTTTTTTTATCATTTTCTTTAAAGATTGCAAGTAATTCTCAAAAGAATATGTGGATCCAGAAATCGGGTTTCCTATACATTTAATGGTGTCTTTTACATGCAGTAAGCTGTGAACATTGTAGGAAACACTATTTTCTCCAAAGAAGAAAGGAAAATTTTCTACAGAGAGATTTAACATGCACTGAGATGTCTGAATATTAGGTTCTCTTTGTTTCGGGCAACACGAAAGTCTATATGCACAGTGTAATAATAGAAATTGGTAGTATATATCTTCATGGGTATCGTCTTTCAGAGCAATGATACCGGTGTATAATAAGAATTGTCTGTATTCGGTGGCTTTCCAATGCACGAGTTCATCTAACGACCTTGGTTTCCTACAAAACTCTTTTGGAATTTGAGGCCGCATGGCTAGTAGCTTCTCGGAAATGTTCTGCTTTCCTGTTTTTGAAACTTTGAGTGATGTATTATTACTCATGATCCTTGTTAGAAACTTTCGCATAACCCTTAACTCTACTAGGTGCATACAGTCTAAAGGGATTTGCGAAATCATTGCAATATTTATCTTTTCTAAAACGGTTTTCTCTTTTATATATGCCACATTATGCTTATGTACATATTTTCTAAGAGTGAAATCCTCATCTGATATCGGAACACCTGAAGTTGTGCTATAAGTTAAGACTCCGTCAATTTTGTTGGCCACTTGCATACATTTGGAGCAGCCATGTCGTGATGTGTGTGACGGTACCCCGCTGACAAATGCTCTCGCAGGAGCATCACAAACGAAAGCCCTAATATTAACTTCAATTTTTTTATTTTGAATAAATAAGCCATTTTCCAATATGTTTAAATAATCGGAACAAAAGTCTTGAATATACTCTTCACAAGATTCAGGCTTAGTTTTATGTAAATTATTAACACGTGCTAATATTGGCCACAATTGCATTCTTGAACTTTTATGAAGTGGAAGACCATCAACATTTATATCAAGGCTCACGCTGTTTCCTAGCTGGTAATAATTTGACAATTTTTTCAACTGACTTTCGATCCCCAAATGCATGTAATGCCCTTTGCCTAAGGAACGAATTTTCGGTCTATTATTACATATTGGATTATAAAAATTCTTCACATGAATGTTTTCCTCTCTAAGAATATTCCTTAAATCATTCGCACAATTACGTGACAGGCTATGCTTTGTGCCACATAAAACCAACTTTTCATGCAAACTTAAATTTGGATTTTCATTTTCAACATTTTCAAGAACATCTACCACCATGTTTTGGTCTGTTTCTGTTTCCACATTTTGAGCTAAATTGCTTTGATCCGAAACTGGCAAAAATTCATTTCTGCAAACTTCTTCGGATTCACTTTCTTCTTCTTTTAAAGACCTTTCGGCATTTCTTACTTTATTCAGAAGCCTTTCTTTTTCCTTTTTAACTATACGTTTTAAATGCCTTTTGCTTATCATTATTGTTACCTTGTTTAAATATATGTTTTTTTATAAAATTGAAATTTTAGCACTTTACCACTTAAAATTTTTGAAAAAACTTTGCTTTAACTGGAATCGACGCTCATTCACTATGACGCTCAAATGCTGCGGCAGTGTTGCTACATGCTTTTGGCGAAATTTTCCGTAGCATTTCAAACGCAATTTTTCCCTATTTCGATTAGGCTTGCTGCCGAGTAAATATTTTAACTTTCACCTTTTTTTAATTTATCAATTTTTGTAAGTTTTTTTGTTATTATTGCAACGTTGTAAACTTACCTTTTCCCAACTAAAACCACAATTAAAACTTTCACATTTGGCACAGTTTGAATGCGCGTTTACGGACACCGATAAAAAATTATTTCCCCCTCTGTAAATACATATTACTCGAAACTAGTTTTATGCCATATACTAACTACGATTTTTTATGATCGAGACACATAGTCCGTATTTAGATTAGGGCGACAGGCCGCCCCTTTCCAAGTTCAAAATTTACTTTACCTTTTTCCAAGCCCCAATATTTTTCCACAATTTCTTTCGCCTGCGACAGGGTTCGAACTCGGACCTTTCAGAATGCTAAGCAAAAACGCTTCAACTACGCTAACAAGCGATATTATTCGCGCGTACTAGATTTATTATATCAACGTTCGATAAAATCGAACTATAGACGCCTCGTATGTTTGTACGAAAGCTATGTAATCGCGAGAACAATTTGACAATTTGAGAATTTTGTTCGTTTTTGAGATCTTTTAAAACCAAAAGGTATTAAAATAAAACTTTTTGTTAATGAAATTCAAATTTAATACTAAAAAGATTTAATTTTATACAGTGCCGTAGCAATTCTGTTTTGCGTGGGGGGAAAAATAATTTTTTCAATTTTAACTTCTATTTTAATCAAAACCATATTACATGCACGCTTTCAATGCAAGCGTTTAACGGACCTTAAGGAATCGTATCGAATGAATACTTTTTTAAAGTGTGTTCGAAATAATCAGCTGTTCTTCTTAGAGCTATTATACACGAGACGATATAAGCGGGGTAGGCAAACAGTTCAATTCAAAAAGTGCTGCCACACGCACGATTTTTCTCCTTTATAGCTTCCATTTTTCCTACTCTCCGCGAAAAATCCTTTTTTTAAAACAAGTATGCTTATAAGGTGGTTGAGCCAAATAAAACCAACGGCTTTACAAGGCCCGATTTTCAGAAAACATATTTCTAGCACTCTCAGCATAATGATTTTTGGCATATTCGAAAGCGTTTATATATACTTAACAAACCAAACAAAATTGCTTCGATTGTGTAGCTGAGTGAATAGTTATCTTCCAACAAAGTCTACAGAAGTAAAAACAACGTGCTTGATATAATTTTGCGTGAGAAGAGGAACAATGTTTTTCTAAAAGTTGTTGATAATTTTGTTAAGTCTTGGTGCCCATACCAAAAGTCGGACTTTATTCAAATTAAAAAGGATGGAAACAACCCCTGGCAATGCTGTATTCCAAATAAAACGTAAAATTATATTGAGTGATTTTAATAAGGCATACAATAGTCACCTTGCAACTGGTTCTTTAAAAAAAAATTTTTTGGAGGCCTTAATGGACCTTAATATACCAAGCACTTAAAGACAATGAGAAAGAAGGCCTTTCACTGCAATGGGCAGCAAGCTAACGAAATTATTATCGATAATGCATTGTACCTGCACTTGAATATACAACTTTGAGTTTTAAAAATATTATTTTACATAAGAAGAGCTGGGAATTTTTATTTATTTAAATTTTTGATCTCAAACAATATTTACAATGAAATCATATAAAAATTTAATATTTTTCTTTAATTGTTCGCACGTGTTTGAGAGCAATCAGAATTGGGCCTTATTAAGACATGGGGTTTCTAATATGACAAAAAAAGGACAATTTATAAAATGTCTCAACTGAATACTTTTAAACACTTTTTTGTACTTTTTTTTACATTTTCGGATAAATAAGGTTAAATAAAAGTGATTAAGATCCAAAATCTCTCTAAGTTTAACTAATTTCCGACTTTCCAACGTCTTTAACACGCTGTTTTGAATACCCCTATAGTTTTAAAAATTCACATTTTCCCCTTTTTGCCTTATCCCCAAAAATGGGGAAATTTCCATAACATGACAACTAATTAGAAACGAATTTTTTTTTTTGGAAAAATTGTCCATTTTATCGTTTTTTATAATTAATTCATGAATATATGATAGAAAAAATAAACTTTGAAGTATTCGCTATAAGAATAAATCAGAAAAAATTCTGTTTTCATAGAGGAATATTATTTTTTCACATTTAAAAAAAATACTCAGTTTTGATTAGGACAACTAATTAGAAACGCGGAAATATTTCAAGCAATTTAAAGGAAAATAAAAGTAAAATCTATTGTTTTTTGTTAGTACTTGGTCGGAAATCCTCTCTGCTTCAATACAGCTCCGCAACGGTTTTGCATGGACTTGATTAGGTCTTGGCATCGCTTAGCTGGTGCGTACCACGCTTCCTTCACTTTTTCTTAAAGATTATCGCAATTTGTAAAATTTGGAGTCCTGAAGGCTCTTTTTACTTCACCCCATAGGTGTGCAGTGGAATTCAAATCAGGTTTTTGCGACGGCCACTCAATGACTTTCATGGAATTTAGAGAAATTAAGTTTTTCGTGTACTTCGAGGTGTGCTTTGGGTCATTGTCTTGCTGAAAAGACCAAATAACCGGCATGTTTTCTTCGGCCCACGGCAACATTACGTTTTCCAGAATGTCATTGTTTTTTCTACCCACAATTTGATGAATTAGGCCACCGCCGTTCCACGAAAAACAGCCCCAAACGAAAATAGATCCACCGCCATGTTTCACTACGGGCGTGGTGTATCTGGGATCCAGTTCTTTACATTTGGGGTGCCGAACGTACTTTCTCCCGCCAGGGCCAAATCTTGGTTTCATCACTCCAAAAGATATATTTTCATTTTTGAGCTGTACAATTAGCATGGTTTTTAGCAAATTGCATACTTTTTTTCTGTAAGACAACCTTACTAGAGGTTTCTTTCGTGCGAGTCTGCCGTGAAGCCCAGCATCTACCAAACGACGAGCAACCGTTCTTTTTGATATTTCTTTGTAAAACATTTCTATAATATCGCGTTGTGTATCGGCAGAGGTCTTTCTAGGGTCAGCTTTGGAGAGACGAAAAATTACTTTATCAAATCGTTTCGAGGTTTTGTGTGGTCTAGCTTTCTGTGGAACATTTTCTGGGGTCTTATATTTTCGAATATGAAAAATAGCACCAATTACCATCTTTTTGGAACAATTTAGCTGAGTTGCGATTTGTTGGTATGAGAGGTCAAACTCACGAAGCTCAATAATTGTCTTTCTTGTCGCCGACGTACAATTTTTGCCTTTTCCCATCCTTTAAGCTATTTAGCTAAATAATGTTTCATTCAATATGCCTTCGCTTGATTCCAAATAATAAAATCTTACCAAAATATACACAAATAACTAAAATAAACTGACTTTTTGGCACTGCTAAAACTTCGTTTCTAATTAAGTTTCAAAAGAAAAATCACGTGTTTCAATTGAGAATCCTACCCATGCAAATTTAGCAGCCTATCGAAACGGCTATCCATTTCATTTCAAATGAGAGCAAGATGGGAATATAAGGACAGCGGAAATGCAGTGTTTAAATAACGGAAACAATTGAAAAGTGGAGATTTATAAGATGAGAAGCATCGTTTCTAATTAGTTGTCAACGGCTGTATCTAGCAGCACTTTAATTGATAAAACCGTTTTTCCGATACGAATTGACAAAGAAATAAAAAATATAGTGCGTGAAAAGACAAATGACGAACAAATCCTGGAAACCATTCTTTTAAGATTCAATAAACTAAAAAATCGCAAAGTGCAATTATATTAAATATGATTGAATATCATTGTTTTTTCGATTGTCATTTATTTTTTCTTCTTTTTTAATTTTTTTCATGGGCAAAAACAAAAATGCGTTGGGGGCAAAGCCCCCTCTTGCCCCTATGGTTGCTACGGCACTGATTTTATACCGATTAGTTTTAAATTTAAACCTATAGTTTTTACTGTGTATACAGAAATGAGAATAAGAGAAAGAGTGTTTTTTTTCTTATGTGTAGGATGATGACCATAAATATAGCGATGTTGCAATTTTTTTTCAGCAAAAGCTTAAGTCTACACAGTAGCTATACACACACCAAATTTCAATAGGCTGGGATGTATACTAAAAAAGTTATTCACGAAAAACGTAAAAAATCGTGATTTTTGAAACTTCTGAACCACGACCCAAGAAGGGACTACAAAAAAAATTTGTATGCAGTTTTTCGGACATTTACCTGGTTCAAGCCCATGCCAAATTTCAACATGATATCTTTCATGGCTTAGGAGTAAATTAAGAAAAACTAAAGTGTGACCGACAGACGGACAGACAGACAAACAGACATACAGACATGGCTAGATCGACTCCTCTTGTCACCCTGATCTAGAATATATATATGTGTCTATATCTATCGCGACTCCTTTGGTATGTTACATACTCCGTGCCAAACTTAATATACCCTTTCCTTCGGAAAAGGTATAAAAATATTATTTTTATCATATTTTTCAGGAATTAGGTTAAATAGGTAAGTAAGTCTGAGAATTGAAATCTTTGACATTAATTAGGGATCACTATACGCAATGTACAAACTTTTAATTATTGTTACCAGAAAGCATTTTTCGGCGCTTGGTTTAGCGCTGGTGCCTTTCCAGGCATGGGCACCAGCTAACTTGTCCGTAAAAACTTTTCGAATGGCTACTCTAATAAATTTCTTGCAACTTTCGCCGCCAGTTTTTGCTATGAATTGTTTCTAAAAAGTTGCATAATTCATAATTTATAATAAATTAAATTCTTATTTTTAAAACTAGTTTACACAATTTAGGTTGAGATTTCAGCTCAATATAGTTGGAAGCACAAAGTGTAGAAATTTTAGTTAGGTAATTGTATAATTATGGGCAAATTATGGGCTAATTACGGCCCGATAAACATTTTTTTGGGCTGTACTAATTTCCGTTAAATTTAAAATTTTATGTTGCGCTTCCAGCTCTTAATCAAGACAGCAGTACATATATTTAGAGATATTGAATGTAAAACGATTTATATCAATAGTTTTGTGCTTGTAACGTGCTTACTACTTATGCAGCCCAACATCCACTAAAATGCAATTTCATCGAATAATAATCATAATTGGTTTTGGAACATCTTAACTTCGAAAACCAGTTTTCTAAAAAGCTCTTTATGAAGCTTAATGAAGCTTTGCCAGTTTTGGGTTTGTGTCCGAGGTAGCCGATGGTGGATGGAAGAGATAAATAGGTATTTCTCTATCATATTGGCATGCAGTGCTGCCAACTCAGGGTTTTCCCCATTTTTGGGGGAAAATATTTCAATTGGTTTTTTTTGGGGTGAGAAATTCTTAGGCTTTTTTTAGGGGAAAAATAATTACTCAATCCAATTTTTTTGTCACTAATACCACATTTTTAGTTTATCAGGAACAAAAACTTTCCTCAGTCTTGGGTAATTATATAATAAGGAAAATTTAAATTGTGGTGTTCAGTTCAGCTTTCTTCTCTTTGTAGTTCCATTCTTTGATTCGGTTATGGAACATTTCTATTGCCTTTCTTATTTGAGCATCGAAGTCCTGGTTATTCAGGTTGGAAAATACTTCTAGAAATGTAAAACAGTTATAAGGATGATATTACTTGCGTAATTTGAAAAGCCGACTACTTACCTTTCAAAATTTGGCCAAAAAGCTTGTACTTCTTAAGTGCACCTTTCGCGTTTCTTCCTTCCCAATTGTATTCCGATAAGGTGTTGTCAGTGACGCAATTCCTCATAATGGAGTCCAATGTTTCTGTCTGCGCTGAAACATTTGCGTCGGAGGTGCTGTCATCCGACACGTGCGCAGGATATTCACGTTCATGTTCCAAATTCAAACTTTCCTTTTCAACCTTCGTTGCTAAATTGGCTGCAAATTTTCTTTTTTCGTTCCATTTGTAATTATACAAAGTTTTTCTTTTCATTTTTAGGAGCCTACTTTTTTTTTTAAACTTTATTCGAAACACAAGCTGACACGTTCTTCATAAAATATACTTTTTCAATATGTATCCTAGTGTGGTGTACAATTTAATCCCTTTTTCGTTACTCGTAGAAGTACTTGGTACATTAAAAAAAATATTTCAGTTTCTATGTAGTGGTTTGCACATCCCAGTAGTCAACTGAGCCACCCAAACACTGGTGTTTTCACCAGTCCATGGTGGCATGGACGCGTCTATCGGCTATCCAAAACGCTGTCCCATTTTACATTGTGATGTCATTGCCATGGGCGGGTCGTCCGTTTATACGTCTTCCTTGGCGAGCCTTTTCGCTAGCGAATAAGGACATGCGTTTTGTCTACTGCGGAAGGGGTAGCTATTTACCTAGGGAAGGTGGACTGATCATTTCACCGATGGAATAGCACTAGTGTTTGGGCTATAGAAGAGGGACGGATAAATTGACTACACACCCAAATAATATGAAATATAAAGTTTTTGTGGTTTTAGCATTTTATTTTTTTTTTTCGTTTTTTATTTTCTTTTCGTTCATATATATGTATATACATTAATATTTTTAATTAATAAAAACTAACAACAACAACTAACGTAAACCTGCTTTTAAATTCATTTTCATTTCTTTGTACTTTTCAGTCATTTTTTTCGTATTTTCGTACTTGGTACCTCTTTCTTAATTTAAAGTTAAATTTAAAAAACAAATTAAAATCACTTCAGTTCCGTCTTACAACTAATAAAATAAAAATCACTGCATGTGCATATAAAAAAAAAAATTAAATACATGGAATGGTTTTTCCACCGAAATTTTCATATTTAGCTCTGTTGTTCTGTTTCTTTTGAATCGTATTTTCGTACTTGGTACCTCTTTCTTAATTAAAAGTTTAATTTAAAAAACAAATAAAAATCACTTCAGTTCCGTCTTACAACTAATAAAATAAAAATCACTGCATGTGTATATAAAAAAAAAATTAAATACATGGAATGGTTTTTCCGCCGAAATTTTCTTATTTAGCTCTGTTGTATCGTTTCTTTTGAAGTTGCATTGCTTTCCTCAAGTGTAACAGGTTGGCTGATAAGTCCCCGGTCTAACAATGAAAAACACATTTTTTTTATCAAAATTCGTTTTTATTATTCAACATAGTTCCCTTCAAGAGCGATACAACGATTATAACGACCTTCCAATTTTTTGATACCATTTTGGTAGTACTCCTTCGGTTTTGCCTCAAAATTGGCCTCAGTTTCGGCGATCACCTCTTCACTGCAGCCAAATTTTTTCCCTGCGAGCATCCTTTTGAGGTCTGAGAACAAGAAAAAGTCGCTGGGGGCCAGATCTGGAGAATACGGTGGGTGGAGAAACAATTCGAAGCCTAATTCATGAATTTTTGCCATCGTTCTCAATGACTTGTGGCACGGTGCGTTGTCTTGGTGGAACAACACTTTTTTCTTCTTCATATGGGGCCGTTTTGCCGCGATTTCGACCTTCAAACGCTCTAATAACGACATATAATAGTCACTGTTGATGGTTTTTCCCTTCTCAAGATAATCGATAAAAATTATTCCATTCCCATCCCAAAAAACAGAGGCCATTACTTTTCCAGCGGACTTTTGAGTCTTTTCACGCTTCGGAGACGGTTCACCGATCGCTGTCCACTCAGCCGACTGTCGATTGGACTCAGGAGTGTAGTGATAGAGCCATTTTTCATCCATTGTCACATATCGACGCAAAAACTCGGGTGTATTGCGAGTTAACAGCTGCAAACACCGCTCAGAATCATCAACACGTGTTGTTTTTGGTCAAATGTGAGCTCGCGCGGCACCCATTTTGCACAGAACTTTTTTATATCCAAATATTGATGAATGACATGACCAACACGTTCCTTTGATATCTTTAAGGCCTCTGCTATCTCGATCAACTTCATTTTACGGTCATTCAAAATCATTTTGTGAATTTTTTTGATGTTTTCGTCGGTAACCACCTCTTTCGGGCGTCCACTGCGTTCACCGTCCTCCGTGCTCATTTCACCACGCTTGAATTTTGCATACCAATCAATTATTGTTGATTTTCTTGGGGCAGAGTGCGGAAACTCATTATCAAGCCAAGTTTTTGCTTCCACTGTATTTTTTTCCCTTCAGAAAACAGTATTTTATCAAAACACGAAATTCCTTTTTTTCCATTTTTTCACAATAACAAAAGTTGCTTCACAAAAAACGCTCTATCTCACAAACTAATTGACTTACAGACGTCAAATTTTGACACGAATCATTTGAAGGTTGCCACTATATAAAAATAATATGCATTTAATACTAGCGACGCCATCTTTGTGTCAGACCGGGGACTTATCAGCCAACCTGTTATTATGGGAACACCAGTTTCAGTGGCAGCAATTGCGTCTGGAAAGAGTAATTTTTTTTAATACTTTTCAGTGATTCTAGTTAAATTTTTACGTACCAAGAAGAGCCGTATAAAAATGGCATTCAGTTTTGAGCGACTTTTTGCCAAGGACCCCATCAACATTGTAAATTGAGACGATGTCGTTGGAGAGAACATATTTTAAATTTTTGACCACTCCGCCCGGATTCAAAAGACTTTTCATTGTATTCATCTAAAAAGAAAATAATAGTGAGCGAAGTTTATATAACAATTGTATAATAATATGACCTACATATATCTCTTTAGCGACACTAGAACTCCTCATTTCATTATTTACATCCTTCAAGTCTTCCTCAGTTTTAATAGGAAACCTTAACCGTTTGTTTTCGTCCACCAACGAGCGTCCGCAACGAGTTGTGAGCTCCTTCTGCTCCAAAACGGCCCCAAGGACAACGTTTAATTTTTCTAATTTTTGATAAAGGAGAACACAATATTAGCTGGATATTTCAATTTTTAAACAATATGACGTCTTGCCTTTAATTTCGGCCATTTCCTTTTTCATTTTGATCTCGTGCTTAAGAAGGCTCCGTCGCGTTGCTTTGCACGCCATTCGATTGCATACGTTTGCTTTGTCTAGAATTGATAACATATCATATGACTGCACATAACATGAATAGTTGATCAAAAAGTTAGAAAGGTGCTTACTCTGGATTATTTTTCCGAACTTCCGGACTTTAAATTTGTTTTCAGGATGGTGGTGCTCCATTTCTGTGTTACGGCATTATATATAAAATAAAACAAGTTGAGTTGTGTCATAGGACACCAGATAAGAACGAAGTTCATTATGGTATTTATAAATGTTAGTAAATATAATTCGCAGCAAGGTTTTTCGCAAAACTCAAATGTTTTTATTAATCGAAAAATACATGTATACAAGACGGCTGTTTGTTGTTTTCAACTGTTTTTCACAAGAGAAAATGCGATACAGTATATTCTGCTTAGCTGCATTCAATTATTTTCCAGACAATTTTATGCACTTACGTGAAAAACGCACCTACCCGAAATTTTTTGCTGTATTTTTGAGTAACATATCAGAATGTCTTTAACAACACTTGAATTCTTAAAAGAACGCCGTCCAAATATTAATTTTATTAACAAACAAGTAAGAAAATCGGTCAAGCCCGACTTTGAAATACCCAGCGTCCCGACATTATGAGCGCAGTATGTTTTGCTTCTCTATTTGTGCGCGTGGCAGTGGGAGGGCCACATTAATTATTTCCTTACACCTTGCATTCGCCTTGGTGAACCTATGTTGCGCATTTGAAGCTTCTACGCCTTTTACTTCGGAAGTTACGATAAATCTTCATTTGTGGGCGTGGCAGTGGGCGGGGCACATAAAATTTTTACCTACACCTTTCATTCGCCTTGGTGAACCTATGTTGTGCATTTGAAGATTCTACGCCTTTTACTTCGGAAGTTTCGATAAATCTTTATTTGTGGGCGTGGCAGTGGGCGGGACATATAAAATTTTTACCTACACCTTTCATTCGCCTTGGTGAACCTATGTTGCGAATTTGAAGCTTCTACGCCTTTTATTTCGGAAGTTACGATAAGCCCTTATTTGTGGGCGTGGCTCGAGGAGGACGGCGTCTATTTTTTTTCCAGGATTTGTCCCTTTTCCTAGTTTACCAGTACACTAAATATCAATGGAATGTGTTGGATGGTTCGCAAGTTACAAGCATTTTACTGAAAACACATTAAATTCATTTGTGGGCGTGGCAGTGAGTGGATGTCTTTCATTTTTAGTTAAGATCATACTCGGACCCCGATATACCTGTGTGCCACATTTCGACTTGATTGGTCCACCCGTTTCGGAGGAGATCCGGACACGGACGGACGGACAGACGGACATGTCTAAATCGATTCAATTTTTGATCCTGATCAAGAATATATATATATATATGTCTATATCTACGGAGCATAATTTTGGCTGTTACAAGATACCCTAATATACCCTGCTTACGCTGGGTATAAAAACAAATAAGTACTTTGACTTACTTTCGCTACTTGAACGCATGCGCTTATTACAAGTAATCGGACTCACAGGGTTGCATTTAAGTCAACCATTTCCTATATTTCTGTCGACCTGTCATCGAAATTTCAACTCTGATTTCCTTTCTTCAAAGTAGTGAGCTCGTTACTTCCTTTCAATTTACTTAAACAGCGTTGAGGCCTCAAAGTGCTAAGTTAGATAAGCAGAATATACTGGAACTGAAAAAGCATACGTGTAAAGGGTTTTCCATCGCAAATGAGATAGTCTCGAAAATGCGAATTTTCATACATAAAGATATTTTAAAGTATCGATATTTTTCACACCGATATTACATCCGCAGCCCCGGAGTACAGACGATGATTTTAAATATGTTTTAATTATGTACGAATTGACGTATGCTTTGATAGCGCAAAAAAATTATAAGCTACCTAAAATGCCCTTATATATTTGCAAAAACCTACTAATCGGAGTTATTCTGAAAACTTTCAGTCTGGCAGCACCACATATTGTTTTGTTTTGTTTGAATGCATTTATGCTTGTATGTGTCTGTGTAGTTTCTGAATTTAATAATTAATTGTTTTTTCGGGATATCGTCGGAAATAAGTGTTGCCTAAAAAAGTATAATATCTCGGCCGCATCAGGAAGTCATTTTACGTAAATATATGTATATTTCTTTCTTTTTGCAAAGGTTATTATAGCCTTTTTTGCGAACTTCAATTTAGGTAACGCGGATTTTATAGCGGTTTTTCACATTTTCTCGACTAGGTCCCCTGTCGCTATCGTTTCATAAGAACTTCGTTCTAATAATTAGGATTAAATATATATAAAATGTAAAAAGGTAAAATAAGGATAAACTTTTGGCATTTTTGTTAAAAAAAGTGCAGTAATGGATTTAATATTAATTTGTTTTTATAAGGAATCCCGATTGCTTTGCAATTTAATTCGGAAAGAGGGATTATTTCGTCTGTTTCAGAACAATCCTTATCTACCATTAATATTCCAACATCTTGGGACTCAAAAGGCTCCACGTAAAAGTTAGCAATACCTTTAAATTTCCGACCTATTATTGCATCCACGCGGTCCTCTGATATTTCGCGAATTTGAACTGGAATATGGTCTTTTAAAAAACAAAAATTGTCTGGTGTGTTTGTTGTGAGTCTGCTTCCTCCAAAAATAACTTTTTTGCCATCAATCACAGGTTTCTCTTGATTGATGGCTGGCGAATAAGTTTGTTGAGAGATTTTTGTGTGCAACTGATGTAAAAATTTTGAGGGCTTTTTTTATCATTTTCTTTAAAGATTGCAAGTAATTCTCAAAAGAATATGTGGATCCAGAAATCGGGTTTCCTATACATTTAATGGTGTCTTTTACATGCAGTAAGCTGTGAACATTGTAGGAAACACTATTTTCTCCAAAGAAGAAAGGAAAATTTTCTACAGAGAGATTTAACATGCACTGAGATGTCTGAATATTAGGTTCTCTTTGTTTCGGGCAACACGAAAGTCTATATGCACAGTGTAATAATAGAAATTGGTAGTATATATCTTCATGGGTATCGTCTTTCAGAGCAATGATACCGGTGTATAATAAGAATTGTCTGTATTCGGTGGCTTTCCAATGCACGAGTTCATCTAACGACCTTGGTTTCCTACAAAACTCTTTTGGAATTTGAGGCCGCATGGCTAGTAGCTTCTCGGAAATGTTCTGCTTTCCTGTTTTTGAAACTTTGAGTGATGTATTATTACTCATGATCCTTGTTAGAAACTTTCGCATAACCCTTAACTCTACTAGGTGCATACAGTCTAAAGGGATTTGCGAAATCATTGCAATATTTATCTTTTCTAAAACGGTTTTCTCTTTTATATATGCCACATTATGCTTATGTACATATTTTCTAAGAGTGAAATCCTCATCTGATATCGGAACACCTGAAGTTGTGCTATAAGTTAAGACTCCGTCAATTTTGTTGGCCACTTGCATACATTTGGAGCAGCCATGTCGTGATGTGTGTGACGGTACCCCGCTGACAAATGCTCTCGCAGGAGCATCACAAACGAAAGCCCTAATATTAACTTCAATTTTTTTATTTTGAATAAATAAGCCATTTTCCAATATGTTTAAATAATCGGAACAAAAGTCTTGAATATACTCTTCACAAGATTCAGGCTTAGTTTTATGTAAATTATTAACACGTGCTAATATTGGCCACAATTGCATTCTTGAACTTTTATGAAGTGGAAGACCATCAACATTTATATCAAGGCTCACGCTGTTTCCTAGCTGGTAATAATTTGACAATTTTTTCAACTGACTTTCGATCCCCAAATGCATGTAATGCCCTTTGCCTAAGGAACGAATTTTCGGTCTATTATTACATATTGGATTATAAAAATTCTTCACATGAATGTTTTCCTCTCTAAGAATATTCCTTAAATCATTCGCACAATTACGTGACAGGCTATGCTTTGTGCCACATAAAACCAACTTTTCATGCAAACTTAAATTTGGATTTTCATTTTCAACATTTTCAAGAACATCTACCACCATGTTTTGGTCTGTTTCTGTTTCCACATTTTGAGCTAAATTGCTTTGATCCGAAACTGGCAAAAATTCATTTCTGCAAACTTCTTCGGATTCACTTTCTTCTTCTTTTAAAGACCTTTCGGCATTTCTTACTTTATTCAGAAGCCTTTCTTTTTCCTTTTTAACTATACGTTTTAAATGCCTTTTGCTTATCATTATTGTTACCTTGTTTAAATATATGTTTTTTTATAAAATTGAAATTTTAGCACTTTACCACTTAAAATTTTTGAAAAAACTTTGCTTTAACTGGAATCGACGCTCATTCACTATGACGCTCAAATGCTGCGGCAGTGTTGCTACATGCTTTTGGCGAAATTTTCCGTAGCATTTCAAACGCAATTTTTCCCTATTTCGATTAGGCTTGCTGCCGAGTAAATATTTTAACTTTCACCTTTTTTTAATTTATCAATTTTTGTAAGTTTTTTTGTTATTATTGCAACGTTGTAAACTTACCTTTTCCCAACTAAAACCACAATTAAAACTTTCACATTTGGCACAGTTTGAATGCGCGTTTACGGACACCGATAAAAAATTATTTCCCCCTCTGTAAATACATATTACTCGAAACTAGTTTTATGCCATATACTAACTACGATTTTTTATGATCGAGACACATAGTCCGTATTTAGATTAGGGCGACAGGCGCTCGCTAATCCAACTCTGAGCGAGTTACTGATACTGGCGACATAAATACCTCTTCTGCCGACCGTACTGTCAGTTCGCTCAGAGTTGCATTATCGAGCGACTGTCGCCCTGATCTAAATACGGACATAGCAAACAGAGAATACAAACGGTTAAACGATACTCAATGTTGGCATAAAACCCGATAGTTGCCACACTATTTATCATATTACTCCCTTTTACAGCATTGCTATAGAGAATATATGAAATTTCGATCGGTTTCCATTCCGACAGCTAATCACGTATTAATTATCACTAGAGCCTGCAAAAATTGTTATTCCATGCAATGTTTTTTAAAAATAAAGTAATGAAAATATATATTAAATCACGTAAGTCATATATATCGTTATCTACGATTACTTGATTATTTTAAATTTTCAATAAATTATTATTTAATGCGTAATTGTATTTAATACAATTTGATAATTTATTACCCATTCGAACGATGAATATTATATTTTTTGCTGCGGCAAAATTCCCAGATTTTCCCCGTATTTGTTTTGCTGACAACATTGAAAATATTTTTATATTTATATTTATATTTTATATTTAAGTCATGAGAGAGTACAAATACTCACCAACAGTGAGAATAAGGTTTCTCAGAATTCATTTCAAATGAGTATAGCCTGCCTATTCTTCTATCTTTTTTTCACTAGTGAAATGGCTAGCCATCATAGATCGGCGTAGTGGTTCGTCCCTTATGTCGGCGGCGCACTTTCGACTACTGGGATGCCTTTTGAAGTTGTGTGCGTGCGTTTCGGTTCCCAGCAAACATTTACGCTTACTAAACAATTGGAACCCAGCAAATATTTGCATAAGCTTTTTACAAAGGTGCTAATTATTCATTTGTTTCCAAGAAATTTTCCAAACTTTTTCCAAGCATATATGTGCTATATTAAATTCGCAAACATTTCCCAAACGCTTTCCAAATGTGTTTGGGAAACGTTAAATTTCTCAAGTACTTCGCAAATCCGTACATACATCGTACATACATACGAGGTGTCTACAGTTCGATTTTTTTGAACGTTAATATATTAATTCTAGCACGCGCGAATGAGATCTCTCGGTAGCGTAATGCGAGCGTGTTGCGATTTGTAACCTGGAGGGCTCGAGTTCGATTCCTGTCGCGGGCGAAAATAGATTGTGGAAAAATTGGGACGTAGAAAGATATCTGAGGTAAAATTTGATCCACTTAGAGGGGAGAAAGAAAGTTGGCAGTTATAAATTTAGGTTCATATCCGGTCGTCAGAAACGTAATGCATACACATGTGCTTTAAAAAAAAATTTTTTTTTTTTTATAAATGTTTGGATGAAAGCTAGATATTCCTCTAAGTTTTGAAATATTATTTAAATGTTATATTATCTACCTAAGTATTCCGAAAAAAAAAAAAACCCCCGCCGCAGCGGGGATTGAACCCGCCTACATCGGATTGGTACTGCTTGTTTAGGCTTGGAAAATATTTAATTCGATTGCTTGGATTTATGTGTTTTCCAATCTGAAATCCAATTGAATAAAAAGGGAGCCGTTTTGGTTATTTACACTTGAATTCCAAATAAATTCCAACACTTGAACCAAGCCTTTTGTTTGCGGGCGCAAGTTACTTCCAATTGTTTAGTAAGCGTAAATGTTTGCTGGGAAGTAGTTCAATATAGTAGTAATAATCTGCTGGCTTTAGTTAACCAACGGGAATGAACTATTTTTCCTGGTTTCATGCTAGCTAAATTATCTGAACAGACGCCATTTGAAACTGCTCTAGATAACCGATATAGGTACTTTACGTCAGTAGAAAGAGCTTCCTCGTCATCAGTTTTCATGGGTGGAGGCATATCCCCCAGAGAGATGGGTTCAAAATCAGGTACAACCTGAAAGAATATGTTTTATTTTATTGCAACTGCTTACGACAGAAACTAAATTGAAATGAAACAAGTACTTGCTTACATCAAACTGTTCGCAGGTTTCCATTAATTTTGTCAACCTCCCACTAGCGGTTCGTGGTCCACTTGTTGTTGACTTGTCTAAGGCGTTAAAGACGTGACGAAATGGTAGTTCGTTGAAATGCAGCAAACAAATAAACCAATGCAATGGTTTTACTCAACGAAATTTCAAACCTTCGCAAAATTCCATTTTCAGTACCAGTGTTAGTAACTTCACCGTCGCAGCAAATACCGATCAAATGGTCTAAACATTTATTTTTTGATGCAAAAAACTCCTGCAATTGCTTCTGTTTTGTACAAGCGTCTTCGGCATCTACTTTTAAATATCCCATCAGTTGGCTGTTTGGTTCTTTCAAAACCACTAAATGGGACTCTTTTACCATCCTTGTGTGGTAGGTTTCACTAATTTTCTCCATTGTTAGTGAATCATTTTTTCTGCCATCAAACGAAAACGTTACAATATTTGAATCAGCACTCTGTTTTCGCCAGACCGAGTCTCTACATTTCTGCTTTTCCCGAGCCACCTTAGCTTTGTCCATAACAACAAATTCGCCATCGTCATCCTTGAATCCAATGTCCTTAAATAAAGCCGTAGCTAAACATGATGCTACTCGGTCGGATACTCCAAATCTATCGCACATCATTGCAAAATTAAAGACGTTGTACCTTTTAGTGTAAGATACTCCCTTAAGCGAATCTGGCTGTGTTGTATATTCGGTTTCATAATCCACATCCATAGAGTCAGTTGCGTACGTGGGTGCGAAACTAGTTGGAGACGTTGATTTTTGAGCGGTTACTTCAGGGAAAAATTCTGGAATTGTATGCCTTCTAACAGTGCATTGGTCAAGTATGAAGTCCTGCAGATGAACAGATATTAACCCACAGGAGCAAGTTGTTGCTTTTATTTTGCATGGACATTTTCCGATGAAAAATACATCATCAAGCGATTCTAAAAAGGCTGAAAATGCGCTGATTTTAGCCGTATTCTTTATTTCCTTTTGATATTTTTCGATCAATCTATTTAATTTTTTTACCACACTTTTTGCATTAATAAGCGGTGTTTCTAATGTATTCCAAATTTCCACAAGTTTTTTGGCTACTTGTGTACTAAAACCTGAATAGGAACGTATACTTCTGTCTGTTTTTTTCTCACACTCGCTTAAATAAAAATAGTATCTCAGAACGTCGCGGTTGCTTGGCAAATTCAGTGCATTTAAATCGCTTGGAAAGCCGAAAGCACAAACATTCTGACACGGTTGCAAATCATCATCCATTTCCAAATTATAAAAACCAATTCACGATATTTTCCACTATTAGGCATAACTAAATTATTTCTTCTCATTTTGATAGAAGAGCGAATTTGCAATGAAGAAGTGACGATTTCAACGGATCTATTTAAACAAAAAATTTATCATACACTCAAGAAACATAAGCGAAAAATCAAACGTTTTGATTTTCCTTTCCTCGCTTCAGCAGCCGCCCTTTCAAAAAAAAAAAAAAAATTAGATTAATACACCAACCCCATTTGAACCCACGGTCTTCCTATCGCATCATAAACTAACGTCTCAACCAACTGCGCCGTATAAGCCCTTTGAAAATGGAGATATTTAGCTGAAGTATTTACTATGAGTATTCTACATACATATCTGAAAAAATATTCGAAGTATTTTTTTACATATGTTTAAATATTTTCAAAATGTTAAATCCGATCCCTGTTAATAACATATGTATCGTTAAAACTTCCCATCGTTCAGCGCGGATCTACGTTTCATTTTATACCCATGGTTTCTTGGGCAAAAATGCTTAGAATTGTCTGAAGTTTCATTTCCGGGGGTACGATTTTTTGTCAAAAAAATAGACCCGGCCTAGTATATATGTTGTATGTTTGTTTTGCTTAGAAGTTTTGACTTCGTTTTTGAAGCATTTATTGAACAGAAATCCATTTCTGCGTTCATGTGAACTAATACGCGACAGCGTTTCAAGCGGATTGCTGAAGCGAAAATGTTTGTAGCGAGCTTGCTATAGAAAATAAGAGATGAATGGTCGGTCCTTGTCGAACGAATGTTGATGTACAGGTTTAACAAAAGTAAATAATTGTAAGTTTATAATTGTTATTTTTCAGAGACATAACAGTTATAAGAAATAAGATAAAAAATGGGACTGTAACTATTAAAGTTTGTATTTAAAAAAAAATCATTTTAAGATAACAGTTTCAAACAATGAAAATGTAGGTATTTCATTCTTCTTTAACAGTTATTGTAGAAAAAAATTTTTTCCGTTGCTCATAATTTTAATCGTTCGATAAATATTTTTTACGATGCCTTATAACAATTATGAATGAGAAAAATTTTTTTCTCGTTGCTTATAACATTTATTTTTCAATAAATTGTTTTTACGCTACCTAATAACCACCGTGATCAGCAGCGCTGTTAATGATATCAGTAGAATGGCATCACCAGTATACCACTATATCGATAGCTTCGGATAGAAAGGGCGTAACTCATTTTTTTCTTAAAACGAGATTTTTGCATTTTCTGATGGTCGACTCTCAAATACACCCCCTCCAAAAAAATTGACGACCTTTGATTGAAAATACCGAAGTTATAGTTACTTTTAAAAAAGCCCTAACTCATAGCGAACAATTTTGCGAAAGAAAAAAGCCCTAACTCACAAAAAGACGTTCAACTACGCCAGTGATGGCGAGACCTATAAATTAACATTCATAACTGTGCGTGTGCATTAGGGTGATGACTTTTTTTGAAACTCTTTTCCTGTATCATAGTACGATGAACTTTTATTAAAGACTTCATAAAATACTAATTTTAAGGTTATTTTGTAAAAAAATGTCACGCATCAAGTCATTTGAAAAATTTAATTTTTGATTTTTTTTTCCAAACTTTTGATGTTACTGTAAGCAGAGTAGCTCCTAGAGGGGTCAAATGTAGGACCAACTACCATTATTTTTTTATTCCCAACAATTTATCCAAAAATACCTTCCCCCTATCTCCACTCCTTAAGGGGGCTCCAATACAAAAGTAATTTTTTAATGAATTTTCCCCCCACTGTCCTAACTAGCCCCAGAGTGCCCCTAGAGGAGTCAAATGTTTGACCGACCCCCATTAACTTTGTCTCATTAACATTTTTTCCCAACATACTGACCTCCTATCTCCCCTCCTTAGGGGGTCACCCATACAAAATTACCTTAATTTTATTACAATTTCAGACAAAATGCCTGTCACTACAGTCAAACCCCTCCTAGGGGGCTGATATATATGACCGACCCCCATTATTTTTTTACCCCAAGTATTTTCTTTAAACATACCTACCCTCTATCTCCCCTCCTTAGGGGGTCCCCATACAAAAATAGGCTTAAATTAAAGGAAAATGCCTCACGAACTTCAATCTATAATATAGATGCCGTAGGAACAAGAACGAGCATGTTCAGTATGTATATTCGAAAAATTTACACAAGTACCTTTTAAACGAGCCTAATATGAAGAATATTGGATTCGTTTTTGGTATGTTTTAATAATATGTTATAATTATTATTTTTTTTAAAACTGAATTTTGGGTTCCATCCCCTAACTGGCCAAATAATGACCCTAGTAGAAAAAACATAAATTTGCTACTCAAATGCCGCAAACCTCAATCTATGACAAGTTTTTTGAGACTATAACCATTAAAATCGGTTAGTGGTTTCTATTCATAAAATTAATTCAAAACAAATATTTTTTGGAACGCATTATTCACTGTTTTCACGTTCCTTTCTTAAGTCTTTGCATGTCTCTCTTGGTCTGTATGCATGCAAAGACTCAAGACACGAACGTGAAAACAGTGAATAATGTGTTCAAAAAATATTTGTTTTGAATTAATTTTATCAATAGAAACCACTAACCGATATTATTGGTTATAGTATAGTGCTGGATCGCATCTTATAATTTTAATTATATTTTAAACTTTGCGTACAAAGACCTAACTCAAGTGTTTTGAACGAAAATTGATATCAAAAAGCCCTAACTCAGAAAACTGCTCGAAACACAGAAAAAATAAAAATTCAAGCCTAAAACAAATTTCGTGCGTAGTATTTAATTGACTTTGCGTTTAAACTTTTTTTAAATATCTAACCTTTGCGATTTTATGAAGTTTTTTCCTTCTCCTGTAAAGTAGCAAAATAATGAGTTACGCCCTTTCTATCCGAAGCTATCGATATGTACATATATTTTTTTCCTTAACGAAATAAATTAAAAATTATTTATTGAAAATAAAAGCTTATAAGAAACGGAAAAGTTTTTTCTCATTCACAATCGTTTTGAAGCAACCTAAGAAATATTTATTGAACGATTAAAATTATGAGCAACGGAAAAAATTTTTTCTCATTAATTGTTATAAGGCAACGTTTTTGTAGGTTTTTTTATTTATCAAAAGCTAAAAGTTTTGAGCAACGAAAAACAAAAAAAACTCAATCATAAGTATTATCGATTAACGTAAAAAATGTTCGTCGTTTTAAAGGCAATTTTTTCGATTCTAAAATATTTAACAGTTATTTAGGATCTGTGTTTTTTTTTTTCGATCAAGCATTAAAAATTATTTTTCGAGTTTTATTTTTTGCTTATACGCTATTTACACGTTAAGACATTTCGATAATGGAACAAATTTTCGTAGGCAAGGGACGCAGGGGGAGGAGAGAAAAACGCTACCATACCACTTCCCCGCGAGTCCCTAGCCACCAAAAAGTGTTATCGAAATGTCTTAACGTGTAAATAGCGTGTTAGAAGATAAAAATTATTCTTCGAGTTATATTTTTTACTCAAAAAATAAAAATTAGTAAATTGGGACGAAAACGGCACATTTTTGTAAGAGAATTTTTTATCTTTTACGAAACGAAAAATTCGTGGGAATGCAAAATATGCAAGACACCATTTCAAGGGAATTATTTATCAAATTTAAAAAGGCACTTGCAAGAAGAACACAACGAGTTTTAAAAATATTTGCATAATATGCATTTAGTGAGTAAAAAAAACTTGAAAAATAATTTTTATTTTCTGAGTAAAAAATAAAACTCGAAAAATAATTGTTATTTCCTGATCAAAACATACAACTTGACAAATTATTTTTATTTTTTTTATCAAAAAATAAAACTAAGAATAACACTCAAATACCTACTAACTTTTAAAATATATTTCATATTCACCCCTATCATAAATTCCATGTGAAAAAAATTTTCACTAGCGAAACTTTATTCGCGTGAAAAATATTTCGGTATCCTGAATTTCACGTGAGTTGTATAAACGATTTTGATTTTGAGGGGAAATTTCGTTGTTTTTAATTCGGCGACTACGACTTTTTTAAACAAAAATATTCGTTGAAGAAGTCATTATTTCAAATGTTAAAACTGTTTAGCACGGCTGCGCTGCGTATTTTGTTGCAAGAAGAGGAATATGTAACATATCAAAGGAGTCGCGATAGATATAGACATATCAGGGTGACAAGAGGAGTCGATCTAGCCATGTCTGTCTTTCTGTCTGTGTCGGTCACACTTTAGTTTTCCGTAATTTACTCCTAAGCCATGAAAGATATCATATTGAAATTTGGCATAGACTTGTGCCAGGTAAATGTCCGAAAAACTGCATAAAAATTGTTTTCGTAGTCCCTTCTTGGGTCGTGGGAAGTGGTTCAGAAGTTTCAAAAATCACGATTTTAACCGTTTTTCCTGGATAACTTTTTTACTATACATCCCAGTTTGGTGTGTGAAAAAAAATTGCGACATCGGTATAGCTATGGTCATCATCCTACACATTAGAAAACAAGTTGAGTTGTGTCATAGGACACCAGATAAGAACGAAGTTCATTATGGTATTTATAAATGTTAGTAAATATAATTCGCAGCAAGGTTTTTCGCAAAACTCAATTGTTTTTATTAATCGAAAAATACATGTATACAAGACGGCTGTTTGTTGTTTTCAACTGTTTTTCACAAGCGAAAATGCGATACAGTATATTCTGCTTAGCTGCATTCAATTATTTTCCAGACAATTTTATGCACTTACGCGAAAAACGCACTGTATTTTTGAGTAACATATCAGAATGTCTTTAACAACACTTGAATTCTTAAAAGAACGCCGTCGAAATATTAATTTTATTAACAAAAAACGTATTTAACTTTTGTAATAAAAGGAAAATTCTTTCATAACTGACTAGAAAAAAAACAAGTAAGAAAGCTAAAGTCGGTCAAGCCCGACTCTGAAACACCCAGCGTCCCGACGTTATGAGCGCAGTATGTTTTGCTTCTCTATTTATGGGCGTGGCAGTGGGAGGGCCACATAAAATATTTCCCTACACCTTTCATTTGCCTTTGTCAACCTATGTTGCGATTTTGAAGCTTCTACGCCTTTTACCTCGGAAGTTACGAAAATTCTCCATTTGTGGGCGTGGCAGTGGGGGGGGGGATACATAAATTTTTGTTCCTACACCTTTCATTCGCCTTGGTCAACCTATGTTGCGAATTTGAAGCTTCTACGCTTTTTACTTCGGAAGTTACGAAAAATCTCCATTTGTGGGCGTGGCATTGGGCGGGCTAAATATCTTTTTTTCCTGCACCTATCGTTCACCTTGGTCAACCTATGTTGCGAATTTGAAGCTTCTACGCCTTTTACTTCGGAAGTTACCAAAAATCTTCATTTGTGGGCGTGGCAGTGGGCGGGCCACATAAATTTTTTCCTGCACCTTTCATTCGCTTTGTTCAACCTATGTTGCGAATTGAAAGTTTCTACGCCTTTTACTTCATAAGTTACGATAAACTCTTATTTGTGGGCGTGGCTCGAGGAGGACCGCGTCCATTTTTTCCCAGGATATGTCCCTTTTCGTAGTTTACCAGTACACCAAATATCAATGAAATGTGTTGAGTGGTTCGCAAGTTACAAGCATTTTACTGAAAACACATTAAATTCATTTGTGGGCGTGGCAGTGAGCGGATGTCTTCCATTTTTAGTTAGGATCATACTCGGACCCCGATATACCTGTGTGCCACATTTCGACTTGATTGGTCCAGCCGTTTCGGAGGAGATCCGGACACGGACGGACGGACAGACGGACATGTCTAAATCGAATTTTTGATCCTGATCAAGAATATATATAGATATATGTCTATATCTACGGAGCGTAATTCTGGCTGTTTCAAGATACCCTAATATATCCTGCTTACGCTGGGTATAAAAACAAATAAGGACTTTGGCTTTCGCTACTTGAACGCATACGCTTTTTACAAGTAATCGGACTCACAGGGTTGCATTTAAGTCACACATTTCCTATATTTCTGTCGACCTGTCATCGAAATTTCAACTCTGATTTCCTTTCTTCAAAGTAGTGAGCTCGTTGCTTCCTTTCAATTTACTTAAACAGCGTTGAGGCCTCAAAGTGCTAAGTTAGATAAGCAGAATATACTGGAACTGAAAAAGCATACGTGTAAAGGGTTTTCCATCGCAAATGAGATAGTCTCGAAAATGCGAATTTTCATACATAAAGATGTTTTTAAGTATCGATATTTTTCACACCGATATTACATCCGCAGCCCCCGGAGTACAGACGATGATTTTAAATATGTTTTAATTATGTACGGATTGACGTATACTTTGAAAGCGCAAAAAAATATAAGCTACCTAAAATGCCCTTACATATTTGCAAAAACCTACTAATCGGAGTTATTCTGAACACGTTCAGTCTGGCAGCACCACATATTGTTTTGTTTTGTTTGAATGCATTTATGCTTGTATGTGTCTGTGTAGTTTCTGAATTTCATAATTAATTGTTTTTTCGGGATATCGTCGGAAATAAGTGTCGCCTAAAAAAGTATAATATCTCGGCCGCATCAGGAAGTCATTTTACGTAAATATATGTATATTTCTTTTTTTTTGCAAAGGTTATTATAGCCTTTTTTGCGAACTTCAATTTAGGTAACGCGGATTTTATAGCGGTTTTTCACTTTTTCTCGACTAGGTCCCCTGTCGCTATCGTTTCATAAAGAACTTCGTTCTAAAAACACTCTTTCTCTTATTCTCATATCTTTAAACAAAAATGGTTTTTTGTTTGCTTCTTCTGATTGTGTATTTAGCCGCCAAATAAAGTCGACACTTATGGTTAAATTTTGACCATGACCAGCATCCGCGAATTTCGCGAAAATTTGATTTTCACTATTTTGAATTGAGTATTTCGCAGCTAGACATAATGTCCTCTAACGGTTAAAATTTGACCATGCCCACCATTCTCGAAAATTTTGTGCTTAATAATATCGAAGCACAGATAAGGTATAACTGGATATCCAAGCTAGAACAACAAAAACTGCTGGAATTTTGGTTAGCGTAAAGTTTTAACATATTTTAGGTTGAGGAAAAGGTGTGTGTGCAATCGGCTTAGCCGATGTAAACTTTTTTACTTGCCTAAATCCTTAAACTTATATGTTTTCGCTTGCGTTCGCCAAGAAAAAATAAGTGAATTGTTTCACGTGAAATGACGAGTCGTTTGACAGAAAAAAGTTTATTATGATTTGGAAATTTTTTCACTTGTCGAGTTGTTTCGCGCGAGTTACGATTTATGATAGGGGAAATATTCACTAGCGAATAAACTCACGTGAAATGCTATTTATGATAGGGGTGATTGATTTTTAAAATTCAAAGTTCAAAACTAATTATTATTTTAAGTCCCTGATTGAATTATTTATTTCAATATTGTAAGTCTGTGATAGCTATTTATATGTACATAGCAGTTCCGCATATTTCAAGTGGGTATTGTAAAAGCGTGCATGCCGACAATTTTCATGTTACTCCTACATAGAAAATCACCCTACATTAACAACAAGCATTTTATGCTGATCAATGAGGATAAAACGCTTCGGCTACATAAGCAATCGAAGCAGAAAACGAAATTTCAATTTTCTGGCCGCCAAAGACTTGGAAGCACACATCAAAAACACAAAATCTGATTTGGCCTTTCAAATCAATAAGTGTGAAGAAACCGCATTAAATGGAATGAGTAAAACCGAGAGGTCCGATTTTATTATTCTTCACTTTCGCTTTTTTGATTTTTTGCAAAAATCCAAAAATTCGCGTTCTTCACGCGTTTTTTCAAATCAATGCGTGCGAACAGTTAGGCAATAGAAACTCTATTTGCGGGAAAGAGAGGTTCGATCTTTGTTGACATTTTTTTCAAAAATCTCGTTTGTGTTCCTTCGACTGTTTTGTTTTGGTCGAACTTGATTTTGCTCGGTCGAACTTTGCCTATACAACCCGAATCCAACCAAGGCGCTAATCGTTCATCATGAAAAATTTCCCTCGAAGCGCCATTATGAATATGGGAACTCTTTAGATTCTATACTCTTTGTTTGTTGACACGCAAAGAGTATAGACAAAGAGTATAGAATCTAAAGAGTTCCCATATTCATAATGGCGCTTCAAGGGAAATTTTTCATGATGAACGATTAGCGCCTTGGTTGGATTCGGGTTTTATAGGTAAAGTTCGACCGAGCAAAAACAAGTTCGACCAAAACAAAACAGTCGAAGGAACACAAACGAGATTTTTGAAAAAAATGTCAACAAAGATCGAAACTCTCTTTCCCGCAAATAGAGTTTCTATTGCCTAACTGTTCGCACGCATTGATTTGAAAAATTGCGTGAAGAACGCGAATTTTTGGATTTTCGCAAAAAATCAAAAAAGCGAAAGTGAAGAATAACAAAATCGGACCTCTCGTTTTTACTCATTCCATTTAATTCGGTTTCTTCACACTTATTGATTTGAAAGGCCAAACCAGTTTTTGTGTTTTTGATGTGTGCTTGAAAGTTTTTGGCGACCAGAAAATTTAAAATTCGTTTTCTGCTTCGATTGCTTATGTAGCCGAAGCGTTTTATCCTCATTGATGAGCATAAAATGCATGTTGTTAATGTAGGGTGATTTTCCATGTAGGAGTAACATGAAAATTGTCGGCATGCACGCTTTTACAATACCCACTTGAAATATGCGGAACTGCTATGTAAATATAAATAGCTATCACAGACTTATAATATTGAAATAAATTATTCAATACATGTTTATAAAATTTAAAAATTAAGTTAGATGAATGCATTACTGAAATTATTTATTTTTCAAAATTATTCTAGCATACTTGCTGATTTATTCCAGGAAGAAAAATCTTTATTGGACTCCATCTATCTTTACTGCACTTTTTTTTAGATAAATTTAGCACTCGATTTTCAAGTTCTACTCTATTCTTTTTTTTGGATTTTCCTCAAGAAATTTTTTTTTGTTAATACTCCACACTAGAGATGGGCACGGACCGGGCTGGGCGTGGGGCCCGCCGGGCCTCTGTCGATATTTTCGGGCTTCGGGTCAAAAAACCCAAAACGGGATTTTTCCGTTTAAAGAATTCTATAAGACAAAAAGAGGCAGTTATAAATATGTAACTAGATATGTACGTTTAACTCCAACTTCATTAAAAATATTTTGTAATTCATAAAACCTTACTCAATGTAGATTTATGGAAAAATGTTTGTTATTTATTTTTAGTCTTCAACTTAGTTTATTTAAATCTTTTACGAGATTGTCACAGAACGGACCTTTCAATCGGTCCAAGGATAATGACGATCGAATTCGGACATTTTCGCTATTTTCCACTGAAAAATCCTCGAACAAGCGCCTAAAAAACATAACACCTCTACTAAAAACAGCTATTACCCACATTTAACCTACAGTTCAAAAAATTGTAAACGTTCATTTTTTCAATCGTGGATCATCGGTAAGAAATAACTTTTTAATCAGTACAATACAAATATTGTTTATTTGACAATTTCCAATTCAAACACTTTGTCCCCAAACTATGATAAAAAGATGTTTCGGCAAATTGACTATGGTTAGTAACAACTATTTTAAGATTTTGTTACTTTTATATGAATAATTTATAAAATCAGTGTGTAATTTACAAAAAAATTTTATTATAAACTTTCACTTATTTACTTTTGTTAAACTGTACATCAACATAAATTCGACAAGGACCGACCATTCATTTCTTATTTTCTATAGCAAGTGCGCTACAAACATTTTCGCTTCAGCAATCCGCTTGAAACGCTGTCGCATATAAGTTCACATGAACGCAGAAATGGATTTCTGTTCAATAAATGCTTCAAAAACGAAGTCAAAACTTCTAAGCAAAACAAACATACAACATATATACCCTTAACACATACGCTTAGTCTATTCCCAGCCGGAAATTTTCTCATAAATGACCAATTCATTAATTTTTTCACCAAGGATATGAAGGGGAAAATTTGAGTACTTCTCAATTGCAATGGAAATGCCATCGAGAGGAAATGTTATTCATCGCAACTCCAATGGCATTGTCATCGATAGAGGTATCTCCAAATTCGATTACCAATTCGTGACATGTGCTCTTATGACGGCAAATGACACTTTAGTGTAGATTTCATGAGAAAGTTGGTGTATAATCAGGGAAGTCGCGGCTCTATGTCATGCTGAAATCATTGATTGTTTCACCGGGACGTTTCCGGCTGGGTTAGAAAAAAACCACGCAAATACAAATATATTTCCCAACGGCGTTTTTTCTAACTTCCCATTATGAATATGGGAACTCTTTAGATTCTATACTCTTTGTTTGTTGACACGCAAAGAGTATAGACAAAGAGTATAGAATCTAAAGAGTTCCCATATTCATAATGGCGCTTCAAGGGAAATTTTTCATGATGAACGATTAGCGCCTTGGTTGGATTCGGGTTTTATAGGTAAAGTTCGACCGAGCAAAAACAAGTTCGACCAAAACAAAACAGTCGAAGGAACACAAACGAGATTTTTGAAAAAAATGTCAACAAAGATCGAAACTCTCTTTCCCGCAAATAGAGTTTCTATTGCCTAACTGTTCGCACGCATTGATTTGAAAAATTGCGTGAAGAACGCGAATTTTTGGATTTTCGCAAAAAATCAAAAAAGCGAAAGTGAAGAATAACAAAATCGGACCTCTCGTTTTTACCCATTCCATTTAATTCGGTTTCTTCACACTTATTGATTTGAAAGGCCAAACCAGTTTTTGTGTTTTTGATGTGTGCTTGAAAGTTTTTGGCGACCAGAAAATTTAAAATTCGTTTTCTGCTTCGATTGCTTATGTAGCCGAAGCGTTTTATCCTCATTGATGAGCATAAAATGCATGTTGTTAATGTAGGGTGATTTTCCATGTAGGAGTAACATGAAAATTGTCGGCATGCACGCTTTTACAATACCCACTTGAAATATGCGGAACTGCTATGTAAATATAAATAGCTATCACAGACTTATAATATTGAAATAAATTATTCAATACATGTTTATAAAATTTAAAAATTAAGTTAGATGAATGCATTACTGAAATTATTTATTTTTCAAAATTATTCTAGCATACTTGCTGATTTATTCCAGGAAGAAAAATCTTTATTGGACTCCATCTATCTTTACTGCACTTTTTTTTAGATAAATTTAGCACTCGATTTTCAAGTTCTACTCTATTCTTTTTTTTGGATTTTCCTCAAGAAATTTTTTTTTGTTAATACTCCACACTAGAGATGGGCACGGACCGGGCTGGGCGTGGGGCCCGCCGGGCCTCTGTCGATATTTTCGGGCTTCGGGTCAAAAAACCCAAAACGGGATTTTTCCGTTTAAAGAATTCTATAAGACAAAAAGAGGCAGTTATAAATATGTAACTAGATATGTACGTTTAACTCCAACTTCATTAAAAATATTTTGTAATTCATAAAACCTTACTCAATGTAGATTTATGGAAAAATGTTTGTTATTTATTTTTAGTCTTCAACTTAGTTTATTTAAATCTTTTACGAGATTGTCACAGAACGGACCTTTCAATCGGTCCAAGGATAATGACGATCGAATTCGGACATTTTCGCTATTTTCCACTGAAAAATCCTCGAACAAGCGCCTAAAAAACATAACACCTCTACTAAAAACAGCTATTACCCACATTTAACCTACAGTTCAAAAAATTGTAAACGTTCATTTTTTCAATCGTGGATCATCGGTAAGAAATAACTTTTTAATCAGTACAATACAAATATTGTTTATTTGACAATTTCCAATTCAAACACTTTGTCCCCAAACTATGATAAAAAGATGTTTCGGCAAATTGACTATGGTTAGTAACAACTATTTTAAGATTTTTTTACTTTTATATGAATAATTTATAAAATCAGTGTGTAATTTACAAAAAAATTTTATTATAAACTTTCACTTATTTACTTTTGTTAAACTGTACATCAACATAAATTCGACAAGGACCGACCATTCATTTCTTATTTTCTATAGCAAGTGCGCTACAAACATTTTCGCTTCAGCAATCCGCTTGAAACGCTGTCGCATATAAGTTCACATGAACGCAGAAATGGATTTCTGTTCAATAAATGCTTCAAAAACGAAGTCAAAACTTCTAAGCAAAACAAACATACAACATATATACCCTTAACACATACGCTTAGTCTATTCCCAGCCGGAAATTTTCTCATAAATGACCAATTCATTAATTTTTTCACCAAGGATATGAAGGGGAAAATTTGAGTACTTCTCAATTGCAATGGAAATGCCATCGAGAGGAAATGTTATTCATCGCAACTCCAATGGCATTGTCATCGATAGAGGTATCTCCAAATTCGATTACCAATTCGTGACATGTGCTCTTATGACGGCAAATGACACTTTAGTGTAGATTTCATGAGAAAGTTGGTGTATAATCAGGGAAGTCGCGGCTCTATGTCATGCTGAAATCATTGATTGTTTCACCGGGACGTTTCCGGCTGGGTTAGAAAAAAACCACGCAAATACAAATATATTTCCCAACGGCGTTTTTTCTAACTTCCCATTATGAATATGGGAACTCTTTAGATTCTATACTCTTTGTTTGTTGACACGCAAAGAGTATAGACAAAGAGTATAGAATCTAAAGAGTTCCCATATTCATAATGGCGCTTCAAGGGAAATTTTTCATGATGAACGATTAGCGCCTTGGTTGGATTCGGGTTTTATAGGTAAAGTTCGACCGAGCAAAAACAAGTTCGACCAAAACAAAACAGTCGAAGGAACACAAACGAGATTTTTGAAAAAAATGTCAACAAAGATCGAAACTCTCTTTCCCGCAAATAGAGTTTCTATTGCCTAACTGTTCGCACGCATTGATTTGAAAAATTGCGTGAAGAACGCGAATTTTTGGATTTTCGCAAAAAATCAAAAAAGCGAAAGTGAAGAATAACAAAATCGGACCTCTCGTTTTTACCCATTCCATTTAATTCGGTTTCTTCACACTTATTGATTTGAAAGGCCAAACCAGTTTTTGTGTTTTTGATGTGTGCTTGAAAGTTTTTGGCGACCAGAAAATTTAAAATTCGTTTTCTGCTTCGATTGCTTATGTAGCCGAAGCGTTTTATCCTCATTGATGAGCATAAAATGCATGTTGTTAATGTAGGGTGATTTTCCATGTAGGAGTAACATGAAAATTGTCGGCATGCACGCTTTTACAATACCCACTTGAAATATGCGGAACTGCTATGTAAATATAAATAGCTATCACAGACTTATAATATTGAAATAAATTATTCAATACATGTTTATAAAATTTAAAAATTAAGTTAGATGAATGCATTACTGAAATTATTTATTTTTCAAAATTATTCTAGCATACTTGCTGATTTATTCCAGGAAGAAAAATCTTTATTGGACTCCATCTATCTTTACTGCACTTTTTTTTAGATAAATTTAGCACTCGATTTTCAAGTTCTACTCTATTCTTTTTTTTGGATTTTCCTCAAGAAATTTTTTTTTGTTAATACTCCACACTAGAGATGGGCACGGACCGGGCTGGGCGTGGGGCCCGCCGGGCCTCTGTCGATATTTTCGGGCTTCGGGTCAAAAAACCCAAAACGGGATTTTTCCGTTTAAAGAATTCTATAAGACAAAAAGAGGCAGTTATAAATATGTAACTAGATATGTACGTTTAACTCCAACTTCATTAAAAATATTTTGTAATTCATAAAACCTTACTCAATGTAGATTTATGGAAAAATGTTTGTTATTTATTTTTAGTCTTCAACTTAGTTTATTTAAATCTTTTACGAGATTGTCACAGAACGGACCTTTCAATCGGTCCAAGGATAATGACGATCGAATTCGGACATTTTCGCTATTTTCCACTGAAAAATCCTCGAACAAGCGCCTAAAAAACATAACACCTCTACTAAAAACAGCTATTACCCACATTTAACCTACAGTTCAAAAAATTGTAAACGTTCATTTTTTCAATCGTGGATCATCGGTAAGAAATAACTTTTTAATCAGTACAATACAAATATTGTTTATTTGACAATTTCCAATTCAAACACTTTGTCCCCAAACTATGATAAAAAGATGTTTCGGCAAATTGACTATGGTTAGTAACAACTATTTTAAGATTTTGTTACTTTTATATGAATAATTTATAAAATCAGTGTGTAATTTACAAAAAAATTTTATTATAAACTTTCACTTATTTACTTTTGTTAAACTGTACATCAACATAAATTCGACAAGGACCGACCATTCATTTCTTATTTTCTATAGCAAGTGCGCTACAAACATTTTCGCTTCAGCAATCCGCTTGAAACGCTGTCGCATATAAGTTCACATGAACGCAGAAATGGATTTCTGTTCAATAAATGCTTCAAAAACGAAGTCAAAACTTCTAAGCAAAACAAACATACAACATATATACCCTTAACACATACGCTTAGTCTATTCCCAGCCGGAAATTTTCTCATAAATGACCAATTCATTAATTTTTTCACCAAGGATATGAAGGGGAAAATTTGAGTACTTCTCAATTGCAATGGAAATGCCATCGAGAGGAAATGTTATTCATCGCAACTCCAATGGCATTGTCATCGATAGAGGTATCTCCAAATTCGATTACCAATTCGTGACATGTGCTCTTATGACGGCAAATGACACTTTAGTGTAGATTTCATGAGAAAGTTGGTGTATAATCAGGGAAGTCGCGGCTCTATGTCATGCTGAAATCATTGATTGTTTCACCGGGACGTTTCCGGCTGGGTTAGAAAAAAACCACGCAAATACAAATATATTTCCCAACGGCGTTTTTTCTAACTTCCACACGTTTCCGGCTGGGTTAGAAAAAAACCACGCAAATACAAATATATTGCCCAACGGCGTTTTTTCTAACTTCCACACTCCTTCACATACCTTTTCGCTCAGTATTCATTTCTACGCACGCGCCAAAAGCTATCCAACCAAATTTTAGCTCTTCAAACCGCTTCCAACTCGAAAGTCTGCAGCGGAACATGTTTGACCAAAAGGCGCCCATATATACATCATGAGAGCCAAACCATAAAACCCATTATATTACCCTTATGGGAACTCTTTAGATTCTATACTCTTTGCCAAAAGCTATCCAACCAAATTTTAGCTCTTCAAACCGCATACTCTTTGGTATAGAATCTAAAGAGTTCCCATAAGGGTAATATAATGGGTTTTATGGTTTGGCTCTCATGATGTATATATGGGCGCCTTTTGGTCAAACATGTTCCGCTGCAGACTTTCGAGTTGGAAGCGGTTTGAAGAGCTAAAATTTGGTTGGATAGCTTTTGGCGCGTGCGTAGAAATGAATACTGAGCGAAAAGGTATGTGAAGGAGTGTGGAAGTTAGAAAAAACGCCGTTGGGCAATATATTTGTATTTGCGTGGTTTTTTTCTAACCCAGCCGGAAACGTCCCGGTGAAACAATCAATGATTTCAGCATGACATAGAACCGCGACTTCCCTGATTATACACCAACTTTCTCATGAAATCTACACTAAAGTGTCATTTGCCGTCATAAGAGCACATGTCACGAATTGGTAATCGAATTTGGAGATACCTCTATCGATGACAATGCCATTGGAGTTGCGATGAATAACATTTCCTCTCGATGGCAATTCCATTGCAATTGAGAAGTACTCAAATGTTCCCCTTCATATCCTTGGTGAAAAAATTAATGAATTGGTCATTTATGAGAAAATTTCCGGCTGGGAATAGACTGAGCGTATGTGTTAAGGGTATATATGTTTTTTTTTTTTTTAACGTTTTATTATTTATTGGATCACTCCTCTAATATAGGAGTCTAGCAATAAGTTTTTAAATCTTACACCTAATTGGACAATATTACAAATTAGTAATAAGTTCATTGCGGGCCTCGGATACCGAAAACTGGGCTTTGCTGATGTGTGAAGAAACACGTAAAATATTGATGGTGTGGAAACGAAGATTTTAAGCAGCTAGGCTGTGCGTGGATTGCAAGGGTGCATGGAGTGCACCCACCGAGTAGACGATCAGCTAGGAAAGCTGAGTTTATGAATGTGCGTGGATTGCAAGGGTGCATGGAGTGCACCCACCGAGTAGACTATCAGCTAGGAAAGCTGAGTTTATGGATGTGCATGGATTGCACCTGCTGTTGTAGAACGATTTATAATTGCTGGCCGGTCATTTCTTTTCAATCTCGAAGAGTACGATGTGTTCGATAATCCACGGGCAAGTGGATTTACATGTCTGCGCAATTTATTGAAGTATTTCTCTTTGATATTGGTGAACTCTGTTTTAACCAGTTCTACGTTGAGCTCTTTATGGATCCGTTCATTCGAAACAAACCAAGGAGCTCCTGTTATAGTCCTTAGGATCTTGGACTGTGCTCTTTGCAGGATTTCTATATTCGAAGAGCTGGCATTTCCATACAATTGTAAACCATACGTCCATATTGGTTTTATAACTTGGTTGTATAGAAGGATTTTATATTCAAGCTTTAGAGGAGAGCGGCTATTTATTAACCAGTGCAGGCTGTTGGCTTTAAGCTTCATTTGGGTTCTCTTGGCTTCAATATGCTTACGCCATGTCAGTCTTTTGTCCAAATGAATACCGAGATATGTGACTTCCTCACATTATGGGATGCGTACATTATTAAGGAAAATGTCTGGAGAAGCTTTTCTATTGAGCGTGAAATTAATGTGTTGACATTTAGGCTCATTAATTTTGATACGCCATTTAGATAACCAGCTTTGGATTTCGCTCAAGTGATCTTGGAGTTGAGAAGTTGCGATACTTATGTTCTTGTGCCGACTAAGTACCGCTGTGTCATCAGCAAATGTTGAAATCAATATTCTATCGTTATTTGGAATATCTGCTGTGTATACAAGGTAAAGAAAAGGCCCAACAACACTCCCTTGGGGGACTCCCGCGTTTATTTGAAAGGTTTTTGTAATAAATGAGTTATGTCTTACTTGATACGTTCTATGTTTTAAGTATGACTCAAAGATCGCGTGAAAATTAAAAGGAAGTAAACTTCTGATTTTGTATAACAGTCCGTCATGCCAAACTTTATCGAACGCTTGTTGCACATCAAGGAATACTGCAGAGCAATACCCCCGATTTTCATAGGCAAGTCTTATTTCATTTGTAATCCGATTTACCTGTTCAATAGTACCGTGTTGTTTTCTAAACCCGAATTGATGTGGAGGGATAATGTTCTGCTCTTGCAGATAAGGTGTTAATTTAGCTATGAGTAACTTTTCGAATAACTTTGAGAGACAAGGCAGGAGGCTAATTGGTCTATAAGAGGATGTTTGGGTAGGATCTTTTCCTGGCTTAGGCACCATTTTAATAACCGACCGTTTCCAATCTTTTGGGAAGTAGCTGAATTCAATAATTGCATTAAATAAGACTGTTAAAAACTGTACTGCTACGAATGGTATATTTTTTAACATTTTTGGAGTGACAAGATCATGTCCCGGGGCTTTTTTGCAGACAAGTGCATTTTTTATGATACCGACAATTTCTCTTGAACTGATTTGTATGGAAATTCTACGAGTGTTTTCGGACAAAGTTGGGAGAACATGCTCAGCATTGCTCGGATTCGGTTGGAATACCTTATTGAGGTGCAAAGCAAAAACCATAGCTTTCTCTTCATCTGAGCGCGCCCATCCACTGTTGAGACACCGAACGGGTGTTTCACTCTGTACTGGGGTCTTCAAAGAGCGGCTTGCCAACCACAAGGAACTACGATTTGAGCCTGTGGGCGTAAGGTTCTCGACAAAGTTGCGGGTTTTACATTCTTTCTCCCTATTTAAACTTGCTCTTAGTTTTTTTTCTACTTCTTTTAGCTTGTTTTTGGCCAACGGAGAACGGACCCGCTGCCATTCGCGCCTGAATCTTCGTTTTTCTGCGACGAGATTTTCAATTTCCCTATTAGAGAAGGCGTGTTTTGTTCTATATTTAGTATGAGGAGTCGATTTTTGTGCTGCTGATGCCAAATAAGAGTTAAAAACAGTTACGGCATCGTCAATATGATCAATGCATTCAATTTTATAGTTAGTATGAATATGCGCACTTATGTGCTTTTTGTATTTTAACCAGTTTGTGCCTGCATCTGTTAAGCTGGGTGGGCGTTCTACTGGTTCCGGATATTTGTTTAAAACGAATACAACTGGGGAATGATCTGAGGAGAGGTCGGTTGTTGCTTTTGCAGAAATAAGCTCTCTTGCAATACCTTTAGTTATTCCGAAATCTAAGAGGTCTGGAATTTTTTGGAGATCTGTTGGCCAATAAGTTGGCTGTTCTGGAGATACAAAGTCTAGAGAATTGTTTTTATTGACAAGTGCCTTGTATAATTGCTGACCCTTAGGATTGCACGTTCTGGAACCCCAGAAAATGTGCTTTGCATTATAGTCTCCTGCTGCTAGGAACTTATCACCTAATGTCTTACAGAAGTCTAAGAACATTTTTTCGGTTATGCTAAAACGAGGTGGGCAATAAATCGCCGATAAAACCAGATTTTTACCTCTCACTATTACGCAAAGCGTTGTTGCCTGAAGGTAATCATAACTGTAAGAATCTAGAATAAAATGTTGTATTCTTCTACGAATAAGTATACCCGTGCCTCCATGTGCCTTGCCATCTGGGTGGTTGGTTTGATAAGATATATACCCGGGGATTGAGAAGAAATTTTTGTTTGTTAAATGTGTTTCAGAGAGAAGCATAACGTCAACTTCTTCCTGATTTAAGAAATTCTGAATTTCTAGCTTATGCTTGGGTAACCCGTTCGAATTCCAGGCACAAATTTTTAGGAAATTCATATTTTAGCCAAAAGTGCTGTCATTAATTGTGTTTGCATGTGCACAATTCTGTCGAGTGAGCTTTGAATTGTTTGCATAAATTGGGACAAACTTTGAGTTAGAGTAGATATCATTATCTCAAGACTACTGTTGTTGTTAGTAGGAGCACTAATAGGGGTCGCGGGTTTTAGTGCATTTGCATAAGAAACTCCTGGAGTTACGGGGTTCAAATTAACGTTGTGAGAGGAGAATGGTACCGAAACAGTAATATTTTTTGTAGGATTACGAGCTGATTCCTTTTTAATGTTGATTCGTTTTTTCAGATCTTGATAAACTAGACAACCTCTGAAATTTGCAGAATGATTTCCATCGCAGTTACTACATTTAAGTAAATTGCGATCATTTTTTGATTTTTTATCACAGACTGAGCTGTGATGAAGCTCGCCACATATTACACACACGGTGCGCAATGTACAATACGATTTTGTGTGTACAAATTCTTGGCAGTTGGCACATTGTATGGGACCATTTCTTTTATGTGGCTCTTCTACCGTTATTTTACGATGCAACAGGAATTGCAAATTGTATATCGGATGGATTTCGTTTTTTTTAAGCTTTAAGTTGTCCGGCAACAGATCAACTTTAAACATAGGCTGAGGAATTTTAGCTTTGTTAAATATATTTATAACCGATCTTGCGTGAAAACCATTCTCTTCTAGCGCACTCTTTATTTCGTTTGTGTCAACATCTGCTTCAATACCTTTGATCACCACTGTAATACCTTTGCTACTCTTTAGCTGGTATGTGTAAAAATTTTTATTCGCTCCTTCAAACTCTTTTACAACTTTTCGGTAACTGTCTTCCGTGTTTGTTTGAATTTTAGTTTCATGGATATTACCCCTAGTTAAGGGAACTACGTAAAAGTTGCTATTTCCTAATAAATTAGCTAATTTGGCAACAAGTGCATTCGAGCTCCGCTCGCGCAAGTAGATTGGGGGCGGTTTAAATACTTTTTTTGGCTGATTTTCTGTTGAATTTTCATCAGAAATTGCAGCAAGTGGAGCGAGCCGATTACCAATTAGTGTTTCTTGAGAAGCAGGAGCTTCCATTTTATTAAGTTTGGCCCTGTTGTCATTTTTTCCGGAAGGGCTTCTTTTCCTCTTCGTAATATTAATATAACGGTGCATACCGATTAGCACCGCCTGCTGCTTGTTTTGCTCTTTATTCATTTCAGCAACTATTGGGCTTTGTTTGGACGAATTAAGTTCAATTACATCTCTAGAAAGAGCGTCCAAAAGGGGAATTTGGTAAAATACTCTTAGCAGTGTTGTTAGGGCTATTTTTCTTAACGCTTAGAGAGATTATTCCACTGGTAGAGTTCGATCTCTTTCTTTCGAACTGAATTTTAATATTTTTGAATTGGCTTATACCTGGCTGTTCACTTGTAGACTGGTCCAGATTGTCACCATTTTGTGTAATTTCCCTACTGGGAATTAGTAAATTTTCCCTACCGGGATGTTGGTTAAGCCCAGCTTTTAACTGGTTCGTGTCGCAGCTATTGGATGGTGGACTGTGTCCGATTGGCATCACTTTCGGGCAGAACAGCTAGCTGCTGCAGCAGCTGCAGAGACCGAGTGTCTCTTTCTGTCGTTCCTAGAAGTTGGACGACAACAAATAATATACGAATGTCCGTATATATGTTGTATGTTTGTTTTGCTTAGAAGTTTTGACTTCGTTTTTGAAGCATTTATTGAACAGAAATCCATTTCTGCGTTCATGTGAACTTATATGCGACAGCGTTTCAAGCGGATTGCTGAAGCGAAAATGTTTGTAGCGCACTTGCTATAGAAAATAAGAAATGAATGGTCGGTCCTTGTCGAATTTATGTTGATGTACAGTTTAACAAAAGTAAATAAGTAAAAGTTTATAATAAAATTTTTTTGTAAATTACACACTGATTTTATAAATTATTCATATAAAAGTAACAAAATCTTAAAATAGTTGTTACTAACCATAGTCAATTTGCCGAAACATCTTTTTATCATAGTTTGGGGACAAAGTGTTTGAATTGGAAATTGTCAAATAAACAATATTTGTATTGTACTGATTAAAAAGTTATTTCTGACCGATGATCCACGATTGAAAAAATGAACGTTTACAATTTTTTGAACTGTAGGTTAAATGTGGGTAATAGCTGTTTTTAGTAGAGGTGTTATGTTTTTTAGGCGCTTGTTCGAGGATTTTTCAGTGGAAAATAGCGAAAATGTCCGAATTCGATCGTCATTATCCTTGGACCGATTGAAAGGTCCGTTCTGTGACAATCTCGTAAAAGATTTAAATAAACTAAGTTGAAGACTAAAAATAAATAACAAACATTTTTCCATAAATCTACATTGAGTAAGGTTTTATGAATTACAAAATATTTTTAATGAAGTTGGAGTTAAACGTACATATCTAGTTACATATTTATAACTGCCTCTTTTTGTCTTATAGAATTCTTTAAACGGAAAAATCCCGTTCTGGGTTTTTTGACCCGAAGCCCGAAAATTTCGACAGAGGCTCGGCGGGCCCCACGCCCAGCCCGGTCCGTGCCCATCTCTAGTGTGGAGTATTAACAAAAAAAAATTTCTTGAGGAAAATCCAAAAAAAAGAATAGAGTAGAACTTGAAAATCGAGTGCTAAATTTATCTAAAAAAAAGTGCAGTAAAGATAGATGGAGTCCAATAAAGATTTTTCTTCCTGGAATAAATCAGCAAGTATGCTAGAATAATTTTGAAAAATAAATAATTTCAGTAATGCATTCATCTAACTTAATTTTTAAATTTTATAAACATGTATTGAATAATTTATTTCAATATTATAAGTCTGTGATAGCTATTTATATTTACATAGCAGTTCCGCATATTTCAAGTGGGTATTGTAAAAGCGTGCATGCCGACAATTTTCATGTTACTCCTACATGGAAAATCACCCTACATTAACAACATGCATTTTATGCTCATCAATGAGGATAAAACGCTTCGGCTACATAAGCAATCGAAGCAGAAAACGAATTTTAAATTTTCTGGTCGCCAAAAACTTTCAAGCACACATCAAAAACACAAAAACTGGTTTGGCCTTTCAAATCAATAAGTGTGAAGAAACCGAATTAAATGGAATGAGTAAAAACGAGAGGTCCGATTTTGTTATTCTTCACTTTCGCTTTTTTGATTTTTTGCGAAAATCCAAAAATTCGCGTTCTTCACGCAATTTTTCAAATCAATGCGTGCGAACAGTTAGGCAATAGAAACTCTATTTGCGGGAAAGAGAGGTTCGATCTTTGTTGACATTTTTTTCAAAAATCTCGTTTGTGTTCCTTCGACTGTTTTGTTTTGGTCGTACTTGTTTTTGCTCGGTCGAACTTTACCTATACAACCCGAATCCAACCAAGGCGCTAATCGTTCATCATGAAAAATTTCCCTTGAAGCGCCATTATGAATATGGGAACTCTTTAGAATCTATAATCTTTGTGACACGTGAGTGGCGTGGTGTATGTACTAGTGATGTTACGAATGTCAAATTTTAGCATTCGCGAATGCGAATGCGAATGCCTACTTATATTCGCGAATGCGAATGCGAATATTCAGTTTTTGAATCTATATCTCAAATTTGGCACACATCACCAAATCAATTCATTTATTTATATAGCGCACCAACTTTCGAAAAAAATAATTCATTCATAAGTAAAAGATATTACACATTTCGATGTTAAATTTCAAAGTGTTAAAAAAAAAACAGTCACATGACAACAACAAAACTAATCCGACGATTTCGTGCAAGCATAACGCCCCTACGCAATACGCAATGTTATTGTCGTTTTTCGTTTAGCAGCCCTCAGACGGTCGTTCTTGTATGAAAATTTATGTGAAGGAACTTAAAGGCATTCCAAATGCGTTTAATTCAGGGATCGGCAAAATTGAAAATGCAAGTGTGTGTGTGAGAGCAAAGCGGCTACTAAAAATAGCCGAAAATAAACAAAAAATGCTGAAACTAGCTAAAAATAAAAGCTATAAGTAGCATAAAGGAGCTGAAATTGACGGAATAGCTACCAATTTCAGAAGTATGGGGTTCTTTTTCCTATAGCAAGACACTATTTATGAACCCCACCAACTAGTGTTCCCAGCGAGCGAATTTTTAGTGGCGCTGGACTTATTTATACATCACATCGTAACAGACTCGAAGGAGAAAAGGCCTCAAAACTCTTATTTTTAAAATTTAATATTCCTTTATTAAAGTTCAACTATTGATTTTTTTTTTATTTAATTTGTTTTAGAAGTTTCTAATGTTAATTTGTTAAAAATAAGTTTAAGAGGAGTGTGTATTTTTTGTTTTATGTTTCGAGTTTCATAAAAAATCTTTAAAAAAAATTAAGCAAGAAAATAAGATATATTTAATAAAATAAAATTTTTTATAAGTTTAACAGAGGAATGTTTGTTATATTGTGTTAAGACAAGGATATCCATATAACTTACTCGTATATCCGTCGTCTTATACCTATAGGAAAAAATTTCTTATATGCGGATTTTTATATATTAAAAGACAGAAACTTTTTGACAACATGGACTTTCTTATATACGTGTAACGGTAGCACATAAAAAATTCTTTAAATGCTAAAATATTAGCTTTTAAATTTAAATTTTTAAAATCGATTAAGGGGGTCTTCTCATTGAAAACCCGTTTTTTGGACCCTTTTTAAAAAAATTCTTATTTGAAAACGCAAAGAATAATTGAAAACTATTTTTATTAATTGTATTACAAAAGGTTCAAAGTAAATAAAAAAATTTTTTTTCTCGATACGTGGGCTGTTCAAAAAGTAATGAGACTTCAAAGTTGGTGGTGAAAAAAAAAGGTGCCGTCACGGCGGCCACGATTCCGGGTCTCCGGAGCGTCAGAAATGGGAAAAAACGGGGTTATAATTAGTATAGATATAATTCTCGGGTGAACCTCAAGCTTAATTTTGTGATTTTTTTTGACAAAATAGCGGCCATTCCAAAAAAAAATTTCAATTTCGGGCTTTTTTTTTGTAGTTTAGTGTAAAAAAAAAATTGTAAAAAATTTTTTAAAATTATCGTCGAGGTTCACCCGAGAATGGTGACAATTCTGCGTCGATTCCACTTTGTTTCATGAAAATCGGTTCAGTTGAACTGGAGATATCATGGCCGCCAGTTCGAAAAACGTAGTTTCGAGATAAACGCGTTTAAAGTTTGAAGCAACGCAAAAATTACTCATTTTAGCGCAGATCTTGCTCGACAAAGAAGGCTATATCCTCTAAACTATTTCGAATTTCAAAAAATCCTTTTAGGGGCATATTCACAACTACCCAAGCTATAAATAAATGCAAAAAAAAAAAGTCGAAAAAAAGTTGCTCAATGAGAAGACCCCCTTAAAGTTTACATTTTTGGTCAATTTTCTGCTAATTATATATTCGCAAAATATTCGCAACATTTTGCGAATGCGAATGCGAATGTGAAAAAACATGCGAATATTCGCGAATGCGAATGCGAAGGCGAATATTCGTTACATCACTAGTATGTACTCTCTCAATTCGCATGGTCTCAAACCGGTTTTGGTTTGTTTTTTTTTCTATGCACTTTCTCATTTTTCTGTAATCCTTGTCATATAGTACTATAGGTCTAACTGTCGACGTCGAAAGGCCTCTGCCGCTAATAAGAAATTCCGCATTAGGCAGGGATAGGAAACTCAACTCTTTCGAGAAATTCACCAAAAAGCTACCAACAAAAACCTTAAGCAGGAATAGGAAATTCAACTCTTTCGAGAAATTCACCAGAAAGCTACCAACAACAATACGGGCAGACAAAAAGTCGCACTATGATGCCACTTGCAAGAAAATTATAAAAGAAACACGGCGTCGGCTCTGTTTTTTATATTGCTTGAAAAGTTCATAATTGAAACTTTAATAAATGTATTACGATATGTTTTTGCTCAATGTGCACGAATGTTTTCATTTTGTAATAAATTGACAAACATTTTTGACTACGGCTACGAATTTGATTGTACATAGAATTTTGTATTTTTGCTGAAACAGTGTGATCAAAAAGTTATGTGGACACGTTAGGACTAAAAAAACAATCAGCCCTATTATGATTGTCGACTACTGATAGAGAATCGAAAAAGTTCTATCTTCGACAAAAATTTTTAATTTTCCACATACTAGAAAATTAAAAATTTTAGTCGACGATAGAACTTTTTCGATTCTCTATCAGTAGTCGACAATCATAATAGGGGTGAATATCTATTTCTCTTTGATATTGAGTTTCCTTGATTCGTTTTATGTTTTTCAAGATTTTCATATCATTTTATCAGTTTGGTAGATTTTTACATGTAATGTACTCGAAAATCGCCCAAAATTAAAAATACAAGTGGCAATGCTTTTCACCACAGCAGAGCTAAAGATTTCGCTGCCATAGCATGCTTCTCTTTTCCTCATACTATATGCCTATGTTGAAGCAGCGTAGCTCTAACACATTGCAGGGATTAGGAAGAAGAAGAGTTAGACCTATAGTTCTATATGATCCTTGTCGCGTAAACATCGACGGAAGAAATGGCAAATGTTAGTAAAGCCTTTCTGGAGGAATTTTAGCTGATATGTTGACCGCACGACGCCTAGAGCGAAATGACGGTTTACAAATCGGTGTGTCGTGTGTGGGCAACATACTTTATACCAATCGCTTCGATCGGTATAGCGTGAGTGGCCAGCATGAGCAAACAGCGAGTTTCGAATGAAAGGCAAGCAAAAACATTTTATGTGGTATTAGTGACAAACAATTTGGATTCAGTAATTATTTTTCCCCTAAAAAAGGCCTAAGAATTTCTCACCCCAAAAAAACCAATTGAAATATTTTCCCCCAAAAATGGGGAAAACCCTGAGTTGGCGGCACTGCATGCCAACAAAGAGTATAGAATCTAAAGAGTTCCCATATTCATAATGGCGCTTCGAGGGAAATTTTTCATGATGAACGATTAGCGCCTTGGTTGGATTCGGGTTGTATAGGTAAAGTTCGACCGAGCAAAAACAAGTTCGACCAAAACAAAACAGTCGAAGGAACACAAACGAGATTTTTGAAAAAAATGTCAACAAAGATCGAACCTCTCTTTCCCGCAAATAGAGTTTCTATTGCCTAACTGTTCGCACGCATTGACTTGAAAAAATGCGTGAAGAACGCGAATTTTTGGATTTTCGCAAAAAATCACAAAAGCGAAAGTGAAGAATAAAAAAATCGGACCTCTCGCTTTTACTCATTCGATTTGTTATTCGGTTTCTTCAAACTTATTGATTTGAAAGGACAAGCCCGTTTTTGTGTTTATGATGAGTGCTTGCAAGTTTTTGACGACCAGAAATTTGAAAATTCGTTTTCTGCTTCGATTGCTTATGTAGCCGAAGCGTTTTATCCTCATTGATGAGCATAAAATGCTTGTTGTTAATGTAGGGTGATTTTCTCTGTAGGAGTAACATGAAAATTGTCGGCATACACGACTTTTACAATATACCTACTTGAAATATGCGGAACTGCTATGTCAATATAAATAGCTATCACAGACTTAAAATATTGAAAAAATATAATTCAATCAGGTACCCAAATTAATTATTATTTTTGAATTTTGAATTTTGAATTTAAAAATCAATATGAAATAAATTATATATTAAAAATTAGTATTTGAGTGTTGTTCTCTGAGTTTTATTGGTTGATCAAAAAATAAAAATTATTTGTGAAGGTTTTTTGTTTTTCTCACAAAATGAAAGTACTTATTATGCAAATATTTTTAAAACTCGTGTGTTTTTCTTGCAAGTGCCTTTTTAAAATTGATAAATAATTCCCTTGAAATTGCATATTTTGCATTCCCACGAATATTTCGTTTCGTAAAAGACAAAACATTCTCTTGCAAAAATGTCCGGTTTTCGTCGCGCTTATGTTTCAAAGAAAATTAGTGAACCCGGAAAATAGCGATATTTTTGTAAGGCTAAACACTTTTAAAGTGATAAGTCATATCTCGCTATTAACTCTACCCAGCATCAGGCCTTATCATGATGAAAGTGGTAATACATATGTATATGTAAGAGTTTTATTTTTCTGAGTAAAAAAAAAAATTTTAAATAATTTTTATTTTTTGAGTAAAAAATATAACTCTAAGAATAATTTTTACATATATTACAATACAATATAAATATTGTTTATTTGGCAATTTTCAATTCAAACACTTTGTCCCCAAACCATGATTAAAAGATGTTTTGGAAAATTGACTATGGTTAGTAACAACTATTTTAAGATTTTGTTACTTTTATATGAATAATTTATAAATATCACTGTGTGATTTAAAGAAAATTTAATTATAAACTTTCACTTATTTACTTTTGTTAAACCTGTACGTCAACATGCGTTCGACAAGGCCCGACCATTCATCTCTTATTTTCTATAGCAAGTGCGCTACAAACATTCTCGCTTCAGCATCCGCTTGAAACGCTGTCGCGTATTAGTTCACATGAACGCAGAAAATATTTTCTGTTCAATAAATGCTTCAAAAACGAAGTCAAAACTTCTAAGCAAGACAAACATACATACATATATACCCTTAACACATACGTTCAGTCCATTAGAAAAAAACCACGCAAACACAAATATATGGTGCAACGGCGTTTTTTCTAACTTCCACACTCCTTCACATACCTTTTCACGCAGTATTCAAAATAGGCGAACAAAATCATTCACAATTCTATTTCTACGCACGCGCCAAAAGCTATCCAACCAAATTTTAGCTCTTCAAACCGCTTCCAACTCGAAAGTCTGCAGCGGAACATGTTTGACCAAAAGGCGCCCATATATACATCATGAGAGCCAAACCATAAAACCCATTATATTACCCTTATGGGAACTCTTTAGATTCTATACTCTTTGATGCCAATATGATAGAGAAATACCTATTTATCTCTTCCATCAACCATCGGCTACCTCGGACACAACCCCAAAACTGGCAAAGCTTCATTAAGCTTCATAAAGAGCTTTTTAGAAAACTGGTTTTCGAAGTTAAGATGTTCCAAAACCAATTATGATTACTATTCGATGAAATTGAATTTTAGTGGATGTTGGGTTGCATAAGTAGTAAGCACGTTACAAGCACAAAACTATTGATATAAATCGTTTTACATTCAATATCTCTAAATATATGACCTGCTATCTTGATTAAGAGCTGGAAGCGCAACATAAAATTTTAAATTTAACGGAAATTAGTACAGCCCAAAACAATTTTTATCGGGCCGTAAGTAGCCCATAATTTGCCCATAATTATACAATTACTAGGGATGCTCGATACCGATACGATACTTTAGAGTATCGATACTTTCGTTTTGATATATCGCGATACGATACCAATATTCCCTTTACGATATATTGCAAGTACTGATACTTTCTTTGCGATACTCGATAGTATCGGATACGATATTCCCATTTCGATACTTGAATAGTATCACAAGATACTGCCTGCATGTCACGCAGGGAGAAAATAAAATTTTTTTGAAAGCCATCGCGCATGTGTGTCATGCATGGAATGCTTACCGTTGGTCATTATTTTCATTTCGTCGCGCATGACTGCAAGTAAACGTGACCATGTTAAGGCCTCTTCAAATACAGCCTTTCTCTGTCTCTTTCAAGCATAATGCGTTGAAAAGAGAAAAATGGTCTGTTATTTTGCGTCTGACTGAAAGCATACAAAAACAGCCGTTACTCGTTAATATCATCGCTTTTTTCAGAAAAATTATTTTTTAAAACATGTGTTGAGAATTTAATCATTTTCAATCCTCCATCAATTCCTTTTTCTATTCGTTTGTTTAAAAATCAATGTTCTAAAAGAATTTTGAATTGAATGAAAAAAGAAAAAGTTGGGAATTTTTTCGATTTGGAAAAAAAAAACTATTTTAATTTGAAGCCTTTTTTTTATAAATAAAAAATAAACGCTCTCAAAAAAATAGCTCTTTGTTTTCCTAAACTCTGGCTCGAAGGATTCGAACCAGAAGGTTTAAAGATAATTTCCAACATCCTTCAAATTAAAATAAAAACAAAAGAAAGCCTATATAAGAACGGTCCTTAATCTTTAAAAAAAAAAAAAAAAAAATGATGCGAACGCCGCCAATGAAGGAAAAATCGAAAAAAGGACGTGTTGGTGCGAATCCCAAAACAAGCTGTGGTATGTGCGAGGCAAAGGATACCTCAGAAATGGTCCAATGCGATAAGTGCAACGTCTGGTTCCATTTTTCCTGTGCTGGAGTAACTCAGTCCATCGAAAGTCAAGAGTGGCTATGCAGCAAATGTAAACTCACCAAGGATAACAGTGAAAAAGCTCTGTCCGTTGGCTCTCGTATCTCAAGACGCAGCATCAATTTGGAGCTTCAAAAACTCGAGGAGGAAAAGGCTCTAGAAGCTCGGTTCCTCCAAAGAAAATTTGAAATCCTGGCAATGTCAGAGGATGGAGCGGCAAGTGGTCGAAGCACAAGTAACCAAACGAAGAAGTGGGTTGACGCTGTCGCACCTTGTGTTCCGCGTGAAAGTGGAGCTTCTGCGAATCAGTCTACAACGCATGCAGAACACAATGAAGGTGCTGTAGCTGGGAGAACTTCAGAGGAGGAGTCTGGCTTAACGCGCGGCCAACTTTCTGCGCGCCATTCCTTTTCAAAAGACCTGCCAATTTTCAGTGGCAAACCTGAGGAATGGCCAATATTTTTTAGCGCGTTCGAGGAAAGTACTCGTCTTTGCGGATTTTCTAAATCTGAAAATTTGTTGAGATTACAGAAATGCCTCAAGGGAAAGGCGTTTGAAGTGGTGAGTAGCCATCTTCTGCTTCCAAACAATGTACCGGAAATCATCAGTATACTAAAAATGATGTTTGGCCGCCCCGAGATAATAATTAACGCCTATTACAAAAAATTCGCTGCGAGCCCCCGCCAAAGGCCGACAGATTGGACAGTCTCGTGAGCTATTCAATTTCAGTCCGCAACCTTTGTTCGTCTCTAGAAGCTTCTGGTTTAAACAATCATAAGCATAATCCACTACTGCTTCAAGAACTCGTAGACAAGCTACCCCCACAAACAAAACTAAACTGGGCTATGTACTGCGTAGGCAGTAATCCGGATATCTCTAGTTTTTCTATGTGGTTATTTGATATCGCTGAAGCAATAGTGAAGATTACTCCAAATATGGGTTCCATCAAAATAACCGGGAACGTAAATGCCCACGAAAGGGAAGACACTTCACATATTAAACGGTACTGTCCGGTCTGCAACAATAACCATAAAATTGAAAACTGTGAAAAATTTTCAAAAATGAAGTTATCGGAACGTTGGGATCATGTACGTCAGTGCAAATTGTGTCGGTTGTGCCTCAAACAACATGGAAACTTCCGTTGCTCTGATGCAAAATGCCCCATTGAAGGATGTGATGCCAGGCATCACAAGCTACTGCATAAATTTCAAATGAAGACCAATGTTTCAGCGCAAGATACTGCCGGTCAAACTATATAACAAAGGGATTCAAGTAGAAACATACGCCTTTCTCGACGACGGTTCCAGCGTCACACTCATCCAAGAGGACATATCCAATCAACTTGGCTTGAAAGGAGAAGGTAGTGACCTATGCTTGAAATGGACTTCCGAAACGTCACGCATTGAGAAGAATTCGATGAAAGTCAATTGTTCAATTTCTGGCTGCACTCCGAACTCTAAGAAGTACGAACTTCTTAACGTATATACCATAAAGAATCTCTTTTTGCCGGAACAATCCATACTAAAAGACGACGTCATTCACCACAAGCATATTCGAAATATTCCATTATCGTACTTCAATAACGTCCGTCCTAAAATCCTAATTGGTCTCAATAATGGATTTGTTTGTAATAGTCTGAAAGTTATGGAGGGAGCACCCGATGAACCTATGGCCTCTAAAACTCGTCTTGGTTGGGTTATTCACGGTGGTGGCAACCTACACTTAACGCGCCGTATCAATCACCACTTTGAGCATTGTAGCTGCGAATTTGAAATGCAAAAACTCCACGATATGGTCACAGACTATCTTTCATTAGAAAATGCTGGACGACTGCACGAGCTGGAGAGCGAAGAAGAAAAGCGCGCTAGGAATATACTGCAAGAAACAACAAAGCGAATCGGCTGCAGATTTGAGACAGGATTACTGTGGAAAGAAAACATCCCACAGGTGCCAAATAGCTATCAAATGGCGGCAAAGCGCCTTATGTGTCTGGAGAAAAAAACGAAAGCCGAAAATATTCCCATAATTAACGAGCAGATCAATGCCTTAGTTCAAAAGGGATATGCGCGAAAGTTGTCCGCTGAAGAAGCCGAAAAGGAAAATGGTATCACATGGTATCTGCCGATATTTACCGTCATCAATCCAAATAAACCGGGGAAAATTCGTTTGGTTTGGGATGCCGCCGCAAAGGTAAAAGGTACCTCGCTAAACTCTTTACTTCTCAAAGGCCCAGACTTAGTGACTCCACTACTTTCTGTTCTCTACGGATTCCGAATGAAACAATACGCTATTTGTGGAGATATTAAAGAGATGTTTCACCAGGTAAGGATTCGTACAGAGGATCGAAACGCTCAGCGATTTCTGTGGAGGAATGGCGAAAGCAAAAGAGATCCAGATATATACATTATGCAAGTAATGACATCTGGTGCTGTGTGTTCGCCAAGCGCTGCGCAATTCGTGAAAAATTTAAACGGGACAGAATTCGAAGAGCAATTCCCGCGAGCCGTTAACTCAATAAAGAACCATCACTATGTCGACGATTTGCTAGACTGCGCGGACTCAGAGGATGAATTAATCAAGTTGGCTAGGCAAGTTGCATACATACATGGCAAGGGTGGGTTCTTAACAAGGAACAATTGGCCAAGGGGTATCGTAAAAACTGTCAACAAATCCAAGGATGGTCAAGTGCAAAGCGCAGCCGTTGCAACTAGTGGAGGACTGTATACAAGACCGGTTGCAAAACTGGCCAAGTTGGATGTACGACCTCAAAATACTCAAGATTGATTCGGTTAAAACGAGCTTTTAACGAGGGGGAGAATGTTGAGAATTTAATCATACTACCTTTCCTTTTTCTATTCGTTTGTTTAAAAATCAATGTTCTAAAAGAATTTTGAATTGAGTGAAAAAAGAAAAAGTTGGGAATTTTTTCGATTTGGAAAAAAAAAACTATTTTAATTTGAAGCCTTTTTTTTATAAATAAAAAATAAACGCTCTCAAAAAAATAGCTCTTTGTTTTCCTAAACTCTGGCTCGAAGGATTCGAACCAGAAGGTTTAAAGATAATTTCCAACAACATGGCTCCATCGCGGAGCAAAGTGCGGAAGCATTTTAAAAAAATTCATAAGAAGGAAGCCGAGTGCTTAATGTGCGGTAAAAAATGTGTCAGCTCGGGAAACACGTCTAACCTATACAAACATTTAGAATCGCGTCATGGAATGAAAAAGAAAAAAAATGAAGTTGAAAACAACTTATCACCGTCTGAAGTTGAAAGTAGCGAAAACGACAATAAAAGTTCTGACTCATCGCCACCAGGATTTCAAAACTCGACCAGCGGTGACAATCAGATGACTTTGTTATCCTGGTTTGGACGAGCAAAGTCCTTCAAACAAGGTAGTCACTTAGATTGTCAACTACGAAATGCATTAATATACATGATATGCAAGGACAACTTGCCTTTGTCAACGTCCGAAAAAGCTGGTTTCCGGTACTGGTGCTCGAAAACAGTCCCTTTCTGGAAGCCTCCATCACGAGAGACGATCACAAAATGTTTAGAAATCAAATATGAAAAATCGGTGGATTTGTTGCGGGAAATATTTGGACAGCTCCCATCGATTTCCATAACTATGGACTGCTGGACGGAGAAACACCAGACGAATAGTTTTCTGGGTGTCACTGCGCATTACGTCAAAGGAGACGAAATGTGCGCTGCTGTTCTTGGTGTCGAGCCCTTAACAGAGTCGCACACCGCTGATTATTTAGAGACGAAAACACGAGACTTTCTGGATTTTTGGAATATTAACCCCCAAAAAATTACTGTAGCAGTAACTGACAACGCACCCAACATTACACTGGCGGCAAGACAATTATTTGGAGCGTCAAAACAACTCGGCTGTTTTGCACACACTCTAAACCTTATTCCATCTGCGGCGATGGGTTACAAAACTGTTAATAAAGAGAAGATAGCAAACGTGCCAGAAATTCCTGAACTTCTAAAAAAAGTCAGAGACGTTGTGACTCATTCGCATAGAAACCAAAACTTTTCAGATGAAATCAAGAAAGTTCAACGAGACGCAGGTACGGCTGAAGGAAACATGAAAAGGCTGCAACAAGATGTAACTACTCGTTGGGGTTCAACGTTCATCATGTTGCTATCATACCTCGACATGCGGAAAATTCTAACTACGGCATCAATAGATTTTGATGTAGTTTTGCTCTCAAATTCAGAGGTAGCGACTGTTACAACGATAAAGGACCTTCTTCAACCTTTCCATGCTGCTACAACAGAAATTTCCGCAGAAAAGTCGACAACGTCAAGTAAAGTTATTCCACTTGTGAAATTGATAACGCAGGTATACATACACAAAGTTTTTTTTGAAAGATAAATTATTTGAGAAAGTTGCTAAATTGCTTAAAATAGCACTTTTTCACGATCACGTTCAAAATATGATATATGTCTTTGTCTATGTTTATAGTTAGCAAATTTATCTGTAACATGAAAATTCTTTTGCAGAAATTGACCTCGATTCCGGTAAAAAAGGACGACGAAATTGGCAAAAAAGTGAAAGCTTTTCTTCTCTCTGAGATGGAGAGACGATTTGGCCAAGTTGAAAACAATAAGCCATTGGCTATTGCGACGTTGCTGGATCCGAGGTTTATGGCGCTTCAATTCCAGAAGGCGTTATCGGTCGCAAATGCGAAACTTTGCATGGAAAATGAAATGAAGAAAATGCTGCTTAAAGAGTCAAAAGAATTTCTACCATCAGTTACTGCTATTGAAACAGAAAGAATCTCCAAATCTTCCAACGTAGTTTGCAACGACGACTCCCTCTGGACTTCCCACGACGCAGTCGTGAGCTTTAAAGCAGCGCCCAATACCTGCACAGACAACCTTGTAACCATCGCGAGAAATGAGTTGAAATCATATTTTTCCCGTGCTCCTGTTTCAAGAAATTCAAATCCTTTGACTGTGTGGAAAACAATGGAGCACCAATATCCCCATTTATACAAATTGGCAACCATGTTTTTACCTACGCTTGCAACATCTGTTCCTTCAGAACGATTATTCTCACTGGCCGGGAGAATTATGAGTGAAGATGGAAACAGGTTGAGCGGGGACCACTTGAGTCAAAGAATTTTTTTGGCACGTCTTGATGATGAAATTTGGCATAAAGTAGTCATTTAATTGAAAACATGAGTGGGTGAAGGTGTTATGTCGAATTTTTGGATGTTTCCTGTTTTTTGGAAAAATTAAGCAACGAATTTAGAATTTGGTTACATAACACGTTCATCCCCTCATGTCTTCAATTCGAATTAATCTTTTAAGTTTTCGCAGACGAAACTGTTTACAAAATATCTTTGTATTCTTAATTAACTATGTATTCGAATACATATAATTAACATTAAAGCGTTGAAAATCACGGATCGTAACTGTTATAACTTTTATTAAAAAAGTCGAGTAATAGGAGTTATTATATGCTTTTTAAATTTTATGAACAAATTTGAAGTTTACCTTGTATTTTTCAGACCAATAATATCGTACAGTTGAATTTTGCCCAATATTTTTTCCGGTAAAATATCGGGCAATTTAATATTTCTCGAAAACTCAATCTTCGATTTTCAAATTCTGGAAATCCAATGAATAGTTTTTGAAAAATATTACATCGCCCAATATTTTGCCGGAAAAATTATCAGGCACAATTGAACTGTTAGATATTATTGGTCTGAAAAATAAAAAAAAAACAATTAAAATTTGTCTTTTAGAATACATTATATCAAATAAAAGATATTGTGGAATTGAGGAGCAGAGCTCATAAGGATCAAGAGTATGTATTTTTTGTATGAGTTGTATGAGTATGAGATTTTTTGTCCTGCAACTATTCCTCCTATCCGCCCTTTTTCGGTCGCTTTTGAAAACCTGTTTCGATACCGATATATCGGGTATCGAGTATTACAATCTCGATATATCGAGTATTGGTATCACAAAATTTTTTGGTATCGTGATACCTTATATCGATACTTTTCCTTTCGATACGCAACCCTAACAATTACCTAACTAAAATTTCCACACTTTGTGCTTCCAACTATATTGAGCTTAAAATAACTTCATCTTCGATAACGACATGTTCAAAAAGCTCATTAAGGTCTTCAATACACATATTACCAAACCCTTCTCCCTTAATTTGTTTTGTCAATTGGAAGATATTACCATAAGCAGACAGAGTATCGCCAAAGAGTATTAATATATATAAGAGACGCCAACGTACTCTATGGCAAATCCCATTTTTCACTCGTTCTCGATGATACCACGTAGATGAGGATACACTATGCTTTGGCAAATGAAACGCTCACAAAGCATGAAATCGAGGAAAGAAAGACACTCGAAATGTAGGAATTGATAGAAAGGATCAAAACAAAAACGAAAATCTGACTTCTCGCTTTTACGCATTGAGAAACCGTTTTCATTCATAGTTTTTCGGCAGTCGCGCGATTGTTCTGTTATTCTTTCGATTGCGTGCCGCGCTTATGCGCATATATGAGTTTGTGTGTGCGCCAATCTACATACGTACGTTTGTATTTGGCCTTTGCAATTTTCGGCCACTGAAAAATTCAAATTGATATATTAAATACTCTTTGGACACTCGAAACGTAAGAATTCATTACCAGCCAGAAATTTTCTCATAAATGACCAATTCATTAATTTTTTTACCAAGAATATCATGGGGAAAATTTGAGTACTTCTCAATTGCAATGGCAATGTCATCGAGAGGTTATATTGTTCATCGCAACTCCAATGGCATTGTCATCGATAAAGATATCGATACGACGGAGTAGATCTACTCCACTGTCGATGTCTAATTTGTGACTTGTACTCTGATGACGGCCAAGCCGTTTGTGTGTAAATTTCATTAGAAAGTTGGTGTATAATCAGGAGCAGTCACGGCTCTATATCATGCTGAAATCATTGATTCGCCGGGACATTTTCGGCTGGGTTAATGGATCAAGACAAAATCCAAGACCGGTTTTCATTCCTTATAGTTTTTCGGCAGTTCAGCCGCTGTGCTGTTATTCTTTCGATTGCGTGCCTTACTTATGCGCATATGGGGCATTTCACGTCAAGTGTACCCGCTCAAAAAACTTCATAGCTGGGATTTCGATGAAACTTGGTGGAAATGTTGCGCTATGAGAGTACATGAATTGTGCAAAAGGAGGAGGGGAAATATTTACCGGGTGCCTAGATACAGGGTGTCAAACTTTCAGGCCTTTTTGTATTAAAAAAATTCTACGTCTTGCAAATTGGAAAATGAAAAAAATGTAATAAAGGATTTTTATAGATTTTTTTCTGCTCTTTCCGAAAAAAAATATTACAATCTCCAGAAATTATTATTTATGCAAAAAAAAAACGGTTTTTATTTTTAAAATCAATTTTTCGCTCAATGCGACATTTTTAATTTTTTTAAAATAATTTTAAACGAAAGCTGAGCTTTTTTTCTATAAGATAAAGTCTTAATTGAAGTGGGATCTCCAAAACTTACGAGTAACCGGAGGTGTTGAACCCAGCACGACCCTCGCGCCAAGCACGCAGAAGCCGCTATTCAGCTTTATCAACTAGAAAAGTTCAGCAGCCACAGCTGAATAGCGGCTTATGTCGTTTTCCTGTTTCTACGTGACCAATGCAAAGTCACTACCGTATGGTTCTGTAGGGTGACTTGCGCGGCGCTAAATGCGAAAAAGTCGAAGCTTGGTCGCTTTGATTACCTTTTGTAACATTATGTGCTTGTTTTTTTTAGTTTTAATTCGACCCTTTTAATATTTTAATTTTAATTACTTTAATATTTTTTCGGGCCTAGGGTGCAAGCATAGCTATTACGAAATGTAAATTTTAGCAATCGAAATTTTTTTTTTCCTGATGTTTTTCTGATGCTAATGTAATTTTACTTTTGATATTAACAATTAAATCTCTTTAAAATTTTTCCTCTGCTGAAATTAGTATTTTCAGCTGTAAAAATACTCCCTTTAAGGTGGGGCTAAATTAAAAATTAATTTTAGAAGACTTGTTGAATGGCCTTTATATTGAAATTTTTTCAACTAGTATAAGGATTTTTTTGAATATTACCAAAATATTAAGTTTAAATGTAAGAGAAAAAATTGTTGAAGTCAATAGCAAAATTGAAATTTTGAAAAATCTTTTTTATGGGTCTTCAACGGACAATGTATTTGCACCATCGAATGTAAACAAGCTGAATCATTCCATTTTAAATACATACAAGCATTGTTATGCTCATACATATAGAACTTCTTTTCCCTTCCACCGTCCTTCCAGGAACGAATTTTGCTCATTTCAATCAATCCTACTAAAAAAAATTTCAAAAGTATGATACAGTGTGCAAATATCGAGTCTCTTCCTTTCATTTTATAAAAAAATTTTCATGAACTATAAATTATGAATATAAAATTCAGCAAAATAGCTTTCTTAATGTCTAGAAACAATTTGATAACATTTCATTTTTTATTTTACTATAAAAATTGTATCAATAATAAGTAAAATAGAACTTGTCTGAAGAAAGATTTGAAATAGTCAAATATTGCACACTGTGTTCTGCTATTTTTTCTTCGTATCGTCAAGTAGCCTTTGCATGCGCACAAGTTGCTCAGATGATCTCAGAGACACATGACACCATCACCATTTTAAATTTTTGGCTCAGATGTCTGCAGTACGGATTCCCCAAGCCCCCTGAAGAAGTGGCGGATTCTGGTCGTGCTTTAGTGACATCTGTCGTTGTAGCTTTCACCGAATACAAAACCATCGAAAGCTATGCTGATGCTGGCCTCACTGAGGAGGCAAATGATTGTTACATCCGTTACGATGTGGCTCATTTTCTAAAAATGTATGCTGGAGTGTTGAAAAATGCACCTCGTTTGGTAAAAACTTTTTTCATGGCCTGCCTTGGTAAACTTGTTAAAATGACATATAAAGATTAAATTCGCAATTTTGTGAGAGATATCTTCATCCTGGGACTTTTTGAAACAACTGGTCATATTAAATGAAAAACAGAGCCATCGTTGGGCCAGACAGTAAAGGACAGGCTAGTGCGTATAATAATAAGTATTTATCATGTTTTAACTGATTTTATTCTGATGTTATGCGAAAGTGCTCTTAATAATTTTTATTTTATTGTTAAAAGGAGAGCTAGACTTCATAGATGCTGAGAGCGAGGAAGAAAATTAAGAAACTTCAAACAACAATCACACTCAAACCCCAATCAATGACTTTACCCTGTTAGAAAACGACCCAATCGAAAATTCGTGATTAAAATGGGCTTCGACGATCAAAGAAGAAGTTTTAAAGAAACAGAAAGGCTTTAAGGGTACGAAAATGGGTGATAATGGTTCAGAAGTGAATGGTTATCGATTTCTATCGTTCATTGATCGGTTAATTACACTAGTTAACAGCAAATCTGACCTGGGTCATCTGATGGTCATTTCTACAGTAAAATTTTGTGCTGAATAGGAGTATGTCATTTAAAAAATTGTGAGTAGAATAGTTTTTAAGAAATAGGCTATTTTCCGTTTTTTGAAATTTGAAAAAAAGTATGGTTAGTAAATTGCAATTATCTCCGAATATATTTAACCAATTCTTAATTTTAAGCTACGAATTTAAAGGCAGTTAAATTGTCTACCAACAATGCCCAGAACATTTTTTAATCCAAATATACACGTAGAAGCTATTGATGAAATTTTCCAGAAATTTGTTTAATTTTTAACAAAATTTCAATAAAAAAACAAGTAAGAAAGCTAAAGTCGGTCAAGCCCGACTTTGAAATACCCAGCGTCCCGACATTAAAGCGCACTATGTTTTGCTTCTCCATTTGTGGGCGTGGCAGTGGGAGGGCAAAACAAATTATTTCCCTACACCTTTCATTCGCCTTAGTGAACCTATGTTGCGAATTTGAAGCTTCTGCGCCTTTTACTTCGGAAGTTACGAAAAATCTTCATTTGTGGGCGTGGCGGTGGGTGGGCCAATTAAAAATTTTTCCTACACCTTTCATTCGCCTTGGTGAAGTTATGTTGCGAATTTGAAGCTTCTACGCCTTTTACTTCGGAAGTTACGAAAAATCTTCATTTGTGGGCGTGGCAGTGTGCGGGCCACATACATTTTTTCCTACACCTTTCATTCGCCTTGGTGAACCTATGTTGCGAAGTTGAAGCTTCTACGCCTTTTACTTCGGAAAGTACGAAAAATCTTTATTTGTGGGCGTGGCAGGGGCGGGCCAGTTAAATTTTTTTCCTACACCTTTCATTTGCCTTGGTCAACCTATGCTGCGAATTTGAAGCGTCTACGCCTATAAATTCGGAAGTTATGAAAAATCTCCATTGGTGGGCGTGGCAGTGGGCGGGCCATATGCATTTTTTTCCTACACCTTTCATTCGCCTTGGCCAACCTATGTTGCGAATTTGAAGCTTCTACGCCTTTTACTTCACAAGTTACGATAAGCCCTTTTTTGTGGGCTTATTTGTGGGCGTGGCTCACGGAGGGCGGCGTCCATTGTTTTCCAGGATATGTCCCTTTTCGTTGTTTACCAGTACACAAAATATCAATGGAATGTGTTGAGTGGTTCGCAAGTTACAAGCATTTTACTGAAAACACATTATATTCATTTGTGGGCGTGGAAGTTGGCGGATGTCTCCCATTTTTACTTAGGATCATACACGGATCCCGATATACCTGTGCGCCAAATTTCGACTTGATTGGTCCAGCCGTTTTGGAGGAGATCCGACCACGGACGGATGGACAGACGGACAGACGGACGGACGGACGGACGGACGGACGGACGGACGGACAGGACGGACAGACGGACGGACGGACGGACGGACGGACGGACGGACAGACGGACATGTCTAAATCGATTCAGTTTTTGATCCTGATCATTTCTATATATATATGTCTATATCTCCGGAGCTTAGTTCTCCCTGTTACAAGATTCGCACAAAACTAATATACCCCGCTTTAGCTGGGTATAAAAATCACTTTCAGGCTAATTTACACCATGAACAAATTTTTTAAAAAATTTCTTCGTTCTTTGGCTTCGAAGAACGATCTTCTTGAAAGAGAGGAAGCTTATTTTGATCAAATTCGCATTAAGAATGTGAAAGTTATAAGTAATTAAGCAAAAATACTCAAAAATTTATTTTGTTTAAATTCCATTTTATAAGAAATCTAGTATCTTCTGTGTCATAACCCAAATTGTCCATCTCGGTTTCAACGACAATCGATCGTCCATGCAAATAGTCCAAATGCCTCTTCACAATTTCATCAGGTCGTGTTTTTCCTCTTTTGACTATACCATTTTTGATCTTTCTTATCTCACATTCAACGGAGGCACTCGATGCCGGTAAACGACCATATTTATAATTATAGTATGTCACACCGGTCCAGAGGGGGAGATGCCTGATGTCAATAATTAAACGATCAATGAACGATGGAAATCGATAACCATTCACTTCTGAACCATTATCTTCCCTCTAATCAATGTGAGAGTGAGAATAGGCAAGAGCTTCGCAAACGATTCACACATATGCAGGCATGGAAAGTCTCGATGCGCTATGACCCGTTGTTCACTCATGGTTTTTCAATTCTCCTTTGCATTTTTTGTTTTTCCTTTTTTTATAACGCTCTCGCATGAGCTTCAATTTTTCCTGTTATTTTTAAATGGTTTTTTTTTTTTTTGTTTCTCCAATAATAGTGTTCAGTGTCACTGCGGAATATATAAAAAATTTTTTGACAAAAATAATACATGTAGGTACAGAAAATTAGCATAACAATTTTTTTATACTTAACCTATGTAGTCTTTTAAATATTATTATTATTAAGTAGGCTGTAAAGCACCGCGACCTAAAAGATCTTTTGTGCAGCCTGTGTTCCTTTAGCATAATTTAAGACTATTATAGAATCTTAGAATTTCTAAAGGACTAAAACGACTAATTGCTTGAGGGACCATTATTCTTGCCCCTAGACACGCGAGTCTGCGCCTAGCCGCAGCAGGGCAAGTACATAAAACATGCTCGGCTGTTTCCTGCTCTGACTTGCAAAGTCTACAGAGATCTTCGTTTATCACCCCCATCTTTTTCAGGTGATATTTCAGTCTACAGTGCCCCGTTAAGAGCTCAGTATAGATCTTGATATTGTTTCTGCTCAGGTTAAGTGTAGCCTCCGCCCTGATGGTCGTGAGACTTATGAGCCTTTTTGCCTACCGCATGCCCTTGTGGGCTCTCCAGCATTCATTTAGGCTTTTCTCCTCCCATTTCCTAATCAGGTCGTTTCTGTAGCTATGAATGTAGAATGGTTCTGGTCCAATGAAAGGGTTTGCCGCATCTCTTTTGGCTAGGCAGTCCCCTCTCTCATTGCCTGGATGTCCTTCATGCCCCGGTATCCAATATAGAGTAAAAGTATTCCTCCTGGATAGGGTTTGAAGAAGCCCATGGCATTCATACACCTGTTTTGAGTTGATAGTGAATGCTGAAAGGGCTCTCAGAGCCGCCTGACTGTCTGAGAAGACACGTATGTGGGAACCTGAAGTGTTCCTTCGTATACATTCTCTGACACACAGCTCTAAGGCGTGGACCTCCGCCTGAAAAATGGATGATGTTTTCCCCATAGCAGCTGCTTTCTGAAAATTAGGCCCAACAACTCCAGCTCCAACGCTGCCGTCATCCATTTTGGACCCGTCGGTGTACCATTTCTGCGAGCCCTCTGCGATTTCTATATTATGATTTCTCCATAAGTCACGATCTCTAATGACTACCTCATAATCTCGGGAGAAAATATGATTTTTGTGCACTTTGTCGGATAGCCCCAGGCATGGGGTGTCCCAGAAGATATCTAGAGCCTTTATATGCCCTGTTAGATTACCTTCTCTCAAGTTGCACAAAATAGGAAGCCTGAATGCTGCAAGGTCTGCTTCTCTTTCAATCACAATGTGAAGAGGTGTTAGCCCTATTAGCGATCCCAGGCCTGTAGGTGGACAGGTTCTCGTCGCCCCCGTAACGCTCAGGCAGGCTATTCTGTATATCCTGTTCAGGATGTTAAGAGCCTTCCTTTGGTTTATTTAAGGCCACCATGCCAATGATGCATATGTGATCATAGGAAGGGTGACTGTTTTAAAGGACTACGTCATCATTTTAGGTCGTACTCCCCAAGTTTTATCGTACAGCCTTTGGCACGCGAATATTGCCTTCATGGCTCTGTTCGAAATATACGATAGATGTTGGTTCCAATTAAGTGTCTTGTCTAGGATAACACCTAGATATTTCATCTCATCGGAAATGTTTAGTTCCTGTCCACCGAGTTTTAGAGCCCCAAGGTTGAGCTTTCGTCTTCTGGTGAAGGGTACTACAGTAGTTTTGGTTGGGTTAATTGAGAGTCCCTTTTCTTAACACCATTTAGAGGTGATGTCAAGGGCTAGTTGCATCCGATCAGTTATGGTCAAATTTGCCTCTGACCAAAATTACCAGATCGTCTGCAAGGCCTTGAACTTCGAACCCGTTCTCATCGAGGATCTGAAGTAGCTCATCGATGACTAAAATCCAAAGAAGAGGGGATAGTACTCCTCCCTGGGGACATCCTTTGGTTGTCCTTACTGTGAGTGCCTTTAATCCCGAGTCAAAGACGACAGTTCTCCTTCGGAGCATACTGAGCGTCCACTTGATGATCATTTGTGGAATCGCTTTCCTGATCATTGCTTCTTCGATGGAGTTAAATGACGCATTGTCAAAAGCTCCCTGTATATCGATTGATGTACAAAGAGCTATTTATTTACTGTCTAAAGCCTTTTCAATCTTCGTTGTTAGGCTATGTATGGCAGTATCCGTAGATTTACCTGTTTGGTAGGCATATTGTTCCGAATGCAAAGGGAGCCTTGAGAGGTAGGTCTCCCTTATGTACTGGTCTAAGATTTTCTCCATTGTTTTGATGAGAAAGGATGTCAGACTGATGGGCCTGAAAGCCTTAGGCACATATGCCTCTTGTCTCTCAGGTTTAGGGATGAAGGCTACTCTTGCACTTGACCAATCTTTTGGCACTACGCCTAGTTGTAGGCTTGCTCTAAAGATTTCTAAAAAGTGTGGCGCTAATAAGTGAATGCCTTGTTGCAAAAGGCACGGCTGTATATTATCTACGCCAGGTGACTTAAATGGACTGAAGGTGGAGACTGTCCATTTAATTTTGTTTACGGTGAATATTTTGCGGGTTTATGCTCGATCTCGTCTAGTCGCAACCAAGAACTGTATCTCCTCGGTATGCTCTGCGCTCTCGTCGCAATTAACGCAGCCCGGGAAATGGGTTTCTAGCAATAGCTGTCCCGTTTCTTCAAGGCTTCCCGTAAATGTTCCGTCGGTCTTCTTTAAAGTTGAGAGACCGTTTGAATGGTTTTTCGTGAGCGATTTTTGAAGTCTTGTTACTGCCGGGAGCGTTTCAATCTCCCCACAGAACTTCCTTCATGATGCTCTCTTCGAATTCCTCAGCTCTTTATTAAAGGCTGTGAGGGCACTTTTATACGTTGCCCAGTCCCCATTGGACTTAGCCTTATTAAAGAGCCGGCGCGCCCTCGACCTTAGTTCGTCCAATTGCCTGTTCCACCAAGGCACATTTCTTGACCGTCTTCTGGTCGTTGGATCGCAACTATTTTCGAATGCTGTATTTATGTTTTCACTTAACTTTTTAACTTCGCGATCTAGTTCTTGAGAGTTATTGATCTTCCCCCGTATGCATTCAATATCCTGCTCTAAGGAGAATTTAAAGGTTGACCAGTTGGTCTTCCTAGCATTTCTAACTGTAAACGATTTCTCTGAGCCTCCTGTCAAGTCGAACCGTATATATCGGTGGTCCGACAAGGAGATCTCTTCCAGTACCCCCCAGTTTGATATGCTATTTGCTGTAATGCAGCTCGCAAGAAAAAGATGTAGCATCTCACCTCGAATTGCATTTACAAAAGTGGGATCATTACCCCTATTCACTACTGTAAAATTATTTGTTGTAATAAAATCAAGTAATGACTTACCCCTCTCATTGATGTCGGTACTGCCCCAGACGGTATGATGCGCATTTGCATCACATCCTATTAACCATTGCAGGTTCCTCTTCTTGCAGTAATCTACGATCTGCTTGAGCTCGTTGGTTACTGCTTCCTCCGAGTCACCAGGTAGGTAAAGGGAAGCCAGGACTATAGTTCTTCTCCCTCTGGCACTAGGCACTTCTGCCTGTATTGCCACTACGTCCCTTTGTGTGAGTTCTGTAATAGGAGGAAAATTAATATTTTTGTTGACTAGCATAGCCGTCCTTGGTCGGTCGATATTATTGCTGTAGAACAACTTACATGACTTAGTGCCAAGCCCGTTTACGTGGCTCTTTGCAGCCCAAGGCTCTTGGATGAACACTACGTCCATCCCTTCTTTTTCCACCAGCGACGCAAGTGGCCATGACGCCCCTATGGCCCGATGGAGATTAATTTGGAGACACTTTACCTGTCTCCACGCTTTTTCCGGATTTTTAGAAAGGGACATTTAATTCCCTTTCCGGCCCTTTCGGACCTTACCGTTCTTCGTGCTATGCACCGTGGCCAATGCATCTGGGTCGTTCTTTTCCCACTTTCTCAGCCGACCTTTTGCAGAAGATTTTTGTCGTTGGGCACTAGCTTTGCTCTCTTCTGCCGGATTCGTGGCGACCGTCCCGCTCTAGGCCTTCTTTTGTATGGACTCACGAGCTGCCTTCGATGTCGAAGGCCCATCGTCCATCTTTTTGGGGGGTGCTGCTTGGGCCCTGTTTCCCTTTAGCCTGGGTCTCAATTGGGCACTGCCGAGGCCATAAAAGACCTTGTTGCCCAGCTTCTCGACCTTTTCGGGTGAGCGCGGGTCTAGGGCCATAGCAAGCTCCACCACGTCTCCCCTCTGAAGCCTATTCAGTACCCTCCATTCACTTAGACGAACGCCTGCATTTTGGGCTTCAATTTGTCCCAAGATGCGTTCGTTCGTCCAAGCCCCAGATCCGGGGAAGTAGCCGACAAAGATTTTGGCTTTAGGCACTTCTGCCACAACCTTTAATTCGGCTCCTTCCCGGGGTCTTATGGTGGGTACCGCCTCCTTGATCCAGGCTACAGTTTCACTATCCAGACAGTTAACGACTAACCAGTCGGGCTTGAAACTGTAGCCGGCAAAGTGGGGCTTCACCGGGCCGTTTCGAGCATCAAAGACTTTGTCAATGATGCTCTTTTGTATCTCCCCCAGATGCGCAGTGGACCAGATGTCCTCTGGGAAGTTTGGGGGTAGAACGGCTACCTTACTGAGGCAGACTTTTTCGGCAAAGGTTGGTTTCGAGCCTTGCACCGCGGGAGTGGTGTTTGGTTCTCCTTCCTTTGCTGAAGCTGTTTCCTTTGAAAGGACTGGATTCGGACAACAGCTGTCTCCTTTCTTCGCTTCTGCAGCCCGGTCTCTCCTACCCGCCGATGAGGCTGAATCTCCCCTAGGCACATTAATGGGCGTTTTAGGCAAAATTGCCTTGTTTGTCACATGAGTTGCCTTGTGGAGCAAACCGCTGAGTGGGTTTTTTGGTAGGCGTCGGAGTCGTGCTGTCTGAGCGCCCTCTCTTTGGTGTGGCATTTTAATTGGCTGGTCTTGATGCCAAGGACCTTGCAGCCTCCAGCGGTATGCCCTGTGCAATCAAGGTTTTGAGCCTTTTGGGACCGGCACCAGAAAGTTTTACCTTTCCTTGATTGCCTGTCTTGCCTGCCACAGATTTCTTTGGACTAGGATTCAGTAACCTGCGTTTCTGATCCGAGGTTATGGACCCTCCGTTAGTAGAAGTCTGACTGAGTACAATCTCCATTTCCTCCAGTACATCAGAGGAAGGACCAGTTGCCCTATCTGTTGTACCTTCAACGTCCATTGGCTCACTGGCGCAAGGAACATTATCCCTTGTGTCCAGTGATTTTAATTGGCTGTTTAAGGCCAAGATTTGCACCTTTGATCGTGTGCAGTCCAAGCTTGTTGTTTTATTTAATTCCGTACAGTTTTGAAAATTAAAAATTGCAGTTTCGTCGCCCAAGGGTGCCCCCTTGGGAAGGCTAAATTAAAACCGTGGGTTCGCCGGACCTTGCACGGAGTTCACTACTCTACCTGACTCTACCCTGTCAGGCAAAGCTCGCAGCGTAGCAGTCCACTGCGAGTTTAGTGGGTTTTTGTGGGTTTAGTCATCTGATATTCCATAGGGCCCATTGGCCAAAAAGAATGGCAGATGACTATCCAGGGAGTTTTCCTTCACCCCGCCCGACTATCAGCGCATCATCCAGAGCAGAGACATGACCTTACTAAGGATGATCCATCGGTCTGAAAGATAGCCGCACTTCCCAACGAGTTGGGCTGACCGATTAGCTAGTATCTCAGCAGATGCATTTAATTTGCGGCATCTGCCTGCTTCACGAGACGCTTAGATGTTAGACAGCCATTCGGACTTAACTAGCTAGCTTTGCCAAGATTCGCTCAGCAGTGGTCGTTCCGACATGAGTGACTCTGCCGGGGACATACGTCCCCGTTGGTATAGCTCGCTGCATCATTGCCCCTTCCGCCAGAGGCAGGTTGGTCCGCGGCAGAGTTTTGCTATTGAAGCTATGGCTCTGCTTGCTACCCAGTATCGTAGGGTGGCTTACCCCTATCCGCCACCTGGGTACGCGCCTGATAGGTACCTATCCCGTAGGTAGTCTTTTCAATATACATTTATACATGTGTAAATAGATAAATAACGATATAAAGGCATTTATTTTTTGTGTGATGCTTTGATAGTCTTGAAGGAGGGCTTGACCCCTTAAGTACGGTAAAGTATATTTATGTCTGCCCAGAGACAAACAAAATGATGTCATAAGGTTAGCACCAGTGGTACAGTAGTAACTCGTTAGGGATTCTATGGCAGAGGTATTCACGTACGACAATGGACCGACGGACAAGGAATTAGATACGAACACACGGACTGAAATTGGGGAGTGCGCTAAATTATAGCAGGAGCCACAGCGCTCTCACGGCTGTGTATGCACAGTGGGCGGGATTTGCTCCAGACTTTTGACAGTGACTAGTAGGCGAAGTGTTGATATAAGGGGGATATTTGCGTGCTTGATTAGTCGGACAGTGGTGCTTTTCATAGGGCTTTCTTTTCTTTTTTTTCAATCTACCCTTTTCTTTCTCTTTCTTCTATCCTCACTATCCAGTGGACCCTCTCTTTCGGGATGAAAATCTTTTTGTCTAAATGTTGTCGGATTTGGGACGCGGATGGCAAAGTGCCTACGCCAACGGCGAGTTCAGCCGGGACACATGCCACCATGCCGAGCCGCTATCACGTTCAAATCACCGATTGACGACATTCAACAATGGCGCCCAACGATTATTTCTTCCTACATCGAAACTATAACTTTTCTTTTCATTTTCTTTCCTGACATCCTGTACCTAACGTCTTTTCCTTCAATCTTGCTTATTTATTCTTTTCGCGCTATGAAAACACCAAGATAGGTTTTTTATTACAGGGGGTGTCACCAAAGAAGCGAATTTCTAAAAAATCTCCAGTGATCGGAAATTTTGGGCTTCTAGTGCAAAAACAACAAAGTAAAGATTAGGTCTGCACTACCTATAGAGGGGCTGCATTTTAAGCTGAGGTTGGAAGAGAATTGCCCTCTATAGAATAAAGTGGTCAGAAGGGGAAAAGGGAGGGATTCTTAGTCAAACTTAAGCTACAGAAAGCTGTGGTGTCCGCGGCTTAACGCTTGAGGCTTATGATTGTCTAAGGAACAAGTGGTACAGAGCAAGGCCTTAACTCTAAAAGTAAAATAGAGTAAAGTGATTCGCGGTACGAAACGTTAATAGGGGGGAGGGGGATTAGATTGGACTCGGACAAGACATACGAACAATTAGAATACCTCGGTGGGAGTTCCTAGCGGGATGTCTCTACATCAAGTACCAAAAATTGAATTAAATTTTTTTTGAGTTTTTATTCAAAACCAACAATCACTTAAATATTAATTACACAAAAAAAAACAAAATTTTATAGAATATAGGTACAGCCATTGATTTTTTAGTATAAAAGAATAGAATATAGGATTGAATAAACGTAGAGTTTTATCAGAAATATTGAATTAAAATCCTGTACGAGACGGAATCAGAGTACAGGAAGACATAAATACAAATATTTTTAGTAGAATTTTTAATATTCTTTATCTTTTTTTATTTTTATTTGTTAATTTTTTTGTATAGTTTTTTGAGTTAAGTTTAAATGAACATTCAAAACAGAATATTAGAAAAAGAAAAAAAAAAAAACTTGCGTATATATATTTTTTTGTCACAAATTTTAAAATTGTTTAATGGACAAGAAAACTAGTTCTGATAATGATCCCCAGTTGAATCAAATTCTGACTAGGAATCGACGCCGACAGTTAGAACTAGAGCTTTTGAATATAGACTTTGCTAATTTGGCGGTACTTCCATCAGCAACTAGAAATAACCAAACGAACGAAAACGAGAGCAATCAATATTAAGAATCCCCTAATTTTTCAACCACGTTAAACGAGCTATTCAATATGTCAAACCAGGAAGAGCATGATAGTATAGAGAGCAACAGGTCGGAACAATTAGGAGCTGGTGCAGTTAGGCGACCTAATGAACACTGTAACAATGCAACAAATAATAATAATGGGTTCACGTTGCAGCAGCAGATATAGGACCTGGCCGGGTTGATAAATGCCCAGAATGGAGGTGTTGTAAGTTGCACGAATAGTCTGCAGAATATATTAACACGTTTCAATACCATAGCAAACAGATTGGAAAATTTAGAGAAGACCAATAGCCCAGTAACACCACGACCACAATCCACCCCTGTCAAAGATCAAGTTACATCGAATCAGCAAGAGGGGGCTCGGTTTAGCCATACAGTAGTTAATCAAGCTCTAACTAATATTGAGGTAGAAAGAGTCAGAAAATGTGACTAAGACAAATGGCACATCAAATATGATGGCACAAATAAGGATATGACGGTGGAAAGTTTTTTGTTCCGGGTCGAAAGACTGGAAGAATCCCATTGTATACCATACAACAAACTTTTTACGGATTTCCATTGTCTGCTGAAAGACAATGCTGCAAAATGGTACTGGCAATTTCTTGAAAGTCACAAGAACAATTTAGAATTGGATTATTATGATGTAAGGAGAGAACTTTTAAACCATTTCAAATCAACCCAGACTGACTTTGAGATAATAAGAGAGCTAGTTGAACGAAAACAACAAATAGGAGAGACTTTTGAAGACTTCTATACAGAAATGCATAATATAAGCTTTAAATTACAGCAGAGAATCCCTGAAATCGAACTAGTAAGCATATTTAAGAATAATTTGCGTGGTCAGCTAGCCACCATGATGTTCTCAAGTCGCGTCTACACCTTATCCGAATTTAAGTCCGAATGCAAGAAGGCAGAAAAGGTAATACGCGAATCCAGACCCAGACCGCAAAAGGTAAGCGAAGTACAAAGTAAAGGTGGGTAAGATGAGCCGTTAGAATCCTCTAGCGTCAAAGCCGTTCCTTTAGCCAAAATCCTGCAAAAAAATTTGGTAATAGGTCAAGTCTACAAAATCAAAATTCCGCCTCACCCGTAAATAATCCAGGGCAATTACTTCAACGGATTAGCGCCGCAAAACCATCATTATGTCCATCACCGTTTGATCTCAATCTCTGCTTTAGTTGTGGGTTGCCAGGAGATTTTTTTAGGAAGAATGTCGTAACTGCAGGAAACAATTGCAAAAGTTCATTTCATGATATGACATGCTTTTTGTGCAAGAAGACAGATTCTCACTGTGTCTATGAGGGTGACATCGCCAAACTCAATTTAAACCACAAACCGGCGGAGGTGTCCGGAGGCCCGAGACAGACAGAAACCAGTCCGGAAGAGTAGAAATTTTAAAACGCATCAACGAAAAATTGAATATGAGCAGGCTAGAGCGCGCATATTTTGTGAGACTATTGTTCAGAACAGAAAACTTAAGTCCTATAAGAAAATTAAGAAGTTAAGGTTAAAATTTAAGATATTGAAGAAAATTAAGCGCAAGACGGTTTCATCAGTCTGTACACGTGAGGGTGACAACCGACTATTCGCTAAAACAAAAGTAGGAGGTGTGGAGGTACTAGCGCTCCTAGATTCAGGCGCAACAACAAGTTGCATAGGCAAGGGAGGCATAAAGTTGCTATAAGCTCAGAAAAAAAATATCATCAAAATAAAGAGCGAGAAAGTTCGAACGGAAAATGGCACAGAAACACCAGTGACAGGAGTCATCACATTGCCAGTCATTTGGGATGGGTAGGAAAAAAATATTGAATTCCTTATAGTACCCGATTTACAACAGGATGTCTATTTAGGCATAGATTTCTGGTGCATATTCAACTTGCAATTACTGGAAGGTAGCCTAAGAAAACCAAAAGCCATAAACGATCTAGAACAATTTGTACCCTCGCTGATGTCAGATGAACCAATGACCATGATAAAGCAACATTTACTATCAGAAAGAGAATTAAAGGAACTAGAAGAAGTCAAGTTGACTTTCCCCTCATATGCTATTCAGGGCCTTGGAAAAACCGATCTCGAGCAACACGTCATTTCAGTGACAAATGAGGACCTACCAATTAAACAACGCCATTATCCAGTATCTCCAGTAGTACATGGTCTGATCTTCGCAGAACTTGATCGTATGCTTGCGTTAGGAGTCATTGAACAATCAAACAGCAGTTGGAGTTCACCAGTGGCTTTGGTTCGGAAACCTGTAAAAAACAGGATATGTTTAGACGCCCGAAAGTTGAATGAGAGAACTATAAAAGATGCTTCCCGCTGCCAAACATCGAAGGCACACTCAGTCGGCTTCAAGACACTAGATTCATCCCGGCCATAGATCTTAAAGACGCTTTTTGGCAGATACCCCTTGAGGAAAAGTCTCGAGAAAAGACTGCATTCACAGTGCCCGGACGTCCCTTATACCATTACACAGTCATGCCATTCGGTCTGTGTAATGCTGCTCAGAGAATGTGCAGATTGATGGACAAAACTATTCCATCTCGGTTGCGAGAAAAAGTCTTTGTATATTTAGATGACCTGCTCGTTTGCTCGGCAGATTTTGATGAGCACTTGTCATTATTAAAAGAAGTCGCCGCATGCTAAACCCGCGCTAAATTAACTATAAACATAGAAAAGAGCAATTTCTGTTTTCAAGAATTGCGTTTACCTGGGTTTTGTAGTAGGAAATGGTTGCATAAGGACTGATGACCGCAAAATTGAAGCTGTTAAAAATTTCCCTATTCCAAAGTCTCCGAAACAGCTAAGACGATTCCTTGGAATGTCTGGCTGGTACCGCAGGTTTATTTGGGATTACGCTAAAAAAGCTGCACCTTTGCATTCCAGCCTTAAAAAAGAGAATATCAAGAACTTTACCTTAAATGAGCAAGCCTTAGCAGCTTTTGAGGAATTGAAATCAGCCATGACAAGTGCACCTGTGTTAATCAACCCTAACTTCGAAAAACGATTTTTCATTCAATGCGATGCTTCAAACGAAGGGATCGGGGGTGTACTTTTTCAACAAGACGAAGAAGGGAATGAGAGACCGATCGCGTATGTTTCTAAAAAATTGAACAAAGCGCAGAAAAACTCATAGTGCAACAGAATTGGAGTGTTACGCTGCTTCAAATTCAGTTCAAAGGTTTAGAACATACGTCGAGGGTCTTCCATTTAATATTATCACCGACCATGCCAGCCTGATATGGCTGATGAATCAGACAGATCTATCAGGCCGTTTAGCACGATGGAGTCTGAAGCTTCAAGCCTTGGAATTCGACATAATTCATAGAAAAGGGTCACAAAATGTTGTACCAGATACTCTCTCTAAGGCGTTTGTCGAAGAAATTAGCATTGAAAGAAATCTCGAGATTGATCTGAATTCCCCGAGTTTCAAGTCAGACGATTAAATGGAACTAATAGCGAACATTCAGACAAATCAAGAAAAATTGCCAGATCTTTGTGAGTCAAATGGCTACGTTTACAAAAGAACACAATTCTCAAGTGGAGATCCCATTCTGGAGGATCAGGCCTGGAAATTGTGGGTTCCTGACTCACTCCGGGACGAAGTGATAGAAAAAGAATGCTAATATTATTGGCCTGGACTGGGGCAGGATGTTAAAAAGATTGTTGGAAGTTGTGAAATATGTATGAGCAACAAAAGTAGGAATTTTGTAAAAAGACCTCCTATGGGTTCACAACATATAACTATAAGACCATTTCAACGTCTCTACGTAGACTTCATGGGACCATACCCCCGCACAAAGGAGGGGAACGCTTATATATTCGTGTGCTTGGACCACTTTTTAAGATTCGTACTCCTTAAGCCGATGCGAAGAGCTTTAGCGATAGAAGTGACTAAGTTTCTAGAAAGAGAAGTTTTCCACGTCTTTGGAGTGCCGGAGCTTATTCACTCTGACAATGGAAAGCAATTCGTTTCTGAGGAGTTCCAAAATTTTCTTCAAAAATATGGGGTTACACATATAAAAACGAACTAGGCAACATGGCAGGCAAGAGCGTAGGAGTTGTCCATGCCAAAGATATTTTCGTTGCGTAAATATATAGCCATAGAGTCTTGCCTATTGTCTTCTCAGAAAGTAATTTGAGAGCCCAGCAACTCAGAGGGTAGAACATTTGGGCATGGGTCGAAGCCACACGTTAGTGACGAATTAGAAAAAATCGCTTGAAGTACCTGTCTTTTACATTTTCTCTTTCGAACCCGCTGCATAACAAATTTTTGTTATTGACGATTTCGAGGTGTTATGAGAGGTCCATTCGCGATCCTGAAAATAAAAAGAAAAAGGAAGTGTATTGTTTAACCCCTTGTTGCCCAAGCCCAGAAAAGTTGAGTTTTTCCGGAATATTTCTGTATTTTTTTATTCATAGAAATGTTTTATTAACAAAAAAAAATTTTCATAAGCTTCAAGGACCTCTTAGTATAAAAACAGGATATGGTACTTAGGAGTACCGACAGGCTTTAGAACCAATACACTTTATGTGCCAATTCCATGGTATTTAGCAAAACAGTTTTTTTTTTCATTGCAGCATAAAAATATACCGCAGTGCTGGCATTTGGAATGTGGTTTGGACTGAACTTTTTGTATGCTGCACATCTCACATCTTCCTCGACTTTCAACAAATATTGGCCAATGTACTCCCAGATTTCCTAAACGGACGTCGATTGCCACTGACTCGCTCTTACCACGACGTTTGTTGTTTGACGATGTTGGTGTACTACTTAAGCTTCGTTTAATTGCGCCAATATCTCTTTGCGTCATTAAGCCTTGTGCTACGGCCCGTCTATATTCGAGAAGAGAAATTTTTTCATTTATTTGACAGTATACCACGTAGGAATTGATAAAGGCAATTTCCAAAAGCCCCCAAAATAATCTATGCCACCATTTTTTTGATCGCCTGCCGATTCCATAGGCACTTCGCAGTTGATCAGCATGGTCTACTCCTCCCATAAAGATGTTGTAATCTTTAATAGCAGTTGGACATTGCACATTTATTTCTTGGCCATTTCGATCTCTTCTCTTCACTGAAGCTTGCTCAGTGCCATGAAAATTTGACGCGAATAATATTGATTTATTATCTTTCCATTTAAAAAAAGTGTCAGCATTCGGTGTTGTTCGCGAGTCGAAGTCGCCTCTTTTCATTTCTTTGTCTGGTTTCATGTTAGGAGGAAGTCCTTTTCGGTTTCCTTCTGTGAGGGACAAGACAACTCTATCTCCAAGACCAAATCCTTCGTACTTTTCTTCTACAGCTTCATCTTAACCTTGGTATATTGAGAATTTTTTAATATACCCATGCTGATCCGCCAAACACCACAGTTTATAGCCACGTTTAATTGGCTTCATAGGACAGTATTGTTTGATGGCGCTTCTGCCTTAAAAAAGTATCATCGATTCGTCAACTGATAATTCTTTTGTTCCATGATATAGCTGCTGAAAACGTTGGTTCAAAGCGTCAATCATTGGACGTATTTTAAAAAGGCGATCTTTGTTATTTTCTGGGATTTTAGAATTATCGTTTATATGTAAAAATCGTAATATGGACTCAAATCTATTTCGTGATATTGTTTTTGATATTATGGGGACAGCTAAGTCATCACTTGTATTCCAATAATGTCGCCAGCTTGGAAGTTGATGGTAACCCATCAAGAAATTTATGCCGATAAATGCAAGGAACTCACATTTTTTAAGATTAAGGGTTTTGTTGTTTTGAACAGCATATAAATTTGAATTATAGATGATGCCCTCTGTTATGGTTTCAACATACGACAAGAAAAATTTTGTTGGCGTGTCCTTTTCTTCAAAAAAACTAACCACTGGTCCCTCTAGTCAATTGAATTGTGGAACATCAGTTGTTCTCTCAATTTTTTTCCATTTTCGCGAATGCTCTTCAAAAACTGAATTTTGAGGAGTGTCTGGCAACAATTTTTGCTCATCAGTTGCTTCTGCCTGGATTTGATTTATAATTTCAATCAAAATCTGATCTTCACTGCTTTCTTTCTCATTATCGTCGTCACTTTCAATATCCGTGTTTGATTCATTATCGACAGGAATTTCTTCCAAAAAATAAGCAATTTCGTCTTCCTTCAACTTTTTCCTGGAAATTCCAGTCATAACTTACTGCAAGTTGAATATAATTGCCTATAAGACAAAATACTTACAAATTTGCGAATACTTCAAGATACTGGGCCCAGAAAAACCCAACGGTACTTACAAGTCTACCTAAGAAAATCGAATGACACTTTCAAAATGAAGAGATATTAATACTTTTAAGTGCTCTATCTTATGAAAAATTCACGAAACTATCATTTGCTTTTTATTTCGTAGAAAAATGTTCAAAACTTTTAAAGATAAATTGAAAATAAAACGACCCTCTTAATTTGCGACTTCCCATTAGAGAACATCAATTGCGAATGAAGCTCTAAAGCAAAAATATGAAGTATGTGTCAAAAAACTCCGCTATTTCTGCTCTTTGTTTTATACTTTGAAGTACCGTTGGCAAGCATGCTCTGAAATATTCACTCATGATGTTTAAAACAGAAAATAAAAAGGTGGTACTGCAAAGTACCGTCCGACGACAAAGGGTTAAAAAAATAACAAAGAGTATATAAAAAAAAGAGTAAAACAAATTAAAAAAAATAAATAAATAAATAAATATAAAAAAAAACAAAAAATTAAAAATTAAAAAAAAAAAATTAAATTAAAAAATAACAAACAAAAAAATATTGTATTTAACAGACACGTCAAGACACCGAACAAACACATACGGACATGAAAACATCCAAAATTTAATTACCCATTCTAACAACCTCTATAGATGGAGAACTTGGAAGATAAACTGGAAGCCTCCAAGAGAAGGTGCCTTGAAGCCTTTCAGGTGCTGTAAAATACTCAACACAGGACCAAGGAGCTACCGGCAACATTAATAGCGGTCCAAGATCCAAAAACCAAAAGGGTTCGAGTGGAGCAACGGCCAACGACCAAATATATACCGAAACTAGACTTCACACCGGTAGATACGAAAGCTAACGCAGCAGCGCCACCAAATCCACCTTCACCTCGTTCACCGCCACCAGAGGAATTCGATGAAGAAGACGTGCTGGAAATAAATATCGATAATAATATAGAAGAGCTGAGCTGGTTACAGTCAGGTGAAGCGAATAAAACTATAAAAACGACAGCATACCCACGCGACTTCACGGTGAACGAGGCTGAACTTGGCAACGGAACACCAAACGTGCTGCGGACGGAGATCAGAAAGGCACTGGACACGAGAGCTCCTAGACAGGAGTTACGCTTCAGGAAACGCGTAAATAATACGCTGTACCAAATTAAGATTTCGAAGGCAGGCCACGTCAAGGTAACTGAAAAACCAGCCCCTAATGAAGAAGTCACGATCACCATTCCACCGAAACGCCAGATCATTGAGTACGAGAAGCCAAGGAAGAGGCGACGAGGAAATCGCAGGAACCAGCCCCAACTGGATATGCCGATTCTGTAAATTTTTATTAAAATGAATTATATTATTTTTGAATTATTGAGCAATTTTTTTAGTATAAGAACAGTGAATTGAATCTATATATATAAAGACTGAAACTGAATTGAAAAAATAAAAAATAAAAGGAGAAAGGAAGGTTTCATTGTATCCGCATAGCGAAGTTCCGCAACCAAAAGAGTCTCACATCCCTATTTCATACAAGTGAATTATAACGAACAAGACAAAAAAAAAAAAAAACCACTCAAGCACAAATACCTTTTCTGGTTTTCGTTTTTGTTGCTTTTAACACCGAGCCGACACCATTCATATCCTAAAAGAAAATAAAAAAGAAGAAGGAATTAAATAATATGATTAAAGACAGCAAAAGTTCCACTCACTCACTTGTACGAAACACGAACGGCATCTTGCTTGTTTGCTTTTTGCAATTTTGTATGAAAACAAAAAGAATGCAAAGGATGAGCGAAGAGGGAAGAATAGGAAAAGCTATTAGGAGCCGCTGAGGTGACAGTGTTGCACTTTGGGAAGAAGGCTAGGCTTTGAAAGCTCAAAAACACAAAAATAGAAAAATAGATTAGAAGGCTCTCCTGCATACATACAAAAGTCCATACGCGTCAGCGCGTACGAAAGTAGGGGGGATATGTTCGTTCTGGATGTGCAACTTTTTTTGTATGGAAAATCAGAAAAAGACGCACATTGAAGATCTAGAAAATTTTTGTTCATTTGTATGAGATGTCGCACATTTGAGATCTAGAAAATTTTTGTTACTTTGTATGAGACGTCGCACATTTGAGATCTAGAAAATTTTTGTTCATTTGTATGAGACGTCGCACATTTAAGATCTAGAAAATTTTTGTTACTTTGTATGAGATGTCGCACATTAAAGATCTAGAAAATTTTTGTTCATTTGTATGAGACGTCGCACATCTAGAAAATTTTGGTTGGTTTATATGAGATGACATACATTTAGGTCTTTGGAAATTTAGGAAGTTTATATGAGGTGACATACATTTAGGTCTTTGGAAATTTAGGAAGTTTGTATGAGGTGACATACATTTAGGTCTTTGGAAATTTTTGGAGGTTTATATGAGAGAGTTCGCATTGAGCCTCATTGAAGAGGTGAGGGGGTGAGAAACTGTGCGGTAGGAGAGCATATATAGTTCAATATGTAAACATTGGGTTAGAGCTGGAGTTGACTTATCGCTACTGAAGTCATTGAGATGAAGATAAGGCATGATTTTTTAGCCAGAACAAGTTGAAGCTTGCCTCATTGAATGTTTTGAAATATTAGTACATATATGTGTGAGTATGGTGTGGGTGAGAAACTGTGCGGTAGGAGAGCATATATAGTTCAATATGTAAACATTGGGTTAGAGCTGGAGTTGACTTATCGCTACTGAAGTCATTGAGATGAAGATAAGGCATGATTTTTTAGCCAGAACAAGTTGAAGCGTGCCTCATTGGATGTTTATTCAAAAATTTTTCAAGTTCAAGTTCAGTTCAATCAGGGGGATATTTTTGGGATTGAATGTTTTGAAAAATTAGTACATATATGTGTGAGTATGGTGTGGGTGAGAAACTGTGTGGAAGTTTGAAGAAAAGTGTGAAGGTATAAAATTAAATTTTTTCTATTGGCGCTATCAGTCTTACAAGTGAAGTGTGCATAAAATCAGATTTTCTCCTTCGACGTTGCCATTCTTTAAAGTGAAATCAAACAGTTAAGTTTAAATTTATCGAAAAATCGATCGTGAGCGTCAGTTTCGAAAGTAGTGTCATCTTTAAGTGTATAAAATCCCCGTGGACTTGTCCAATCCGTATCGTGATCCTCGTATTGATAGAGACTAACGTCCATCATCAAAGTTTACACTCAAAGACGATCGCAGACGATTCCGCCGTCAAACCCCCAGGTATGTGACCCTTTGCATCCTTTTCTGAAGTGTGCACGTAGCATTTAATATTTTTATTTAATGTAATATATTTTATATGTATATTTATTCCTTTCATTCCTACTGGGAACGTAGGGTTGAACTTAATATCATATTTTGCTTTTTTGTTTCTAGAATATAAAAATTAACAATCAAAATGAATAAGGCTTACGAAATTTGTTTAAAGGAGTTTTCTTCGGAAACGGGTATGAAACGCCATAAAAGGGCAATGCATTTAAAGAACAATTTTTTATGCGAATATTGCGGTGTTATTTTAAAGAATCATTTTACTCTCAAACGACATTATGAGACAACTCATAGTATGGAATTTCCAAACCAAGATCAAAACGATTCTGATATTCTGTGCGAATATTGCGGTATTAGATTTAAAAACCGTTTTGCTATAAAAAGTCATTATGAGACACTTCATGGTACGGAATTTCAAATCCAAGATCAAAACATGTCTGATGAAAACCTTGTCACGAAGAAATGTGAAGCATGTGAACTAGATGTTATTATAACAGATTGGTCTTATCATCTGCGAACCAATCAACATAAAAAGAATAGCATGGTTGACTTTAGTGAAAACCTCAAGAGGATAAATCATGATTTTAACGAAAAAATGGAAACTCTAGTTTATGTGAATAAGGATGAAAGTATACTCATTCCAGAACATTTCTTTGCAGCTGCAAAAACAGAAGTTCTGGACGCATTGAGCAACCTAATTCTAAAGCATACATCGATAAAATCTAACATAGAACTATTTTGCGAATATTTGCTAATCAAGCAAAATGAGGAAGAAACAAAAATAATGATAAAATCTTTCTCAACTAAAATGACTATATTAACGGAGTCATCAGATATAAATGAGGACTTTTCCAAGAAATGCAAAGATATTTTGGAAAAAATGAATGTTTTTCAAGAAAGGGATAGTGGATGGTCTCTTTTACGAATTGTTCACTTGGAAGTGAACATTAACCAATATAGACCCATGAGAGGATCTGGTCATATAGTGCTTCCATTATGGATTCAGAAAAAACATGCTTGTATAAATGTTAAAAATAAAGATGAGAACTGCTTCAAATGGGCAGTGATATCGTCCTTTCAAACAGGTCGAAATCTGGAAAAATGCTCAAATTATAAGCTAAATATAAAATTGGATCACATTACTACCCCAGATGGAACTTTGCTTAATTTCTCCAACTTATCATTTCCATTGACATTGAATCAAATTAAAATTTTTGAGGAGAATAATCCAGAAATAAGTATAAATGTTTTTGGATTGAATGAGGAGAGTAAAGCGATTGTTGGACCGTATTATTTTACTAGAGGAGAACAACAGAAGCATATAAATCTATTGTTTTTTGAGAAGGTAAACAATCAAACGCATTATATATGGATTAAAAATATTTCAAGGTTGGTAACCCAAAATATTTATCTTTATTAATTTAATTTTTTATTATTTTTATTATTATTATTATTATTATTTTTTTTTAAATTTTATTTTTGTAGATTAATCAGCTCTCAACTTTCTGCAAATCACAGAATGAAACATCTCTGTCATGGCTGTCTTCAATACACCTTATCCAAGGAACGATTGGAAGCTCATAAATTGGTATGTAATCATGTCGTAACAAAGCTGCCAGACGAGGACAATAAAATTTTAAAGTTTCGTGCTCAAAAAAAGCAACTAGATGTACCTTTTGTTATTTACGCCGATTTTGAGTGCATTTTGGAAAATATAAATATTAAAGATTCGAAGAAAGTTGTAAGCACTAAGCATCATAAGCCAATGGCATTCGCTTATTTTATTAAATCTAAATTTGATGAAAGTTTGGATAAGTTTAGGATATATATGGGAGAGGATTGTGTTGAAGTGTTTATAAAGAAATTAGTAAATGATTGTAAATTTCTTTATAGCAACTATTTAAGTGTTTTTAAACCAATGAATTCTCTTACAAAAGAACAAATGAAAAACTTAGCGGAGCGTTCAGTATGTCATATCTGTAATGAAGATCTTATTAATGATCGAGTTGCAGATCACTGTCATTTTACCGGAGATTTTCGTGGAGCAGCTCATTCAGAATGTAATTTGAAATATCAGATATCGAAATTTATTCCAGTTTTCTTTCATAATTTTTCCGCCTACGACTGTCATTTATTTGTAAAAGAACTCACTTCCATTCCCGGAGACATAAGAGTAATTCCACTCAATAAAGAGCTTTACATTTCACTATCGAAATACATTCCAATGGGGGATAATCTCAAGAATGAACGCATGGAAATTCGTTTTGTAGATTCCTATAGATTCATGACAGCAAGCTTAGAAAGCTTAGCTCAAAACTTGCGATCTGAAGATTTTCACGTACTCAGATCAATGTATCCCAACACTGAACAGTTTTCTTTACTTAAAAGAAAGGGTGTCTTTCCCTATGAATATTTAGACTCAATTGAACGTCTTGAAGAAAATCAACTACCTCCCCGTGAGAAATTTTTCAATATACTAAATAATAGTGAGTGTTCTATTGAGGACTATAGTCATGCTGTAAATGTATGGAATACATTAAATTGTCAATCATTGAAAGACTACATGATTCTCTATTTAAAAACAGATGTATTTCTCCTAACCGATATCTTAGAAAATTTTCGAAAAATATGTAAAAGTATCTATGATTTGGATCCTTGTCAATACATAACTATTCCGGGCTTATCTTGGGATGCAATGTTGAAATCAACAAAAATAGAACTCGAACTATTTACAGATATAAGTATGTATGATTTCGTTAAAAAAGGAATCAGAGGTGGTATTGTCCATTGTTCAAAACGACATTCTAAAGCCAACAACAAATATATGCCTGATTTTGATTCCACCAAACCATCTGAATATATTGTATACTTAGATGCGAACAACTTGTATGGTTGGGCAATGTCTCAGTACCTACCTACTGGAGAATTTGAATGGGTAGAAGACATTGAAAGTTTTAATATATTTTAAATAGATTCAGAAGCTTTATATGGGTATATTTTAGAAGTAGATTTAGATTATCCCCAAGGAATTCATGATTATCATAATGATTTTCCTTTTTGTGCGGAAAATAAAAAAGTTGGTGGTTCAAGGACATCGAAACTAATAACAGACTTAACAGATAAACGAAATTATATCATTCACTATAGAGTTCTACAGCAATGTATTAAGAATGGAATAAAACTAATAAAAGTTCATAGAGTTTTAAGGTTTAAACAGTCACCTTGGTTAAAGAGCTACATTGACTTAAATACTCATCATAGAACGCTCTCTAAGAGTGATTTTGAGCAGAATTTTTTTAAATTACTCAACAATTCGGTTTACGGTAAGACTATGGAAAATGTAGATAAAAGGAAAAACATAAAAATTGTGAGTGAATGGGAAAGTAGAGGACGACATTTAGGTGCTCGTGCTCTTATAGCACATCCAACATTTCGCAGCGTTAAACATTTCAGCGACTCTATGATAGCAATTCAATTAGATCGGGATCATGTTACATATGAAAAACCGTTAAATTTAGGTTTTATAGTACTCGAGTTATCGAAATTTCTAATGTATGATTTCCATTACGACTATATGAAACCCAAATATAATAAAAACCTTTTACTAAATTATATGGATACGGATTCCTTTATATACACAATAAAGACGGATGACTTTTATTCAGATATATCCAACGATATTGATTTGCGTTTTGATACGTCCGAATATCCTCCCAAAAATCCATATAATTTACCTTTAAAAAATAAAAAAATATTAGGAATGATGAAAGACGAAGCTAATGGAAAAATAATTAGAGAATTTGTCGGTCTACGTCCCAAAATGTATTCCTTAGATATAACAGATACGAAAGAAATAAAAAAGTCGAAAGGTGTTAAAAGATGCGTACTCAATAAATTGAGTATTAATGATTATAAATTATGTTTATTAGAAGATAAATATTATGTTCGCGATATGTATTTTTTTAAATCAAAATTTCATAAAATTTATACACAATTATTTACGAAATTAGTTTTAAGTAACAATGATGATAAAAGATTTGTTAAAGAGGATAAAAAAAAATACTTATGCTTGGGGACACTATAAGATTGCTGTAAATGATGACGAACTCATGAGTATTGCTAAAGATATTGAATTAATGGAATATATGTAATGGTTTATAATTATCAGATATTATCAATTTATAAATAAAAGAAACTTTTTATGTATTTAAAATTGATATTTTATTTAATTGTTGCATGATTGTGAATACAGAAACTTTAAACACAAATGACCACAGTTATATGAATTGTATTGCTGATGTTGTTTATAGTTGTATCTTAAATTATTTGCACCGAGATATTTGACAACTTCTTTCGGTGGTGGAAGGTTACCAAAACTATCAAAATATTCCTTAACAGTATTATTTTTAAAATATGCTACCCAATGAGTACCATCTCCATCTGATGAATCCAGATTAATTATTCCACATTCAATCTTATGAGGACGTCTTGGTAAAGTATTTCGCATAAAAACTCCTCTGAAAGATTTCAAGTTAGCGGCATATTTTCTTAGGTCGAGCTCGGTTAGGGCTCTTTTGGGTAGAGTGCTAATTAGATTTTTAAATAAGGACGAAGATAGAAACCATATCCATTTCTATAGGGTTTAAAATAAAGCCCATTTCCAATGGCAACAGGTTCCTTGGGCTTTTTATCCTTTGCAGATATTATATTTTTTATCATATTTGCAATCGACATGCCTCCAGATACTATTCCTCCAAGTTTTGCAATACCCGCTAAAATTGGTATTAATGGTAAAAATCCCCCCACTTTTGGTACAGGGATTATACGAGGTAGAACTTTACGATTTTTCCTCTTAAGAGTAGATGATAAAGATTTCTCAGCAATTTGAATAGCATCATTCATATCAATTGGTTTTGCATTTTTTAAAACTTTTGTAGCATTTTTTATTGCAGTAGTGAAAATTTTAGCACAGAATTTCTTCTTTTTGTTCTTCACAGTCTTTAGTTTTCGATTATTGTTTTTTCGAAGACTACCACCTATCTTCAGTTTGGCTTTCATTGCGTTTGTGACAAACCAAGCGTTTGCCTTTTCTGCGACACTCGAATCTGGAGCTTTTACTCTCTCCCAAGCTCTCTCAACTAAAATCTTATCGGCAATGCGGCGATTAGGTAAGTCTTTGAATTTAGAGTAGGCAATATCGTGTTCTCTACATGCAGAATCCAAAAGATTTATACCCTTGTCTCCATTTGCTAAACGTTTTTCGAGTTTAGTTCCCGGTCCACAAAACTGATAGCCTGGTAAATGAAGTTCAATTGGCAGTTTATTAATAAGGTTATTTATTAATCCTTTTCCAACGGCTTTACGTTTACGACTAAATAGTTTTTTGCTGCTAACAAGCATTTATAAATTTTTGTTTGTTTGTATAGCACACAAATCAACGGTCAAAAGCGTTCTGAACAAAAAAGTATAAAAGGAATCGCTTTTATATCATTGTTGTTAGTTAAAAGAGTAAAATGCGTTTCATAAGACAACAAATGAATATTTCGGTGAAAAATTTAGACCTAAAAACGATTTCAAATGATAAATTGTCACAAATACGCCATAGTTCATTGCTACCAAACACAAGACGTGCACTAATTGTCGGACCATCGAATTGTGGAAAAACCAACATAATGCTGAGTCTTATTGAAAGTCCCAATGGTCTTAGATTTAAAAATGTATACTTATATTCAAAGTCATTGCATCAACCGAAATATCAATATCTTCAACAACTTATAAAACCAATAAAAGGAATGGGCTTTTACACCTTCTCATATAATGAAGAAGTTCTAGCTCCAGAAAAAGCAAAATCAGATTCTATTTTTATCTTCGATGATGTTGCATGTGAAAAAAAGAACAATATACGACATTATTTCTGTATGGGTCGACACAATAATATTGATAGCTTTTATCTATGCCAAACTTATACTCGAATACCAAAACATCTGATTCGTGACAATGCAAACTTAATTATCATGTTTAAACAAGATGAAACGAACATAAGACATATTTATAATGATCATGTTGGTACTGATATGTCATTTCAAGATTTTTTAAAAACTTGTACTGAATGTTGGAAGGATAAATATGGGTTTCTCGTCATTAGCAAAGATGATTCATTAAATAGTGGACGATTTAGAAAAGGGTTCAACATATTTATTCATCTATAAAAGCAAAGTGTATGCACAACAAAATGTTCAGTTTCAAAAACAGATCAAGCAGTTCAACAACAATGTTTGGAGTCAAGCAACAATCTGATCAGTTCAATAGTCATCCTTCTTCTTCTTCTTTATCGACAGCAAACAGCCCTGTTCATTATGGAACAGACCTGTTCAATAAGCAGATCTGTTCAACAGCAACAACAATAAACAGACCTGTTCATCGAGGAACAGATCGTTTTGGCCACCATCAATCCAGAGTGTAAAGAATGTTGAACCTTTGGATATGACCGATCGAATGTGCTATGAGAGCGAGCGCCTAAAAACTTTCGAAAATTGGCCTTTGGGATGGATGGATACAAGAAGGCTTGCACAATTTGGAATGTTTTACACTGGCAGTGAAGATATTGCAAAATGTTACTTTTGCACAGTGGAAATTTGTAAATGGAAAATAAATGATGATCCTCTAGCAGAACATATACGCTGATCGCCTAATTGTCCATTAATATGCTTACGTCATACCAACAATCATACTATTCATCAAGATGAGTTGAATGCAATATTGCAAATATCACGACTTATTCTACGCCTTAAAGCAATAGTATATCCACGATGCAGTAGCAAATATGTTTTTCCAAACGACATATATACAGTTTTACATATGGTCAATGCATTATTACAACTGCAAACTACTGTACCCGATTGAAAACTAATAAAATATATTTTTATAAACTGTATACAATTTTATTTTTTCTTTTCTCTATTCGAGAGAGAGAGAAAGAGAGAGAGAGAGAGAGAGAGAGAGAGAGGTTATATTTTATCACTTATTTCCCGATTAATTGCAATGTAGAAGTAACAGTGAAAGAGAGAGGAAGAGAATAAATAGGATTTTCTAAAGTTTCTACCTGTGTCGAGAGTTAAACATCTCGCTTTGAGCCTATAGATGTATGACAACGACATACTCCTTACCACTACGCCACGGAAGGTGGCAATTAAATTGAGGAAAATTTATAATATAAAAGATGTCATGGACACTTAAATGATCTCATTAATAATTTAACCATTAATGCAAACAGTTCATTGAGAGCGTTATCAGTAGCCACAACAAAGTCATGGATGATGAATTGCTTTCCAAAATTATTCAGACGAGAAAAATTTTGAGGGATAAGTTCAAAGCCATTAAAATTAATGATTTAAGCGCAGCAGAAAGTCTGGAAAAAACTTTTCTACCAATCACAGCTCCAATTAAAGATTTGCTTACAGAAACTAAAATTAAAAATGAAATAGTAAATGATTTGGCTAAAAACTCTAATGCAAATATTTCAACTTTCAACAAAAAAAATTTATTCAAAAGACCAATGAAAAAAGATAGAAGGAGGAAAAAAATTAATAAACTACCAAAGATTGAAACTAGTACACCAAAAAGGTCTAATAGTGTTGATTCTGTTCAAGATTATGATGATGATGATGATGATGAAGAAAGCAATGATCAATTTTATAGCAATGATGATGACGTTGATGATGATGATAATAAATCAAACACTATTAAAGCCATGGAAGAAGAAGAAGGAGAAGTCAGTAATTTGTTAAATGAACCGAATTTTGATCTACTAGAAAAGCAAAACAGTCTAGATAGAATATTTGGATTGAATTACAATTCGGAAAAGCAATTGATGTTTGGAGACTCAAAAATATCATTCAAAAGTTCTAATCAAGTTCAAATTGGTGACGAAATATTTACAATGACACCAGGACTTTTTCAGTTAATGTTCACAAAAAATCCTATCGAATATACTGAACCGGATTTAAAATTGTATAAGAAAATTCTATTGATAACTAATGCCTATAGACGTGGCTATACATCTCGTGGTCAAGTCAATGGAAACAAAGGACCCAAGTATCTAAACATTATTCAATTTTTAATCAAAGATGTGGAGAGTAAAGGGTCAAACTCGAACTTAGATGTGAAGAAAGAAGGATTTGGTTTAATGAATTTAAATTTGAATCCAATCAACTATATATATTGGGATGACCCAAATGAATTGGTTAATCGTTTACGACTACTCATAGCATCACAATCTGCAGGACATAATAATCATAACAACGAAATTATTTCAATTATTGGAGAGCTTAAAGAAGCTGACATAATTGAATGAAAACTCGACGAAAAATAAAAAGATGAGCGTGGACAAATTCGGTCGATATAATAACAATACATCCAAGTCAAAAAGTTTTAATACGGAATTGACTCTAAGCGCTAGCAGAGATCACAGCTTCAACGCTCATTTTAAACGCATCAGAAATCTTAAAGATCCAATAGTAAAGGAAGACGCTGCAACGCAAAATTTTGTAATTCTAAGTCTTGATGCGTATCGAACTGAATTTCAGGATTCAATTAAAGCTTATGAAAGTCACCGTAATAAAGAAATTGAAACCGTTTATGAAAAAATTAAATCTATTGAACGCGATATTGATGAGAGGTTTAAGGTGTATATGGAATATGTTGAGAAGCGTTTAGAAGGTACGGAAAATGTTTTGTTTTCAATGATTTCTAATCAAAACATTATTCAAAAACCAAACCAAAACCACACAATACCATCTTCGAGATGAGTCGATATCAAATAGTTGAGGAGCTCCATCGACAGGCACGACGAAATTTTAAACGAAGAGCTGTTATAACCAAAGATATTGATGATCTTTGGCAAGCTGATTTAGTGGAAATGGGTAATCACTCTACATTCAACAAAGGCTATCGCTACTTACTCACAATCATTGACACTTTCTCCAAATATGCCTGGACCGTTGCGATAAAGTCGAAAACAGCTCCTGATGTTACCAAAGCAATGAAAAGTGTATTTGAATGCGGTCGAAAACCTAAAAATTTGCAAACAGATGATGGGAAGGAATTCTTCAATAAAGAGTTTCAACTTTTAATGAAACAAAACAAAATAAATCACTACTCTACCTATAGTGTAATGAAAGCCTCGATAGTTGAACGATTTAATCGCACTTTGAAAAATATGATGTGGAAGGGCTTCAGTAATCGCGGTTCTTACAAATGGATTGATGAATATCAAAAATTGTCCAAATAGTACAATGGAAAAGTGCACAGAACAATAAAAATTGCACCCGATAAAGTGAATTCTTTAAATGCAGCAACAATTCTAAAAACGATTTACAACCGTCTGAAAGTCTATAATAAGCCCAAATTTCATGTAAACGATTACGTTCGAATAAGCAAATATAAACATGTTTTTGAGAAAGGTTACACACCCAATTGGACAACGGAAATCTTCAAGATAAATAAGATTCAAAATACCAATCCATGTACTTATATTCTAGAAGACTATCAGGGAAATGTAATTAAGGGTGCTTTCTATACACAAGAATTGCAAAAATCACGTTTTCCTCACATGTATTTAGTTGAGAAAGTTATAAAGAAGCGGGGTGATAAAGTATATGTAAAATGGTTGGGGTTTTCAGATAGTCACAACTCTTGGATAAATAAATATGATATACTATGAAAAAATTTTATAAAAAGAAGTTTTATTTCTTTGATTGATTCAGTTTACTTTACTATCTCAACCCCTCAAGATGTCAAGAACATTGACTTTGACTGGAAATTCCTCAATTCTTACAGCAAATTATTTTCCTCCCATAGAGCTTAAAAAGGAATATGTTTGTGGACTGATTTATTTTCATACATATTACTCAATACCGAATATTGATGAAAAAAATAACCTTTTTCACATTGGCAAGCATGTAATCGAGCTTCCTATCGGGTCATATGAGTTCGATGATATTGTGAAATATATTTTAGACGCATACGAAAATCAAGAAGAAGCAGCAGCTGGTGCTACATTAAGTATAAAGGCCAATAATTAGAGTCCGACCGAAGGTGACATTTTTGGCCGAAGCCGAAGCCGATGTTCGGCCATTGGCTTAAACTTCGGCCGAAGACCGAAGCCGAAGCCGAAGCTGTAAAAAAAAACAACTACACAACCAATTTCCCTTTTTATACCCGACACACTCTGTGTCGAGGATATATTGCGTTTGTGTGGTTGTGTGTAACACCCAGAACCAGTCGAGATAGACAATAGAAAAAAAAATATAGAAATTATCAGCGTCACCAGGAGATTCGATTGTTCATGTCCGTCTGACTGGCCGTCTGTTGTATACAGATTTCTTATCGAAGGAGTTGAGCTATCTTGACGAAATTTGGTACGCGTGCTCACAGAGACATGAGTAAGAACAAGTTCGAGAATGGGCCCGATCGGACCATTTTTAGGGGTACCTCCAGTCCTAGGGTCTGTCACAAAAAGCCCAAAACCGCCTCAAAATCGTACTTTTTCGCAATATTTCAATGAAAGTTAGAATTTAAGCGTATATTTAAGACTTCGATTAGAAATTCAAAAAAAAAATTGGAAAAGTGGGCGTGTCAAAGGGTCGGTTTTCATAAAGAATTTTAACAAATGTCAGTATATGGGGCCCCGAATGGCCCTAAAAACCACTTGAATATTCTTTCTGAATGGTTGTGTGTTTTGGGCGTGGTTCAAAAATTATTTAAACATGTGTGTCTGTGTCAGGCTCGCGTGACTATAACACCTTATCTTTTTTTTTTTGGTTTTAATGTTCAACAAATCAGTAAATTTTTAGTGTTTTAGTAAGGGGCCGTCCATATACTACGTCATCATACAGGTGGGAGGAGGGAGTCTCGCGAATGATGACGCTTTACGATGAGGGGAGGGGGTCAATTCGCAATGATCACGTCATCATCTCTATCTTATAAGAAAACACTAAAACTATATTAAATTTCTATTTGTTTGTGAAATAATAAAGGGATCAAAGATGATGTCAAACGAGAGGGGCGGGGGGTTTGTTTGATGACGATTGATGATAAGGGGGAGGAGGGGGTCTAAAATGGTCAAAAACATGCTGACGTAATATATGGACGGCCCCTAACAGAAAACAAAACTACAATTCTCGTTACCAATTAAATAAAAATAACGTGAACAAACTTTTTTGCTCAAGATGATTCCCCACTTGGCAAATTAAGTGCTTTGACTTCCTGAGTCCTGTTCCATACTAGGCGACAGTCGCCGGAGACACATTTTGTTTTGAAGGCGAGGGACGGTCGGAGAAGAGAGAACAGCACCCCTCTCTCTTCCCCGGCCCTCTCTCTTCTTCAAAACAAAATGTGTCTCCGGCGACTGTCGCCTAGTATGGAACAGGACTGAAGAAGCAAGGTTGTTTTTGCTCTAAAACTTTCTATCAAGAACAATTTTACTTGCTTAAAATGCTTTTTTATCAATCACACTTGGCAAGCGAAAGCAATTTACTTGTTAAGTTTTTTACTTGCCAAGTGGGCAAGCACCTTTAAAACTCAAAATCAAATAGTCTTATATTATAGTTCAAAATGTTGTATATTGTACGATGCAATCATGCAGTGGAACATGTATTCACCTCAGCAAGGTTATTTTTTTCTGCAGAACATAAAGGAATTTTTTCTGTACTTATAATTGGCTCACGAAGTAAATAATCTTTCGATTGAAAAGTAAAATATGTGAATGATGTGGTAATTTACATAGTGAACACTGTTCCTCATACCAAAAGAAAAAGCAAACCATTTTTAGAACTGTCGAACATGTGAGTCGCTATAGGCGCTATTTTAGAAAAAAATTATATTCGGCTAAATAATCGGCCTTTTGTGGCTGAAGCCGATGCCGAAGCCGAAGGTCATTTTTAGGCCGAACGTTCGGCAAACCGAAGCCGAAGCCGAACCTTCGGTCGGACTCTACCAATAATAATACCTTAAAAGCTGAAATCTTCTCTGAAAAAGATATAATTTATTTTGATAGAGAGAGAAGCATTGGATCGCTTTTGGGATTTTCAAAGCGTCAACTTAAACCTGATGAAACACATATATCGGATACAAGTTTAATGATTACCCAAAACAATGTTGTACGTATTGAGTGCAACATTGTGGGCGGTTCATATGTTAACAGTACCTTGGCACACACCTTACATGAATTCTCTATAAATGTTGAACCGGGATATAAAATAGACATAATTCCAAATAATGTTATCTCTTTGCCTGTGATCGTCAAAGAGATAGGTTCAATTGCAGTTAGACTTGTTAACGAAAACGGTGTATTATTAAATTTTCAAGGAGAAACAATTACATTAAGACTCCACTTGAAACCTGTTGAATAATTAGCATCAGCTATGATTATATTTAATAAAAATGGTGTGAACGATGGTTCTTCTATCAGTTTATCTTCATCTCTTGTACATAACGCATCAAGAATAAGCAAAGAAAAATTTCTTATAAAAAAGCCATTAAGTATTAAAAATAGAAACTTTTTATAATCATTGGGATCTACTTACATTAAAAAGAAATGAATAATATCTTGAGAGTTGGAGAACAACCCGTCTTCGATGAGTCTATTACGAAGAAAGAATTTCACACATATCAACCATATTTGCAATCCTTTAACAACAATGATGAGATACGGATAGCAATTCAAAATCAAGATCTCTACATTCTACCTCATGAAAGCTTACTGTACATTGAGGGGGTTGTTTCAATTGGTTCCGAAAATGCAGAACCCAAAGGAGTTCAATTTCGAAATAATTGTATTGCATATCTATTTGAGGAAATACGTTATGAAATGAATGGTGTGGAAATTGATCGCACACGGTACTTGGGTCAAACTTCTACTTTAAAAAATCTTGTATCCTTAAACAAAAATACAAGTACAATGTTGGAAAATGCCGGTTGGTCTCCGGAAGAAAATATTAAACCAGCTAAAAATAATGGCTATTTCAATTTTTGCGTACCACTAAAAATGTTGATGGGCTTTGCCGAAGACTTTGATAAAATTATGATAAATTCAAAACATGAGCTTATCTTGCTACGTTCTAGATCAAATGATAAGTCTGTCTATAGTACGGAAGAGAGTGAAAAGGATAACATTAACTTAAAGCTCTTAAATGTTGCTTGGAAGGTTCCCCAAATTCAATTATCCGATGCAGCCAAATTGAAAATCTATACAACTATTAAAGAGGATATTCCTCTACCTATATCATTTCGTAGTTGGGAATGTTACTTTTATCCAGAGCTACCTCAAAGTACAAATCATACATGGAACATAAAAGTAGGAACACAAAGTGAGCGTCCTCGTTTTATTCTTATCGCTTTCGAGAATGGAGAAAAGTTTACAAACTGTAGCTTAACCGATTTAAAAGTACATTTAAACTCTGTTTCATATCCATACGATGACCTTAATTTAAATTTGTCTCGTAATCGATATGCTCTCTTATATGAGTCAAGCCACGTCAAGTGAGCACCCTTTTTTCAAAGTAGTGATGAAATAATGTTTTAATATTTTATATTAGTTGTATTTATAGCCAAATAGAATTTTGAAAGAGAATTTAAAAAAAAATTAGTTGTAACAGTACTTTTTTGGCAATAAAACTTTTCATTTTTCTATTAAAAATGTAAATTCCTATATTTTAAAACTGTTGTTGCGTGGAAAGTGTTTGATGCAACTGAATATAATTTTGCATCCAAGTTGGGAGAAGGTTATTTTTTGAAAATAAAATTACAAAAACAACAACAAACTTTTTTCCTACTTTCTACGAAGCTTTAAAAAATACATATCAAAATTTGCAGCTCTTCTGCATAACAAATTTTTTTCATTTATTTTTAATAAATTGCACTCAATATCTCTTTGTATGAATCTAAAAAAAAATTTCACCGATCAGCTGTAGTTTCTACGCAATAAATGTTGTTCGAACCTCTCGCAGTGCTTAATCAGCGCTTAACCATAGCACAGTACTTATAGTTAAAGCACAATTACAACCACTTGGACCTTTTTGATTTTTTTTTTTTTTTCGAATTTTAGCTGCAGGTGTTAAGAATATATCATGTAAGTTTGAAAATGGGATCTCTATTAGTTTAGGAGGTACAAAGCATTGAACATGCGTACCCAACAATTTTCCCTCAGTAAAATCGAAGTGAGCGCATTTTTGACAAGCACAGCTTTTTCGTTCCGTTTTGAACCTTGCATATAATGCGAAAAAAATTTGTTATGCAGAAGAGCTGCAAATTTTGATATGTATTTTTTAAAGCTTCGTAGAAAGTAGGAAAAAAGTTTGTTGTTGTTTTTGTAATTTTATTTTCAAAAAATAACCTTCTCCCAACTTGGATGCAAAATTATATTCAGTTGCATTAAACACTTTCCACGCAACAACAGTTTTAAAATATAGGAATTTACATTTTTAGTAGAAAAATGAAAAGTTTTATTGCCAAAAAAGTACTGTTACAACTAATTTTTTTTAAATCCTCTTTCAAAATTCTATTTGGTTATAAATACAACTAATATAAAATATTAAAACATAATTTCATCACTACTTTGAAAAAAGGGTGCTCACTTGACGTGGCTTGACTCATATGAAATGTATGCAAGGTTTCAACAAAGTTATTACATGATTGAGTCACACCCACTTTTATGCTGCAAAAAGTTTAAAGAATGTCCAATAATTGTTATTGACACATCGCATCAAAATGAAGAAATTAAAACAGGTGCTCTCGATATTCGTATAATGTTCAAAACTCTTGAAAACATTAAACCAAACACTTCGGCATATTGTGTTTTTATACATGATCGTGTCATTACATACAAACCGATGACTGGTGAAATTGTAAAGCACACTTAATATAAAGCATTGATTTGTAGCACATTTTATTTATTTCATCATAAGCCTTTGAGCAAAAAACTTGTTCACGACAATAAAACCCGGATAAAGGAAAAATGCCTAAATTTGTTGTCTTCGATTGTCAAGGATTCCGACTCACTAATAACCAGTTCATTTTTAAGGAAGTCGCTTTTTGCTTCAGTGATAAAAAATATATCCATTTTCTTATAAAGTCACCATTTAGTTTCAAATTATTGAACGATGCCGAGAAAAAATCAGTAATTTGGCTCAAAAACAACTACCATATGCTCGATTGGGACTCTGGTGACTTCACTTTGAGTGAAATGAAGAAATATATGAAATTTCTCCTCAAAGGCTATCAAATACATGCAAAAGGCGAAGAAAAATCAATGTGGGCAAAGGAACTTTTGGCAGAGTGCGCAATTTCTGGCATAAAAGAAATCGATTGTAATTATTCGCTTAAGAACATAAGGCACCTATGTGATTCAGATGATATAACATGTAACAATCATTGTAATTTGTTGACAAGAAAAAAGAAAGCTTGCGCTTGCGCCCTTAAAAATTCTTTAGCTCTAAGAAAATTTGTTCAAGATTATGGTTCAGCTATGTCATAAGTTTCTCTATTCATTTATTAAATAAAAGATTCTTTTAAGAATTGAAAACAAAATTTATTTTCTTTTATTTTTTAAAATTTTTTTTTACATATTTATTAGAATATTTTTCCTTTTCTTAACATTTATAACATCATCAACATAATCATCATCATTATCTTCCTCAATATCATTGCTTCTTATATTAGGTGGGGCGTAAAAGAGGTTTTCATTGAACAAATGATCATGAACGTTAAAATCTATGAAGAGTGGTTGAGAGTTTGGAATACTTTCAACAATGTGTAAAGTATAATTTTGCTTAGACCCTCTCCGAATTAGAGAAAAACTTTGATCTTTCAATAGCTCCAAGGTTTCTTCCTTCAAATTAAACATTGCCGGTAAAAATATTACTCCTTTGATAAGTTCCAATAAAATTCGTTTTCCAAATTTTGTTTGAACTCTCACAGCCCTAACAATAGGATGCTGTTCCCCTTCCGCTAGCTGATTAATAGGGATACTTTCCTTTTTATTAAGTCTTTCGAAGTCCTTAATAGCATTCAGAGCTCTCTGACTTTGATCCGTCATATTTATCTACAAAAATAAAAGGACATTATTAATTTAATTTAAAATAATTTTTTTTTTCCCCTTACCTTTTTTGTATTTTTGTGCGTCGCAAGGTTACTACTATATCAATATCTGTTTGACTTCACTTGTAAGACTGATAGCGCCAATAGAACAAATTTTATTTTTATACCTTCACACTTTTCTTCAACCTTCCACACAGTTTCTCACCCACACCATACTCACACATATATGTACTAATTTTTCAAAACATTCAATCCCAAAAATATCCCCCTGATTGAACTGAACTTGAACTTGAAAAATTTTTGAATAAACATCCAATGAGGCACGCTTCAACTTGTTCTGGCTAAAAAATCATGCCTTATCTTCATCTCAATGACTTCAGTAGCGATAAGTCAACTCCAGCTCTAACCCAATGTTTACATATTGAACTATATATGCTCTCCTACCGCACAGTTTCTCACCCACACCATACTCACACATATATGTACTAATTTTTCAAAACATTCAATGAGGTAAGCTTCAACTTGTTCTGGCTAAAAAATCATGCCTTATCTTCATCTCAATGACTTCAGTAGCGATAAGTCAACTCCAGCTCTAACCCAATGTTTACATATTGAACTATGTATATATGCTCTCCTACCGCACAGTTTCTCACCCCCTCACCTCTTCAATGAGGCTCAATGCGAACCTTCTCATATAAACCTCCAAAAATTTCCAAAGACCTATACGTATGTCATCTCATACAAACTTCCTAAATTTCCAAAGACCTAAATGTATGTCATCTCATATAAACCTCCAAAAATTTCCAAAGACCTTAACGTATGTCATCTGATATAAACTTCCTAAATTTCCAAAGACCTAAATGTATGTCATCTCATATAAACCAACCAAAATTTTCTAGATGTGCGACGTCTCATACAAATGAACAAAAATTTTCTAGATCTTAAATGTGCGACATCTCATACAAAGTAACAAAAATTTTCTAGATCTTAAATGTGCGACGTCTCATACAAATGAACAAAAATTTTCCAGATCTCAAATGTGCGACGTCTCATACAAAGTAACAAAAATTTTCTAGATCTCAAATGTGCGACATCTCATACAAATGAACAAAAATTTTCTAGATCTTCAATGTGCGTCTTTTTCCGATTTTCCATACAAAAAAAGTTGCACATCCAGAACGAACATATTCCCCCTTCTTACGAATTAGGGCATGATATAGGTGCAACAACAAAATATATAGATCACGAGGAGGATTCGTGCAATGACAAAAACAAATATGTAGGTCACAGGAAGAGCTTTCAAAATTTGGCGGGATCCCAAATGGTATAAAAGGCGGATCAATCACAGCAAGAAGGAAGTCTGCTAGTGGTTACACGGGCGACAAGAAGTAAACAAGAAGGGCTAACTTCTCTCTACAAACCATTTAGTTGCGCAGAAAAGCAGGGATAACTGCTAGCCGCTTGTCAGGTATTGAGAGACGGACGTTCAGACGATAACACACGGACAACGAAATTTTTTTCTTTTTTTCTTTCTTTCAAAAAAAAAAAAAGGATATTTAATAATGAAGAAAAATTTCTTTAAAAAAAAAAAAAAAAAAAAAAAAAAAAAAAAAAACAAAACACAGACATTTCCATTTCCTTCCTCTTTCTTTACAAAAAAAAAGAAAAAAAAATATATTTAAATAAAGGACAGTCAATTGATTAAATTCCAACTCGCACAGTGCCGGGTATACTCAAGCAGGCAATGAGGTCTTAGTGATCTGCCCTCTAATCACTGTGAGAGTGAGAATAGGCAAGAGCTTCGCAAACGATTCACACATATGCAGGCATGGAAAGTCTCGATGCACTATGACCCGTTGTTCACTCATGGTTTTTCAATTCTCCTTTGCATTTTTTGTTTTTCCTTTTTATACCCGACACACTCTGTGTCGAGGGTATATTGCGTTTGTGTGGTTGTGTGTAACACCTAGAACCAGTCGAGATAGACCATAGAAAATATATATAGAAATGATCAGCGTCACCAGGAGATTCGATTTAGCCATGTCCGTCTGTCTGTCTGTCCGTCTGTCTGTTTGTATACAGTTTTCTTATCGAAGGAGTTGAGCTATCTTGACGCGTGCTCATGGGGACATGGGTACCTCCAGTACTAGGGTCTGTTACGAAAATCACAAAAACTGCTCTAAAAGCGAAGTTTTTTTAACATAGTTTGATGAAATTTGATATTTGAACATGTTTCAAGGTAAATAATGTGATTTCCAAGAAATGGAATAGTGGGCGTGGCAGAAGGGCGTTTTTTCGAAAATTGTCCCCCACACCCGAAATTCAAATGCGACTTGAACGAAATTTGGCACTTATGCTTCCTTTGTAGCCATAAACATGCTCCCAAAACAATTCCTTGGTCGATTCATTATTAAGTGTACCTCCAGTACTAGGGTCTGTCACAAAAATTCCAAAACTGCCTCAAAATCGGAATTTTTCGAAATATTTCAATGAAACTTAGAATTTCAAAAAAAATGAAAAAGCGGGCGTGGAAAAGGGGCGGTTTTCATAAAGAAATTGAACAAAAGTCGGTATATGGTGCCTCTAATGGCCTTAAAAACCTCTTCAATATTCTAACTTAGTGGTCCTGTTTTTTGGGCGTGGTTCAAAAATTATTTAAACATGTGTCTCTGTGTCGGGTATTTTATTGTCAGGCTCGCCTAACTATAACACCCTTACTTGTTTTATAACGCTCTCGCATGAGCTTCAATTTTTCTTATTATTTTTAAATTGTTTTTTTTTTTTTTTGTTTCTCCAATAATAGTGTTCAGTGTCACTGCGGAATATAGAAAAATTTTTTTGACAAAAATAATACATGCACGGAGAGAAATAAGCTCCCGAAATATAATTGGAACCAATTACATATGTGATTGGAGCCTTGCCCCGATTGCATTATTAATTGGAGCCAATTACAATATAATTAGAAAATGAAAAATACTAAACTACTCAATTACTTATATAATTGCATTTAAATTTATCATATATGTAATTGCGTTCTGAATACATATGTAATTACATCTGATTACTTTTACAATTTAAAGCATTGATGCAATTATATATATGATTGTATTTATTTTACAGTTTGTTCTTATATTTCTCAAATGGTTTATAATTTCGATCGTATATAACGTGTTTGAATTTTCAAAATCCTTAGGCACTCCAAGGGGCAGGTGGACCACGAATATGACGTGGTGAAATATATTCCGCCCAATCGTGGAGAATGCCCCTTTTTATATTGCTATATAGAATGTATTTTAAATTGCAGGGGATCACAAATTTAATTAGACGCAATTATATATATAATTCGATACAATTACATACATCATTGCAGCCGATTATATATTTAATTGGACGGAATTATATATGTAATTGAAATTATTGATACAATTACATATATAATTGGAGGCAATGAAAAATATAGTTGGACGCAATTATGAAAATATAATTACATCATACCCAATTACATATGTAATCCCTGCAAAATATAATTGGGTATGTGATATTTTTTCTCTGCGTGTGTAGGTACAGAAAATAAGCATAAAATTTTTTTTATACTTAACCTCTTTTGTCTTTTAAATATACATTTAAACATGTGTAAATAGATAAATAAAGATATAAAGTCATATATTTTTTGTGTGATGCTTTGATGGTCTTGAAGGAGGGCTTGACCCCTTAAGTACGGTAAAGTATATCTATGTCTGCCCAGAGACAAACAAAATGATGTCATAAGGTTAGCACCAGTGGTACAGTAGTAACCCGTTAGGGATTCTAAGGCAGAGGTATTCACGTACGACAATGGACCGACGGAAAAGGAATTAGATACGAACAAACGGACTGAAATTGGGGAGTGCGCTAAATTATAGCAGGAGCCACAGCGCTCTCACGGCTGTGTATGCACAGTGGGCGGGATTTCCTCCAGACTTTGGACAGTGACTAGTAGGCGGAGTGTTGATATAAGGGGGATATTTGCGTGCTTGATTAGTCGGACAGTGGTGCTTTTCATAGGGCTTTCTTTTCTTTTTTTTCAATCTACCCTTTTCTTTCTCTTTCTTCTATCCTCACTATCCAGTGGACCCTCTCTTTCGGAATGAAAATCTTTTTGTCTAAATGTTGTCGGATTTGGGACGCGGATGGCAAAGTTCCTACGCCAACGGCGAGTTCAGCCGGGACACATGCCACCATGCCGAGCCGCTATCACGTTCAAATCACGGACTGCAAAGAGTATAGAATCTAAAGAGTTCCCATATTCATAATGGCGCTTCGAGGGAAATTTTTCATGATGAACGATTAGCGCCTTGGTTGGATTCGGGTTGTATAGGCAAAGTTCGACCGAGCAAAATCAAGTTCGACCAAAACATTCCATTTAATGCGGTTTCTTCACACTTATTGATTTGAAAGGCCAAATCAGATTTTGTGTTTTTGATGTGTGCTTGCAAGTCTTTGGCGACCAGAAAATTGAAAATTCGTTTTCTGCTTCGATTGCTTATGTAGCCGAAGCGTTTTATCCTCATTGATCAGCATAAAATGCTTGTTGTTAATGTAGGGTGATTTTCTATGTAGGAGTAACATGAAAATTGTCGGCATGCACGCTTTTACAATACCCACTTGAAATATGCGGAACTGCTACGTAAATATAAATAGCTATCACAGACTTACAATATTGAAATAAACAATTCAATCAGGGACTTAAAATAATAATTAGTTTTGAACTTTGAATTTTAAAAATCAATCACCCCTATCATAAATAGCATTTCACGTGAGTTTATTCGCTAGTGAATATTTTCCCTATCATAAATCGTAACTCGCGCGAAACAACTCGACAAGTGAAAAAATTTCCAAATCATAATAAACTTTTTTCTGTCAAACGACTCGTCATTTCACGTGAAACAATTCACTTATTTTTTCTTGGCGAACGCAAGCGAAAACATGTAAGTTTAAGGATTTAGGCAAGTAAAAAAGTTAACATCGGTTAAGCCGATTGCACACACACCTTTTCCTCAACCTAAAATATGTTAAAACTTTACGCTAACCAAAATTCCAGCAGTTTTTGTTGTTCTAGCTTGGATATCCAGTTATACCTTATCTGTGCTTCGATATTATTAAGCACAAAATTTTCGAGAATGGTTGGCATGGTCAAATTTTAACCGTTAGAGGACATTATGTCTAGCTGCGAAATACTTAATTCAAAATAGTGAAAATCAAATTTTCGCGAAATTCGCGGATGCTGGTCATGGTCAAAATTTAACCATAAGTGTCGACTTTATTTGGCGGCTAAATACACAATCAGAAGAAGCAAACAAAAAACCATTTTTGTTTAAAGATATGAGAATAAGAGAAAGAGTGTTTTTTTCTAATGTGTAGGATGATGACCATAGCTATACCGATGTCGCAATTTTTTTTCACACACCAAACTGGGATGTATAGTAAAAAAGTTATCCAGGAAAAACGGTTAAAATCGTGATTTTTGAAACTTCTGAACCACTTCCCACGACCCAAGAAGGGACTACGAAAACAATTTTTATGCAGTTTTTCGGACATTTACCTGGCACAAGTCTATGCCAAATTTCAATATGATATCTTTCATGGCTTAGGAGTAAATTACGGAAAACTAAAGTGTGACCGACACAGACAGAAAGACAGACATGGCTAGATCGACTCCTCTTGTCACCCTGATATGTCTATATCTATCGCGACTCCTTTGATATGTTACATATTCCTCTTCTTGCAACAAAATACGCAGCGCAGCCGTGCTAAACAGTTTTAACATTTGAAATAATGACTTCTTCAACGAATATTTTTGTTTAAAAAAGTCGTAGTCGCCGAATTAAAAACAACGAAATTTCCCCTCAAAATCAAAATCGTTTATACAACTCACGTAAAATTCAGGATACCGAAATATTTTTCACGCGAATAAAGTTTCGCTAGTGAAAATTTTTTTCACATGGAATTTATGATAGGGGTGAATATGAAATATATTTTAAAAATTAGTAGGTATTTGAGTGTTATTCTTAGTTTTATTTTTTGATAAAAAAAAATAAAAATAATTTGTCAAGTTGTATGTTTTGATCAGGAAATAACAATTATTTTTCGAGTTTTATTTTTTACTCAGAAAATAAAAATTATTTTTCAAGTTTTTTTTACTCACTAAATGCATATTATGCAAATATTTTTAAAACTCGTTGTGTTCTTCTTGCAAGTGCCTTTTTAAATTTGATAAATAATTCCCTTGAAATGGTGCCTTGCATATTTTGCATTCCCACGAATTTTTCGTTTCGTAAAAGATAAAAAATTCTCTTACAAAAATGTGCCGTTTTCGTCCCAATTTACTAATTTTTATTTTTTGAGTAAAAAATATAACTCGAAGAATAATTTTTATCTTCTAACACGCTATTTACACGTTAAGACATTTCGATAACACTTTTTGGTGGCTAGGGACTCGCGGGGAAGTGGTATGGTAGCGTTTTTCTCTCCTCCCCCTGCGTCCCTTGCCTACGAAAATTTGTTCCATTATCGAAATGTCTTAACGTGTAAATAGCGTATAAGCAAAAAATAAAACTCGAAAAATAATTTTTAATGCTTGATCGAAAAATAACACAGATCCTAAATAACTGTTAAATTTTTTAGAATCGAAAAAGTTGCCTTTAAAACGACGAACATTTTTTACGTTATTCGATAATACTTATGATTGAGATTTTTTTGTTTTTCGTTGCTCAAAACTTTTAGCTTTTGATAAATAAAAAAACCTACAAAAACGTTGCCTTATAACAATAGTAGGGGGGATATGTTCATTCTGGATGTGCAACTTTTTTTGTATGGAAAATCTGAAAAAGACGCACATTTGAGATCTAGAAAATTTTTGTTGATTTGTATGAGACGTCGCACATTTGAGATCTAGATAATTTTTTTCATTTGTATGAGACGTCGCACATTTGAGATCTAGAAAATTTTTGTTGATTTGTATGAGACGTCGCACATCTAGAAAATTTTGGTTGGTTTATATGAGATGACATACATTTAGGTCTTTGGAAATTTTGGTTGGTTTATATGAGATGACATACATTTAGGTCTTTGGAAATTTTGGTTGGTTTATATGAGATGACATACATTTAGGTCTTTGGAAATTTAGGAAGTTTGTATGAGGTGACATACATTTAGGTCTTTGGAAATTTTTGGAGGTTTATATGAGAATGTTCGCACTGAGCCTCATTGAAGAGGTGAGGGGGTGAGAAACTGTGCGGTAGGAGAGCATATATAGTTCAATATGTAAACATTGGGATAGAGCTGGAGTTGACTTATCGCTACTGAAGTCATTGAGATGAAGACAAGGCAATGATTTTTTAGCCAGAACAAGTTGAAGCTTGCCTCATTGAATGTTTTGAAAAATTAGTACATATATGTGTGAGTATGGTGTGGGTGAGAAGCTGTGCGGTAGGAGAGCATATAGAGTTCAATATGTAAACATTGGGTTAGAGCTGGAGTTGACTTATCGCTACTGAAGTCATTGAGATGAAGATAAGGCATGATTTTTTAGCCAGAACAAGTTGAAGCGTGCCTCGTTGGATGTTTATTCAAAAATTTTTCAAGTTCAAGTTCAGTTCAATCGGGGGGATATTTTTGGGATTCAATGTTTTGAAAAATTAGTACATATATGTGTGAGTATGGTGTGGGTGAGAAACTGTGTGGAAGTTTGAAGAAAAGTGTGAAGGTATAAAAATAAAATTTGTTCTATTGGCGCTATCAGTCTTACAAGTGAAGTCAAACAGATATTGATATAGTAGTACCCTTGCGACGCACAAAAATACAAAAAAGGTAAGGGAAAAAAAAAACAACAAATTATTTTAAATTAAATTAATAATGTCCTTTTATTTTTTGTAGATAAATATGACGGATCAAAGTCAGAGAGCTCTGAATGCTATTAAGGACTTCGAAAGACTTAATAAAAAGGAAAGTATCCCTATTAATCAGCTAGCGGAAGGGGAACAGCATCCTATTGTTAGGGCTGTGAGAGTTCAAACAAAATTTGGAAAACGAATTTTATTGGAACTTATCAAAGGAGTAATATTTTTACCGGCAATGTTCAACGATTTGAAGGAAGAAACCTTGGAGCTATTGAAAGATCAAAGTTTTTCTCTAATTCGGAGAGGGTCTATGCAAAATTATACTTTACACATTGTTGAAGGTATTCCAAACTCTCAACCACTCTTCATAGATTTTAACGTTCATGATCATTTGTTCAATGAAAACCTTTTTTACGCCCCACCTAATATAAGAACCAATGATATTGAGGAAGATAATGATAATGATTATGTTGATGATGTTATAAATGTTAAGAAAAGGAAAATATTCTAATAAATATGTAAACATTTTTTTTTTCAAAAATAAAAGAAAATAAATTTTGTTTTCAATTCTTAAAAGATTCTTTTATTTAATAAATGAAAAGAGAAACTTATGACATAGCTGAACCATAATCTTGAACAAATTTTCTTAGAGCTAAAGAATTTTTAAGGGCGCAAGCGCAAGCTTTCTTTTTTCTTGTCAACAAATTACAATGATTGTTACATGTTATATCATCTGAATCACATAGATGCCTTATGTTCTTAAGCGAATAATTACAATCGATTTCTTTTATGCCAGAAATTGTGCACTCTGCCAAAAGTTCCTTTGCCCACATTGCTTTTTCTTCGCCTTTTACATGTATTTGATAGCCTTTGAGGAGAAATTTCATATATTTCTTCATTTCACTAAAAGTGAAGTCACCAGAGTCCCAATCGAGCATATGGTAGTTGTTTTTGAGCCAAATTACTGATTTTTTCTCGGCATCGTTCAATAATTTGAAATTAAATGGTGACTTTATAAGAAAATGGATATATTTTTTATCACTGAAGCAAAAAGCGACTTCCTTAAAAATGAATTGGTTATTAGTGAGTCGGAATCCTTGACAATCGAAGACGACAAATTTAGGCATTTTTCCTTTATCCGGGTTTTATTGTCGTGAACAAGTTTTTTGCTCAAAGGCTTATGATGAAATAAATAAAATGTGCTACAAATCAATGCTTTATATTAAGTGTGCTTTACAATTTCACCAGTCATCGGTTTGTATGTAATGACACGATCATGTATAAGAACACAATATGCCGAAGTGTTTGGTTTAATGTTTTCAAGATTTTTGAACATTATACGAATATCGAGAGCACCTGTTTTAATTTCTTCATTTTGATGCGATGTGTCAATAACAATTATTGGACATTCTTTAAACTTTTTGCAGCATAAAAGTGGGTGTGACTCAATCATGTAATAACTTTGTTGAAACCTTGCATACATTTCATATAAGAGAGCATATCGATTACGAGACAAATTTAAATTTAGGTCATCGTATGGATATGAAACAGAGTTTAAATGTACTTTTAAATCGGTTAAGCTACAGTTTGTAAACTTTTCTCCATTCTCGAAAGCGATAAGAATAAAACGAGGACGCTCACTTTGTGTTCCTACTTTTATGTTCCATGTATGATTTGTACTTTGAGGTAGCTCTGGATAAAAGTAACATTCCCAACTACGAAATGATATAGGTAGAGGAATATCCTCTTTAATAGTTGTATAGATTTTCAATTTGGCTGCATCGGATAATTGAATTTGGGGAACCTTCCAAGCAACATTTAAGAGCTTTAAGTTAATGTTATCCTTTTCACTCTCTTCCGTACTATAGACAGACTTATCATTTGATCTAGAACGTAGCAAGATAAGCTCATGTTTTGAATTTATCATAATTTTATCAAAGTCTTCGGCAAAGCCCATCAACATTTTTAGTGGTACGCAAAAATTGAAATAGCCATTATATATAGCTGGTTTAATATTTTCTTCCGGAGACCAACCGGCATTTTCCAACATTGTACTTGTATTTTTGTTTAAGGATACAAGATTTTTTAAAGTAGAAGTTTGACCCAAGTACCGTGTGCGATCAATTTCCACACCATTCATTTCATAACGTATTTCCTCAAATAGATATGCAATACAATTATTTCGAAATTTAACTCCTTTGGGTTCTGCATTTTCGGAACCAATTGAAACAACCCCCTCAATGTACAGTAAGCTTTCATGAGGTAGAACGTAGAGATCTTGATTTTGAATTGCTATCCGTATCTCATCATTGTTGTTAAAGGACATCAACATTTATAGAGAATTCATGTAAGGTGTGTGCCAAGGTACTGTTAACATATGAACCGCCCACAATGTTGCGCTCAATACGTACAACATTGTTTTGGGTAATCATTAAACTTGTATCCGATATATGTGTTTCATCAGGTTTAAGTTGACGCTTTGAAAATCCCAAAAGCGATCCAATGCTTCTCTCTCTATCAAAATAAATTATATCTTTTTCAGAGAAGATTTCAGCTTTTAATGTATTATTATTGGCCTTTATACTTAATGTAGCACCAGCTGCTGCTGCTTCTTGATTTTCGTATGCGTCTAAAATATATTTCACAATATCATCGAACTCATATGACCCGATAGGAAGCTCGATTACATGCTTGCCAATGTGAAAAAGGTTATTTTTTTCATCAATATTCGGTATTGAGTAATATGTATGAAAATCAATCAGTCCACAAACATATTCCTTTTTAAGCTCTATGGGAGGAAAATAATTTGCTGTAAGAATTGAGGAATTTCCAGTCAAAGTCAATGTTCTTGACATCTTGAGGGGTTGAGATAGTAAAGTAAACTGAATCAATCAAAGAAATAAAACTTCTTTTTATAAAATTTTTTCATAGTATATCATATTTATTTATCCAAGAGTTGTGACTATCGGAAAACCCCAACCATTTTACATATTCTTTATCACCCCGCTTCTTTATAACTTTCTCAACTAAATACATGTGAGGAAAACGTGATTTTTGCAATTCTTGTGTATAGAAAGCACCCTTAATTACATTTCCCTGATAGTCTTCTAGAATATAAGTACATGGATTGGTATTTTGAATCTTATTTATCTTGAAGATTTCCGTTGTCCAATTGGGTGTGTAACCTTTCTCAAAAACATGTTTATATTTGCTTATTCGAACGTAATCGTTTACATGAAATTTGGGCTTATTATAGACTTTCAGACGGTTGTAAATCGTTTTTAGAATTGTTGCTGCATTTAAAGAATTCACTTTATCGGGTGCAATTTTTATTGTTCTGTGCACTTTTCCATTGTACTCTTTAGTCAATTTTTGATATTCATCAATCCATTTGTAAGAACCGCGATTACTGAAGCCCTTCCACATCATATTTTTCAAAGTGCGATTAAATCGTTCAACTATCGAGGCTTTCATTACACTATAGGTAGAGTAGTGATTTATTTTGTTTTGTTTCATCAAAAGTTGAAACTCTTTATTGAAGAATTCCTTCCCATCATCTGTTTGCAAATTTTTAGGTTTTCGACCGCATTCAAATACACTTTTCATTGCTCTGGTAACATCAGGAGCTGTTTTCGACTTTATCGCAACGGTCCAGGCATATTTGGAGAAAGTGTCAATGATTGTGAGTAGGTAGCGATAACCTTTGTTGAATGTAGAGTAATTACCCATTTCCACTAAATCAGCTTGCCAAAGATCATCAATATCTTTGGTTATAACAGCTCTTCGTTTAAAATTTCGTCGTGCCTGTCGATGGAGCTCCTCAACTATTTGATATCGACTCATCTTGAAGATGGTATTGTGTGGTTTTGGTTTGGTTTTTGAATAATGTTTTGATTAGAAAGCATTGAAAACAAAACATTTTCCGTACCTTCTAAACGCTTCTCAACATATTCCATATACACCTTAAACCTCTCATCAATATCGCGTTCAATAGATTTAATTTTTTCATAAACGGTTTCAATTTCTTTATTACGGTGACTTTCATAAGCTTTAATTGAATCCTGAAATTCAGTTCGATACGCATCAAGACTTAGAATTACAAAATTTTGCGTTGCAGCGTCGCCCTTTACTATTGGATCTTTAAGATTTCTGATGCGTTTAAAATGAGCGTTGAAGCTGTGATCTCTGCTAGCGCTTAGAGTCAATTCCGTATTAAAACTTTTTGACTTGGATGTATTGTTATTATATCGACCGAATTTGTCCACGCTCATCTTTTTATTTTTCGTCGAGTTTTCATTCAATTATGTCAGCTTCTTTAAGCTCTTCAATAATTGAAATAATTTCGTTGTTATGATTATTATGTCCTGCAGATTGTGATGCTATGAGTAGTCGTAAACGATTAACCAATTCATTTGCGTCATCCCAATATATATAGTTGATTGGATTCAAATTTAAATTCATTAAACCAAATCCTTCTTTCTTCACATCTAAGTTCGAGTTTGACCCTTTACTCTCCACATCTTTGATTAAAAATTGAATAATGTTTAGATACTTGGGTCCTTTGTTTCCATTGACTTGACCACGAGATGTATAGCCACGTCTATAGGCATTAGTTTTCAATAGAATTTTCTTATACAATTTTAAATCCGGTTCAGTATATTCGATAGGATTTTTTGTGAACATTAACTGAAAAAGTCCTGGTGTCATTGTAAACGTTTCGTCACCAATTTGAACTTGATTAGAACTTTTGAATGATATTTTTGAGTCTCCAAACATCAATTGCTTTTCCGAATTGTAATTCAATCCAAATATTCTATCTAGACTGTTTTGCTTTTCTAGTAGATCAAAATTCGGTTCATTTAACATATTACTGACTTCTCCTTCTTCTTCTTCCATGGCTTTAATAGTGTTTGATTTATTATCATCATCATCAACGTCATCATCATTGCTATAAAATTGATCATTGCTTTCATCATCATCATCATCATAATCTTGAACAGAATCAACACTATTAGACCTTTTTGGTGTACTAGTTTCAATCTTTGGTAGTTTATTAATTTTTTTCCTCCTATCTTTTTTCATCGGCCTTTTGAATAAATTTTTTTTGTTGAAAGTTGAAATATTTGCTTTAGAGTTTTTATTAAATAGTGGACGATTTAGAAAAGGGTTCAACATATTTATTCATCTATAAAAGCAAAGTGTATGCACAACAAAATGTTCAGTTTCAAAAACAGATCAAGCAGTTCAACAACAATGTTTGGAGTCAAGCAACAATCTGATCAGTTCAATAGTCATCCTTCTTCTACTTCTTCATCGACAGCAAACAGCCCTGTTCATTATGGAACAGACCTGTTCAATAAGCAGATCTGTTCAACAGCAACAACAATAAACAGACCTGTTCATCGAGGAATAGACTCGTTTTGGCCACCATCAATCCAGAGTGTAAAGAATGTTGAACCTTTGGATATGACCGATCGAATGTGCTATGAGAGCGAGCGCCTAAAAACTTTCGAAAATTGGCCTTTGGGATGGATGGATACAAGAAGGCTTGCACAATTTGGAATGTTTTACACTGGCAGTGAAGATATTGCAAAATGTTACTTTTGCACAGTGGAAATTTGTAAATGGAAAATAAATGATGATCCTCTAGCAGAACATATACGCTGGTCGCCTAATTGTCCATTAATATGCTTACGTCATACCAACAATCATACTATTCATCAAGATGAGTTGAATGCAATATTGCAAATATCACGACTTATTCTACGCCTTAAAGCAATAGTATATCCACGATGCAGTAGCAAATATGTTTTTCCAAACGACATATATACAGTTTTACATATGGTCAATGCATTATTACAACTGCAAACTACTGTACCCGATTGAAAACTAATAAAATATATTTTTATAAACTGTATACAATTTTATTTTTTCTTTTCTCTATTCGAGAGAGAGAGAGAGAGAGAGAGAGAGAGAGAGAGAGAGAGAGAGAGAGAGTTATATTTTATCACTTATTTCCCGATTAATTGCAATGTAGAAGTAACAGTGAAAGAGAGAGGAAGAGAATAAATAGGATTTTCTAAAGTTTCTACCTGTGTCGAGAGTTAAACATCTCGCTTTGAGCCTATAGATGTATGACAACGACATACTCCTTACCACTACGCCACGGAAGGTGGCAATTAAATTCAGGAAAATTTATAATATAAAAGATGTCATGGACACTTAAATGATCTCATTAATAATTTAACCATTAATGCAAACAGTTCATTGAGAGCGTTATCAGTAGCCACAACAAAGTCATGGATGATGAATTGCTTTCCAAAATTATTCAGACGAGAAAAATTTTGAGGGATAAGTTCAAAGCCATTAAAATTAATGATTTAAGCGCAGCAGAAAGTCTGGAAAAAACTTTTCTACCAATCACAGCTCCAATTAAAGATTTGCTTACAGAAACTAAAATTAAAAATGAAATAGTAAATGATTTGGCTAAAAACTCTAAAGCAAATATTTCAACTTTCAACAAAAAAAATTTATTCAAAAGACCAATGAAAAAAGATAGAAGGAGGAAAAAAATTAATAAACTACCAAAGATTGAAACTAGTACACCAAAAAGGTCTAATAGTGTTGATTCTGTTCAAGATTATGATGATGATGATGATGATGAAGAAAGCACTGATCAATTTTATAGCAATGATGATGACGTTGATGATGATGATAATAAATCAAACACTATTAAAGCCATGGAAGAAGAAGAAGGAGAAGTCAGTAATTTGTTAAATGAACCGAATTTTGATCTACTAGAAAAGCAAAACAGTCTAGATAGAATATTTGGATTGAATTACAATTCGGAAAAGCAATTGATGTTTGGAGACTCAAAAATATCATTCAAAAGTTCTAATCAAGTTCAAATTGGTGACGAAACGTTTACAATGACACCAGGACTTTTTCAGTTAATGTTCACAAAAAATCCTATCGAATATACTGAACCGGATTTAAAATTGTATAAGAAAATTCTATTGAAAACTAATGCCTATAGACGTGGCTATACATCTCGTGGTCAAGTCAATGGAAACAAAGGACCCAAGTATCTAAACATTATTCAATTTTTAATCAAAGATGTGGAGAGTAAAGGGTCAAACTCGAACTTAGATGTGAAGAAAGAAGGATTTGGTTTAATGAATTTAAATTTGAATCCAATCAACTATATATATTGGGATGACCCAAATGAATTGGTTAATCGTTTACGACTACTCATAGCATCACAATCTGCAGGACATAATAATCATAACAACGAAATTATTTCAATTATTGAAGAGCTTAAAGAAGCTGACATAATTGAATGAAAACTCGACGAAAAATAAAAAGATGAGCGTGGACAAATTCGGTCGATATAATAACAATACATCCAAGTCAAAAAGTTTTAATACGGAATTGACTCTAAGCGCTAGCAGAGATCACAGCTTCAACGCTCATTTTAAACGCATCAGAAATCTTAAAGATCCAATAGTAAAGGGCGACGCTGCAACGCAAAATTTTGTAATTCTAAGTCTTGATGCGTATCGAACTGAATTTCAGGATTCAATTAAAGCTTATGAAAGTCACCGTAATAAAGAAATTGAAACCGTTTATGAAAAAATTAAATCTATTGAACGCGATATTGATGAGAGGTTTAAGGTGTATATGGAATATGTTGAGAAGCGTTTAGAAGGTACGGAAAATGTTTTGTTTTCAATGATTTCTAATCAAAACATTATTCAAAAACCAAACCAAAACCACACAATACCATCTTCAAGATGAGTCGATATCAAATAGTTGAGGAGCTCCATCGACAGGCACGACGAAATTTTAAACGAAGAGCTGTTATAACCAAAGATATTGATGATCTTTGGCAAGCTGATTTAGTGGAAATGGGTAATTACTCTACATTCAACAAAGGTTATCGCTACCTACTCACAATCATTGACACTTTCTCCAAATATGCCTGGACCGTTGCGATAAAGTCGAAAACAGCTCCTGATGTTACCAGAGCAATGAAAAGTGTATTTGAATGCGGTCGAAAACCTAAAAATTTGCAAACAGATGATGGGAAGGAATTCTTCAATAAAGAGTTTCAACTTTTGATGAAACAAAACAAAATAAATCACTACTCTACCTATAGTGTAATGAAAGCCTCGATAGTTGAACGATTTAATCGCACTTTGAAAAATATGATGTGGAAGGGCTTCAGTAATCGCGGTTCTTACAAATGGATTGATGAATATCAAAAATTGACTAAAGAGTACAATGGAAAAGTGCACAGAACAATAAAAATTGCACCCGATAAAGTGAATTCTTTAAATGCAGCAACAATTCTAAAAACGATTTACAACCGTCTGAAAGTCTATAATAAGCCCAAATTTCATGTAAACGATTACGTTCGAATAAGCAAATATAAACATGTTTTTGAGAAAGGTTACACATCCAATTGGACAACGGAAATCTTCAAGATAAATAAGATTCAAAATACCAATCCATGTACTTATATTCTAGAAGACTATCAGGGAAATGTAATTAAGGGTGCTTTCTATACACAAGAATTGCAAAAATCACGTTTTCCTCACATGTATTTAGTTGAGAAAGTTATAAAGAAGCGGGGTGATAAAGTGTATGTAAAATGGTTGGGGTTTTCCGATAGTCACAACTCTTGGATAAATAAATATGATATACTATGAAAAAATTTTATAAAAAGAAGTTTTATTTCTTTGATTGATTCAGTTTACTTTACTATCTCAACCCCTCAAGATGTCAAGAACATTGACTTTGACTGGAAATTCCTCAATTCTTACAGCAAATTATTTTCCTCCCATAGAGCTTAAAAAGGAATATGTTTGTGGACTGATTGATTTTCATACATATTACTCAATACCGAATATTGATGAAAAAAATAACCTTTTTCACATTGGCAAGCATGTAATCGAGCTTCCTATCGGGTCATATGAGTTCGATGATATTGTGAAATATATTTTAGACGCATACGAAAATCAAGAAGCAGCAGCAGCTGGTGCTACATTAAGTATAAAGGCCAATAATAATACATTAAAAGCTGAAATCTTCTCTGAAAAAGATATAATTTATTTTGATAGAGAGAGAAGCATTGGATCGCTTTTGGGATTTCCAAAGCGTCAACTTAAACCTGATGAAACACATATATCGGATACAAGTTTAATGATTACCCAAAACAATGTTGTACGTATTGAGTGCAACATTGTGGGCGGTTCATATGTTAACAGTACCTTGGCACACACCTTACATGAATTCTCTATAAATGTTGAACCGGGATATAAAATAGACATAATTCCAAATAATGTTATCTATTTGCCTGTGATCGTCAAAGAGATAGGTTCAATTGCAGTTAGACTTGTTAACGAAAACGGTGTATTATTAAATTTTCAAGGAGAAACAATTACATTAAGACTCCACTTGAAACCTGTTGAATAATTAGCATCAGCTATGATTATATTTAATAAAAATGGTGTGAACGATGGTTCTTCTATCAGTTTATCTTCATCTCTTGTACATAACGCATCAAGAATAAGCAAAGAAAAATTTCTTATAAAAAAGCCATTAAGTATTAAAAATAGAAACTTTTTACAATCATTGGGATTTACTTACATTAAAAAGAAATGAATAATATCTTGAGAGTTGGAGAACAACCCGTCTTCGATGAGTCTATTACGAAGAAAGAATTTCACACATATCAACCATATTTGCAATCCTTTAACAACAATGATGAGATACGGATAGCAATTCAAAATCAAGATCTCTACGTTCTACCTCATGAAAGCTTACTGTACATTGAGGGGGTTGTTTCAATTGGTTCCGAAAATGCAGAACCCAAAGGAGTTAAATTTCGAAATAATTGTATTGCATATCTATTTGAGGAAATACGTTATGAAATGAATGGTGTGGAAATTGATCGCACACGGTACTTGGGTCAAACTTCTACTTTAAAAAATCTTGTATCCTTAAACAAAAATACAAGTACAATGTTGGAAAATGCCGGTTGGTCTCCGGAAGAAAATATTAAACCAGCTATAAATAATGGCTATTTCAATTTTTGCGTACCACTAAAAATGTTGATGGGCTTTGCCGAAGACTTTGATAAAATTATGATAAATTCAAAACATGAGCTTATCTTGCTACGTTCTAGATCAAATGATAAGTCTGTCTATAGTACGGAAGAGAGTGAAAAGGATAACATTAACTTAAAGCTCTTAAATGTTGCTTGGAAGGTTCCCCAAATTCAATTATCCGATGCAGCCAAATTGAAAATCTATACAACTATTAAAGAGGATATTCCTCTACCTATATCATTTCGTAGTTGGGAATGTTACTTTTATCCAGAGCTACCTCAAAGTACAAATCATACATGGAACATAAAAGTAGGAACACAAAGTGAGCGTCCTCGTTTTATTCTTATCGCTTTCGAGAATGGAGAAAAGTTTACAAACTGTAGCTTAACCGATTTAAAAGTACATTTAAACTCTGTTTCATATCCATACGATGACCTAAATTTAAATTTGTCTCGTAATCGATATGCTCTCTTATATGAAATGTATGCAAGGTTTCAACAAAGTTATTACATGATTGAGTCACACCCACTTTTATGCTGCAAAAAGTTTAAAGAATGTCCAATAATTGTTATTGACACATCGCATCAAAATGAAGAAATTAAAACAGGTGCTCTCGATATTCGTATAATGTTCAAAACTCTTGAAAACATTGAACCAAACACTTCGGCATATTGTGTTCTTATACATGATCGTGTCATTACATACAAACCGATGACTGGTGAAATTGTAAAGCACACTTAATATAAAGCATTGATTTGTAGCACATTTTATTTATTTCATCATAAGCCTTTGAGCAAAAAACTTGTTCACGACAATAAAACCCGGATAAAGGAAAAATGCCTAAATTTGTCGTCTTCGATTGTCAAGGATTCCGACTCACTAATAACCAATTCATTTTTAAGGAAGTCGCTTTTTGCTTCAGTGATAAAAAATATATCCATTTTCTTATAAAGTCACCATTTAATTTCAAATTATTGAACGATGCCGAGAAAAAATCAGTAATTTGGCTCAAAAACAACTACCATATGCTCGATTGGGACTCTGGTGACTTCACTTTGAGTGAAATGAAGAAATATATGAAATTTCTCCTCAAAGGCTATCAAATACATGTAAAAGGCGAAGAAAAAGCAATGTGGGCAAAGGAACTTTTGGCAGAGTGCACAATTTCTGGCATAAAAGAAATCGATTGTAATTATTCGCTTAAGAACATAAGGCATCTATGTGATTCAGATGATATAACATGTAACAATCATTGTAATTTGTTGACAAGAAAAAAGAAAGCTTGCGCTTGCGCCCTTAAAAATTCTTTAGCTCTAAGAAAATTTGTTCAAGATTATGGTTCAGCTATGTCATAAGTTTCTCTATTCATTTATTAAATAAAAGAATCTTTTAAGAATTGAAAACAAAATTTATTTTCTTTTATTTTTGAAAAAAAAAATGTTTACATATTTATTAGAATATTTTCCTTTTCTTAACATTTATAACATCATCAACATAATCATTATCATTATCTTCCTCAATATCATTGGTTCTTATATTAGGTGGGGCGTAAAAAAGGTTTTCATTGAACAAATGATCATGAACGTTAAAATCTATGAAGAGTGGTTGAGAGTTTGGAATACCTTCAACAATGTGTAAAGTATAATTTTGCATAGACCCTCTCCGAATTAGAGAAAAACTTTGATCTTTCAATAGCTCCAAGGTTTCTTCCTTCAAATCGTTGAACATTGCCGGTAAAAATATTACTCCTTTGATAAGTTCCAATAAAATTCGTTTTCCAAATTTTGTTTGAACTCTCACAGCCCTAACAATAGGATGCTGTTCCCCTTCCGCTAGCTGATTAATAGGGATACTTTCCTTTTTATTAAGTCTTTCGAAGTCCTTAATAGCATTCAGAGCTCTCTGACTTTGATCCGTCATATTTATCTACAAAAAATAAAAGGACATTATTAATTTAATTTAAAATAATTTGTTGTTTTTTTTTTTCCCTTACCTTTTTTGTATTTTTGTGCGTCGCAAGGGTACTACTATATAAATATCTGTTTGACTTCACTTGTAAGACTGATAGCGCCAATAGAACAAATTTTATTTTTATACCTTCACACTTTTCTTCAAACTTCCACACAGTTTCTCACCCACACCATACTCACACATATATGTACTAATTTTTCAAAACATTGAATCCCAAAAATATCCCCCCGATTGAACTGAACTTGAACTTGAAAAATTTTTGAATAAACATCCAACGAGGCACGCTTCAACTTGTTCTGGCTAAAAAATCATGCCTTATCTTCATCTCAATGACTTCAGTAGCGATAAGTCAACTCCAGCTCTAACCCAATGTTTACATATTGAACTATATATGCTCTCCTACCGCACAGCTTCTCACCCACACCATACTCACACATATATGTACTAATTTTTCAAAACATTCAATGAGGCAAGCTTCAACTTGTTCTGGCTAAAAAATCATTGCCTTGTCTTCATCTCAATGACTTCAGTAGCGATAAGTCAACTCCAGCTCTATCCCAATGTTTACATATTGAACTATATATGCTCTCCTACCGCACAGTTTCTCACCCCCTCACCTCTTCAATGAGGCTCAATGCGAACCTTCTCATATAAACCTCCAAAAATTTCCAAAGACCTAAATGTATGTCACCTCATACAAACTTCCTAAATTTCCAAAGACCTAAATGTATGTCATCTCATATAAACCAACTAAAATTTCCAAAGACCTAAATGTATGTCATCTCATATAAACCAACCAAAATTTCCAAAGACCTAAATGTATGTCATCTCATATAAACCAACCAAAATTTTCTAGATGTGCGACGTCTCATACAAATCAACAAAAATTTTCTAGATCTCAAATGTGCGACGTCTCATACAAATGAAAAAAATTATCTAGATCTCAAATGTGCGACGTCTCATACAAATCAACAAAAATTTTCTAGATCTCAAATATGCGTCTTTTTCAGATTTTCCATACAAAAAAAGTTGCACATCCAGAACGAACATATCCCCCCTACTAACAATTAATGAGAAAAAAATTTTTCCGTTGCTCATAATTTTAATCGTTCAATAAATATTTCTTAGGTTGCTTCAAAACGATTGTGAATGAGAAAAAAACTTTTCCGTTTCTTATAAGCTTTTATTTTCAATAAATAATTTTTAATTTATTTCGTTATTCTACTGATATCATTAACAGCGCTGCTGATCACGGTGGTTATTAGGTAGCGTAAAAACAATTTATTGAAAAATAAATGTTATAAGCAACGAGAAAAAAATTTTTCTCATTCATTATTGTTATAAGGCATCGTAAAAAATATTTATCGAACGATTAAAATTATGAGCAACGGAAAAAATTTTTTTCTACAATAACTGTTAAAGAAGAATGAAATACCTACATTTTCATTGTTTGAAACTGTTATCTTAAAATGATTTTTTTTTAAATACAAACTTTAATAGTTACAGTCCCATTTTTTATCTTATTTCTTATAACTGTTATGTCTCTGAAAAATAACAATTATAAACTTACAATTATTTACTTTTGTTAAACCTGTACATCAACATTCGTTCGACAAGGACCGACCATTCATCTCTTATTTTCTATAGCAAGCTCGCTACAAACATTTTCGCTTCAGCAATCCGCTTGAAACGCTGTCGCGTATTAGTTCACATGAACGCAGAAAATAATTTCTGTTCAATAAATGCTTCAAAAACGAAGTCAAAACTTCTAAGCAAGACAAACATACATACATATATACCCTTAACACATACGTTCAGTCCATTAGAAAAAAACCACGCAACACAAATATATTGTGCAACGGCGTTTTTTTCTAGCTTCCACACTCCTTCCCATACCTTTTCTCAAAGTATTCACAGCAGGCAAAAAAAAATCATTCATAATTCTATTTCTACGCACGCGCCAAAAGCTATCCAACCAAATTTTAGCTCTTCAAACCGCTTCCAACTCGAAAGTCTGCAGCGGAACATGTTTGACCAAAAGGCGCCCATATATACATCATGAGAGCCAAACCATAAAACCCATTATATTACCCTTATGGGAACTCTTTAGATTATATACTCTTTGCGGACTGACGACATTTAACATACCCTTAAAGCCTTTCTGTTTCTTTAAAACTTCTTCTTTGATCGTCGAAGCCCATTTTAACCACGAATTTTCGATCGGGTCGTTTTCTGACAGGGTATAGTCATTGATTGGGGTTTGAGTGTGATGGTTGTTTGAAGTTTCTTAATTTTCTTCCTCGCTCTCAGCATCTATGAAGTCTAGCTCTCCTTTTAACAATAAAATAAAAATTATTAAGAGCACTTTCGCATAACATCAGAATAAAATCAGTTAAAACATGATAAATACTTATTATTATACGCACTAGCCTGTCCTTTACTGTCTGGCCCAACGATGGCTCTGTTTTTCATTTAATATGACCAGTTGTTTCAAAAAGTCCCAGGATGAAGATATCTCTCACAAAATTGCGAATTTAATCTTTATATGTCATTTTAACAAGTTTACCAAGGCAGGCCATGAAAAAAGTTTTTACCAAACGAGGTGCATTTTTCAACACTCCAGCATACATTTTTAGAAAATGAGCCACATCGTAGCGGATGTAACAATCATTTGCCTCCTCAGTGAGGCCAGCATCAGCATAGCTTTCGATGGTTTTGTATTCGGTGAAAGCTACAACGACAGATGTCACTAAAGCACGACCAGAATCCGCCACTTCTTCAGGGGGCTTGGGGAATCCGTACTGCAGACATCTGAGCCAAAAATGTAAAATGGTGATGGCGTCATATGTCTCTGAGATCATCTGAGCAACAGAAAATTGTCCAGCTGAACAATTCACTACACCAACATATAAAAACAGAGCATGAGTTTTTTCACCGTTGACCTTGGTAAGCTTTTGACTAAAACCACCCGTGACATCAGCAAATAATGTACCTTTAGTTTTCGATTGATATCGGCAGTAAACATTGCGTTGATTTGGGGTCCATTAGTGAACGAACGTGGGATCCATGCCAATACTGTGTATGTCTCCATAATAATCACCCTTTTTATACCCAGCGTAAGCGGGGTATATTAGTTTTGTGCAAATCTTGTAACAGGGAGAATTAAGCTCCGGAGATATAGAAAAATATATATAGAAATGATCAGGATCAAAAACTGAATCGATTTAGACATGTCCGTCTGGCCGTCTGTCCGTCTGTCCGTCTGACCGTCTGTCCGTCTGTCCGTCCGTCCGTGGTCGGATCTCCTCCGAAACGGCTGAACCAATGAAGTCGAAACTTGGCACACATGTATATCGGGGTCCGAGTATGATCCTAAGTAAAAATGGGAGACATCCGCCCACTGCCTAGCCCACAAATAAATTTATTGTGTTTTCAATAAAATGCTTGTAACTTGCGAACCACTCAACACATTCCATTGATATTTGGTGTGCTGGTGAACTACGAAAAGGGACATATCCTGGCAAAAAATGGACGCCGCCCTCCTCGAGCCACGCCCACAAATAAGCCCAAAAATAAGGGCTTATCGTAACTTGTGAAGTAAAAGGCGTAGAAGCTTCAAATTCGCAGCATAGGTTGTCCAAGGCAAATGAAAGGTGCAGGAACAAAAATTTGTATAGCCCGCCCACTGCCACGCCCACAAATAGAGAATTTTCATAACTTCCGAAGTAAAAGGCGTAGAAGCTTCAAATTCGCAACATAGGTTCACCAAGGCGAATGAAAGGTGTAGGAAAATTTTTATGCCCGCCCACTGCCACGCCCACAAATGAAGAGTTTTCGTAACTTCCGAAGTAAAAGGCGTAGAAGCTTCGAATTCGCAACATAGGTTCACCAAGGCGAATGAAAGGTGTACGAAAAAATTTTTTGTGCCCGCCCACTGCCACGCCCACAAATAAAGATTTTTCGTAACTTCAGAAGTAAAAGGCGTAGAAGCTTCAAATTCGCAACATAGGTTCAGCAAGGCGAATGAAAGGTGTAGAAAAAATTTATGTGCCCCCCACTGCCACGCCCACAAATGAAGATTTTTCGTAACTTCCGAAGTAAAAGGCGTAGAAGCTTCAAATTCGCAACATAGGTTCACCAAGGCGAATGAAAGGTGTAGGGAAATAATTTATGTTGCCCTCCCACTGCCACGCCCACAAATAAAGATTTTTCGTAACTTCCGAAGTAAAAGGTCGTCGAAGCTTCAAATTCGCAACATAGGTTCACCAAGGCGAATGAAAGGTGTAGGAAAAATTTTTATATGACCCTCCACTGCCACGCCCACAAATGAAGATTTTTCGTAACTTCCGAAGTAAAAGGTGTAGAATCTTCAAATTCGCAACATTGGTTCACCAAGGCGAATGAAAGGTGTAGGGAAATAATTTATGTTGCCCTCCCACTGCCACGCCCACAAATAAAGAAGAAAGACATAGTGCGCTCATAATGTCGGGACGCTGGGTATTTAAAAGTCGGGCTTGACCGACTTTAGCTTTCTTACTTGTTCATAATTGTCAGAGCAGTTATCGGATTTTCCGCATAATATTGAGACTTTTTAAATTGTAACTTGGCAGAACGAAGCACAGTTTGATTGGGTACCATAGGGGCTTTTTTGTTATGGCTTGGATGTTTATACTCTTAAGCCAATTGAGCTTCTTGATTCAGTAACTTCTCTCCCAATTCTGATCGCAGTGGTTTACGTAGAAAAAGGCTTCGACACCGGCCATCACCTTCTGTAGTGTAACAATTGAAGACTACCTGTTTCCCCTCTGTCACAAATTTACAGTCCAAAATACTGCCACAAGTACAATGCGCTGAAAAATAATCGTATATAAGATTACAATTGTAATCATACGATATCCAAACCAGCAAGAAAGGGTATTTAATGTCAATACAGTACTTTCTCACAAATTAGAACTCTCACAAATTCGAATTGTCTAGAAGTTAGAACTTGTAATTTCAATGCATTGAAGGTCCAGAAATTATAACCTGAGGTACTAATCTCTGGACGTTTTTTATGTGTTTAATTTTTCTCGTTCATTTCTGTCGAACTAGAGGGCGAGCATGAAATAAAAAAGGGGAATAACTGATTTAACTCAGTATGTATGTACTATTTGGTCACATGTGCACATATTTTCATGCTCATTACGCATATAAAGAGTATGTATTTAAAAAAAAAAACAAGCATTACTGATTATATGTTAAAAATATAACTATTAATACTAATATAAATAAATAATTTTCCTTTGGTGAAATAATTTTATTTCTAGTCCTACTATTTTCTTACCTTTTTCTATAAAAAAAGAAACGTCCAGAAATTAGAACATTTAAGATATTAGAATCACCCCAGGAACAAAGTGGTTCTAATTTGTGAGATTCTACTGTATTGGAATATTCAATTCTCGTCAATAACAGATTATTCGAATACTGCTGATAGCATTTTTCTAGCAGACTTTTAAGGGCGGTATAGACACATAGCATGATACAAAGAGAGCAAGATAGCGCCACTTCGGGTACCGCTATTTTGAAGCATTCGTATTGTTGTTGTTTCCCATGCTAAAGTATAGTTGTGGCGTTAGGCCTAACATGCAAAACAACAAAAATGAAGCTCTCATTTTGTATTTGTGACCTCATCGGGCTGAAGTGGCGCTATCTTGTTTTCTTGTATCATGGACACATAGAATGCTTTTCAGGCATGTATAAAAGCACAAAATATGTATTTACTTTCTCGCACAAGCACTTGTGCCCGAGATCGATGAGAATTCAGTAGTTATTTCATAACAAGTATAACATAGGTTCTTGCCTTTAATATTTCCCGAATCACCATTTCTACTTATAAAGCTGTTGACGTTGCTGTATCCGCATTTGCGCCCAGAAGAATACCAAATCTCTATATTAATGACTGGCAACCACACCTTTTTCTTGAAAATGTATTTTAAGCATTCCACCATCTTGCCCCTAGCTCTCCGTCTTACGATGCGAGTGTCGATGATTTCACGAAATTCATAATCTGCAAGTTTGAATTGAAAAACTGTCATCTCTTCTTGCAACACAGAATCTTCCTATTTGACACTGGATTGATCGAAGGCCACATCCGTAGATCGGTTTACTTCGATCCCCAAAGCATTTCTGATTTCATTCCGTATGCAACCAACATTATTGGCTACAAACGAATATTGGCTTTCGGCGTTTTTCGGAATGCCTATATCTCGAGGAAGGCTGTCGTATATAACTTGCCAAATTTCATTCGATTTGGAGGTTATGGTTCCATTTTCACGTGAGATTAGTCTCTCTCTGTGGCTGCGGATGATTGTTTTAAGCACGGTATGATTAAGAACACGCGGACGACCACATTTCCTCTTTGCCAAAGACATGCTGGAATACACCCGATAACAGCAATAGCTGATTTTTTTTTTTTTTTTTTGGTTTTTGTAATTAAAATTATGTCGATATATTTATGATGGCCCCCGAATGTCCAATACATAAGCCTCCAAAGGTTCCTGGAATATTCGGGTTCATAAAGCTGTATTCCATATTTTTGCGTTTATATGACCCGCGTCAGTATATATTTTTCCGTTTAACTGACTGGCGTCAGTATTGAAAATCGAAACGTTTTGAGCATACGCGATATACTCGGCGGTCACACGTATGAAAACATGTTTCGAAACATTTTGTAAGTAGAAAATGACGTGCGTAGTAAAGAGACGGTTGTTTGTGAACAATTCCGCAAAAAACACCGAATCATTGCTTCTCTCTCTCATGCACAAAAATCGAAAGACGAAACTAATTAGGGCTACCAGACATACTATGTATATAGTACAGTAGCCTATTTTTTTTCTGATCGGTATACTCCATACTTTCTTCGAAAAATGGAGTATCCTAAAATACTTTATTTTTTTTATACACTTTATTTTACTTTGCTTATGTTACTTTACTTATTATAAACTTTATTTTTAATAACTTAATAAGCTGATACTCTATTTTGCCCTTAAAAAGTTGGCAGCCCTACAGCTTCTTGGCGAGGGCCATGGGAGGAAAAGGGGACGGCTTTTTCCGACGCGGGCAACAAAAACTGTCTCTTTTCCCCGCATGGTCTCGCCCACAAGCTGCGAGTTTATTGACTACTAATACTGCTATGGCTCGCCGTATTACTTTACTACTCCTTTCATTAACGTAGTACGAAATTTGTTGTAAATAGATTTTCTTAACAGGTTGGCTGATAAGTCCCCGGTCTGACACATAGATGGCGTCGCTAGTATTAAATGCATATTATTTTTATATAGTGGCAACCTTCAAATGATTCGTGTCAAAATTTGACGTCTGTAAGTCAATTAGTTTGTGAGATAGAGCGTCTTTTGTGAAGCAACTTTTGTTATTGTGAAAAAATGGAAAAAAAGGAATTTCGTGTTTTGATAAAATACTGTTTTCTGAAGGGAAAAAATACAGTGGAAGCAAAAACTTGGCTTGATAATGAGTTTCCGGACTCTGCCCCAAGAAAATCAACAATAATTGATTGGTATGCAAAATTCAAGCGTGGTGAAATGAGCACGGAGGACGGTGAACGCAGTGGACGCCCGAAAGAGGTGGTTACCGACGAAAACATCAAAAAACTTCACAAAATGATTTTGAATGACCGTAAAATGAAGTTGATCGAGATAGCAGAGGCCTTAAAGATATCAAAGGAACGTGTTGGTCATATCATTCATCAATATTTGGATATAAAAAAGCTCTGTGCAAAATGGGTGCCGCGCGAGCTCACATTTGACCAAAAACAACACGTGTTGATGATTCTGAGCGGTGTTTGCAGCTGTTAACTCGCAATACACCCGAGTTTTTGCGTCGATATGTGACAGTGAATGAAAAATGGCTCTATCACTACACTCCTGAGTCCAATCGACAGTCGGCTGAGTGGACAGCGATCAGTGAACCGTCTCCGAAGCGTGGAAAGACTCAAAAGTCCGCTGGCAAAGTAATGGCCTCTGTTTTTTGGGATGGGCATGGAATAATTTTTATCGATTATCTTGAGATGGGAAAAACCATCAACAGTGACTACTATATGTCGTTATTGGAGCGTTTGAAGGTCGAAATCGCGGCAAAACGGCCCCATATGAAGAAGAAAAAAGTGTTGTTCCACCAAGACAACGCACCGTGCCACAAGTCATTGAGAACGATGGCAAAAATTCATGAATTAGGCTTCGAATTGCTTCCCCACCCACCGTTTTCTCCAGATCTGGCCCCCAGCGACTTTTTCTTGTTCTCAGACCTCAAAAGGATGCTCGCAGGGAAAAAGTTTGGCTGCAATGAAGAGGTGATCGCCGAAACTGAGGCCTATTTTGAGGCAAAACCGAAGGAGTACAACCAAAATGGTATCAAAAAATTGGAAGGTCGTTATAATCGTTGTATCGCTCTTGAAGGGAACTATGTTGAATAATAAAAACAAATTTTGACAAAAAAATGTGTTTTTCTTTGTTAGACCGGGGACTTATCAGCCAACCTGTTATAGCTGCTTTGTACTTTGGAAATTAACATGCGTTCATCTGGTTTTAGCATAAAAAAAAAACAACTAAGACATTCCTATAAAAGCGAAAAGATTGAAAATGCGAAAACGTATAAAATTTGCAAACAAAATTTTATTCGTCAAGTTTGTAGCGTTTTTGCTTTACGAGTTTTTCTTGTTTTTAACTAGGTTTTTTGTTTTCTTATATTGCTTAAGAAATAGCTTAGGAAATAGCAAAATTGAAATTTTCAAAAAACTTGTTTATGGGTCTTCAACGGACAACGTATTTGCACCATCGAATGTAAAAAAGCTCAATCATTCCATTTTAAATACATACCAGCATTCTTATGCTCATACATATAGAACTTCTTTTCCCTTCCACCGTCCTTCTGCGATCGGTTTTTGCTCATTTCAATCAATCCTACTAAAAAACAAGTTGAGTTGTGTCATAGGACACCAGATAAGAACGAAGTTCATTATGGTATTTATAAATGTTAGTAAATATAATTCGCAGCAAGGTTTTTCGCAAAACTCAATTGTTTTTATTAATCGAAAAATACATGTATACAAGACGGCTGTTTGTTGTTTTCAACAGTTTTTCACAAGCGAAAATGCGATACAGTATATTCTGCTTAGCTGCATTCAATTATTTTCCAGATAATTTTATGCACTTACGTGAAAAACACACCTACCCGAAATTTTTTGCTGTATTTTTGAGTAACATATCAGAATGTCTTTAACAACACTTGAATTCTTAAAAGAACGCCGTCCAAATATTAATTTTAATAGCAAACAAGTAAGAAAGCTAAAGTCGGTCAAGCCCGACTTTGAAATACCCAGCGTCCCGACATTATGAGCGCACTATGTTTTGCTTCTCTATTTGTAGGCGTGGCAGTGGGAGGGCCACATTAATTATTTCCTTACACCTTTCATTCGCCTTGGTCAACCTATGTTGCGAATTTGAAGCTTCTACGCCTTTTATTTCGGAAGTTACGATAAGCCCTTATTAATTTTTATATACCCCGCTTACTTATTTAACTTTTGTAATAAAAGGAAAATTCTTTCATAAAAAAAAGCAGTAAAATGAAATGAAAAAAAAAATTGAGGTTTATCGTCTTCAACCTAGCTTAAACTTTTTGATGGTTTAAACTTTCAAATGGGAGTCGCTATGAGAGCTTAAACCAGGTTTATTAATTTTGTATCAACATTTTTGAAAAATTCTAACAAAGCATGGACATTTTAGGTCGATAGGAAAGCGTTTGAAATTCAAAAGATAAATTTTCAACAGGGCTGTTAAAGGAACATTTTACCATGAAATTTTATTTCAAAAACTAAAAACAGGATACTGTTAAAGCGAATGTGCACCTAAGTTGAATGCAGGTAAAAGAGAAGTTTTCATACAAATACAGACAAAAATGCTGCCGTAGAATATTTTTGTGCTGGTATGTAACTTACATGGGCGTTAAAGGGCTCTACGCTCTAAAGCTGCAAGTAAATTTCCAATACCAAACACATGTGGAACCAAGTAAGAAAGCTAAAGTCGGCCAAGCGCGACTTTGAAATACCCAGCGTCCCGACATTATTGGCGCACTATGGTACGAAAAATCTCCATTTGTGGGCGTGGCAGCGGGCGGGCTACATAACTTTTTTTCCTGCACCTTTCGTTCACCTTGGTCAACCTATGTTGCGAATTTGAAGCTTCTACGCCTTTTACTTTGGAAGTTACCAAAAATCTTCATTTGTGGGCGTGGCAGTGGGCGGGCCACATAACTTTTTTCTTACACCTATCGTTCACCTTGTTCAACCTATGTTGCGAATTTGAAGTTTCTACGCTTTTTACTTCATAAGTTACGATAAACCCTTATTTGTGGGCGTTGCTCGAGGAGGACGGCGTCCATTTTCCCCCAGGATATGTCCCTTTTCGTAGTTTACCAGTACACCAAATATCAATGAAATGTGTTGAGTAATTCGCAAGTTACAAGCATTTTACTGAAAACACATTAAATTAATTTGTGGGCGTGGCAGTGAGTGGATGTCTTCCATTTTTAGTTAAGATCATACTCGGACCCCGATATACCTGTGTGCCACATTTCGACTTGATTGGCCCAGCCGTTTCGGAGGAGATCCGGACACGGACGGACGGACATGTCTAAATCGATTCAATTTTTGATCCTGATCAAGAATATATATACATATGTCTATATCTACGGAGCGTAATTCTGGCTGTTACAAGATACCCTAATATACCCTGCTTACGCTGGGTATAAAAACAAATAAGTACTTTGACTTACTTTCGCTACTTGAACGCATACGCTTATTACAAGTAATCGGACTCACATGGTTGCATTTAAGTCACACATTTCTGTCAACCTGTCATCGAAATTTCAACTCTGATTTCCTTTCTTCAAAGTAGTGAGCTCGTTACTTCCTTTCAATTTACTTTAACAGCGTTGAGCCCTCAAAGTGCTAAGTTAGATAAGCAGAATATACTGGAACTGAAAAAGCATACGTGCAAAGGGTTTTCCATCGCAAATGAGATAGTCTCGAAAATGCGAATTTTCATACATAAAGATGTTTTAAAGTATCGATATTTTTCACACCGATATTACATCCGCAGCCCCCGGAGTACAGACGATGATTTTAAATATGTTTTAATTATGTACGAATTGACGTATACTTTGATAGCGCAAAAAAATTATAAGCTACCTAAAATGCCCTTATATATTTGCAAAAACCTACTAATCGGAGTTATTCTGAAAACGGCAGCACCACATATTGTTTTGTTTTGTTTGAATGCATTTATGCTTGTATGTGTCTGTGTAGTTTCTGAATTTAATAATTAATTGTTTTTTCGGGATATCGTCGGAAATAAGTGTCGCCTAAAAAAGTATAATATCTCGGCCGCATCAGGAAGTCATTTTACGTAAATATATGTATATTTCTTTCTTTTTGCAAAGCTTATTATACCCTTTTTTGCGAACTTCAATTTAGGTAACGCGGATTTTATAGCGGTTTTTCACTTTTTCTCGACTAGGTCCCCTGTCGCTATCGTTTCATAAAGAACTTCGTTCTAAAAAATTTCAAAAGAATGATACAGTGTGCAAATATCGATTCTCTTCCTTTCAGTTTATGAAAAAATTTTCATGAACTATAAATAATGAATATAAAATTCAGCTAAATAGCTTTCTTAATGTCTAAAAACAAATTGAGAACATTTCATTTTTTATTTTACTATAAAAATTTTATCAATAATAAGTAAAATAGAACTTGTCTGAAGAAAGATTTGAAATAGTCAAATATTGCACACTGTGTTCGGCTATTTTTTCTTCGTATCGTCAAGCAGCCTTTGCATGCGCACAAGCATAATAAAATTTTCATCCCTTTTTTCTCTGCGCATAAGCAAACGCACAATTCATTCATAAAATGTCCATTTACGCACGTTTCTCGCACTCGCGTTGCGCATTTTTGTTTTCAATCAGCATTCGCTTTGTGATGTGAGACGAAATGGCATAGGGACAAAGTGTATCGTTATAAGGAGGCCAGCATTTTCAAAATGCTAAGAGAGCCGATAGAGTACATTGGCGGCTCTTTATATATTAATACTCTTTGGTATTATGAGATGGGACGAAATGGCATTAGGTACGAAGTGTATCGCCATATGCGTGGTATGATATTCAAAATGCAAAGAGAGCCGACAGAGTACATTGTCACCTCTTTATATATTAATACTCTTTGATGCAACGTGCCCTCTTTGCAACATGCCGTCTTTGCAGCATGAATATGAGCACACAAACATATTGCTGTTATATGAAAAATACCAAAACTTTGAAAACTTCCCAAACTCACATTTTTGTAAAGAAATGAATTGCTTTTACGTATTAAATTAGCTTTAAATAAGCTTTACATTTTGCACAATGGAAAATTTAATTTTGTTAATTTTTGATTTTTTTTCGCGGCTAGCTTAACCCTCTATAACTCAACATCATCAAGCAAAAAAAATTTTGTGGATTCGGATAGGTATATGAGTTTAAAAAAATACGTTTTTATTTAAACTTCGTAACTTCCCATTTATTACTAGGAGTGTCACAAAACAGGAGTGTCACAAAACAAGATACAAACTTAAAACAAGTAAGAAAGCTAAAGTCGGTCAAGCCCGACTTTGAAATACCCAGCGTCCCGACATTACGAGCGCACTATGTTTTGCTTCTCTATTTGTGGGCGTGGCAGTGGGAGGGCAACATAAATTATTTCCCTACACCTTTCATTCGCCTTGGTGAACCTATGTTGCGAATTTGAAGCTTCTACTTCTTTTACTTCGGAAGTTACGAAAAATCTTCATTTGTGGGCGTGGCAGTGGGCGGGCCGCATACAATTTTTTCCTACACCTTTCGTTCGCCTTGGTGAACCTATGTTGCGAATTTGAAGCTTCAACGCCTTTTACTTCGGAAGTTACGAAAAATCTTTATTTGTGGGCGTGGCAGTGGGCGGGCCACAAAAAATTTTTTCCTACACCTTTCATTCGCCTTGGTGAACCTATGTTGCGAATTCGAAGCTTCTACGCCTTTTACTTCGGAAGTTACGAAAAAACTTCATTTGTGGGCGTGGCAGTGGGCGGGCCATAAAAAAAAATTTTCCTACACCTTTCATTTGTCTTGGTGAACCTATGTTGCGAATTTGAAGCTTCTACGCCTTTTACTTCGGAAGTTATGAAAATTCTCTATTTGTGGGCGTGGCAGTGGGCGGGCTACATAAATTTTTGTTCCTACACCTTTCATTTGCCTTAGGCAACCTATGCTGCGAATTTGAAGCTTCTACGCCTTTTACTTCACAAGTTACGATAAGCCCTTATTTTTGGGCTTATTTGTGGGCGTGGCTCGAGGAGGGCGGCGTCCATTTTTTGCCAGGATATGTCCCTTTTCGTAGTTTACCAGTACACCAAATATCAATGGAATGTGTTGACTGGTTCGCAAGTTACAAGCATTTTACTGAAAACACATTATATTCATTTGTGGGCGTGGCAGTGGGCGGATGTCTCCAATTTTTACTTAGGATCATACTCGGATCCCGATATACCTGTGTGCCAAATTTCGACTTGATTGGTCCAGCCGTTTCGGAGGAGATCCGACCACGGACGGACGGACAGACGGACAGACGGACAGACGGACGGACGGACGGACGGACGGACAGACGGACAGACGGACAGACGGACAGACGGACATGTCTAAATCGATTCAGTTTTTGATCCTGATCATTTCTATATATATTTTTCTATAGCTCCGGAGCTTAATTCTCCCTGTTACAAGATTTGCACAAAACTAATATACCCCGCTTACGCTGGGTATAAAAAGCAGCTTATACACATAAAATGCACAATTAACAATAAGACTACAGTAGTAAATAATTTTTGAACACTTACCTTATAGATTCTCACAAATTAACGAAGCAACAAACGTAAAAACTATTTTTTACTTATTTTTTTATTTTCGAAACGTCTCAAGTTTCTGGAATTCGCAAGCTTACTGATAACGTCGCGCAATTGTAAACAAAAAGTGACATCTAGCGTATATTTTTTGCACTTTTTTGAAAGAACGGAATGTAACCGACATTCATTGAAAATTAAAGAGGGTTAAGCAGTTTGTTGCCTGTAGTATAGTATATATTATAGAGGGTTAAATTAAAGATAACTTCAACTCAGTTTTTCGAAAATGGCAATTAGCAGCAAAATTTTTTTTATGTTTGAAATTAGCTTTATATAAGCTTTAAATTTTGCACAATGTAAAATTTAGTTTTGTTAATTTTTAATTTTTTTCGCGGCTTACTTAAAATAAAGCTAACCGCAACTCATTTTTCCAAAAAAGGCAATAAGTAGGAAAATTTTTTTAACGTATTAAACTAACTGCAAACAACCTTCAAATTGTCCTTTATGCGAATTTCTATTTTGCCATTTTTCGCGGCCAAATATACTTACGTGCAGTTTCTAATATGACAAGCTTTCCATGCAGAAGGCACACTTATGTTGGTGTTCTTTTCCATTATATTCACAATGTATTGGAAAGAGTGTTAAATATAGTACGATTTGAACGTCGATATTATACCTTGATTGAGCGGCTGTATGAGAGAAGTTGTATTTGGCGGAAGAAACATAAGTGGTCCTCATGCAGGTTCGCAAACAGCCTTCGTAAATTTTGCGATCGCAAATTTTCCGACGCTGAATGAGCGATCCTTCGAAAGCACTTTAAATGAGCTGTTTGTTTAGTTTTGACGTTTCATTGGCTGACAAATACGTGAAGCAATTACTTTAAAAAATTTATTGAAAATAGAAAAAGCTATACCAAAAGAAAGTAAAAAGCATAAATATATACGATTTTATGAGCAAATCGCAATTAGTGAGATGTGTTCGTTCGACATGTCCACTAAAAATGATGGTAAGGTAACAAGTGCATCAAAAATTTTTTGAAGTTACGTTACAGTTTCTGTTTAGATGCACAGAAACAGGATGATATCCTGGAGGATTGGACTTTTGCACTAGTAGCTGCAAGAGTTTGTCGGTATTGGGAACCTTTCGTTCACCACTCGGTATCAAAATCAACACTTTTCCTTAGCGACGTTCTGCCGAATTTAGGCGAAAAGAGATTCCAACAGTTCATGAGGGTGAACTTTTCGGCACTGGGGATGGAGGAACCATACAGGTGTGAGAAAAATACTCAATTTGAGTTAAATAACTAAATGTTGAATTTTCTAGATAACAACCAACAGAGTATTTCAAGCAATACTAAAAACCAAGGACAAATATTTGTATTGGCCAAGAGCTTTGGAAAGGAAACAGTTGGTGTCCGAAATCATACACGAACTCCCTAATTGCATCGGCTATGTAGATGGGACGGAAATTAAGCTGGCAGAAAAACCAACACAGGATCCAGAAGCTTTTTTTCGCGAAAACATATTTACTCGATTAAAGCACAAGTCGTATGTGACCACAAACTGCGAATTCGGCATTTAACAGCAGAATATCCAGGAAGTGTCCATAATGCTCGTATTTTTAATAGCTCTAACCTGGCACTATGTCCAGAAAAGTTTTTTAGCAAAGACGAGTGGATTGCAGGGGATAGCGCTTATAAATCCACTTCTAGTGTAGTCACACCATTTCGAAATGTTGGCCCTAGTTCCGCAACGCAGAGCCGAAGAGAATTCAACCAAACCTTCAGTCGCTATAGAGTTCGAGTGGAACACACTTTCATGTTCTTAAAGGAGCGATTTAATAGCCTTAAAGAATTAAGAATTGCAGTCAGAGACGACAATTGCAACAAGAAAGCATGCAAATGGATATTCGTGCACGCAGGGAAAAAATATCACATACCCAATTATATTTTGCAGGGATTACATATGTAATTGGGTATGGTGCAATTATATTTTCATAATTGTGTCCAATTATATTTTTCATTGCCTCCAATTATATATGTAATTGTATCAAATGATAAAAAAAATAATTTCAATAACATATATAATTCCGTCCAATTAAATATATAATCGGCTGCAATGATGTATGTAATTGTATCGAATTATATACATAATTGCGTCTAATTAAATTTGTGATCCCCTGCAATTTAAAATACATTCTATATAGCAATATAAAAAGGGGCATTCTCCACGATTGGGCGGAATATATTTCACCACGTCATATTCGTGGTCCACCTGCCCCTTGGAGTGCCTAAGGATTTTGAAAATTCAAACACCTTATATACGATCGAAATTATAAACCATTTGAGAAATATAAGAACAAACTTTAAAATAAATACAATCATTTATATAATTGCATCAACGCTTTAAATTGTAAAAGTAATCAGATGTAATTACATATGTATTCAGAACGCAATTACATATATGATAAATTATATAAGTAATTGAGTAATTGAGTATTTTTCATTTTCTAATTATATTGTAATTGGTTCCAATTAATAATGCAATCGGGGCAAGGCTCCAATCACATATGTAATTGGTTCCAATTATATTTCGGGAACTTATTTCTCTCCGTGTGTGCGCAATAATTCACAACATTATATTATCTGAAAAGGGGGATGAACAACATTCAATAGAAACCCAAATTGGGGATCTCTAATGAAAATGCTGAAAAATTACCCAATATCGATGGTGAGGCAAAACGGCAGAACATTATGAGCGCTATGAATATTTAAGGCTGTAGGCATATAATTGGCCCAACATTTTAATCCTTAGATTTAGATTTAAGCTGCTAAAATGTCTTTATCAGCGAGACGGTAACCTTTTTAATAAAATGAACACAACACATAAACACGCTAACGATTGCATTTAACAACAGTCTCATTTTTATTCAAAAAAAAATTCTTTTCGCTTTTAGCTCGAACCATAAAAAAAAGAAAACAACAACAAAAAATCTATAAGAAAAACTATTAACAAAAAAGGTATTCGTACCACAAAAAATACATGTCTTGGATATTTAAAGTTAACCTACTTTTGCATACTTCTGTATCGGAATTCCATTTCAATCTTTTGCTGTTCTATTTCAGCGTCCAGCTCTTGCTTGTGTTTTCTAACACGCTCTTCCATTTCCATTTCAATTTTTTTTATTTCGATTTGTTTCTCCATTTCGTGCTTATCTTTTTCTTTATTATATTCAAACTTATTTTTTTCAAGATCCAATTTGCGATTCTGAAGATCTAAAATATCGACGATTGGGTTCGTTTGACGTTCCACGCGTTTCTTTTTGGGTTTGGGTTGTGGAACACTAAAGGAAAACCCGTTCTCAGCTTCCTCAGAATTGCTTTCAATTACCATTTCTACGCTTTCCATTGTTTCGTCTATTCCTGCATCACAATGAGTTTCAGGAGTATCGTAGCTTTCATTAAAAAACATTTCGATGCTGTCGGTACAGCTCATAACCACTGGAACATTTACATTCTTCTGAAAATCTCACTCAAGTCTGAGAAAAAAGGACAAATTTTCTCTAAATAGTTTGCAACTCCTTTTGCATCGCCATGTTCAAGGAGCCCAGCGCCTGTGTTAGATTTCCAGTTCATCGCCTTTACGTATGTTCCTTTTAGGTGCCTCATTTTGTGTCTCATTATCACCCATGATATGACAGGTAAGCAGCCTTTTGCATGTAAAGCTTGGTAAAATATTTTTGCTGTTGGTTTCTGCAATATGGAAATCTTTGTTAGATGTTTGAATTGTTAAATTCTTATTTTACAACCTTAAAATTTTCTGGTTTTCCATTTATTTTTTCAATCACGCCGTGCAGCAGCGCTTGCACTTGTTAACGCACTGTTGTGAGTCTCTCCCAAACTCACATGTGGTCACCTTAAACCGAAAGCAAAAGGCAGTGACCTGCATTTATGAATTTCTACTTCAAGGTGATTCCATGCTACTCAAAAACACTGTCCAGCGTAAAATTGCTGACAAATGCAAACATGCAGTTCGGCCGCTGGTAACAACAACAACATTGGCACAGTATAAGCACGATTGACAAACATCAGCACTAGTACAGCGAATGCACAATTGCAATCCGATCGCTGGCAATAACAACAACAACACAAGTCAAGAGTTTTTAAGTAAGAGCAACAAGAACTACAAAAGAAGAACAAAGAACATCGGAATAGCTGTATGTAGTAACAACAACAATATCGCAATGTGGGTACAATTGCGCGTGAAGGTCGCGGTCAAGCTTATGCAATATGTTCGGGAAGAATCGACGACGATCGCGGATATTGGGAATAGTCAATATTGCAAGATCAGCAATATTGATCTATATAAACAGAGCTTCGACAACTGGAAAAGGACTTCTGCGAGCGTACTCACCAAAGGGCCACGACGGAGAAGTAAATAGAGTAGTCACATTAAATAATAACGGCAAAACTTGTATTAAATTGAATTAAATAAAAGGATAATTAATTGAAATCCTTTGTCTTCCTTTTTATTTGTTTAAAGGACCCCGTTATATCCTACGGTGTACTTGCCTGACGTGCGTACCTACCCAAGTGCCACGGCGTTAGGTAATTGCACCGTAGGATACAACATTTTATGGCGCAGCCGGTATTCGACTGACTTTCAGTTGGATCAAACTCAGTTCGCAAAAAAATTTTTTATTTTTTATTGATCGTTGTGCGGTTCGATTTATGCCACTATTCAGCTTAATTGGGACTGTGACAGTCTTAAACAGTAATTAGTTATTACCAAACTTGCAGAAAAGTTCGTCAAATTGAACTGCATTAGCAATTATAATTTTTAAGCAAAGTTTATATCGACAAGGTTTGCTTGCCAATATAACTGAGCAAAAAAGCTTGAAAGAATATTAAAATTTTATATCAAAAGTGTACATACATGATCGGCTACGAAAATTCGCATTGAATTGGGGCTGTGACAGTCTTAAAAAGTAATAAGTTATTACCAAGACAAGCCGAATAAAAATTCGTAAGCAAGATTGTATGGTAAAACGCTTGTAGGATATTTTTATTTTTGAAGAATACCAATACTTTCAAACTAAATATTCGTATAAAAAGTGAAAATAAGTTTTTTTTAAATAATTGTCAACGGTTGCTGTCCAACGCAGAATAAATAAAAATAAAATGGTAAGTACAAAAATCCTTGCTGCTACCGATAAATTGCAATATTTTTGTGAGATCAAAATAAGAATTGCTCGGTTATTTGCATATTTTCAGAAAAATTTGTCATTTAGAGAAAAAACGGCATAATAAATGGAGTAAACGGTTTTGTTATCATAGTCAAAATGTAGTTCAAAGTGAAAAGCCACTTAGATATCTAAAACAGGTGAAAAAGTTCATCTAGTAACTTATTTTCATTCCTGTAGCAACCCTGCATATAAAGATAGGAATTGGGGGTTGTTGTGGTGGGAAACGGAATAAAGATATATAATGAATAACACAAACATACAGCGTTGTTACAGTGGCGACGAGGACGATAAGGACCCACATCGGGAAGAGAAAAGGAAAAAGGACATAAAGAGTGGACGAGAAAGACCAACTTTTTACTCTTAGTGGTAAAGGGTCGTAAGAGTATCAGCGACAAATTCAGTTTTCGTATGCAAGATCACACAGTCGACATGACACACTAAATTGTATTGGGATACAAAGGTACCACAAGCTCAATACAGGGCAGAATCAAACAGGAAAGGGATACAAATGTATCAAAAGGGTGCGATAAATTAAAATGTACCGGGGATACAAATGTATCCAAACAGCGTAAGGGATACAAATGTATCAGAAGGACGCAACTAATTAAAATCTGCCGGGGGTACAAATGTATCCAAACTGCGCAAGGGATACAAATGTATCAAAAGGGCACAATAAGTTAAACATACTGGGGATACAAATGTATCCAGAGAAAAAAAACTGTATTATTTTCCATGTTCCAAATCACTTTAACAAATCGATCAAGGCTGCATGGAATATAGAAAATAAATTGATAAATTTGAAGCATTTATAAAATATTATCATAATTTTCGAGTAACAAATCCAAAGGTTGTTATTTCAGAAAATTCGGAAAGAAAAAGGATCTCTGTGCATTAAAAGGATAAGTCCTGGTGTATTGCGGCAAGCATGTCAGAAATCAGACCATTCCTTTGCGACACATTGGAGAAATCCATGCTCAGGCATGAATGGGGAAAATGGCTAAGGTCCTTCACGCTATACCTCGAAGCAGTGTAATGAAGCGAGTATGTTGAAGATATCTATCCCTGTTTTCAACTAACAAAAAATCCGAGTTGAACCGAAGGCAGCACGATTTGTTTGCCATGAGGCTGTGGCTCGTCGGATGGGGGGGGATCTTTCGGCTAACTGGATTCAACTCCCTACAAAAAGTACGTGCTACCTGTGTCAGAAACTAGTGGAACAGTACAAAAAACTAGGCTTAAATTGGACCTAGACTTGGGACAGATAGATGGAATTTTGCCTTGCCCTTACCCAACCATGTTCTTCAATTGAAACCCAAAATGTAAAAATTTGAAGAATCCCAAAACGATTACCCCTTAAAATGCGAGCTAGACTTTACAAAGAAAAACAGTTACGAACTCATGATTTCAACTTAACATTTCACACAAATTTATTTTTTTTTTTTCATGTAACATTAACTTACAGGTAGGTACCTAAGAATAAGCAAAATCGAACATAGCTTTCTAGAAGCTATTCGGTTGCTACTATACTTAACAAAACTTAAACTGAACAAGCAATGCACAACCAAAAATTAACGTTTAATAAAATTCCTGAATTTGATGGTTTTGACCGAGAAGTAATTTAGAAGCAAAAGGACAAAAAAAAATTCCACAAAAATAATATATGTATCGACTGTAATTTATGTACTTTGTTTTTTTTTTTTTTTTTTTTTCTCTTTCCAAATTTTTATTTAATTTCACTGGCTTTAGTATGATTACGTTAGAAAAAAAATTTAAACAAAATTTTAAATTTCTAATTTAAATTTAATTTTATTTAATTTAAATATTAGGTGTAGTAAAAAGAAATCCAATATTTTTCCAATAGATGGCGTTATTTATCTGCATCTCGCGTTGTATAAGTCCGATCGTGTTCCGCTAGGGGGCATTAGAAAGATGACAGTTCCTACTAAAAAAGCTTTTTTGACACTTTTTTGATTGATTGATTCAGTTTTGTTTGAGAGCTTGTCAAAGATGGACATCAGCAAAGAGAAAACTCGCTACATTTTACAGTTTTTCTTCGATAAGGGAGAAAACGCAAGCCAGGCGGCTGAAAATGTGAATAGCGTTTATGGACCTGATACTGTAACAGCCAATCATGCGCAATTTTGGTTTCGTCGATTCCGTTCCGGTAACTTCGATGTCAAGGATGCACCACGCACTGGAAGGCCAATTGTCGAAAATGTCGATAAAATCGTGGAAATTATCGAGTCCGACCGTCATGTTAGGACTGTTTCGATTGCAAAAGAGCTAAAGATTGCACAAAAAACCGTTTGGAACCATTTGAATAAGGCTGGATACACAAAGAAGCTCGATGTATGGGTGCCACACGAGTTAACGCAAAAAAACCTCATAGACCGAATTTCCATCTGCGAATCGCTGCTGAACCGCAACAAAATCGACCCATTTCTGAAGCGGTTGGTAACTGGTGATGAAAAGTGGGTCACTTACGACAACGTCAAGCGAAAACGGTCGTGGTCGAAACACGGTGAACCGGCGGAAACGGTGGCCAAGCCAGGATTGACGGCCAGGAAGGTTTTGCTGTGTGTTTGGTGGGATTGGCAGGGAATTATCTACTATGAGCTGCTCCCATACGGCAAAACTCTTAACTCGGAACTCTACTGTCAACAATTGGACCGTCTGAAGGAAGCAATCGCCCATAAGCGGCCAGCTTTGGCCAATAGGAGAGGAATTGTGTTCCATCAGGACAACGCCAGGCCACACACATCGATAGTGACTCGCCAGAAGCTCCGGGAGTTTGGTTGGGAGGTTCTTCTGCATCCACCTTATAGTCCGGACCTGGCACCAAAAGATTACCATCTGTTCCTGTCCATGGCGAACAATTTTGCTGGTGAAACATTCGCTTCAAGAGAGGCTTCTGAAATTCTACTGTCTCAATTTTTTGCTAATAGGAACGAGGGCTTCTATGAGAGAGGCATAATGAAATTACCTTTAAAATGGCAACAAGTTATCGAACAAAACGGCGCATATTTGACCTAAATCGGGTCATTCTAACTATCTTAAATAAAGCCCTCAATTTAATGCAAAAATAATGGATTTCTTTTTACTACACCTAATATTTAAGGAACCGAAATGAAAAGAAAAACAAGGAAACAATATGTCCATTGGCATCAATATTATATTATGGTAATAAGGTTGTACATACCCCAAAATATCCATCCGTTGCGTCGCAGGCCTGTGTCGCACAGATAGGGCTGGTGAGCTTGGAAAATAGGTTTTTGTTTCTTTCTAAAAATATAATGTTGATGCAAAAAAAACTATTTCTTTTCCCCCTTTTCAACATTAAAAAAATTAAGCGCAAGATTTATTAGCTATCAACAGTAATTAATCAAAGCAAATTTAGTAGAGGAAAGTCAAAAAAAATCAAGCAAAGTAAATTTCAAATTTTCTTAACTCTAAATATTTTGAACAAAAAAAACATTATTAAATTCTTTCATTTTTTTCTCTATAGAAAAAAGTTGGAACAAAAAAGTAAATGAAACAAACAAAAAAATTTCTGTACACTAGGAATCAGCATTCAGCCCACTGTAAAAAACTGCGTTCATCGAATTTAAATTTAGGGTTATAAAAAAATTTATGCCTATCCAAAAATTATCTGGCCATCCGAAAAGTATTTCGATTTATCCGAATAAGTCCAGCTAATTCGAAAAAATTTCAGTTCATCCAAAAAACATTTTCAGCTCAACAAATCCAAAATTTCAGCTCATCAAAACCCAAGTTGGATTCCTCTCCTGGCTTAGTACATGGAGTCGATAGCAGTGGTAATCCCAATAGGAACAGGCTGTGCGAAAATTTAAAGATTCTAATTAGAATCAATGGTACACTGAGCATAGCACACATGGTTATCTTACCTATAGCTCAGCCAGGTCAGAGGAATTAAGTAAAACAAATTCCTTCTTTTTTTATTGGAAGTTTATTCTTCTGGCGAGAAGATTCTCGGGATTCTTTTAAAATTTCCCGGTTTCTTTATTCTCGAGTTTTCCGAAAAAAATTTAAACACTTCACTTTCCGTATTCCAATAAAAAATTAATGGCACTTTCGCTGCATCAAAACTACTAGTCGTCACGACTGTACAATTCTTTATGAATTTTGGCAAAATTGAAGAAGACTTGAGAACGCCTAACAGCGAAGCAATCGATTGAAACAAACCAAATTGATATTGATTTCTTTTTTTTTTTCCCCCTATGTACGGGTCCCATATAACTCTTCTAGCCTATGCATTCCTTATAAGAATCACGCGATTTTATTTTCGAAAACAAGATCATAAACCAATTTTTTTTTTTCTCTTTTTTTTCACTAAATTTTCTTGTGTGCCTTCGCTAATGCATTTCTTATGGGTAAGGCTATTCTTATTGGCAAGCAATGCGTATGGTCCATGCAATTCGTACCGACAATGGTATGAGTGAGTAATGTTCGGCGGGTTTCAAATTCGTCTAAAGCTCTCGTCTTCTGTGCGTATGGGCTTAGATGAAGCTTATCAGTAACAGAGAGGGAGTTTATAGTGAAAAGGGAAAGCTTTAAATGAACTTAGGTAAAGTGATGGAATATCATTTTAGCTGAACGCGATTTCTTTAAACCATTACAAACCAACTGCTTATCGATCGTATTGCCGTGAGAGAAGAAGTGGGCGGAAAAAGTTTCACCAAAAGGTTAGCGAAAGTATATGCTCTACGGTGTTGAAGTTTGGATATCTTTTGCGTGATAAATTGCTATTTTTCCGTCGCAGCAGTCCTGAAGTTCATAGTAGGAACTACCAATTCCTTTCAAAACTTTTGATTTGATAAACTTGGGAAGAAGTTTTGAATTAATAGCGAGTGCTTTGTTACTTTGAGAAAAATTACGCCGGAAAACTATGTCGCCTGGGTGAAATTCAACTTTCCTAGATCTCAAATTGTATGTTTTCCTATTCGTCTCATAAGCAATTTTGAGGTTGGCTTGGATTTTCATGCGAATTTCCTGTAGCTTATCTGTCGGTTCGAAAACCCTTTCGCCTTCTTCTATAGTTTCTAGTTTCCTAAGCAAAGAATAAGATTGGCCGTTTAAAATCATTTGCTGACCCGTAAGAGCAAAATAAGGCGAATATCCGGTAGAGCTATGTAAGCTGCTTCGTAGCGCCACTGCTATATCTGCCAGATATAAGTCCCATTCTTTTTGATCTTTGCCCAAATAAGAACGAATAGCAGCAATGAGAGAGCGATTCACTCTTTCTGAAGAGTTGGACTGCGGAGAGTAAATAGCGGTAAAGAGGTGTTTAATGCCGTATTTCGCCAAAAAACTATTGAATAGTGCGGATTTAAATTGTGATCCGTTGTCTGACACGAGAAATTCTGGCACGCCAAAAATTTTTAAAACATCATTGTTTAGTATATCAATTAATATTGAAGCCGTGAATTTCCGAATCGGCTTAATGACTGGAAATTTTGTAAAATGGTCTACTATTATGAAAACACCAATGTTTCCCTTACGCGATCGGGGATAGGGACCAATTAAATCGACAAAAATTCTCTGGAAAGGCCTCTCCGATTTTATTTGCAGGCCCATAGGGGGACGAAGAACCACGTTCGGAGCTTTAGACTGCTTACAAATATCGCAATTTCCCAAGAATTTGATGACATCAGTTGCCATCTTAGGCCAGTAGAAGTTCCTCCGCAATTTTTCTAAAGTTTTGCCCACTCCTCCATGGGATGAAGTCGGTGGGATATGAGCACTCTTGATTAAATTGAGCCTTAAGTCTGAAGGTACCCAAAGTTTCCACAGACTAGCTTCTCCAAGGCTATCTCCTCGATCAAATTGATTTTTCTTATAAATAAAGTCATCTACAATTTTCAAATCTATTAATGAATTCTGTTGTTCTTCTATTGTTTTCCGGAGGTCAAGATACTCTTTGCTATTAAATGAATCCGAATCTAAATCTATGGCAGGGAAAATATCGATTTCTGAAATTTCTTCAAACGACAGTCTCGATAATGTATCTGGAACCACATGTAGACTACCTTTGCGGTGTTCGATAGAAAAGTTAAAGGACTGCAGCTTGAGTGACCACCGTGCGAGTCTTCCATTTAAATCTGCTTGGCTCATGAGCCACCGAAGGCTTGCATGATCTGTTATGACTTTAAATGGGTGTCCTTCAACGTATTCCCTAAACTTTTCTATGCTCAGTACAGCTGCAAGGCACTCTAATTCAGTGACAGAATAATTTCGTTGTGCCTTATTGAGCTTCTGAGAAAAATAGGCAACAGGACGTTCATGGTTTTCGTCATCGACTTGAGCCAATACGCCGCCAATTCCAGCTTTTGACGCGTCACATTGTATAAGGAACGGTCGCGAGAAATCAGGGGTCACCAAGACTGGTGCAGAAATTAAACGACTTTTAATTTCCTCAAAAGCCTTTTGAGCTTCTGGTGTCCAAAAAAACTTTTTTGTTTTCTTTAAGAGGTCAGTTAGAGGACTGGTTATGGTGGCAAAGCCGTCTATGAATTGCCGATACCATCCGGCCATTCCTAAAAATCCACGCACCTGACGGACGGATTTAGGTGGAGTAAGGTCTCGAATAGCGGAAGTTTTATTTGGATCTGGTTTTATACAACCATTTCCTATAATATACCCAAGGTAGCGTACCTCTTTTAGACACCATTTGCATTTATTTATATTAAGTGTTAGACCGGCTTTACGTAACAAAAGAGCGACTTCCGCTAGAAGGGAAATATGCTTTTCAAAAGTGTCAGAAATAAGCAACAAATCATCTAGATAAACAAAGACTCTATCTTTAAGTTCAGCGGAAATTATGATGTCCATCAACCTACACATCGTCTGCGGGGCGTTGGTGAGACCAAAGGGCATTACCTTAAATCGATAAAGAGGTCGATTGGGAATAGTAAAGGCTGTCATATTTCGCGAATTTTCTGAGAGTCCTATCTGCCAAAATGCGTTTTTTAAATCTAAAGAAGTAATATAAGCAGCTTTAGGTAATCTACTCAGAATGCCATTTATTTTTGGTTGCGGATAAGCATCCTTAATGGTTATGGTATTTAACTTCCTTGAATCAAGGCATAGGCGATTTTTCCCTTCCTTTTGTACCAGAGTGACAGGACTGCTCCATGGACAGTTAGGGGGTGCATGTTATCTACTTCGTGGTGTATGAGTTTTTCCACGGCAGGGGATACCGAAAAATAACGTTGCTTGACAGGCCTAGATTCCTTTTCAATTTCAATAGTGTGCTCTAGGTATGACGTTTTTCCTAGTCCTTCGCGATCATATGACGGAAATAGATTAATAACAGCTTTTAGTTTTTGCGTTTCAACCTTATCTAACTCATGACTTGTATTTAATTGATTAAGCTCGTTAATTTCTGAACATGGTGAGAATATATTTAATGCATTTTCTAAACCGACCACTAGTTTATCCAATAAACAAAACTCTTTCCAAAAATTAATACCGAGATACAAGTCTTGTTTTAAGTCTGGAATGATGTGAATTTTAAGTGGCTTTATTTGGCCATTGAAGATGACGCTAGTTTGGACGTATCCAAGGATTTCATAGTGTTTCCCACTGGCTGTTTCCACCTTATCCTTTAGAGGCGTGAAAGTGATTTTTTTCTCTAAGAATTTCTTAGCGGCAACCCCAGACAAGCAAGAAATTGTAGCTCCTGAATCCAGCAAACCAACTAAGTCCATATTAAATATATTTACGTGGGCATAAGGCCTTATATCTTTTATTGAGTTTTCAAATGAACTAACACTTCGACTAAATTTTTCCCGAAGAAAGCAAATTTTCTTCCAAAAGGCTCTTAACCTACAGTCTTATATGATAAGGTTCTATGGAAAAGTTAATTTTTTCTTTAAAAGGGGTCTCGGAAATGTTATCTTTCAACAATAGTTTAACTGGGGCATTACTATCCGAAGGCTCATTTATTTCGAGCGGGGACGGTAAGAGTCGCCGCTCTTTGTCAGGTTTCCCGAGGGCTTACAAGAAAGGCAATTCGGCTTATAGACATTCTGTGTCCCGCATCCATAACAGAAGATAGTTCGATCTTCGAGGTAGTCTGTGAATCTATGTCCTTCCTGTCGGCAATTCCAACAAACGACTTTGGAAGACATTTCATTTATTTTAGGTAATTCATATACTTCCTCAAAGACTTCACTTTCGCCAGAATTATTCGACTCTTCAACTGAGCTGACATTTTTACCAGAACTTCTATGACTACCGTAGTGATCTAACCCTACATCAAGAGCTTCCCGCCGCAGAATTAACTGCCGTAAATGCGAGACGGATTTAATCTCCAAAAAGAAGAGATCCTTTCGAAGTGAAGGTTTCAAATTTTTCCGCAAAATTTCCACTAAATCCTTTTCTCGAAGAGGAGTGCGTAAACGGTCGCAATTTTGCAAGATCGCATAGTAAAAATTATCAAAGTGTTCCCCTGGCAATTGCTTTCTATTTCTTATTAGATCGTAAACATCAGAATCTGCTAAATGATCACTAAAGTGGGCTTTTAAGGCAATGCAAAGAGCTGACCATTCTATTTTTCTTGCATTGATTCGATATCGCCAATACCAATCTTGGGCTTTGTCTTTAAAGAGTAAATGACTGTGTTCACACAAAAGTTCCCAATTCCCTGCTAAATTTGACTTGGTCAATTCGCCAATTATATAAATGAACTTATCTACAGGTAGAGGTGAGGCACAACCATTAAAGGTTATATTCCAACTTCGTATAAGGTTTGCAACTTTACTGCTGTTAGCAAGAGGAGTTGAAGAAGTATTGAGGTTCAGATGTTGTGGAGCGGAGTCTCTAGGCATGGAAAGGTTAATTTCATCTAGACCAAGCGATGTTGGTGAGTTTAGTATTCTATTTTGTCTGACATTATTTAGCAGATTAGACACCCTTTCTCTAGGCCATTCTGGTGGGGTAGGCTTTTGAACTAATAATTGAGAAAGTTGTTGCGAGAGCTCAACGAGACAAGTTTTCATTCGACTCAAATCTTCGTGCAATTTTTTCTCAATCGAACCCACTATACGCCGTTCTAGAGCTACAAGATCGTTGGCTTTGTCCTCACTAGATTGACCTGCATTACTCTGACTTTGAGAATGCGTTTTCGGGGATCTCCTAAGGTTCTGGTTGCTAGGCGCTGCGTTCAGATCACTTTCATCTAATGGGGGACTTGAACTAATAGGAGGAGGTGGCAAATTACCTGAAGCCATATTCTCTGTATTTTCAGTGGACTCAATGTGACCAGTATTATTAGTAAAATTTAAGGAATTTGGGCTTAATGCTGTTTGGCACTGAGGACAAGAATTGGAAGCTTTTAACCAATCCATAATACAAGTTTCATGGAATTTGTGATTGCATCGTGTGCCTAATACTGGTTTGTTGCCATCCAATGCCTTATAGCAAATCACACAAACTCCGAAGTCTGAAAAATTAGTACCATTAAGGCTGATACCATGATTGAGAGACATTTTTAATTATATTTTTTTCAGTGTACTCAAAGTACTCAAAGAAAGTGGTTATCTAAACACAATGATATATAGGAAATTATCAAAAAAATCGTTTATGAAGCTGTAAAGTCTAGCTTCATATTAAAGGGCAAATAAAGCAAGTCTAAGTTAAATCAAAGCCAAGTGTAAAGATTTGAAGTTGATAGAAGAACCATATGATGCAAATGTATCAAACTATCATTTTTGAATCGGACAAGAAACCAATTGAAGAGAATCAGAATCTTGTAAATCCAGAAACTTATATGAGTAGCTTGTATATTTGGAATTGTATAATGAAAAGTAAGGTCGGAAATATAATTATAAAACGAATGGAATGGATCAATATGGTGGACTGGACTCGAAGGTTTACTTTGATTAGCGGATAGGTTCTGCCTCAAAAAAAAAGGAAGCCCGTCCTATAATTCCAGCAAACCAAGTAAATATCGACTCCTGACCAAAACGGATGCTTTCGGCAGAAGTTACCTTGAGCTAAAAGCAATTAGCCCCAACGTTGGGCGCCATTTCTGTAATGAAGCGAGTATGTTGAAGATATCTATCCCTGTTTTCAACTAACAAAAAATCCGAGTTGAACCGAAGGCAGCACGATTTGTTTGCCATGAGGCTGTGGCTCGTCGGATGGGGGGGATCTTTCGGCTAACTGGATTCAACTCCCTACAAAAAGTACGTGCTACCTGTGTCAGAAACTAGTGGAACAGTACAAAAAACTAGGCTTAAATTGGACCTAGACTTGGGACAGATGGATGGAATTCTGCCTTGCCCTTACCCAACCATGTTCTTCAATTGAAACCCAAAATGTAAAAATTTGAAGAATCCCAAAACGATTACCCCTTAAAATGCGAGCTAGACTTTACAAAGAAAAACAGTTACGAACTCATGATTTCAACTTAACATTTCACACAAATTTATTTTTTTTTTTTCATGTAACATTAACTTACAGGTAGGTACCTAAGAATAAGCAAAATCGAACATAGCTTTCTAGAAGCTATTCGGTTGCTACTATATTTAACAAAACTTAAACTGAACAAGCAATGCACAACCAAAAATTAACGTTTAATAAAATTCCTGAATTTGATGGTTTTGACCGAGAAGTAATTTAGAAGCAAAAGGACAAAAAAAAATTCCACAAAAAAAATATATGTATCGACTGTAATTTATGTACTTTGTTTTTTTTTTTTTTTTTTTTTTTTTCTCTCTTTCCAAATTTTTATTTAATTTCACTGGCTTTAGTATGATTACGTTAGAAAAAAAATTTAAACAAAATTTTAAATTTCTAATTTAAATTTAATTTTATTTAATTTAAATATTTAAGGAAACGAAATGAAAAGAAAAACAAGGAAACAATATGTCCATTGGCATCAATATTATATTATGGTAATAAGGTTGTACATACCCCAAAATATCCATCCGTTGCGTCGCAGGCCTGTGTCGCACAGATAGGGCTGGTGAGCTTGGAAAATAGGTTTTTGTTTCTTTCTAAAAATATAATGTTGATGCAAAAAAAACTATTTCTTTTCCCCCTTTTCAACATAAAAAAAATTAAGCGCAAGATTTATCAGCTATCAACAGTAATTAATCAAAGCAAATTTAGTAGAGGAAAGTCAAAAAAAATCAAGCAAAGTAAATTTCAAATTTTCTTAACTCTAAATATTTTGAACAAAAAAAACATTATTAAATTCTTTCATTTTTTTCTCTATAGAAAAAAGGTGGAACAAAAAAGTAAATGAAACAAACAAAAAAATTTCTGTACACTAGGAATCAGCATTCAGCCCACTGTAAAAAACTGCGTTCATCGAATTTAAATTTAGGGTTATAAAAAAATTTATGCCTATCCAAAAATTATCTGGCCATCCGAAAAGTATTTCGATTTATCCGAATAAGTCCAGCTAATTCGAAAAAATTTCAGTTCATCCAAAAAACATTTTCAGCTCAACAAATCCAAAATTTCAGCTCATCAAAACCCAAGTTGGATTCCTCTCCTGGCTTAGTACATGGAGTCGATAGCAGTGGTAATCCCAATAGGAACAGGCTGTGCGAAAATTTAAAGATTCTAATTAGAATCAATGGTACACTGAGCATAGCACACATGGTTATCTTACCTATAGCTCAGCCAGGTCAGAGGAATTAAGTAAAACAAATTCCTTCTTTTTTTATTGGAAGTTTATTCTTCTGGCGAGAAGATTCTCGGGATTCTTTTAAAATTTCCCGGTTTCTTTATTCTCGAGTTTTATGAAAAAAATTTAAACACTTCACTTTCCGTATTCCAATAAAAAATTAATGGCACTTTCGCTGCATCAAAACTACTAGTCGTCACGACTGTACAATTCTTTATGAATTTTGGCAAAATTGAAGAAGACTTGAGAACGCCTAACAGCTAAGCAATCGATTGAAACAAACCAAATTGATATTGATTTCTTTTTTTTTTCCCCCCTATGTACGGGTCCTATATAACTCTTCTAGCCTATGCATTCCTTATAAGAATCACGCGATTTTATTTTCGAAAACAAGATCTTAAACCAATTTTTTTTTCTCTTTTTTTTTTTTTTTTTTTTTTTTTTTACTAAATTTTCTTGTGTGCCTTCGCTAATGCATTTCTTATGGGTAAGGCTATTCTTATTGGCAAGCAATGCGTATGGTCCATGCAATTCGTACCGACAATGGTATGAGTGAGTAATGTTCGGCGGGTTTCAAATTCGTCTAAAGCTCTCGTCTTCTGTGCGTATGGGCTCAGATCAAGCTTATCAGTAACAGAGAGGGAGTTTATAGTGAAAAGGGAAAGCTTTAAATGAACTTAGGTAAAGTGATGGAATATCATTTTAGCTGAACGCGATTTCTTTAACCCATTACAGCAGTGGAAATTACATCGGCAGTCAAAAGGAAGAGCAAACTTTTACATTTGGGAGGATCTCAACTGCAAGAGATCGCTTATAACATTCCTGGAGCGTTGGTTGAGTATAGCGAAGCAGATAAAAATGACGTTTACGCGGTTTTGGTTGCCAAGCTGGGTGAATGTTTTGCTCCTGAGAGGAACGCGGCATTTGAAAGGCATCTTTTTCGGAGATTGTCCCCAATAGAAGGTGAATCTTTTAGCAAGTATGTAATCAGATTAAGATGCCAACTCGCGAAATGTTCGCACGGAACGACAAAAAGTGAAATCGAGGAAATTTGCCTTGTTGATAAAATAATTGACTCTTGGGCCTCGGTCGATTTGAAAAAGAGATTCCACGAGAAAGAGCATACGGTGGACGAAATTATAAACGCATGCAAAGTCTATGAACACTCCCAGGGCACGTGGGGTAATGAAGTATCCGAAGTTGTTAGCAAAATTTCCAGAAAACGGTTTGGGCATGACCCCTTAAAGGTTTGTGTAAGATGTGGGTGTGACGATCACGACTCTGAAAGCGCCAAATGCCCAGCCCGTGACAAACGTTGTAGGCGGTGCAATCTTATGGGTCATTTCGCTAAACAATGCAAGACTAGAACTCCAAAGAGGGCAATGAACACATTTGGGAAAAATAAACCAAAACGGCGCAGAGAATTTTCAAATGTTCGTAACATCGAAGAACTAGAAAGCGATGATGACTGCAAAGAATTTGAGTGCTTCAAAATCAATAACGAACGGGGGAATGACGGCAGCATAACATGTAAAGTAGGAGGCGAACAAGTTGAAATGTTAATTGACTCTGGATCGCCTGCTAATTTGTTAAGCGAAAAACACTGGGAATTGCTTAATCGCAACAAGGCTGTTATGTGGAATTTGAGGTCCCAGTCGAAGGAAAAATTTAAAGCATATGCGACAGATGAACCACTCAAAGTTTTAAAAATTTTTGAGGCTCCAAATTCTGTAGAGACAAACCGAGAGGTAATTGCTACATTCCATGTCATTATGAAGGGTGGCCAATCTCTATTAGGCAAGAAAACAGCAACACAACTATGTGTTAATAATCGGCTTAGAGGCGTGTCGAATTGAGAGGATGCTGCCTTTTCCAAAAATCAGGAACAGGCAAATAAAACTAGCCATCGATCCATACGTTAAGCCGGTCCAACAGCCAGTGCGACGGGTTCCAGTAGCGATTCAGGAAAAAGTGGAACAAAAATTGGAAGAAGCCTACCAACGCGATATAATAGAACAGGTGAACGGGCCAAGCGCGTGGATTTCACCGATCGTCATCGTTTATAAAAGCAATGGTGAGATAAGCTTATGCAGAGATATGGGCCAGGCAAATAAAGCTATTCTACGTGAGAACTACCCACTACCGACATTCGAAACATTCATGACCAAAGCAAGAGGCGCTAAGTTTTTTTCAAGACTAGACTTGAAAGAAGCTTACCACCAATTGGAACTACAAGAATCCAGTCGAGAAATCACTACTTTTATAACTCATAAAGGGTTATTTCGATACAAACGGCTACTTTTCGGTGTGAATTCGGCACCGGAGATTTTCCAGAGGATCCTCGCGGAAATATTGGCACCATGCAAGAATGCGCACAACTACTTAGACGATGTAATAATTTTTGGGCGGACAGAGGTGGAACACGATGAGGCAGTTCGCCAAGTGTTAAAAATATTCAAAGACAACGATGTGCTGTTGAACGATAGTAAATGTGAGTATAAAGGTTCAAAATTAAAAATTCTAGGGCATATACTATCCAGTAACGGCATTGCGGCGGATCCAGAAAAGGTAAAAGTGATTCTGGATTTTCGGCCACCGGAAACGAAGGAAGAATTAAGAAGCTTCCTGGGACTTGTTACATATCGTCGTCCCGGAGTTATCTCCTCGTATATCACAAAATCAAAAAATTTGAGATAAGCACGTTTTCCCGTGTACTTTTTCAAGATCTATCCATCTGTCGAGTCTCCAGGTTGATATACCTTATAGTTTACGAGATATTTGTGAGCTAAATAATTGTATATCCTTTAAAATGATAATTTCTACGCGTTATAGCATCGTATATCCATATTTTGTGGATATACTATGATTTATATATGAAATTTGCGCAGTAAAAAGTTGTTGCGTTATCTCATCGTATGTGCAAACAATTTTTTTTTTAAAGGAAACATTTTTTTATGTTACTTTTAAAAAAAAAAAAATATTTATTCGTGTGAAAAAAAAAAACAAAAGAAGCAAAAAAAAAAAAAACGATTCTCATAGCAACACTCCTAAAAAACTTTTCATTCTGAAAATAATGTGGAATGCTAATTATACTTAGAATATAACAAATTCCATTTCATTAAATTTATAATATAAAAAGTTATATTAAATTAATAAATTTTGAAAATATTTAACATATTCTTCTGGAAGATAGCTGAATAGACTCTCAATGTCTTTTTGTTTCTGTGGCGCAATTTGTTTTGGGGTTGAAATACTTATTTCAAATGGTTTTGCATTTTCGCTGAAAGATTTTTTGTACATTATATTGAATAAATCGTTCTTATTGTAATTAATTAATTTAATCTTATTGAAAGGCACTAACTAAAGCTAATGCAGGTAGTTCAGCTCCTTAAAACAAATGTGGAACGTTCTACCAACAACAATACCCATATCAATTCCTTATTTGCAGCTTAGTTGCTTACATTACATATAATAATTTAATTTCCCCAACAAAAAAACGAATTCTAATTTTTTTTTTAAATCTATGGCTGAGAAGAAGAACGACTTAACTCCACTTTTCTGTTTTTTGCGAAAAATCTATTTGAAAGGTGTAAATGTTTAGGTCACGGGAAAAGAATAAGAAGAGAAATGTGTATCATTTAAATAGGCACATTTTTAAGGTATCAGGTATGACTTTTGAATGCTACCTTTAATGTATAAAAAAAATTTCGCTATTTGATACAGTGGCAAGTCGTTTTTCTCAGGAAATGCGGAGTTAAGTCATTTTTGAACAAAAAGATTATGATTTGGACTCCTTTTTTTTTTTTAATATAAAAAGGATACTCAAATAACAAATTTCCTATATAACCTCATTAAAAAAAATTTAGTTATGTCGTTTTTCGTGTCAAAAAAAATAAAACAAAAAAATTTTTCAAATCTTTATTAAATCATTTGCTCGTATATCCACTTTCCAACACAGGTTGCCAAAAATGTGGCGTATACGATGAATTGTCAAAAATTCTTGGAATGAAAAAAACCCTATAACTTAAATAATTTTCCTAGTAACTTTAAATTAATGATCAGAAATAATAAAAAGTAAAGCATTTTATATAAGGAAAACAGAATCAACGATTTTCAACGAGCCATTTTTTTTATATTCCATGTTAAACTTTAAACTTCAATTTCCAAACAAAAGGTTGATTGTGATATACGAGGAGATAACTCTGGGACGACGATATGTGGGAAAATTCATTGCCGATTTGTCAGATGTTACAGAACCTTTGAGAGGGCTACTTAAGACTAATAGCATATTCACATGGTCAAGTGTTCAGGAAAAGGCATTTGGAGATCTCAAGGAAAAGCTGGCCCATATTCTGGAACTGTCCTATTTCAACCCTAAAAGAAGGACACAAGTTATCGCAGATGCAAGCCCGGTGGCTCTCGGAGGCGTGTTATTACAATTTACCGACAATAACGAGCCAGTAATAATAAGTTTCGCAAGCAAGAGTCTCTCAGAGGTGGAACGACGCTACTCCCAAACGGAGAAAGAGAGCCTTGTTTTGGTGTGGGCAGTTGAGAAATTCTTTTATTACCTTGCGGGACTGGAATTTGAACTCGTGACTGACCACAAACCTCTAGAGGCAATTTTCAAACCAACCTCTAAACCTCCAGCGAGAATCGAACGCTGGCTCTTAAGATTACAGGCATTTAAATTTAAAGTTTTATATCGTTCCGGTAAGGAAAACATAGCCGACTCGGTATCACGACTTTGCAAGATCAGAAAATGCGATTCTCTAGATGAAGGGGGTGATTATAACATTTGTCATATTATTTCTAGCGCTACACCAAAATCGATTCCAATATCTGAAATAGCTAGAACGAGCGCTGCTGATGAGGAGATATCCGCGGCCGTTACACAGGTTAAGAACGATAATTGGAAGCCGGACATGTCTAACTGCTACTACCCGTTCCGACACGAACTATCTACAGTTGGCACCGTCTTGTTATGAGGTACTAGAATTGTAATACCAAAAGTGCTACGGCAGAGGCTTCTTCAACTGGTGCACGAAGGCCACCCGGGTGAATCGGCGATGAAGCGTCGTGTGAGATCAAAAGTGTGGTGGCCTCAATATTTTATTATTAAATTTGAAAACAACAGAAGACAAAGCAAAAGTATATAGAATTAGAGGAATAAGACAGATATAGGATTTTCTTAGATGATGTAGAGGAGAAACAGATTATAAATGGCAAGAATTTTGAAAAAAGAAAAACATATCATATGTAAAAAAAATAGACAGTAAAAAAGAATGTTGATGGAAAAAGAAAAAACAAAGGACTCAATTCAACGACAGTGTCGTGGTTCACTTTTACGAAAGTGATATACCAGTTATGAACAGAGAAATCGGAACTTCAAAAATGTTGCAACCATCAAATTTAGATGAACAAACACATTTGATAACTTATTCCAAAAAAGTAGAAACACTAAGTGAGAAAACTGCTGAAATTGCAAAAAGTAAAAACGAAGATAAGAACCAGTTTTTGGTTTTCTTTTTATCTTTTGTGTACATATCTTCGCAATTTTAAAGGAATATTTATTTAGTTTGAGCAATGAAATAAGAAAATGGTTAAAAAGCCAAAATAAAGAACCTTGTATGAACCTGATTAGACACAGCCCCCAAACTTTCGAAACACAATGTTCCAGTTCAGTGTCGGACAACGCGTTTGTAGTTTTTCCTTGTGGACAAGCAGTAAACAAGGAGCTAAGCCTGTTAGTGGACACTGGCGCTTACACAAGTTTGATTAAATGGGAGGCGCTAAATAATGCAAAAGAAGTAAATGAATTTGAAACGAGGAGTTTAGTGGGAGCCTTCGGAGGCAATGTTAAAAGTAATGGAATAGTAGAAATGGTACATTCCGATATTGAAAACTTAAATTTTATGTTCCATGTTTTATCAAAAGGAAGAAAAATTCCGGTAGATGGGCTTATAGACAGAGATGAGCTCTGTAATTTCAGGAAAATAGTTTTTCATAAAAAAAAATGTATGCCAAATGTTTTCGTGGGAGGCACAATTACAGATATTCTAAGAGGAAAGGGCTATGTGCCCGTGTTAAACGTAAATAACACAGACATACTAATAGAACCTTTTGAGTTAAAATATGATTGTGCCACAGAATTTGAGCATTTAGGGATTCCGAACATAAATCAGTTGCAGAAAGGAGATACTGAAGATAAACGGTATGACCTTTTGATGAACTCAGTGAACCTTAACCGAGAGGAAGTAGGTACAGTCAATTAAAAAATAAATATATATATTTAGAGATTATGCATTCGGAGCTAAGTCAAGCAGAGTCACTTCAACTCGTCGTTCCCAACATCGATGAGATTTGTATTGCGGAGGCAGTTACGATCAAAGTGAGGGAAGCGAAATTGAGAAAAAAGAAACAAATGATAAAAAGGAACTATCTAGCGGTGGGGATGTTGTGAATAAAAAGTCGAATGTATTGGAGTACGAGTTCGACGAGGAGTTCGAGGGGTATTATTGTGGTAAAAATAGTAATAAAGAAGTTGAATTCGACAAGGAGGTCGAGAATAATTCTTGTGGTACTAGAAGAGATGGTACTAATGGTAATAAAGAAGTAAGTGAAGATATTTTGAAAGGAAACCCACCAGATAGAGATAGAAATCCCCATGAGAAGGTATCAGTTGAAAAAGTAACCCGTAATGAAGAATCAGAGTTTAGAGAGCTGACTTTGTACGAGTATTTCAAAAGTCCGAATGTAATGCAAATATCAATTCAAAAGTTTTTCTCCATTGTAAAAGTATCTGTTCTCAAACAAAGCAAATCTAAACTAAAATTATTGCTTATTAAGATAAAACATGCAAGAGATTTAAAAGATCTAGACAAATTTTTCGCCCATAACTACAATGTTCCGTAGCTTTATTAAAAATTCAAAATACTGTCCCAAAAACATAGGTTTATCTCGATTAAAACGAGAGCTGACTGTTTTTATCATTATTGTCTAGTGATGCCGCAAGACGAGACAAGACGAGATTAGGCTGCTCTCTCGTCTTGTATCGCCATGTAGCTAAAAATCTCTCGTCTTGTCTTGTCTTAGTCATTAAAGACAAGAGACTTGTTCTCGATACACGAGAGTCTCGTCTTTTGTCTCGTCGCGTCTTTTTTACGGCTGATAAATTTTTTTTTATGTGAAACAAACTTTGCGTTTGAAGCAGTAGCATCGTAATGCTAGCTTGGCTCATCGCATTAATTGTTCGTCTAATGCTCGTGAATGCGAGGGTTCGATCCTCGAGTGTGGCTATGGAAAATGGGTAAGTTTCTATTTTTTCTTTATTCATTATTAATTTTTTTATTTTAATTAATTTTATTTTTAAAGCCGCATTTGGAGCATTCCATAGAAAATTATACTTTTGCCCCGTGCAAACAGACAAAACCTAATATAATTACTCAAAAAATTTCGAAAGGGAATCTTATATCGTATAAAGTGTTTTAATATGTGTACAATAAAATAATCTTTTCTTCTAATTAAATATTTAAACATCAAAAATATCATGAATGTTATTTGTCCCGTACATGGAATGCTCCTATAGAATTCAAAACCTTAGCTTTTTTGACATCGCTTGTTTTTTTTTATTGAGAGGATTTTGACGTCAAATTCATGTAGATGAATCAAGGTGTATTAAATAAGGTGATAGCAGTTCTACAACAAGTACACCTCGACAAAAACAGGGAGGTTTTTTTCTTATGAGTACAGCCAAATTTTATCGCAATTTTAAAAATAAATTCAAGAAAAATGCACAAAAATACAACCTTATAAAATACACTTTGTAGATGAATCAAAATAATATTTTAAATTTTGACATCCTTTTTTATGTCAAATGTGTAAAAGCGCTTTTTTGCGTTTGAAATTGCTTAATTTCGTTGAAACAGTTCTCAAAGCTTGAAAGCGATTTTGAGGTTGTGCAATGAAGCGAAATTGCAAAGGTATTGCTTTATATGATGCACAACCAACCAAAGGACTGGCTATTACCCAAAAAGCACAAATAGGTAATCGATGGAGTGCATATTTTGAAGGAATTTTGATAAATGGTATCAAGTTTGGGCGGTGTAAGCTCTGTAAAAACAATAACATCTGCACCGACATTAAAATGTTGAATGGTAATACATCCGGATTAAAGTGGCACTTGGGTAAAAAGCACGAGGATATTTACTGCAAACTTTTCCCGAGAAACGAGAATTCTGATAAAAATGACGCGAAAACAGATAACATTGATGGAAATCCAAACAAGGTAAATATGTTTCCATTTCCATAAGCTCGGTTGCGCCAAGTGAAGCTACCGAATGGAAAACCTCATTTACCTATTTGAATCGGTTTTTTGATAAGGTTTTATTATTCTTAGATTGTAGATCAACGTACATTCCTTTTGGATTTACTAGAATGGATGTCCATCAAATATCTACCTTTAAACTTCTTCGACGACGAAGCAACACATAATTTTATGCGGGACAAGAGCCCTTATTATCAATACCCGAAAAGAACTGCCATGACAGATCTGGTCGCAGCAACATATAGAGATATGCGAGCCATAGTAATGCAGATTATACACAAAAATCCATCGAAAATTTCATTTACAATGGATGGATGGACATCAATTAGAGGGAAGTCTTACTATGGCATCACTGCCCACTTTATCGACGCATCCTGGAAAATGCATTCGCTCGCAGTTGATTTTATTCCGTGTAAAGGACAGCACTCGGGGATCGACATGGCCAACATGTTTTACACCTCCTTGAAGGAAGCAGAATTATTACGTAGGATCCAGGGTGTTACTCTCCATAATGCTTCTGTAAATACCGTTTTTATGAGGGCACTCCGCAAATTATTGGAAAAAGCTGGAATCGACTTCGATGTCGAGAATCAATATTTTCACTGCTTCGCACATGTCATAAATCTGACTGTTCAGGATATTTTGAAGATGCTAAAGGTCGACAGCTGTGAGGAGAATAACAACCACGAAATAGAATCGGATGAAGAGTTTATTGACGCCGCTATGGAAGAAAAGCTGAAAGAGGACACCAGTAATACACTCATCGCTAGAGTCCGCGTGATCTGCAAAAAGTTGAAGAATTCAGAGCAGTTGAAGGTCAAGTTGCACAATTGTTGCGTGGCATTCCAGGAAAACTTTTCTGATTTGCCTTTGGATGTTTCAACAAGGTGGAATAGTACGCATGATTTGATTGCCGTAGGGTTAAGAATGCAAAAATCTATTTCTGCTTTAGCGCAAAATGATGCTCTATTGAGTCATCTATATATTGCTTAAGATGAATGGATTTTGCTTGGAAAGTTGCGTAGCTTTCTGGAACGCTTCAAGAAATTTTCTACAATTTTGGGAGGGGAACGATATCCTACGATTTCTTCAGTCGCTGTAGGAATAAATATTTTACTCGATACAATAGAAGCGTTGTGTAAATCTCTTGATAAAAAAACCGATCGTGATGCAGTGGATGAAAAACTCATTCATGCTTTTCAAGCAGGACGAGATAAATTAATTAAGCATTACAACAAGGCAAACTGGATTTACGGTGCAGTATTAATTTTGGATCCACGACACAAGCTGGAGACATTTGAGAAAACAAAATGGGGCAAGGATCTTAAGAAGGTGTCGTATGAAAAATTCGAAGCGATTTTTCGAACAAGCTACGTTCCGCCATCTGACGCCATATCATCTGAGATTGCCTGCAGTAATGACTCTGATATTGCTGACTAGACTAAAGCACTGAACTCATTGTATAGTTTAGAAAAAAATCAGACCTGGAAAGGAGAAATCACAAATTATTAAAACCTTGATCGAGAGAATATGAACTAAGATATTCTGGAATGGTGGTCTCAACACGAGAAATCATTTCCTAATTTGGGAAGAATGGCACAAGATTACCTATCAATATGTGCATCGAACGTTCCTTCTGAAAGGTTATTCTCCAAAGCCGGACTGATAATACGGAAACATCGAAATCGATTGTCTGATAAAAACATTGAATTGTTATTGTGCATGAACTCCTGGTTCACGTCTGATTTGGCTCCAAATATAAAAGTCCAAATATTGAATTAAAACATCCATAAACAAATAAGTTAATATATTATCGGTTTGTCATAAACATCCTTCATCTTTTTAAAATAAAAAAACCAAGTTCTGAATACAAAATGCTAATTGTAATTGATTTCCATTGATTAAGCCGCCAAATAAGGGTTAGCTTCAAGGTTTAGCTTGAATATTTTTTGTTGCCAAATTTTAGGCTTTGGCCTCTTTTACAAATAAGTTGTGACAACATTGATTCTTGTCATCTTTAGATTTGACTTCTCTTATTTTGCTTTTTGTATACACATAATAATATAGTCGTTGCTATGCAAAACGTATTTAACCCTGGAAGGTTTTGTATAAAAACCCCAAAAAGATGAGCTTTATAATTTATTTTTATAGTTGTTCTAGACGTAAGTAACTGCATCCGGACGTTATTAGCTCCAGAGATGCTTCGGGTACGGTTTTTGACATATGCAGATGAATATTTGGAAATTTTTGCGATAGCGTACTTAATAGGGAAGTCCCGCAATTGAGGAAGTGGCTGCGAAAATTCGCTGTGTACTAACGAAACGCAAAATGATACAATCGATTGCAAAATATTTGGAAGTTCCAAATTTCCGGATGCGCATACGGATGTTCTCAAAATTTTTGGTACTAACCAAGCAAAACATGGTACTATCGGGTACTAAACTGGTACAAACGATTGCAAATAAAGAAACTTTTTCTTCAACTTAAATGCCAAGTTCACAGGGCTGCTAAGGTGATCGAAATGAAAGTCAACTCAAATGTTTTTGTCTCTTGACAAGAGACAAGACAAGACAAGTCAAGACTAGACAAGAGACTCTAATTCTCTTGTATCGCACAAGGGCGATGCGAGACAAGAGAGTCGTTCTCTTATCTCGTCTCTCGCACGATATTTCTCGTCTTGTCTCGGATTCTCGCTCTCTCGCGGTATCACTACATATCGGTTTTATAACTTAATTACATACCAGGATTTTATAATCAAGTTTTAGGGGGGAACGACTATTTTTTTATTAGCCAGTGCAAGCTAATTTTTTTAAGTTTCATCTGAGTCCGCTTCGCTTTGATATGCTTGCGCCAGGTCAGCCTTCTATCTAAATGAACTCTGAGGTATGTTATTTCTTCAATTTGAGGGATTCGAATGTTATTAAGGAATGCGTCAGGAGAGACGCCTCTTTTAAGTGTAAATATAATGTGACGAGATTTTTTTGCGTTAACTTTAATACGCCAACGGGATAACCAGTTTTGGATATTCTTTAAATGTGCTTGGAGCTGGTTGGTTGCCACCAACACGTTTTTGTGTCTACTTAGAAACTTAGCAAACGTGGATGTGAAAATTTGACCACTAATAGGAATGTTAGCTGTAAATAAAAGGTATAAAAAAGGACCGGCAACGCTCCATTGCGGAACTCCGGCATTAATCACAAAGCCTTTTGTATTAATGAATTTTCTTTTACTTGGAATTTTTTATTACTCAGATAAGAATTTAAGACTGTGTTGTAGTATAGTGTGCACAGCGCTCAAACTGTGTCGAGCGCACAAATGTCACTAAATTACAACGTAGGGTACCAAGCGCTCAGACAATGTCGAGCGTATAATAGTCCCCGTATTTCCTTTATCAAATAAAAGACACCAACAAATAGGTTTTAATCCTTTATTTAACAAAATGAATCCTATACTTCCAAATATAAATATCCCTATTGCTTGACTATTAACTTCTCCGTCGTGGCCCTTTGGTGAGTACGCTCGCAGAAGTCCCCTTCCAGTCATCGAAGCTCCGTTTATATAGATTGATATTGCTGATCTTGCAGTATCAGAATTCCCATTGTCAGCGATCGTCGTCGATTCTTCCCGAAAAGCTTGACCGCGACTTTCACCTGCCATTGTACCAACATTGCCATATTGTTGTTGTTACTACATACAGCTATTCCGATGTTCTTTTGTAATTGTTGTTGCTCTTACGTAAAAACTCTTGACGTGTGTTGTTGTTGTTATTGCCAGCGATTGGATTGCAATTGTGCATTCGCTGCGCCAGCGCTGATGTTTGTCATTCGAGCATATACTGTGCCGGTGTTGTTGTTGTTGCAAGCGGCCGAACTGCATATCTGCATTTGTCAGCAATTTACGCTGGACAGTGCTTTTGAGTAGCATGGAATCACCTTGAAGTAGAAATTCATAAATGCAGGTCACTGCCTTTTGCTTTTAGCTTTCTTTCCTTTTGTTTATGCTTCATTCGCACTTTGTTGTTTTGAGTTAGTTGCGAGCGTGTAGAAGGAGGAGGAAAAATATGTTTGTGAGTCTAAGAGAGATCGCGACTCACAACATCCCTCCCCCCTTTGAAAAGTGGTGAGCTGTTGATGTACGGATAGCCATCATTTGAATTCTTATGTTGCAAAATTTTGTTAGTAAGACGGCTGCTGTAGTTGTTTATTTTAACGGCTGCTGCTGCGGCTGGTACGCTACACGTTAATTGATGTAAGTCCTTTATAGTGTCAATTGACGGCTGCTGGCTATGATTGCTGTATTATGTGTCGACTGTCTTCAATGCCGTTATATTGTCGGTGCATGTTACATTGTACGCTATGGCTGTTGATTAAATGTCTGCTACTGCTGGTACGCTGCTCGTTGAATGAGGTGAAGGGTGTTATATGTTCCATCATAGAAAACGGCTGTGCCTATTAACGGCTGCTGTTGCGGCTGGGGTACTGCCAAGGCTGTTATATTGCAGCCCCCTCCCCTTTTCTTGAGAAAGAGCTGCTATCGAAGATGCTGGTGACGTACTCGAGCCCGTTGAATTATATCTATTGTATTTCTACACATTTTCTTCATCTTATATTTTCTTATTTTCCAAAAATTCTTTTATCTAAGTACATGTCATTTCAATATTTATTTATAATTTAATGAAAAGCTTCGATTCTGTACGTTCTTCCTCACATAAAACATTTAAAAAATATTTTTTTTTCTTTTTTTTTTTTCATTTTTTCTCTTTTACCATCAATTTCAAATTTTCTTTTATAATATTTTTTTTTTCTTCTCTCTCTTATTTGTCTTAAATTGTACTTTCACTTTAAGAGTTTGAAAAAACCTTTAATTTAAAAGTTTTTGTTACCTTTATTTTGAGGTTTTTGTCTGCGAATATAAATTTCTTCTTCTACCGTTTTTTTTTTTTTTTTTTTTTTTTTTTTTTTTTTTTTTTTGTACTTAATAATAAGTATATTGTTTGTCATTTAGGTTTTATTATTCTTAGATTGTAGATCAACGTACATTCCTTTTGGATTTACTAGAATGGATGTCCATCAAATATCTACCTTTAAACTTCTTCGACGACGAAGCAACACATAATTTTATGCGGGACAAGAGCCCTTATTATCAATACCCGAAAAGAACTGCCATGACAGATCTGGTCGCAGCAACATATAGAGATATGCGAGCCATAGTAATGCAGATTATACACAAAAATCCATCGAAAATTTCATTTACAATGGATGGATGGACATCAATTAGAGGGAAGTCTTACTATGGCATCACTGCCCACTTTATCGACGCATCCTGGAAAATGCATTCGCTCGCAGTTGATTTTATTCCGTGTAAAGGACAGCACTCGGGGATCGACATGGCCAACATGTTTTACACCTCCTTGAAGGAAGCAGAATTATTACGTAGGATCCAGGGTGTTACTCTCCATAATGCTTCTGTAAATACCGTTTTTATGAGGGCACTCCGCAAATTATTGGAAAAAGCTGGAATCGACTTCGATGTCGAGAATCAATATTTTCACTGCTTCGCACATGTCATAAATCTGACTGTTCAGGATATTTTGAAGATGCTAAAGGTCGACAGCTGTGAGGAGAATAACAACCACGAAATAGAATCGGATGAAGAGTTTATTGACGCCGCTATGGAAGAAAAGCTGAAAGAGGACACCAGTAATACACTCATCGCTAGAGTCCGCGTGATCTGCAAAAAGTTGAAGAATTCAGAGCAGTTGAAGGTCAAGTTGCACAATTGTTGCGTGGCATTCCAGGAAAACTTTTCTGATTTGCCTTTGGATGTTTCAACAAGGTGGAATAGTACGCATGATTTGATTGCCGTAGGGTTAAGAATGCAAAAATCTATTTCTGCTTTAGCGCAAAATGATGCTCTATTGAGTCATCTATATATTGCTTAAGATGAATGGATTTTGCTTGGAAAGTTGCGTAGCTTTCTGGAATGCTTCAAGAAATTTTCTACAATTTTGGGAGGGGATCGATATCCTACGATTTCTTCAGTCGCTGTAGGAATAAATATTTTACTCGATACAATAGAAGCGTTGTGTAAATCTCTTGATAAAAAAACCGATCGTGATGCAGTGGATGAAAAACTCATTCATGCTTTTGAAGCAGGACGAGATAAATTAATTAAGCATTACAACAAGGCAAACTGGATTTACGGTGCAGTATTAATTTTGGATCCACGACACAAGCTGGAGACATTTGAGAAAACAAAATGGGGCAAGGATCTTAAGAAGGTGTCGTATGAAAAATTCGAAGCGATTTTTCGAACAAGCTACGTTCCGCCATCTGACGCCATATCATCTGAGATTGCCTGCAGTAATGACTCTGATATTGCTGACTAGACTAAAGCACTGAACTCATTGTATAGTTTAGAAAAAAATCAGACCTGGAAAGGAGAAATCACAAATTATTAAAACCTTGATCGAGAGAATATGAACTAAGATATTCTGGAATGGTGGTCTCAACACGAGAAATCATTTCCTAATTTGGCAAGAATGGCACAAGATTACCTATCAATATGTGCATCGAACGTTCCTTCTGAAAGGTTATTCTCCAAAGCCGGACTGATAATACGGAAACATCGAAATCGATTGTCTGATAAAAACATTGAATTGTTATTGTGCATGAACTCCTGGTTCACGTCTGATTTGGCTCCAAATATAAAAGTCCAAATATTGAATTAAAACATCCATAAACAAATAAGTTAATATATTATCGGTTTGTCATAAACATCCTTCATCTTTTTAAAATAAAAAAACCAAGTTCTGAATACAAAATGCTAATTGTAATTGATTTCCATTGATTAAGCCGCCAAATAAGGGTTAGCTTCAAGGTTTAGCTTGAATATTTTTTGTTGCCAAATTTTAGGCTTTGGCCTCTTTTACAAATAAGTTGTGACAACATTGATTCTTGTCATCTTTAGATTTGACTTCTCTTATTTTGCTTTTTGTATACACATAATAATATAGTCGTTGCTATGCAAAACGTATTTAACCCTGGAAGGTTTTGTATAAAAACCCCAAAAAGATGAGCTTTATAATTTATTTTTATAGTTGTTCTAGACGTAAGTAACTGCATCCGGACGTTATTAGCTCCAGAGATGCTTCGGGTACGGTTTTTGACATATGCAGATGAATATTTGGAAATTTTTGCGATAGCGTACTTAATAGGGAAGTCCCGCAATTGAGGAAGTGGCTGCGAAAATTCGCTGTGTACTAACGAAACGCAAAATGATACAATCGATTGCAAAATATTTGGAAGTTCCAAATTTCCGGATGCGCATACGGATGTTCTCAAAATTTTTGGTACTAACCAAGCAAAACATGGTACTATCGGGTACTAAACTGGTACAAACGATTGCAAATAAAGAAACTTTTTCTTCAACTTAAATGCCAAGTTCACAGGGCTGCTAAGGTGATCGAAATGAAAGTCAACTCAAATGTTTTTGTCTCTTGACAAGAGACAAGACAAGACAAGTCAAGACTAGACAAGAGACTCTAATTCTCTTGTATCGCACAAGGGCGATGCGAGACAAGAGAGTCGTTCTCTTATCTCGTCTCTCGCACGATATTTCTCGTCTTGTCTCGGATTCTCGCTCTCTCGCGGTATCACTACATATCGGTTTTATAACTTAATTATATACTAGGATTTTATAATCAAGTTTTAGGGGGGAACGACTATTTTTTTATTAGCCAGTGCAAGCTAATTTTTTTAAGTTTCATCTGAGTCCGCTTCGCTTTGATATGCTTGCGCCAGGTCAGCCTTCTATCTAAATGAACTCTGAGGTATGTTATTTCTTCAATTTGAGGGATTCGAATGTTATTAAGGAATGCGTCAGGAGAGACGCCTCTTTTAAGTGTAAATATAATGTGACGAGATTTTTTTGCGTTAACTTTAATACGCCAACGGGATAACCAGTTTTGGATATTCTTTAAATGTGCTTGGAGCTGGTTGGTTGCCACCAACACGTTTTTGTGTCTACTTAGAAACTTAGCAAACGTGGATGTGAAAATTTGACCACTAATAGGAATGTTAGCTGTAAATAAAAGGTATAAAAAAGGACCGGCAACGCTCCATTGCGGAACTCCGGCATTAATCACAAAGCCTTTTGTATTAATGAATTTTCTTTTACTTGGAATTTTTTATTACTCAGATAAGAATTAAAGACTGTGTTGTAGTATAGTGTGCACAGCGCTCAAACTGTGTCGAGCGCACAAATGTCACTAAATTACAACGTAGGGTACCAAGCGCTCAGACAATGTCGAGCGTATAATAGTCCCCGTATTTCCTTTATCAAATAAAAGACACCAACAAATAGGTTTTAATCCTTTATTTAACAAAATGAATCCTATACTTCCAAATATAAATATCCCTATTGCTTGACTATTAACTTCTCCGTCGTGGCCCTTTGGTGAGTACGCTCGCAGAAGTCCCCTTCCAGTCATCGAAGCTCCGTTTATATAGATTGATATTGCTGATCTTGCAGTATCAGAATTCCCATTGTCAGCGATCGTCGTCGATTCTTCCCGAAAAGCTTGACCGCGACTTTCACCTGCCATTGTACCAACATTGCCATATTGTTGTTGTTACTACATACAGCTATTCCGATGTTCTTTTGTAATTGTTGTTGCTCTTACGTAAAAACTCTTGACGTGTGTTGTTGTTGTTATTGCCAGCGATTGGATTGCAATTGTGCATTCGCTGCGCCAGCGCTGATGTTTGTCATTCGAGCATATACTGTGCCGGTGTTGTTGTTGTTGCAAGCGGCCGAACTGCATATCTGCATTTGTCAGCAATTTACGCTGGACAGTGCTTTTGAGTAGCATGGAATCACCTTGAAGTAGAAATTCATAAATGCAGGTCACTGCCTTTTGCTTTTAGCTTTCTTTCCTTTTGTTTATGCTTCATTCGCACTTTGTAGTTTTGAGTTAGTTGCGAGCGTGTAGAAGGAGGAGGAAAAATATGTTTGTGAGTCTAAGAGAGATCGCGACTCACAACATCCCTCCCCCCTTTGAAAAATGGTGAGCTGTTGATGTACGGATAGCCATCATTTGAATTCTTATGTTGCAAAATTTTGTTAGTAAGACGGCTGCTGTAGTTGTTTATTTTAACGGCTGCTGCTGCGGCTGGTACGCTACACGTTAATTGATGTAAGTCCTTTATAGTGTCAATTGACGGCTGCTGGCTATGATTGCTGTATTATGTGTCGACTGTCTTCAATGCCGTTATATTGTCGGTGCATGTTACATTGTACGCTATGGCTGTTGATTAAATGTCTGCTACTGCTGGTACGCTGCTCGTTGAATGAGGTGAAGGGTGTTATATGTTCCATCATAGAAAACGGCTGTGCCTATTAACGGCTGCTGTTGCGGCTGGGGTACTGCCAAGGCTGTTATATTGCAGCCCCCTCCCCTTTTCTTGAGAAAGAGCTGTTGTCGAAGATGCTGGTGACGTACTCGAGCCCGTTGAATTATATCTATTGTATTTCTACACATTTTCTTCATCTTATATTTTCTTATTTTCCAAAAATTCTTTTATCTAAGTACATGTCATTTCAATATTTATTTATAATTTAATGAAAAGCTTCGATTCTGTACGTTCTTCCTCACATAAAACATTTAAAAAATATTTTTTTTTCTTTTTTTTTTTTTCATTTTTTCTCTTTTACCATCAATTTCAAATTTTCTTTTATAATATATTTTTTTTTTCTTCTCTCTCTTATTTGTCTTAAATTGTACTTTCACTTTAAGAGTTTGAAAAAACCATTAATTTAAAAGTTTTTGTTACCTTTATTTTGAGGTTTTTGTCTGCGAATATAAATTTCTTCTTCTACCGTTTTTTTTTTTTTTTTTTTTTTTTTTTTTTTTTTTTTTTTTTGTACTTAATAATAAGTATATTGTTTGTCATTTAACATATATAATTTGCTTTTCTATTTCTTAATATTTTTTTGTTTTAATATTCCCTTATATTTGGTGAATGGGTTTAAAATACTTATATATTTATATACTATTTTCTTTTTCATTTGAATATATATGTATATAATTTTTATTCGAATATATAAGTATATAAAGATTTTTCTTCCATTCTTTTTATTTTCAAATTTTTAACATGGTTCGATTTTTTATTGAATGATGTTTTAATTAATAGTGATAAAACTGAATTTAGGTTTAAATGAGTGCGTTTTTTTGTTGATATAGGTTATAATTTTTTGTTTAATTAAATTTTTTTTGTATAAGTATATATTTTTTATATGAATTCATTTCATCTTCTTCCGAATTTTTAATTTATACGATTTCTTTTTTTCTTCTCTTCTTTTTCAAATAAGTAGTAAATGATTTTATCTAACTGCAAAAATACCTATATTTGCAAGGTATTGCCTTGAATTGAACGTCTTCTGAGTATATACAAATATTTTGTAAATATCTGTATATGGTTGTTTATACTCACCACTGTAATTGGCTTTGCTTACTCTACCGGCTCGGTATAGCTTTGTTTTTTGTTCCGACTTCTTGGTTAACCTAAAAAATAATTAAAATTCATATTATGTACCCTGAGCCCCTCCTGGTTGTTTCAGAGTCGTGGCTCTCTTTGCCTATAAAGGTGCCCTTACAATATGAGATAAAACCGATGTTGCAAAAACTTTAAAATTCGTATGTTAAATATTTTAAAAACAATTTTGGTTTTTAACTCTATTCCGAAAATTTTTTCAATCATTTGTTTTTCGTCGCCATTCCTTATATAGATATCGCAATAAGCGATATTAAAAAGAAATTTATTTTGTGACAATAATTATAAAAACAGTCAGCTCTCGTTTGAAATCGAGATAAACAGATGTTTTTGGAAAAAATGTTTTTTTTTATCAGACTACGGCACATTGAAGTTATGGGCGAATATTTTTCCCAGAGATTTTGAATTCATTAATTGTTTTATCTTAAATTCCAGGACTTTACATTTGGCCTTTGAAAAACTCTTACTGCCCGGTTTTACTGTATTGAAGAAAATTGTTACCGCGTTTTGCATTGCCTTTGGACTTTTGAAATAAGACGTCAAATTTCTAAAATCTGCTGCTTCATTAAATATTGCTATTTCAACTGATTCCTTCTCATGGGGATTTTTATGTCTATCTGGTGGGTTTTCTTTCATAATATCTTCACCTACTTCTTTATTACCATTAGTACCATCTCTTCTAGTACCAAAAGAATTGCCCTCGACCTCCTTGTCGAATTCAACTTCTTTATTACTATTTTTACAACAAAAACTATTATCGACCTCCTCGTCGAACTCGTAGTCCATTTCATTCAACTTTTTATTAACAATATCCCCACCGCTAGATAGTACCTTCTTATCCTCAATTTCTTCTTTCTGAATTTTCATATCGTTCAACACTAATTTCAAGCAAATCGGTGCCACTTTCGCTTCCCTCGCTTTGATCGTAACTGCCTCTGCAATACAAATCTTATCGATGCTGGGAACGACGAGTTAAAGTGACTCGTTTTTATTCATCAAATTTTCAATTCTTTGGCCTTCTTTAGCTGGTTCGTTTTTATTATCTACCTGGCAAAGAGATATGATACTTTCTTTATCTTGTCCCTTTTCTTCAATTTCATATAAATTTTCTTTTTGGATAATTACATCGCCAAAGTTTACGTTTGGTTTCATCATTTTTCTTTTACATAATAATTCTTTTCCACTGTCTATGTTTTTTAGCTTAAAGCTTTTAGAATCTTCTTCTACCTCTTCTAAGAGTATTTTTGAAAATTCTAGCTCCTCTAATTTATTTTCTTCCTTGTTATCTACGAATTCTACTTTCTCTTTATTTGAGGAGACTAGATTAGGCCTATAAATTTTGACATTTAATATGGCGTTCCGGTCTATTGGCCTTGACCGGGCCGCTACTAGTTTCCCTGACAATAATTTATCGCTTTTTGCTCTCTACAAAATTTGGATATATGTCCAAACTGTGAGCAATTGAAACATTGAATATTTGCGTTATTCGAAGGTTGGTTTCTTTAATTTCCTCCCGCGTTAAAATTTTCTGCTCTAATTCTACTAAAATTTCTCCCTCTGTGTTGATTCTGGACTCGCCCAAATGAATAATTATTTTGTTGTTGAGGGTTCTGCATATTATTTTTTTCCTGCCTTTGTCTTCAAAAGGGGTTGCTCGAATGACCATTTAACTGACAAATATTGCAAAATAACGATTTCATTTTATTAAAACAATTCACCTCTAAATGACCTATTTTTCCACAATATGTGCATATTTGCGGATTTAAACTCATAGCCGTAACATTTTTATAGTTACATTGTTCACTATATTGGTGTCCATATTGAGCACAACTGGTGCAAAAAGGCGTATTTTTTCTTTGTGCACAGATATCCCAAGTATGGCCCTCTAAATTGCAAAAAGAACACTTAATCTTTTGTGTTCCTACTGGGGGTGTTTTGTTTATGGAATAGATGTTTCGACTGTTTTCTGCATGGAGGTCTTCTGACTCTTCTGCTAGTTTTATCAAGTCTGAAATTTGTTTATTCTTTGAACCTTCTAGTCTATTCTGCATATACGGATTTTTTACCCCAAAGATGAATTTGTTGGTTGCCAGTTTCCTATATTCGGCTAATGCAGATGATGCTTCTATGTCATTCCAGGATTTTTTAATTAAAGCTTCTGCTTCATTTAATAAAAATTCTAATCTACCACCGAATGCTGATGCTCTCTCGTCATTATTTTGCTCTAAGATTGCTATTTCTGACCTAATAGTTTCAAGGGTTCGTCTATTTAAAAATTCTCTCTTTATCAAATCACAAAGCTCATCTAAGTTACTTATTGATCTCTGGCTTACTTTCATGTAGGCCATGCCTGTTAATCTGTTTTTTATGCATTTTATAACGTCTATTATATTAAAGTTGCCCACAACGCTTTTAAGTAACTCGATACCAGTGATAAATTTATCTACTTCTAAGCTCAACTCTGGATTGTTCGACCCTGAAAAGTATGGTACAAGTCTGTTTACCTTTTGCATCAATTCATCTACTTGCATATTAGTGGTCATGTTTATTGTTGGTAAATTTATATTCGTGGGTGTTAAAAACGATCTGTATTTGTCCTTGTTTGGGTTTGCCTCTCTTACTAACTCCCTTGCTTCACGTAAAATGATGTCTGAATCGCCGTCGAATACCTTCAATTTATCCTTAAGTATATCTATTTCTTTTTCTATGTGTACTTTGCAAAATAGGACTCAAGATGATAAAATAGTGTTTCTTGTACTCACCTGTATCATGTTTGTTGATCAATATTTTATTCTTCGTTGCACAGCTACCGTTGATAATTTATTTAAAAAAAAAAACTTATTTTTACTTTTTATAGGGATATTTACTTTGAAAGTATTGGTATTCTTCAAAAAAAAATATTCTACAAGCGTTTTACCATACAATCTTGCTTACGAATTTTTATTCGGCTTGTCTTGGTAATAACTAATTACTGTTTAAGACTGTCACAGCCCCAATTCAAGGCGAATTTTCGTAGCCGATCATGTATGTACACTTTTGATATAAAATTTTAATATTCTTTCAAGCTTTTTGCTCAGTTATATTGGCAAGCAAACCTTGTCGATATAAACTTTGCTTAAAAATTATAGTCGCTAATGCAGTTCAATTTGACGAGCTTTTCTGCAAGTTTGGTAATAACTAATTACTGTTTAAGACTGTCACAGCCCCAATTTAGCTGAATAGCGTCATAAATTAAACCGCACAACGATCAATAATTTAAAAAAAAACTTTTAGAGAACTGATTTCGATCCAACTGAAAGTCAGTCGAATACCGGCTGCGCCATAAATGTTGTAGTATAGTGTGCACAGCGCTCAAACTGTGTCGAGCGCACAAATGTCACTAAATTACAACGTAGGGTACCAAGCGCTCAGACAATGTCGAGTGTATAATAGTCCCCGTATTTCCTTTATCAAATAAAAGACACCAACAAATAGGTTTTAATCCTTTATTTAACAAAATGAATCCTATACTTCCAAATATAAATATCCCTATTGCTTGACTATTAACTTCTCCGTCGTGGCCCTTTGGTGAGTACGCTCGCAGAAGTCCCCTTCCAGTCATCGAAGCTCCGTTTATATAGATTGATATTGCTGATCTTGCAGTATCAGAATTCCCATTGTCAGCGATCGTCGTCGATTCTTCCCGAAAAGCTTGACCGCGACTTTCACCTGCCATTGTACCAACATTGCCATATTGTTGTTGTTACTACATACAGCTATTCCGATGTTCTTTTGTAATTGTTGTTGCTCTTACGTAAAAACTCTTGACGTGTGTTGTTGTTGTTATTGCCAGCGATTGGATTGCAATTGTGCATTCGCTGCGCCAGCGCTGATGTTTGTCATTCGAGCATATACTGTGCCGGTGTTGTTGTTGTTGCAAGCGGCCGAACTGCATATCTGCATTTGTCAGCAATTTACGCTGGACAGTGCTTTTGAGTAGCATGGAATCACCTTGAAGTAGAAATTCATAAATGCAGGTCACTGCCTTTTGCTTTTAGCTTTCTTTCCTTTTGTTTATGCTTCATTCGCACTTTCTTGTTTTGAGTTAGTTTGCGAGCGTGTAGAAGGAGGAGGAAAAATATGTTTGTGAGTCTAAGAGAGATCGCGACTCACAACAACTGCATGAACATTTTTAGGGAGAAAATGCCTGATTTTAAATTTCAGCCCATCATGCCAAACTTTGTCGAATGCTTGTTGAATATCTAAAAATACCGCAGAGCAGTATTCTCTTTTTCGTATGCGATTCTTATTTCGTTTGTAATTCGATTAATTTGCTCTATTATACCGTATTTTTCCCTAAATCCAAACTGATGAGAAGGAATAATGTTTTGTTCTAGTAAGAATGACGACAATTTCGGAATAAGTAGTTTTTCAATTAGTTTCAAGAGACACGGAAGAAGACTAATCGGCCTGTAGGACGAGGGTTGAGAAGGATTTTTACCTTGTTTCCGTACCATAATTATGACCGCTCTCTTCCAGTCATGTAGCAAATGATCATACTTTATTATTGCATTAAAAAGGTTTGTTATAAACACCACTACAATCAAAGGTAAGTTTTTTAACATTTCCGGAGTACTCAAATCATACCCTGAAGCTTTTTTGCAGACTAATTTATGCTTAATGACGTCAATGATTTGACTGGGAGTTATTTCGTCGTGCAATTGTTGAGTGTTTTTAGAACTTGTAGTGGAAGTCGACCTTAAGAAGAATTGAAAACAACAACAACCAAAACAACAAAAAAAACAAGTAAGAAAGCTAAAGTCGGCCAAGCCCGGCTTTGAAATACCCAGCGTCCCGACGTTATGAGCGCACTATGTTTTGCTTTTCTATTTGTAGGCGTGGCAGTGGGCGAGCCACATTAAATATTTTGCTACATCTTTCATTCGCCTTGATGAACCTATGTTGCGAATTTGAAGCTTCTACGCCTTTTACTTTGGAAGTAACAAAAAATCTTAATTTGTGGGCGTGGCAGTGGGCGGGCCACATTAAATATTTACCAACACCTTTCATTTGCCTTGGTCAACCTATGTTGTGATTTTGAAGCTTCTACGCCTTTTATCGCGGAAGTTTTGCCTTTTACTTCACAAGTTACGATAAGCCCTTATTTGTGGGCGTGGCGCAAGGAGGGCGGCGTCCATTTTTTTCCAGGATATGTCCCTTTTTGAAGTTTACCAGAACACTAAATTTCAATGGAATGTGTTAAGTGTTTCGCAAGTTACAAACATTTTACTGAAAACACAATAAATTCATTTGTGGGCGTGGCAGTGGGCAGATGTCTCCCATTTTTACTAAGGATCATACTGATGCCCCGATATACATGTGCGCCAAATATCGTTTTCATTGGCTCAGCTGTTTCGGAGGAGATCCGACCACGGACAGACGGACAGACGGACAGACGGACATGTCTAAGTTCATTCAGTTTTTGATCCTGGTCATTTCTATATATATTTGGCTATATCTCCGGAGCTTTATTCTCCCTGTTACAAGATTCGCACAAAACTAATATACCCCGCTTACGCTGGGTATAAAAAGAGAAGTCAAATATTGCTTGCTCGGAACACGGCATTTCAATCTCTCTTGATGTTCATAAAAATTGCTCTTACGCAGGCTCACTCACACGCATTAGTTCAAAGTTATCGGCTTTCCCTTAGGGCTCATTTGCTTACGAACTAAAAATCACTTGAGTTTACCGTTGATCCTACGCAGCCTTTAGCACAGGTACTAGTTCGAACTAATTGTCTTTTCTTAGCTCCTCATTTGCTTACGAACTAAAATCTCCTGATTGTACCGCTAGCGCTATCCCATGTCTTGAAGTCATCATAGTTCGAAAACAACTCTTCATACAATTCTTGCTCACGAATTTATTTCTCAGAGTGCAGCTAGTATGATAGTCTCTGCAAAGGTTGGTTAGCGAGGATAGTCTAGGCTAGCGATCAGAAAATGGTTTGACGCGTGTGCGAAAAGTTCGCTCTACCCTTCTTCTAAATCACAAATTGATAGAAAAAAAAGGAAGTTCTTTTGTTCCTAAGAGAAAAAAAAGGCAAAAGTCCAGTAGCCAAAGTGGAAATTAAAGTATCGTCCGTCTTTCTGAATCGTTCTATCTGCCGAGACTATACGAAGTCCGAAAAGTTGATTAGTTCGCGGAAAACCAAGTTAAGTTTCCGTTCCGGCGCGTTCCACGAAGAAAGAACGAAAAGAAAAAAAAAACTCCGCAGAAAAGCCTAGAACTTTACAAAAAAAAATAAATAAATAAGAAAAAACACCAAGTTTGAGACAAAATTTAAGAACGATAAACCTCAGGAAACTTCCTAAAAGTGTACTCCACGTGTCAGAGCGATATCCTACGCATACATGCTGTTATTTTGTACCTCCAACTGTTCCCCGTGGCAACTACCAACCGGATGGACTAAGGGCCATATTGGAAGGCAAATTGCGTCGCTGAAACCAGATAAGACCTTCTATGTTTTCTTGCTGATATATTTTATTTTAATATACAAAATTTCTTTTGCGCACTACTCTTACAAAAACAAAAAAAATAATAAAAAACAAAAACAAAAAAAATACACCTGTATAAAAGAAAAAAAATTTTTTTTTTTAAATTTCCAATTTCTAAAAAAATTTTTTTTTTTGAAATTTCCAATTTCTAAATAAATTTATATTATGCCATAGTTACTAAGTGTTGGTCATGACCAAAATTTCGTAGTTCACAGGATTCGGGCCTAATATGCCTGCCACACGTAGATCGAAATTGCTCAATTTCAGAACAAAATTGAAATTGCCTCAATTTCAAATGTCAAATTTGTTCTGAAATTTTTTGAAATTGCTCAATTTCGATCTACGTGTGGCAGGCATATAACGCTATTCGGTTTTCTTATTTCCAAATAAAAAAAAAATTTAATAAAAGCAAAAAAAGGGTACAGTAAAAACTTTCGTTTACTACAAAAATAAGAGGAAAAGAAAAAAAAAAACAAGCCAAAAACCGAAAATATATACTATAAATAAAAGTTCTGGCTTAATTTTTGTATCAAATCTTTTAGCCCTATTTTCGGGAGCAGCGATTCCCAAATCTTGTGTGACAAAATAAAAGTGTTCTCAAATTGCTAGATTGTATAAGTGATAATATATGCTCTACAAATGTAAGTCAGTCGAAACAATTTTCATTTTGTAAATTTTTTATTTGTTTTCAAAGTGGTACTCAAAGAAAGCTTTCTTTTGTTAAATGTGGGAGCGGTACAGAATTCCCAGTTACAAAATTCCCAGTATCATAATTCCCATTTTTTTCATTCCCAGGGTACGAAATTCCCATTTACAAAATTCCCATTTAGAAATTCCCATTTTTACAAAATTCCCATGCTACAAAATTCCCATGTTACAAAATTCCCACAGTAAAAATTTCACACTTTTTATCAAAAATGTCGATTACAAAACTCCCATATTTCGAAATTCCCATTTACAAAATTCCCATAAATAAAAATTCCCATTTTTCGAAATTCCAGTATTAAGATACATAAATACATACACAAAGTGAACAATAAAAGGAACATGCACTGTGGTACTTTGGAAAAAATTCAAGCTTTATTTATTCTTAACCACATTTTTATGATTACAAGGAGAATTCAATAACTGATATTTAGGAAAATCTCAAATTTTTGGCAATGCTTTTTAAATAAGATTTTTTGCCCAAATGTTCTCTTTGCCGTATAACTCTTCTTAATCGTCTGTTTCTTATTTCTGTTTTTCGCTTTTTTAAGGTGCGCTCCCCATTTTCTCTTCTTGATATTTCAGCCTTCACAATGATAAGTTCCTTTCTCAGGTCGCTTATTAATCTGTACAAGCCGCAATGTCTTTTCCCAACTACAACGTTCAACCGGCGATGCCAAGCCTCCACACTGTTTTGTGTTCTCGGGTATGCTTCGTTGTGTGGTCTGGAGCAGTCTTGTACAGACCAAAACTTGGAAGGATATCGTTATTGTCCTCGAATGGAACGAATATAATTCTTTTTGAACCACTTGCATACTTTTTTAACATCTTCATCGTGGGTACTGTTAACCAATTTGTGGAAGTATTGAGGAACTTCATCGGGCGGCACAAACGCCAAACTTTCAATCATCAGAATTTGGATGGAACAATCCTCGCAATTTCCGTATTTTCGTGTTAATCTACAAAAAATGATACGATAAATATAATTTTCAATTTTAATTTCATTTTAAGCCTACCTTTCTTTCTGAATTTTCCGCCAAATTACACAGGTATACAAGGTTTTGGACCAGAGAAACTGGATAGCGACCCTATAGGAATTTTTCGTGCTGATTCCGAATCTGGTACCCGTTTTTCTCTATCACGTCAAGTTTTTCAAGAGTCCTCCAACTATTTTTATGTAGTTGTCGCTTTTTTTATTTCCCAAAAAATTTCCCACAACGTCTTTAAATGATGACCAAGCAGCTGCTTCTATAGTTGACAGATGTTTCGAAAAGTGTTCATCACGCATGATTTTTCTGATGTCTGGTCCAATAAAAACACCTTCTTTAATTTTGGCATAGGAAATTTTCGGAAAAAATTTAATCAAATATTGGAAGGCTGGTCCATCTCGCTGCAGCGCCTTTACCTTTATCGATATTATTTGTTTATTTGAAAGAATTTGTCAACATTTAAAAAATTTCGTTTTTGTCATTTTCAGCGAAAATCCTCATAAAATTAGAACGACGCAACGGATTTTTTTTGTTTTAGGCTCAAAACTTTTTCAATTGATTTTTCTTTCATTCAAAGTATTAAGACCTGGAATACCAGCCTTGGTTCGGAAATTATAACCATTTGAATTTCAAGTTTTTAAACAAAATCGCTAAAAATTGGAAATCAGCATCGCGTTTTTTGCCCTATAGCTTCCAAGTTACTGAATCAATTCCAAATTTGTGTATAAAGGATATGTTGCGTTGTCATTCCTCTTTCATATGAGTACCAAAAACTTTGAAATCGGTTAAGGCATATAGGGTCTACGACCTCATTATTGACATAGACTATAGGTAAAAATGTCAAAAACCGTTATTTAACGATTTCTCAAAAACTTGACGTGATAGAGAAAAACGGGTACCAGATTCGGAATCAGCACGAAAAATTCCTATAGGGTCGCTATCCAGTTTTTCTGGTCCAAAAGTTGGCCTTTATTTGTAAACTTGTGTTATTTGCCCAAAATGAAAGAAGCAGCCTTTCATGTCAGCATTTGGGAAGCACAATGAGGCTGCATTTATAAGTGCTCTTTCGAAGTCGCATATTATCCTTTTTGGCTGCAACCACATCCCGAAATGAAGAGCGACGTTAATGAGTTCACCGAAAAATTCTTTATATAAAATTAAGGATTTCTTGCTCATTAAGCAAAAAACCAATGGAACTATTTCCCCGTACACTCTTCCGTGAACTGAAAACAGCTGCCTCATAATAAGTGGCACTACTTTAAACGTCCCGTCCATAATCCAACAGTCGCTTTTGGTAAGCAAATTTATGGACGATCTTGTACCAAGAATTATGAAACACTCCGTTTCAATCCACTTCTCGGATAAAATAAATAATTCGCCTTCCAGGACGTAGAGGCTCAGGGGAATGTCAATATCTTCCAAAGAAGTAGGCTCAGTCCTAGTGGGCAACTGCTTTCGCACGCGCTTTATTCTTATTTTATTCGCAGCTTTCGAAGGAAGGTAGTCTCGGCTGTTATTAGGTGTTGAGACAACGGCTTCTCTTATTATTTGGCTCGATGGCAGACAGCTTTCTTTTCCTAACTTCTTCATATGCATTTCCGCCTTACAAACATATTTCTCAAACGCGAAAGGCCTATGTGAATGAGAATTTGTAAATTTTATTACGCGATGGACGCCATTTTCATTTGATGTGGTGATGCGACTTTTGCATTTGTACTTAATCCTATTACTGCATGTCCAATTGAAAGTTTTTTGAAAAGTGCAATGCAAGTAATAGGAAAAGCTATCACAAATTATTTTTTTGCCGCCTTTATTACTTCTTAGTTCGTGCACTTCAGCCATTATAGACGCTTTCGACTTCTTAGTCCTTCCGCATTCCTTAAGAAAAAATGAAGGATTGTATTTTTTACTTACAATTTCCTTCAGAATCCTTCGAAATTAATGAAGGATTGTATTTTTTACTCACCCGTATCCGTGTGGTACTCAACGAACTTATTCTTACCTAGAAGTTTATTTAAAAAGTAGAAGACTGCCAAAAGAATTTCAATTTAGTTAAAAGGTAAACTTTGTTTGAATCAAATTTCGAAAAGACAAAAAATACTAGATTATTCTGGTTTTGGCAAAATAGGTAAAGATGAATTTTTCAATACCTTTGTTGAAACGAACGTACAAACAAACAAACAAAAAATTAATAACACACATACACACATACGCACATACATACATACATACATACATACAAACATACATACATACATACATACATACAAACATACATACAAAAATATATACATACATACATACATTCTCATTTGTAAATGGGAATTATGTAGCATGGGAATTTTGTCAACTTTTGAAAGGACCATGTTGATACTGTGAAAAAGCGCGCGCTTTTTTGGGTACTAAATTCCCAGGGTACAAAATTCCCAGGGTACAAAATTCCCATATACAAAATTCCCATTTACAAAATTCCCATTGACAAAATTCCCATTTTTCGCAATTCACTGGGAATTTTGTACCCTGGGAATTTTGTAAATGGGAATTTTGTAAATGGGAATTTTGTATATGGGAATTTTGTACCCTGGGAATTTTGTACCCTGGGAATTTAGTACCCAACCCGTTAAATGTGTTTCAATAGAGTAACATCTAACTCTTACTGGTCGAAACTGGCCTAAACGTGATTCGATATAAAATGTTTGTTTAATAAAATAATCCTTATGTAATTTGAAATTTAAAATCATGCGTCGTCATTTCAAATGGGATTCTGAGGTCATCTGGAATCTTGGTAGGGCGGGTACAGCCCAGCAGCTGATCGGTACTGTCGCTGCTGTGTTGTGAGTTATGCTCCAACATTTCCCCTTACGTGTCCCCTCTTGCCTCCGCCACTGTACATTGAAAACCAACAGTGAAATTGCGCAAGTAAATAACAACAACAAAGAACAAGCACTAACGCAATAACCGAGAAATGATCGAGTAAGCAAAATTGCAGCCACGAGCGAATACTAAAGTCAACAGCACCAGTCGCGGTAATATGCAACTCAACATTATTATGTAGGTCGAATGTTCTGAGGTAATATCGGGAACGGACCTACGACAACATTCAAGCTACCGAAGAAAGTGCATGAAGTCAAAGGGTCGCTGAGAAAGCACCAGATCAGCATTATGTTCTTATAAAAGCGGAGCTCGAATCCATGGGAAAGCAGATTGATCTTTACGTTATTTACGAAGACATCTCAGCTCTATCGCACGTACTTACCAAGAAGCCACGACGATTGGAGCTTAATAGTAAGAATAGGGAAGTTTTCGAGTATTTAAAAGGAGCTAGGATAAATAAGAAACCTTGTTAGACATAAGGATTGATATTTATTAAATAAAAGGATTGCAAACTGACAATCTCATCTTTTGTTTAAAGGAATACAGGATTGTATGACGTGCGTACCTATCAAAGTGCCACGGCGTCACAGCTTTTAATCCCCGTATCCCAAGAAAATTGGCGCAGCTGGTATTCGACTGACTTTCAGTTGGATCGAACTCAGTTCTCTAAAAGTTTTTGTTTTTAAATTATTGATCGTTGTGCGGTTTGATTTATGACGCTATTCAGCTAAATTGGGACTGTGACAGTCTTAAACAGTAATTAATTATTACCAAACTTGCAGAAAAGCTCGTCAAATTGAACTGCATTAGCGATTATAATTTTGTAAGCAAAGTTTATATCGACAAAGTTTGCTTGCCAATATAACTGAGCAAAAAAGCTTGAAAGAAAATTGAAATTTTATGTCGAAAGTGTACATACATGATCGGCTACGAAAATTCGCTTTGAATTGGGGCTGTGACAGTCTTAAAAAGTAATTAGTTATTACCAAGACAAGCCGAATAAAAATTCGTAAGCAAGATTGTATGGTAAACGCTTGTAGAATATTTTTTTTTTTTCTTTTTAAGATCCTTTTGTCAAACAGGTATTCATGTAAATAAAACGGAAAGTAAATAAACAACGGTAGCAGAGAAGATAAGCAGCCCAAAAGAAAAGAAAAAAAAGGATAAGAAAATATACGGAGCAAAAATGATGAAACTGGTGAGTACGATAATCATTTTTTGAGTCGCTTTGAGTCCCATTTAACAATAAACGACGAACACAGACATCGAGAATTTTCAGTTACAAACAAATCCAAGTACCAACAATTAGTATCAATATGACGTACCAACTACAAGTAGACGAAGTAATGGATAAAGTTAATCGCTTGGTACCATATTTTGCAGAAAACACGAACACAGATATAAGTGCAGAAGCTTTAAAATTTATTACAGGGTTAGAATTGGTCAAAAAAGCTTTAAATAACGTAGACTCTGAGACTATTTTACTTTGCATTAAACAGAGATTGACAGGAAAAATTTTTATAAAAGCTAATCAACTTAAATTTAATAGTATCGACCAATTAGCCGATTTTATTAAAAAAGAATGTTTACCACGTCGAAATCTTGAAATTATTAGAACGGAGTTAGCGAATTCAGAACAGAACTTAAATGAATCAACATCTACATTTGGAAGAAAGATAGAGTCCTTGCTTAGAGAGGCAGAAGAAGTGATTGAAAAATTATGGAGCCAAAGCGAAGCGGTATCCGCACTTAGTGAATACAGGTGTTTAGCCACAAGGAGATTTGTTTTAGGAATCAGAGATCCTTTTATGAGACATCGTTTAGAGTTCTATAAGAACCGACCTATAGCAGAGCTGATAAAAGTAGTAGAAGAATCAGAAGAACTTAATGCATACGCATCCAAATCTTCAATTCAAATTCGCTGCTCTTTTTGTAACATAGACGGACATAAGAGAGACGTTTGTCAGTTAAGAAAAAACACACCGTACTGTGAATATTGTGAGCAATACGGACATGACACTAGCGCCGTTTGCAAACGAAACAGCTCGCAGCAAGCGAAGTATCATATTACATGCAATTATTGCGGAAAAACAGGGCATTTGGAAATTAAATGTTTTAGCCGGCTTAGAAATTTTTTTTGCAATATATGTCAAATGAAAGGCCACGAAAGTAACCAATTTTGTAAAAGTTGGCAAGATGAAAATAATATGCAAGAAATTCAACTCCTGAATATAGCACCGTTTAGAAGAGACGCAATTGAAAATAGGACAGAAAATTTTAATCACAACCATTCTTACAATCATCAATTTTCACCACATAGTGGGTCGAAGAGTTTCATAAATAATTTCCCAGGAAATAGCCACACCGATATACAGTGCTACAAATGCTCTCAATTTGGGCATAAAGCAAGATTTTGTAGGGCGCAACAGCAAGAAAATAGTAGTCAGGGAAACTCCCAGCGGCCCGGTCAAGGCCAATAGACCGGAATGCCCAATTAAATGTCAAAGTTCAAAGGCCAAGTCTAGTCTCCTGCAATAAAGATATTAAATCAAACGAAATTAGTCAGAACAGATATGAACTAGAGGAGCTAGACTTATCAAAAGTTTTGTTAGACGATGCAGTTGAAGAGAAGAATAATAAAAAGGTTAAAAAAATAGAAAGTAAAAAAGAACTTTTACTTAAAAGAGAGAGGAAAAATGTTACATTTAGAGATACCGTAGATTATTTTAATGAAGACGGAAGCGTAACGTCTCACAATAATCAAAATGTTAATAACAATACGTCGAGTATTAAGGAAAGTGTCATTTCGCACTGTCGAGCGATTAAACACAAGAAGCCAGAAAAAACCGAGGAACTGGTGATAAATAAAAATGAAGAATTGTCAGACGAAGCGTTTGTAGTGTTTCATAGTCAACAAGCGGTTAATGCAGATATTACATTGTTGGTAGACACTGGGGCAGAAACGAGTTTAGTTAGAATTGAATCATTAAAAGACCAATCGAGCATTGATGAATCAGAAACAAGAAATATTTCAGGAGCATTCGGAGGCTCTATATGTACTAAAGGTACAATAACATTGACTAATTCAAAAGACGCTAAATTAAAATGGAAATTCCATGGTTTGCCGGAGGGGTCAAAAATTCCAGCAGATGGCTTAGAAGGCCGAGATATATTTCAAAATAGAGCTGTTGTAAACCTTATCAAGAAAAATATTTCGCTTTTCGATAACGGAAAGCAAATAGCGTGTTTACCATGTATTGGTGCCAAAAGCGACAGGATTTTTACGACAGAGACAGTCAGTATCCCAGCTAGAGCCAGTAAAGAGGTAAACTTTTTCGCAAATAACTCGATAGGAGAAATAGTTGTCTATAAAAAGGAAATTATGTCAGATTTGGTAAGGAAATCGCCTAAGATTATTGGAAGAAAAGGAGTTGTGCCTATTTTTAACAGCAGTGAGGTTGAAGCTAATAGAGAGTCAGGTAAAGAAGATTATAAATTCGACGAAGAAGTCGATAGAAATCGTTATGGTAGTTTGATGAACAAGAGAGATGATGTTTCAATTAAAGAAGAAAATTCAAATGATATTTTTAAAGACAACCCACTGAGTAGGCTACATAATTCCGCAAAAAAAGCACCGACTTTACCCTCGCAGGAAAATAAAGAAAGAGTAAAATACCATGAGACGATAAATTTAATTAAAAAAATAGATTTTAGTGACAGGTCATTTATTTTCATTAATCCAAATATAATTAGAGAAGTATTAAAAAAGTCTTTTGATACAGCGAAAGCAGTCTATAAGAGTTTTTTAAAAACAGTTGTTCTTATGCAAACAATTTTTAAATGGGATGGCGTAAACCGTAACGTAAAATCAAATACAAGCGACAGCGAAATTTCAACTTTAAAAAAGAATCCTCTAAACAAAATATTTGCGTACAATTTTAAAGTGCCGTAAAGAGTTCTCTAATGCAAAAAATCAATCGAAAAACAAAGATTTTTATCACTTTTGGTCTTACTGTTTTTAAACTTAATTATGTCTAGGAATTTCTTTCTTACATCGTTTAAGGCTATGTATAAATAAGAATGCCCTTTCGAAACTTGAAAAAAAAAAAAAAAAATATCTTGAAAACTATTTTAAAGTCTTAAAGTCACGAATTATTTGAACAAACCCCGGTAAACATTTTGATTTAACTAAAGTTTTTGAGCAGAAAATGAAATCAAAAGAACTGAGTTGCAGTAGGGACTCGAGGACCGTAATTTGTATATTTTTTAATTTTTTTTTCAAGACAAACTTAGGCACAAGATGATATTTGGTGGAAATAAAACTGACCTGACCAAAAGAACAAGAGGGAAGAATGATAACAAAAAACGGATAATAAGTTGGTAAGTATTAACAAGTATATACAGAGATTTACTAAATATCTGTATATATTCAAGAGAAAGTACATTAAAGACAATACCTTGAAAAAATAGGTATTTTTGCCATTATGAAAATACTATAAACCATTTCAAAAAGAAAAAAAAAACAATTTTTATTAAATAAAAAAAACAAAAAATAAAAATAAATGGAGAAAATAATTTTTTACTATTACCTAACTAAATTTTGAAAAATGGATGAATTAGAACTAAATATGTTTATAAATAAAGAGTAAAAAAATAACATCCACCTTCAAAAATATTGAAAAATCAAGAGCATAAAAAAAAGAAAAAAAAATTTTGAGAAAAATAAAAAAAAAATTGGAAAAATTGAATAAAAAACAAAAACCAAATAGTACCGATAAAAAGTAAAAGTACCGATAAAAGTAAAAAATTTTAACAAAAAATTAAGAAAAGTATGTAGAAAAATGATTTTAAATGGATTGCGAAAGAATACATAGGCAGAAAATATTAAATAAAAAAAAAAATAAAAAAAATAAAAAATTAAAATATATCTATATAATTGTCAGCGAGAGCTTTTACGCAAGAAAAAATAAATATTAACGACAAAATATAGACTAAAATATTAAAATGTTTTGAAGCATAAGAGAAACAATAATAGTAGAAAAATTAATTAGAAGTAAGTAATCATAAGTCATCGGGCCTCGGGTAGCAGAGATCTTAACATGAGCTTCAGCACAAGGACAAGTCTTAAGAATTCGATCACCACTCCTCTTGGATAAGAGAGGGGACGACGAAATCGTCTACATAACATCAACAACGAAAATGCTTTGTGAACAGAACAACAGCAACGGCGCGGAGTCGAAATCATATACAACTTCATTTCATCGGACGAGCAAATGGCAATTTCGAAGACAACCATTTCAAAAATTTCTGATGCAATGCAACACCTTTCCTTCAACAAGACGCAAATTGACATAGCGTTAATTTCAAGCAGCAGAAAAATAATGACACTAATCTTGCTGCAAAGAAGTAATAAAATCAACAATTAAAACATCGGCAAGCCAACAATGTCACCAACACATACGTGCCATCATCATATTCCTTATCACCACGATGGGCACGATTTCTTCAAAGGGGGAGGGATGTTGTGAGTTATGCTCAAACATTTCCCCTTACGTGTCCCCTCTTGCCGCCGCCACTGTACATTGAAAACCAACAGTGAAATTGCGCAAGTAAATAACAACAACAAAGAACAAGCACTAACGCAATAACCGAGAAATGATCGAGTAAGCAAAATTGCAGCCACGAGCGAATACTAAAGTCAACAGCACCAGTCGCGGTAATATGCAACTCAACATTATTATGTAGGTCGAATGTTCTGAGGTAATATCGGGAACGGACCTACGACAACATTCAAGCTACCGAAGAAAGTGCATGAAGTCAAAGGGTCGCTGAGAAAGCACCAGATCAGCATTATGTTCTTATAAAAGCGGAGCTCGAATCCATGGGAAAGCAGATTGATCTTTACGTTATTTACGAAGACATCTCAGCTCTATCGCACGTACTTACCAAGAAGCCACGACGATTGGAGCTTAATAGTAAGAATAGGGAAGTTTTCGAGTATTTAAAAGGAGCTAGGATACATAAGAAACCTTGTTAGACATAAGGATTGATATTTATTAAATAAAAGGATTGCAAACTGACAATCTCATCTTTTATTGAAAGGAATACAGGATTGTATGACTTGCGTACCTATCAAAGTGCCACGGCGTCATAGCTTTTAATCCCCGTATCCCAACAGCTGGAAATACGAAAGTTGGTCAACGGTCTCATATCCCGGTCATTCAGCTGGATTATTCCTTTTGCAGTTAAATCTCTCTTGTTGTGGTTTTATCTTAATTCAGTCCGTGTGCAAGAATAAATATTTTTCTGTAACGGTCAATGTGGTACGCGTTAAGGAAATTGCGTTAAGAACCTCCCCGAGACTGAAGCAAGCCGGTAGCGCACGGAAGCGTAATTCCCTTAGAGCTAGCGCCGTACTATTTCTGGTCGAAAGAAAAATGGCAGGACACGTGCCCGTAACAGAAAATGGCGCGCAACCGGATGGGCCAAAAGCTCAGAACTGCCGTCTTTCCATTGTTACCATCCGGATTAAATGCAACAACACCTAAGGTTCAAAGTATATGACACAAAAAGGGAAAAAGTAAATGTGAATTTATTGCAGTTCTTATGTTCTTGATGGAACTACAAAACTAGTAGGACTTTACCAGTTCTGTCCGCAAGAAAACTTAAATTCAAATCGCTTTAATCTTTGAATAGGAATTAGCTAAAGTTGTTGGAAATGCAGTTTTTATTGGCTTAATGCTCTATCAACTGACCACGTACCTAGGCAAATTTCAAACAAACTTAATTGATAGAAGCTTTCTCTTTTCTGGATTTTAATTATTTAAGACACGGTTCTAAAATACTTGCCCATTTGAGATTGTTTCTACAACAACTTTCTCTTTTCTTTCCATAATTCGGTAGACTGGCTTTAATTACACCGGCACACAAAAAAAAAAAAGGTCCTGTTACAGAAAAGTGACATACCCCCCTTTATGTTTTGTGGGGCGCTGATCACGAATCCGGAGTCAGATTTTCTCCATCACCCCTATTATACAGCATTTCCACCCTACTGGGGGTTGGTTCATCAAGGAATCGGGGGGTGTTGAGGAAAAACTAAGGGTCGTATCTTAATTTCGACTTTATATTCTTGCTCAGCGTGCACAAAAATATACTGTGCGACACGTATTTCGATTCCTTATGTATTTGAGAAATTTCACCTTTTTTGGGGGTGTTGAACCAGGATGCGGAGGGGTGTTGAGGGAAAATTAAGGGTCGTATCTTAGTTTCGATTCCATATTCTTACTCAGCATAACAAAAATTGTAACTTGCGATATTTAATTTTTTATTTTATGCATTTTTGAAAGTGAGCCCTTTTGGGAGTTTTGGGGGGGCGCTGGGGCGAAAACTAGGGGTGATGGAGAAAATCTGACTCCGGATTCGTGATCAGCGCCCCACAAAACAAGAAGGGGGGTATGTCACTTTTCTGTAACAGGATCTTTTTTTTTTTTGTGTGTGCCGGTGTTATTAAAGCTGCCATTGAAAGAAGTCTTTCGCAAGGAACAGATGTTCCAACGCATGGCAGAAATATGTTCGCGATCTTATACAAGTACGGAAAAATGTGTTTTATCTCTTCCCACGTCTGAACAAGGTTTGATTCACGCTGAGTAGGGAATCGTGCGAAAAACAAATTGATTTCCGTCCGCGCAGCAGCAGAGTGGTCTTGACAAAAATTGTTAGCTGTGATTTGTGTGTATTGTGTATCGTGAATGCTCCAAAAGTTTTGTTGAGATACTGCAAGCTCTGAATCAATAGTTTTTTCTGCCATTGCATTTTCTGTCGTCTGTGAGCGGGATTCAGTTTCAGCCATTAGCTCTTGCTCTTTTTGACGAATCTTGACTATTTCTCTTTGGAGCATAGTAAGGGTGTTTGAGACGGCCACCATTGACTGAATGTGCATCTTGAGAAAACGAGGATCAAGGAGGGTCGAAGCTGTGCAAATCATGTTTTTCTCAATAGCGCCAAATCGTTTTTCAATTTCTGCCATTAGAAAAGCTTGAATTGTTTTTGAGATAGAATTTTCTCTTTGTAGTTTTGTGTTTTTCACATTCTAAAAAACAATTAACAATCAGCATCTAATGGCGGTTTTCCACTAAAGAGACAGAACAAAAAACTCAGGAAAAAACAGTTTTTCTTTTCTTTTCTTTCCAATGTTTTTAATTTCCCACTGCGAATGGAAAGGTGTTTTGTTTACTTAAATAGTTTTCAGAGACAAAAATGTTTTACAAACTGTTTGTTTCTACAAAACATTGGAATTTTTGTTAAGAAAAAAATTTTTTTTTCTGTGGTTTTTGTTGTGTCTCTTTAGTGGAAAACCGCCATAAAAACAAATATTTTTGTTTCACATTACCTCTTTGAGCATTTTAGTCATTGGGATAACGATGCTTAAAGTAGACTGCTTTTGAGCGGAAATGTATTGGGTTGCGTCGTAGAAACGCCGCAGAATGTCGCGGAAAAATTCTAATGTAGCTATTTCGTCGGGTGTTGGCATGATTATTCCGGGGGTTTTCATGGCAGCAATAGCGATTTTTTCCTTAAGCTGAAGAAAACGCAAGCACATTTCGTACGCTGAGTTCCAGCGCGTCGATACTTTTTGCGCCAGCCGCAACTCAGTAACCCCTTCTCGCTGTTGCTCTGCTCGAATTGCATCAGAGAAATTGTAGCTGTGGTGCGATGCACTGACGATTGCTTTTACTTTAGCTAGAACTTCAGGAACTCCTGAAACATTTGGAATTTTTTCTTTCACAGCAGACTGCACAGCTGACTTTTCAATATCATTGATTTCAGATACGGAATTTTTAGATTTATCTTTCTTTTGCGCCTTGGAGGCGTACACAGCAGCAGGAATCAAATTTAGCAGATGCGCAAAACAACCGATGTGTTTTTGCGGTCCAAAAACGCCTTTCGCTGCACTTACGATATTAAGGGCATTGTCGGTTACAAATAGGGTAACCTTGTTGATATCAATGCTCCAGTACTCAATGCATTCCTTCATTTGATCTTGAAGATACTCAGACGTGTGCTGATGGTCCATGAAATCAACACCCAAGACAACAGTTTGAAGTTCAACTCCTTGTTTGAAATGGACTGTAACCCCAAGATAGCTTCTTGTTGCGTGAGTTTCGGTCCAGTTATCAAATGTAAGATTAACGTGTTCAGTGCTTTCAAGCCTTTTTCTCATCACATTCCAAAGTTCCTCGTATTTTTCGTTAAGGCATCGAGTTGTTGTTCGCCTGGATGGTGGTTTCCACAGTGGTGAGCAATTTTTCATAAAATACTGAAAACCTCTTTTATCTGGTGTTGATAGTGGCATGTTATCGACGCAATTCATATACAGCAACGAACTGTTCAGCGCAGTGGCTCGGGAACCACCTTCTAAAAAGTAAGAAATAAACTAAGTAAAATTGAAGTTTCTTTTGCAAATATAAAAAAAAAAACCATAACCTTGTCTGGTTGTTTGAAAAAAGGGTTAAGCAAAAAGTATTTTTACCTTTTAAGGAATTTTTTTTCGCCACCATCATATCAAGTGTCAATTGACCTGCAAGATTTTTCTTGTTGGCACTGCTGGTGAAAATTCCGTTTTCCTTGTCATTGATGAGCATTGATTTTTAAGTATGCGAGGTCGACGAATATGAGAATGAATCGGACTCCTTAGTGATCTCGGATGGTTCAGCCAAGTCAGTCTATATAAAATAACCGCGACATTAGCTTTCCTGCACTATGGGTCTCGACGCAAAAAACTAATAGGTCTTGTTGACTATTGCTAAACGTTATAGAGACAAAGTTATAAATATTTACCACACTGCTGGAATTCGCAGAGGGATTTGTAGTTTCATGGCTTCGCTTTCAGCCTTATGTTTTGAGGCTAAGTGCTTCCACATGTTTGTGGTATTGCCCGATAATTGGTATTCGCGAAGGCAGAGGAGGCATGTTGCCTTCTTTTTTTCAATATTGAAACACTTTCTGACACCTTTCGTAGCTGGCATCACGTCTGTCTCTTCCACTTTGTCAAATCACACCAGGCTCACACAAGGTCTGTTCGCGTACTGCACGAAACAGCCCACATTTTTGAAAACTGTATGGAAATTGGGCAGTTTCGTGCAGTACGCGAACAAACCTACAGTTGCCATTTAGTGATATGAGAAATATCGAGACAGAATACTCAAAATTAAGTCTCCAAGTATCGATACTAGTAAGTATCGCGCTGCGAAAGAATCGATGCCAAATTTCGATAGTATCGCCCCAAAAGTATCGATACCCGATACTATCGTATCGCCCTTCACTAGTATGAATTGAATCTCCGAAGCGGAAGGTTGTCGCTTTGTTGAGTTGAAATTTTTTTTTTTTTTTGTTATTATCTTGTATGTGTGTACGCACGTTAATGTGTCCTCAAATGCCAAGCATTGCTTCCCTGCAGGAAATGTCAATAGTGCATCTATACTCTTTCCCTACTGACTGCGTCAACAGTACTACTGACCAGTTAAACCCGTCGGAATGCTTTGCGTTATTGACATTTAACATTGAGTTGTCATTGAATATCAACAGTAGACCGAAAAACTATTGACAAACTATTGACGACCTATTGACGTCGGTACTATTATATAGACCAAAATGAGTACTCTTTCGCTTTATAAGGAGACATGTTGTTGACATGGTCAATAAAGATGAACTATACCTCTTGTCAGTACAGTTTCTATAATGACACCTCCCGTAAATACTGGTGAAGTTGGAACTAGTTCTCTTGTCTATATTGACGTCAATATAGACATGGGGCCATATGGCGACAGGCTTCCTGCAGGGTCTTTACATTTATTTCAGCACACAAGCAAGAGCTTTCGGACTGTAGCTGCCCAGAAAACATTTGCATAAGCTTTTTACAAAAGTGCATACTAGGCAGTTCGATAAGTTCTTAGAATCGTAGTATATATCGCCTCCACTATAAATTCAAGCCGCTAATTTGAAAGTCTCATCTCTAAGAAGTCAAGTGTCAATATTTGAACCAAATCAAATGTTTAGTTTAAGCGTTACAGACGTTTGATTTGTACAGCTTTCGATAGTATGCGAAAATGGAAAAAGTTGAAATTCGAGCAGTGATAAAGTATTTCCATTTGAAGTGCTTAAACGCAAAAGAAGTGATTCTAGAGTTGAATACAACTTTGGGAAAGTCTGCTCCGTCAAATGCAACTGTTTACAATTGGTTCGCTGAAATTCAAACGTGGTCGTACAAGCACGAGTGATGCTCAACGCGGTGGACGCCCAAAAGACGCCAGTACTGAAGAAAATATCGAAAAAATACACGACTTCAAATTGAAAGTCCGCAAACTGAAGCTCCGTGCTGAGATCCTAAACATATCGAGTCATCAAATCAAAGGAGTGTTTGGACATGTTGAAGCGCAATAAAAGTGAATTCTTGCGTCGATATATCACTATTAATGACACCTGGGTGCATCACTTCACACCAGAGACACAGCAACAATCAAAGCAATGGGTTGCGCCTGGGGAAAGTGCTCCGAAGCGACCAAAGACACAACACACCGCTGGAAAGGTGATGGCCACCGTTTTTTTGGATTCACATGGTATAATATTTATCGACTACCTACAAAAAGGAAAAACAATTACCAGCGAATATTATGTCCAACTTCTGGATCGACTAATGCAGGAAATTGTGGAAAAACGGCCGCATTTAGCGAAAAAGAAAGTCTTTTTCCATCAGGACAACGCACCAGGTCACAAGTCAAACAAAACGATGTCGAAATTGGCCGAGTTACACTTCGAACTACTTCCGCATCCACCTTATTCGCCAGATCTGGCCCCCTGCGATTATTATTTGTTTCCAATCTTGAAAAGATGGCTCGCAGGCAAAAGATTTGCTTCTTATGAGGAGGTTGAGATCAAAACTAATGCCTTTTTTGAGGACCTTGGGCAAGAGTATAATTTGAAAGGCATCGAGTTGTTAGAAAAACGTTGGACCAGGTGTAAAGAGTTAAAAGGGGATTACGTTGAATACTAAAATGAATTTAACTCAAAAAATTGTTTTTTTGGTACGCATTCTAAGAACTTATCGAACTGCCTAGTACTATTCATTTGTTTCCAAGTAATTTTCCAAACTTTTTTCAAGCATATATGTGCTATATGAAATTCGCAAAGATTTCCCAAACGCTTTCCAAACGTGTTCGGGAAACGTTGAATTTCTCAAGTACTTAGCAAATCCACCCAAAATAATATGTTTGTTATATAGATATCATACATACATACGAGGCGTCTACAGTTCGATTTTTTCGAACGTTAATATATTAAATCTAGCACTCGCGAATGAGATCTCTCGGTAGCGTACTAAAGCGTGTTGCGATTTGCAACCTGGTGGGCTCGAGTTCGATTCCTGGCGGGGGCGAAAAAATATTGTGGAAAAAGTGGAACGTAGAAAGATATCTATGGTAAAATTTGATCCACTTAGAGGGGAGAAAGGAGGTTGGCAGTTATAAATTTAGGTTCATATCCAGTCGTCAGAAACGTAATGCATACACATGTGCTTTCAAAAAATTGTTTTTATTTTTTCATAAATGTTTGGATGAAAGCTCGATATTCCTCAAAATTTTGAAATATTATTTAAATTTTATATTATCTACCTAAGTACTCAAAAAAAAAAAAAAAACCTCGCCGCAGCGGGGATTGAACCCGCCCACATCGGATTGGTACTGCTTGCTTAGGCTTGGAAAATATTTAATTCGATTGCTTGGATTTATATGTTTTCCAATTTCAAATCCAATTGAATAAAAAGGGAGCCGTTTTGGTTATTTACACTTGAATTCCAAATAAATGCCAACACTTGGATCCAAGCCTTTTGTTTGCGGGCGCAAATTACTTCCAATTGCTTAGTAAGGGTACATGTTTGCTAGGTGCGTGAGTGAGAGTTTGTAAGTGAGTATGCTTAGGTATGTGCACACTTCTCTATTAGAAATTTTAAGCCAAAATTTTAATCGCTGTCGATTTTATTATGCATACATGAGAGAAAAGATGCGTACAAATCGTCCGAACTACTTAATGTTCTGTAGGGAGTTGCCACGAAAAAGCAACAACAAAACGAATAGAAGTTTTCGGTAGTGGTCGACTATTTGTAATATTGGCGGTACGCATTTTTTATATTCTCTCGAATATATGAGTACTTTAATTTTCTGTGTTTTTTGTTGTGTTTTATATATATATATGTATATGGTTAAAATATAGAATTGCGAGTTCACTTTCTTAAAGGTGTTAACGCTTTTGAAGGAACATTGGATAAATTTTAAGCTTAAAAATAATGAAATGCGAGTTCTCTTTCTTAAAGGTGTTAACTAGTGTCCGACCGAAGGTTCGGCTTCGGCTTCGGCTTCGGTAATCGGCATAGTCGGCCAATTCTTAATCTTCGGTTTCGGCTTCGGCTGGAAAAAGCCGAATATTTAAGCCGAATATTTTTGAATTTTAATGGAAGTAAAAAAGCCACCATAGATTTTCAATTGCTTCATTGAGACCTTTTACACTAGTGAATTATTGCCGTAAATTCACACTTTGTGGGCGACTAAAGCGAAAGAACCTAGAGAAAATTTGAGCGGTTTTTTATTGTGCTTGTCAAATATTATAAATAAAGACTGATTTTGTTTCCTTACTGTAAAATGTTTTGCATTCGGCTTCGGCCTTCGGTCTTCGGCCGAAGTCTTCAACTCTGCCGATTGTTCGGCTTCGGCTTCGGCTGCGGCTAAAAATCCACCTTCGGTCGAACACTAGTGTTAACCCTTTTGAAGGAACATTGGATATATTTTAAGCTTAAAAATAAAGAATTGCCAGTTCTCTTTCTTAAAGGTGTTAACGCTTTTGAAGGAACATTGAATAAATCTTAAGCTTTAAAATAAAGTAATGCGAGTTTTCTTTCTTAAAGGTGTTAACGCTTTTGAAGGAACATTTGATAAATTTTAAGCTTAAAAAAAATGAAATGCGAGTTGTCTTTCTTAAAGGTGTTATCGCTTTTGAAGGAACATTGGATAAATTTTAAGCTCAAAAGATTATTGGGAAAGTATTTTCAGTTTTTTTGCACCTGATGTTTTTTGCGTTATCTTGTCCATAATCCAAATGCAGTTGTAAGAGAAAATTTCCTTTCTGCTGCAACAGAGCTATGAGGCAAGGACAATATATCGAAAACAAAATCTGTCAATTCTTTATAGGAATATTCTCCTATTTGAACTTTGAATTTTGGTTTTCATACAAAACACACTCCAACAAGCGGACGCTCTGATAAGCGGACGCGGACACATGATTTGGACATTTTTGTTACTCTTCCTTTTAAAGAAATCTTCCCTAAATGGACACAAAACAAACTTCAACGAAAAGACGAACGGTCAGGCATGTAAAACAGGATATATAAGCAGGGTATAATACAAGTAAGGGTGTTATAGGCTAGCCTGATAATAGAATATCCGACACGGACACACATATTCAAATAATTTTTAATATCAAGAGGTGTTTAAGGCCATGAGCCGCCCCATATACCGACTTTTGTTAAATTTCTTTATGAAAACCGTCCTTTTGTCACACCCACTTTTAAATTTTTTTTGAATTCTAATCGGAGGCCTTAATATGCGCTCAAATTCTAAGTCTCAGTGGAATATTTCCAAAATATCCGATTTTGGGGCAGTTTTGAGATTTTTGTGACAGACCCTAGTACTGGAGGTAACCTTAATAATGGACCTATCAAAGAAATTTTTGGAGAGGATATTTATCGCTACAATGGAAGGATAACTGCCAAATTTCGTTCAAGTCACATTAGAACTTCGGGTGAAGGAAGCCATTTTCGAAAAACGCCCTTCGGCCCCGCCCACTTTTCCAATTTTTTGACATTAAATAACTTGACTTCAAATATGTTCAACTATTAAAACTCATCAAAATATCTTCAAAAACTCCGGGTTTGGAGCAGTTTTTGTGATTTTCATAACAAACCCTAGTACTAGAGGTACCCTTAAAAATGGTCCGATCGGGTCCATTCTCGCACTTGTTATACCCATGATACAAGAAAACAAAATAGCGCCACTTGAGAGAGGAAACGTCACAAACTCAAAATTGCGATTCGTTGTTGTTGTTTCCCATGTTAAACCGGCTTTTTACTTTTTTGAATAGCATGGGAAACAACAACAATTTCTCGCTCAGTGACGTCACAAACTCAATTTTCGGCTCTCAAAGAGAGCCTCAAAAAAGCGGTACTGAAGTGGCGCTATCTTGTTTTCTTGTATCATGGTTATACCTGACACACTCTGTGTCGAGGGTATATTGCGTTGGTGTGGTTGTGTGTAACACCCAGAACCAGTCGAGATAGACCATACAAAATATACATAGAAATGATCAGCGTCACCAGGAGATTCAATTTAGACATGTCCGTCCGTCTGTCTGTCCGTCTGTCTGTCGGTCTGTATACAGTTATCTTATCGAAGGAGTTGAGATATCTTGACAAAATTTGGAATACGTGCTCACGGCGATATAAGTAAGAACAAGTTGGAGAATGGACCCGATCGGACAATCAGTACTCCAGTACTAGGGTCTATTACGAAAATCATAAAGACTGCTCTAAAATCAAAGTTTTTCAAGATATTTTGATGAAATTTTATATCTGACCATGTTTGAAGGCAAGTAATACGACTTCCCAAAATTTTAAAAGTGGGCGTGGCAGAAGGACGTTTTTTCGAAATTTTTCCCCCACACCCGAAATTCAAATCGGTCATGAAGGAAATTTGGCACTTATGCTTCCTTTGTAGCCATAAACATCCTTCCAACAAATTTTCTTGATCGGTCCATTATTGAGGGTACCTCCAATACTAGGGTCTATCACAAAAATCCTAAAACTGCCTCAAAATCTGACGTTTTTGAAATATTTCAATGAACCTTAGCATGTCCGTATATTAAAGCCTCCGATTGAATTGCAAAAAAAAAAATGGAAAATTGGGCGTGGAAAAGGGGCGGTTTTCATAAAGAAATGAAACAAAAGTCGGTATGTGGGGCCCCTAATGGCCTTAAAAACCTCTTGAATATTCTTTCTTAGTGGTCCTGTTTTTTTGGCGTGGTTCAAATATTATTTAAACATTTGTGTCTGTGTCGGGTATTTTATTGTTAGGCTCGCCTGACTATAACACCCTTACTTGTTATACCCGACACACTCTGTGTCGAGGGTATATTGCGTTTGTGTGGTTGTGTGTAACACCCAGAACTAGTTGAGATAGACCATACAAAATATATATAGAAATGATCAGCGTCACTAGGAGATTCGATTTAGCCATGTCCGTCTGTCTGTCTGTCCGTCTGTCTGTCCGTCTGTCTGTTTGTATACAGTTTTCTTATCGAAGGAGTTGAGCTATCTTGACAAAATTTGGTATGCGTGCCCACGGGGACATGAGTAAGAACAAGTTTGAGAATGGACCCGAACGGAGCATTTTTAGGAGTACCTCAAGTACTAGGGTCTTGTATGAAAATCATAGAAACTGCTCTAAAATTGAAGTTTTTCAAGATATTTTGATGAAATTTGATATTTGAACATGTTTAAAGACAAGTTATACGGTTTTCTAAAATTGAAAAAGTGGGCGTAGCAGGAGGGCGTTTACCGAAAGATGGCTCCTACACCCGAAATTCAAATGGGACTTGAACGAAACTTGGCACTTGGGCTTCCTCTCTAGCCGTTAGCGCCGTCGTAAAAAATTTCTTTGATCGGTCCATTATTAAGGGTACCTCCAGTACCAGGGTCTGTCACAAAAATCTCAAAACTGCCTCAAAATCGGACTTTTTCGAAATATTTCAATGAAACTGAGAATTTGAGCGTATATTTAAGCCTCCGATTAGAATCCAAAAAAATTTGAAATGTAGGCGTTGCAAAGGGGCGGTTTTCATAAAGCAACTTAACAAAAGTCGGTATATGGGACCCCTAATGGCCTTAAACACCTATTGATATAAAAACTTATTTGAACATGTGTGTCTGTGTCGGGTATTTAATTGTCAGGCTCGTCTGACTATAGCACCCTTACTTGTTTTAATTTGTGTTGCTGTTTTTCTTCTTTTAGTGTGAGGAGCCAGAAATCTGTTTTATTATTAATACGTGAAAAATAACTTCCTTGTTGTTATGTTATTTTTCTTTCTTAAAATATAAGAACAGTCTAATATATTTACCGCCATAAGTGACCATCTGTCGTATTTGAGTAATTTTTGAAGTATTAATCCAAAATGTGCAATGCATCAGAGCTGTTAAAGAATGAAATCATTTTGGAATTTGAATTCACTTGATTGCCCGCAAAATGATTGCAGTCATTTTTTCGTTAATCATGAAGAAGACTGCAAAAAACAAAAATCTCAATCATTTTTGTTATTCCTGAATAATAAGTCTTTTTTAAATCATTTGTTCGTTATTCATTGGCTGAAATCATTTAGTTTCAGTCCCGAAATGCATTCTTTTGCATTCTTTTACAGTCTTTTGCATTCTTTTCTTCATAAAAAATCATGGGCGATGCGATTGAAATTTTCATACATTTTTTTTACATTTACATTACATTTCATTTTATTTTAACAATAGTACATTAAGAAGCAGTTCTTTTTTACATCGAAAAAAGACTGACATTATACATGTTACTCAGTTCAAGATTGGAAAAAAGACTTATAATTCATGAATAACAAAAAAGACTTCAGACTGCAATTTGCAGTCTTTAATTCAAAATTGTGATTATTGATTGCAATCAAAAAAGTTAGTCAATGAATGTGACTGCACTGATTTTAAATCACATTGAATTAATTCTTTAACAACTCTGCAATGTGTTAGATACTGCAGTCTTTAAAGTTATTTTATTTTATATTATTATATTATGAAGCATTTTTGTTGTACTCTCCCAAATGCGGGCATCTCCCACGAGCGGACAAAAAGGCCGCGACGCTAGGTATATATATATATATATATATATATATATCTAATATATAAAATTCTCGTGTCACGATGTTTTAAACCGAACTCCTCCGAAACGGCTGGGCCGATTTTTATGAAATTTGGTGTGCATACTTGGTAGAGATGAGAATAGGACGTAAGGTACACAAAAAAATTTTTAAAAAAGTTGATGTACTGATGTAAGAATGTTTTTTAAGGCTTCCTTAATGTAACTGGAATAGTGACAAAAAATTAAATGGGCAGTGAGAAGAAAAATTGGCAAATTTTAAACCACTTATGCTGAAATTGGAAATGGGTATCTTTGGAAAGCTGTTAACGCGTAACTATCTGTACGGTATAACTTTGAAATACTGACCTCACCAAAAAAGTGCTCTATTACGGTTATAATTTGACCATGACCACCATTTGAGAAATTCGCAAAACTTTAATTTTCACTATTTGAAATCGTGCATTTATCAGCCAACTATAGTGATCATTAGGGTTAAACTTTGACCATAGTTACCATTCGCGAAATTTTGCAAAATTTAAATTTTACCTTGGTAGGGTATAAGCCCTACTATTCTCCTTGAACATCACGGAGTCAGAGGAAAAAGCTCTACTTCGTTCGCCGACCAAGGTCGGAGAAACCCATGAGAAGAGGCTAGAGGCATCTCTCAAGATCAATCACGCTTCGATCTCACCTGCTAAGAGACCAATGGAGTCAAGCAATGAGAACGAAGTGTCTGCCGATGTCACCCAGGTTCCAATGGACACAGGTGATAAAGGCGAAATCCCGGTAGAGAGCTCCGTCGTCAAGAGCCAAGACAAAACAGACGACAAGAAGAAGTTTGAATACTTCACGGGAGCACAAAAACGGAGAATAAAGGCCATGATTAAAAGTGGCATGAGCTCTGAGGAAGCAAAAAGTGAGGAGCGTGAACGCTACGCGATCTACAAGGCCTCCATTGAGGATAAGGGAGTCGGTGCCGGATCAAGTACCAGTAAACGGTGCAGTTCCAACAACACAACTCCTGAGGAGATCGCACGCCCGATGACAAAGAAACCAAAAAACCTCCACCCCTCAGAAAGGATTTGAAGATCCAGAACCGCCTCAGATGCGGTGCTTGTACAGAGATGTGGCTACTGCATGCAAGGTAGCGATATCACATCGAGCTATCCTGAGGAACATCTCAGCATTGAGCAGATGGAGCTGATAAAAGCCAGTGTTCTTGCCGAAATTGACAAATTGCCTAGCCATGACAATATCTATGGCTTCATTACCAGCGCCAACAGAGACGGGTGGCTTTCATTGACCTGCTGCAATAATGAAACGAGAGTATGGTTGACAGGGTGTGTGCCGAAACTGCAACCATTCTCAGGTGCCACACTAAAAGTGTTTCAGGGTGATGAAATGCCCAAACCCTTTGTTTGCATCACCTACATCCCTCCAACAGCTGTTCTTCCGCCGGAGGTTATGTTCATGCGCTTGGAAAAGCAGAATGGTGGCCTCCGCACGTCCTGCTGGAAGATCCTGCGTACAGAGAAGGGCAAAAATGGTGAAGAGACTGTAACCCTTTCAGTCGATGAAGAATCGAAAAGGAAAATCACTGCCTTGGGTGGGAAATTGTGCTTGAACTTCACTCAGATCCACGTCCGAGTGAAGGGGGAACCACGGCCCCAAGCACAAAAATCGACCATACCAAGTGGAGCGGCCAAAACAGAGGCAAGGAAGAGACCCCACACAGCGGCAGTGAAAACATCTGAAGCGGCAACAACCAGCAATGCCCCCTCCACACTGACCGAAGGACAAAGCGGCTCGAAGGAGCATGTCAGGACTTCGGCTGATAAGTCGAGCGGGAGCTCTGGAGGTACGCGGCAGAAGGGAAGCAAGGTAGCTGCAACGAGGACCCCAAGCCGAAACGCACCCACTCATGTGACTAAATTGCCCAAGTGGATGCGGGATGGCAAGAAGACGCAGAGTAAATGAGTACTAAGATGAGGTGCCTACAAGTCAATCTACAATACGCCAAGGCTGCCTCGGCAGTCTTGACTCGGCGCCTCATCTCAGAAAAGATTGACCTTGCCCTAATGCAGGAGCCATACTTATATGAGAACCAGATAAGGAGCCTAAAAGGTAAGCTCATCTACGACCATATGAATCAAGGTCGACCTAGAGCTTGTATTCTGGTAAGAGAAGGTATCAATGCTTTCATTATTCCACAGCACACCAATAAGGACCAGGTTGCAGCACTGGTAACTGCCGAGACTCCGGCAGGTAAGATAGAGTTCATTATCTGCTCAGCTTACCTGCCCGAGGACTCTCCAGACCTTGACTTGCTAGCACTGAAGAGCCTGGTGGACTACAGCGCAGAAAACAGGAAGCAACTAATTGTCGGAAGTGACGCAAATGCACACCACACGATCTGAGGCAGCACCGATATTAATGTTAGAGGTGAGTGCCTACTTGAATTTATTACTAGAAACAATTTGAGTCTTCTAAATACTGGCAATATGCCGACCTTTATAAATAAAATTCGGGAAGAGGTCCTTGATATCACCCTAGCTACGCACTTTGTCAAAAAGTGGAAAGTTTCTTCAGAAATATCCATGTCTGACCACCGTCAGATTACCTTTGACATTGACTTAGGTCAAGAAATCACTGAAACGTGTGAGGACCCCTCACAATAGACGGAAATCGACAGCGACCGGGACCAGCCGCATGTAAATATTCTGTAAATAATTTTACGACTAAAATCATGTAGAGGAATACTTGTTTTTGTTTATTTATTTATTTTTATTTTTCCGTTCCTAGTATTAAGTTTTGTTACCACGATATTTAGTATTAAGTAAAAAGCCGTAGGACCCGCAAATAAGTAGTAGTTATTTCTCTTTCACAAAGTAAGTAAACAAAAACAAATGGTGTATCGGCAACTTGGGATACGACAAATGATGCACCCGTGTGTGGCCCTCCACAAAGCTAACTACGAGTCGAGACCAGCAGTTAATATGAACCGAGACTGTCATCGCGAGAAAATCGATAAAAATCGATTAAAAGAGAAAAGGAAAAGGCTCATCGCCAGGGCAACGTGAGCGACGCGAGTTGGCATTCTCGTTCACTTCAGTTTGGACTAGAGATGGGCACGGGCCGGGCCGGGCCTGGGGCCCGCCGGGCCTAGGTCAAAAAATACGGGCTTCGGGCCAAAAAATCAAAAACGGGCTTTTTCCGTGCGGGCCCGGGCCTCAGGTTGAAATCCCGCAGGCCCGAAAAGAGGCCCGCTACATATTAAGCACTGAACAATGTTTTTATCGGAAAGGCACTTATTTCATCTGCGGCCTTTTACATATATCGATTATTGGCCGATTTTCGATTTGAGAAGAGTGACAAGTTAATTTTTGTACATAAAAATATGTAGGGAGATTTCAAGAATGATAGATATACAGATCACGAAATTAGAATGTTTTAGTTGTAAATGACGTTATTTGTTAAATTTTTTCCTATGTTTGGGCTACGACATCTCTGTGTTCCTATGCCATTTTTAAGGCCGTTTTCTTTCATTGCGTTATTTCGGCAAGTGAAAAGTTTTTTATTAGAACTCAGCTTCGAAAATGGCTCAGGAGAACAAAGATGTCGCAGCCCAAACATGGGAAAAATGGAACAATAACGTCATTTACAACAAAAATTTCTGATGTCGTAATCTGTATCTATATCTCTCATTCTTGGAGAGATTTCTAATTTCATGTTTTTTTTTTAAGAGACTCCTTTTTTTAAGCTTAAATTTAATTTTGAGTTATTTTTCTTCTATTTGAATGACTTTTGCTTTATTTTGTAGCTATAAAAGTATGTACTTATTAATATAAAACACTAATTTCCTCAAAATATTTCAGAAAGATTATATCCTCACTATTTTTAATATTTCTAAAATAAATGTAAAAAAAAACTACTTTTATATATAAAACACTCAGTTATGTAGTCGAAGAAAAAATAAAAATATGTTTATATGTAATACACTCTGTTATATAGTCGAAGAACTTCTTACTACTGCAACTACAAACTAATTTTTTTTGATCATTTTTTTCGGGCCGGGCCGGGCCGGGCCTCTTTGAAAATTTTTCGGGCCGGGCCGGGACAGGCCCGGAAAAATCTGCTTCGGGCCGGGCCGGGCCGGGCCTCAATTTTGAGGCCCATCTCTAGTTTGGACCAGCGACACGCATAGGACGAAAATTTTGCGAAGCGGAAAAAGGCAGAAGGGAGAAGGGACCACGCGACCATTTTGGAAATTGAAACGAGATAAAAATCCGAAGACATCCGAGTGGTCATAAGGACAAAACGTACGCCACACCACGCAAAGCGGAGCGCATATTAGCGAGTAACTAGAAGCGGAGAGATTTTCTGGGGAAGCATCGCGGAAAGCCGTCAGAGAAATCCCCAAGGGCCAGCGGAGCGATATCCCGGAGAGACCCTTTCCGGCGTGCGTCAAGGAATCCCCAAGGGTAACAATTGATTTATGTAAGTGTGATAATCTCCTGAACGTACAGTGAGTGATTTAAGAAAATAGTTTTCCAAAGGAAGGTAACTTTGGTACGAATCAGAAAATTTTCCACGTGGTGTGCCGATTCGTATATGCGATAGTACGGAAGGGAACCGAAATCCCCTACAGAGAGGTTAGGTAGTTTTGAGCACATTTGGCAGATTTCTGCGAAAGGTGTAATTTGCGTGTGTATTCACGCCGACTTAACGCGCCTTTAATCGAAATCCCCCACAGAGAGGTTAGGTAGTTTTGAGCACATTTGGCAGATTTCTGTGAAAGGTGTAGGTCTGCGTGTGTATTCGCGCCGACTTAACGCGCCTTCAATCGAAATCCCCCACAGAGAGGTAAGGTGGCATTTTGGCACATCTGGTAGATTTCTGTGAAAGGTGTAAGTCTGCATGTGTATTCGCGCCGACTTACCCGCCCTTGGTCAAGATCCAACCCAGAGAGTTCAGATAGCATTGTGTCGTATTTGGTAGATTTTTACACGAGGGGCACGTCTTCCTGTGCACCCGTACGGACTGAAACTGCCCGCGCTCGAAATCCCCTCGGTATGTGGTAGATTTTAGTGGAGTGTGGCTTTTAGGTTGGGATATCGTGCCGAACGAACCGCTGGCAACCCTACGAATTGTAGTAGATCTCTCACGAGAAGTGCTGGGGAAAACGGTGGTAGCATTTACACGACGGTGGTAGATTCCCTGTTGGCGGAACGTCGAATGGTAGCATTTAACAGGACCCATGTACCAGTGGTAGTATTTCTATCAGAACATAGCCGGGGAGCTGCACACGGGTGCCGCATTTGCCACGAGTTGGAGATTAGGCACAAGTAGGAATAAACGTAGTATACGCAACGAGTTTTATATTCAGAAATACGAGTGACAGAAATATATAATTCTTTTAGGCATTTATTCCTTTTATATATATATATAAAATTCTTTCATACATTTATTCATTAATTTAGGTTAAGGAATTCTCCACTTACTCAATTTAAAAATCAAACAACTAATTTTTCTTTCTTTATTTTTAATAATAACAAGTAAGGGTGTTATAGTCAGGCGAGCCTGACAATAGAATACCCGACACAGACACTTATGTTCGAATAATTTTTAATATCAGGAGTTGTTTAAGGCCATTATGGGCCCCATATACCGACTTTTGTTTAATTTCTTTATAAAAACCGCCCATTTGATACGCCCAATTTTTCAATTTTTTTAGGATTCTAATCGGACCCCTATATATACGCTTAAATTTTAAGTTTCATTGAAATATTTCAATAAAGTCCGCTTTTGAGGCATTTTTGGGATTTTTGTGACAGACCCTAGTACTAGAGGTACCCTTAATAATGGTTCTATCGAAAAAAATTTTGGGGAGGACGTTACTGGCTATCAAGGAAGCATACGTGCCAACTTTCGTTCAAGTCCCATTTGTATTTCGGGTGAAGGAGACAATTTTCGAAAAACGCCCTTATGCCACGCCCACTTTTCAAATTTTTTTAAATCATATTACTTGCGTTTAAACATGTTCAAATACCAAGTTTCATCAAAATATCTTGAAAAACTCAGGTTTTAGAGCAGTTTTTGTGATTTTCATAATTTATATATATATAATATATATATTTTTTCATAATTTTCTTACTCATGTCCCCGTGAGCACGCATACCAAAAAGCTCAACTCCTTCGATAAGATAACTGTATTCAGACAGACAGACAGACAGACGGACAGACAGACAGACGGACATGGCTAAATCGAATCTCCTGGTGACGCTGATAATTTCTATATACATTTTGTATGGTCTATCTCGACTGGTTCTGGGTGTTACACACAACCCAACAAACGCAATATACCCGCGACACAGAGTGTGTCGGGTATAAAAATTGTGGATAGTTTAAGTGTAAACGAAATAAAAATTCTCGTTTTGGTTTTATTTCCAACGGACCTTCCGTAAGTCGTCCCCTTAAAGAAGGGACGGGTATTTCCTTATTTAACAGCTCTTATACCGTTCTTTTAGAAAATAAATAAATTTTTTTGTAAGAGAAAGACCTCTGGTGACTAGACTGAGACGTAGACCCCGGCTTGGAAATCCAGATCCTTACAATGGCGCCCGAGCAGGGACTCTCGGGGAACGTGAATTCAGGAAACCTTACGGAAGATTCTGGAGGCGATTCCGGAATGGCGACGCAAGACACGTTGCAGGTACCAACCAACAGTGGAGGACGAAGATCAAGCCAAGACAGTGGCCCATCGAGGGGCAAGATAAGAATCGGCTGGATCTATAGAGTCCGTTAAGAAGAATTAATAAGCATCATGGCCAGATTTGGGTTAAGCACGACAGGAACGCTTGAGAAATTAGAAAATGGCGACGTTCGTAAGTGATAACGATCATGATGAGGAGGCAGCGAAACAGCTGCGAGAACTGGAAGCACGACACCGCAGAAGCAAGTCCCCAACGCAACAAGACGGGCAGGACTCAGACGCATCCGTGGAAACCGTGGTTTCCGTCGCAGTACCAACTTTACGGCCAGAACGATGGACAAACCACGCGGGAGTCATCGACCAGGTGCGGAAATGGGGAGTGAAGTACGATGGCACCAACGAAGCACTGGATTTCATCGAACGAGTCGAAGAGTTAGCAGAGGCTTATGGATTCCAGCTCGATACAGTGGTAAAAGCGTTGCCAGAGCTGCTAAGCGGGAAAGTTTTGATGTGGCTCCGGAGCGAAGGGAAATTTTCTACGTGGCAGAGTTTCAAGAAACAGCTCCTAACCCTTTTTATGCCTTAACGTTTTTGGAAGAACCTGGAAGACCAGATCCGGCGAAGAAAACAAGCGAAAGAGGAGAAATTTGTTGACTACGTGATCGCCGTCAAACACATGATTAGGAGAACGACATGGTCGGAGGAAGAGAAACCTGCTCTTCTCTACGAGAACAGTCTTGCTGGATTACGGCTCTACGTAAGAAAACACGAGATAAACTCTACAGCGGAGTTGATTGAAATTGCTGGCGAATGGGAGCGGGTACAGGAGGACATCGACCCGACACCAGTGGCGCGGGGTGGGATAATATCCAGACCTCCCTCCCCGCCGAAGAAGAGTGTATCATTCGCTCAAGCCACGAGTGAGACGGCCGATAGGGTAAATTTTCGGACTGCATGTTTTCGTTGTGGGCTCGAGGGACATTCGAGAAAGGAATGTCCTAACGCGGTGGCACGATTTTGTCGATTATGTGGACGAAGAGACATCGGAACCAGGGAGTGTTGCCGAGCGGGAAACACCCCGCGTCCTCAGACCCAACGGGGAAGTGTGACCGACGAGACCGGATCCCCGAACCAAAAAGAATAAAACCGTTTTTGTCGACGGACGGTCGACGCATCCAAGCCGAGGCCTGGCTGGATGGACAGCTGATGAGTGCCGTCGTCGATACTGGCGCTACTCGTAGTATTATACGAGAGAAAGTGGCGCATCGGTTGCGGACGAACACGAACTCGGAGGGCGCGAGAGTCGTGGTGCATTTGGCCGACCGACCCCCGACGTCGGTGGCAGAGGCCCTTAACGTAGATGTTCGAGTGGGCGATCGAGGGGCCAGACTAAAGGTTTTGGTCATGCCGGATGCAGCGGATGACGTCATCCTAGGAATGGATTTTCTGTCGGCGGTCCAAGCCGAAGTTAGACTGGGGACAGGAGTGCTCAAAATCACTCCATCGCAGAAGCGCTGTGGAGAACCACCAGAACATGGAAACGCGGTGGCCCAGGAAAACAAGACTGAGGAGGAAGATCGCCGACTTTGTGAAAGAAGAGGTGAGCAAGTTCGACCAACTGAGGGGCGTGTCACAGATTACCGAGCACCACATCAAAATGAAGGACGGCGTGCCAATCAAACAAAGGTACTATAATCCGGCGAAGCAAGCAGTAATCAACCAGGAGATCGATGAACTACTGGAGAAGGGGTGTATAGAGCCTTCCAAGAGTCCCTATAGCTCCCCCATCGTTTTGGTGAGAAAAAAAACCGGATTCGTGGCGCTTGTGTATTGATTTCCGAAAGATCAACGCACACTCGATCCCAGACGCGTACCCCTTGCCGAGGATAAATTTCATCCTGGAAAAATTGCGAGACGTGAAGTACATCTCTACCCTAGATTTGAAGAACGGGTACTGGCAGATTCCGGTAGCCAGCGAGAGTCGCCAGTATACGGCGTTTACAGTACCAGGAAGGGGGCTGTTCCAGTGGCGAGTAATGCCGTTTGGCCTTCATTCGGCACCGGCCACATTTCAACGAGCCCTCGACCGAGGAATCGGACCGGAGATGGACACCTATGCTTTCGCGTACTTAGATGACATCGTGGTCATCGGGAGGAGCCTAGAAGAACACAAACGAAATCTGGGCGAAGTCTTGAGGAGACTACGAGAGGCCAATCTGAAGTTAAATCTGAAAAAATGTGCTTTCTTTAAGAAAGAGCTTCGATATATGGGGCACATTATAAGTGAGAGGGGTATCCATACCGACCCGGAAAAGGTGGCAGCGATACATGCGATCAAGGCACCGCAGACCGTCAAAGAAGTACGACAGCTATTGGGAATGGCGTCCTGGTATCGGCGTTTCGTGGAAGACTTTTCCAGGGTGGTGCAGCCGTTGACCCAACTCTTGAAAAAAGGGGTGAAATTTCGATGGGGCGAAGCGCAGCAGAACGCAGTCGACAAATTGAAACGAAGGTTGGTGGAGGCTCCGATCCTCGCGTGCCCGGATTTCGTCCAGAGATTCGTGCTATAGACTGATGCCAGTGACTACGGCGTGGGAGCAGTCCTAACCCAGTTCGTCGGTAATGAAGAAAAGGTAATCGCATATGCGAGTCGCAGCCTAAATGCCGCAGAAAGGAACTACTCGCCCACCGAGAAAGAGTGTTTGGCGATCGTTTGGGCAGTGCGCAAAATGCGGGAGTACCTCGAGGGGTACAGATTCACAATCATCACCGACCACCTATCCCTGAAATGGCTGAATTCCATTCAGAGCCTATCCGGGAGGATCGCAAGGTGAGCTCTGGAGCTCCAACAATTTCAATACGACATCGAATACCGCCGAGGGAAGTTGAACGTGGTCGCTGACACGCTATCTAGACAGCCGTTGGAGGACCTGGGGACCGCAGACAGCGGGGAAGCCGCAGAGTGTTCCTGGACGGCCAACCTGAAGGAAAAACTAGCCACCCGCCCCGACCAGATTCCGGAGTATAGACTGGAGAACGGAGAGGTATATCGCCATGTGCCCACGGTGATGGGAGCGCCAGAAAACGCGTGGAAGCTGTGCGTCCCTAGGCCTTGGAGAAAACGCATCCTCAGAGAGAACCACGACGAAGTGACAGCAGGACACTTGGGCATGCGTAAGACGGTGGCTCGGGTCTGTTTACGATACTACTGGCCAGGTATGTACCGCGACGTACGTGCATACGTACGAAAATGTAAGGTGTGCCAACGGTTCAAACCCGATCAACAGAAACCAGCTGGGAAGATGCACACATTGTTGCCAAAGGGACCGTGGAAGGTGGTCAACGCCGATTTCGTTGGGCCACTCCCTCGGTCAAAAGGAGGGAACACAATGTTGTTAGTGCTAGTAGATAAATTCTCGAAATGGGTGGAAGCCGTTCCAATGAGAAAAGCCACTACTGAGAAGACGATTAGAGCAATGCGCAAGCGGATTTTAGGGCGGTTTGGGGTCCCGCGGGTTTTGATTACGGACAACGGGACCCAGTTCACTAGTAAGGCCTTCAAAAACTTGTTAGCAGAATGGGGAACCACCCACCGGCTCACGGCGCCATACACTCCCCAGGAGAATCCGACGGAGCGGGTTAATAGAACCCTTAACATCATGATCGCCTCCTATACGGGAGAATGTCAGAACAGGTGGAACGAGTACCTTCCAGAGTTGTCATTGGCTATAAATAGTAGCGTAGCTACCTCGACAGGTTTAAGCCCAGCGTTCACGGTACAGGGGCGAGAATAACGGCTACCAGGACAGTTATTTGATGAAGTAGGAAAAAAGGGGACTAGGGACACTAATTCTCTTTCACAGCAGAAATTAGGTGCGGAGGCCGAGGATGAGGAACGGGAAGCAGCTCAGCCCAGGAAAGAGAGCGGGGAACAATTCGAGGAGATCTGGAAGATGTTGCAGAGAAATCTCGTGCTGGCTCACCAGGAACAATCGAAGGGCTATAACTTGCGCAGACGAGACTGGAAGCCTGGAGTTGGTGCGCAGGTCCTAGTAAAAACGCACCCCTTATCAAGTGCGATAGAGGGGTTCAACGCGAAATTGGCTCCAAAATTTCACGGTCCATACACAGTGAAACGCTTCATCTCACCCGTGATCGTAGAGTTGGGGCGAGATGGCCAGAGACAAACCAAGAGGGCTCATGTGGGAGACCTGAAAGCCTTCCAGGAAGAAGGGCCGAGGCAATCCGGCATCCCTAGTGCAGAGACGACGGGGACGTCGCGAATAGAGTAGAAACATTGGAAAAAAATTTTAATGTATAGAGTAGAGGGTGTTTGTCTTTGTTGAAATAGAAAATGCTCGCCTGCCGAGAATGTGGGGTTAACCCAAGTAGTCGTAGTCAATCGTAAAACATATGACCGTTAAACTGAAATCAATTTATATGACTAATGAGGTCTGTACGTATATTTTCCAGACTACGGTGCCATCCGAACCAAACGATCCCTCGAGATGACCGAACGCCAGCGCGAAACGGGCCAGAAGAGGCGGCGAGAGGAGGAGGACTCCGAGGTAGAATGGACCTCTAGTGCGGAAGATTGGGACATGGAGGAGTTCCCCGTCGGAACTCCACCACCTCCGCCTGTTTGGTCCGAGGAGACTCCCGCTCCCGAGGTACTAGGCCGGGTATGGTTCCAGGACTTCCCGGAATCGAGGTCGGACACCGGAGAGAGGTGCAACACGTCGGCTGCCGAGTCGGGAGACAAGTCCGGTACCAACGACGAAGGCTCCGAAACGAGAACTGAACCAGAGGCGGGAACGCCCAGGGAATCCCCGACCACCATCAGTAGCGACAGCGAGGGCGAGGCACGCTACGAAATTCAGGTGCGGCAGGAACGACGTACACAGTACACACAATACGCGGCAGGGGCGCTGAGGTACGCCGAAGTACACCTCCACACCGTTCTCCGATTCCGAGATCACACCTGGGATCCAACGTCGGCGTTGACCGTGGTGCGGCAGGATCCGCCCAGACGCCCCAGTATCTATTCCGTCGAGGAAGTAGGGGACAACGAAAACGCATCGCCTCTCGAGGAACCCGGCGATGTACTCGAGATCCAGGAAGACGGCGCCGTCGAGTTCGTGGAACGGCAGCTGACCGACCACCCGGAGACACTCGCCCCCGAGAGGAAGGAATCTGAGCCGAGCGCCGAGATATGTTTCGAAGCATTACGAGCCCCCGTCCAGACCGCGTTCGCGAAACAACTGGGACAACGCCCGGTGAAGAAGAAGGTGCGAGCAGCACGCATCCACCGCGGGTGGCGTTACCGGCTGGTGCAGAGTGTGGACGGTCGGGTGAAAAACACCCGCTCTAAAGTAAGGGGGGAGGAGGGGTGTGAGGACCCATCACATTAGACGGAAATCGACAGCGACCGGGACCAGCCGCATGTACATATTCTGTAAATAATTTTTAAGACTAACATCATGTAGAGGAATACTTTTTTTTGTTTATTTATTAATTTTTATTTTTCCGTTCCTAGTATTAAGTTTTGTTACCACGATATTTAGTATTAAGTAAAAAGCCGTAGGACCCGCAAATAAGTAGTAGTTATTTCTCTTTCACATAGTAAGTAAACGAAAACAAATGGTGTATCGACAACTTGGGATACGACAAATGATGCACCCGTGTGTGGCCCTCCACAAAGCTAACTACGAGTCGAGACCAGCAGTTAATATGAACCGAGACTGTCATCGCGAGAAAATCGATAACAATCGATTAAAAGAAAAAAGGAAAAGACTTATCGCCAGGGCAACGTGAGCGACGCGAGTTGGCATTCTCGTTCACTTCTGTTTGGACCAGCGACACGCATAGGACGAAAATTTTGCGAAGCGGAAAAAGGCAGCAGGAGAAGGGACCACGCGACCATTTTGGAAATTGAAACGAGATAAAAATCCGAAGACATCCGAGTGGTCATAAGGACAAAACGTACGCCACACCACGCAAAGCGGAGCGCATATTAGCGAGTAACTAGAAGCGGAGAGATTTTCTGGGGAAGCATCGCGGAAAGCCGTCAGAGAAATCCCCAAGGGCCAGCGGAGCGATATCCCGGAGAGACCCTTTCCGGCGTGCGTCAAGGAATCCCCAAGGGTAACAATTGATTTATGTAAGTGTGATAATCCCCTGAACGTACAGTGAGTGATTTAAGAAAATAGTTTTCCAAAGGAAGGTAACTTTGGTACGAATCAGAAAATTTTCCACGTGGTGTGCCGATCCGTATATGCGATATTACGGAAGGGAACCGAAATCCCCTACAGAGAGGTTAGGTAGTTTCGAGCACATTTGGCAGATTTCTGCGAAAAGTGTAAGTCTGCGTGTGTATTCGCGCCGACTTAACGCGCCTTTAATCGAAATCCCCCACTGAGAGGTTAGGTGGCATTTTGGCACATCTGGTAGATTTCTGTGAAAGGTGTAAGTCTGCATGTGTATTCGCGCCGACTTACCCGCCTTTGGTCGAGATCCAACCCAGAGAGTTCAGATAGCATTGTGTCGTATTTGGTAGATTTCTACACGAGGGGCACGTCTTCCTGTGCACCCGTACGGACTGAAACTGCCCGCGCTCGAAATCCCCTCGGTAGGTGGTAGATTTTAGTGAAGTGTGGCTTTTGGGTTGGGATATCGTGCCGAACGAACCGCTGGCAACCCTACGAATTGTAGTAGATCTCTCACGAGAAGTGCTGGGGAAAACGGTGGTAGCATTTACACGACGGTGGTAGATTCCCTGTTGGCGGAACGTCGAATGGTAGCATTTAACACGGCCCATGTACCAGTGGTAGTATTTCTATCAGAACATAGCCAGGGAGCTGCACACGGGTTCCGCATTTGCCACGAGTTGGAGATTAGGCACAAGTAGGGATAAACGTTGTATACGCAACGAGTTTTATATTCAGAAATACGAGTGACAGAAATATATAATTCTTTTAAGTATTTATTCCTTTTATATATATATATATAAAATTCTTTCATACATTTATTCATTAATTTAGGTTAAGGAATTCTCCACTTACTCAATTTAAAAATCAAACAACTAATTTTTTTTTCTTTATTTTTAATAATAAAAATTGTGGATAGTTTAAGTGTAAACGAAATAAAAATTCTCGTTTTGGTTTTATTTCCAACGGACCTTCCGTAAGTCGTCCCCTTAAAGAAGGGACGGGTATTTCCTTATTTAACAGCTCTTATACCGTTCAATCCCCTAGAGTTTCTTTTAGAAAATAAATAAATTTTTTTGTAAGAGAAAGACCTCTGGTGACTAGACTGAGACGTAGACCCCGGCTGGGAAATACAGATCCTTACAAACGTATAGGGCACCTAGAGCCACAGACTGGGACCAATTTAAAGAATCCTTCATGGCAAACCTAGAGATGCACAAACGTACGATCAGGGATACCTATGACCTAGAACTGGCCGCTAGCACTCTGAATACAGCGGTCATTGATGCCTACCATGAAGCCTGTCCTCTCAATACTAAGACTGGAAATAGGATCACACCATGGTGGAGCAAAAAGCTTGCCGACCTAAGAGCCGAATCCCGGAGACTCTTCAACAGAGCTAAATCCCATGGGGAATGGGATGCATAAAGAATTGCCTTAACAGCCTACAACAAGGAAATTAGAAGGGCAAAAAGAGAATCATGGAGGAACTTCTGCTCAGGACTTCAAGACCTTAGTGGAAGTGCAAAAGTCCACAGAATAATCTCTAAAAGCCACACTAATCCAATCGGGCTTCTTAAACGACCGAATGGTTTCTTTACCAACAACTGTAGAGAATCACTAGAACTTCTCACAGAGGTACACTTTCCGAAATCTACACTATGCGATCAACCCAACACTCAGTCCAGCACCCTGGTAGCCAAGAGGCCCTGTGCGAGAGACTGGAGAGTTGCTCGCAAGATTGTCACAGCGGACAGAATTGAATGGGAAATCAACTCATTCTCTCCCTTCAAGGCCCCAGGAATGGATGGAATCTTTCCAGCACTACTGCAGAGAAGCCTATGTAGCCTGATGCCGTGCTTGATTAATATTGTCAGGACAGGACTTGCGATGGGAACCATTCCTTCTATCTGGAAGGAAGTAATTGTCAAGTATATTCCTAAAGGTGGAGGAAAGCTAAGCGACCTACCTAAATCCTATAGGCCTATTAACCTGACTTCATTTCTCCTCAAAACCATGGAGAAAATTGTTGAAAGGCGTATAAGAGAGGAGGGCCTTGCGGTAAATCCTCTTCACCGTCATCAATATGCCTATCAGCAAAACAAATCCACGATTCATACACTTTACAGCCTCACGGGTAAAATCCAGAAGTCTATGAACTGCAAAGAATTAGCGGTGGCGTGCTTCCTCGATATTGAGGCAGCCTTTGACAATACGGATCACTGACATATTCAAAGCCGCCCCCGTGACAAAGAAGTCGATTATACGACACATGCGTGGCTAAGTAATATTCTGAGAAGAAGGGTGATTAGTTGCACTCTCGGCAATGCCGAACTTAAGGCAAACGCGGCAAAAGGGTGTCCACAAGGAGGAGTTTTATCACCCCTACTATGGTCCATTGTTGCGGACGAACTTCAACATCGCCTTAGCGCTGAAAGATTCGAGGAGCAAGGGTACGCTGATGACGTTGTTACCCTTGTTAGAGGCAAATATGAAGACACGATCTCATATCGGCTTCAACATGCCCTGAACATCGTGACTGAGTGGTGCAGAGAAGCTAAACTATCAATAAACCCCAAAAAATCAAATATTATCATCTTCACCAAGAAAAGGCAAAAGGAGCAATTCACGAAACCATTTCTTAATGGAGAAGAGATACCATTTGTAAACCAAGTCAAATACCTGGGAATAACGCTTGATGAGAAAATGACTTGGAATGCTCATCTTGAGAATACAATACGGAAAGCAAGAGCGGCACTATGGACCAGTCGAAGCCTTATTGGCAGGGACTGGGGCCTCAACCCGAAGCTCAGCCTCTGGATGTACCCTTCCATTGCTAGACCCGTTATATCATATGGAGCATCCATTTGGTTTATTAAGGCCCAGCAAAAAACTGCGAAGAATAGTCTCCGGAAGTTACAGAGACTTGCATGCATTAGCATATGTGGAGCCATGAGAACTACACCGAATGCGGCCCTTGAGGTTGCACTGGGCCTCCCTCCACTTCATCCTTTTGTCAAGAAGGAAGCAATGACTTTTGCTGCAAAACTCCTCTTGGCAAATGAGCAACCAATAAAGCTGGGCATATTATCCCAGCTAGGAAAGGAAATGCAGAAAGAGGAAGGCCTTGACATCACCATATCTGACATTTGCTCTCCTAAATATAACTTTCACAGGAAGTTTCGAATCATAATACCAGACAGAAATGAGTGGGATCGAAACAGACCTAGAATCGAAGGAGACTACCATGTGTGGTACACAGATGGGTCAAAAACCGATCAGGGTGTGGGAGCGGGGGTTTATGGAGTCAAACCCAAAAAAGAAATATTTGCGAGTATGGGCCAAGATAACTCGGTATTTCAGGCTGAAATCTACGCAATTGAGCTATGTCTAAGAGAATATAAAGGAACACCCACAAACGGTAAAAACATCTATATATTCTTAATTAGTATGGGAGTGCCTGCTGCTTCTCATTGAACTTGCATCCCTGAACAGAGTTCATCTCGTATGGATTCCAGGGCATAGTGGATTTAAACAAAATGAGAAAGCTGATGAACTCGCGAGGAAAGGAGCGGCCGCAACGTTCGTGGGGCCCACTCCATTCTGCGGTCCATCATGGAGTTTCATCAAACTCAAACTGAGGGCATGGATTGAGAGATCAGCTCAGAACGAATGGAACGACATTGCCGACCACAGACAAGCTAGAGAATTCATGCCAGTCTTCTCAAAGACCAGAACGAAAGAGCTCCTATCGCTTAACAGAACTGGAATTCGACTTGTCACAGGCTTTCTCACTGGACACTGTAGAGTTAACAAACACCTGTTGAATCTTGGCTTAGCCAGAGACGACAACTGCAGACTCTGTAACGAGGAAGAGGAGACAGCAGAGCACATTTTGTGCCACTGTGATAGTCTTGCAAGACTCAGACTTCGGTGCTAATACATCGCTTACCCCTCTACAACGGAGCTAGGTAGGGTATCTCCACGGGACCTCGCGGCATTCTTGAATGCCACTCGCCTATGGAATTAGAAAAGGGTGGTCACAATAATTCTTCTAGGATGCAGTGACGTGGAGACTCGGTTCCCAAACCCATTTTTAAATCTTATCTAATCTAATCTAATCTAAATCTAATTCTCCTTGAAGGAGTCTCCATCCCCCAAGTAGATGGTGTAATTTGTTTAGGAGTCCACTAAGATAAACGATGAACTTGGCGAAAGCACATCGAAGCAAAGAGGACCAACCTGAAACTTAAAGCATCAAAAATTCACTGCCTAATTAACTATCGCTCCCCTCTTAATATGGAGTATAAAGTTCTATTATATAAAAGTGTATTAAAGCGAATATGGTGTTATAGCATTCAGTTGTGAAAAAATGCCTGCGCTTCCTCTATAGAAATAATCCAAAGAGCTCAATCGAAAATTCTTAGAATCATTACAGGTGCTCCATGGTACATCCGTAATGAAAGCATTCCCCGCAATCTACAAGTCCCACTTGTTAAGGACGAAATCGTTCGCCTAAAATCATCGTACAATGAGAAATTAAGTAATCACTCGAATTAGCTGGCAAAAGGCCTTAACAATAAAACACGTCGAACACGGTTAAGAAGAAAGGACCTTCCGTCCGCTTCTAGTGTTTTGGAAAAATAACACCGATACTCTGTTATCTGCACCTCGCTCGTGCATGTCAGACGTTTGGCCAATTAAGGAATCATACAGATTGAGGCACCTCACTCGTGCACGCTCAACGCTCAATGCTCCTAATTACCATCAGAGTAGCCGTTCCAGCCAATCAATTTTACGCACCTCGCTCGTGCGCGCCGTACGCTTATCCAACCAAGGATTCACTAAGCTTGACGCACCTCGCTCGTGCATAATCAAGAATCATCCTACCAATGGATGCGGCTTAACAGTAAAAAGTCCTCAGCAGCCCAGTTTCTCAAATACAGGTCCGTTGGAATCAAAAAACTATTTATATATATCTCTGTATAACTAGTTAAGTTATATTTAAGAATTAAGATTCGAATAATTACTGTTAGTTCCCACCCAAAAAAAGATCCAGTAAAGAGAAGAAAAGTTTAAATAAAAATAAAAATATTAAGACCACTCAATATAATTTCTTCCGCAACGTTTTATTCGGACTACAACAAAGCCAGGGTTTTTCTCCCAACCTTTTTATTTTGAATAAAGTTCGACTTTTGGTATGGGCATCAAGGCTTTACAAAATTATCAACAACTTTTAGAAAAACGTTGTTTTTGTTCTCACGCAAAATTATATCAAGCACGTTGTTTTCACTTCTTCCGACTTTGTTGGACGATAACTATTCACTCAGCTACGCAATCGAAGCACTTTTTTTTTGCTTTGTAAAGTAAATATAAGCCCTTTAGAACATGCCAAAAATCATTATGCTGGGAGTGCTCGAAATATGTTTTCTGAACCTCGGGCCTTATAAAGGCGTTGGCCTTATTTGGCTGAACCACCTTATCAGAACATATCAACATAAAATTTTTTCAATTTTTTCGATAAAATTATCTTTTCTTTTTTCTTATTTGGAAACAAAAGTTTGAGAAATATTTTGTTCCTTATTTGTTTTTTGATCTGTAATCAAAAAATTCTGAACATAATATATTCCTTTACAAGTAATCCATTTGAGTGTGTGTGTTTGAGTGCATAATGCCAGCAAGGCGCAGGGGGGCTTATTTAGGTCGACGAACAACAAGAGCAACAACGCAACGAAATGGTAGAATAGAAAGAAACGTAGAACAAATCCAAGGAGGGAACGAAACTATGCGTGAGAGGATGTCGCGATTGCGAGCATCTCAATCACAAGAGGCACGAGCTCACAGAAGTGAACAACAACAGTTGGAACGGAGACAATCGAGCCAGTTCGTAGTTAATACACGTAGAGAAAATGACCGACAACGCCAAGAAGTACATCGAGCATTTACATCTGCTTCGTTCCTTCTTCTATCATTTGAGTACGAGCCAGACATTGAATATTCCGCACATCCGAAAGTGGTCACTGGTGCTTTGGACAAAGAATATCCCCATTGGAATGCACTTAAATTTAAACATGAGTCAGCCGGGATGTGCTGCGCATCAAGAAAAGTGCAACTACCAGAAATTGAGACACCACCAGAACCATTGAACAGCCTGCTTATTGGCGCAGACCAAGAAATATATATATATGTATGTATGTATAAATATATATATACCCACCGTCTCGGCGTATTTGTCCGCTCATGGGAGATGCCCTCTATATATATATATTTATTTACAGTCGAGTCTGGATAAAGTGAACTTTTTTTCCCACGACTTGTCCATTGTATCCCGATTGTTCGAATTCGCGACATTGAATGTTTTGTTTATTATTTACAGGCTCGTAGCGGGAAATTTTTGGCCCGGGAGATTTTTAACGGGATCCCCTCACAAAAATGAGCGACCAAAAAAGACCCATGCCAATTGTGGCCCCTTCAGTTAGCCCGGACCTGGGGGAAATCCTCCTTTTCCACCCCATCTCTACACCGAGAGAAATAACAACAGTTAAATCAACTTAGAAAACTACTTAGAACAGTTAATGTAAGAGTGGTCAAATAAACTGTATTCCGCGTTAAATGCACTGAAAAAGGCAGTCAAATGAAGAGTTGCAAAACAGTTACTTTTTATGTTCAAATTCGATTTTGTTCACTTAGACGTTTAAGTTCGCATTCTGATCAACCGTCTCCGGAGTTATCGATAGCTCAGTTGTTTAAGCTGTGACTCGACAGTCGTGAGCTTCGGGGTTCTATCCCTGCTGGCGGCGGGAATTTTTCTGGATTTTTTTTTAATTACAGTTTTTTTTTTGTTCAGAGTGTAGTTGTTTTGGAAGACAAAAATTTTCTCCTAAATTTTTAAGATTTTAATTTATTTAATTTTTTTTCATGGTTCATTTTCAAGCAAAAAATTTTGGGAGTGAAACAGTTCCTTAAGCACGTTCCCCAAAACGTTAGCAACCATAAGCTCAAGTGAGCATTTTGACCAACAAATTAAATTCGTTCGTTTAGCGTAGTGGTTAAGACGTTCGCCCAGCGAAGTGGAGGCTAGCGGTTCAAGGCTCGGCCGAGGCGAGAAAATTTAAAGAGATGAAAGAGAAAAAGATTTAAATAGAAACAAATAAATAAAGAAAAAATATAATATTTTAATAAAAAAAAAATATTAATAAAAGAAGATAAAAAAAAAGTCAAAGCAAAAATTATTTTTTTTTTCCAGTCGCTGATGACAGTTGATTTAGCCGCGAGACAGTTATCTCAACCATCAGGTAGTTATATCCTTATTGACTGTGTTTGTACTGTTGAATTGACCGCTTCTACACATAAGCTAACAATTAACGGTGAACTCGGTTATTTTAACCTGCTTTTTCAGTTAATATAACTACCTTTTTCTCTCGGTGTACAGGCCTGATTATTTAGAAGAGCCGCTGTGACAAAAAAGCGTCCACTATTTCGAGCTGTTTATTATTTCGCGGATTCGTTATATTTTGCATCGACTGAATGTATAAAAACAGACATGTGGTCGCTCGTGTGCCTGCATTTTCCATTTTATTGCAGCAAAGCTGCCTTTGTCACTTTAATGATTCAACCGCGAAAAGACGCTGACCCAATCAAAAAATTTTGTACAGCACACCAGATATATAACCTTATAACCTTTAAAAAAAACCCAAAAATCAACAACAAAATAGACAAGGCGGGAGGTCATTGTAATACCATGCAAATTTGTGTGATTAATTTGTAAAACAAAAACTCATTACCAGACGTCGCAGCGTGTCAGCTATTTCCACGTGCCACATCCTGTTTAATGAGGCCCATTTCCATGCCTTCATGTATGCGTATCAATGCGTTCCCGCAAAACGCATATCAACAAATGCTCATATTACCCAGTAGGCATCAGAGCTACCACAACACAAGCGATTTCATTAGTCACTGGGTGTCGGGGATCGGTCCCTTTCCTACCCAAGACGTTGGCGAATTTAACATTACGATATTATTGCCGGGGCAAGTCGTCCTTTTATACGCCATCCTTAGGCAGTCATTTCGCTAGCGAAAAGGGGCAGGAAAATGGCCTAGAAAAATGTTATGTTGTGTTTTGACTGTGTCGAGGGTATACTGCGTTTGTGTGGTTGTATGTAACACCCCAATAAGGACAACGAGTTCGAATCGAATTCGTTTTGACGTGCAAACTCTTCGCGGCGAGTGTTCGCGGCGAGCTCGAATCGAATTCGAACTCGTGAGGGAGTCACCTTTTTACGCGATTCATATTTTTATCGCATTTTTTGTCGTTTACGAATCGCGCGCGATTCGTATTTTTATATCGCGTTTTATTCGAATTTTTTATCATATTCGATTCGCCTTTTTGTCGAATTTTCTATCATATTCGATTACCAAAAAAAAACATAAATTTTTATATTTAATTTAAAATTCAAATAACAGTCTTTTTATAAGACTATTTTCGGTATCAAAAAAAAAACGGTCTAATATGCTGATAACCCGGCTTTTGAATCTACCAGCTGTGGGATTTGAACACCGAGCTTCTTGATTTCTAGTCATATTTCTCGTCTGCTTACCCATAACGCCCTCTTCGCCGAATTGAAATGAATGTTTTTTTTTCGTTTATAAGTTTAGCTTGATTCTATATTTACCTCGAATGCCTTGCGATTTGGAAACAAATTAGCAAAACTACTTTCGAAAATTAAAGTTTCGTGCGCACTAAACACAAATATTTTAAAGAATTCGAATCGAATTCGAATCGCGGAAGGTAATTTTCACGATATCGCGCTTTTATCGTATTTTGCGTTCGATTCGAATTCGATTCGAAGAGAAAATGCGATAAGAATTCGAACCGTTTGGAACGAGCTCGCTTTTTTATCGTGGATTTTAGAATACGCGAGCTCGCGCTTTTATCGTATTTTGCGTTCGATTCGAATTCGATTCGAAGAGAAAATGCGATAAGAATTCGAAGCGTTTGCAACGAGCTCGCCTCGAGATCGCTTTTTTATCTTGGAATTTATAAGAGTCTTGCCGACTACGGCACTCTCAAAGGTATTTTGAAGTTTTGTTGATTTTTCGATAGGTGGCATCTAAAAACACTGTAAGGACGACTTTTTAGTTTTCAATTTTGAAAAGTCCTTGAAGGCTCCCTGAAAAATGGCCCCAATGCAAAATGGCCCCAAACTGAAAATAAAAAAAATAAGAAAGCTAAAGTCGGTCAAGCCCGACTTTGAAATACCCAGCGTCCCGACATTATGAGCGCAATATGATTTGCTTCTCCACTTGTGGGCGTGGCAGTGGGCGGGCTAAATAAATTTTTGTTCCTACACCTTTTATTTGCCTTGGTAAACCTATGTTGCGAATTTGAAGCTTCTACGCCTTTTACTTCACAAGTTACGATAAGCCCTTATTTGTGGGCGTGGCTCGAGGAGGGCGTGTGAGGAACGTGTTGAGTGGTTCGCAAGTTACAAGCATTTTACTGAAAACACAATAGATTCATTAGTGGGCGTGGCATTGGGCGGATGTCTCCCATTTTTACTTACGATCTTACTCGGACCCCGATATACATGTGTACCAAATTTCGACTTCATTGGTTCAGCCGTTTCGGAGGAGATCCGACCACGGACGGACGGACAGACGGACGGACGGACGGACTGACGGACGGACGGACATGTCTAAATCGATTCAGTTTTTGATCCTGATCATTTCTATATATATATGTCTATACCTCTGGAGCTTAGTTCTCCCTGTTTCAAGATTCGCACAAAACTAATATACCCCGCTTACGCTGGGTATAAAAATTAAACCTTAAAATTTTAGGGGAAAATATTTGTCTTCCAAAATAACTGAACTATGAACAAAAAAACCCTCTAATTTATAAAAAAAAAGTAAAATATTTAGGAAAAATTCTCGCCATCAGCAGGGTTTGAACCCCGAACCTCGCGTCTGTCGAGTCACAGTTTGAATCACTGAGATATCGAACCCTTGTCGGGCAATTGATCAGAATGCAATGTTAAAGCAACAACAGCAAAAACAATCGTACGCAGCGAAAAGGGAAATGTGAACTGACGCCTATCTACTCTTTCAAATTCATCTGGTAGGTGAAATGGCTAGTCATCAAGGACTGGCACTTTGGCATGTCACAAATATCAGGGGCGACCTACTGACTACTGGGTAGGCCATCGCACGAATCCACATATGACCCAAGCTCAGGGCAAGCAAATTTGTGCGCAAATATTTGTTTCCCTAATAGGTTTGTACAATCAATTTCAATAAATTTCGCCATGCAAATAAAAAAAAAAAAATAAAATAAAAATTTTATTATTAAAGCCCGATCCCGTGGCACATATTATGTACAAACAACTATATATGAATTCTTAAGCCCGCTCCGAGGCACGTTTATCTTGTATAAAAAATTTATTATTTAAGCCCGATCCCGTGGCACATATTATGTACAAACAACTATATATGAGTTCTTAAGCCCGTTCCGAGGCACATTTATACAAGAAACTTTACAACCGAAAACTTTTGTAAAGTTATGTAAAATTAGATTTAAGATTCTACAACTTATTGTTAGTTCTTTACAAATAAGAAGATTCAATAAACAAGTCCCGTTCAAAAAAAAAAAAAAAAAAAAAAAAATTTCAACTCATTTTGACATTTTATCGTTTGTGTAAAATAGGTAATGGAGCATTTAACTTTTCAAAATTATAATCATTATTGCTATTTTTATTTGGGGTACGACTTACTGTTGTTATTATTGTTTGTGGAATTATCTGAAAATAACTGTTTTTCTCCTTATTATTATTTTTATTTTTATTTCGCATATGTTTCGGAGTAAATATCGATTTTCATTTAACAATCGAAGCTCAATTGTTGCAATAAGAGAGAAAATCGCTTAATCAATATGGCTTTAACACAAGTCCATACATACCTTGTTGTTGGATCAATTGAAATTATGGCAGAATTTCTCGTGATTGGGTTATTGGCCAAAAATGTTTTGTACATACACAACAGATCTTTTCCTGCACTAGTAATTCCAATTGGTCTTCAGTTCCTCAACAAAAGTCAAAAATGTGTTTTGATTTGTCAGAAAAATATGTAACATAACTGAACAAACTCTTTTACCTTGAATTTCGAATAATTTATTTCGACTTTTTGACTTTATTTTTGATACTTAGAGTCAGAGTAGAACAGTATTCCTCAACTTTTAGTTTAAGCACCATTTGTAGTGTTCATTAAAGATGAACGTTTTGATGAACGTGTTAAAAAACTAGATTATTTTTAGCTTAATATTTTTGGAAATTCTTGGTGGCAAAAACAGAATAGTGGTATTCAAGCAGGCTCGGAAATAGCTAGGTGCAAATTTTGCGCGCGGAAATTTTGAACTATTGCTTGAACGACCCTTATGCAAAGCGTGTGTAAAAATTTTGCGAAAACAGCTGGTTTCAATGTTTTCTTTGGTGAAAGAAGGAGAAGCGAATATCGCGCATATTTTGCGCATCACAGTAGGCGTGCAAAATTTCCGAGGCTGCGGAAACTATTTTTCATACAAAATAATTTCCGAGCTCGCGAAATTTCGGAGGGCGCAAATTTTGCGTAACTGCTTGAATACCACTAATGCATAAATACTACAACTTCGATAGACGCTAAGAATATAATTAGATGTGAAAACTATGTAGAAAGCCCAAAAGTATACTCATGAACTACATATTATACATTGCTGCTTGAACCCTGAAATTAAGTTATTATTTTTGGAAATGTGGAGTGTTCCGCATCAAACCATGTGACGACAATAAAATTGTAACTTTACTCGAAAGAAAATAAAAGATAAATTTATATTGTTTTATGGAACTCAGCATCTATCTTAAATGCTTTAATATTGAAGTTTTTTCATTATTATTTTTGTTTATCAGATAATTTCTTCAAGATAAGATTAATTTAACGCGCAAAGCCCAACGGTTGACGTCGCTTGACGCTGAAATTAGTTTTGTCGAAGCCTTATTTGTGGTCGTATATATGGCTGAGTCAAAAAAATTTAAAGACTCTCAAGTTCGACTGTTTGAGGAAGTTGTGAAGCAAAGTTGTGAAATAAGTTCGGTTCTGAATTAAAGTAAAAATATTGAAGTTATATATAAAAAGTTATTTTGCAAGAATGGCGAGAAATTTTAAAGATAGGGCAAGAACCGAAGAAGAAGAGGAAAAATTTAGTAAGAAAGAAGGATCTCTGTCGCACGATTTAGAAGACGAATGGGACGACACGAATAAAGAGCTTGACATTCCCGATACACAATGCGGTTTCGGGAATTGGAAATGCTCCCCAATCCAAAGGTGAGCAAAACTAGCGTATGAATAATCTTCTTTTTCTGTTTAATAGCATCTCTCGTCTATTCCCAGACTTGCCAATCATACTTTCTTTATTATAGTCTTTGGATTGCTCGGTTGTGTAGTCGAAATGAACTATGCCTACTTCAATGGCACGATAACGACGCTCGAGAAACATTTTCATTTATCCTCACGAAATATCGGTATAACACAGATCGGAAATACTTTCATGGATACGGCAACATCCTTACTTTTCATACACTACATAAGTAAGAAGCATCGTCCCCGTTGGATGGCATTCGGTAAGAGTTTTTCATATTTAATCGAGCCGATTGCTTAAGGCAATGCCTTCTAAAAAGGTGGCTTTGCAATATGCGTTTATTCCGCTATGACGACACTACCCCATTGGCTCTATGGACCTGGCGAAAATGCTTTGAAATTGACAGTGGAATTTGGTGGATCCGCAAACGAGAATCTTACAAAAGCTCTTACCCTTGTCGAGGATCTCGAGAAACTATGCCATCTCAATGGCACCACCGATCAATGTCAAGCAAAAATTGGTAGTTCAGAAATGGGGCATTCACTGATAATATTATTTATTGCTCAAGCAATCTCTGGTTTTGGCATGTCGATTTTCAATACACTTGGATACACATACATGGACGATAATGTCGAACGATCTAAGGTGGCGTCTATGTACAGTGAGTCTTGTACTTTCAACTGAACCTATTCGGGGCTGTTATGGAAACCGACAACTGTCAGAATCAGATTTGAAATCAATACATTTTTCGTTTTGGGGTTATAGAATCAGACTTTCAGTTTTGAAACTGTTTTCATTTTCGGAATCAGGTTTGCATTGTTTTTAGGTGTTACGAAACCGATTTTTTGATTTAATTGTCTGATTTAAACCGAGCAGCTTTTAGTCGACAGAATTGGTCGGCAGATTGAGTGAGGACTTTTTCCCGGCTGGTTTTTTTTTAATAAAAATAAAAGTAAATACTTTATTGGAATATATTTTCTTAATTGTTTTGGTATTTAATGTCCAAGGGGCTTACTTAGTGGGACAAACCGCTTGTAAACTTGTTATGGCAGCAACTCGTGGTGTCTTTAAATTCTGCAGACCCACCCACAAAAGACGTTATCATCCACCCGATTCTCTAGCTCATTTCTTTTTGCAAGCTTCGCAACAGTTTGGCTGCCACCAATAAAGGTGACGCACTTAGGACGCATATCGGTTCGTTGTCATACCACGGAAATGGGAAATCAAAAAAAAAAAAACCAATTGGGAGTTGAACCCAGCGCTTATCGCATTGAAATTTGACGTCTCAGCAAACTAAGCCACGGGGGCCGCCAAGATTGATCTAGTTTTTAACACATATTGTAGTTTTTGTTTTTTTTCTTTATAGTATTTTCAAGTGTCAGGTTTTCCTGTCTTCGAAAATCGATTTTGCTATCTTCGAAAAATGCAAAACTGTGTCTATTTCATAACACCATTTGAAAGAGATATTAAATTCAATTCTGATTCTGATTCAATTCTGTGTCAGTTTTCATAACAGCCCGGATTTACTTTGACTTGACTCTGTTAGTTTTTTCTTTTAAGGTTTCTCACAATTCTTGAATCTGTTGGGACCTTCGTGTGGCTACACTGTAGCTTCAATGTGCCTACGCCTTTTCGTCTCACCGACTTTAACACCTGTTATAGATAACAGGGATCCACGCTGGGTTGGTGCTTGGTGGTTGGGCTGGTTAATTTTCAGCGCATTGCTCTTCATCGGTAGCTTAATTTTGTCCATGTTTCCAAAAACCTTGCCCGCCCAGTACAAACGAGATCGACGACTTCAACGAAGAAGTTTACTTCAAAAAGAAATCGAGAAGTCCGAACAGAAGACTGATGAAGAGAAAACTCCAAAAAGTTCATTTCGAGAATTCCATGAAGCTCTTCGGAGAATTCTACGGAATAAGATCTTCATTTGCAATAATATCGCATCGGGTTTCTTTTGTTTTGGCTATATGCCATACTGGATTTTTACGCCAAAATATTTGGAAATTGTTTTCCGTCAAAGCGCTGCGGCTTCCAAGTGAGAATCGGAAAATATTTATTTTCTATTTTGATCGTTTTGACCACGAAAAACTTTTTTTCGCTCTCCTTCAAGTGTTTATACCGGCACAGTAGCCTTAATATTTACGGCGCTGGGAGTTTTAGTTTCAGGTGCAATCGTTTCATGGAAGAAACCACGTGCTCGGACCTTAGCTCGCTGTAATGCCCTCACAAGCATAATAATAGTCATGGGATTTTTCGCGTATTCCTTCATCGGGTGTCCCGGCAATGAAAACTCATTATTCCTTGACCAATCATCAAACGAATTGGGCTCATTGTCTGGGGGCTGCGCTGAAGCTTGTCACTGTGAATTTGTGCCCTACGCACCGGTTTGTGGGGAAAACAATTTTACCTTCATATCGGCCTGTCATGCTGGTTGCAAGGGAATACGTCTTGGCGAAAATGGGAAACAGGTAAGCGAAGGACGGTTCGTTTTGTTAAAACTCAAGTAAGAGCACAAAAAAGCGTAAAAAAAATTTAATTTAAGGTTTTCTACGACTGTGACTGCGTAGCGCCCCGTGGCATCGATAATAACTCCCTAACCGAGATAAGTCGAAATGAGGTGAGAAAATATTCTAATATAAATCATTATTGAATCAAATGACCTGTTTATTGAGAAGCCTTTTGTAGGTGGAGTCGCCTTTGCCGGTCCTTGTCCCGCTTATTGTTTTAACCACTTCCTTGTCTTTCTCGTCATAATGTGCACTCTAAAATTTTTTGGATCGACCTCGCGTACCTCATACTTCCTCATACAAATGCGTGCCGTTGCAGTTGAAGATAAGACCATGGCTATAGCATTTAGCTCTGTTCTCCTTGGAATATTTGTCTTTGTTCCAAGTCCAATTTTCTTCGGTTGGTTATTCGATCGGATGTGTTTGGTTTGGGGAAAGACCTGCTCCAAAGAAGGCAACTGTTGGCTCTACGACTCGAAACAATTAAGGTAAAATGTGAATCGCAAATATTTTAACACTTGGAGAGAATTCTTTCTCGTTTTCTATGGCGTATAATTGCAGGCATACCCTAAACTACACCGCCGTAGGTTTTCTGCTGATTGGTAGTATCTTCGATTGCATGAATTGTTCTCTGGTTAAGCATCTTGTGATTTTTGATGAAGACGAAAATGAAAGTGAAGCGGAAAAATTTGCTTCCCATCCAGAGATTGCGAAATTAGGACGCAAATTGTCATTGATGTAGAGCAAAGCTTTTTGCAATGTCAGATTTTGAGGAGCATCAATAAACTATCTTATTAAATTTAATTGTGAAGTGCCCCATTTAAACATTAAAATACTTGAATTTTCGAAAAAGGAACGTCGAAGAGAAGTTTTTTTTGAGATATTTTTCGATGGATAAATGTTTGGCTCCCGGAGTTTTCCTTCCTTCATGTGGCAGTTCTTCTCGTCGGCAAAGAAGAAAAGAAACTGGCAGCGCTTTAGGAGTCTGCAAATTCCTTGGAGTTAATGGTCATCTATGAAGGAATATGTTTCTTGCGTCTCAACTTAAGAGGCAGAATCTCTTGGCTGCTGCGTTTTCAATTCATGGGCAGCTGTTCGTACGGAAGTGTAAAGGCGAAGAGGCGAAACAGGTTATTGACAGGCGCGACATTGATCGCATCGTCAGTGCTGAACAACAACAACAACAACAACAACAATAATAGAACGTCTCTCTTTAATAACATTTGCAAATCAACAGATATTAACGTAATCGAACGTACTAATATTATTATTTGCATCTTTTTTATCATACTTAAAGTCAACTTTTATTATATATATTTTAATTCTTATTTCTCTTTTTTTTTCATAATGTTAAGCCAGCTGAAGGGTATTATTTTTAATCTGATTGATTGAATCTGATGCGAGGCAAAGCACTAACAATGACTATCTGAAAACGATTTTGAGCTTAGTAAGCAATAACCATAGTGGTCGGATAAAATTGAAAAATGTCTGATCGTGTGTGCATATAACACCTAAAAGCATTGCGATCTTACTAAGTTTTTTTAAATATTATTGGAATATAGTATGCCCTAAGAACATATATTGCTCTGTGGGGACCTAACCATTTATTTGCTCGAAGTTGATACTCGCAATGATGATTTAAATAATAAATTATCTGGAGTGGGACTCTGTTCTCTTAACTATTTCCTAACTCGTTTCAACCCTTTCTCCATGCCTAGTCTGCTAGATATAATCTGTGTTGCAAATAGGAAAAAGGTCATTCATTTCGAGCAGCTATCCCTACCGAGAATAAGTGACCAGGACATGCTTTTTATTGCGTATGATTTGGATCTATGCAAAGTCTGTATTCCCTCATATTAAATTTTTGGAGATTTTATTTGTATCAATATTTCTGCGTTAACAGAAGATGCTTCGCGTCTACATTGGAATAACTGTTGGTTATATGCCGATGTTAATGAAAAACTTGTACACTTCACAAGCCATGTGAATTATCTTTTTGAAGAATATGTTCCTTTGAGTAAAGTAAAGATTAAAAGTTCTGATAAACTATGGTTTATGCACTGTGATATCAAGGTCGTCGTCGTTCAGTACTTGTGAATTTATTTTTTTAGAGATAAAAAGTCATAAAGATAAGGCCTTGTCGGCTGTGTGTACCGACCAAATCGGCAGACGGATCCTATCCCTATATTCGAACAACTGAAAATGTTCATCTCAACATATGCCAATATTATTATAGTTGGCGATTTCAATGGCAACATTTTAAATGAAACACATTTAACCAATAGCATGCTGTCTCTGGGCATGTTTGCAGCTAATGATGTTATGCCAACACACTTCTCAACATTTTCCTCGTCTCTTTTAGACATTTACTTTATCGACGACTAAAGGAAAAACCTTCTTTATGATCAACTCACTGCCACAAACTTCTCGAAACACGACTTGATTTTTCTCACATATGACTTTCCTCTCTCTGTTAGTGCCGTATCCTTTAAGTACAGAGATTACAAAAATATAAATTATGTTGATCTGCAGAATAGGTGTAACAACATTGAATGGGATCAAATTAAGCGCATGAACCAAATCGATGATTAGCTTCTTTTTCTTGAAAATACTATAAACCATATCTATGATGAATTTGTTCCTTTGAGAACAATATTTCTCAAAGGTAATAATAACCCCTGGTTTGACAGCTCTATCAAAGCATTATGTATTCAACGTGACTTAGCGTATAGACATTGGAAGCGCTATAAAACGCCCCAGCTGTCCGATGTGTATAAAAGGTTGAGAAATAAAGTAACTGCTGAAATACGAAAGGCCAAAAGTAAATACTTTGAAAGAAAATTCAGCACGGCTATAAACAATCAGCAGGTCTGGAAGGAAATTCGTAAAATCGGTATGTCAAGTAAGACCACTCAACGTCTCGATGCTTCTGACCATAATTTGGATGCTATCACTGACGGTTTCGTCAACTTCGCAGTACCCCCTTTCACAGAAAATTTTGACGTATCTTACCTCAACGCACCTAATATTTCTAAATCCTTTTCTTTTTTGTGCGTCAATCAGTACGATGTTCTTGAAAACCTTCTTTCAGTAAAATCGAATGCTGTAGGATTGGATAACATCAATCCCGTCTTTTTAAAAGCTCTTCTACCATGCCTGCTACCACAGATGGTATACTTTTTTAACAATATTCTAACGAAGTCAATTTTCCCCAGCATTTGGGAGCGCGCAAAAGTAATACCGATTCCCAAGGGAAACGGTGACTTACGGCCCATATCGATTCTTCTCTACATCTCTAAAGTCTTTGAGAAAATAATGTTTAGTCAAATAAATGAATTCCTAGTTGAAAATTCGCTCCTCACCGATTGTCAATCTGGTTTTAGGAAATCGCGAAGTTGCATTACTACACTAATTGACGTCACAAAAGACATAAGACAATCTCTAGAAAATAATAACGTATCATTCTTGACGTTGTTGGACCATTCCAAAGCTTTTGATACAGTCGACCACAAAATTTTATTTGCAAAGCTAGCTCATTGTTTCGCCTTCTCCTCGCCGGCTAGTAATCTCATTAGATCCTATCTGTCAAATAGAAGTCAAAAATTATGCATTGACAGCCAACTATCCCAATCCATACCCGTTTTAAAGGGGGTACCACAAGGATCAATAATTGGCCCACTTCTTTTTAATTTATATATTAACATTCTTCCCGAACACCTTAGCTTATGTTAGCTTCACATATATGCTGATGATGTTCAGTTGCACACGTACTGCAAGAATGATTAAATTGTAGAATGTGTATCACGTATGAATGAGAAGCTAGGGAGAATTAGCCGCTGGGCCGAACTGAACCGTCTCTGCCTGAATCCCACTAAATCGAAATGTTTACTAATATTTAAAAACCAATTTTACTCATCATTTATTCCAAATTTGTCTCTCAATGGTCAATGTATTACGTTCGTCGATCATGCCAAAAATCTTGGTGTAACTTTTAATAGAACATTAACTTGGAACAACCACATCACGGCCACCATAGGTAAAGTCTACGGTATGATACGAACACTTCACTCTGCTCGTGCTCTTACACCAATGAAAACTCGATTGCTCCTCTGCAAAACGTACCTTCTACCCACATTGCTTTATGGATGTGAAGTCTTTGCCAATTGTGACTCTATTTATCGGCATAAGCTAAATATCGTTTATAACAATATTGCTCGTTATGTATTCAATCGTAGACGCACCGATCATATCACTGCATACAGTCATCAAATATCAGGAATGTCTTTCGACAACCTAATGAAATCTAGAGTTCTCACTTTATAACAAAGAATAATCTCTTCCAAATCACCGACTCATATGTATAATCGGTTAAAGTTTACCAGAACAAACAGAAAGAATAGTATTGTTCCAATTCGACATAAGACACTGATGTCCGAAAGACAATTCCTTATACGTGCCGTTCGCCTGTGGAATAACTTACCTCACGACCAACAAAAATCAACCAATAAAAGGCAATTCAAAAAGCACCTAAATATGCACCTTAGTAATTGAAAACCAGGCTTTAACCATATATGTTTCAGTTTTCTTTTTATCTAAGGTCTAAGATCAACTTTCTTGTGCTACGATAACAAACCTAAATTAAGAATTAAGTTAATATTGTATAAGCCGTTGGCTAAACGCATGCATGCATGCTGAATAAATAATAATAATGGTTTAACCCTAATGTACTAAAAGCACTCGAAGAACGTGGAAAACAGTTAGCCGCGAGGCTCGGAACCATGCAACGCGTGTTACTAAAAACTCTAAGGCCCGTTATTATGAATCGAGGCTGCGTCCCGGCTGAACTACACAACAATTGTGGAACATTTTCAATTCTCTTGGAATTGGGAAGCAGAAAACTTTGGAGTGTTAAATAAATCCCGGAAAAATGAATGATTAGTTCTTATCAGTAAACAGCTCATAAGATAGCTCATCATTTCAAATTAATCCGAATCTTCTTTATAATAGAAATGGCCTGCTTAGTTTTAAAACAGGACTGAAGAAGATATTTTAAAATGGTTTATAGCCCTAAAATCAAACGCTTTTGGACATGACGGAATAAGTCTTAAATTTATTAAACTAATCTTACCACAAGTCATTGGCGTGATAACGCATATAATAAACTTCTCTCTTACAACAAGAATATTTTCTACTAAATGGAAGACTGCCAACGTAAGGCCCATAGCAAAGTCTAGTGATGCCAAAGAACCGCAAGATTTCAGGCCTATTAGTATTTTACCATTACTTTCTAACGTCTATGAAAAACTACTAGATACCCGAATTGTCCAACATGTCAATAGTAACCACCTTCTCAGTGACTATCAGTCGGGCTTTAGAGAAAAGCATAGCTGTACTACAGCCATGTTAAAAATCATGGACGACATATCGTCTAGTTTATTCAAAAGCCTCGTAAGTACAAAATCATAGTTTTTGAGAAAAGTGAAAAAATGAATACCTCTTCTATATACTGTTGTTTTGGTGAAATTTTGAAGGAAATCTATAGATAACACAGCCACACAAAAAAAAATTTTTGGTTTGATCTGGGTATCTCACTACCTCTGCCATATGTTTTCGGGGTCGCTGATTCCAAATCCGTTGCCCGTTTTGCTCCATCAGATCAGCATTTTGCCATAACCTCAAAAAACCTCAATTCGAGCTATTAAAATTTAATATCGTGGACAAATTTTTTTTTCGTTCTGATCTGGGTATCTGATTACTTCTACTATATGTTTTCGGGGTCGCTGATTCTAAATCCGATGCCCGTTTTGCTCCATCAGATCAGCATTTTGCCATAACCTCAAAAAACCTCAATCGAGCTATTAATTACACAGCCACACAAAAAAAAATTTTTTGGTTTGATCTGGGTATCTCACTACCTCTACCATATGTTTTCGGGGTCGCTGATTCCAAATCCGTTACCCGTTTTGCTCCATCAGATCAGCATTTTGCCATAACCTCAAAAAACCTCAATTCGAGCCATTGACAGTCACAAAAAAAAAAAAATGTCATGTGCCAGAATATAGACCCACCTATTCCTATGTATTTTGATGCGCTGAATCCAAAAATGACCTTCAAAATTTATTTTGATCGCTCAATTTTCCGCTATTCACCCCCTTCAACCCCCTAATGGCCCAAAATAATTAATAGCTCGAATTGAGGTTTTTTGAGGTTATGGCAAAATGCTGATCTGGTGGAGCAAAACGGGCATCGGATTTAGAATCAGCGACCCCGAAAACATATAGTAGAAGTAATCAGATACCCAGATCAGAACGAAAAAAAAATTTGTCCACGATATTAAATTTTAATAGCTCGAATTGAGGTTTTTTGAGGTTATGGCAAAATGCTGATCTGATGGAGCAAAACGGACAACGGATTTGGAATCAGCGACCCCGAAAACATATGGTAGAGGTAGTGAGATACCCAGATCAAACCAAAAATTTTTTTTTGTGTGGCTGTGTAATCATTCAATAATTGAAATAAAGTACTTGTTTTAAATGGTTTTAGATTTAAATAGATAATAAAAGCTTTCCAATTCCAAAAAACTTACGTGGTTTTGACTCAACAAAACTGTATACCTACTCATTTTGTAGCTATGAGGTTTTGTTCACTTCTTATATTATTATGTATTCATTGAAAAAGAAATAAAAAAAGAAAATATATCCAAGTTTTTATTTACAAAAAAAAACCCTTTCTTCCAACAGATAACATTTAACTTAATCTGTTAAGAATAATAAATTATGAAATTCATGAATTTAGCTTAAAAAGTAGTAATTTAGTAATGCATTTACTATAGGTAAATTGTCATAGAAATGCCAATAATCTTTGGGTATGATGTTTTTCAAACTTTGAGGATCGTAAAATTTTTTTTGCTTAATTCCAATTGGGCCTTTATATAGTTTTTTCAGATTCTTAAAATTGAAAGAAAAACTTTGCTTTCTCTGAGGAGATAAAATCCATGAAGACGCGTAGTTCAATTTATAACACATGCCAAATGAATTATACCTCAAACATTTGATATCAGTAACTTGAGGATCTCCTGCCTTTACACCTGGCCTAATGGACTTATAAAAATTAAATCTTGAAAAATGTTGAAAAATACGTGGTCGATATACTTTACTTTGTAAGGTACAGGGCGTGTTCCTGCTTCTTGAATTATGCGCACAAAATGCATAGGAACGTATAGCTCTTGAAGTTTTTTCTTCCGCTTTATTGTAGCATGAACTGAATCACACTCCATTTGAGTGTGCCCAACTGTAAGATATTTTTGAAAAATTTACGTTTTGTACTTAATTGCTATTGCTTGCAACACATTCGATAAATTGGTGTTTCGATTCTGTACACCGCAACCATCGCTAAATAAAATGGTTGGTAAGGTGAAATTTACGTGATTTGTTAGAAAATCGAAAATGCAAGAAGCAAAAACGTTAGAGTCCATGCCCCTTTCACCTTCATACCAAACGTAGAAATAGGTCTCCTGCATCAATTTGAGGAATAAACTGAACTGCTTGAACATCTAAAGTGTAGGCATTTATTTCATTTCTTTCAGCTCTTTTTTAATCATTGTTATTTTCTTCTCTAGCCTTTTCTTTGTCTGCAATGTGTTGTTTGAATATTTCACTAGCGATATATTATTATACCCAGCGTAAGCGGGGTATATTAGTTTTGTGCGAATCTTGTAACAGGGAGAACTAAGCTCCGGAGATATAGACATATATATATAGAAATGATCAGGATCAAAAACTGAATCGATTTAGACATGTCCGTCTGTCCGTCCGTCCGTCTGTCCGTCTGTCCGTCCGTCCGTGGTCGGCTCTCCTCCGAAACGGCTTGACCAATCATGTCGAAATTTGGCACACAGGTATATCGGGATCCGAGTATGATCGTAAGTAAAAATGGGAGACATCCGCCCACTGCCACGCCCACAAATGAATATAATGTGTTTTCAGTAAAATGCTTGTAACTTGCGAACCACTCAACACATTCCATTTATATTTGGTGTACTGGTAAACTACAAAAAGAGACATATCGTGGGAAAAAATGGACGCCGCCCTCCGTGAGCCACGCCCACAAATAAGCCCACAAATAAGGGCTTATCGTAACTTATGAAGTAAAAGGCGTAGAAGCTTCAAATTCGCAACATAGGTTGACCAAGGCGAATAAAAGGTGTAGGAAAAAAATTTACTTGGCCCGCCCACTGCCACGCCCACAAATGGAGATTTTTCGTAACTTCCGAATTAATAGGCGTAGACGATTCAAATTCGCCACATCGGTTGGCCAAGGCAAATGAAAGGTGTAGGGAAAAAATTTAATTGGCCCGCCCCCTGCCACGCCCACAAATTAAGATTTTTCGTAACTTCCGAAGTAAAAGGCGTAGAAGCTTCGAATTCGCAACATAGGTTCACCAAGGCGAATGAAAGGTGTAGGTAAAAATTTTATGTGGCCCGCTCACTGCCACGCCCACAAATTAAGATTTTTCGTAACTTCCGAAGTAAAAGGCGTAGAAGCTTCGAATTCGCAACATAGGTTCACCAAGGCGAATGAAAGGTGTAGGTAAATAATTTATGTGGCCCTCCCACTCCCACACGCCACGCCCACAAATAGAGAAGAAAAACATAGTGCACTCATAATTTCGGGACGCTGGGTATTTCAAAGTCGGGCTTGACCGACTTTAGCTTCCTTACTTGTTTTTTTTGTAGCTAAAGCAAACGTCACATTGATCTTTTTTCGGCCTAAAAATTCCAATATTTAAAGACTTAACCACATTTAAAAACGCTTGGTTAGAAGCCTTCTCACTACTAGCTACATTTTTCTCTTTGAATCTATCGTATAACTTAAAAACTCCTTTTATAGATGTATGCGATAAGTCCAAATATACATTATCAGAGTTTTGACGGCAATAATGCGATTCAATTTTTGGAATCATTGCAAGGAAGTCTTTAACAGTTTTTTGTTTCACTGTGTCATCCGTTAAAAATGTGGATAGCTTTTTTTCGGATATCCGCAGCTATTAATATTTTTTATGCAATTGAAAATTGTCCACTCTCCTAAGCTAAGCGTCGTTAAAAACATTGTTTTGCAAACTCTTAGCAATTGATTATTAATTTTAAGGAAATACTTGTAAGAACAATTACGAGGTCTGATAACGCCCTTACGCCTTCCCACGGATTCCTTTTTTATAAGGCTTCCAACGAAGCAAATTTCCAAAAGGAATTGAAAATTTCCAATCTTTGTTCTTGGGATATTTTATTGCACATAAGTGCCTTGCATTTAGCAGATGAGCAAGCGGCTTTAAGCTGCTTTTTTTCTCTTTCTTGCATTCCAACCCTAACACCTTTCACTTTTTTTTGACTAACGTAGCACTCTCCTCGTTCCCTAGGGGCTTAAATTTTGTATCTTTCCCATTCCTAAGGAATACATTGCCCTTTTCTTTTATTTCTACTTACGATTAAACCAGAACTCGCGTCTAAAGTCTTTCGAGCAACGCCACTTAAAGTAGGCAAAGACGTTTAAGGAAGATTGTGAATGAGAAGTATAAAGGACTTCGTTTTCCTCAATATCTGAATCCATATCGTCTTCTTGGAGCTGCTCGAAAATTCTCGTCTTGTCATTTAAGATACAGGGTGTCCCGAAAACTTTTGTAAAAAATCAAACCATCGATAGGTCGAGTCAAGAGAAACATTTTTGGTTTGCAGACAAAACTCTCTTAGTGGCATACATAAATATACATACAAAAATATACTTTTTTTGAAGTGCTACAGCTCGTAAACGGTGCCACTAAGAGAGTTTTGTCTGAAAACAAAAAATGTTTCTCTTGATTCGACCTATCGATGGTTTGATTTTTTACAAAAGTTTTCGGGACACCCTGTATAACCGACGTCTTTCTAACTTGAAGTACCTTTTGCTCATTAAGTACCCGGATTTAGTAAATAAATCACACAATTTTGAATTTTATTCTAAATTTATTTTATCTTCTTCAAAATATGCTCCTTCTGAAGCGATACACATATGCCAACGCCTAACCCAATCTTCCATACACTTTTCGTAGGCCCATGCAGGTATGGCTTTTAGTTGCTTCAGCGAATTCTCTTTTACCGATTCAATCGACTCAAAACGCTTACCACGAAGGGGCAATTTGAGTTTCGGGAACAGAAAAAAGTCCCACGGCGCCAGATATGGCGAATATGGTGCCTGAGCGATGACAGTGGTGCCGTGTTTGGTCAAAAAATCGCGTACAACAAGAGCCGTGTGCGATGGAGCATTGTCGTGGTGAAGAATCCAATTGTTGGCTTTCCACAAATCTGGTATTTTCTTACGGATGGACTCACGCAAACGCCGCATAATGCCGAGGTAATATTCTTTATTGACGGTATGACCCTCTGGCAAAAATTCGTAATGAACAACACCGCGGTAGTCGAAAACAAGTAAGAAAGCTAAAGTCGGTCAAGCCCAACTTTGATATGCCCAGCGTTCCGACATTATGAGCGCACTATGTTTTGCTTCTCTATTTGTGGGCGTGGCAGTGGGGGGCCACATAAATTATTTCCCTACACTTTTCATTCGCCTTGGTGAACCTATGTTGCGAATTTGAAGCTTCTACGCCTTTTACTTCGGAAGTTACGAAAAATCTTCATTTGTGGGCGTGGCAGTGGGCGAGCCACATTTTTTTTTTTTTTACTTTTAATTTATTTATTGTATCACTCATTTTACATGAGTCCATCAATAAGAAGGAAAATCTTAAGTCTAGATTGGAATTAATTACATGATATGTAGCATTATTATAATTAATATGCATAAAATGTAATTAGTATTTGCATGAGAGCCTCAGATAAGGAAACCTGGGCGTAAAACGACCAATTCACTGTCAGGTCCCTGAACGAACCCTTCAACTGTGCTAGTGAAATTTAAAGTCAATGTGCACACGGACTCTACCTTTCACCGACACGTGTGACTAATTCGATCAAAGATCCGACCGTGAAATGGCCTGTTGAGTCTGAATAGACTTGGAGATTTTGCGTATTATTTTTCTAGAAGAGTGCAAAGAAGCACAAACGAAGTTAGGAATCGCGTTCGTGCAATGGAATGCTTGAGTATTATTTTACCGAGGTGCAAGGAAGCACAAGCGCAATCAGGAACCGCGGTCGTGCATTGGAATGCAATATGTTTAAGTAAGTGGAATTCTAAGGATCGAATTGGATAGTCGGTCGGTCCTTTCTTTTTAATCGCGAAAGAGAGGACGTAGTTGCGAGTTCTCTGGCGATGAGATTTACATGAGATTGCAATTTTTGGCAATATTTTTGCTTGATCTTCATAAATTCTGATTTAACCGTCTCTACCTTTAGATCTCTATGGATGTGTTCATTTTTAATGAACCATGGAGCTCCTGTAATTGATCTTAGGATTTTGGACTGAGCTCTTTGCAGAATATCTATATTTGAAGCGCTTGCGTTTCCGTAGAGTTGTAAATCGTACGTCCATATCGGTTTTATAACTTGAGTATATAACAGGATTTTATAATCAAGTTTTAGGGGGGAACGACTATTCATTAGCCAGTGCAAGCTAATTGCTTTAAGTTTCATCTGAGTCCGCTTCGCTTCGATATGCTTGCGCCAGGTCAGCCTTCTATCTAAATGAACTCCGAGGTATGTTATTTCTTCAACTTGAGGGATTTGAATGTTATTTAGGAATGCGTCAGGAGAGACGCCTCTATTAAGTGCGAATATAATGTGACGAGATTTTTGTTCGTTAACTTTAATATGCCAACGGAATAACCAGTTTTGGATATTATTTAAATGCGCTTGGAGCTCGTTGGTTGCCACCACCACGTTTTTGTGTCTACTTAGAAATATTGTATCTCAGCAAACGTCGATGTGAAAATTTGACCACTAATAGGAATGTCAGCTGTAACAAAAAGGTATAAAAATGGACCGGCAACGCTCCCTTTCGGAACTCCGGCATTAATTACAAAGTCTTTTGTTATAAATGAATTTTGTTTTACTTGGAATTTTCTATTACTCAGATAAGAATTTAAGACTGCATGAACATTTTTAGGGAGTAATTGCCTAATTTTAAATTTCAGCCCATCATGCCAAACTTTGTCGAATGCTTGTTCAATATCTAAAAATACCGCCGAGCAGTATTCTTTTTTTTCGTATGCGATTCTTATTTCGTTTGTAATTCGATTAACTTGCTCGATTGTACCGCGTTTTTCCCTAAATCCAAACTGATGAGAGGGAATAATGTTTTGTTCTAGTAAGAATGACGACAATTTCGGAATAAGTAGTTTTTCAAATAGTTTCGGGAGACAAGGGAGAAGACTAATCGGCCTCTAGGATAAGGCTTGAGAAGGATCTTTACCTGGTTTCCGTACCATAATTATGACCGATCTCTTCCAGTCATGTGGAAAATGACCATACTTTATTATTGCATTAAAAAGGTTTGTTATAAACACCACTGCAATAAGAGGTAAGTTTTTCAACATTTTCGGAGTTATCAAATCATACCCTGGAGCTTTTTTGCAGACTAATTTATTCTTGATGACGTCAATGATTTGACTGGGAGTTATTTCGTAGTGCAATTGTTGAGTGTTTTCAGAACTTTGTGTAACAGGGTGAACAAAGCTATCTGGATTTGGTTGAAGTACCTTACTAAGGTGCAAAGCAAACACGTTAGCCTTCTCTTCGTCGTTACGCGCCCACCCACCGTTAGGAACTCTAATAGGGAGTTCACTTTCGACCGGAGTCTTCACCCCACGTATTGATTGCCATAAGCATTTTTGATTTTTCCCTTTTGGAGTAAGGTTTTGCACAAATTTATGTTGTTCAAATCGTTTCTCCCTCGAAAGAGCTGCTTTGAGCTTATTTTCCGCTTCTTTTAATCTACATTTAGCTGCTGGTGATCGGGTTTTTTGCCATTCCCTCCTGCACCTTCTTTTACAGGCCACCAGATTTTCTATTTCAGTATTTGTAAGGGACACCTTTTCCGTTTTAATGTACTAAGGCATAGAGTTCTCTGCTGCTGAAGTCAACATAGAAGTAAGAACTGTCACGGCGTCATCAATATGCTCTTTACTTTCCATTTTGTAATTGGTGTGTATATGTGAGCTTATATACGTTTTGTATTTAAGCCAATTGGTATTGAAATTTGTTAATCTGTGGGGAATATCAACTTGTTTTGGTCTTTCGTTCAATAGGAATAACACTGGAGAATGATCTGAAGACAGATCAAACGTTGTATATGTTGATATGGATTCTCTTTTAATCCCTTTTATAATGCCAAAATCTATAAGATCTGGTAATTTATTTGGGTCCGATGGCCAATAAGTTGGTTTCCTAGGAGAAACAAAACCGAGATTGTTATTTTTATTCATAATTGCCCTATATAGTTGAGCACCTTTAGGATTACAAAGACGGGAACCCCAGAGGGTGTGCTTTGCATTATAATCTCCAGCTGCGATGAATTTATCACCGAGGGTTTTGAAGAAATCTATATACATTTTTTCTGGAATAGTGTGACGCGGTGGGCAGTATACCGCCGAGACTGACATGCTTTTGCTATTAGCCCAAATACTTATTGTTGTTGCTTGTATAAAAGTAGTTGCATACGATTCCATTAGGAAGTGCCTAATTCTCTTACGGATAAGAATGCGTGTACCACCGTGTGCTTTACCATCTGGATGATTGGTTTTGTAAAATATATATCCAGGAATTGCGAAGAAGCATTTATTAATTAAGTGAGTTTCTGAGAGAAGCAATACATCAACGGATTCACGAATTAAAAAATTTTGGATTTCTAGCTTATGCCGGCTTAAGCCGTTTGAATTCCATGCACACATTTTTAAATTGCTCATATTTTCGAAAGAAGAGCTGTCATTAACTTAGTCTGCATTTCCACAATTGTGTCGACTGATTTTTGTATCGCCTGCATAAAGTTAGAAATACTTTGAGTTAGAGTTGATATCATTAATTCAAGATTGCTGTTTGAGTTGGAAGGTGTGAACTGATTTGATGGAATGCCTGTCTTCAATGCATTTGCAAAGGAAACACCTGGAGTAAAAGCAACACTAGCTATGTTCGAGGATGGCGCGGTTAAAGGAACAAATGTATTTTTAACTGGATTTCGAGACATTTGCTTTCGGATATCAAGACGCTGCTTTAGATTTTTGTAAACTATACAGCCTCGGTAATTTGCAGTATGATTACCTTGGCAGTTGCTACATTTTACTAAGTTGCGGTCGTTTTGTGATTTTTTACTACACACGGAACTGTGATGAAGTTCACCACATATTGCACACACTGTACGCAGAGTGCAGGAAGTTTTGGTATGACCAAACTCTTGGCAATTATTGCATTGTACTGGCCCATTTCGTTTGTGAGGCTCTTCCACGGTAATTTTACGATGCAATAAGTACATCAAGTTATAAATGGAATGGCTCTCATTTTTTTTAAGCTTTAAGTTGTCTGGAAGAAGGTCAACTCTAAACATTGGCTGCGGTATTTTTTCTTTGTTTATTATATTTATTACTGCTCTAGCATGAAAGCCCTGTTCGCGGGAGCATTTTTTATATCGTTTGGATCAACGTCTCCTTCAATACCTTTAATCACGACTGAAATACCTTTGCTACTTTTAAGCTGGTATGTATAGAAATTATTTTTTCCCTTCTCAAATTGATTAACAACTTTGCGATAGCTAGCCTCAGAATCAGTTTGGATTTTAGTTTCGTGAATGTTTCCTCTAGTTAAGGGAACAACATGAAAGTTGCTATTGTTTAGGAGGCTTGCTAAACTGGACACTAGTGCATTGGAGCTACGCTCCCGCAAATAAATTGGAGGCGGTTTTAATTCTTTACTTGGCTCATTTTTAGATGATTTATCATTTAGATTTTCCGATAAAAGAGCAAAGCGGTTACCCGATAGAGTACTAGGCGGAGTGGATACGGTTTTCGTTTTATTAAGTTAAGCCCTGTTGGCATTGTTTGCAGTTGGGCTTCTTTTTCTTTTAATTATATTGACGTAGCGATGCATGCCAATAAGTACCGCTTGCTGTTCGCTTTGTTTTTTACAATATTGTTCGACTTAATAACCGCATTACCTGAGTTCATTGCGTTTTTTGTTATTGTAGCGGTTGAAATAGGAGATGCTGTGGCCTCAGCTTGATATAATTTGCTTGAGATGTTTTTCTCTGTTGAATTTGGATTTATTGCACTGGTGGAGTTGGAGCGTTGCCTTTGGAACTGGCTTCTCAGCATTGAAAACTGGCTGATCGATTCGGACTGGACGGAAGTTTCGTTTTCGTGAAGAAACTGCTTGCTGGGTAGTTGCACAACTTTTGGAATTTGATCTTCATCATCTTCGACAACTATAATACCATGGTTTGTGTCGACGCTACTAGAGCATTTAGCAGAGCTTTTCGAAGAGCTTTTTGGTGAATGGCCAATTGGCATCAGCTGACAGCTGAGACAGCTGCGGCAAGCAGCTTTCTTTCTATAAAAGTATTTTTGTATCAAATAGGAATGTCTTGAAATATGAAATACTTATCTTAGAGGAAATTTCTTATTTGAACTCTTCAGATCACTGCCCACAAGTAGGTAACTGGCTGGATAACACCACTCAACCAATCGCGAGGAAAAAACGACCTAGCGCGTAGGTTTCTGAATAGTCGATTACTTGTATATTTGAATTTTAAAACTTTGAATTTGTGCGCTTGAAAAACACAACTGAACGCGGCGAAGTGTTGCCACTCACGAGCGGGCGGGCCACATAAAATTTTTTCCTACACCTTTCATTCGCCTTGGTGAGCCTATGTTGCGAATTTGAAGCTTCTACGCCTTTTACTTCGGAAGTTACGAAAATTCTCCATTTGTGGATAAGGCAGTGGGCGGGCTACATAAATTTTTGTTCCTACACCTTTCATTTGCCTTGGTCCACCTATGTTGCGAATTTGAAGCTTCTTCTACGCCTTTAACTTCACAAGTTACGATAAGCCCTTATTTGTGGGCTTATTTGTGGGCGTGGATCGAGGAGGACGGCGTCCATTTTTTTCCAGGATATTTTAGAAACAGGATCCGGAATACCAAATAATATAAAAAACACATCTTTGATTTTTAACGTTCAAGATTCAACTGTGCCTTTATTCCAACGTTTTCAAGCTTATATACTATTTAAATCTAAACGAAAGAGAAATTGTATATCTTACCAAATTCTTAACAATTACTTAATGACCTAATAAACAATAGAATGGTGTAAGCAATCGTGACATTTATTTGGCCATACGCGGAAGCGATGCAGCTATTAAGAAATAAATGTAAACAGTCAAAGTGTAGCTTAAAGTGGATCCACAATGAAATGCCCCAATGCCTTAGATCGATCGCGACAATGTAAGCAATGTAATTCTAGACGCTACCAAAAAGAATTGGAAGTAAATGAATGAACAGAAGCAAAGCAAAGTGAAGCGCTTCTGTTCCCGAATTTTGTTTGGATTCTTTGGAAAGAAACAAACGCAAAAGAAGTAAATAGTTTTGTTGAACCAGTGACTGAGTTTGTTATTCTGCTTTGGAATTTGAATATTGATTGGATAAGTATTGCAACTTTGTTCGGATTGAACTGATTGCAACAATGTATGAATGGATTGATCTCAAAAGAGTTGTAACAATTTATGATTGACGCAATTAAGGAAATTGCAACAATGTATTGAATGAGTTGCCCTAGTTAAAATATACTACACCTCCCCTTTTTGGGAGAATGATCCTACAATATGTTGAAGAATCATTCGCGTCAAAAATTTATATTTTAACACGATGCTTAGTGCCCAATTGCCTTTGCACACATTCACCATTCCATTTTGACAAAATCTTTATTAAAGTGTATAAATATTCTTAGTTTTATTGATAAAAATATTTCTTAATTTTCTTTTTATTTGTAATATAGAGTGGAATTGTAATTCTTATTTCCAATTGATCAACATTATTTGTTTGATTATTAATGGTTATATTAGTTTGCGTAGTTTCGATTGATAATATTTCTTAATCTATGAGTCTTACTTCCGATTGTTAATCTACGGTTGTTATTTCCGATTGGCTAATTAAGGAATACAATAAATCGAAAATTTATTACATTAAAGTTTACAATTTTTACATATTTACAAGTTTAGCCCGATTTTTATGAACTTTAATTGTTTTATTCTCGGATAATTCGATAATGCAATTATTAAAATCGTCGAGTTCAGAAACCTTAAATGGGCCTGTATAAATCGAATCGAATTTGTGTCTGGCAGGGTCTTCCAAAACGACGATATCTTCCACTTTCAGTGCTTGCGGGATCGCGTTTCTGTCATGAATAGCTTTCTGTTGCAGCTTATTCTTTTCAATAAATGATTTGGCTCTTTTCTGTGCCATCTGGAGCCTAAATTTCACCTCTTTTTCATATGCTTCAATGTTATACAAGGGATCTATATCTTCTGTTTTTAAACATTCTATAATATAAGGTAATTTTCCATAAACAAGTTCGTATGGGCAATAGCCATGTATAGTGGAAGGGGTAGTATTGTAGCAGTATATAAATGAACCCAGCCATTTATCCCAATCTGTTATATTTATTGACATGTAAGATCTCAGATATTCATTAAATGTTCTATGCGATCTTTCTACTGTACCTAGTGTCTGATGATGATATGCGGTTGAAGTAAGGTGAGTGACAACTAGTAATTTATAAGGCTCTGCAAACACCTGATTTTTGTACTCGGTGCCCATGTCCGTAATCACTTTTTTCATGGGTCCGAATAGCAAGATGAACTTTTCAAAAACCACTTTGGCTACTCTGTTTGCTGACTTATTTGGTATAGGTACCGTCACTAAATACTTGGTTAGATCGCAGACAATGGCACCCGCATATTCATTTCCATCATTTTATTTTGTTATGGGTCCTATGGTTTCGATTAAAACAGTATCAAAAGCTTGGGAAAGTGTGGGTGTAATTATAAGTGGTTCTTTAGTATTATTTTTTCGTTTGTTCAAAGTGCATTTGCTACAATTTTTAATAAAATGCTTGACATCCCTAGTCATATTTTTCAAACAATAGAAGTTTTTAAGCTTTTTAAGGGTCCTAGTGACTCCAGAATGACCTCCATGAATTGGATTGTCATGATAGAATTTCATTATTTTTATCTTTTCTTTTTCTTTTTCCACATCATTTATTTTTGCCGTAATAGCGATTTCTATATTTTTTAAATATTTATTTGCTAGCTCTTTGAATTCATTAACGGATGACATCTTGAAGATATCATCTCTCGCATTTATTTGTAATTTATCAATCCCTACTTTACAGGCTTCTCCTTCAAGCCTTGGGAATAGTTCCTTTAGAGTCATTTCCCCATTGATAATGTAGGCTGATATATTTATTGTAAGAACTGTTTTTCTATCATGTCTAAGAGCAATTTTTTGATTATTAGTCAATAAAAGTTGTAATTTGTCGAATCTTTGTACCTGTCTGAAATTTGATACTTCATAGCATCTTGGTGGTTTTTCAAGTTTCTGGGCTTCTTGTGCTATAGGTTTTTCACTCAAAGCTTTTTCTTTGCGATTTTGAGCTCTTGTTATTGCCAAAATTTTGCTTGGTTCCGTAATTTCTTTTAACTGATCTATATTTATTCGAGATAATGCATCTGCACCACAATTTTCTTTTCCTTTAATGTACTCAACTACAAAATCATATTCTTCCAAACCCAAACGAATTCTACTGAGTTTTGAAGAGGGGTTTTTAAATGTAAACAAATATGTTAGTGGTTTATGATCACTTCGAACTAAAAACTTTCTGCCATATACGTATGGTCTAAAATAGTAAATAGCCCAATGGATCGCTCGTAGCTTTTGTTCTATTACTGTTTTATTGCTTTCTCCTTTTGTGAAGGATTTAGACGCAAATGCCACTGGCAAATGGATACCATTGTATTTCTGGCTTAAAACCGCTCCACATGCCAATTTACTGGCATCTGAAGTTATGCAAAATTCTTTATTAAAATTGGATATTGCAAAATTTTTGGTGTAAGTAGTGAATTTTTTAAATGTTAAAAAGCTTCTTCGCATTCATTGCTCCAAACAAAAGGCACATTTTTACGTGTCAACCTAGTAATATGAATTGCATGTTTTGCGAAGTGTGGTGTAAGACGTCTGTTATAATTGCAAAATGCTATAAATCTGCGCGCTGAATCTGCGTCAGTTGGTTTAGGATAATTTTTGATTGTTTCATATTTACTATCGACCGGTAAGATACCCTTATCCGTGCATTTATGCCCCAAAAAAATACTCTCCTGTGCGAAAAATGTGCACTTGTCTGGATGTAGTTTTAAATTGAAATTTCGGCATGTTGAAAACACGTCTTTAAGATTTTGAAACATATGCTTTTCTGAACATCCTATCACAATTAAATCATCCATGTACAGGAATGCTTGTTCTGGCTTCAGTCCTGCGAATGCCAATGTCATCATTCTTTGAAATGAGTTTGGCGCAATCTTTAGGCCAAAGGGTAACCTTTTAAATCTGTATGACCCTTGATTTGTTTAAAAGGAAATAATGTCCCTTGATTCCTCCGAATGCTCAATCTGGTGAAAGCCTGACATTAAATCCAAACAGGAAAAGTATTTGGCCCTACCCAGTTGATCCAATACATCGTCTATTCTGGGGAGTGGAAATATACCGACCAACAGTCTTTTATTAACCTGCCTGTAATCTATAACTAAACGCCACTTTTTAGCATTTTCACCGGGCAATGACTTCTTCGGGACCAACAGTAGCGGACTGTTGTTTTCTGAAACACAAGGTTCCACAATGCCATCCCTTTTCAACTTTTCTACCTGTCTATTTATATCTTCTTTTTGTGTTTCCGGAATTCTATAATTTTTGATATAAACGGGATTTGTATCATTCAGGCGAAGCTTTTGCTTATAAAAATTGTTAGTAGTGATTATATGTTCAAGGCAAAAATATCACTATATTTCTCACATAGCGCAGTCAAACTTTTATTTACAAAGTCTGGGAAATTCTTTGGCAATTTATTTAAAATTTGTTGTTTTCTGTCTTCATCAATGTCCTTGCAATGTTTTTGATTGAGATGGAATATGTTATAACTATTTAGTTTCTCTGTTTTTATTGTGTCCTTTAATATTATATTATTTTTAGTTGTGTTAACTATTTTAATGTATGGGTGGGATTTTAACAAGATTGAATTAGCAATAAAAATTCCTTTTGACACCTCTTGAGTAGGTACAAACAAATCTTCAGACAGATCATTTGAATCCAACTTTCTGTACACTTCAGCTCTTGCTGGTAATGAAATGGAATGTTTTGAAGTAGACGGCTCTTTTGACAAAGTTATTGATTTATTTCTATACTTTATTGTGAAATAGCCGTTATCTTTTGAGTAATCAAGAATGCAATTGTATTTTGTTATGAAATCTAGGCCTAAAATTCCGTCACAAGGAATTGGGAAATTAGATTTTACCACTTGAAATGTGTGAGGGAATTGGAAATGTTTTTCATTTAATTTTCCTTCGACCGTGCCTATTGAATCAATTATTCCTTCTCCTATTCCTCTGATTTTACAATTATTATTGGGCAACACGTAACTATATTTTGAGAGAATGTTTTGCTTAATAAGCGAAATGTCTGCCCCCGTATCTATTAAAAGCGTGATTGGGTAATTAGTGAAGTTGGTGTCAAATGTTATGAAACTATTGAAATTTAAATTTAGAGAAAAAATTTGGACATTTACTGTTCTTGGTGTTGTTGTTCCCCTGCATTGCTCAGGGGAAACATTAAGTTTTCCTTCCCTGGTTGGTCATTTTCGATTGGTCTGGCGTTGTATTGCCTGTTTTCACTGTTATTATTATTATTGTTGTTATAATTGTAGTTGTTATTACCACCTCGTGAATTGTTATTATAATATCGCCCCCGGGAGTTATTGTTATTGCCGCGGTTACTATAATTGTTATTCCATCTACCACGAAAATTATTGTTCCTGGAATTTCTACTATAATTATTGTTATTTCCACCGTAATTATTATAATTTCTACCATAGTTATTATATCCCCCGCGACCTCTATTACTGCGGGAATCTCTTCCGTATGAGTTTCTTGTGAAAAATGTGGTTGCTGTGCTGATTCTATCTTCTGAAACACCCACACACTTAGCAACTACCTCATTTAAAGTGGAGAACTGACCAGCCTGCATAATTATTTTGGTTCTTTTGCTGCTCGTATTTTTGATTAATGATTTTACTGCAGACTGAGTAGCATATCTGCTTGCCATTTCAGTCGGAAGGCCATCGCAAATGAAGGCATTTTGAAGCAGGGTGGTTATTTCCACTACTTCCTTGGCAATGGTATTAGGATTTTTGTTGTTATGTTTTACATTTGAGAGCTTTGCCGCTAGAGCCTCTGTGGAGTCCCCTTTTACCGTGGCTTTAAGTTTAGAGATAATTTGCGAAATTGTTGCCTCGTCATTAACGAAGTTTCTCGCAGTGCCCTTAAGCTTGGTCTTAATCAACGTCACCGCCAAAGTTTCATGCGGATCCGTAATAAGCTGAACTCAACCCAAAGCATCCAAAAAACTCTGCAAATTCTCTGATTTTCCGTCAAAATCAAGCAAGAGTTTTGCTGCATTATTGAAAAATTCAGAAACCGATTGTGTTGTCATTTTGGTATCTACCGAAATTTCTTGAAACAGAAGGGACAAATTTGTGTCGATCTCAGTGTCTGTCTCAGTGTGCTGCGAGTCAATATGAAAGCTAAAATATTTACTCAAAGATTCTGGAGGCCTTTCCTCATAATTAAATTTTCTCAAAATTTCTGGAAGTCTGTTTTTAAGCTTGAGAAATATTTTGCATACGGATATCTTTCTTTCCGGGGGAAAATTCTCAAAAGTTTTCTTGTACAGGGATGTTAAACGGTTATGTTGTTTAACCAAATTCCCTAAATATTTATTGCAAGTAGCTCTTGTTGGTCTTTTTTCCCTATTGACGCATTTAATTGATCTGTTAAACTCATCTCTAATTTCACCAAATTTTTTATCAAAAGCTACCCACGACATTTAACCGCTGCCAGATACGATAGAGAAGCCCTTAACCATAATTTAAAACCAAAAATGAGAAAAAAAAAATTTCGGTTTCAAGTATTAATTCGAAAATACTAAGAATATATATATATATTTTTTTTTCAGTGCAAAAATTTCTTTATGTTTTGCTTTGACATTATAAATTTTTTATTTCTTAAAAAAATTTACTTATCTTATTTGCAGATGTTAATGATGATAAGGTTGCCGTGTAGCAGGTGTACAGATGTGCCAATCGTTGCGTAGATGAAGTTGTCGCTGCCCCCATTCGCAATCGTTGGGGTGTGTTGGGCCTCAGGCGTGAAGGCACTTTTCTTAAATTTATTTGAATTTACTTTTTCCTTTTTTTTTTAAACGGCCATCGCTGCTTTATTGGTTGCGACAGTTTCTGGTGTGGTTGCCAATACCAGAATTAATTCGTTAAGTGTTAATTGTTCTTTCGCGTCATTATTTAAGTGCAATAAAAAGTTCATTTTTGAAATTTGCTATTAAATCAAACTCGATTTCATCCGTTATACGCGTTTCTTTAATGACATTGTTTGACTTTTTATAATTTTTGTTAAATTTTTCAAATTGTTTTTGGTAATTCATTTTGACTTTATTCCGATTTTACTTACATCATATATCTTCTTTTTTTCAAATTTGTTGCACTTGTACATATTTTTTCTTTAATTGTTTGTGCCACATTTTGTAAGTTTTAATTAAAATGTTCAAAATGAGAAATCCAATTATTATATAAATTAAGGTCGTAACATTAAAGTCTTGCTGTATTATGATGTCGTTTGTTACCTGTCCTGTATTTTCAGGAGCCTGGACCTTGCTCTCGGATTTCCCCATTTATTAAGTTTAGATAAACTTTTTTTTTCGTCCTTTTTTCCTTTTTTTTCGTGCTTTTTTCACTTTTTTTTTTCTCTAGTGTCCTTTTTCAATATTTTGTCGTGCACTCAAACTACACACCGTTTTAGTTCCAGGTTGGCAAGGATCGCCATTTAAAAACAGGATCCGGAATACCAAATATAAAAACACATCTTTGATTTTTAACGTTCAAGATTCAACTGTGCCTTTATTCCAACGTTTTCAAGCTTATATACTATTTAAATCTAAACGAAAGAGAAATTGTATATCTTACCAAATTCTTAACAATTACTTAATGACCTAATAAACAATAGAATTGTGTAAGCAATCGTGACATTTATTTGGCCATACGCGGAAGCGATGCAGCTATTTAGAAATAAATGTAAACAGTCAAAGTGTAGCTTAAAGTGGATCCACAATGAAATGCCCAATTGCCTTAGATCGATCGCGACAATGTAAGCTTTGTAATTTTAGACGCTACCAAAAAGCATTGGAAGTAAATGAATGAACAGAAGCAAAGCAAAATGAAGCGCTTCTGTTCCCGAATTATGTTTGGATTCTTTGGAAAGAAACAAACGCAAAAGAAGTAAATAGTTTTGTTGAACCAGTGACTGAGTTTGTTATTCTTCTTTGGAATTTGAATATTGATTGGATAAGTATTGCAACTTTGTTCGGATTGAACTGATTGCAACAATGTATGAATGGATTGATATCAAAAGAGTTGTAACAATTTATGATTGCCGCAATTAAGGAAATTGCAACAATGTATTGAATAAGTTGCCTTAGTTAAAATATACTACAATATGTCCCTTTTTGTAGTTTACAAGTACACCAAATATCAATGGAATGTGTTGAGTGGTTCGCAAGTTACAAGCATTTTACTGAAAACACAATCAATTAATTTGTGGGCGTGGCAGTGGGCGGATTTCTCCCATTGTTACTTAGGATCATACTCGGACCCCGATATATTTACATGTGTGCCAAACTTCGACTTCATTGCTTAAGCCGTTTCGGAGGAGATCCGACCGCGGACGGACGGACAGACGGACGGACGGACAGACGGACATGTCTAAATCGATTCAGTTTTTGATTCTGATCATTTCTATATGTATATGTTTTTCTATATCTCCGGAGCTTTATTCTCCCTGTTCCAAGATTTGCACAAAACTTATATACCCCGCTTACGCTGGGTATAAAAACAGTGAGCATAACTTTAATTTTCGAGCGACTTTTGCGCGGGTTTTTGGGTTTCGGCTCGTTTTCGAAGCGTTATTCACTCGATTGTTGACTGCTTTCGACGTCATACTCATAAACTCATGTCTCATCACCTGTTATAATGCGTTTCATGAATGTTGAGTCGTTTCCATGCTCAAAAATCATTTCTTCACACACGTTTTTTCGGTATTCTTTTTGCAAAAAATGAAGAATTTTCTTCCAGCACAATTTTTTTTTGATTTTTGCCACGTTTTCTTCTGTATTTGATGTTGATGGACGCCCAGAACGTGGCAAATCTTCGATCACTTCACGACCCTCTTTGAATGACTTATACCACTCGTATGTCTGCGTTCGAGACAAAGAAGAGTCCCCGTAAGCTTTCTGCACCATTTTCAATGCCTCAACACATGAAATTCCGTTCAACACACAAAATTTCAAACAAACTCGTTGTTCAACTGAATTTTCCATAGTAAAAATCGCTAAGAGCACTTGAGGTAGTCTGACATTAACAGTTGTCGTAAACAAACTAATTGACAGATGGCGCTCAAGTTTGTACCATATATCAAGGAAGGCTGTGCCAACATAGCAAAACAATTTTTTTCAAAAAGGTTTATTACTTAAAGAATAGTTAACAAAATCCGGGTAGTTAATGAGCAGAAGGTAACACTGCACGATCTTACAGTGAAAAGGCCTGTGTATTCATCCAAAATTATAGCTTTGGCTTCCATTTCCTTATTTTGCTTTCTTAAAAAAAATTAGTAATAATTTAATTTGGTCTAATTTAAGGTAAATTAATTCTTACCTCCAATGTTCTTCTCCACGTGCAAAACTTAAATGATGTTTCAGATTAGAACGCTAACTTTGAAATGACAGCTTGGAACTAAAAGTGACTTTGCAGAAAAATAGGAACAATTCTTAAAATACTGTCTCTTTTGTTCAGAGAAATTATGATCAGGGCCGCTCTTACAATTACAAATTGTAAGGTGATATTTTTAAGGTCCTTTTGTTGTCCTCAAATACACTTTAATTGAAAATATAAAACAAAAATATTTACAGAAGAGACGCGGATATGTCGGAGATATTCTTCAGTACTAGTGGGCCCCTTATACCGGAGCCCTTCAGCTGTAGTCCTCAATACGCTCAATTAAGGGGGCTCTGTATTTTTCAAAGATCGGTTATATTAACGTTTTTCCTTTGAATGTTTTACACTGAAATCAAAATCAAAATCGAAGGTATTTCAAAAGTTATCACCATTGTTGTTGTGTTTTATAGTTTATCAGGAAAATATAAATTTGTAGAAAATTTATCGTTACAACAACAACTTGGAAAGCTAAGTATTACTCTCAAGCGATATGCAGCTTATAGGCATTCTAAGGCCATTTGAACACAGGTCATATTGTCATCGCATTTCTTGCGGCGCGACGATTATGGGTATCATATAATTCGCGTGTGCTTATCCATTTAAACAGATGTGTGGGGCAACAAATCGTATTCCGTATTCGATACGATCCGTGTGGGAATGGTCTTATTTTTAAGCACTGGTTTTTCAATGAGCTTAAAAATATTGCAAATACGAGGTTTTTGAATAAACTTAAATGTATAAAAGAAGATACGAGGTTTTTTCACAACGTTTTTCTCAAAATTTTTCAAATGAAGTAACTGAAATCTTCATGCCATTCAGGGAAGAATCGAATTGCCTATAAATTGACATAAAAATCTCAGAATCCCTAAAAATGTACTAACGAGGTTTTTCAATAAACTGGACGATACGTGAAAAGTATGACAAGGGTGAGCTTTCAATCTTGGTTTCGCTTGAATTTTCTAAAGCATTTGATACACTCAACTTTGAAGTGTTGCTCCAAATATTAGAGAAGTATTTCGGGCCCGATGTTTTCGCAGTGGAATTAATAAGAAGTTACTTGAACAATAGACTAGGACCCATTCGTTTTAGTTTATTTGTTAATGATATTGTACACTGTTGTCATCACGTGACTATCCAATTATATGCAGAAGATGCCCAAGTTTACCTCTCTCGGCCGATTGGTCTTGTTGAGGACCTTGTCTGCGGAGTAATAATAATAATATGGAGCGTGAATCTGCCCAGAGGCTGGCACTGCGGCCCAGACCACCTATTGTGTCAAGATTCACTATTTTTTTAATGAAAAGCCCTTCATAGCTCTCCTAATAAAGTCCAGAATCGCCTCTGGAAAAGAATTCCTGTTTCGTCCTAACGACAGAATTTCCAAATGGAATACATTTCTTCTGTAATGTACTTAGGCAGGACATTCGCAAAGAATGTTCAAAGTTGTTTCGTCGTCTTCGATAATCTGCATTCCGAATTATCGGAAAGGCGAAGTTTGTGCATGTGATACTTAAGCCCAAAATGTCCAGTATGAAAACACGTAAGCAATCTTACGCTACCTTTTGAAAGCTTAAGAATATTGGAGTCAGAGTAAGCTTTTATAAGCTATTTACTCTGTCTCAGTCCGTAGAAGTCGTCCCAGTAAACAACGCGAAGGAGATTTCCTTTGTCTCTGATTTTTTCTTTAATACCCGCCCAGTTCAACCCACAAAAAGGCTGAGGGCCGATAAAAGGGGTATTTGATGCCTTAATTGCTAAACTATCAGCAAGCTCATTACCACCAATCCCCGTGTGACCAGGGACCCAAAATAAATCAAAATTTATTGCGTGTCGCTAGTTTCTGAAGTAGTCCATAGCATTCGAGGACTTGCTTTGACTTAAAAGCCCAAGATTATAGGGCTTTTATAAAGGCCTGACTGTCAGAAAATATGACATTCCTTTAGCCCGCGGGGTTTTTGCTGAGTATGGATCTTACGCATATATTTATTGCGTGGATTTCGGCTTGAAAGACACTAGGCCATATGCCCATAGGTTCCGATATACTTGTGCCTGGTTCGTATATACCTGCACCAGTCCCGTTTTCCATTTTTGATCTATCGATCTACCAAATCAAGCTTTTGGGGTCAATCTGAGGGTCTCCATTCGACCACGTTGACCGGGATGGGAAGTGCACTTTCAATTTCCTTCCAAAGTGGAGCTCTGCGTCAAAAAAATCACTCACGCAAAGTGGTATTTTGTTGACTCCAAACCACTTCAAAATCCTTTGATGACCATAGTCAGGACGAATCTGTTTGGTTGGTATCTTCAGCCTAATTGCACATAGTGCATCTGATGTTTGGACGTGAATGTGCAAGGGAGTCAGCCCAACAATAGATACAAGTCCTGCTGTAGGGCATGTCTTCATCGCATCGGTTATTAAGAGACACGCAAGTCTCTGAAGTTTTGAACACATGGTAACGGATTTAGTTTGCGTGACCTTTTGCCACCAGACTAGACACCCATATGTGATAATTGGACGTACCACTGCCTGGTAGATCCAGAAAATAATTTTGGGGTTAAGGCCCCAAGTTTTTCCTATACAAGACAACGTCACCCATAGGGCTCTAAGTGCTTTAGTATAGGCTTTTTTGAAATGAGTGTGCCAATTTAGTTTGCTATCGAGGGTAGGTCATAAATATTTTACTTCGTTGGAATTGGGAATGATAAAATCACCTTGGAAGATAGAACCCAAGTTCAACTTACGTTTCAATGTAAAGGGAACCACGACAGTTTTCCGCCGGTTTTTTTTAATCCCTTCACCCTCACACCACGTCATTACGCGTCGAAGGTGTCCTGTCATAATTTCGGACAGACAACTATCGTTTTTTCCGAACATTGCAATTACAAGGTCATCAGCATAACCAATGGCATCACAACTATTATTTTCTAAGTAAATAAGCAGCTCGGCGACAACCACTGACCACAGTAAAGCAGACAACACCCCTCCCTGTGGGCACCCTTTGACAGCACTCACCGCTATCGTGCTGTTGCCTAGAGTCGACTTAAGGTGCTTGTACACGTTCAACAAAAATTTCGTCAACATTTATATGTTTCCAGCGGCAATATTGCTTCCCAGTTTGCACTAGCACGACAACATTCGCCTTGTCAACATTTTTTTCTTGCCAGGCAACAATTTTTTGTTCGTTGCCGTCAATGTTGTTCAAAGTTATTGCCGAAGTGTTTACACCGGCAATAGAATTATGCTGATGTCAACAATTAGAGGAAAATTTAAAAATTTAAACGTAAATTGCTATTTAAGCATTTATTATGCGAGAGCGAGGTAAGAGATAATTATTTCCATTTGTAATAAAAATAGAATTAAACGTATATTTTATTAAGAGGAAATGGATAATAAATCGTCCGAAATAAGCATTGATGCTGAGCAAGCAACTGCAGTTTTATTATTAAAAATGATGCATCCAACTTTAGCGCCGATATCCGTATATGCAGAATTTTTTTTTTTTTTTTTTTTTTTTGGGTTATGCGGTATTGAGCACTGCTGAGCTCCCATAGCATTGGTTTCAACTCGAATAGGGATATGAGTTTGGTCTGTCTTTCCAGAGACAAAAACTTTTCATTTTTTCCCCAGAAATTAGTGGCTAAATATTAGTTCTTTTAAATGAAAGTGACAGAATAATAGAAACTTTTCACTTACATGGGCTACTAGATTTAAATTTTTTTGTTTTGAGTTCATTTTGTTGCTGTCAACATCAAAATGTTTTTGAACGCTTTCATAAACAAAGTTTTTGATCGGAAATATACAAATATCATTTTTGTTCATATTTTACATGGTCAACAAAAATGTTGATCGGCAGCATTGGGTGTTGACGAGCAACAATGTTGCCATCCTGTTGCTATCCAGTTTACATGAGCAACATACGGGCAACATCTAATATTGCCCTAATGTTGACGCATTTTGTTGAACGTGTACAAGCACCTTTAATTTTTCTGTTTCGAAGCGTAACCTCAATCCAAGATATGATGTTGGAATTGATATTCCTATTTCTTAGAGCATTTTTTATTGAGCCATAGCTCGTGTTGTCAAATGCTCCTTTTATATCCAAGAAAGCGCACAGAGCAGTTTCTTTAATATAGTGGGCTTTTTCAATTCTACAAACAAAGCTGTGCAAATCCAATTCGGTTGATTTTCCTGTAGAATAAGCGAATTGAGTGCGATGCAGAGGTTAAGTATTCAACAATTCCGCACGAATGTTAAGATCAAATAATCGTTCCATAGTTTTCAGGAGAAAAGATGTGAGACTTACTGGTCTGTAAAACTTTGCGTCTTCACTGGGTCTGTTACCACATTTTGGTATTAAGACCACTTTAACTTCTCTCCACAGTTTGGGTATATACCCTCAACAGAAACCAGCTCGGAAGAGGGCGATTAATCTTTCAGAAAGGACGTCTATGCCGTTCTGAAGGAGAGCCGGAAAAATGCTGTCTATCTCCGGAGACTTGAGTGGACTGAAAGAGCTCATAGCCCATCTCAGTTTGTCAGTGTCAAATATGAGGCCTTACAGAGACCTGAGTCTGCTGTGAGGTTGCTCATAGTTTGCAACATGATTTACATCAACGTCATCCCCTAAGATCGCCCCGTGAAAATGTACGTTTAGCAAGTGTTGTAGTGTTTCACTGCCGTTTGTTGTATAGAGGCCGGCACTCTTTTTCAACAGACAAATGTCGTTTGCTAGAGATTTCCTCAGAACTTTATGTAGGCGAGGCGCCTGTGGGCAGTCGTTGATACTGCCGCAGAAGGTTCTCCAGGAAGTCCTTTTCGTTTGCCTAATTTCATTGTTATATGTGGTCAGGGATCCTTTATAGGTCTCCCATTTTCCTGAACGCTTCGCTGCGTTGAAAAGCTTTCTAACCTTCCTACGCATATCACTAAGCCTGTTGTTCCACCAGGGCACATCCCGCCTGGAGTAACGTGGTTTGACTTTGCAGGCTTCCTGATGGGCGAGGGAGATCGCCAGATTAAGTTGATTAATTGCCACTTCCAACTCCTCAACAGAGTTGAAAGTGTTGATCAGCAAATCAGTCTTTCTGGCTTAAGTTAGCTTGTAAGCACTCCGGTTGATCAGATAAGAAAATATCCTTCGAGGCTCTCCAGTTAACAACATAATTGGAGATAAATTGGCTAGATAAAGTGAGATCAAGTACCTCTTTTCTAATGGAGTTAATAAAGGTGGGTTCTGAACCCTTGTTCAAAATTCTAATGTTGTTGCCCATGTGGTATTCCAACAACATTTGCCCCCGGTTATTAACCCCAGTACTACCCAATACGATGTGATGCGCATTGGCATTGCAACCCACAATAAATTGTAAGTTATTGGAAAACCACTATCTTACCAATCTTTTAATTGGTTCAGGTGGAGTTTCTTCGATATCGCCTGGGAAGTCGGCCGACGCTATAACAATGTCCCGGGTGCCGCACTCAGTAGGGGCCTCGAACATAGCCGCCACCAAGTTCTTCTGTATAAATTCTGGAATAGGAACGCAATTGGCACCATTTCTGACCATTATTTCATTCCGTGGCATTTCAATGTCACGTTTATAGATCAACTTACATGATTGATGTTGTAGGCCAAACACCTTTTCTTCGACTACCCATGGCTCCTGAATGAGCGCTATGGTTACTGCCTTCAAGGCGAAAGTCCAGCATAAAAGTGCCGACGCTCCCTTTGCGTGATGCAGGTTCGCCTGGAGCACGTTGAGGGTGCTCATTTAGGTGCCTAGATCGCATCTAGAGAGGCAGCGACTTCTCTCTGATGTCGTGCCCTCCGTGGCCCCTTGTTAATGGGACGCTCCTTCGGCGTTTGCGCCCGCTTACCCACAGGTGGTCGCAAGATGCCTTGACGAAAAGCTGCCGCGCTTGAAGATGGCAGCTCAGAGGCTGGTGCTGTCTGCGCCGGTGCTACCTTAGTTGCAGCCGGTTTACGCTTTTGAATCTTCTGTTCAACCGATTCTGCAGCCTGCTTCGCACCTTTGTCGTTAATGCCTTTGAACAACAGCTTCATATGCGTGAACCTGTAGGCAAACCTGCCGTTCTGTTCGGCCAGTGTCGACCAGGAAGCGTCGTCGATTGCCATGACCAGGTGAAGCAGCGAACCCTCAGTGGTCCTTTGCAACACCTTCGAGGTCTTTGCCTTCAATGACTTTTGAGCTTCAATGGTAGCCAAGATCATCGAGCTCTCAACGTCGCGGCTGTGTGGGAAGTAACCCCGCACAAGGTGCGACCTAAGGAGTTCCGTCTCCTCCACCACTTTGCACTCAAATCCAGCCTTGTGCAAAATGTGACCTGCGTTCTTTCTAACCCACTCAGCAGTAGGGGCATAAGAGCATACCAACATGAGCCAGCCCGTGCGAGAAAAAAAGCCTTCAAATTCAGGCTTAACCTCGTCCCAGCTGAGCTTAATGGCGGTCGTAAGAATGGCTTCTTGTAGCTGTGCCACCTGCACGCTACTAAGAGGACTGCTAGCTAAGTCAAGAGAGAAAACCCCTAGTTTGATCCCTTTTGCCCGACCTGCCACTTTGCTGAAATTGGGCTTAGAGTGTCCCTGCCCCGGGTTGGGCTTGGGTTTCTGGCCCAATGGTGTGGATTTGTCGTCCAAGAGCGCCCGTTTTACGGGTGCTTTCGGCTTCAACTCCGCGACCTTGTCGAGGACAGCTTCCTTAGAGAGACCTTGGCTGAGATAGAGCTTGAAACGCCTCCTTTGGGCGGAAGTTAGCTTAACAAATGCCTTCTGGCCTTGTAAGCTTACATCCCCCCGACCGTCATTGACAAGGGTAGCTCCTGAACGATCCGAACAGAGGCTTTTCTCGTCAATGTCAGCTGGAGCTGCGTCAAAAACGTCTGTGTCTGTGCCACTCAACCCGCTCAATTGTCAAAAGTCGGCATTTTCTACAATTTTTTATTTCTCGCAGATGTGCCCAGCAGCGCCATCTGCATTGCTACCTTTGTCCTTTGACCCTATGGTCATAAGGACGTCACTCACAGGCTGCCCGGCAACAGCAGTGTTTGATGCTTTAAGAAGCGCATCAACCCCTTTTGATTTTTTTGAATTTTCATCCATGTGATTCCTACGAGTAATAGGGAAGTAAGCAGTCACCGTCGGCAGAGCCCTCGTACCAACGGAAGGCTAATTAAAAGCGGAGGTCGTCCGGTATCCCCAGTTCGCTATAACGCTGCTCTACCTCGCGACCAAGTGCTGCATGAAAAGCTGTTCCACCGCAGCTTAGGGGGTTTTTTGGGTCTCATACATTCTGCTCATTCAAATCTTAGGTGTCACCCTTTACGCTACTAAACACTTATCAAAAACAATGTAACTTATGCCCCCTTTGCAAACCCAGGGTCTTTTCCTTCACCCCCGCACGACTGTCGGCGGACAGAGTTTGGCAGAGACATGACCGTACCAAACACTGTCCATTGGTCTGATAGACAGTCGCACTTCCTCTTACGAGGCTGACCAATTATCTAGCACTTCAGCGACGGTCCCTGCCGTTTGTCTGGTCCCTGAGACGCTGGATGTTAATAGCCATTCAGACCTGGCTAGCTAGCCCCCTCCCCACTACCTACAGAACAAAGACAAATATAAACTACAGACAACACAAGCTACCGTAAGCTATCGGTAGATCCTGGTTGAACTCCCCGATCCAGATACCAATCTGGCTGACTCCAGGACCCCACGAGAGTGCTGGTGTCATTAATTTCGGTTTGGCGCGGATTGTAGCTTAGCCCCTACACCCTGTCTGCAGAGTAAGTGAAGACCCAGACAGAATTTTCGGGTGGGCGCGAACAAATCATCTCAAGTTTAATGCGTCTAAAACGCAAGCACAACCAATATCGCACACCGATTATAACCTGCATTCCCTACCAATTGTATCTGTTGAAGTTAGAGAAGGGGATTAGAACCACGTACCTTTAACTTTCCTGGAACAGCGCGCTGGCTCTTGGGGCGATTTTTCCTATGTGGGGTCTTTGGTGGTTTATGTCGTGGGTTCAGCGCGTTTCGCGACGCGTTAAGGTGTTTATAATTCGTTCGAATTAAATAACAAAAAATTTAAGAAATTACGCCTCGTTGGCGACTTAAGGCGTTGAAAATGTTGTGAAATAAAAATCAGCTTTCGTGGCTCTTGTTGGGTTCGTCTCTTTTTGTTTGTTTTAGTCATTTAATTTCACGTTTTCATTGATCACTAAACTTTTAACCTAGAAATACTTCACGGAATATGTATTTGTATATAAAAATAATGTCGCGCGGTACGAAAGACGGATTACGAAAAAAAAGAGAACACGACCAGTCCCGGGGCGACTCCAAGACTCACTTACTGCCGGCAACAGGCAGAGCTTTGTAATCGGCCTTGTGATGATACCAAAATGTGTTTTGATGTCGAAAATGCGCACAAGACCATCATCTCCAGGGTGCACGATTCTTCCTTTTCTCCACTCAAATGGGGGAGCTGAGTATCCATGATAACGACGACATCGTCAACCTTCAAATTTGGCTGCAGCATCTTTCATTTATTCCTCTTATGTAAATTCAGGAGATATTCCATTTTTCACCGTTACGCGAAGCGGTGATGTAGAATTTTGACTTTCTCCCATCGAGTAGTGAGCGGAAAATCAGCGTGTGATTTTTCGGGCCAAGAGGTGAGTGGAGCTCCTCGGAGGCGGTGCCCGGGTGTCAGTGCTAACAGGTCCGAAGGATCATCTGACATCGGCGTGAGCGGACGCGAGTTCGAGACTCCCTCAATTCGTGCCAGCAATGTGGCGAATTCTTAAAACGAGAATTTGTGCGGACCAGCCACCTTGGCGAAGTGAATCTTGAAGCATTTAACCGCCGCCTCCCATAATCCACCCATATGAGGTGCGTGGGGCGAGATCAGATGCCATTCGAACCCCTGCGGGGAAAACTTTCGTTGAAGGTCAACAGCGGCAGTAGGGGGGATATGTTCGTTCTGGGTGTGCAACTTTTTTTGTATGGAAAATCGGAAAAAGACGCACATTGAAGTCTTAGAAATTTTTTGTTGGTTTGTATGAAAAGAAGCACATTTAAGTCTTTGAAAATTTTTGGAGGTTTGTATGAAATGACACACATTTAAGTCTTTGCAAATTTTTTGAGGTTTGTATGAAATGACACACATTTAAGTCTTTGGAAATTTTTGTTGGTTTATATGAGAAGGTTCGCATTGAGCCTCGTTGAAGAGGTGAGGGGGTGAGAAAGTGTGCGGTACGAGAGCATATATAGTTCAATATGTAAACATTGGGCTAGAGCTGGAGTTGACTTATCGTTACTGAAGACATTGAGATGAAGATAAGGTATGATTTTTTAGCCGGAACAGGTTGAAGTTTGCCTCATTGGATGTTTATTCAAAAAATTTTCAAGTTCACGTTCAGTTCAATCAGGGGGATATTTTTGGGACTGAAAGTTTTGAAAAATTAGTACATATATTTGTGAGTATGGTGTGAGTGAGAAACTGTGCGGTAGGAGAGCATATATAGTTCAAATAGTTCAATATGTAAACATTGGGCTAGAGCGGGAGTTGACTTATCGCTACTGAAGTCATTGAGATGAAGATAAGGCATGATTTTTTAGCCAGAACAAGTTGAAGCTTGCCTCATTGGATGTTTATTAAAAAATTTTTCAAGTTCAAGTTCAGTTCAATCAGGGGGATATTTTTGGGATTGAATGTTTTGACAAATTAGTACATATATGTGTGAGTGTGGGTGAGAAACTGTGTGGAAGTTTGAAGAAAAGTGTGAAGGTGTAAAAATAAAATTTGTTCTATTGACGCTATCAGTCTTACAAGTGAAGTTGATATAGTAGTAACCTTGCGACGCACAAAAATGCAAAAAAGGTAACGGGAAAAAAATTTATTTTAAATTAAATTATTAATGTTGTCCGTTTTTGCCGCTACCGCTTCGCAGCTAAATCCCACCAGCGGCGAAAAAACGGGAAAAAGGAGGGCAGCACTTTGATCCCAGCTGCTCGCCACTTTTCCCGCCGGGCTTGACTGGCAACACCGGTGGGTTTTAAATAATATTCCAAAAGAACAGTTGCAAGTGAAACACGTCCGGGATTTTCTACCACGTTGCGATTTAAAATACGAGTCAGTGAGGTGTATTGTGAAGTGCGGGCCGCGTTCGCGACAACTTTTTTTTTCTCTCCAATAATCGTCGGTAAATTTGCCACGGGACTCTTTTAAAACCCACGAAACCAACAGCAATCAACGCAGAAACAACGCCAACCACAACAGCAGCAGAAACAACAACAGCCTCAGCAGCAGCAACCGCCACGACAGAACCACGACAGAACCACGACACCAATCCGTCCGACGCCACCAGTCAAAGGTACGAGCTTTTATTTCATCTACATACGATTTGCCTTAGCCCCATTTGGGTCGCAAGACCACTAATTCTTTACGGGCCCAAACAAATGTCCTTTTATTTTTGATAGACAAAAATGTCGGATCAAAGTCAGAGAGCTCTGAATGCGATTTAGGACTTCTAAAGACTTAATAAAAAGGAAAGTATCCCTATTAATCAGCTAGCGGAAGGGGAACAGCATCCTATTGTTAGGGCTGTGAGAGTTCAAACAAAATTTGGCAAACGAATTTTATTAGAACTTATCAGAGAAGTAATATTTTTACCGGCAATGTTCAACGATTTTTTTTTATACCCGACACACTCTGTGTCGAGGGTATATTGCGTTTGTTGGGTTGTGTGTAACACCCAGAACCAGTCGAGATAGACCATACAAAATGTATATAGAAATGATCAGGGTTACCAAGAGATTCGATTTAGACATGTCCGTCTGTCCGTCTGTCTGTCTGTCTGTATACAGTTATCTTATCGAAGGAGTTGAACTATCTTGACAAAATCTGGTATGCGTGCTCACGTGGACATGAGTAAGAACAAGTTCGAAAGAATGGACCCGATCGGATTAGGGGTAGCTCCAGTACTAGGGTCTGTTATGAAAATCACAAAAACTGCTCTAAAACCTCAGTTTTTCAAGATATTTTGATGAAACTTGGTATTTGAACATGTTTAAAGGCAAGTAATATGATTTCAAAAAATTTGAAAAGTGGGCGTGGCATAAGGGCCTTTTTACGAAAATAGTCTCCTACACCCGAAATACCAATGGGACTTGAACGAAAGTTGGCAGGTATGCTTCCTTGATAGCCAGTAACGTCCTCCCCAAAATTTTGATAGAACCATTATTAAGGGTACCTCTAGTACTAGGGTCTGTCACAAAAATCCAAAAAATGCCTCAAAAGCGGACTTTATTGAAATATTTCAATGAAACTTAGAATTTAAGCGTATATATAATATAAGGGTCCGATTAGAATTCCAAAAAAATTGAAAAACTATGCGTGGCAAATGGGCGGTTTTTATAAAGAATTTTAACAAAAGTCAGTATATGGGCCCAATATGTCCTTAAACACCTCTTGATATTAAAAATTATTCGAACATAAGTGTCTGTGTCGGGTATTCTATTGTCAGGCTCGCCTAACTATAACACCCTTACTTGTTTTTTTTTAACTTTTAATTTATTTATTGTATCAATCAATTTACATGAGTCCATCAATAAGAAGGAAAATCTTAAGTCTTGTTTGGAATTAATTACATGATATGTAGCATTATTATAATTAATATGCATATAAATGTAATTAATATTTCCATGAGAGCCTCAGATCAGGAAACATGGGCGTAAAACGACCAATTCACTGTCAGATCCCTGAACGAACCCTTCAACTGTGCTAGTGAAAACTAAAGTCTATGTGCACACGGACTCTACCTTTCACCGACACATGTGACTAATTCGATCAAAGATCCGACCGTGAAATGGCCTGTTGAGTCTGAATATACTTGGAGATTTTGCGTATTATTTTTCTAGAAGAGTGCAAAGAAGCACAAACGAAGTAAGGAATCGCGTTCGTGCAATGGAATGCTTGAGTATTATTTTACCGAGGTGCAAGGAAGCACAAGCGTAGTGCAAGTAAGCGCAAACGTAGTTAGGAATCGCTTTCGTGCAATGGAATGCTTGAGTATTATTTTACCGAGGTGCAAGGAAGCACAAGCGCATTCAGGAACCGCGGTCGTGCAGTGGAATGCAATATGTTTAAGTAAGTGGAATTATAAGGATCGAATTGGATAGTCGGTCGGTCTTTTCTTTTTAATCGCGAAAGAGAGGACGTAGTTGCGAGTTCTCTGGCGAGGAGATTTACATGAGATTGAAATTTTTGGCGATATTTTTGCTTGATCTTCATAAATTCTGATTTAACCGTCTCTACCTTTAGATCTCTATGGATGTGTTCATTTTTAATGAACCATTGAACTCCTGTAATTGATCTCAGGATTTTGGACTGAGCTCTTTGCAGAATATCTATATTTGAAGCACTTGCGTTTCCGTAGAGTTGTAAACCGTACGTCCATATCGGTTTTATAACTTGATTATATAACAGGATTTTATAATCAAGTTTTAGGGGGGAACGACTATTCATTAGCCAGTGCAAGCTAATTTCTTTTAGTTTCATCTGAGTCCACTTCGCTTCGATATGCTTGCGCCAGGTCAGCCTTCTATCTAAATGAACTCCGAGGTATGTTATTTCTTCAACTTGAGGGATTTGAATGTTATTTAGGAATGCGTCAGGAGAGACGCCTCTATTAAGTGTGAATATAATGTGACGAGATTTTTGTTCGTTAACTTTAATATGCCAACGGGATAACCAGTTTTGGATTATATTTAAATGCGCTTGGAGCTCGTTGGTTGCCACCACCACGTTTTTGTGTCTACTTAGAAATGCTGTATCATCAGCAAACGTCGATGTGAAAATTTGACCACTAATAGGAATGTCAGCTGTAAATAAAAGGTATAAAAAGGACCGGCAACGCTCCCTTGCGGAACTCCGGCATTAATTACAAAGTCTTTTGTTATAAATGAATTTTGTTTTACTTGGAATTTTCTATTACTCAGATAAGAATTTAAGACTGCATGAACATTTTTAGGGAGTAATTGCCTGATTTTAAATTTCAGCCCATCATGCCAAACTTTGTCGAATGCTTGTTGAATATCTAAAAATACCGCCGAGCAGTATTCTTTTTTTTCGTATGCGATTCTTATTTCGTTTGTAATTCGATTAACTTTCTCGATTGTATCGTGTTTTTCCCTAAATACAAACTGATGAGAAGGAATAATGTTTTGTTCTAGTAAGAATGAGGACAATTTCGGAATAAGTAGTTTTTCAAATAGTTTCGGGAGACAAGGAAGAAGACTAATCGGCCTGAAGGATGAGGCTTGAGAAGGATCTTTACCTGGTTTCCGTACCATAATTATGACCGACCTCTACCAGTCATGTGGAAAATGACCATACTTTATTATTGCATTAAAAAGGTTTGTTATAAACACCACTGCAATAAGGGGTAAGTTTTTCAACATTTTCGGAGTAATCAAATCATACCCTGGAGCTTTTTTGCAGACTAATTTATTCTTGATGATGTCAATGATTTGACTGGGAGTTATTTCGTATTGCAATTGTTGAGTGTTTTCAGAACTTTGTGTAACAGGGTGAACAAAGCTACCTGGATTTGGTTGAAATACCTTACTAAGGTGCAAAGCAAACACGTTAGCCTTCTCTTCGTCGTTACGTGCCCACCCACCGTTAGGAACTCTAATAGGGAATTCACTTTCGACCGGAGTCTTCACCCCACGTATTGATTGCCATAAGGATTTTTGATTGTTGCCTTTCGGAGTAAGGTATCAACGATTTGAAGGAAGAAACCTTGGCGCTATTGAAAGATCAAAGTTTTTCTCTAATTCGGAGAGGGTCTTAGCAAAATTATACTTTGCACATTGTTGAAGGTATTCCAAACTCTCATCCACTCTTCATAGGTTTTAACGTTCATGATCATTTGTTCCATGAAAACTTTTTTTACGCCCCAACTTATATAAGAAGCAATGATATTGAGGAAGATAATGCTGATGATGTTGATGATGTTATAAATGTTAAGAAAAGGAAAACATTCTAATAAATATGTAAAAACAATTTTTCAAATATAAAAGATAATAAATTTTGTTTTCAATTCTTAAAAGAATAATTAAATCTTTTATTTAATAAATGAATAGAGAAACTTATGACAAAGCTGAACCATAATCTTGAACAAATTTTCTTAGAGCTAAAGAATTTTTAAGGGCGCAAGCGCAGGCATTCTTTTTTCTTATCAACAAATTACAACGATTGTTACATGTTATATCATCTGAATCACATAGGTGCCTTATGTTCTTAAGCGAATAATTATATAATAGATTTCTTTTATGCCAGAAATTATGCACTCTGCCAAAAGTTTTTTTGCCCACATTGCTTTTTTTCGCCTTTTACATGTATTTGATAGTGTTGTGAGTTACAACATTCGTGTACTCACTGTACTACCTAGCGTTATTTAAGCAGCAGAAAAAGTCAATCATTTTCGCAAGAACGGCGAATAACAGACAGACTCGAACAAAAGAAATGCAACGATCGAAGACAATGGCGCAATATCGTCACCAAAGCAGAATTAGAGTTGGAACGCAGAAGTAGGTCAGCGATAATGAGAACGAAGACTACGTCAGCTCCAGCTGATATACGATTTGGCAGGCCAATATATAAAAAAAAAAAAAGTTCACAATAAAATTCGCGTAATTCCATAGTTCAACATGTTTACTGCCGCGCCCACAGTTTTTGGTCATTATGTTCACTGTTTACTTTGAAAGTGGTGCATGTCCACGGGCGGACTGGAGGTAAAATGGCCCAACGGGAATTTTTTATTCCGAACTTTATTTTTTCCTGACCCAATATTTCAAATCAATCTAGTCGTAATTGCTTTTCGAGACGAAAAACAAGTGGATTTTTTAATTCAAAGTTATGTTGTGTATACGCAAATCCGAATTGAGTTGTTTTAGCAAAGCCTTTATATCGGAAAGAGGTTTGTGCTACAGTTCTGAGATTTAATATGTTCCTCACAGAATTGATTGGCCTGCCATTTAAGACATCGATATAGAAAAAGAGGCTGTTAATGGTTGTGTTATTTTCATTTAAACTCAAAAAATAATGAAAATTTTATATAAATTTTTCAATTTTTAACTTTAAGCATGTTTTTACACGATTCATTTAAAGATTTTATAATTATTTTTGATAGAATATTGAAGAATGATGTTTAAAAAATACAAAAGTTTTTAAAATTTTAAAAAAGCTTAAGCCACATTGGAGAAAAATGAGTTTAAATGAAACAATGGTGCTAAAAAATTCAAACGCGATTTTCTCGAAATCCTTACAAGATGGAATTTCTTTGATATTTTTCAATTATTCAGCAGTCCAAAATCTACTAGAGCGACTACTCAAACTCAGTTGACTTGAATAGCTTCGTTTAGTTTTATTCTGATTAAGACTGTAAGATGCCAGCAATATATGTTTTTCAATATTTTCAGTTCAGCGTTTTTATTTGAATTAGTCTAATGAAATATATTATTTATAAATTTTAACTCGCTTCTCATTTCCCAACAGTCCACCTTGTTGTCTACTTTGTTGAAACGCGAGTCCGTTTGTTCCACGAAAAATTGATGCCATAGTTCTTAACGCGCTCTTTTTTCGGCTTCTCTTCGTCATCAATGAACCATCGCCACCCAGTTGCAAATAAGGGGAAGTCCTCTACTAAGCGATGCATCACTTGAACTATCCCGAGCACTGTCAATAGGCATAAGTTCTCGTGGCAGTCATTGAGCAGAGAAAAGGTGATGTGTTCAAAGAATAGCGTATGTTTTTTTTTTTATCAAAAAGTAGCATATTTTCAGGATTGAACGAAAATTTAAAAGCAAAAGCAAAACCAAAACGCAAAACCAAAACTTTTTTGAACACCTCACTTCCTGCCTGCTCATGAGAGGCATAGGGTAGGCCTACCCAAAGCGGCCATGCTCGAACAAAGTAGATGTGTTAAAGTGATGGGAAAAGTCTTTGATATCCGCTCGCTTAGGAATGTTCAAATGATCAATCCGGAGAGCATAAAATTTGCAACTGGGCAGCCATTCTTTTCACAATGCTCAATCGCTTCATCTTTGGAGTTGAATTCGACTTGCAAGTTTGACAAAGGATCGCCCCTAGAATTTAGGCAAATATTTAAAATTTATTCCTGTTCTTCAAAGACTAGCAATTTACGTCGATGTCCATCCCATTAGTGGATTCTCCCAACGTTGGCGGTTATCGAAATCAATTTGCCAACGATTTACATTATCAGTTCCACTTTGCATGGCATTCTTTGGTGGAATATAAATCCGAACACGACGTGTTTTCACATGCTCAGAAGGTATGCCACTGATTGGGCTCAAATCTACTTGCACCGCACACTGGTCTGCCTTGTATGGAAATATGGACAAAAATCGATATCTCCTAAACCGTTAGAGCTATTTCCACCAAATTTTGCATATGAGCGATGTGGTTTAATAGGTAGGATCCTGCCAAATATGAGCTTTATATATAGTCGGCCACGCCCACTTATTTCATAACTGTTTATACAAGTTAAAGAAAAAATTCCTAAAAAAGTTAGCAAAACAGATCGTTTTAGTAAAGAAAGCATGGTAAATTCCCCTCCCCCTTTTAAATCGATAGGCGTTAAAAGATATTTTGAGCGGCCAACCACTATCGATTGTGCAAAAATTTAGCAACAAATTTTGTTGTTATTTCTTTTTATACCCAGCGTAAGCGGGGTATATTAGTTTTGTGCGAATCTTGTAACAGGGAGAACTAAGCTCCGGAGATATAGACATATGTATATAGAAATGATCAGGATAAAAAACTGAATCGATTTAGACATGTCCGTCTGTCCGTCCGTCCGTCTGTCCGTCCGTCCGTCTGTCCGTCCGTCCGTCTGTACGTCCGTCCGTCTGTCCGTCTGTCCGTCCGTCCGTGGTCGGATCTCCTCCGAAACGGCTGGACCAATCAAGTCGAAATTTAGCACACAGGTATATCGGAATCCGAGTATGATCCTAAGTAAAATTGGGAGACATCCGCCCACTGCCACGCCCAGAAATGAATATAATGTGTTTTCAGTAAAATGCTTGTAACTTGCGAACCACTCAACACATTCCATTGATATTTGGTGTACTGGTCAACTACAAAAAGGGACATATCCAGGAAATAAATGGACGCCGCCCTCCGTGAGCCACGCCCACAAATTAGCCCAAAAATAAGGGCTTATCGTAACTTGTGAAGTAAAAGGCATAGAAGCTTCAAATTCGCAGCATAGGTTGACCAAGGCAAATGAAAGGTGTAGGAACAAAACCTTATGTAGCCCGCCTACTGCCACGCCCACAAATAGAGAATTTTCATAACTTCCGAAGTAAAAGGCATAGAAGCTTCAAGTTTGCAACATAGGTTCACCAAGGCGAATGAAAGGTGTAGGAAAAAATTTTTTGTTGCCCGCCCACTGCCACGCCCACAAATAAATATTTTTCATAACTTCCGAAGTAAAAGGCGTAGAAGCTTCAAATTCGCAACAGAGCTTCACCAAGGCGAATGAAAGGTGTAGGGAAATAATTTATGTTGCCCTCCCACTGCCACGCCCACAAATAGAGAAGCAAATCATAGTGCGCTCATAATGTCGGGACGATGGGTATTTCAAATTCGGGCTTGACCGACTTTAGCTTTCTTACTTGTTCATATTTGAAACGATGTCCAAAAAATCTTAAATTTCATCGAATATCTTTACGTTTTTGTCAAATGAAAATGATTGAAATGCCATCGATTGAAATTTTTTTCGTTGTAGCCCTCAAAACAAAAAACGTATCAAATTCAGAAAAAAAGTATCTCCGTATCATTTGGAAAAAAAGTATCACTTTTGATACAATTGTATCAGTTTGGCAACACTGGTGTGCGTTGTCTTCATATAGAACGTTGTCTTTCTTTCCTCGATTTCATGCTTTCATTGTTTGATATTTAAAAGCAACGAAAGAGTACATTATATCCTCTTTTAGCATTACATACTCTTTGAATATGTGAACAAACAAAGACAATCCTTCCTTCCCCTTCCTTCGGAAAAGGTATAATAAGGTGTAGCTACCCTGCAGAAATATGGACTAACCCAAGTGCAGCCTTCGGTCAGTCCCTCGTTTACCAGTACTAGCCCCTCGTAATTCCACTTCTAATGCATTCAACTGACCTTTTTTAACATGGGCGTGTCATTGGAGATGGACCGGTCCGCTAAACGCCAATCAATTGCAGTTATTTTGTCTGGTCTTAGACTAGTGAAAATAAGGGAATTAAAAAACCAATTTTTTATATTAAAATTAAAAATGGCAATTAAAAAGCAAATAAATTTTAATATTTGAATTCGGACATAAAATGGAATAATAAAATTCGATTACCCATTGGTCACGTCAGGTTGTTAGCGGCTTAAAAATTTCATACTCTGCTGGCATAATTGAATACTTATGGGCAAGGCCACGTGAAGCGGTCCTAGTGTTCTTCAGATTTCCCTATTTGATCCTCATATCGAAAGTATATGTCGAGACATACCTAGTTTGTTGTAATTCCTTCGCATATTGTTGTTGCAGCATAAGAAATCTTGGAAATTTTGTAATTTTTTGAATTTAGTGCCTATTTGAAAAAATCATAACTCAGAGACTATAGAAGATATCGATGCAATTTTGTTTGCAAATTCGCAACATAGGTTCACCAAGGCGAATAAAAGGTGAAGGTAAAAATTTTATGTGGCCCGCACACTGCCACGCCCACAAATAAAGATTTTTCGTAACTTCCGAAATAAAAGGCGTAGAAGCTTCAAATTCGCAACATAGGTTCACCAAGGCGAATGAAAGGTGTAGGGAAATAATTTATTTTGCCCTCCCACTGCCACGCCCACAAATAGAGAAGCAAAACATAGTGCGCTCATAATGTCGGGACGCTGGGTATTTCAAAGTCGGGCTTGACCGACTTTAGCTTTCTTACTTGTTTTATGCCTCATTTTGAGTAAAGCGCAACAACATTATAGAAAAGGCTGCATTTTATAATAACAATAAATCAGCTAAAGTTTTATTTAGTGGCGAAATTCTGGTTTTAGGTAATTGACATACATTTGTAATAAACGGATCCGATTGAAGAAGGAGTCGGTTTAATAAATCTTCGTTGGTTACTTTTCGCGACATTTTTCGATTCCACAATTCTTTGAGCAGTGTGGTCTAATAAGCTTTGTAGTTGTACTTCAGCTGAACTTTCGGATAAAATAATGTTTTTTGGGTAAGCCTTTTTTTTTAACTGCCATTATTTTTTCGTAGCATGGAAGTTTGGGTCCAGAAACATCTTTTAAAAAATTTTTAATTTTTATGTACTGAAATTTCGACAGTTTGGCATTAACTATCAACGAAAGTACTTTATTTGCTTCTACAAAATCCGGATTCTGGCTGCTTAGAAGCGATGAAAATGCAGAAGAGTCATGGTTTCGAAAATTATTAAGTCTCCTTTTTTGAGTTCCAGTACAGCAGTTCTTAAATTCCTTTTTGGGCCGACCTCTTTTTACAGATGACAGACTTTCGTTTTTATTTGCAGCTTGTCCTTTTAATTTTGTTAGCTGAATTTGTCCTTCAACACCAAAATAGCCTTCATTTTTTTCGATAACAGTCGAGGAAAAAAGCACATCACTTGCAAAAAACAATGATTCGTTTTTAAAGGTAGCTGCATTTCGAACCATGTTGCAAGAAAAATGGAAAAAAGGGGAAACTTATTTTAGTTAGCTTCGAAAGAGGATAATTCAAAGATTAAGAATATGCTTTCAGCTCCTGCCGCAGAGCGCCGGAAAGTTACTAAAAGTCTAAGTAAAAAAAGTATTTTTTTAAAATCCCAAGCGTGAATCGAATGCATTTTAACTTCAATGGCTTTTGCAATATATGAACTTTTTATTGCTGTTTTTTTTGTACAAAATCATAAAACAAACATGTTTCTTCGATTTCCATACTCTTTCAGTGTATTTTGAAGTTTTGAAATAAAAAATATCACAATTAAACGAACACCTTATTTGTACAGAGAGTAGAACGCAATCATCTTAGCTGACATGTGCTTACTTTGAAAAGGCAAAAGTACCGTTCATCGCATCATATGGGCAAAAATTGTCATTCCCCATAAAACTTCAATCTATTTCCTATATACGACCGTTGAAAGAATTCATTTTTAAAAGTTTGAATCTTTTGATTTTTGTGTATGGGACAGACCAGTGTGCACCGGTACAGTAATTGTGCTGCTCAGTTTATTATTTTGCTCCAATTCTTCTTGCCTGGCCAAAGCAGAAGAAACATCAATTATCGGTGCTTCACGTCCTCCTTTAGACATTAAACGACATAATGGAACTGCCGCAGTCTTTCTCCTTCATATACGAATGACAAGTTTTTATATAAATTACTTAAGTATTTGGATATAACATACCATGATGAATTTGAGGCGGTTGCCACGAAAACATTGCGAATTAAGGACATTTCGCTCCAGTCCTATTACATAAATTTTATTTTTCAATTCGCATACAATCAACAGATGTTTTTGACAACTTTAAACGAAGGGTTGTATTTTAGTTTTATAGCGGTAAGCTCTTGGCTTTTTTTTTTAAGAATACCAAGACACATTTGGCTATTTATATCTTATATATTAATAGGCGAGCACAAAAAGTTTAATGCTTATAACTTTAGTTATAAACGTTCTTTTGAGCTGAAATTTTAACAGATGGGAGATATTATCAAAATCTATTGCGGGGAGTATAAATGGGCTATATCTGACTTCTATATCTACTTTTATCGGCGAAAGAGTTTTTCAATAAACACATTTTTGCTCTTTCCGTGCTCTTAATTTTCATGTGCAAATTTCAGCGTTGTTTTTGTTGTTGTTTCATAGCAGAGTTTGCTTTCGTGCTTGGTACGTTAAGAGTAAAAGACAAAGAGAATAGAATATCACAAACAATTATAAGGAGTGCTGCCAACTCCTCAGAAGCAAAATACGCTAAAACTTAGTGATTTAACATAAAATTTTGAAAACGTTTCTTGAACATTTATTTATTAGAAATCACTAAATCTATAATATTAACAGTTTTAAAAAATTGCTTTTATTGAGAAAAAAAAGGTGTGCACGCAAACAATAATGGTTGAAGATAACAACAACAATATAAGTATGCACATTTGGTATGAACGCAACAAAAATAGCTAAGCGCTAAATGCGCTAGATCTAAAAAGCGCTAAGTTGGCATCACTGGCTATTTGCTTTCATACGCTTTCAATGTATGTATGCATTTAAGTATGTCCCAGCCGGAAATGTCCCGGTGAAACAATCAATGATTTCAGCATGACATAGAGCCGCGACTCCTCCTGATTATACACCAACTTTCTAATGAAATTAACACACAAGCGGCATTGGCAGTCATAAGAGCATATGTCACGAGTTGGTCATCGAAAGTGGAGTAGATCTACTCCGTCGTACCGATACCTCTATCCATGACAGTGCCATTGGAGTTGCGATGAATAGCATTACCTCTCGATGACACTGCCATTGCAATTGCGATAAAAAGCACCTTCTCTCGATGGCAATGCCATTGCAATTGAGAAGTACTCAAATTTTCCCCTTGATATTCTTGGTGAAAAAATTAATGAATTTGTCCTTTATGAGAATTTTTCCGGCTATGATTGACATACTTAAGTGCATACATACATTGAAGGCTCAGTTACTCTTGATTGAACGTAACTTGACTTTACTTATTTAACCAGCTGACTTGATGTGTTTAGTACATTTTCTATGGGAGCAGTTACTGAAAACTTAATTTGACTTAAGATAAGAATCTGTGGAAAACAGATTTCTATAAGTTAAGTCAACTAACGTTTAATCAAGAGTAACTGAGCCTTGAGAGTGTGTGAAAGCAAAACGCTTTTTGCTACTGCAGAGAAGAGCAGAATGGACGCAAGTAAAACAAACTTCAGCCAGGAAGTAGGGCTCTTCGTGATCGTAGGAGGAATACACGACTTCGCGAAAACACTCTGCGTGCAAACGCTAATGCAAATGAAATAGGAGGTGTTGAAGAGGAAAAAAAACAAATAAAATATACAAAATAAAAATATGAAAAACTAAAAAACAAATCCAAAACTGTCTTTAGAAATTCATGTTCCTATGTATGTATCTTGCTTAAAGTTATGTTAAATTTTATCTTTTTTGTTTAGGTGGTATTTGTGTTCTAGGAATCGACCGAATGTGTCGGTCGACTGGGCTTACTAGTATATAAAATTACCCATTTATGCTATAAACAGAATAAGGGCGTAAGCGAATATTCGCCGGGCGAATACGCCCAAAAATTCGCGCGGGTGAACACAATGACAGCGAATGGCGAACTCACGCTGTTTTCAGAATTTCGAAAAAAATGATTGAAAATATAAGTCATTGCCAGCAGAAAGTACAAACCCTCATTTTCGAAACAAAAGCTCAAATATTTTAAACAAATGCATATGTTTTCTGATGTGTAAATTCTGCTATTCGCCAGTCGCCGGCGCTACCATTAGAATACGATTCCACAACAGCAGCTCATCATTGCGGAAGTGTTCCAGCTTTGGCGAGATAGTGCAGCATAAGCACTTTCTCCTTATAAAAGGGAAGCATCAGCGTCGACAAGCGGACTCTTGATTAGGTATTCAAAGTCTCAAGTCCGGTGCACGTACTCACCCAAGGGCCACGACAGCGGAGCGTAGACTTAAGTGTTAGACAGGGAATTAGGGAAATCCTTTCGAGTCAAATAGGAGCTAGAGTAGGATCGAAACACTGTAATTAAAATAACAAGTAAATTAATAAAACGACTTAAATGAATTCTCTGTGTCCTGGATTTTATTTATAAAGGATATTTAGGTCTATGTAGTAGTCTGGAGGAGCCAGACAGATACATTCCCCTAATAACCACAACATTTTGGCGCAGCCGGTATTCGACCGACTTTCGGTTGGATTCGAATCAAGCATAAGAATTTTTAAGAAACTATCCTAATGCGTTTGTGCGGTGTGGCATATAAAAATAAGAGTTGAGTGAAGGGGAACCTTTTTTGGTTTTAAAACCTGACAAAATCAGACCCGGGTGAACGAAGCTCTAAAATTAATGTGTCTAGTGGCGCAAGCGGTGGCGGTAGCTCAATCGAAGTAGGTATCCAGGAGCAACGTTTGATCGTGCTCTGCCGGTACTCCTTTGAGAAAAATTTTTATCCTGTAAAAAAAAAACCAAAAAATTTGTATATAATATTTTTTTGAAGAACGGAACAGTGAGATTCATGAGTCCAAAAGCATAAAAAAAATATTTAAAAAAATCAACGGTAGCAGATTCATCGCTGACGAGGGAATACATTGAGAAAAAATGTTAGCAAACGGAAGAATGAAAATGGTGAGTACAGAATTTTAAGTAACATATTTAAAACTTTTGAGAAAATTTCCTATGGAACAGGAATTCGAAAAACTTAGACAGACTCAACATCAGTCAGAAATAGATGCGAAATCAATTGTAGCAGATACGTGGGAATTAGTAAAGAAGGTAAATTTGAATAAGGAATTCGCTCAACTAATTAAAGATCCAGCCGTGTAAGGCCAATTTACAAAACTTGAAGAAGCAAGTTTCCTCATTAACAAAGTAAAGGATACAGTAGGTCCTTTAAGTCAGGTATCAAAAGATAAAGTTCAAAAATTAGAAGAAACTTTAACACTCCTTGACAGAAACTGTAAGAAGTCAAGAAAGCAAATTGAAGAAAAGGATAATTTAATAAAAGTATCGGAGGAGCAGAACGACACTCTCAGGGAAATATTAAAACGGTCTGTAGGAAAAGAAACAGCAGAGAAGATCGAGCAGGATAGAGCAAGTCTGAAAGCAAGTGAAGAAGAAGTAAGTTATTTGAAACAAGAAGTTAACAAAATTGAAAAACAACTTAAGGACAGTCTGTGCCACTTCTCCCACTCCAAATCCGACACGAAAAATAAGAACGACAAGTACAAATACAGTAAATATTAAATCTTCACCTGTTGCGTTCACAAGCACAGCCCCACCCCAAAATAACATATACCGGTGACGGTGTCAAAGACAAATCCTTCTATAAAAATAATTGAACCTTACAGTGACACACCTAATTTTCAATCTTAACCCTCTGTTGCAAGCAGTTTGCCTTTAGTAAGAATGACAATGAATAATCCAATACAAATAGATGAGCTAATGATAAAAGTTAATTCGCCTTGTGCTTTACTTCCAGGATCAAATATTCCAGAATTAAGCCTGGAAGTGGACAAATTCGTAACAGGAATAGAATTATTGAAAAGCGTAGTAAATAGTAGCAATATAAGGGACATTATTAAATTCATAAAAAAAAAACTATCTGGCGTAGTTTATGTAAAAATTAATCAGCGGACAATTAAAAGCCTGGATGAGCTTTGTGACATAATAAAAAAGGGAGTTCTTAAAGCATAAGAGTCTCGAAACGATTAGATCAGAAAAAGCAGGAGCGGAGCAACAGGATACCAAAAGAGAGTCAGCATTTGGGGGAAAATGTGAGTATTTATTGAATGAGGCAGAAGAGATTATCAATAAGTCGTGGAATTCCTCAGAAGCAGTATCCGCACTAAGCGAATATAGAAAACTGGCCACAAAAAAGTTTATTTTTGGTGTTAGGGATCCTTATATGCAAAATAGACTCAAAACTAATAAGGATATTAATTAATTAAATTAGCAGAAGAGTCTGAAGACCTTCACATTCAAAATAATATGAAATCTAGTTCCAACTATTTTGTGAGTCAATGCCTCCCCACAGCCCCGCAGCCAATCATTTGTTCTTTTTGCAAGACAGTAGGTCATACTTGGGACATATGCCAGCAGAGAAGGAATACCCCTTACTGCGAGGTTTGTGCCGAATATGGGCACCAATATAGCAGAAAATGCAATTTAATAGATAGCAAGACCACACGCTCGGATGCACAAACTTGCACTTATTGTGGAAGAAGAGGCCATGTAGATAGAAGTTAATTTGGCAGGCTTAGGAATCTATTTTGCAATATTTGTCTAACAAAAGGTCACGAAAGTAATAGATTTTGTGAATCAAGACGGGAAAACACCGTTGGGCAATCAAATCAGCAAAATGTCAGACAGCAATTCAATAACTCAGAGCAAAATATAGAACAGACAAATTCAATCCCGAAACAGCATTTTAAATCCATTCAGATCTCAAAATGTTAACACTACAAATTTCAATGAAATAGGAAATCAGAATTTTATGCTAGGATTAGACGATTGACGATTTACGTCAATATTTACGATTTTGTCTTGTTCAATCTACATCAATCGTGTAATGGCACAATTTTATTTGCGTCAAACTACTCCAATCTGGTTGTCCCTAGATTGCTCTTACTTTTCGTCAATAAAAATTTACGCAAAAGGATCAATCGTGTAAACGCAACTTTCGACACATAATTTCGAATTCATAGCCCATTTCAGTCAACCAGTGGTTGACGTCTCAAGCGTCAACCACAGTCGTCAACTTAAAAAAAAAAATATTTAACTTTTAAAAATATTTTTCATTTTTGAAACGAAAAAAGTTCAAATGGGTATTTCCATAGTAACGGGTGTGACAGATTTAGGCGAATTCTTTAAATTTCTCTAAAACCATCAACCCTTCGATAACAGTGTTGCATATTTTTGAAGCGTCCATTTTTAAAGTATTTCTACCATTTCAAAGAATCCGGTAAAAATTACTTTTAATGCCTTAAAAACCTTCAAAAGGAGGTAACGGGTGTGACGTTAGAAAATGGGGTTTGCATGTTATTTGTGTTCATTAATCGATTCTGTAAAATTTTCCAGGAAACATACAAAAAGAATGTTTAACCAACAGTTCTAAGGAGTATTCTGACTATGAATAGGTATTTACATATAATGTATTGGTATTCGTATGTGTTTTATACCAATTTACAAAAGTAACGGGTGTGACAGAAAAAAGTAACGGGTGTGACAATATAAATTGAAACAAGAGTTATATGAGGAAGACGAGTTTTTTTAAATATATTTCATTGTAACTATTATAAAAAATATCAACGTAGTATTTTCGTAAAAACAGCTTCATTCGTTTTCCGTTAAATAACTTGCTTTTAAAAGTTTTTGGTTTCTTATCACACGATTTTGGTTTCCTGTTACTGAATAGACTTTTTTTGATAATAAGGTTTTGAGAATAAGGTTTTGTGTGTGGTGATCAGTGTGAGTCGTCAGCATACAGTATTATTTAAGACATTTATAATATACTATTAATTAATACATAAATAATAATTTCTATATTAATATTTTTATATAATTTAATTTAATTATTTATTTTTTTATTTATTTTTTGTTTATTTATTTATTATTTATTATTTATTATTTATTATTTATTATTTATTATTTATTATTTATTATTTATTATTTATTATTTATTATTTTATTATTTATTATTTATTATTTATTATTATTATTTATTATTATTTATAATTTATTAACTATTAATTATTTATTCATTATATGTTATTTATTATTTTAAATTTATTATTTATAATTTAATATAAATGAACTGTAAGTTGAATTGGCCCAAAAATATAACACAAGAAAATAAATAAGTAACGGGTGTGACATCGTTTTAAATGTTAAAAATTCCATCTCTGTCACACATACTCCAACTAGGTTTCGCTTTATTATTAAACGGAATTACCTTCTTACTATCTGCAGGTTAACACTTTGTTAAATTCTTTTGCTAAAAGATAATTTAACTTTTTGTAGTTTATCGGTAACGGGTGTGACAGTCTAAGGTTAACTTTCCAAACGTCTGTAAAAATTTCAACATATAACCTAAAGCATTCTAATTTTTCTGCAAACCAGATAAAATTACATACTTTTAGCTGATATCTATTTGTGCTGCCACATATTCAAAAACAGCTTGTAGCGAAAGCTCAAAAAAGGGATAATTTTTTTGTTTGCGATATGTTTAAATAGCACTATTTCCAAATTAATTTGTATACAAACTATATATATTTTTTAATATTACTCTACATGAAAAAAATGATGCATGTATATATGTTTTAATAAGAAGAACAAAAATGTGTTAAAGTGTGATTTTTTTTGCGGTTGCACAGGGTACGTTTTCGTGGAAATGCCCAAATATATTTCGAAATTGAAGAAAGCGGAGACGAAACTTAAGCCGAAAGTCACCAATTCATGGCCACAAGAAGACAAGATTACGACCAAACGTTCAGATGCAGAAATTGACTTGCGCATGTTCGTATTTTTCTTTTCAATAAGCGGTGTAACCATTTCCAAAAGTTCATTGAAAGTATTTTCATTCATCCGCAAAAAATTTTTAACTAAATGGTTTTGGTTTTCGACGTCGCGGAATTCTCTCAAAATATTGTTGTGCGCTCCATATATTGTCCGCTTTTTTAGCCAATCGAGTACCCAGACTCGCCGTATGGCACGCATTTTTTTGGCGGCCTTTTTTTCTTGTAATTGATGCTGGTACGATGCAGGACACAAATACAATATTGCTGCTCTTTTCTTTTTTTTCAACATTGAAAATTATTGTCAACTAATGACTACTTCGATTGATCTAAAATATGTTACAACATTCGTGTAAACGGTTCGATTGTACAATTGACGATCTACCTTTTTTTAAAAATTATGTCAATCGAAATTTTGGTTGACGTTGTTAAAATTGACGCTTTTTGGTCAATCGTGTAAATAGGGGGGAAATCTATTTAGGATTGCGATTAAAAAACGTCAACCGGAGGGAAAACAATCGCGCGCCTACAAATAGGCAATGTTATAAGTGCTCGAAATATGGGCATATAGCGAGATTTTGTAACGTACAGCAACCAGATAATAGGAAGGGAAACTCTCAGCGGCCCGGTCAAGGCCTGTAGACCGGAAAGCCCTGAATACGTTTGAAAATGAAAGGCTTAATCTAGTTCCAATAAGGACGCATGTTAAAAGAGATGGGGGACAAGAAGAAACAATAAAATTGAAGGAGACTATGACTTTAAAGGACCTAGAATTAAATAAAATTTTTTTTTATGAATTAGACGAAAGAGAAAGGGATAATAACATCATAAACTTAAGCGGTAGAAAAGAAATGTCATTACAAGTAGAAGATTCTAGTGAGAAAGAGGAAAAGAAAGGATATAGACAGGATATTGCCACAAAGTTAGTCACACATTGTCAGAAGCTTAAAAAGAAGAAGAACATAGGGGCATGTGAATTTCAATGTTTCAGAAACAAGCCGGCTCGTAGGAGCATTCGGGGGTCACATAAATAGTGCAGGGACTACAGAATTTTCCCACTCTGATTATCCGGAATTAAAGTTCAAACTTCAGGTGTTGCCCGAAGGAAGCAGAATTCCGGCAGATGGACTTTTAGGTAGAGATGAGCTATGAAATCGATCAATAATAGATGGTATCAATAAGGAAATCACTTTTGATCTTGGGCGACGAATTACGTCACTACCCCTGTTAGCTTCTAATCCTAGTGAAAGGATTTGTGTTGCTGAGGCAGTCACAATCAAAACTAAGGAAGCGAGATTAATAGCAACATGCGCAAAGGGACTCGAAGGAAATGTTATATTGAATAAAAAAGAGATAAAACCAAACGTTTGCGTAGGAAGCGCGCTTACGAGAATCATAAATGGAAAAGGTTATGTACCAATCTTAAAACCGAATAGTAGTGCCATAAACGGTTACTTTAGACAGTAGTCTTAATAAAGATGAGTTGAATTCAATACAAAGCAGATTTAAGGATTACTCAGATGTTTTCCATTTGCAAGGAGATAAATTTTGATACACTACAGTCTTAAAGCACGAAATACCAACAGCAGTAGACCACCCACTCATTAATTCTAGGCAGTACAGACTTCCGGAACACCAAAAGAAAGAAATAAACACCCAAGTGAATGAAATGCTTGAGGAGGGCATCATCTCACAAAGCAAATCTCCATGGAATTCTCCAATAATCTTAGTCCCTAAAAAATCAGGAAAAGATGGTGAAAAAAAATGGAGACTGGTAGTAGACTTTAGAAAATTAAATGATATCACGATCAAACAAGTTTTTCCAATCCCGCGGATTGACGAGATCCTAGACCAGCTAGGTTACAGCCATTATTTTTCAACACTAGACTTGGCTAGTGGCTACCACCAAGTGCTATTTGACGACAATGATAAGGAAAAAACAGCATTAAGCACAGGTTTAAGACATTTCGAATTTTCAAAGATGCCGCTCGGGCTCACAGGGGCACCTACGACGTTTCAGCGCTTAATGAACAGTATCTTAACGGGCTTACAAGGACTGTTTTGTATATCTCGATGACATCGTCATCTATGCCAGAAATTTAAATGAACACGAGATGCGGTTAAGAAGAGTACTCGAAGTATTGAGAAAAAACAATCTTAAATTGCAAACAGAAAAATGCAATTTCTTACAAAGAGAAGTGGTATATTTAGGCCACAAATGTTCTAAAATAGGAGTCTTGCCAGACCCTGAAAGGTTAAGTGTGTGAAAGACATAGAGGCACCAAAAAATATTAAACAGTTACAGGCATTTCTCGGTTTAATTAACTTTTATAGAAAGCTCATTCCAGATGCTGCAAAAATCTCACTGCCCTTGACAAAATTATTGAGAAAAGAAGTTAAATTTGAATGGGCTATAGATTGCCAAAAGGCAATGGAACAATTAAAAAACGCAGTCACAAGTCCTCCAATCCTCCAATACCCAGATTTTGAGAAACCATTCATTTTAACCACAGATGCTAATAATAAAGCTCTAGGAGCCGTCTTATCTCAAGTTGAGCCAGGACAAGACCTCCCAATATATAACGCTAGTAGAGCGCTAAGTGCCACCGAAAGACGTTACTCAACAATAGAAAAAGAATTTTTAGCAATAGTTTGGGCAGTCAAGAATTTTAAGACATATCTTTTAGAAAAACATTTCAAAATCTTCACAGACTACAAACCATTAAAAGGAATAGTTAATTTGAAGGACCACGATACAAGATTAGGACGTTTCCGACTGAAACTTTTACAATATGATTTTGACATTTATTATAAGCCAGGGAAGAACAATTTAAATGCAGACGCCTTAAGCAGAATAACGCCTTTAAAAAATAAAATAAATATTGTGACAAGATCACAAACAACAACTTTAGGGGAAGCAGAATTAAAGCCACAAAATGAAAAAGTTCAAAACGTGAAAGGAGAATACACAGCTGTTTTTCTTTCAGATCAAAGTGAAATTCAAAAGGTTTTAAAGATTTTTCATGACACCCCAATTGCAGGTCATAAGGGTTTCTTTAAGACGTATTTAAGAATACGGAGTCAATACAAATAGGAGGGCATGCAACGCCAAAAAAAATGAAATAAAGCATATATAGATACATGTAAACTCTGCCAAAAAACTAAAAGCTCAAAAATAGACAAAATACCTTTGACCATCACGGACATACCCCATCGACCATTCGACAAGGTTTACATGGACATAGTTGGTCCAGTTCCGATCTCGTCAAGACAAAATAAATACATCCTAACCCTTTTAGAGGACTTTTCTAAGTACTTCATCTACGTGGCAATTCCAGATGCTGAGGCATCAACTGTGGCGCGAACATTTTTCAACGAAATAATTTCGAAATTCAACATCCCTAAAGTATTGGTAACCGACAATGGTACTAATTTTACATCCATACTTTTTAAAGAAGTTTGCAAAATTTTAGGCGTATAGAAGTCACAAACTTCTCCATACCACCCCCAAGCGAATGGCTCATTAGAAAGAAGTCATCGCCCATTGGCAGAATACCTTCGGAATTTTGTTAACGAAGACGGAACTAACTGGGATGAATGGCTGCATCATGCGATGCACGTGCATAACAATACAGTTCATTCATCCACGAAGCAAACACCATGTAGAATATTATTCGGTTTTGATTTCGAGATTCCCGTCAAACTAAGACAGAAACCTGCTCCGATTTACAATGAAAATGACTACAGTAAAATTTTGAAGTACCAAATTCAACGAACTTATGAGCTAGCAAGAGAAAATCAGAAATCCGCTAAAGAAAAAGCTAAAAAATATTATGACAACAATTCAAAAAACACGAGACTTTATGATAGGAGACAAGTTTTGGTTGAAAAACCAAAATAGAAAAAAACAAATTTTCTCCCATTTGGGATGGACCTTTTGAAGTTATTTCCAATCCGACTTCAACATACGTACGTTTAAGAATTAATGGTAAAAAAGACAATTCACAAAAATTTAATAAAAAAATTTCATGAGAAGCAAGAACAAGTATGTGCAATAAAAAAAGGGATAAAAATTTCGGCACAGAAAATCGAAGTTAAAGAATTGGGCGAGACAGGCTTAAAGAAAGAACATCGGTTGGTTGTGAAACGATCACCTAGAGGGGAAATTAACATTTTTTTTTAAATAAAGCGAAAAACAGATACGCTAACGTACCATGCCTCGTTCATAGCAGAGAACTCATAAACGCAAATGAAAGCGGCTCTAATTACATTCATGCCAACTACGTGAGCGCGGTTAAAAATGCAAAAGAATACATAGCACCACAGGGACCAGTAAGAAACACAACAAATGATTTTTGGCGTATGGTATGGGAACAGAATTGGATAAACATAATAATGTTAACAAGAATAAAAGAAGGAGGGGTGGAAAAATGTTACCAGTAATGGGGGAAAAACGAGGGAGAAATTTTTACCTGCAATCAATTTGAGAAAAAAACAGCTAAGAAAATTTCAGAAAAGGACTTTGTATTAAGTAAACTAGAAATAAAATATTTGAACAATGGGATTTCGCGCAATATCTCGCATTGGCAATTTTTAACGTGGCCCGACAATGGCACGCCCAAGCCGAGTGCACTGCTAAGATTTTGGGACGAAATTCAGAAACAAGTCAAACTGAAAAAATCAAAAACTGTAGTACATTGTAGCGCCGGCATTGGCCGTACAGGTACATTTATAGCGTTAGATATAGCACTTACTCGTTGGACATTAGGAATGGAAATAAAAATTCCGGAAATAGTTAAAAAAAATTCGAACACAAAAAGCATATTCTGTTAGTAGCCCAAATCAATACATATTCTTGTACAGAACATTAATGCATTATGCAAATAGTAATCGGATTTAGACTCCGATTTCCGTCGTAAAAATAAACTTGGAAATTACCAACAGTAGAAAATGGTTTTTTTTTTTTGTTTAAAAGAGTAATGCAGAATATGAAATCTGAACATAAATTGATTTGGGTCGTTTGCATTGCAATTTTCCGGGTAATGAAGAACTTTTTATTCTGATTGTTGCATTTTTGATTTCGTTGATGTCAACGGCCCGGAGTAACTTGATAACTACACCAATTACCGAACAAAAGGGTTTTGTAGAAGTTCATATACAAGACACAGAATATGTAGCGGATTCATACACAATCTTACATATTATACATCCAAAAGAAATAGCGGACATGGTAGACTCAATAGAAATTTTCATGAATCAGGTAGAAATATACAATAAAAATTTGTTAATCCATGAAATCGAAAATATAAGAACAAAACTTAAATCCATAACCCCGTCTGAACAGAGGCGTTTTAAAAGGGGACTAATTGATGCAGTGGGGACCGAAATAGGTAGTCGAAGAGCACCTTAAGATAGTGACAGAAAATAGCCACAACGACATAGGGAGCCTCAATGAACAAATAAGTATAAATACTTACTTTAACGAGACTTTGGGCATTATAAGAATCGCTATAGACAAAGATAGATATTCTATAAATAAATTGGATAAGAGTAATATGGACATAGTGAAGCGCATATTGTTCAATGACCAAATGTTTAAGCTGAAAAGCATTGAAGGAAAGATAAACCTAATACAGGACAGTATTGCAGCTGAAAAACATGGTTTAATACACCCAAACATTTTAACCTCAGAAGAAATAGAAAATTTCGGAATTGATTTTTTTTAAACTAAAGTTTGTGCGGGTAGGAATATTATCCCATGCCCATGGCGCGATTATAATAGTAATTAAAGTCCCCACAACGTTAGTGAAAATAGAAGTTAATTTAATAACATCAATACCAAATAGTGAATATTTCGAAATAATGGCTGACGACGAATTAATAACCTTAGTCAACGGTACAGTTTTTACATATCAAGATAACGCAATTTTAAAAGAGTCAAAAAGAAGTCGCCATTGCACGATTCATAATAGCTGTAATTTCATTTTTAATAATAAAACATTTGTTCAATAGGTTGATGAAGGTACAATTTTGATAAAAAAAAAACGCTAAGAAAATAAAGTTGGAACAAACTTGCGACAAACGAAATTTGACGATAGAAAAAAACGCCCTTATAATTTTACAAACTGCAGTATAAAGATTGGAAAAGAAGAGTTCTTCAATGCAAATTCAATAATGGAAGACAGATATTTTTATCCGGAAGATAAAATGGGCAAATCAGTTACAAACAAAGCCATAATATTCGAGGACAAAGTAGTAAGAAGTTTCAAGAATAGGCCCTACATAAAGCAGCTAAAGTTCCACCAAAACGTGTCGTATGGAATTAGTGGTACTGCTTATAGTGATTATAATTTGTGTAGTAGCCCTTTATGTAATTATTAAAATAAAATCAGTAAGAGTGGAAATAAAACAGGAATTGGGTTCTTAACTCCAAAGAAAGCAGAGTGTTAGAACCATTTGCAGACGATACGAAGAGAGAGAGAAAAATTCAGAAGTTTAAAGTGTACCAAAAGTCAGAAGTTACAGATAAATTGAACAACCTTTCGTGACAAAAACATACCGCGGAAATGCAGACAAAGATGCAAAACCGCGCTACCCAAAAAGATTGTTATATTTCGCTTATTTATTTTTGTTTGCCTTCCCGTTTTCGATATTTTTATTTCTTTTTCTGGACAGCAAAAGCAAGAAAGTATCGGGTATCCAACTTTGCGAAATGGTCAGTCAACTCATAAATAAGTGAAAGCTTTTGACAATTCAATTTTCTAACTAATGATTAGACCAGTTAGATCGTGTGGAAAGTATGAACAATAGGAAATAAGGACTCAGCGCATATTAACGTGATTTTGAAATCAAAGAGAGTAAGAGTAAGGAGAAAGTATAAAAAAAAAAAAAAAAATAGAATAGAATGACCACCGACATGGCCGAGAAACAAAACATAACTTACAAAATGGGAAATAGATCGACTGTTATAACACAGGATGATTACAACAGGGTAATTGATAACCGATGGTTAAATAGTGCGCATATCGACGTTTTTATGAACTGGCTGTTGGGTTTGCATTATTCCATTCAGAAAGAAGTGCATGTATTCAGTTCCTTTGCCTATCAAAGTATGAAAGCGGCAAGGGAAGCACCCAACAAGGCAATAGCCGAATTCCGAATTAAGCCGTTGATAAAAGGCATTGATATGAGCACAGTTAAAATATTCATTTTCCCAATACGCGAGAGTAACCATTGGATGTTAGTAGTAGCAACAACAGATCACACATATCTATTGGATTCTCTCAAGCCACATAGCATGGTAGAAATCTTTACAAATATTGAATTCTTTTTCGGAAGGGTTAGAAAAATAGCAAGGGACATGAGCTTTTCTCAGGAAAGGACTTGGGTATATCCTTACTGTCCGCAGCAGACTAATACGATTGATTGCGGGCTGTTTACACTGAGATTTGCAGAAAACCTTTTTGAGTCAATTGAAGCAGGAAGAAGGTACAACCCAGACAAAAAACTGTTGGTCGGTTAGCAAATCAGTTTATCCAGAGAATTATTGGGGGCAGTTATGAGAGATTGGAAGGAAATATCAGAGGATCCAAAAGAGATAATGTTGCGGCGCGGATTGAACGTTAGTCTAGTATTATAAACATATAATCAATTAATCGTTTTCTCAATGGGAGATCGAACAGATAAAGGGTTGATCCCTTTCTTGGAAACAGCCTTTGCTAATAGTCAACTCGCGGACATCAACGATCAAAAACACGTGCGGTTATCTCGAATGAATTTTAATGACTGACGTTTATTCTCCTTAATCTTTTTACAAGACATCGATAACTTATATCGACACGCTAATTATGGTCCGCTCAGACGACGAGACACGCGGCAACATACCGCCCGCCTTGAACGACTGAGTTCAACAAATTCTATGTACAAAACTTAACATAACTGGAGTAACAATAATAATAGCAAATAATAACAAAGAAAGAAAAATTGAAACATCTTTAGATCGCGTTAACATCAACTATCATGACTTGAATGTCGAATCTTCAGTGGGCAGGAGGCACAGCTTGTGTATCGGCCGCGTCAGTTCCCCGTCTATGGTTTTAATTGCGGCAACTCGCACTCGTCCGTCCTCCCCAGGGAAACATCGTATTACTCGACCTAGCTTCCATTTTGTAGAGGGCGTTTGCTCGCCTAATACGACAACTACATCGTTTTCCTTAAGGTTTGGTTTCTGGCGTAGCCATTTACTGCGTTTTTGCAGGCTTGTTATGTATTCATCTCGCCACCTTTTCCAAAAATTTCATCGCAGCGCCGAAATCAGTTGCCATCTTTGAGCTATCTTTCCATCGCAGCTATCCACCGAAGGCTCTGGTATGCATTTTAGGGGCTCACCAAGTATGAAGTGACCAGGCGTCAAGATCTCTGCATCTGTGTCGTCAGCCGTATGAACACATAAGGGGCGAGAGTTTACACAAGCTTCAACGTTGCTGACGGAAACGTACTGAATTCTTCAAACGTCAGCAAGTGATCATTTAAAGTACGACGCAGGTAATATTTTACGCGTTTCACTCCAGTCTCCCAGTATCCACCCATGTGTGGAGCGTTTGGGGGATTGAAGTGCCAATTCACGTTCAGATCAGCAAAATCACTCGATAAGTGGGAATCAGTCAACACCTCATTAAATATTTTTCGCAGCTCCCTCTCGGCACCTACAAAATTTGTTCCGTTATCCGAATACACGTCGCGGCATATACCTCGTCTATTGACGAATCTCTTGAAAGCGTTCAGAAATGACGTGTTCGACAGATCGCTTGCTAACTCGAGGTGCATCGCTCCTGTACCCATGCATATAAAGCACGAAACGTAACCTTTAGTCGTTTTAGCTCCGCGTCCTGATGAGAATTTGAGCGTAAACGGACCAGCAAAGTCAACAGCACTGCTGAAGAAACACCTCACATAGGTGAGTCGGCAATCTGGTAGATCAGCCATTTCCTGTTGCATCGGTCTTCGATTTATTTTCGTACATTTCACACAGTTCCTATAAATTTTCCGTATCAAGTTTCGCGATCCCGCCATCCAGAATCGTCGTCGTAGCAGCACCTGTACCAACTGCGGACCGCCATGCAGCGTATATATGTGTAATTCCGTTATTAGGAGCCGAGCGAGCGTTGAACACTTTGGGAGAATAATGGGGTGTCTGACGTCGTAGGCTGCGTTGAATCTTTTTAAGCGGCCACCTACGCGTAGGACACCAGAACTGTCAATAAACGGTTGCAGAAAGCGAAGGCTACTTCGCAAGGGCAATTGTTTGTTTTCCTTGCAGTTGTAAACTTCAAGCGGAAAATACAGCTGTTGGGTATATTTTATAAGTGCAGTTTCAGCGAGGCGAAGTTCAGCAAAGGTAAGAAGGCCCTTTCTCCCCTTCCCTGTGCCGCGGAGTACCGACTGGCGCGTGTTGTGAATAAATCGATTAACGTAGGCGATAACCCTTTTCAGCTTACTATATGATGAGTATTTCATGAGGACACTCCAAACATCAGTTGTGGTCGCAATGTGAGTTTTTCTCTCACGATTCTTCAATTCCAAGTTCGTCTCATAGTTCTTATTGCCTTCAATTTCCCAACTTCTCGTATGTTGTCTTAGGAACTCGGGACCACTCCACCACAAGGCATGTTGCAACAAGTACTCGACAGTCACGCCTCTGGACGCACAGTCGGCAGGGTTCTGCTCGGAACAAACATGCGACCAAATTTCCCCAGCCAAGACTTCCTGAATGGCTGCCACACGGTTGGCAATGAAGGTAGACCATCGACTTGGCTGCTCCTGTATCCAAGCAAGAGTGATGGTCGAATCGGTCCACGCAAATACACGGAACTTCCAGCGGTCGAGGCTTTCGATGACTTGACCAATAAGCCTTGCGGCCAAGTGTGCAGCGCAAAGCTCTTATCGAGGCAGTGAGATTGTCTTGATAGGAGCCACCTTCGCCTTCGCAGCAACCAACGTGACCGTAACTTCGTTCTTGACAACTACCCGAGCATATACTGCAGCGGCGTAAGCTTTTTCCGAGGCGTCCGCGAAAACGTGTAGCTCGTGCGTAGCGGTTTCAGGTCCAAAGCCAATCCATCGCGCGAGCTTCACATGAGATAAGTTTTGCAAGCCTTTTCTATGAATTTGCCACAGCTCTACAATATCATCTGGTAGGGGATCGTCCCAATTAATATAAGGTGTCCATAGCTTTTGAAACCACAATTTCGCCATCACAGTACAGGGGGCGAGAAGACCGACAGGATCAAACAAGCGGCTAGCGTCCGATAGAAATCTCCGTTTAGTAAGCCTAGCTGGGAATTCTCCAAGACTCACGACATATGTCAGATAATCACCTTTCACATTCCATATTAGTCCCAAAGTCTGCACTTCCTCATCATCTACTGCATAATGAGGCAACTGTTTTAAATCGCCGGGAAGAGATTCAGCGAGGAGCTTATAATTTGATGCCCATTTCCGCAAGTTAAATCCTGCGCTCGCTAATACAGACGATACGTTTTCTTGTATCGCTAGTAACTCGCCTTCCGAGTCAGCTCCGGTAAGGAGATCGTCCATATAAAAATCGCGCAAAATCGTTTTAGACGCGGCAGGAAACCGAGTTTGATGCTCTAATGCAGCTTCTTGCATTGCTTTTACTGCTAAGTAAGAGGCAGAAGCTACGCCATAGGTCACTCGCAACAGCCTATAGACCTTTAACTCATCGGAGGGATTGCTTCTCCACAATATTCGTTGAAAATCCGCATGCTCCTCGTCGATTAGCACCTGCCGATACATTTTCTCAATATCGGCAGTCATCGCAAATTTGTTCGCCCTGAACCGTATCAATATTGTAAATAAATCTGGTTGGAGCTGTGGGCCTACAAATAGAGCGTCGTTTAATGAGTATCCCGAGGATGACTTGAAGGAGGCATTGAAGACTACCCTCAACTTCGTTGTTGCGCTGCTCTCCTTTATTACTGCGTGGTGAGGCATGTAATATGCATTTTGAGGCGCTCCGCTCGCTATTTCCATGTGGCCTAGACTAAGGAGTTCTCGCATAAAGTCGTCGTAGTAGCTTCTCACATCTTCTTTGTGCGATAATGTAGTCTCCATGCGAAGAAACCTACGCTCGGCCCTTGCCTTCGTTTCTCCAATTCTAACGTTCTCCTTAAACGGAAGCTTCACTACGAATCGACCCTCAACCGTTCGGCGATGCGTTTCAGCAAAATTTTGTTCACATAGGGCTTCTTCTTTAGTCAAGAAGCGCCTTCTCGGAAATTGCTCCATTTCCCACAATCGTACGAGTGCTTCATTAAGGGGGTCGGAGTTACACAGTAGCGATATCGATTGGCATTGCGCTGTGCCGTCGGTTCGTCCTGAGAGAACCCAACCGAATGTCGTTGACTGAGCGAGTGGCATTCCTTGAGACCCTTTACGCAACTCGGGCAAGATAAATTTCTCCATAAAATCCATCCCTATAAGGATGTCAATAGGTCCAGGCTTGAAAAACTCAGGATCGGCGAGCTCGAAGTCAATGCGTTGACTCCATGCGTCCGTTCGAACCAACGTAGACGGGATGTCGCTCGTAATTTTTGGTATCGTGTAGGCCTCAATAGTGGATGCCTCATCCTTTTGTCGATGTGAGAGCGCTAGCAGCACCCTGCCACTTGTTTTCGCTTGGACTGTATTTCCAATTCCAGAGATAACCACCTTCGAAGGATTTCGGGTTAAACCAAGTCGCAAAACGCAAGACTCCGTGATAAATGAAATGTGTGAACCGTTGTCAAAAAGCGCGCGCGCAATCTGCCAACAACCTGTCCGATCCTTGATTCGAATTCTAGCCGTTGCCAACAAAATTTGTTTATAAGTAGCTATGTGATGCAAGGAAGTAACTTGCGTTCCACTTTCAACCGGAGCGGCGGCGGTTTCATGATTGTGCAGCAACGAGTGGTGACGGCAGTTGCAGGTACGGCAATTAGACTGACTGCGGCAGCGATTGGACATATGTCCGCGACTCAAACAATTGTAACAAGCTCCCTTTTCCTTCACCAAGGCTAATCTGGAAGTAATAGACATGTTGTTAAACTTTTCGCAAACATATAATGCATGTGCTTCCCCGCAGCTTAAGCATTGTTGAGAGACATTTGTTCTCACAGCGGTGTTGACCTGTGCCTCTTCGTCATCCACAGTATGAAAAACGCCCTTCGGTTTAGCAAGCTTTGGTTTGGACAATGTTGCAGCCTCCAAAGATCGGCAGCGACCTTCCATAAAATGAGTAAGCTCCTCGAAGGTCGGTGGATTGGCACAAGCTAGCGACAATTCCCACTGTTTACGTGTCTCGAAGGCCAACTTTGAAACGATTGAATGGATGATCCAGTCATCCCAGAATTGCACTGGACGTCCTATAGCCTTTAATGCGTGTACATGCTGTCGAACGGTATCGCAAACCCCTTTGATAGCTTCGGCGGAGTCTTCTGTAGCTTTTTTAACCAGCGATATAGCGTTGAGATGCTGATCCACGATTATTCGCATAACATGGTAACGGCCGCAAATCAAACCCCAGGCTTCTTGATAATTTGCATTGCTGACTTGAAAGGAGTCAACAACACGAAGAGCTTCACCTTTGAGGCAACTGCGAAGGTAATGTAACTTTTGACTTGCAGTCAAGTTTGCATTATTGTGAATCAACGATTCAAATACGTCTCTGAAACTCAACCATTCAGTAGGTGCTCCAGAAAACGTTGGCAAGTCCATTTGTGGGAGGCGGCCCACATTCATAGCACTTCGACTTTTTTCTCGTTGAGATTCGTTAGCTGCACGGAGAATTTTATTATAGTTCGCACGCGCTTGTACGTACCAACACTCTGTTTGGACTCTTATCGCTTCCTCCATTGCTAATGTTTCCTCGCCGCACGAAACCTCAACAGCTTCTTGTGACGTTGTAAAACGCTCCCATTGATTTTCCAGCAATTGCGAGTAAGATTCGGCTTGTTCAATGTTGCTTCGAATCGTAACATCTTCACTCGCCTTTAGATAACGCATAATGGCTTTATTAGCCGAGTCACGGACTTTCAAATTATTTGCCATTGTAGATCACTCTTCTGATTCCGACTTAATGGCGATGTACGACTCTTCTAGCCGAAACAAATCAAATTGACACATTCAGAAAAACAACTGTCACTCCGCGACAGAAGGGTTGTTAGTTAGCAATCGATAACACCGTTCTGAATGATCTTTCGCTCCCGTTAGATAAATCGCAGATAACGCTAAAGGCCGTCGTTACACGTGGATAACGTAACTAAAGCAACCAATTTTGAATGTCGGTGACTTACGGATATGCTCACGATGCTCATTCGAGCATCCAAGTCCAAGAAATACCGCGAATTAAACTATTTCGAATGATATTCGCTACGTATTGGTATTCAATTCGTTCGCGATCGATTTGCGTATCAGTTGCACATAACGAATCCGGCTCGTAGGACCACTTTATGTTGCGGCGCGGATGGAACGTTAGTCTAGTATTATAAACATATAATCAATTAATCGTTTCCTCAATGGGAGATCGAACAGATAAAGGGTTGATCCCTTTCTTGGAAACAGCCTTTGCTAATAGTCAACTCGCGGACATCAACGATCAAAAACACGTGCGGTTATCTCGAATGAATTTTAATGACTGACGTTTATACTCCTTTATCTTTTTACAAGACATCGATAACTTATATCGACACGCTAATTATGGTCCGCTCAGACGACGAGACACGCGGCAACAGATAACATTGACTGAAAGAAAAATGTTGACTAAAATATTGAATTCATTAAACAGAGCCAAGAAAAGAAATACAAGAATCGATAAAAAGGTAGAATTGAGAGGAAAGGTGTTCAGTAGACCGTACCTAAAAAAAAAAGTGCGCCGTATACCAGCGAATATGACGCATTTTTGCAAGACAATAACAAAAAGAAAAAAAAATTTTTTTTCGATCGAACCTAGAGGTCGCGCATTAGTATATTTCTTCATATCTCTGGTGTTTACAGTCGGATTTTAAAGTTTGATACATCAATGTTTTTGTCGCAAAGATACCAATATGGCCTCTTTAGAAGTCATTGACCTCAGGCGTACCGCTCTAGTACTTACCCCCAATCTCAGTGCCTACCACCCTTATGTACCACTCTAATATCAAAAAAATAAAACCCTTAAAATATCATCAAACTTCTCCTCAGGAAGTATATCGATATTTCCAACATAACTATTTTTAACTAAATTTTGAAATTTTTTTTAAAGTTATTTTGTTGACTGTTTGGTCCCTATCTATCTATGAGTTTATGTTTGGTGTTCCAAATTAACATCAAAATGTACTTTGAGATATGCCAAGTAATTTTTCCGAAAACACTGTTGTTGTAAAATGACGCATTAGGGAACTATAACCGTTTAATATTCCAAAAAAAACAATTAACCCTGAAAGTATGCTATTAAATATTTTATTTAAATGTTTAATTATTTAAAAATATAAAATAAGTAGGTAATATATTTTTCAAGTAAAAAACTTTTTTAGTGCAAAATGCTTGTTTCACGAAAATCTGAGCAACCATAAACTCAAGTTAGCATTTTGAACACGGAATTAAATTTGCCTCTTTGGCAAGACCAACTAGAAGAATTCCAATATTCAAACAAAATAATCAAATTACCAGGTTCTCACAATGAAAATGGCCTAATTGATTATTTTCTTTAGTAAACCTATTTTCTCAGCTTATCTATGTCATTCGCAAAACACCGAGCGTTTTGTTCATATAGTACATGAATCTGCTTTGGCGGTCACCGATGAACAACGCATGGGCCACATTTTATCCAAGCTTGAGAGCCGTCAGAAATATAGCCAACTTGAATCGCGCCAAAATTTGGTGGATTGAAATCGACAGTATTCTTCTATTGATATAATTAAGCAAGTAAGAAAGCTTAAGTCGATCAAGCCCGACTTTGAGATACCCAGCGCCCCGACATTATTGGCTTCTTACGCTTTTTACTTCAGATGTTATGAAAAATCTCCGTTTGTAGACGTGGCAGTTGGCGGATGTCTCCCATTTTCACTTAGGATCATACTCGGGGCTCGATATTAGAGATGGGCAACGGGACGGGATTCCCGCGGAAATCCCGCCGGTCCTGCAAAATATTGCGGGAACGGGCGGGATGGGAAGAGTTTAAAGAAGTTGCGGGACGGACGGGAATTTTCATGATCCCGAAAATCCCGCGGGCCCCGAAATATCTTGCGGGTCCCGATATTTTTTTAAAATCATATAATACTTTATACTTAAAGAACTTTTGATTTTATCTTTGTAAAACTTGGTGACTGTTAGAGCTGTGGTTTTTACAACAAATTGAGCTTCGATACTCACCTACTTGTGATAGTTTAAACTATCGATAATTGCGTAATTGATGTACCAACGATATTATCGACAGCTTCATCATTATGCAGGATACACATTGGCATTCATGTACGCAAACATCAAAAATCCGATACATACACCTCTACATTCATATATACACATGGGCATCTTTTCATCGCGCTGCACATGTTTGCGTACATGTATGCCAATGTGTATCTTGCATTAGTTCGCCAGCGCGATGCTAAATTAGGGATCTCAGTTCAGAAAATAAATTGATGCATTTTTTTTTATTTGATTAATATTGTGCGTTGAAGGGTACACATCGGTGCATTGCATACGATTATTATTTTTTTAATAAAACGAAACTTCAACAAATAATATTTTAGTTATTTAAATTAATGCATCGTAGCTAATCATCGATATTTTCGATGTTTCGATGTAATTTCAACACCCCTATGTTAAATACGTTTATTCACATATGTGCACCCAATAAAGCGAACATGGCGTCGAAAATTGAAATTCAAAATAAAATAAATGAGAAATGTAAAGACGTTAAGCTCAAAGATTCGTCTTCCAAGCTGGAAGTTTGGAAGAAGTTTAAATTGATCGAGCTAAATAACAAACTAGTGGATTTCATACTATGCGTGCAATGCAGACGAGTAATTCCCTATACATCGCGAAATGGCACAACTGGGTTGCATCGTCATAAATGCGTACAAAAATTTTCAGAAGACAGTAGCCGTGTGCAACCAACTTTGACGAGCTTTGTAAAAAAAAAAAAGTGCCATCTAACGTTGTTAATAAGCTCGCTCAACATCAGCTTTTTTTCTGCACAAATGACTTAAGGCCGTTTTCCATAACCGAGGGTATGTATACATGTATAGTATGTATGAGTGGGAAATGTAGAACTGTTATATTAATAAAACAATGCACTATATTGATAGGTGAAGGATTTTTACAACTAGCCCAAACACTATTGGCTATTGGAGCCGAATTTGGCAGGCAAAACGCATCTGAATTGCTTAAAAGCAGAAAAACAATAACCAGTGTCATTTTGCCCGAAGAAAATGATAAAGTAAAAACAAAGCTGAAAGCAGAACTGGTAGATCAGTCTATCGCCTACGCCACTAATATGTGGACTGATGAGCACACGCAACGAAGCTTCCTCACCTTAACAGCTCATTATATTTCCGGCGACTATAGACTTCATGTAAATGTTCTAGCAAGTAGAGAGTTCTTAATGGGTAAGACAGACAGCGCAAATCTTTTGGCATGTATAAAAGAAATTTTAAAAGAGTACGAGTTAGAACGATCCCTAAGAAATAGCTTTATTGTGACAGACAATGGCGCCAATATCAAAGCAGCCTTGAAGCATTACAAAAGAATTCCATGCGCATGCCACAATTTAAATTTGGTCATGACCGATTTATTTGATTAAGGGAATGTAACTGAGTTACAGTCTTTGTTGGATGCCTCAAAGTCTTTAGTAGGCCATTTCAAACACTCTGAACTTAATAGTAAACTATCCAAATCTTTAAAACAGCATGTAAAAACCAGATAGAATTCTGTTTTCACCATGCTTGATAGCATTTTGCATTCATTTACTGAAGTTCAGACTCTTTTAGTGGAAAGAAATGATGTGAAAAGGTTGTCCAACATTGACTTTAACTTTTTACAAGAAATTGTTAACTTTTTGGCCATTTTTAAAGAATGTTCTGAGTGCTGGAGCTCTGAAAAAGAACCTACAATTCATGAATACGCTTTATGGTTTAGAAAATTATTCAATCATTCTTCACATAACTCAATGGACACAGAAGTAATGCAAAAAATAAAAAGCATATGTAAAACAGCTTTAATGAACCGTTGTGAACCAACTATAATTCATTATGTAGCATTGTTTTTAAATCCTCCTTTCAAGGAGTTTGGTTTTTTGTCTGTAGAAACTCGGAATGAGGTTCTCGAAACAGTAAGGTCAATGCTAGAAATAATAGAAAGTTGCGAGGTTCCAGTAAGCAACAAAGAAAATAACTCTTATGTTAAAAATACAGCCTGTCGTTTTGCTGAATTTATTGAAATTTCACCGGATGAACAAGATAAAATATCACATGAACTAAGTTCTTATATGCATAACATTAAATATAAGAAAGATTTACCCATTTTGTTGTTTTGGAAAGACTCTCATGAGCTTCCACTCATGCAAAAACTTGCTAGGCAGGTACTAAATATACCAACTTCATCAGCAACCAGTGAGAGAGTGTTTTCTACCTCCAGTAGAATACTAGAAGAAAGGCGAACTCGCCTTCTCAGCGAAAATTTTGAATAAATTCTATTTTTAAATAAAAATGTATGTATAAAAGAATAATTAAGATATTATTTTGAACAAGTATTTACATCGAAAAGATACAAAAATTGTTATACCAACGAGCTTCCTAAAGGAAAAGTTGTACAAATAAAGTTAAAAACGCATAAGAATCTGGAAAAAAATTATTTGTTCGGTTTTGAATTTTTTTCGGGATTCGGGATTCGGGTCGGGATGCGGGACGCACGGGAAAATTTTGAAATTATCGGGATGGGAAGGGCGGGAAAAAAATTTTTCTAATCGGGAAACGGGCGGGACGGGAACAAAATTTTTTCCCGCGCCCATCTCTACTCGAAATACCTGGGTGGCAAATTTCGATGTGACTGGTCCAACCGTTTCGAAGGAGATCCGACCACAGACGGACGATTTCAATATTTTTTGAAATATGACGTTATTGAAGTATATGAGCGATATATTTATACATTTAAATAAAATATTTAATAGCATACTTTCAGGGATAATTGCTTTTTTTGGAATATTAAACGGTTATAGTTCCCTAATGCGTCATTTTACAACAACAGTAATTTCGGAAAAATTACTTGGCATATCTCAAAGTACATTTTGATGTTAATTTGGAACACCAAACATAAACTCATAGATAGATAGGGACCAAACAGTGAACAAAATAACTTTAAAAAAATTTCAAAATTTAGTTAAAAATAGTTATGTTGGAAATATCTGTTGGAGTTTTAATACCTAAAAGCAACACTTACACAATTCATTCATTTAGCAACACTGTTATACACACACACACTCACACACATGTATGAAGCAAACATGTTTTTTAGTTAGTTGGTAATAAAGAGTCATACGCGATAGTCGTATCGTAAGCGCAATTAATATGTTTGATCCGCGGCGATTATTTATGGGAAGTACGGGAGTATCCCAACAAAGGTTATGGGTACAGATTTCGTTTCTGTTGTGTAGTTCGTTTTTTGTTTAAGTAAATAAAACGCGAATAAAAATGAATTTTAATATCGAAAAATTGGACTCTTTAAACTACGATATATGGAGCCTTCAAATTCGCAGCGTCTTAGTGCACCAAGACTTATGGTCAGTGGTAAATGGTGGTTTTGAGAGAGTTGCTGACAATGAGGACGAATGGCAAATTAAAAACAATAAAGCCATTGCAAGTATTATGCTATGTGTTAGCGGCAATAATTTAAACGCGATAAAAAGATGTACTTCGGCGAAAGAAGCATGGGAAATTCTGAAGAATTCGCATCAGCCAAGAGGTCCCGTTAGAAAAGTGACGCTCTTTAAACGCTTATTGAGTTTGCGAATGAGTGAAGGTGATAGCGTGCAGCAGTATGTCGGTTCTTTTTCCAAAACCGTGGATGAATTGGCAGAAATTGGTGTTGTTCTCAATGAACAAATCCTAACGATAATGTTGCTAGCAAGTTTACCAAAAAGCTACGAAAATTTGGTAGTGGCATTGGAAGCTAGAGATGAGCTACCAAGTTTAAATTCTTTGAAAATCAAATTGTCAGAAGAGGATCAGCGACGCAGAGTGAACGAGACAGATAGCAGTTCAACAGAAGCCGTGCAAGCCTATGCGGCGCGGGCGAGTTCTTCGAAAGGCAACGGATTTCGAAACGGTTTCTCTAGAAGCAGCAACAACAACAACGTTAAGGGGAAAGAAGCTGGCGAACAAAGCGAGGAGACAAAGAAGAGGCGAAAAAATTTGAAGTGCTACAGATGCGGGAAAAAAGAGCATTTCGCAGCAGAGTGCAAAGCAGAGAAAAAGGAGTACGAAAGAAATCCGAAATCGTTTGCAGTTTTCGCAGCCGCTACTCAGTTACAGTCGAATTCAGTGGAATTTTGCGTCGACAGCGGAGCAACTGTGCACATATGCAAAGATCGTAATTTGTTTACGGATATAAAGGCACACAGTGAGCTCGTACAATTAGCAGGAAACTTCAACGTCACAGCAGAAGGTATTGGAACTGTTAAGGTGAAAACAGCTGATTATGAATTCAATTTGCTTGATTGTTTGTATGTACCGGACATGCATATGAATTTTATTTCGATATCAAAAGCTGACGAAAGTGGTTTAAAAACAACGTTTGAAAATGGTTGTGTTACAATGACTGATATTTCGAACAGTTCAATTGTTTTGAAAGCGTATAAGAACGAAAATTTGTTTATCGTTAAGGGCTCGCTTCAATCGTGTAATTTGTCTCGAACCAACCGAAAATATAGTAAAATGGCACAATCGTTACGGTCATTTGAACTTTCAAAGCCTTAGTGGACTTGCAACGAAACATATCGTAAAAGGAATTGATGAAATTTCAAGTGCAAAAGATATTACGTGCCGTACGTGTATGAAAAGTAAAATTTGTGCATTGCCGTTTTCAAATTCGGAATATCGGGCGACAGACTTGCTAGAGATTGTGCATTCTGATGTATGCGGACCTTTTAATACAAAGTCAAACGGTGGTTCGCGGTATTTCTTAACTTGTATAGACGATAAATCTCGCCAAATATTTGTGTACTTTTTGCAATCAAAAGACAAAGTTTTTGAAGCTTTTAAAGAGTTTAAAGCTATGAGTGAATTGCAAACCGGTTGCAAAATAAAAACATTGCGGACAGATAATGGCGGTGAATTTATTAATAAGGAATTTAATACATTTTTAAAACAATGCGGGATAAAACGACAGCTCACGACGCCCTACACTCCTCAACAGAACGGCGTTGCCGAGAGAGCGAATCGAACGCTCGTCGAGATGGCGCGATGCATATTAGTGCATTCAAAACTTAATGAAAGTTTTTGGGCAGAAGCTATTGCGTGTGCAACATATCTTCGTAACAGATCACCCACAAAGGCGCTTGGCGAAATCACTCCTTATGAGATGTGGACTGGCAGAAAACCGGTGGTGAAACACCTAAAAGTGTTTGGTTGCTTGGCGATTGGGCTTGATAAGACTCAGCACAATAAATTGCGACAAAAAGGAAAGGAATACATCATGGTCGGCTATGACACCGAGGCAAAAGCATATCGACTGTATGACGCTGAAAGGAAGGCAGTTATTGTGAAAAGGGATGTGAGATTTGACGAAAGTATTATGATGGGCGATAGAAACACACAGGAATTTTCATTTATGGAATTGAAAAGTTCAGACAAAGACACTCGCAAACAAGAGCAGACCATAGAGGAAGAAGAAGACCAGACTGAATCAGAATATGAAGATGCTGGTGATGAAACGGAGCCTGAGGAAAATAACAGCACAAGTAACAGCGAAGAAGAACCAAATGGTAGCGACCAACAGCATATTGGACCAGGAAGGCCACGAATTTTGAGAACTGGAAGACCTGGCAGGCCGAGAAAGCAGTACAATTACGTCAACATGTGTGCTCAAAGTGTGGAGACTCCATCATCAGTTGAGGAGGCGATGACCAGCGAACATGCTCCTGAGTGGAAGCGCGCAATGCAAGACGAGTATGATGCTTTACAGCGGAACGGTACGTGGGAGCTATCAGAACTACCAAAAGGACAAAAAGCCATAGGCTGCAGATGGGTATTTTCTATCAAACGAAATGCGAAAGGCGAATTGGAGCGTTTCAAGGCAAGGCTAGTAGCAAAAGGCTGCAGTCAAAAATATGGCATAGATTACGGCGAAGTCTTTTCACCTGTTGTAAGATATGCAACTATAAGGATGATTTTGCAATAGCAGCGGAGTTCAAGCTTCATTTACATCAAATCGACGTATCAACGGCTTATCTGAATGGCAGCCTCGAAGAGGACATATACATGGCTCAACCAAAAATGTTCGAGCAAGACGGAAATCATGTGTTGAAGTTAAAGAAGTCGCTCTATGGACTCAAGCAGTCTGGCCGAGTTTGGAACTCAAGACTCAATGAAGCGTTGCAAAATATTGGCTTTACTCCGTGTAAAAGCGAACCTTGCGTCTACACGATGAACAGCGGTCGGAAAATTAATATCATTGCAGTCTACGTAGATGACTTGCTGATAGCGTGTTCAGATTTTGGTGAGTTGGGCCGAATTAAAAAGCAAATTTCTGGTATTTTTCAGATCGTAGACAAAGGATCTATCAATCACTTTTTGGGTATGGAAATTGAGAGGACAAACCCGACGGGTTCTATAAAGCTAAGCCAGATGCAACTTATACGTCAACTTTTGCAAGATCATGGCTTGGAGCAGTGTCGACCAGTGTCAACTCCGTTACAACCCGGATACCAAGTGAGCTGTGCGGAAGAAGATTGTCGAAAGGTTGACCAAAGCAGCTATCAGTCCTTGATTGGTTCATTGATGTATATAGCCGTGAATAGCAGACCCGACATTTTGCACTCAGTGTGTAAATTAGCGCAGCGAAATTCCAATCCGCATTCCGAACATCTGGCGGTAGCAAAACATTTGCTGCGATATCTTAATAAGACAATTAATCTGAAGCTTCAGTACCGGCATACTGGCGAATGGATCAAGGGCTATGTTGATGCGGATTGGGGCGGAGATGCAACAGACAGAAAATCCTACACAGGATATGCATTTTTCTTTGGAGGTTCGGCATTCAGCTGGGAATGCAAAAAGCAGTCGTCGGTGGCATAGAGTAGCACTGAGGCCGAATACGCAGCTCTATCGGCAGCGGCTAAAGAGGCGGTCTATCTAAGGAAACTATGGCGAGAACTTGACATTATTGAATGTGTGAATTCCATAACGATCAACGGTGATAATTTAAGCGCTATAAGTTTGGTCAAGAATCCAGTGTACCACGCACGCAGGAAACATATTGATATTAAGTATCATCATGTAAGAGATGTTTTCAATAAGAATGAGATAATTTTGAAATATTGCCCCAGTAAGGAGATGATAGCTGACATTTTGACGAAAAACTTACAAAAAACAAGTCATTTATTTCTTACTACTTCTTTAGGTTTGAAAGAATAAGTATTCGTTATTTTTAAGAAATTAATGTTTTAATTATTTATGTAAATAATATGTAATTTAAATATGTATAAGCGTTGAGGAGGACTGTTGGAGTTTTAATACCTAAAAGCAACACTAACACATTTCATTCATTTAGCAACACTGTTATACACACACACACTCACACACATGTATGAAGCAAACATGTTTTTTAGTTAGTTGGTAATAAAGAGTCATACGCGATAGTCGTATCGTAAGCGCAATTAATTTGTTTGATCCGCGGCGATTATTTATTGGAAGTACGGGAGTATCCCAACAATATCGATATACTGTCTGAGGAGAAGTTTGATGATATTTTAAGGGTTTTATTTTTTTGATATTAGAGTGGTACATAAGGGTGGTAGGCACTGAGATCTTGGGGGTAAGTACTAGAACGGTACGCCTGAGGCCAATGACTTCTAAAGAGCCCATATTGGTATCTTTGCGACAAAAACATTGATGTATCAAACTTTAAAATCCGAATGTAAACACCAGAGATATGAAGAAATATACCAATGCGCGACCTCTAGGTTCGATCGAAAAAAATTTTTTTTTTCTTTTTGTTATTATCTTGCAAAAATGCGTCATATTCGCTGGTATACGGCGCACTTTTTTTTCTCCATATAAGGTGGTACAGTCTAGTGTTCAGTCTTGAGGTTAGCTGAAAAAATATATTTGCAATAAGAAATTGCACATAAAAGATGAGGGTAATTATTTTTTATTTAAATTTATTTTTATAATATAACACAACGGTGGAGGGATTCAGGTTCAGGAAGAAGATGGAGGTTAGAATAGAATAGGACTATATGTAAGACTTCGAAAAACGCAAGACCAGTAATAGTTGCCGAAATTGTCAAAACAAAAACTTATATATTATATATATAAAAACAAAACAAAAAAAAAAACAAAAAAAAACAAAAAAAAAAAACAAAACAAAAACACAAAATTTAAAAAAAAAAACAACAAAAAAAACAAAATTAAACATTACATAATTTACATTAAACACATTAAATAAAATTGTTTTTTGAATTAAAAAAAACAAACGTGAAAAAAAAAATTTGAAATTCGAAAATTGAACAAATTGATGAGAAGAAGAGGGATAAAAAAAAATGGAAATTGAAAACATACTTTAAGCAAACAAAAAAATAATAATTAATGAATCCACGCTTAACTTTGAGAAATTGTAATATTTGTTATTCTAAAAAATAATAATTGTAATATTTGCGTATGGTTTTGTAAAATGTGAGAAAAACAAATATATTACGAGATATATTAGAATTGAAAAAACATAATAAATATTCAAAACAATAATCTTCATTCGAAAATTTTATATAATTAATTGTAATAATTAATTTTGGTTTTAAGCAAAGAATGGTATTTGAAAACTTTGTAATAATTTTTAATAATTTATTTTGGTTTTAAGAAAAGAATGGTGATCTACAATTTTGTATAAAGAAACTATGTTTGGTTTTAAGACAGTTAATAAGCAAGCAAAGAACGGTAGTTAACAAATAAGAATGACTAATATTCTTAAGTAAACTTCGGCATCCGCTCTGGTACACATCAACATGGCTCATCAACATAACAACCAAAGAAGCATCATGAGGCAACCGTCTTAATTCCCCAGCAACAACAAAGAACAAAGTTTTTTTTTTTTTTTTTTTTTTTTTAAACATTATATATTATTTATTGGATCACTCCTTTAGGATAGGAGTCTATCAATAACTTTTAAAATCTTACACCTAATTTAACACAATTACATATCACAGAGCATATTCCGACTTATAGAAACGTTTATGAATGAAATTTTTTGGTAATTACGGGCCTCGGCTTAAGAAGACTGGGCTTTTATGATGTGTGTGTAGGATCACATGAAATTGAGTCGGTGTTGGAGAGCATAAGAAGCTCGATGAAACGGTAAAGCAGAGGATTGCAAACAGGAATTGCTGATGTGTGAAGAAACACATGTAGTATTGACGGTGTTGTTTGCGGAAACGACGATTTTAAGAAGCTAGGGTGTGCGTGGATTGCAAGGGTGCATGGAGTGCACCCACCGAGATGACGATCAGCTAGGAAAGCTGTGTTGATGAATGTGCATGGATTGCACCTGTTGTAAAGTATGACTTGGGGCCGCTGGCCGATCATTTCTTTTGAGCCTCGAATGGTGAGTTGGATTTGATAGTCTACGCGCGAGTGGGTTCACGTGTGCTTGCAGTTTACAAAAATACTTTTCTTTGACTTTGGCGAACTCCATTTTAACCAGTTCTACGTTGAGCTCTCTATGGATGCGTTCATTTGTAATAAACCAAGGAGCTCCTGTAATAGTTCTTAGGATTTTGGATTGTGCTCTCTGCAGAATGTCAATATTTGAAGCGCTTGCATATCCATACAATTGCAGACCATACGTCCATATTGGCTTTATGACTTGCTTGTACAGAAGGACTTTAAAATCTAATTTTAGGTGAGAGCGGTTATTTATTAGCCAGTGCAAGCTTTTGGCTTTTAGTTTAATTTGCGTTCTCTTGGCCTCGATATGCTTGCGCCGTGTCAATCTTTTGTCTAAGTGAATTCCGAGGTAGGTAACTTCTTCACATTGAGGGATGCGTATGTTGTTCAGAAAAATATCCGGAGAAGCTTTTCTGTTGAGCGTGAAAGTTATATGCCGACATTTAAGCTCATTTATTTGAATTCGCCATTTAGTTAGCCAGTCTTGGATTTCGTTGAGGTGGTTTTGGAGCTTAGAAGTTGCCGCACTTATATCCTTGTGACGACTTAATATCGCTGTGTCGTCAGCAAATGTCGAAATCGATACTCGATCGCTGTTTGGAATATCTGCTGTATACAAAAGATAAAGAAAAGGCCCAACAACACTCCCTTGAGGGACTCCTGCATTAATTTCAAAAGTTTTTGTTGTGAACGAATTATGTTTTACTTGGAACGTTCTATGTTCTAGGTATGACTCAAATATCGCGTGGACATTTGCAGGAAGTAAGCTTCTAATTTTATATAACAATCCTGCATGCCAAACTTTATCGAAAGCTTGCTGGATGTCTAGGAATACTGCTGAGCAGTATTCGCGATGTTCATATGCAAGTCGAATTTCATTCGTAATACGATTAACTTGCTCAATAGTGCCGTGATGTTTTCTGAATCCAAATTGGTGGGAGGGAACAATATGCTGTTCTTGAAGAAATGGTGTTAATTTGGATAGCAATATTTTTTCGAATAACTTTGAGAGGCAAGGGAGGAGGCTAATTGGTCTATAAGAGGAAGCTTGGGTAGGATCTTTTCCTGGTTTAGACACCATTTTAATTACCGACCGTTTCCAATCTTTTGGAAAGTATCCGTGCTTTATAATAGAATTAAATAGGACTGTTAAAAATAATACTGCAACGGAAGGTAGCTGTTTTAACATTTTTGAAGTAATTAGATCATGACCTGGGGCTTTTTTACAGACCATTTCATTTTTTATGGAATTATTAGCTTCACTTGGTCTAATGTTTATGTGAATTCTGTGGGCGTTTTCAGTTAGAATTGGGAGATTGATTTGAGTAGTGCTCGGATTTGGTTGAAAAACCTTACTGAGGTGCAATGCAAAGACCGTTGCTTTATCTTCGTCGGAGCGTGCCCAACCACTATTAGGTCTACGGATAGGTGACTCACTATATACTGGAGTTTTGAAACCGCGGCTCGCTAGCCACAAGGACTCTCGATTAACGCCTCTGGGCGTAAGGTTCTGGATAAAATGACGTTTTTCAGTTTCCTTATCCCTAGCTAGAGCAAGTCTAAGATTTTTTTCAGCCTCTTTTAGTCTATCTTTGGCAATTGGCGAGCGGAATCGTTGCCATTCGCGCCTGAATCTTCGTTTTTCGGCAACGAGATTTTCGATTTCTATATTGGTCAGTGTTTTCCTAATTCTTTTTTTAAAATATGGGGTAGAATTTTTTGCTGCTGATTCTAGTATAGAATTGAAAACAATTACGGCATCATCAATATGCTCATTGCATGCGATTTTGTAATTTGTATGAATGTGGGAACTTATATACTTTTTGTACTTTAGCCAGTTAGTCCTTGGATTTGTTAAGCTGAGAGGACCTTCAACTTCTTTTGGAAACTTATGTAAGAGGAACATAACAGGCGAATGATCGGAGGAGAGGTCAGTTGTCGCTTTTGCTGAAATAAGTTCTCTTGCAACACCCTTAGTGATTCCGAAATCTAAGAGGTCAGGAATTTTTTGAAGATCTGTTGGCCAGTAAGTTGGCTGCCTCGGCGATACAAAGTCAAGAGAATTTTTTTTATTAATAATTGCCTTGTATAGTTGTTGACCCTTGGGATTGCATGTTCTGGAGCCCCAGAAAGTATGCTTTGCATTATAGTCTCCTGCTGCTATAAATTTTTCACCCAATGTCTCAAAGTAGTCCACGAACATTTTTTCCGTTACATTAAATCGAGGTGGGCAATAAATCGCCGATAAAACGAGATTTTTACCTCTCATTATTACGCAAACTGTTGATGCCTGAATGAAATCATAACTATATGAATCTAAAGGAAAATGCTGGATTCTTCGACGAATAAGTATACCAGTGCCTCCATGCGCCTTGCCGTCTGGGTGGTTAGTTTGATAGAAAATATAACCAGGGATTGAGAAGAAATTCTTATTTGTTAAATGAGTTTCAGAGAGAAGCATTACGTCAACTTCTTCGTGATTTAAAAAATTTTGAATTTCCAGTTTATGCTTGGTTAGCCCGTTCGAATTCCACGCACAAATTTTTAAGACGCTCATATTTTTGCTAAAAGTGCTGTCATTAATTGTGTTTGCATTTGCACAATTCTGTCTAGTGAGCTTTGCATTGTTTGCATAAATTGGGACAAACTTTGAGTTAGAGTTGATATCATTATCTCAAGACTACTATTGTTGTTAGTAGGAGGGCTAACAGAGGGCGAAGGTTTAAGTACATTTGCATAAGAAACTCCTGGAGTTACAGGATTCAAATTAAGGTTGTGAGAGGATAATGGTACCGAAACAGTAATATTTTTTGTAGGATTACGAGCTGATTCTTTTTTAATATTGATTCGTTTTTTCAGATCTTGATAAACTAGACATCCTCTGTAATTCGCAGAATGGTTTCCTTCACAGTTACTGCATTTCAGTAATTTGCGATCATCAATTGTTTTTTTATTACAGACTGAGCTATGATGAAGCTCGCCACATATTACACACACGGTGCGCAATGTGCAATAAGATTTTGTATGTCCAAACTCTTGACAATTGGTACATTGAATAGGACCATTTCTTTTATGTGGCTCTTCGACCGATATTTTGCGATGCAATAAGTATTGTAAATTATATATAGGATGGACTTCATTTTTTTTAAGCTTTAAGTTGTCAGGCAACAGATCAACTTTGAACATAGGCTGTGGAACTTTTGATTTATTAAATATATTTATAACCGATTTAGCGTGGAAGCCTTTTTCTCCCAGCGCATCTTTTATTTCATTTATGTCGACGTCTGCTTCAATACCTTTGATCACCACTGTGATACCTTTGCTACTCTTTAGCTGATAGGTATAAAAATTTTTATTAGTAGATTCAAACTCTTTTACAACCCTGCGGAAATTGTCCTCGGTGTTGGTTTGGATTTTTGTTTCGTGTATGTTACCCTTTGTTAAGGGAACAACATGAAAGTTGTTATTTCCTAACAGACTAGCCAATTTGGCAACAAGTGCACTAGAGCTCCGCTCGCGCAAATAGATTGGAGGCGATTTAAGTTTTTTCTCTGGCTGAGATTCGGAATTTTCGCTCACATTTTCAGCTAGAGCGGCGAAACGATTGCCCGTTAAGGCTTTTTGGAAAGAAGGAGTTTCCGTTTTGTTGAGCTTGGCCCTAGTGTCATTTTTTCCGGCAGGGCTTCTTTTTCTCTTAGTTATATTAACATATCGATGCATACCGATCAGCACCGCCTGCTGTACGTTTTCTTTTTTATTCATTTTATTTTGGTTGCTATCCGAATCACCATTTAAATTTGTGTGGGTAAAATTTTTTGTAATTTTGGCACTAGGAATAGTGGCTGCGGGTGAAACAGGTTCAATACTATTGGGAGTGCTGTTTGAGCTATTTTCTTTAATTGCATAGCAATTTATTCCACTAACGGAGTGCGATCTTTGCCTCTCGAAATGGCTTTTTATGTTTGAAAATTGACTTGTACCTGATTGTAAACTGGTGGACTGGTCTTTTTTGCCATCATCTGATGTAATTTTCCTAGCGGGAAGTTGCTGAGCTAGGTTTAGTACTCCATACTAAACAAAGAACAAAGTAAATCAGTATAAAACGCAGCCCTCCCAATGTCTTGTAGTACAGCAAAGACTTTGGCAGAACCGTTTCACAGTCACGATGCTCGCGACTCCGTTAAGAGAGGAAAGTTGGCAGTCAATATAGATCACGAGCTACTGGTCGACGAAATCTACATCTTACAATCTACGAGCATACATCAGATGATCCACACATTGCCATTGTCAAGGTCAAATCATAATTGCGTCATCAGCGGGTTTTGGGAGTAGTAATAAAACAAATATCCACATAATTGCCCAGCTGCATTTATTTGCAATTTTCAAGGTCGAATAAGAATTGCTGCATCAGCGGTTTTTTGGAAAAGTTTCAACAAAAAAATAACAGTACCTACTCGAAATTTAAGTCAATGAAACATTATAGCGTATGCATTCGAGAGGAGTCCGCAAACAAAAAAAAAGAGGGGAACAAAACAACACCAAGGCATAATTAAGTCATATTGTCTTGAGGGCACAAAACAACACCGTACTGCCCTGAGGACTAATGCCGTCACGATAAACGCGACTTGTTCAAAAGGAGGAGGGATGTTGTGAGTTACAACATTCGTGTACTCACTGTACTACCTAGCGTAAACTGAGCAGCAGAAAAAGTCAATCGTTTTCGAAAGAACGGCGAATAACAGACAGAAGCGAACAAAAGAAATGCAACGATCGAAGACGATGACGCAATATCGTCACCAAAGCAGAATTAGAGTTGGAACGCAGAAGTAGGTCAGCGATAATGAGAACGACGACTACGTCAGCACCAGCTGACATACGAAGTCATAGAAGTTGGGCTATAGTCGATTCCACAACAGCAGTTTATCATTGCGGAAGTGTTCCAGCTTTGGCGAGAAAGTGCAGCATAAGCACTCTCTCTTTATAAAAGGGAAGCATCAACATCGACAAGCGGACTCTTGATTAAGAATTCAAAGTCTCAACTCCGGTGCACCCAAGGGCCATGACAGCGGAGCGTAGACTTAAGTGTTAGACAGGGAATAAGGGAAGTCCTTTCGAGTCAAATAGGAGCTAGAGTAGGATCGAAACATTGTAATTCAAATAACAAGCAAATTAATAAAAGGACCTAAATGAATTCTCTGTGTCCTGGATTCTATTTATAAAGCATATTAAGGTCTATGTAGTAGTCTGGAGTAGCCGGACAGATACATTCCCCTAATTACCACAACAATAGCCTTTGAGGAGAAATTTCATATATTTCTTCATTTCACTCAAAGTGAAGTCACCAGAGTCCCAATCGAGCATGTGGTAGTTGTTTTTGAGCCAAATTGCTGATTTTTTCTCGTCATCGTTCAATAAATTGAAACTACATGGTGACTTTAAAAGGAAATGGATATATTTTCAATCACTGAAGCAAAAAGCGACTTCCTTAAAAATGAATTGGTTATTAGTGATTCGGAATCCTTGACAATCGAAGACAACAAATTTAGGCATTTTTCCTTTATCCGGGTTTTATTTTCGTGAAAGTGTTTTTTGCTCAAAGGCTTATGATGAAATAAATAAAATGTGCTACAAATCAATGCTTTATATAAAGTGTGCTTTACAATTTCGCCAGTCATCGGTTCGTATGTAATGACACGATCATGTATGAGAACAAAATATGCCGAAGTGTTTGCTTTAATGTTTTTAAGAGTTTTGAACATTATACGAATATCGAGAGCACCTGGTTTAATTTCTTCATTTTGATGCGACGTGTCAACCACATAAAAGTGGGTGTGACTCAATCATGTAATAACTTTGTTGAAACCTTGCATACATTTCACATAAGAGAGCATATCGATTACGAGACAAATTCAAATTAAGGTCATCTTATGGATATGAAACAGAGTTTAAATGTACTTTTAAATCGGCTGCATCGGATAATTGAATTTGGGGAACCTTCGAAGCAACATTTTAGAGCTTTAAGTTAATTTTATCCTTTTCACTCTCTTCCGTACTATAGACAGACTTATCATTTGATCTTAAACGTAGCAAGATAAGCTCATGTTTTGAACTTATCACAATTTTATCAAAGTCTTCGGCAAAGTCCATCAAAATTTGAAGTGGTACGAAAAATTGAAATAGCCATTATTTACAGCTGGTTGAATATTTTCTTCCGGAGACCAACCGGCATTTTCCAACATTGTACTTGAATTTTTGTTTAAGGATACAAGATTTTTTAAAGTAAAAATTTGACCCAGTACCGTGTGCGATCAATTTCCACACCATTCATTTCATAACGTATTTCCTCAAATAAATATGCAATACAATTATATCGAAATTTAACTCCTTGGGGTTCTGCATTTTCGGAACCAATTGAAACAACCCCCTCAATGTACAGTAAGCTTTCATGAGGTAGAACGTAGAGATCTTGATTTTGAATTGCTATCCGTATCTCATCATTGTTGTTAAAGGATTGCAGATATGGTTGATATGTGTGATATCCTTTCTTCGTAATAGACTCATCGAAGACGGTTTGTTCTCCAACTCTCAATATATAATTCATTTCTTTTTAATGTAAATAAATCCGAATGATTGTAAAAAGTTTCTATTTTTAATACTTAACGGCTTTTTGATAAGAAATTTTTCTTTGCTTATTCTTGATGCTTTATGTACAAGAGATGAAGATAAACTGATAGAATAACAATCGTTCACACCATTTTGATTAAATATAATCATAGCTGATGCTAATTATTCAACAGGTTTCAAGTGGAGACTTAATGTAATCGTTTCGACGATCACAGGCAAATAGATAACATTATTTGGAATACTGTCTATTTTGCATCCCGATTCAACATTTATAGGGAATTCATATAAGGTGTGTGCTAAGCTACTGTTAACATATGAACCGCCCACAATGTTGCACTCAATACGTACAACATTGTTTTCGGTAATCATTTAACTTGTATCCGATATATGTGTTTCATAAGGTTTAAGTTGACGCTTTGAAAATCCCAAAAGCGATCCAATGCTTCTCTCTCTATCAAAATAAATTATATCTTTTTCAGAGAAGATTTCAGCTTTTAATGTGTTATTATTGGCCTTTATACTTAATGTAGCACTAGCTGCTGCTGCTTCTTGATTTTCGTGTGCGTCTAAAATATGTTTAACAATATCATCGAACTCATATGACCCGATAGGAAGCTCGATTACATGCTTGCCAATGTGAAAAAGGTTATTTTTTTCATCAATATTCGGTATTGAATAATATGTATAAAAATCAATCAGTCCACAAACATATTCCTTTTTAAGCTCTATGGGAGGAAAATAATTTGGTGTAAGAATAGAGGAATTTCCAGTCAAAGTCAATGTTCTTAACATCTTGAGGGGTTGAGATAGTAAAGTAAACTAATTCAATCAAAGAAATAAAACTCCATTTTATAAAATTTTTTCATAGTACATCATATTTATTTATACAAGAGTTGTGACTATCTGAAAACCCCAACCAGTTTACATACACTTTATCACCCCGCTTCTTTATAACTTTCTCAACTAAATATGTTACATGTGAGGAAAACGTGATTTTTGCAATTCTTCTGTATAGAAAGCACCCTTAATTACATTTACCTGATAGTCTTCTAGAATATAAGTACAGGATTGGTATTTTGAATCTTATTTATCTTGAAGATTTCCGTTGTCCAATTGGGTGTGTAACCTTTCTCAAAAACATGTTTATATTTGCTTATTCGAACGTAATCGTTTACATGAAATTTGTTATAGACTTTCAGACGGTTGTAAATCGTTTTTAGAATTGTTGCTGCATTTAAAGAATTCACTTTATCGGGTGCAATTTTTATTGTTCTGTGCACTTTTCTATTGTACTCGTTAGTCAATTTTTGATATTCATCAATCCATTTGTAAGAACCGCGATTACTGAATCCCTTCCACATCATATTTTTCAAAGTGCGATTAAATCGTTCAACTATCGATGCTTTTATTACACTATAGGTAGAGTAGTGATTTATTTTGTTTTGTTTCATAAAAAGTTGAAACTCTTTATTGAAGAATTCCTTCCCATCATGTTTTCAAATTTTTAGGTTTTCGACCGCATTCAAATACACTTTTCATTGCTTTGGTAACATCAGGAGCTGTTTTCGACTTTATCGCAACGGTCCAGGCATATTTGGAGAAAGTGTCAATGATTGTGAGTAGGTAGCGATACCCTTTGTTGAATGTACAGTAGTTACCCATTTCCACTAAATCAGCTTGCCAAATATCATCAATATCTTTGGTTATAACTACTCTTCGTCTAACATTTCGTCGTGCCTGTCGATGGAGCTCCTCAACTAGTTGATATCGACTCATCTCGAAGATGGCATTGTGTGGTTTTGGTTTGGTTTTTGTATAATGTTTTGACTAGAAATCATTGAAAAGAAAACATTTTCCGTACCTTCTAAACGCTTCTCAACATATTCCATATACACCTTAAACCTCTCAACAATATCGCGTTCAATAGATTTAATTTTTTCATAAACGGTCTCAATTTCTTTATTACGGTGACTTTCATAAGCTTTAATTGAATCCTGAAATTCAGTTCGATACGCATCAAGACTTAGAATTACAAAACTTTTCGTTGCAGCGTCCTCCTTTACTATTGGATCTTTAAGATTTCTGATGCGTTTAAAATGAGCGTTGAAACTGTGATATCTGCTAGCGCTTAGAGTCGATTCCGTATTAAAACTTTTTGACTTGGATGTATTGTTATTATATCGACCGAATTTGTCCACGCTCTTCTTTTTACTTTTCGTCGAGTTTTCACTCAATTATGTCAGCTTCTTTAAGCTCTTCAGTAATTGAAATAATTTCTTTGTTATGATTATTATGTCCTGCAGATTGTGATGCTATGAGTAGTCGTAAACGATTAACCATTTCATTTGGGGCATCCCAATACATAAAGTTGATTGGATTCAAATTTAAATTCATTAAACCAAATCCTTCTTTCTTCACATCTCAGTTCGAGTTTGACCCTTTACTCTTCACATCTTTAATTTAAAATAGAATAATGTTATATACTTGGGTCCTTTGTGTCCATTGACTTGACCACGAAATGTAAAGCCACGTCTATAGGCATTAGTTTTCAATAGAACTTTCTTATACAATTTTAAATCCGGTTCAGTATATTCGATAGGATTTTTTGTAAACATTAACTGAAAAAGTCATGGTGTCATTTTAAATGTTTCATCACCAATTTGAACTTAGTTAGAACTTTTGAATGATATTTTTGAGTCTCCAAACATCAGTTGCTTTCCCGAATTGTAATTCAATCCAAATATGCTATTTAGACTGTTTTGCTTTTCTAGTAGATCAAAATTCGGTTCATTTAACAATTTACTGACTTCTCCTTTTTCTTCTTCCATGGCCTTAATAGTGTTTGATTTATTATCATCATCATCATCGTCATCATCATTGCTATGAAATTGATCATTGCTTTCTTCATCATCATCATAATCATAATCTTGAACAGAATCAACACCATTAGACCTTTTTGGTGTACTAGTGTCAATTTTTGGTAGTTTATTAATATTTTTCCTCCTTCTTTCTATTTTTATCGGTCTTTTGAATAAACTTTTTTTGTTGATAGTTGAAATATTAACTTTAGAGTTTTCAGCCAAATCATTTACTTTTTTATTTTTAACTTTAGTTTCTGTAAGGAAATCCTTAATTGGAGCTGTGATTGGCAGAAAAGTTTTTTCCAGACTTTCTCCTGCGCTTAAATCATTAATTTTAATGGCTTTGAACTTTTCCCTCAAAACTTTCATCGTCTGAATAATTTTGGAAAGCAATTCATCATCCATGATTTTGTTGTTGCTACTGATAACGCTCTCAATGAACTGTTTGCATTAATGGTTAAATTATTAATGAGATCATTTAAGTGTCCATGACATCTTTTATATTATAAATTTTCCTAAATTTAATTGCCACCTTCAGTTGCGTAGTGGTTAGGAGTATGTCGTTGTCATAGGTAGAAAATCATATTTGTTCTCTCTCTCTCTCTCTCTCTCTTTCACTGTAACCTCTACATTGCAGCTAAAAGGGAAATAAGTGATAAAATATAACTCCCTCTCTCGAATAGAGAAAAAAAAACTAAAATTGTGTACAGTTTAAAAAAATATATTTTATTAGTTTTCAATCGGGTACAGTAGTTTGCAGTTATAATTATGCATTGACTATATGTAAAACTGTATAGATATAGTTTTGAAAAACATATTTGCTACTGCATGGTGGATATACTATTGCTTTAAGGCGTAGAATAGGTCGTGATATTTGCAATATTGCATTCAACTCATCTTGATGAATAGTATGATTGTTGGTATGACGTAAGCATATTAATGGACAATTAGACGACCAGCGTATATGCTCTGCTAGAGGATCATCATTTATTTCCCATTTACAATTTTCCACTGTGCAAAAGTTACATTTTGCAATATCTGCACTGCCAGTGTAACCCATTCCAAATTGTGCAAGCCTTCTTGTATCCATCCATCCCAAAGGCCAATTTTCGAAAGTTTTTAGGCGCTCGTTCTCATAGCACATTCGATCGGTCATATCCAAAGGTTCAACATTCCTTACACTCTGGATTGATGGTGGCCAAAACGAGTCTGTTCCTCGATGAACAGGTCTGTTTATTGTTGTTGGTGTTGAAGAGATATGCTTTTGGAACAGGTCTGTTCCATAATGAACAGGGCTGTTTGCTGTCGATGAAGAAGAAGAAGGATGACTATTGAACTGATCAGATTGTTGCTTGACTCCGAACATTGTTGTTGAACTGCTTGATCTGTTTTTGAAACTGAATATTTTATTGTGCATACACTCTGCTTTTATAGATGAATAAACATGTTGAACCCTTTTCTAAATCGTCCACTATTTAATGAATCATCTTTGCTAATGACGAGAAACCCATATTTATCCTTCCAACATTCAGTACAAATTTTTAAGAAATCTTAAAATGACATATCAGTACCAACATGATCATTATAAATATATCTTATGTTCGTTACATCTTGTTTAAACATGAGAATAAAGTTTGCATTGTCACGAATCAGATGCTTTGGTATTCGAGTATAAGTTTTGCATAGATAAAAGCTATCAATATTATTGTGCCGACCCATACAGAAATAATTTCGTATATTGTTCTGTTTTTCACATGCAACATCATCGAAGATAAAAATAGAATCTGATTTTGCTTTTTCTGGAGGTAGAACCCCTTCATTATCTGAGAAGGTGTAAAAGCCCATTCCTTTTATTGGTTTTGTAAGTTGTTGAAGATATTGATATTTTGGTTGATGCAATGCCTTTGAATATAAGTATACATTTGTTAGGTGGTGACTGCGTCAACCAAGATTGGGAACCGCTGTTCCGAATCGAAAAATAGAATGTTGGGGAACGCAGGAAGACAAATTAACTGCAGTATCGGCACTTCCAGAAATCTAAATATTCTCACATTGTAAAATGATGCCGGGACTTTTGAAAATAAATTATAATCACGTTCAAGGGATATTTGCCGAAATTGCATTCTCAGAAACTCTTGACTTCCAAGACACTTGACAAAAGATTTGTCCAAAAAAAACTAGATTCCAAGCAACGTACAGTTAGGCCTGCCGGCAAGCAGGCAGCAATAGCGAAATTCGAATCGCACAAGTTCTCCTACAATGTTGCAGTCTGTATCATAAAAAACTAAAACAAATAAACTGCCAAAAGGGCTCAATGCTCGCCAGCACGACTCCGTCCGACTCGGAAAACCCAGGCAAGGGAGAATTCTGCCTACGTTGCATTCCCACGATCGGTGCCGGACGATCGCCTTTCAAGTCACGTTGTCTCAACGTATGTGCGCCGTCGCGGCCGGCAAGCCGTCGACGGCTAAGTAGCGTCAGGAAGTCGAAGAGGAAAATAAAATTCCTAATGCACGGAGTCGATTGGAAGATAGGAAGCCGTGAAGACGGCCGGTTCGTTAACATAAATTTTTTGGAAAGTTAAAAGAAAAATTTAAAGAAATTTCTCGTTTAAATTGACGATCGCCAGTAAGAGTCAACCAAATCTTCTTGATTGTGAAAAAAAACAAAAGTAAAACCTAGTTTATGATAAATGTTGTGAGCTGTAATTCGTTTAAATTGACGATCGCCAGTAAGAGTCAACCAAATCTTCTTGATTGTGAAAAAACAAATGCGGACGCTCTAAGTAGATTGCCCTACGAAGATACCAACATAGCCGTAGTGACAAGATCTCAGGCCAGGCAAAAGACAGACCCGTCAGATAGTTCAGGGGTAGTCGAGGAAATTTGTTTAAAAAATAACGAAGAAGGGGATATGTTAGAAAACCCTGATTTGGGAAAGGAAGACTCTGCCGTTTTCCTGACAGACCCCAGGGATATAAAAAATGTACTAAAACAATTTCATGATAGTCCAATGGGTAAGCATAAAGGGGCCCTAAAAACATATTTCCGTATTCGCCGCCAATTTAAGTGGAGCGGCATGCAACGCCAAATCAGAGATTATGTCAAGTCATGTACCAACTGTCAGCAGAATAAGGCTAGTAAAGCGACGAAAATGCCCATGGTTATAACAGATACGGCTCATAGACCATTCGACAAATTGTTTATGGACATGGTGGGACCTCTACCTACCACCGCATCAGGCAACAAATATATTCTCACAATAATAGATGATTTCTCTAAATATTTTATTTGTGCGGCCATGCCGGATGCAGAGGCTAGCACAGTAGCGAAAATTTTTTTTAAAGAGGTCATTTCGAAATTTGGTATACCTCGACTTCTGGTGACCGATAACGGCACGAACTTTACTTCCAAACTATTTTCAGATATTTGCAAGCTACTGGGAGTGAAAAGACTTACAACTAGTCCATATCACCCTCAGTCAAACGGGGCACTGGAAAGATGTCACCGGCCTTTGGCGGAACATCTTCGTATGGTGGTAAATGAAGATGGTACGAACTGGGACGAATGGCTATGCCATTCTATGCACGTTCATAATAATTCGGTCCACACCGCAACCAAACATACGCCCACTAAGGTGCTTTTTGGTTTCGATGTCGACTTGCCAGTAAATTTAAAGAAAAAACCCATACCTCTCTATAACCCAGACGACTACAGCAAAATTCTGAAATACCAAATTCAAAGAACGTATGAATTGGTACGTAAAAACCAAGAAAAATCAAAAGAAAATTCCAAGAAATATTATGATACCACAGTAAATTTCCAATCATTTAAAAGCGGGAAAAAGGTTTGGCTAAAAAACCAGAATCGCAAAAACAAATTTTCATCACCCTGGGCGGGCCCTTATACAGTAGTGTCCGCTATTGGTCCGGTGAATACCAAGCTTTTGATAAAGGGAAAAGAGAAGACGTACCACAACAACCTCTTGAAACCATATAACCAATAATAAAGAAAACAATTTTATATTTAAGTAAAGCTAATAACAAATTAAGGCAATACATAAGCAACTAAGGTGGTGGTATTGCGCTTAATACTAAAAATAAGAACTTTAAATCTTTTATTCTCTCAAATCAGATTCCCGTTCAGTACCGAGTACATTGGAATCCCTCCTCAACACGGGAATTATAATAGACCATTAAAAGAGCGAGTGCCGCCAAAAAGAACAAATTATTTTACAAAACCTAAATTGGATTTACTTAGCAGAAACAAAGCGACATCGTTTATTTTTTTTTTAGTTCTGTCTTATTCTAGGAATACGGCTTAACACCAGGACAAATCAACAAAGTCAAACATCAATAGACATCGAATCTACGCCCTCATTTAAATTTTCGCATGATCATTAACCCATAGTGTAATTAAATAATAACTCTTTTTTATAATGATTTGAATTTATTTATATTTTATTGAGCAATAGGCTGTATACAGCATAAGCCAGTATCAACACCTATTGCTTTGAGAGTTAAAACTTAATTGTTTCTATCTTAGAAAGTAACATCGTATTTATACAATTCGGACAAAGGGAGTGAGTTCGCATGCTTAGCATATTTCTAATCTTTGGACTTTGAAATTGAGGGTTCAAGTTAAGGAATGCATTTGTCCCAATTTAATTTAGTATAAAAGTTGTGACTCATGTCAAATGCATTCTAACACGTGCTTGAGTTTCTATGATTTCTGTGAGCCGAGTTGTATGACTCAATCATTCTTTATTTACCGCAAATGGAATGTTAGAAATGTGCATGCATTGTTACAGTTTCTTTCAAGGTACTTGAACTCACAACACCTTCCCTTTTTGAAAAAAAAAAAATTCTTAGTTTGCGAGAGAATTTTTTTTCTTTTGTGCATAGTTAAATATATGTGGTATATATTGCTAAGTTATATGTTTTTGGTTACCCGCGTATGGGATTATAGCTATTGGTGAAGTTATGATTTATTGTATACAATGGTTAAGTTAATTGCAGTATATTTTTATTTTTTTTATTTTTTTTTTCATTTATTAATTTTTCTTTTTTGTTAAGTTGATGTCAAATATTATATTTGCAATTAAGGTTTGTGAAAATTAGGTATCATAATAAAATGAGATGTTGCGTAGTAGCTGAATATTTTCAATAATTACTTATTTTGCTTATGCTAATTTATATCTATTTGTATGTATAAGATTTGCCTGTTTTTGAAGAAATTTTAAATTTACTTAAAATGATTATTATTATTTTTTTTGAAATGATGTAAGATGATAAAAAAAAATTTTTTTTTTCAGTTACATTTTACTTAAAATTCGTCTTCGAATGTTGTACCCCATTTTTTAATATATTCTGCTATAGTGATCATTTTCATAGGGCCTACTTGATCGACTATCTTTTCTAATAAGTGGTTGTAAGGGTCTAAATATGTTGTTTTCTGTTTTATGGTACGGTCAAGAGATGTTCTCTGAAAAGCATTGTCATTGCAATTGTACGTTACTTCGGGGTTCTTATAGGTTTTTTCTTTGATATTTCGAATTTTAATAGTTGCTTTTTGATGCAAAACTTCTCCCTGTGTATCATTTGAATTTTTCAATTTTTCTAATTTAAGAATATTTTTCCCCTTGCTTTCCGTTGTCGCATGTAATTCATTGCGTTTGAGATTCCTCATTGTATCGATCTTTCCGTGTCGATTTTCAAAAGGTCGATGTTTTTGTTCAATATTTATTTTGAGTTCTTTATTTTTCTTTTAAATATGTATTTTCGATGCCATATTTTTCATTTCTTCTTCATCTTTCTTTATTTTCAGTTCATGATTTTCATTTTGAAGTAATAATAATTGATTTTTTAACTGAATGATTTTCTCATTTGACTCTTTATTTGAAGAGTTTATATCTCTTTTCATGTTTGCGAATTTCTTTTTAAAATTCTTTTTCAATTCTTTGATTTTTATTGACATATCTATAATTTTATCTTTTAAATTTTCTTGTTCAGATTTTGATTTTTCCAATTCTTGGTTCGCCTGTTTTTCATACTCGAGTGACAAAATGTTCTCTTGGTTCTTTTTCTCTAGCAGTTCTTGCCTATCAGCGATTTTAAGCGACGGTCTCCTCAATTCAATGGCACTTATGTCGACTTTCTGACTCATGATTTCATTTCGGTAGTTGTTGTAATAATTGTTACTATTTCTGTTATAACCGTTGCTGACATTGTTTGTATGTTGGTGGTTATAGTTATTGTTCCCGTATCTGTAGTTCGAGTTACGATTTCTATTATATCCTCGATATGAACTCTGATCTCGATTAAAAGGATTATTTCGGCCTCTGTTTCTGCCGGAAGATTGTTGTCTGTTTATATAATTTATTTGAATCGTTCCTGTGCTTTCAGAACCTAACTCAACAAATTTACTTATTGCTTCACTAACTGACCCAAAGTGGCTTGCTCGCATCAGCATTTTTACTTCGTCTGATTTTGCATTTGTTTTAATTGCTTTGACTGCCGAATATGCTGTGTATTGTTTTGCAAGCGCTGGCGTCAAACCGTCTGAAATATATGCGCTTTCGAGCTGTGCAGCTAGGGTTTCTATTTCTTTTGCAAAGTCGTGGTCAGATTTTTGTTGTTGTTTTATGCTGAGCATTCTTGTTGCAATCGAGTGTGCTGGCTCATGTTTTACATTTTGTTTTAATATGTTTTTTATTGCAATTATAGTACTTTCATTTGTTATCAGTCTGCCAACGTTTTGTGTTAATTTTGTTTTTATTAATAAAATTGCAATAGCTTCATGTTCGCCTTTGATGGTGTCAAGTAAATCTAGTGCACTAATGAATTTATTAAGGTTTTCGATTTTTCCATCGAATTCTGGTAATAGCTCTACAGCTGTGTTTATCAAGTCAATTGGTGTCATTTTGTTTGTTTTGGTCTTTTTTTCTAAGTCAGAATATGTATGTTTCAAAAAGGAATAAGTAATTTGATTTTTAGATTATTAATAAGTAAATACTTATTAAATTATAGTATTGGAAAATATTTGTGTAAAAATATTGTTGCACATGTTTTTTTTTTGTATAATAATTTTTTTCATAATTAAAAAAATTTAAGTATGTACTTTCATTGACGAATAGATTATGCTCTATTTTGGGTGGCAAAATAAAATTCGTTTAATTTGAAAATGATTTATGTTTAAAGTTAAAATGAGAATTAACATTTAATATTTATTTAAATTTTTAATTGGTGCTAAAAAAAAATTTAATTTGATTGAATATATATATATATAGGTGACTTAGCTGTTCACTCGTGGCTTGTATAGATGGAGAGATGTTTGCGTTGCCGGGCGTTGCTAGTGCTGCCACGGTTGATGGTTTCTACTGTGCCGGGCGTTGCTAGTGCTGCCACGGTTGATGCGTTACAGATGATTTCGGTTGATGCGTTATATATGATTTTTGTTGCTGATAAATTGTTAAAGCTGTCCCCCATCCTCAATCGTGGGGGGGTGTTGGGCCTCAGGCAGGGAGGCACTCTTCTTATATATTTTTTTTTTTATAAGTTTGATTGACGTCCTTTAAAGTTGTATTAGTCCTTAGATGTGTTGAGAAGTTATGAATTGTTAACTTTTTCTCAATTAATTGTGTATTTTTTGGTTTACATAACCACAAGCCGTTCAAGCACTAAAGAATTTTGTTTTTTTCGTTGTCAATCAAAATTAAATGTTTTTTTTTGAGCAAAATATTTATGCTTGAAAGTTTTATATAAAATTTTTTTTTCGACAGTTATTTAAAAAAATATAATATATATATTTTTTTCGCACTTTGTCTTTTTCTTCTTCTTTTTACGCATTTTCACCATTTTCACTTTCACATTTTTATTTTTTATAATTTTTCCGCGCCAGGGTTCGCGTATGGCCAAGGATCGCCATGTAATTAAATAATAACTCTTTTTTATAATGATTTGAATTTATTTATATTTTATTGAGCAATAGGCTGTATACAGCATAAGCCAGTATCAACACCTATTGCTTTGAGAGTTAAAACTTAATTGTTTCTATCTTAGAAAGTAACATCGTATTTATACAATTCGGACAAAGGGAGTGAGTTCGCATGCTTAGCATATTTCTAATCTTTGGACTTTGAAATTGAGGGTTCAAGTTAAGGAATGCATTTGTCCCAATTTAATTCAGTATAAAAGTTGTGACTCATGTCAAATGCATTCTAACACGTGCTTGAGTTTCTATGATTTCTGTGAGCCGAGTTGTATGACTCAATCATTCTTTATTTACCGCAAATGGAATGTTAGAAATGTGCATGCATTGTTACAGTTTCTTTCAAGGTACTTGAACTCACAACAATAGGTTCCCAAAATGGAAATGATAGCACTTAGAAATTTAACCTTGGAAGAGCTACGAAAGACTTGTAGAAATTTCAATTTAGTTCCCAGAGGCGAGCGGGCCGAGATGCAACGCCGCTTATTGTTACATATAGGAAAATTGAAAAGGGAAAATAAAAACCAGCCTAGCCTTTTTACACATATGAGGTGCTGTTGTGACGTCTGCAATAACATTTGGCATCAACCAAAGAAAAACATTGTAGAAAAGAAAGGTACAGGCGTAAATCCCGATAAAGCAAATTACGAGAAAACCCCTTCCCCCATGGAAAAAGAACACAACCTAGACCGACGTCGAATTTTTAAGGAAATAATGATTTACGACTCGAATGGAGAGCAACACGCTATGACAGCATTCTTGGACACAGGCAGTGACTTAAGTACAATATCAACCTTCAAATATTTTGAGCTTTTTAATGAAAGAGATTTCGAGGGAAAAGGTACCCTCGTTTACGGTGTGGGGGGAGGTCAAACGAAGACGGAAGGGACAGTTAGCATTAGGATAAAAATCGATAACTTGCCACTTCTACTGAAGATGCACATCATGCATGAAGCGGATGCTCTGTTCCAAATCACAATCGGCAACGACATCCTTAAGTATTTAGACATCTTGATTTCCGAAGAGGGAGCCACATTTCTCCGGAAGACACAAGACGCTTCCCCTCACGACCTTCGCGTTATCAGCACGACCTTCAATTATTCTACAGCCACTAGATCAGTTTTTGAAGAAGAACTCTTAAACTTCAATGTTCAAAATTCGCCGAATAGTACATTGCACGAAGAACTCGATTTAGTGCATTTAGATCATATCACTCGAGAAGAAATAGAACTATTAGTCAGGAACTATCGCTCAATCAAAATTTTCAATTCGCCAGTAAAGTTGGGATTGCGATTAAGCGACAACATTCCATTTTCGCATCTCCCAGCCAAGCTGCCCGCATGCGATCGAGAAATAGTCAATACCCAGGTGAATGAGTGGTTAAACAAGGGGACAATTCGGCTCAGCACATCTGAATACTCATCACCAATCTATAAAGTATCAGGAGTAAACAGAAAGGAGTTTTTCAGGGTCAACTACCACAAGTTAAATCAGAAAATTATCCCGGAGAACTCACCGGTGTTATCTCTCGACGATGTACTGAAGAGACTGCAAGAAGCGAAATTTTACACCGCGTTGGTGGTAAAAGCAAGCTCTTTACGTATACCAATTGCAGAAGGCTCCAAACATTTTACATCATTTGTAACAGAAGATGGACAATATGAATTCAATTACGTACCTTTTGGTTTAGCTAACAGACAGACAGTAGTCAACCAGTTCATTAACAATATTTGCCAGGATTTATTTAAAAGTAACGCCAAAATCTTTTTTGAAGACCAAATAGTCATCGCAGCCAACTCAGAATTGGAAGGGATACAGAATTTAACCAAAGTATTAAAAGCGGTAAAAGAAGGGGGACTAGACATAAATTGGATTAATAGCACGTACATGTCGAGCGAGTTCCTTTTTAGGGGGTATCAAATAGAGGGGGCAACAATAAGACCAGCTAAAAAATTTCTGAGAAAGATACGAAGATCACCATTCCCACACGATCAAGATTCAGTAAAGAAATTCCTAGGATTAACATCGCACCTAAGAAGGTTCGTTCCAGAGTATGCAATGGTAGTAAAGCCACTATCAGACCTACTCCGAAAAAATTCAAAGTTCTCTGTTAATATCAAATGCGAGCTAGCATTCAAACAAATTAAAGAATGCTTAATGAATGCCCCGGTTTTGACATTATTCAATCCGGACACCCTGAAGAAAATCCTGACGTTGGCAAATCAACATACCTATAGCGTTACCCTCCTCCAAAAGATTCCTCCCCATTTTTCGTGGTTTCCTATTGAATCTATAAGTAGAAGAACAACATATTCAGAATCTCGGTATTCGCAATGTGAATTGGAGGTTCTGGCCGCCATTTCCGCGTTGAAGAAGTGGAAAACCCACTTAAGGGACACAAAAGTACGAATCGTAACTAATAGTGGGGCTTTTTCAAATGCCATGAGTAAGGCAGATAAACAACCCCGTGTAGAACGATGGAAAAGCTTCCTGCAGGCATTCGACTATAGTCTGGAGTACCGTCATCAGCCAAGACCAAAAGAAGACACAATTTTAAACAGAATATATCAATTATTAGTAGAGACCACCTTGAAAGAAAGATTAAAAGCAGACCAACAACAGGACCAATGGACTAGACTAGTTATCCAGCTAATAGAGCATACCGAGTACGAGGACTTTTTCCTGCGGTGCGGGGTGTTGCACAAAGATCCCACTAAGGAACTTTTGGTAATACCCGTAACGTTGGAACGGGAAATCATTAACATCGCACATGGTCAAGGACATCTGTCAGCAAAAGAAACTCAAAATTTGCTGGAGGATTCCGTATTTATTCCAAATGTGAAATTAAAGGTAGAACAGATATTAAACGATTGTTTAGAATGCATAATAACAAAACAGAGGTCGAAAGAACCATCAGGACTGCTCAGTCCAATTGATAAGGGGGACCGGCCTTTACGAACGCTATATCTGGGTCACGTGGGACCATTTGCTCCAACGGTCAAACAATATACCCACATTCTAACCATAATAGACTCCTTTTCCAGATACATTTGGCTTTTTCCAATAAAGGAGATAGACAGGGAACAATTTATAGCTAAACTAGAAATACACTCCAAAATGTTCGGAAACCCTGATCGAGTATTAACAAACACGATTATGTTTATCACAGAACCGTTTAGAGCCCATTGTTTAAGTAACAACATAGAACACGTGACAGTAGTAGAAAAAATACCAACCGAAGGTTGTCTCACCGAATGGGTACACACGAAAATAATCAATTCATTAACCGAACTAAGTTCAGAACGACCAGAAGGCTGGTACAAATGTGTTAGGAGAGTCCAAGAAATGTTGAACTTTGCGCAACCCAAATCTTATCCCACTAAACTGCCTAACATTCCCGAAATGGAAGCGACAGCAATCGCTCATTTCGAGACTACAGGCGAAAATATCTGGCAGGAGGTAGATGAGGAGTTTTCACAAAGAAGAGAATCCTACAGGAGAAAAATTCAGAGATATCAAGAAAAAAAAAAAAATGATGAGAAGGAGTGTTAAGAATATAGCCGTCAAATAACCTAAATGCTCCATGTCCAGATAACTTTCAAACCATGCCCGCGAAATTAATCGTTGGTGTGGATATGTATAAGGATCGAGAATAGATTTATTGCTTCAACAGTAGTTCTACATGCAAGTGAAACATTCATTGCGTCATCAGTAAATTTAAATGCATAATAGTGAAATCATTTATTGCTTCGACAGTAGTTCTACATGTTAGCAAAACATTCATTGCTTCATCATTAACTCTAAGCGCATTGGTTATGATCATGTATATCGGTAGTGAAATCAGTTGTTGCTTCATCAGTAGTTTAGCATGCATTTTTATGTTCAATACTTAGGCTGATTTTTCAACCATAACACTACATTAAATTATGTCTAATAAAAAAAAAAAAAATTTTTTTTTTCCTTTTTATGTATTAATATGGAGTAGTGCTTCGGCAAAATCTATACTACGAACTAACTTTTCGCCTCTGGCCGGCACAGCCCGCTAACCACTGTCCTATCGATGCATCCAACACTGAGCTTGAGAAATCAAGTAAAAGCAGGTGGGGCTCATGCCTCAGTCGGTCTCCTTAAGAGCCTGCGAGTGGGTTATTCTTCCTTTTTTCCTGACCCCAACTCTGGGATGCATCACAACAACCGTTGAGTGCTTGATACTAACAATATTTCATAACCAACAATTTTTTTTTTCTTTCTAAACAGTCCTTTTACCCACCTGGGTAGAATTTTGTATTTTTAGGTGTACTAACGTTACTTGGTAACGCCAGGTCGGAGCTCTCGATTTCCCGCATTGAGGCCGAAGAAGGCTATGCCGAAATCAGCTTGGGAACCGAGGAAGTAGTCTGTAAATACAATTACATCGTACACTCGCTGAAACCTAACGATGTAATCAACGTGCTGGAAGTAATCCGAAAATCAGCGAAGCACATTGAAAACAACGAATATACATTTCTTATAAGGGAAGAAATAGAAGATATAGAAAGCATGTTGCAGACGCTCCTTCCAACCCGAATGAAACGAGGTCTACTTAACGTGGGGGGATCAGCCTTAAAATGGTTGTTCGGCACCTTAGACGATATCGATAGAGAGAACATCGAAGGTCATTTTGAAACAATAGGGAAAAATTAACACGAACTCATAAATAACATGAACAAGCAGATTCACATTAACCAAGAGTTTCACGAAAATTTGGAGATGATAAAAACAGTGATAGAGAAGGACAGAGAGGAGATAGCAACCGAACTACAAGCTCTGGGAAGTGTGAAATCTCAGTTCCAGGAACAAAATCTAGCTGTAACTTGTTTATTCAGATTAAAATTACTAAAGGATCAGATCCAGCAAATTCAGCAAAACATAGCCTCGGCCAGATCAGGCTTGATACAACCTCACATCCTGACACCGACCGAAATAAAAAATTTTCACATTGATTTCAACAAGTTAAAAAACATTAAGATAGGGACTGCTACTTTTCAACAAGATACAATTATTCTTGTCATCAAGGTTCCGTCCGAGAGAATTGTAGTACCGAAGCGTCTACTTATACCCATAACAAACAGTAACGGCTTTCGCATCACCTCATCCAAAGAAGTGGTGGTGGAAGTATATGGTACAATTTATGATTCCTCGGAGGAAGCCTCCATTTTTCAGTTAAAACCATCAACTCACTGTTCCATTAAGAAAAAATGTGAGTGGATAAAAAATGACGGGAGTGAAATAATGGAAATTAGCAGCGACATGTTAGTGCTTGACAACGTAAAAAAGTTGATACTTCAAAGTACGTGCGACAATAGAAAACTCAATTTAAGTGGCAACTTTCTTATTTCATTTTTTAACTGCTCACTGCAACTAAATAATATTAACTATACAAACAAAATTTTAGAACACCGACAATTTTTTGTACTACCATCGCTTTTTCCGAATCTTACAACCGAAAGGGTATTGTCTTTTCCGGAAATAATTCTCAAACAGGAACAGAACTTGAACCAAATTGAGGAGTTACAATTCCATAAAATCGCAACGACCTCTTATGCAGTCTCATCTTCAGTCATCATCTTTATACTGGCGGTTACCATATTCATAATATGCCGACGACAAAGGGCAGTAAATTTAGGGGTCCAACAAGTACAATTAAGACCCGAAAGAACTAGAGAGAGTTTTAGAACAATATTACAACGACTAAGGGAGGAGGGAACAGATGCAACAAGTCTTTAAAATTTTTGTTTTTTTTTTCGCTTTAGTACTCAAGTTGTACGGAGCTTGTACAACATGAGAAAGCGGTTTCAAACGAAGAGCCATGTTTAAATTTCTAAGGAGCCCCATTCAAAGGAAGCTCAAGAATTAAAGTTTAAAAAAAAAAATAACAAAGAAATTAAAGCTTTTATTTTATCTCAAAACCAAAAAAAAAAAAAATTTTAAATTTAATTGAAAATAAAAATATATATATATAAAAAAAAAAATATAATTCTATATATGGCTGCGCGGAATTTCGTCCGCGCCAACTCGGAGAACATTTTTAAAATATTAATTTTTCCGGACTACTTAGTAGGCCTGTAATTCAACTTAAAAGGTTTATAATTAATTGTCTAATCGCCTTGCTTGCGAACTGCGAAAGCACAAATTCATCATATGGCAGCTCTGAACAAGAGTACAACCGTTTTTTTTTTTAAATTAAAAAAAAAAAAAAAAAAAAAAAAAAAAATTAAACGGATTTTATTTTAATCATTAACATCCTTGTCACTTCTAATGCAGTAAATGAAAAGAAAATAAGAGGAGAAAAATGAACTATTTAAAATAAATTTCGGAATTTCTTTAGAAATCCATGTTTTCTAATGTAGTACGGATGAAAGAGAAAACGAGGAAGAAGATACTAGCTAGGTAGCTTCGCTCACAATTTTGAATCATAATTCATCAATTTGGAAATATTATTATTTTTTTTTGGCTGTCGAAGTCAGTCCTTTGATGAAAACTGCTTTGAGATCTTTTTTTTTTTAACTTGTTGAATAATTTTCACAACAAAAATGATTTTTGAGCAACTTCATAATGTTGCTCAAGGTCAGTCCCTTAACGGAGACTGTTTTGAAATCTTTTAACTTGTTAATAATTTTCACTAAAAATAATTTTAAAACCGAATTTCCAAAAACGAAAATGAAAGATGAAAATGCTAGCTATGTAGCTTAACTCACAATTCTTCTGACTCACTTTCTAAATTTTATTTTTTTTAATTCAATTTTAATTAATTCAATTTTCTAAACCTTCATGTTCTTATTAATTAAGTTAATTAAATCATGATAAATGTAAACTAGATACCCACGCGTAATTCCAACAATTGCCGCATATATCCTGCTTCGGCAACACCAGCGGTATCATCAACTTCAGGCACTACGTACGAAGTACGCTGCAACCAGCAACTCTGCGAAACCTGATATTTAAAATCCAAAATCGACTCCGATTAAGCGATCGATATTTTCAAGTTCTATATATTATTTCCATATTTCCGATGGCACGCTCACATCGACTACGTCAAAACCGATCTCTTCAGGAGTAATAGGCGTAAGTAAAGTCTACAAAATCAACTCCCCGGTGTCGCTATCAACAGCACGTTATAGCGCTCTATCAATTACAAGCGACTTCGGTTTATAGTCAAAATTGGTTGCACAAGTTTAACACAGATTGTAAGTGGCAAACAAATCAGTAGTCATGGAAGCCTGTGTATTTCAACACTACAGGTCACAATACCAGAACCAAATGTCGCCTGGCAACAAACAGCAAACATTACTTCAGCATACACTTTAAATCGAATCCAGCATTTCGACCTCGTCATTGCAAACTAAATCGAAACCAGCATTTCGATCTCGTCATTGCAAACTAAATCGAAACCAGCATTTCGATCTCGTCATTGCCAACTAAATCGAAACCAGCATTTCGATCTCGTCATTGCAAACTAAATCGAAACCAGCATTTCGATCTCGTCATTGCCAACTAAATCGAAACCAGCATTTCGATCTCGTCATTGCCAAACTAAATCGAAACCAGCATTGCGATCCCGTCAATCCCAAACTAAATCGAAACCAGCATTTCGATCTCGTCATTGCCAACTAAATCGAAACCAGCATTTCGATCTCGTCATTGCCAAACTAAATCGAAACCAGCATTACGATCTCGTCGATCTGGCGTCCGCCATTTGCAGGGCCTCGACGCAGATATCACCAACCCAACCCAAACTTAACTTACCTAAACTTAAACTTAATCTACACCACCATCAGCAGCAAAAACCAAGCACATACCGGATGGTAATCGGCATATGGCCATAACATTATTAGCAGTTATTCTGCATTCGAACCTATCAAAAACACGTTCTCGATAAAATATGATGCACACTGGGACCAATCACTATGCGCGAGCATATAAGGCTCAAAACTTGGTCATCATTATCCAAAATTAAAGGTTTAAATAGCCATGGACATCATAAAGGAGTCCAAACCTCATCAGGCCTCTGGACAAATCCCTCGAAAACGATCACGCTTAACCATAAACAAGTCTCTGCGGGAGGGTAATACCTTGCGCAATGCGGAGAGATGCGTTTGGAAGGCAAAGCATCCGTAAAGAGGGGAAGGGGTCGACGACAATATATATATATATAAGGCAACTGCGGTTCGAAACACTAACGGCGGGCACCGCATCTCCGGAAGGTCGCGGCATCAATACACACATAACGCAGGATCAACTGTCAGCGTTTGTTCAAATCACGCCTGCGGCCAGACGAGCATTGGGGTCCCACGTCCGTTCGTGTGACATCTCAAAAGCAAGAGATCCGACCTCGACCACACGTTCTCTTTAACTGTATAAATTGGAGTAATAAAGAAACTCGCCCTAATTCTAATCATCAAGGACATGTGTCTCCATCAGCTGGCTGCGACACTAATCGCAATCAGTTTGGATCATCAGTGCCCATCACCCCCGAACGATTTTGGAATCGGGGACAGCATGAATCATCATCGTTCATCCACCCCTAAACTAAAAAGGTTTCGGGAACTGCAACCAATATGGATTGTTACAAGTAAGGAAGCAATAATGATAATAGTCTTAGTCTTCTTATAGCCACACGTTTTTTTTTCTGTATGTAGTAGGATTCCGTAAAACTAATTGCATGTATCCTTGCTTGCTTGCCAAAAAATATATAATATAATAGTAGGATTCCGTAAAACTAATTGCATGTATCTTTGCTTGCTTGCCATAAAAAAAAAAAGGGATTCCGTAAAACTAATTGCATGCACCTTTATTTGCTTGATATATATAAAAAAAAAAAAAAAAAGCTTTGCTATTTCTCACAAAACTCCATACCTTAATTCATTAAACAGAAACAATCGAGTTTTTGCCTTCTTGTTATTTAAATATTGTATATACAAGTTTTTGCATATTTTCCTTAAATTGTTTGAATCGCTTATGAGACATGCAAGGTTGTAAAGAAGTGACAAGGGAAAAGTAATTAAAAATGTAGGTTAAAGTTTTTTTTTTCTTCTCTCTCCTCACTTTAGCCTAAGAGATTCTAAGTAAGTAGGTTAAGTTTTTAACCGAGCATAAATTATATTTAAAAAAAAAAAAAAAAAAAAAATCAAAATGAAACCAGAACCGAAAGTCACAAAATTTGAATAGATTGATCGCGGTTTGTGTCCGAAAGTTGTCCGTAAACAAAGAACCAAAATATATTTATTCCTCTTATTTTTGCCGGAGATCCTTTCCATAATAGGGGGAGGGATGTTAGGTGGTGACTGCGTCAACCAAGATTGGGAACCGCTGTTCCGAATCGAAAAATAGAATGTTGGGGAACGCAGGAAGACAAATTAACTGCAGTATCGGCACTTCCAGAAATCTAAATATTCTCACATTGTAAAATGATGCCGGGACTTTTGAAAATAAATTATAATCACGTTCAAGGGATATTTGCCGAAATTGCATTCTCAGAAACTCTTGACTTCCAAGACACTTGACAAAAGATTTGTCCAAAAAAAACTAGATTCCAAGCAACGTACAGTTAGGCCTGCCGGCAAGCAGGCAGCAATAGCGAAATTCGAATCGCACAAGTTCTCCTACAATGTTGCAGTCTGTATCATAAAAAACTAAAACAAATAAACTGCCAAAAGAGCTCAATTCTCGCCAGCACGACTCCGTCCGACTCGGAAAACCCAGGCAAGGGAGAATTCTGCCTACGTTGCATTCCCACGATCGGTGCCGGACGATCGCCTTTCAAGTCACGTTGTCTCAACGTATGTGCGCCGTCGCGGCCGGCAAGCCGTCGACGGCTAAGTAGCGTCAGGAAGTCGAAGAGGAAAATAAAATTCCTAATGCACGGAGTCGATTGGAAGATAGGAAGCCGTGAAGACGGCCGGTTCGTTAACATAAATTTTTTGGAAAGTTAAAAGAAAAATTTAAAGAAATTTCTCGTTTAAATTGACGATCGCCAGTAAGAGTCAACCAAATCTTCTTGATTGTGAAAAAAAACAAAAGTAAAACCTAGTTTATGATAAATGTTGTGAGCTGTAATTCGTTTAAATTGACGATCGCCAGTAAGAGTCAACCAAATCTTCTTGATTGTGAAAAAACAAAAAGTAAAACCTAGTTCATAATAAAGGTTGTGAGCTGTAATTCGTTTAAATTGACGATCGCCAGTAAGAGTCAACCAATTCTTCTTGATTGTGAAAAAACAAAAAGTAAAACCTAGTTCATAATAAATGTTGTGAGCTGTAATTCGTTTAAATTGACGATCGCCAGTAAGAGTCAACCAAATCTTCTTGATTGTGAAAAAACAAAAAGTAAAACCTAGTTCATAATAAATGTTGTGAGCTGTAATTCGTTTAAATTGACGATCGCCAGTAAGAGTCAACCAAATCTTCTTGATTGTGAAAAAACAAAAAGCAAAACCTAGTTCATAATAAATGTTGTGAGCTGTAGTTCGTTTTAATTGACGATCGCCCGTAAGAGGCAAACAAATCTTCTTGATTGTGAAAAAAAAAAAGAGAAAGTAACAAAAAAAAAAAGAAATAAATAAGCATTGCGACTAAAATTTAGTTCTGGTGTGGTTTTTTCTTTTGAAAAGAGAAAGAAAAAAATATATATATTGTAATAACGACACCCCTTTCTTCCCCTTTTTCAAACAAAAAAAAGAAGGAAACAATAACGTTACACTCCTTCTTCCCCTTTTCCCAACAAAAAAGGAAGAAAAAAAAAAACGTTACACATTTTTAAATCGAAGACCATTGGGACTTTCACTAAGACTCAACATAATGTTGGTTTTTCCACAATTCGATAGTCCGACAATTCGTGCACGTATTGTGTTTGGTAGCAATGAACTATGACGTATTTGTGACAATTTATCATTTGCAATCGTTTTTAGGTCTTAATTTTTCACCGAAATATTCATTTGTTGTCTTATGAAACGCATTTTACTCTTTTAACTAACAACAATGATATAAAAGCGATTCCTTTTAAACTTCTTTGCTCAGAATGCTTTTGACCGTTGATTTGTGTGCTATACAAACAAACAAAAATTTATAAATGCTTGTTAGCAGTAAAAAAAACTATTTAGTCGTAAACGTACAGCCGTTGGACAAAGATTAATAAATAACCTTATTAATAAACTGCCAATTGAACTTCATTTACCAGGCAATCGGTTTTGTGCACCGGGAACTAAACTCGAAAAACGTTTAACAAAAGGAGACAAGGGTATAAATCTTTTGGATTCTGCATGTAGAGAAAACGATATTGCCTACTCTTAATTCAAAAACTTACCTTAACGCCGCATTGCCGATAAGATTTTAATTGAGAGAGCTTGGGAGAGAGTAAAAACTTCAGACTCGAGTGTCGCAGAAAAGGCAAACGCTTGGTTTGTTACAAACACAATGAAAGCCAAACTGAAGATAGGTGGTAGTCTTCGAAAAAACAATAATCGAAAACTAAAGAATGTGAAGAACAAAAAGAAGAAATTCTGTACAAACATTTTCACTACTGCAATAAAAAACAAGTAAGAAAGCTAAAGTCGGTCAAGCCCGACTTTGAAATACCCAGCGTCCCGACATTATGAGCGCACTATGTTTTCCTTCTCTATTTGTGGGCGTGGCGGGGCTACATAAATTATTTCCCTACACCTTTCATTCGCCTTAGTGAACGTATGTTGCGAATTTGAAGCTTCTACGCCTTTTACTTCGGAAGTTACGAAAATTCTTCATTTGTGGGCGTGGCAGTGGGCGGGCCACTTAAAATTTTTTCGTACACCTTTCATTCGCCTTGGTGAACCTATGTTGCGAATTTGAAGCTTCTACGCCTTTTACTTCATAAGTTACGAAAATTCTCCATTTGTGGGCGTGACAGTGGGCGGGCTACATAAATTTTTGTTCTTACACCTTTCATTTGGCTTGGTCAACATATGTTGCGAATTTGAAGCTTCTACGCCTTTTACTTCGGAAGTTACGAAAATTCTTTATATGTGGGCGTGGCAGTAGACGGGCTACATAAATTTTTGTTCCTACACCTTTCATTTGGCTTGGTGAACCTATGTTGCGAATTTGAAGCTTCTACGCCTTTTACTTCGGAAGTTACGAAAATTCTCCATTTGTGGGCGTGGCAGTGGGCGGGATACATACATTTTTGTTCCTACACCTTTCATTCGCCTTGGTCAACCTATGTTGCGAATTTGAAGCTTCTAGGCCTTTTACTTCATAGGTTACGATAAGCCCTTATTTGTGGGCTTATTTGTGGGCGTGGCTCACGGAGGGCGGCGTCCATTTTTTTCCAGGATATGTCGCTTGTTGTAGTTTACCAGTACACCAAATATCAATGGAATGTGTTGAGTGGTTCGCAAGTTACAAGCATTTTACTGAAAACACATTATATTCATTTGTGGGCGTGACAGTGGGCGGATATCTCCCGTTTTTACTTAAGATCATACTCGGATCCCGATATACCTGCGTGCCAAATTTCGACTTGATTGGTCCAGCCGTTTCAGAGGAGATCCGACCACGGACAGACGGTACAGACGGACGGACGGACGGACGGACGGACGGACAGACGGACAGACGGACAGACGGACAGACGGACATGTCTAAATTGATTCAGTTTTTGATCCTGATCATTTCTATATATATATGTCTATATCTCCGGAGCTTAGTTCTCCCTGTTACAAGATTCGCACAAAACAAATATACCCCGCTTACGCTGGGTATAATGATACAAAAAAATAAAAAAATGCAAAACCAATTGATATGAATAAATATTATTTATCTTCTAATAAACATAATTTATAATCATTAATACTCAAATTATTGAGTACGCATCTTTTAACACCTTTCGACTTTTTTATTTTTTTCGTATCTGTTATATCTAAGGAATACATTTTGGGACGTAGACCCAAAAATTCTCTAATTATTTTTCCATTAGCTTCGTCTTTCATCATTCCTAATATTTTTTTATTTTTTAAAGGTAAATTATATGGATTTTTGGGAGGATATTCGGACGTCTCAAAACGCAAATCAATATCGTTGGATATATCTGAATAAAAGTCATCCGTCTTTATTGTGTATATAAAGGAATCCGTATCCATATAATTTAGTAAAAGGTTTTCATTATATTTGGGTTTCATATAGTCGTAGTGGAAATCATACATTAAAAATTTCGACAACTCGAGTACTATAAAACCTAAATATAACGGTTTATCATATGTAACATGATCCCGGTCTAATTGAATTGCTATCATAGAGTCGCTGAAATGTTTGACGCTGCGAAATGTTGGATGTGCTATAAGAGCACGAGCACCTAAACGTCGTCCTCTACTTTCGCATTCACTCATAATTTATATGTTTTTCCTTTTATCTAAATTTTCCATAGTTTTACAGTAAACCGAATTGTTGAGTAACTTAAAAAAATTCTTCTCAAAATCACTGTTAGAAAGCTTTCTATGATGAGTATTTAGGTCAATGTAGCTCTTTAACCAAGGTGACTGTTTAAACTTTAAAACTCTTTGAACATTAATTAGTTTCATTCCATTCGTTAAACATTGTTGTAGCACTCTATAGTGAATGATATAATTTCGTTTATCTGTGAAGTCTGTTATTAGTTTCGATGTCCTTGAACCACTACCTTTTTTATTTTCCGCACAAAAAGGAAAATCATTATGATAATCATGAATTCCTTGGGGATAATCTAAATCTACTTCTAAAATATACCCATATAAAGCTTCTGAATCTATTTAAAATATATTAAAACTTTCAATGTCTTCTACCCATTTGAATTTTTCAGTAGGTAGGTACTGAAACATTGCCCAACTATACAAGTTGTTCGCATCTAAGTATACAATATATTCAGATGGTTTGGTGGAATCAAAATCAGGCATATATTTGTTGTTGGCTTTAGAATGTCGTTTTGAACATTGAACAATACCACCTCTGATTCCTTTTTTAACGAAATCATATATACTTTTATCTGTAAATAGTTCGAGTTATATTTTTGTTGATTTCAACATTGCATCAAAAGATAAGCCCGGAATAGTTATGTGTTGACAAGGATCCAAATCAAAGATACTTTTACATATTTTTCGAAAATTTTCTAAGATATCGGTTAGGAGAAAAACATCTGTTGATAAATAGAGAATCATGTAGTCTTTCAATGATTGACAATTTATTGTATTCCATACATTTACAGCATGACTATAGTCCTCAATAGAAGACTCACTATTATTTAGTATATTGAAAAATCTCTGACGGGGAGGTAGTTGATTTTCTTTAACCCTAATCCTGACAGCATGTGCCTAAGAGGCACATTTTACACTTTGAACTGCTGCAGAATTTTAGAATCATCATGGGTGGTGATGAAATTTCATGAGTTCCTCCAATGATCATATCTTTATTGAATTATTTTGGTTTAGGTATTAAAAAATTTTTTTAAATGTTTAATACAATCAAAGTCAAAAATACGACGTATCCTACCAAGATGTGCCTCAAAGGCACATACCATGCCCATATTGTCTTGAATTCAATGTTGCCAGAATAAATATTATTGGTTTGACAAAAACTTTGTTACGGTATGTGTAAAAGCTGTCTATGGAGCTTACGAAGCTATCGATGTTTTCGAAATTGAAAACATCGCTATCGATTGGTTTCCATCTGTTATCCATTTCTTTTTTTGGGCTGGTCTTTCAAGGAAAAAGTAGTGGTTTGTAAGTTTTCAATTGTAAACTATAATATATTATAATACGTGTGCCATGGCTAAAAGAAAGCGATTAACTCAAAAGGAAATTCAGGAAGCAATTGATGACATTGATTCAGAAGAGTCCCTTGATGAAGGCGAAATCAGCGAGGACGATGAAGGAAGTTTATTTTCAGAAACGGATGATCTCTCTCTGCAAACAAGTTTCGAATCTGATACTGAAGGCTGTATTGAGAAGTCTGATGACGAAATGGCTGAAGATTTTGGTGGCGAAGCTGATGGCAGACCTCAACCAGACAATGACAACATATTTCGTGGAAAAGACGGAAAAGAATGGAGGTCATCCCCAATCGGTGCAGTGTTTTCAAAATGTCGTGGTCAAAATATCATTCGTGGTCCACTGAACAAAGTTATTTTACCAAGTGGTATGCATATCACTTCTGCAGTTGACTCGTTTGATCTCTTTTTCGGCAAGAACGTTATACAACTTATTGTTGAACACACAAATATTCATGGAATCAAAACACATGGAGAGAAGTGGAAACAAGCGGACGATACAGAAATAAACGCATTAATTGGGCTTTTGCTGAGTGCTGGACTAAGTAAACAAGGTATTATGAGCTACGATGAGTTTTGGCATCCTTTATTTGGTTCCAACATATTTCGAGCCTGCATGTCAAGGAATAGATTTGTCAGTATACTTTATCATATTCGATTTGATGACCCTTTAACTCGATCAGAACGCAGAGCTAAAGACAAATTTGCTCCGTTACGAAACATATGGGAACGCATCAATAGAAATTTATTGAAGTCTTACATCCCAGGTTCAAATTTGACTATAGACGAACAATTGGTACCTTTTAGGGGAAGAGTCTCATTTCATCAATACATAACTTCGAAACCTGATAAATATGGTTTAAAAATTTTTTGGATTTGTGATTCCAAAACAAAATATCCTCTGTATAGAATTCCCTACCTTAGGAAAGAAGGTCAACAGCTAGCAAAGAACCTTGCTGAAAATATCGTCTATGAACTTTGCCAGCCATTTGAAAAAACAAACCGAAATATAACATTCGATAACTATTTTACTTCTTTTGACTTAGTTCAAAATTTGTTTTGAAAAGGACTTACATGCATTGGTACATTGCGTAAGAATAAGACCTGTATACCAAAAGAATTTCTTCCAAGCAAAAACCGTGAAGAGGAAAGCAGCTTATTTGGATTTAGGAAAAATATGACACTGGTAAGCTACGTTCCGAAAAAGAATAAGGCAGTACTCTTACTGTCGTCAATGCACTTTGATATGAAAATATGCTCCGATAACAAAAACAAACCCGAAATAATTATTGATTACAATCAACCAAAAGGAGGTGTAGATACACTTGATCAATTGGCACACAGTTTTGCAGTTAAACGAAAAACTAATCGTTGGCCACTTACGCATTTTTACAACCTGGTTTATATTGCAGGAATAGCTGGTTTTGTTGTGTGGATGAATAAGTATCCCGATTGGAACCGTGAAAAATCCGGACTCCGGCGTAAATTATTCTTGAAAGACCTAATTCAGGATCTGGTTGTACCTAATATAACACGACGGAATCGATCAAAGCTGGATAAGAACACTGTGTCCACTATTTGCGCAGCCTTACAAGAAAACCGTGAACCGACTGTGCCGAGCACATCTACACCGACTCTACGGCGCAGATGCAACATCTGTCCTTCCAAACTTTGCAGAATGTGCAAGCAAACTTGTAACATTTGCAACAAAAATACCTGCAACGAACATTCTACAAAGATTCTAGTATGCATAAACTGCGTCAATAAATGAATTTTCCTTAGGGGTAAAAATGGGTCTTTTTCTTCAAATTATCATTCTATTTTAAAATAAAAGTAAAAACTTAAATGTTTCTGAAACGAGATTGAATAAAATATTTGAAATAAAATTTTTAGAAATTATTTTTTTCCATATGGGCATTTCCAGGTAATCGTACGCGGAATTCGTACGCAAATAGAGTTGAATAGATTTTACAAAAATTGGAGTGACTCCAAGAAAATGGTGTCGATATGTTCGACTCAGAGAGTTTATCATTTGAAAAAAAAATTAAGTAGATTTGAAATGTTTGAGTCGGAAAAATCGAGCGAAATAGGGCTATATCGTACGTGACAAAAAACGGAAGTACTTTTGAGGTACTTGTAAAAATGTGCAATACTCTGCGAATTAATGGAGTTTATTTTTTTGTTTCTAATTTCTTGAACTTAGTGAAATATTTCTCCTTTTCAATTCGTTATGTTTAAATTAAAAAAATCTTTAGTTGATTTTATAGGGAACAAAGTTCATATATCTTACGTGACATATCGTACGTGACATAATTTCCCCCAATATTATTCTTCATTAATGACCAATAAAAAATATTTTTTCGATTCAAAAAACAATATATTTATAACAAACAAAGACAGTCCCGGTTAAATTTATTGTTTTTACGGAATTATTCGGCGTTAAGTGTTCGCTGCCACCCAACCCTGTCATATACTTATTTAACTCTTATTTTCCCCTTGAATGAATACCCAGCTCATTTGTTGCTCATTCTAAGCTCATCTCTTGTTGCCTCGTAATGAATTTTAGACATATGATAAAAAAAAAAAAAAATTTCAATTGGGCTCTCAACAAATCGTACCATTTTTAGTACTTACGATATCGTACGTGACCAACTTGCTTGGCTTATAAATTTTTTGTTTTACGAAATTAAAAAAAATTTTTTTTAAATCTATTATTTGCCCGATGGTCTTGATTTGGAAATTAATTTTCGTTCACCTGCGACCGAAAAATAACAAATGAGGAAGAAAAACAATGTTTTTGGTCATCGTACGTGACATTAGAATATCATCCAAGGAACATAAAAAAAACACCGCTAATCGAACTCCTTATTTTATCTTTGCTCATGAATCTTCTTAATTGTTGTTGTAACAATAATTGGAGAGTAGAAATACAATGTTACAAATAGCTGAAGTGAGTCGTTTGAAGAGAGGGAGTAGTTGATCAAAACTGCTTAAAATGAATCAACGAGACAATTGACTTTAAGCCGTTATTTTTTTTCTTTCAAATTTTAATAGGCTGGAAATGCTTCCAGATAATTAAATTTTAGTATTTTTGCCTTCTATAGCCAGTGTTGGAAAAAAATTTCGAGCACTTTTATTTTTTCAGTCGTGGTTGACATATTCATGGAAATGCCCATATGTGCCTCTGAGGCACATTTTGTCAGGATGAAGGGTAAAATTTACTTGTCAGGATTAGGGTTAAGACGTTCAATTGAATCTAAATATTCATAGGGAAAGACACCCTTTCTTTTAAGTAAAGAAAACTGTTCAGTTTTGGGATTTGATCTGAGTACGTGAAAATCTTCAGATCGCAAGTTTTGAGCTAAGCTTTCTAAGCTTGCTGTCATGAATCTATAGGAATCTACAAAACGAATTTCCATGCGTTCATTCCTGAGATTATCCCCCATTGGAATGTATTTTGATAGTGAAATGTAAAGCTCTTTATTGAGTGGAATTACTCTTATGTCTCCGGGAATGGAAGTGAGTTCTTTAACAAACAAATGACGTAGGCGTAAAAATTATGAAAGAAAACTGGAATAAATTTCGATATCTGATATTTCAAATTACATTCTGAATGAGCTGCTCCACGAAAATCTCCAGTAAAATGATAGTGATCTGCAACTCGATCATTAATAAGATCTTCATTACAGATATAACATACTTAGTTTTTCATTTGCTCTTTTGTAAGAGAATTCATTGGTTTACAAACACTCAAATAGTTGCTATAAAGAATTTTGCAGTCATTTACTAATTTCTTTATAAACACTTCAACACAATCCTCTCCCGTATAGATCCTTAACTTATTCAAACTTTCATCAAATTAAGATTTAATAAAATAAGCGAATGCCATAGGCTTATGATGCTTAGTGCTTACAACTTTCTTCGAATCTTTAATATTTATATTTTCCAAAATGCACTCAAAATCGGCGTAAATAACAAAAGGTACATCTAGTTGCTTTTTTCGAGCACGAAATTTTAAAATTTTATTGTCCTCGTCTGGCAGCTTTGTTACGACATGATTACATACCAACTTATGAGCTTGCAATCGTTCATTGGATAAGGTGTATTGAAGACAGCGATGAGAGAGATGTTTCATTCTGTGATTTGCAGAAAGTTGAGAGCTGATTAATCAACAAGAATAAAATAAAAAAATGATAATAAAAATAATAAAAAATTAAATTAATTAAGAGAAATATTCTGGGTTACCAACCTTGAAATATTTTTAATCCATATATAATGCGTTTGATTGTTTTCCTTCTCGAAAACAATAGATTTATATGCTTCTGTTGTTCTTCTCTAGTAAAATACGGTCCAATAATCGCTTTACTCTCCTCATTCAATCCAAAAACATTTATACTTATTTCTGGATTATTCTCCTCAAAAATTTTAATTTGATCCAATGTCAATGGAAATGAAAAGTTGGAGAAATTAAGCAAAGTTCCATCTGGGGTAGTAATGTGATCCAATTCTATATTAAGCTTATAATTTGAGCATTTTTCCAGATGTTGACCTGTTTGAAAGGACGATATCACTGCCCATTTGAAGCAGTTCTCATCTTTGTTTTTAACATTTATACAAGCATGTTTTTTCTGAATCCATAATGGAAGCACTAACATATATGACTAGATCCTCTCATGGGTCTATATTGGTTAATGTTCCCTTTCTTGAACAACATTCATTTTTTCCAAAATATCTTTGCATTTCTTGGAAAAATCCTCATTTATGTCTGATGGCTCCGTTAATATAGCCATTTTAGTTTAGAAAGATTTTGTCATTATTTTTGTTTCTTACTCATTTTGCTTGATTAGCAAATATTCGCAAAATAGTTCTATGTTAGATTTTATCGATGTATGCTTTAGAATAAGGTTGCTCAATCTGTCCAGAACTTCTGTTTTTGTAGCTGCAAAGAACTGTTCTGGAATGAGTACACTTTCATTCTTATTCACATAAACTAGAGTTTCCATTTTTTCGTTAAAAGCACTGTAGTATGGTAGTGATAGGGTTAAACGTTTACTGAAGTTTGAAAAAAAAAAGGAAGAAAAGCAACAAAAAAAAAAAAAAAAGCAACTAGTTCTGCTTAAATATTTTTTCATATTCATATCCCTTTGTAGGCAATTGGATCATGCCATTTGATACCTGATAATAATACAGGGCAACAATTTAGCACTTCTTGTCTGTTACATGAGGGTTTTAAACGGAATCCTACTAGTTTAACGTCGCTGAGTTCAAATCTGTCCTCACTTTTTCCCTACCAGCACCAGATTTCGAGAAAACCGCGAAAAAAGATTCTTCCACCTACATTTTTTTTGGGTACATTTTATTCAAATGTGGCAGAAAATTTTGGTGTCTTATTTGCAGTGCTTGCATTTGAAAAATATCAGACTTTCATCCGGCATCAAAGAAATTTTAAAGTTATGAAAATTAATGGCTCTAATCGTTGCTCAAAGTCAAAAAATTGAATTTTTTTTGTAAAAAAGTCAACATTTTTTCACTTTCAATCAAAATAATTCAACAATTATTGGTCTTATGTTGGATAACAATAGCTCAAATGGTGGAGTAACAAATTCCATGAACGTATGTCAAAGATAAAAATTGTCGTCTTGACAATAGCGCAGATAAAAGGGGTTTTCTAAAGCATCTCATTTTGAACATTTTTATTAGAAACATGCAACATGTTTCAATTGAAAAATCCACTTGTTTCCTTAACAAAAATCCATAGATAACTTGATTTTTTTAAATTATATTTTATTTGTTTTCCAAACGAGTTCGACCAAAATTCTTTTTAAAGGCCTTGTCACATAGAATACGGCGTGCGTCATTTGACGTATGGCGCATTGTTTTTCAGTCAAAAACAGAATATTGAAAGGTCGTCATACGTCAAAATTTGAAAATTGTTCAAATTTTGTAACTCGCGTTGAATAGTAATAGTTTTGTCACAGAGTTTCGATTTCGGTTAAAAAAAGTGACATCATCCGTCCTTTGACACACGATGTAACGCCGTATTCTGCGCCCCCCTGCTCGCGTCGCTTCGCTCCGCTTCGCACTCCCCCCTTTCTTTAAGTATTTTTTATAGTGCACCCACGATAGTTTTACGTTTCTTCATCAATGAAGAGCTAAATATTGCGATTAAAATGAGTCTCATTAAATAATAAAACAATACTGGGGCATAATTATATTATTACATTTTATTATGACGTCATCAAAAAGTCGGGGCAGTGATTGGACATTGTTGTAAGTTTTATATATATAAATATATATAGATATACATATATAAGGAGATGTTTGTTGATTTTAATAAATTATTTGTAGGGCGTCGTGGTGACTAAAGAATGTATAAATTTTCTGGTATTGTACTGGCAGGTCTGAAAATATTCCATCAATTTGTGTATTTATTTTCGTTGTACTTTCTTTATTAATCAATGAAAGATTAAATAGGTCGGAGTATGGGTTTTCTTTTTCAAGTCTTGTGTTGAAATCTCCACATATTATAACATTCTCCCGGTCTGTTACAAATTTCTGTATGTTTTCTTTAATATTTTTAAATTTAGCTTTTACACACACGTATAGTAAATATAAATTGACTTCATATATTTTAAGATATATCATTTCGAGGTTATGGTTTACGTCGGCCGAAGAAAGTTGTATATATGACTTTAGATAAGTTTTCACAAACACCTTCTGCCCTCGGTAAATAATGGATCCGTCTGAAAATTCAGGTATAACTTCTTCAAATCCGGTAAATATATATTCTTTACTCTTTGTATGAGTCTCATTTAACAATAAAATATCACTGGACATAATTATATCATTACATTTTAGTTGTTTGTAGTGCAGTGGTAGTGATTGAATATTATGGTAAGTTATACTAAATTTTTTTTTTTTTTATCAATATTTCTCTATATAGTGGAGTAACATGGCAATTTTCTAGTCTTTTGTACTCTTCCATCACATGAGTATTTAACTTTTCTTTCATAAGGTTCAGTTTTCCGTCGATAAGGTAGAGCCCTTGTATATCTGTAACCCTCGATAGCGCGACATATAAATGACTCCTACTTAATGAACTTTGTAGACTCACACAAACTTCATCATATGTTGCTCCTTGACTCTTGTGAATAGTAATCGATTCAGCATAATTTATAGGAAATTGATATCGAAAAGCTGTGATTGTTTTAGTGTATGGAAGAGTGACACGAATTCTGTTTATTGGTACGGCCTTTAACGGTATATTATTTTTTATTGAATAACTTCTAGTTTTTATTTTTAAGTCGCGTCCAATATTTTCATCAGTAAAATTCATCCAAATTCTTTTGATTTTCATTTGATCCTCTTGATTAATTTCTACGTGAATCAGGGTTCCTATAACACCATTCACTAAACCATCTGGTGTGTTTAAATTATACGTTATCATATATTTCATACCAATAACTAAATATAATTTGTGTGATATGTTATTTGCAACGCTTTTATATTTAGCATCGTTTTTGATTTTCTCCAATATCTCTTTCCTTCGAACTTCTGTAAAGTTTCCAGTTAATGTATCAACACTCATGGTAAAGAACTTGTTATTGGATGCATCTACATATTCCATATTTTTTCGATCAACCTCTTCATTTTTTGAGTACAAATATATGGGTTTACAATGTATGTTTTTTAGCCGGGTACATCTTTTATTCATATATTCATGCTCTTCTGGTGTCAAAGAAAATCCTTTTCCAATTTTAGTTAGAATTGTTGAAAATGTTTGATTTTTCTGCCGCATAATTTCTGTTAGTTTAAAATAACTAAAAGAAGACCATAAATGCCAACCTTTGTTCAAGAGATTTGCACGTGAGAATAGCATTGAATCTCCGATAGGTGGTAACTGATAAAAATCTCCAAAGACAATCAAATTAACTCCGCCGAAAGGCTCTGCATTTTGTTTAATTTCACATAAACGATTGTGGATCCAAGTAAACATTTTCTGGCCTACCATTGAGATTTCGTCAATTATAACAAACTCACAATTCATTAACTGAGTCTGAAGACTGTTTAAAGTGCTAGCAGATAGTTCATGGTATATAAAATCGAGTTTTGTAGGTAGTTTAAAAGCATTATGCAAAGTTAAACCATTTATATTGTATGCTGCTTTACCTGTAGAAGTAGTAAGTATTATTTTAACTTCATCACCAGGTAAAAATCGATTCACAATTTCGGTAATACACTTGATCACATAAGATTTACCACACCCGGCTGGTCCAGTTATAAACAATCGAAGAGTTTCACTATTTTCATTACGGATTTTGTTGAAAACTAAATTTACGATATCTCTTTGTTTTTGGTTTAAATTTTCGATCAAATTATGGAAATCTTTTATATCAATCGTCGTCTTTTTAAACGTCATATTACTTTTTAAATCACTCTCTATAATATCCTTTTGTTGTTGTTCAAATAAGTCATCAGAATCGTCCATTTAAGGAAATTTATCTATTACACTGAGATTATTTCCATCCCCAACATTGTTTATTTTGTCCTCATACAATTGTTTATAAATCTTCTCAAAGTCAGAATTACAGTAATTTTTTCTATTCAATTCAATCCTTTCTAGGTTATCTTTAAACAATTGATTAAGGTCCATTTCATTAGTAAATTCAGTACGCCATGGTGTAAACAGTAACAGATTTTCTCGCATAAAATTCAAATAATCCGTATCAAAATTATAGTTTACGAATCTAACAATTTTAGGATATATACGTTTCACAATTTTCTTCCCCCTATAATCAAACCATGCGGAATAATCAATCAGTGAAACATTTTCTAATTCTTCACTCCTGTGTTGATATTTGGTTATTATATCACTTTTGAAAACATCCGAGTTACCAGATTCAAGTTCATCCAACTCTTTGTTGGTTTTTAATATTTTCAGCCGTTGGTTCAATGGAAACGTTGGTATAAAAATACACACCTCACTTGTACAGGTCATATTGAGATTCAACAATGTCCAAGCCGCCTCTTGTGCGCTTACTTCGGTAGAAGAGATGTATAAACGCCCGAAACTTCTAATTAATTCGTCAGGTAGAAAGTTACTGTTTTGTGAAACTTCATCGGATATTTTCTGGAGCAGCTGGCTTGTACCCCGATCGGCTTTATTTACATAGTCAACTATATATGCAGCACACGAATAATCATTTAATATATATTGAATATCCATGTTTGAGTTCATCAGATCGTAAATCTTTGTGTTGTAATTATTTACAAATATCTCATTAACTTCCCTTTTTAGAAAAACCTTTGGCTGAGTAGTAAGATTGTATTGGACAGCGTCCATATATAAATTCTCTGAAATCTCCAATTTTCCGAGTAGTGCATCGAAGCTAGCAGTAGTAGTCGTATCGACCTCCTCTAAATAGTTTTGTATATTTTCAAGTATTTCTTTCAACCCTGAACGTCTATTTTTTGTGTCATCCGAGAATGGTGTTAATATAGTCGTTTTTCTCATTGGAAACATCGGAAACCCGAATCGACATATTTGCTGATTATTATTTAATCTTCTTCGGCATGTGAAAGTGTGTCGGTGTATTTGTTTTTTGGTGGTATTGGTCAATTTACATGTAGCAATGCGATCAATAAATTCATATAAGTCACTTAAGTCATCAGTATCGTCTTTTTTATATTGTGGTGCATTCTCTAACCAAATCATCATGTGTAAATGAGGAGAACCACGGTGTTGAAATTCTATTCTTCGATAATAATGGGTAACTTTAAAATTTCCAAAAGGTCCATTTTCGTATTTCCAAGTCCTGAAGAGTGAATTGATTTTATGATCAAAATATGAAGCACACATAACCGGATCCTGTTGTATTAATATACGTTTATCTTTTTGTGATATATCACTCACTTGATGTAATTCAATTTTATTTCTAGGATTTTTAGTATTATATAAAATCATTAACAACTCATCCCAATGTAGTTCTGCAGCAGATGCTGTAAAGAATAAAGTTGGTTTACCGAATTGTCTAATCATTGCGTTTAATTTCTTTTTCTGCTCAGACCAATATGTAGGTGATCCAGGAATGGTTTTTAAAAAGGCTAAATCTTTCAATATTAAATTATGCAAGAATTTTTTGTTTTTAACATCATCTGCAGTCAAAGTGTTTACTGCTCTATGTTGACGAAAATAGATTGCTATATTTTGCATAACTCTTAGTGCATGCAATTTAGCCCACATGTACAGAATGTGGTCGTTAGTAACGCCTCGTCGGTCGAATCTTTTTACTTCAGAGTTGTGAATTTGATAAAGAGTTGGTTGGTTTGTAAAATGTCTTTTGCTTCCTCCAAAAATCAACGGAAAAGATAACTCTTCAGAATCATCATCGAAAAATGCACTGATCGGTCTTTTATCTTATATTCAAAATGTTGTCTTTCATCATATATCATACTTGCAGTTACCATATTTTCATCTTCATCATTAAACTCTTCTAAATTCATTGAACTCGAGGACACCTCCACACCAATTCCAGGCTCAGGAAACCAATTTTGATTAATTTCGATGTTATGATAGCGATAAAGCTCTTGTTTACATAAATATCTTAACCATTTTAAAACCAGTTTCGGACGAACGTTACCTGAATATACTCAAGATTTATACACAATTTTCCTTTTAAAATTTACATTTATGCATTGGTCATTATTTAAGTGCCTTGGTAATATTTTTGTCGTATCATTCAAATTTATTGGTACATTAACGATAGATCCCTTTATACCAATTTGTAAATCTATAGGACTAAGCTTACGAATTTGAAGGAAGGGTATTCGCGGTGAAATAATACGTTCTTCCACTTGATTCAATGGTTCATAATCGGGAAGAATAGGATAAATAAATCCATTTTTATAAGATATCTTAGGAAGCTTGTTCTTTTTAAGGTATTCAATACACGATTCACAAAATTGATTACGCACATGTGCATCGTTGAGTAAAGTTTCTCTAACACTTTTAAATTGTTGATCCTTTAAAATATTTATTTGGCGTTTATACCAGAGTCGATCACAACAATAACATCTTTCATTCATACCTTCTAGGATATCATGCTGGAATTCTTCTTTGATGTCAGCCCAAGATTTTTCAAGTTTAATACGTTTACGTTCTTGAGCTAGTTGTTCTCTATTTTCCTGATATTTTCGTTTAATTGATTCTTTTCTTTCCTGATATTTCTGTTTACTTAATTCTTTATTTTCTTGATATTTCAACATCCGCTTATTCTTTCTCTTTTCGTCATAACGTAAATTCTTTAACTTTATCGCAGCTTGACGTTTGATATCACTCCTTTCATTCATGTCTTCTTCGACATCACGATGGAATTCTTCTTCGATATCACGTTTAACACGTTTGCATTCTTGAGCTAATTGTTCTCTACTTTCCTTATATTTTCGTTTAAGTGAATCTTTTTTCCCCTTACGTTTTGTGTCCATATTGAATATACAAAGTTAATATTTTATCTTCACAACATATATTCCTTATCAGGTATAATTTTAATTTTTGATTTTCCGATTTTCTTGAACTCGAAATTTTACATTTAAAATCTATATATATAAAATAATGTTGCGAAATGTGTTTGTGTTGAACTTTCTCGGCACTGGCTGAACCGATTTGCATGCAGTTTTTTTTGTTTGAAAGGTGAAGTCTGCCTGAATGTTTTAAGCTATATGCGACATTGGTGCGTGTGCGACATTGGTGCGCGTGCGACATTGGTGCGTGTGTCGTGAGATATCAGCATTTTTGTGAGTTGTAAGAATTGATAGATAGAAAGATTGATAGATTGATTGATTGACAGATTGATAGATTGATTGATTGATATATTAAAAGATTGATAGATTGAAAGATTGACAGATTGGTAGGTTGATAGATTGAAAGATTGATAAATTAACAGATTGACAGAATGATAGATTGATGGATAAATATATTGAAAGATTGATAGATTGAGAAATTGATAGATTGACTGATTGACAGATTGATAGATTTAAAGATTGATAGATCGATAGATTGATAGATTGAAAGATTGATAGATTGATAGATTGACATATTGATAGGTTTGTTGTGAGTTACAACATTCGTGCACTCACTGTACGACCTAGCGTGAATCAAACAGCCAATCGTTTTCGCAAGAACAGCGAATAACAGACAGAAGCAAACAAAAAAAATGCAACGATCGAAGACAATGGCACAATATCGTCACCAAAGCAGAACTAGAACTGGAACGCAGAAGTAGGTCAGCGGTAATGAGAACAACGACTACGTCAGCACCAGCTATTACACGAAGTTATGGAGAAAAGCGAAATTGGGCAATAGGCGATTGCACAGCAGCAGTTCGTCATTTGCGGAAGTGTTCCAGATTTGGCGAGAAAGTGCAGCCTAAGCACTTTCTCCTTATAAAAGGGAAGAATCAACATCGACAAGGGGACTCTTGATTCAGTATTCAAAGTCTCAACTCCGATGCACGTACTCACCCAAGGGCCACGACAACGGAGCGTAGACTTAAGTGTTAGACAGGGAATTAGGGAAGCCCTTCGAGTCCATTAGGAGCTAGAGTAGGATCCGAAAATTGTAATTAAAATAATAAGTAAATTAATAAAAGGACTTAAATGAATTATCTGTGTCCTGAGTATTATTTAAAAGGGATAATTAGGTCTGGGTATTAGTCTGGAGGAGCCAGACTGATACATTCCCCTAATAATCACAACAGGTTGATAGATTGAAAAATTTATAAATTGACAGATTGACAGATTGATAGATTGATAGAATGACAGATTGATAGATTTATGGATAAATATATTGAAATATTGATAGATTGACAGATTGATAGAATGTCAGATTGATAGATTTATGGATAGATGTATTGAAATATTGATTGATTGACAGATTGATAGGTTGAAAGATTGATGATAGAAGGATAGATAGATGGATAGATGAATAGAGAGATGGATAGATAGATAACACCTATTCCCTAAATTAGATGGGGGAATAATTTTACCGAGATTGCACTGCAGCCGGTATCAAGGTTATTTAAAATGAAAGGGCAGCAAAGCAGGCTTTTCGGTGGTGCTGTACTGCTGCTGTCCTGTGATTTTAGACAGACATTGCCCGTTATTCCCAGCGCTACATATGCAGATGAAATCAACGCGTGTACAAAACAATCACTTCTATGGCGAAATGAATGTCAGTACATTATGTTTTAACACAAATATACGTGTTCAACTGCAAAACGATCCATTGGAACTATCATTCTCCGAGCAATTGCTCCACATTGGAAATGGAACAATACCATTGCATGGGGACACACGATGCATCAAATTGCCAGGAAATTTCTGCAACATGGTAAATGCGAAAAATGCTTTGGTTGAAAGCAAATTTCCAGATTTAAAAGCTAATTATCTTAATCATGCGTGGCTTCGTGAACGAGCTATTTTAGCTGCAAAAAATATCGATGTTGACGCCATTAACTTTAAAATACAACAGTCATTGCCCGGCAATGAGATATTGTTCAAATCAATCGACGCTGTTACCAATCCTGACGAAGCAGTAAACTATCCTGTTGAATTTTTGAATTCGCTGGAATTACCAGGAATGCCACCACATAACTTACGATTAACACTGGTTCACCTATCATTTTGCTTCGGAATTTAAATGCACCTAAGCTATGCAACGGTACACGATTAGTCACAACAAAAATAATGGGCAATGTTCTTCAAGCTACAATTTTGAACGGAAAATTTGAAGATCGTCTTCCGATGGCACGCTGTCAAAGTAGCCGTTGGTTTACTTTTTGTGCGGTGGATAGATGGATAGTTAGATGGATAGATGGATGACAACTATTCCCCAAATTAGATAGGGGAATAATTTTACCGCTGCAGTCGGTATCTGGTTATTTAAAATGAAAAAGCAGCAAAGTAGGCTTGGGCAAAAAATACGAATTCACCAAGCTATTTAAAATTTTAATGTAACAAACTTTCAAATCATAAAAAAAAATTTATTTTTATTTAAATCGGGAGTAAGCGCATTTCAGTGAATATTAAGTCTATTATATTCACAGTTAAGTACATAAAACAATGCCACGTTTCCGTGGGAGAGGAGGAATTATTGGTCGATAGTAGTTTAAGTAAAAGTTTATAGCATAATGTTTAAATTTCACACAAAGAATGAATAAAAACCTAGAGTATTTAAAAACATACTACTTTACCACTTTTACTACTTTTTCCCAATATCAACCTGTAGCGGGAGAGGAAACGAGCGCGGGTCATACGAAGCTGGCGCGAAGGCTCGCGGAGCGAGCCTTGGTGCCAGCTAGTTTTATTATAAATGACAATTCGTCAAATCGTATTTTCAAAAATTGAATTTCCCATTATCACATAAAAAATCGAACATTTTATATTTGGACTACTACAAAAATCAAAATTTTTAATGTGAGGGTTATTGAATATTGCATAATCAAAAATTATAATTTCACAATTTTAGAATCTTATATATAAAAGGCAATAGTTGATTGTGTGTTTGTTTTGAGTTATCGATTTATCGATTTTTGAGTTATCGATTTATCGATTTTTGAGTTATCGATTTATCGATTTTTGAGTTATCGATTTATCGATTTTTGTGTTATCGATTTATCGATGTTTGAGTTATTGTTAGTTATCGATTTATCGATTTTTGAGCTATCAATTTTCTATGACGTCATCAAAAAGTCGGAAAAAAAAGGGGGTAGACAATATGCTCATTTTAATCGCAAAAAAGTTGAAATCTAAGGTTAAAAAGAATTTTTACCAAGAAAAAATTTAAACACAAAAAGAAAAAAAAACTTCTAAATTTGAAACAACGACTCCTTTTGAGTGCCCGAACTCCAGGATTAGTCTTTTGCGGGCTATATAACAAATTGTAAGCAGTGAAGTGTTAGTGTGTCGTAGCCAAATAATCGGTGCAATTTTTTTTCTCCCTTCTAGCTGCAATAAAACGGAACGGAAGTTTCATTCCGCGATAGCCCTATTGCCTGGGCCGCGTACTTGCGCCCAGGCCCAAACCTTTTGTGAACGGATTAGGTTCCTCCACGTGTTATGAATTTGGTTATGGGAATTCGAATGAGCACAGGCGGCCATACGCTCATCCCATTAGTGCGAAAAATAACAAAATCTTAATGATATATATATAAAGAAAGCCGACATCGGTTCTTTTGCATTATTTTGCTTTAAAATTCCTAAAACTTTACATTTGTGATCTATCTGCTTAGCCTCTATAAAATCTTGGTTGTAAAAAGAATAACTGTTCATCTGGCAAAGACAAAAAAAGAAGATATTTTTATTAATTTTTTTGGGATCATCAAGAAGTATTTTTCTAAAAGGTAAAAGCCAAAACCGGGAAAATATTAATTACAGCTTTAAAGGTCGAGCAAAACCTGCATAGAAACCACCATGTGTGCAGTATAAAACTACAGTGTCTCCTGCTGCAGCTACTCCCAGTGAAGGCCTTCATCGCGAGAGCATCAGTGGATCCTGTCGGCGTTTAATGTATGTACATAATTCATGATATACTTTTACTACTTTCTTTGAACAATTCATGTGGTCCATAAAAAAAAAAAAAAAAAAAAAAGCTCCCACTTTTATTTTTATGTCCATAGATATGGTATTGTTCGCGAATCGCATAAGTCACATTTTGAATTCTCTTTAAAATCTCATTCTTACATATTACCTAAATGAAACAATTACTCTTTATTTGGGCCTAAGAACAACAAAGAGGTACAAAATAATATAAAGAAATAAGAAAGAATGCCACGGCTCTTTTTAAAAGTACCCGCAAAACAAAATATTAGTATATTTAAATAATTAGTCCGACACGCTAAACAACACTCATACAAAATATTATTACGCTTAGTACAATTGCTCTTAAATACACCTATACAAAAATGTTAGTAGGCTAATTCAATATAATTATATATTTTAGTAAAAGAAATATGGAAAATTAAACGAATAAGATTATGATCTGAAATATAAAGGCGTCGCGTATTTAATTGGGGATTTAAATAACATCTACGAATCCAAGGTAGGGTTCCGCTAGGCGTAGCCATAGTAACTAGGTGCTACGATCGGTTTTCACTATTTCCTCACATAAGCGAATCAATAGATCGGTTTATTTTCTTTAAGAATACACTTTATATTAGTGATGAACATACAGATTTACCGTGTGCAGTTTCTGTTTGACAGCCTATCTTAATCTTGAAGCTATTTTCTTACGTTGCCGGTAAACGAGCCCACTAGACTGAAGCAGCCGGAATCTGCCATTGCACACGGCGCAGCTTAAGAAAATAATAAATCAATTCCATCTATTTTTAAAATTCAATGGACAGGCGAAACATAACAGAATGGCGCCCAACAACGTGAGGCCCGAATAAGGGTTTCGCAAGGAATTCTTTTTTTTTTAACATCTTGGCTCGAACATAAAATCCCAATTTATCATACGGTTGACTTTAAATATTTTTCAAATTTCTCTTAGCTTCTTGCATGATAGAAAGTGGACTTGCGATTTATCTACAGCTAAATGCTTAATAAATTGACCCTTTATAAAGTGCTTGAGCATTAAAATGTTTTGTTGAAATAAAAAGATTTAGTATCGGAACTGGTATAAATAAGGCTCAATGCGTGTTTATACTACCTGATAAAATTTTTAAATTTTCGTTAAACTTCAATTTGTTTAAATAATATGTTTACGATATGTTTCGGAATCTTTTAACTAGCGATTTTTATATCAGGTTAACTGCCAAACATATAAGGACCAACTAAAATTAATAATTAAACATCGCTTATTTGACGCTGAAGTGAAAACTAATTGCTTAGAACGCACCCTTTAGAGAGTAAGATCATTAATCAAGTTTCATATATACATCAAAAAGTAGAAACCTTACCTATATTTATATGTATAAAAATATATATATTCATAAAACAACATACATTTTTTTATTGACTACGTCTTTTTTGGCTAAATACATTCTTTTAATATGTCTCTTCATCATAGTAATGAAAATCTGCCCGTTCCATCCCAGAACTTGTGCACTATTTGCAGGGAATCATTCGCAGATAGTGAAAACATTTTTAAGACTGCGTGCCATCACCAATTTCATAAAGAATGCTTTCTTAATTGGTTGAAAAGAAATCTTTCGTGTCCGCAATGCAGACCGCCTTGTCATAGTAGAGATTTCAAATGCCCGCCAAATAACAATAATAGACCACAGACAAGATCCCAAAGTGTGCAGCTATCTCCGCCACATCAACGCCCTCAAAACAATCTAGAAAGTTCAGTTCAACCATCAACGTCTCAAGCTGCTAGAGAGGCTAGTCAACAAAATCCTAGTCTAGAACAAATTGCGAATCCAGAAGAAACTAGAGTTAGAAATGTCGTTAGTGCTATTCTAACAGCAAGACAGGCCACTTTTGTAGAAAGCTTGGAGCAAAGGGTGGAACAATTGGTTTCAAATTCCCTCGAAAATTCCCTAAGGCCTATAATTGAAAGACTCACAGTAGCTTTCCAATCTCAAAATTTGAATTTTCCACAGCAAAATCAGACAAATTTTTGGCCACAGGACCTCCCAAATTTTCCTTCACAACATAATAGTCCAAATTTTTATCAGAACCGAACCGAGACAAACCGTCTAAGCAACGTTTCATCGGTGACAAAGGCAAAGTTGCTCAAATTATATCCAATTGGGATATTAAATTTGATGGAACTAACAAATTATCGGTTGAGGGTTTCATATATTGTATTGAGAGTCAGGTGATTGACACTCTTGGAGGAAATTTCAATTTGATATGTGAACATGTACAAAGTTTGTTTACAAATGAAGCGCGTGATTGGTATTGGCGCTTGTACTATACATTTTTGTTGAACTAGGTTAATGAAAATTGGATAATTTCCAAAGTTGCGTTCAAAGGGTCGAACACAGATTATCAAACCAATCATGCCTTGAATGAGTGCGTGGCGCACGTGCTGGTCCGCCATTGCTGGCTAGTTCGGGAGAAATGGGCGGGGATCTTGCATCATTCAAAACAAAACTTGCTTATTGAAAGAAAAAAAAAATCACGTGCGGCTTCTGTAGTTTAATATGACAAAAAAAATTGTTTGATTCGGGTACACTATAAAAATTTTGATACCACTTCCTTGGAAACCTAGATGTTATTGGCCCCTGCCGGTCTATACCACTCCCTACCTAAAGTTTCTCTAGGCATATTGTGAGAAACACCCATTCGTCTCCCTTATACTGCCTTGCCCAAGTTTAAATAAAACCAATTAGTTCATGTTAACAAAAAAAACAATCTTCATGATTTTATTTCATTCTATAGCTTATTAAAGTTAATTTATAAGGAAGTTAAACTATTGATACATAAGTATTGATAAAAAAAAACTATGAATTCAAAAACAAAGTTACAATGCTTTCTTATATTCGAGGGTTTTGTTTTTCTTTCTTTTTTTTTTTTTTTTTAAACCAAAACAAAATTTCCAATATTCGCCAACAATGGTTATATATAAAAAAAATCAATTAATTTACGTAAGTGTGACCACTGTGCAAAGTTTGTTACGCTACAGACAGTTTAATTTGTCTTGTTTCTTCACCGCAACAAAATTCAATAAATTCAATTCTCGTGTTTAAACATAAACATGTATATATGAAAAAATAGCAACAAATATAAAAAAACGCAATTTGGAAAAAAATAGAAAAATAAACTTCGTATATATACATATAAATATATATATATAATATTTATATATATATATATATATATATATATTTCTTCACTTACACTTAACATTCATTTCGTTGGTTGACAGCGATTATCCAGCTTCACGACGAAAGGCCTTTCTCGTTGCTTTGATGACGAGCTGCACCAAAAAAAACATTTTTTATTTGGTTTCTTTCCTTTTTTTTTCCTTTCTGTTAGTTACTCAGTACTTAAACTATTCTTTGAATATACTGCGAAACTTATTTTAGAGACACTGGTTTGATTTTAACCACTGAGGAATACACCTCTATACATATATATGTGAATATATATTTACATATATTTGAGGGTTTTTGTTTTTCTTTTTTCCTTTTTGTTAGTTGTCGTTATTTTAAATTTAACGGAAAATATGTCATTTACGGATGAAATTCACGTGGACGACATGGCAACCACGTTTCACAAAGACGAAGTATCCCGGTTTTCTAAGCTGGAGAGGACGGAATCGGGATTCTTGTTTTATGCCTCTTCTTCTTAGTTTTAGGCTAGACTTTTTTCCGGATATATTAACTCCCCAATAAAATAACTCCGAATCTCGTGATTTATGAATTATAAAGTCCGTTTCGTTTTTCTAAATTCAACGATTTGCCGGCAATTTTTATTAAGTCAACTTCTATTGATTGCTAACTTTTGACTCTCTTGACTGTACGAATTATCGCCTTCTCTACCCTTCTGAGAAACATCGGATCATCTTTTTGCGCGATCCTTTTTGGTCATTTTCCATTGCACACTCATGCCACTGCATTACATAAGCCCTGACTCCGTATGTCATCTATGCGAGGGAATCGAGTGTAAAGCTTAACTGCACACGCACAAAAAGGACAGAAGACAGTATAAGACTTAATGCATAAAAAAATTATTACTATTATTATTTTTATTTTTTTTTTTATATAGTTAACGCACCATGGGACGGGCTACGTAAAATTGCTCTAACATCCTACAAATTACACTGGTACGCAAAGAAAATTTTTGTTTTATTTATTTATTATTATTATTATTTTTTTTTTTTGTTGTTTTAATCTAAAAAAAAATCATTACACGCTATAGACGTTCGGTCGATAGGATAACATGGCCAGCTCTATGTGATGCTTTAAGGGTTAATTTTGCGGACGTGCGATCAGATACTGATATCAAAGAATCTATGAGGGCCAGAAAGCAAGGTTCAGTAGAATCGTTTGATGATTATAAGAATGCAATTTTGAAAATTTCCGAAAATTTAGCCAATCCTATGCCAGAAACCGAGTTAGTAGAAATTCTGCAGCGAGGACTTAGACCCAGAATTTGGCAATAACTTCTCTTCCTCCCGATAAGATCAATGGCAGAATTGAGAGCCTTCTGTCTTAAGGGCGAAAGTTTCTTTAACGAATATAGCAAAGCGAGTGCACCGCAAGTGCCAAATAAACCGAGCTGCTCACAAATGACTAGAAGGCAAATAAATAGTATAGCGGAAGATCCTGTGGATGTTGAGGCTGAACCAGAAGTAGAGGTCTCTGAAATACGTCAGCGGAATTTACCGTTTATTTGCTGGAACTGTCGTCAAGAAGGTCATAAGTATTATGATTGCTTAGAAGAGAGGTCTGTTTTCTGCTACGGTTGTGGAGCGCAAAATATATATAAGCCCAACTGTAGAACGTGTTCGGCAAACAAGAACCCGAGCGAAAGCAAGAGACCGAGCTTTCGCAAGGACTAACAGAAAGATTTAGCGAAAACCCAATCAAAACTTGTTTCGTAACTCCTCAATTCCATAATATAATCCCTTACAATGAACGTCTTAAAATATACTTAGAGAAAAGAAATGAAATTTTCAATCAACATGTAAATGAAGGTAAAAGAAAAAGAATCAACAGAAATTCTAAGCGTATAAAAAATTTCTGGTTGAAAGTTTCGTCAGTTTAAAAAAAATTTGAAAATATCCTTAGCCGCGATTCAAAATCAAAAGACAGATTTACGTCCCTATACCCAAATTTCCATTAATAATCAGAAATATCTTGGACTTCTGGATAGCGGAGCACAAGTCTCATGTATCGGTAATGAATTTGCATTAAAAATATCAGAAGATCCTTGTTTCAAAAATCGTTCTATAACAGTGTGCACTGCAGATGGACGCAAACAAAGTGTACTTCGTACAGCCAAGTTGTGAGTTCAATTTCAAGATAAAAATCACAGTATTGAAATTTACGTTGTACCCAGTATTCAACATGACGTTATCCTAGGCATAGATTTTTGGAAAAGGTTTGAAATAGCTCCTTACATCGTAGGAAGCATAGAAGTAAGTGAAGAGCCGAATTCCCTACCGTTAACCCTGGAACAGAAAGGCATCCTAGAGAAAGTGAAAAAATTATTTCCCGCTTTTGAAAAAGAAGGCTTAGGAAAAACAGCTCTGCTGGAGCATAAAATAGAATTGTCAAAGGATGCACGTCCAGTTAAGCAACGCTATTTCCCTATATCCCTAGCAGTTGAACAGCTCGTGCGTAGGGAAATAGATGAAATGTTAAAGCAAAATGTGATCGAAGAAGCCAATAGTTCCCCATGGTCAAGTCCGGTGGTTCTAGTGAAAAAACCCAATTAAGTCAGTCTGTGTCTGGATTCGCGCGTAGTCAACAGCATGACTATTAAAGACGCATATCCGTTGCCACATATTGAAGGAATCTTGAGCCGCTTGCCTAAAGCCACTTTTATCACCTTGTTAGATGTTCGACGAACCTTTTGGCAGATTCCTTTAGAAGAAAACTCACGAGACCTTACTTGTTTTACCGTGCCAAATAAGCCATTGAACCGATACTGTGTGATGCCATTTGGCTTATGTAATGCTCCACAAGCATTATGTAGGCTGATGGATCGGGTTATTCCGCCCAAATTGAAATCAGAAGTATTTGTATACCTTTATGACCTCCTGATAATATCCGAAACCTTTGAAAAACACATGGCTGTGTTAAAAGAAGTTGCAAGCCAACTGAGGCAAGCTAACTTGACCATAAATGTAAGAAAAAGTAAATTTTGCATAGCAGAGGTCCCTTATCTTGGATATATCGTAGGGCATGGTACATTGCGAACCGACCCAGATAAAGTATCCGCTGTCAAAGACTATCCAGTACCGAAAACCGTGAAACAATTAAAAAGATTCCTCGGCATGGCCGGCTGGTATCGCAGCTTTGTTGCAAATTATGCTACTGTCACAACTCCACTTACCAACCTTTTGAAAAAAAGCAAAGAGTTTAGGTGGAATGAGCACGCCCAAATTGCGTTCGACATACTCAAAGAAACGCTTATTTCTGCCCCTGTACTAGCTAGTCCAAATTATACAAAGCCATTTATAATTCAATGCGACGCCAGCAAGTTAGGAGTAGGCGCAGTACTCACGCAAGAAAACGAGGAGGGTGTTGAGGTGCCAATTGCATATTTTTCGCACAAATTGAATAAAAGCCAAAGCAATTATAGCGTCACGGAACTGGAGTGTTTAGCCGCCGTGCTCTGCTTGAAAAAATTTCGAGCCTACGTAGAAGGCCAGGACTTTAAAATTGTGACAGACCATGCCAGTCTAAAATGGCTTATGCAGCAATCAGGAGCTATCTGAAATTGACATTTTTCCTATAATTGATCTAACTTCTCCCGAATTCCACTCTAAAGAGTATCAAGAGCTTATATCCAACGTCACCAGAAATGCAAATCGCTTGCCTGACGTTCAGATAGTTGAAGGGAAAATATATAAGCGCGTTCAACATTCAAACGGAAATTCAGTGAGAGCGGCCTCCATCTGGAAATTATGGATTCCGGTCACCCTAACCAAATCCGTTATCCAAATGGCGCATTGTCCACCTAATAAATGCCATGGCGGAATTGGGAAAACGTTGGAAAGATTAAGACGGAACTTATATTGGCCTAATATTGTAACAGATGTTAAAGACTTCATTGCTAGTTGCGAAGTCTGTCATCAAAATAAAGCTCCCAATTCAAGTTTTCGCGCTCCTATGAAAGCGCATTTTACAGTAGATAGACCCTTCCAGATGCTCTATTTAGACTGTTTAGGTCCATACCCGAGATCTAAATCCAATAATATCGGAATTCTTTACAGCGCTATACAGTCCGCAAGCAAACGCTAGCGAGCGAGTAAATCGTTCTATCATTACTGGAATAAGATCCTATCTTCTAAAAGATCAAACGGAATGGGATAAGCGCTTGGCTGAAATAGCAGAATCACTGAGAAGCTCATATCACCAAACCATTGCATGTACACTAGGGGTGGCATAGTGCACGACTTTTCGATTTCGATACGCTGTAACCTCTTATTTTGTGAGGTTTGGTATAAAAATGCATGAGCCAAAAAATGGGGAGGGTGGGGTGTCGGCAAATGGCTCCTCATCGGGGTCAAAGATGGTTTAAAACGAGAAAAAATCCATGAAAAGCTGTATAACTGTCCCAGAGTCGCTCCTAGAGGGGTTAAATATAACACCGACCCCCATTATTTTTCGCCTCCAATTATTTTCTCTGAACAAATATGCCACCTATCTCTCCTCCTTAAGGGGGCTCCCATACAAAAAAAATATTTTTATAAATTTTCCCCCCACCGTCGTAACTAGCCCCAGAGTGCGCCTAGAGGAGTTAAATGTATGACCGACCCCCATCAACTTTGTCCCCTTAACATTTTTGTCCTAAATACTGACACCCTATCTCCCCTCCTTAGGGGGTCACCCATACAAAATACCTTAATTTTATCACAATTTCATACAAAATGGCTGTCACTACAGTCAAACCTCTCCTAGGGGGATGATATATATGACCGACCCCCATTAATTTTTTACCCCAAATATTTTGTTCAAACATACCTACCCTCTATCTCCCCTCCTTAGGGGGGTCCCCATACAAAAAGAGGCTTAAATTAAAGAAAAATGCCTCACGAACTTCAATCTATAATATAGATGCCGTAGGAACAAGACCGAGCATGTTCAGTATGCTGAGGAAGAATTTCAGAAATTGTTTTAAAACGCTGAGAAGCAAGCTTTATCAAGCGGACTTGTTTTGCAATTAGTTTTTTGCTGTTTTAGTTTTTATGAAACACACTTATAGAAATTTTCAAAAAAAAAAATTTTTTTTATCGAAAAATAAATATTTTAAAATTAAATAATGAAAAAAAACTTGCAAATTTGGCGGGAAATGTCTTTTTTTCCAAAAAAAAAAACCCATTAACAAAAATTTAAAATATGTTTATAAAAAAACCATAGGTAATTGAAAAAAAAATTCTCAGCCGAGCCGGGTATCAAACATCGACCTCCGCGTTGCTGAGCGTTCTTAACCCTTCGGCTAACTATCCTTTGGTGATGCAATGATCAGAATGCGAACTTAGAGCAGGCAATACAATTTTTTTTTCTTCTTCGTAATCAAAGCACAAACTGTAAAGGAAATCGTCAAACTCACTCTCCGTAATATCCTTTCAACTAGACATGGCCTGGTTAAAAAGGATCTAATCCCGCTGCAATCACCTTTCGTACGACAAACTGCCGTCATTTTAACTAGTGACATTAGTACCATACCGGGTCTAGTGACTTTTTGAAATTTACCCCAAACGTTATGCAGGGCTTATCAGAGGCAAATGCGGAGAACAAAAATGTCTGTTATTGAAAAATCAAAAAACTCCGACTGACGGCCATGTAGTCAAAGTTGTAACTACTTTATCGAAACACGAAAATAGGATACTTAAGTGATGAGGAATTGTGAATAGATTTGTTTTGTTTTTGTTTTGAACAAAGAAATAATTAAAAGTTATAATTACACAATGCTACAGCGTTTCTGCCCTTTTTTTCTATTGGTTATCTTATGTTAGCTTAGGGCTCCCTCATTTCAAAAAGGTCAATGGTTTGGAAGCAGATTGTCCTTATACAGTGGTGTTAAGGCACTTAAAATATGCGTACGGTCTTCACCTTTCCGTATTAGGTCTATCTGGTTGGCTTTTTTATACGGTAATTGAGTTATGGCCCGAAATAATGGCGAAAAGTTGAGAAAATTAACTTTTTTCACATTTTGGGCCATATCTCGAAAACGCCACTTGAATTCATCAAACCAATTGACGTTTTTGGAATGAAGGAGCCCTCAGCTAACATTAAATAACCAAAAGAAAAAAGGGCATGAAAAAAAATTGTTTTTTAGCATTGTGTTATTATTATATGTATTAAATGCACTGGAAAAAAGTTCAGTTGTGAGAAGGAAGTTGTCAATGACAGCATAATATTAAAACCGTCAGTTAAATACATTGTGGTGAAAATTAACGGCATTGGCATTAAGAGTAAATACTTTTAGACCATACCCTGGAGTGATCCAATTTTCAACAGGGATTCTTCTCGTTTCTACTCACGCCTTTGTGCTATGTGCTTTGCCGCAACATGCACTGCATGAAATGAAAATCTTAATTTAACAGGAAACATTTCGAGCAATTGCGTGTAGCGTTTACTAGTGCAATTACATTCTACAATTGTGCTGACAACTGGTATTTCTGATAATCGTCACCGTAATTGCAATAGAAAATCCTACAAACATAACAGCAACACGCAGCCTAGGAATTTTCGCGATTTCTATAACAGCGTAACTATATCTTTTTATACCCGACAAACAATGTGTCGAGGGTATATGGCGTTTGTGTGGTTGTGTGTAACACCCAGAACCAGTCGAGATAGGCCATACAAATTCGATTAAGCCACGTCCGTCTTTCTGTGCGTCTGTCTGCCCGTCTGCCTCCCGTCTGTCCGTCCGTTTGTATATAGTTTTCTTATCGAAGGAGTTGAGTTACCTTTTGTATTTTTTGTACGTAATTTTGTATGCGTACCACAGGCACATGAGTAAAAACAAGTTCGAGGATGCACTCGATCAGACCATTTTTTGGGGTTCCTCCAGTACTCCGGTCTGTTACGCAGAAAGGCGTTTTTCGAAAAATGTCTAGTACACCCGAAATTGAAATAGGACTAGGGTCTGTCACAAAAATCCCAAAACTGCCTCAAAATTTGACATATTCGCAATATTAACAAAACTCGGTATATGGAGCCCCTTATGTCCTTTAGAACCTTTGAATATTTTTTCTTAATGGTTCGTTTTTGGGCGTGGTTTAAAATTATTTAAACATGTGTGTCTGTATTGGGTATTTTATTGTCAGGTTCGCCTGACTTTAGCACCCTTACTTTTTTTTAAATAAAATATTTAACTCGTACTGTAGTCCCGCCGTCGTCTCTTCTCGCCCTCTCTCGTCACGTCTTGACTCGTCCCCTCATTTCCTTAATTTTCTCTTTTATTCTGTTGACAACACTTGCTGAACCTTTTTACATCCCTAACCTAGAACAACACTGACGTACGAATTCGTCGATGTAAAGTCAGTCGAACTTTAGCCGCCGTCGAGGAAAGACAAACACCAAATTTTCAACACACGCCAAACGTCATACCACACCACACGCCAAACGTCACACACAATAGTGAAGTGAAATTTAACGCCATTTTTGTACAATTATAACTATATATATTCATTAAAATTCAAATTCAAATTTAAAAGTTCGGTTCTAATTATTTTGTCCGTTATTGACTGTCGCCGACAATAAGTTTGAAAATTTGTTTGTCTTTTCCTCAAAAATACTGAGTATCGTGTTTGAAAAAAATTAAACGACGCCATATTGTGACGCTTGAAAAGTAAGCGTTGTAAAAAACACAATAGTTTCGTTTCATTGCCGTAAACGATTCTATTGGACGCCAAAATGCCAATTCTTCGCAGTGAGAAGAAAATGAGTCAGAGCGCTGGTAATCTTGAGCAGCAATCTGAGGAAGAAGACGCCGCTTGTGGAGGTGGCGCCATAGTTGCCGATCTTGCCCTGGATCACCAAACGCCGCTTTCATCGAACGTTCAAATGTCGTCGCTTATGGGAAGAATAAACCAACTTGTTGATTCGGTCGCTTCAATACAAGCCGAAAATCGCCGAGAAATAAAAGCATTGCGTGCCGAAATTGGTCTTCAAACTTCGACGTCGCATGCAAAGCCAGCAGAGATTAAGACGCCAGCAGAATATAATTCGCTTCCCGCCAATAGCTCATCATTTGCCGCCGAAAACGCGAACAGTAAGAATTTACAATTGCAACCCTGCAATGAAGACATCGATGACAACGCATTAGGAGCCAAGAATTGCTCACAGCCAAATATCGATAATTTGCCAGCTGATCCGTCCGATAACTTTCGAACCGCATCACAACAGCAGCAAATAAACAGATTTCGACAATTAGAAGAAGTGTCGATTAAATTGTATCCATTGCCACAATTCAATGGAAAACCGGAAGAGTGGCCAGCATTTTATGCAAATTACTGCGACTCAACTGCTGAATTTGCTTATAGCAACCGACAAAACCTTATGCGTTTGCAAAAGTCACTACAAGGAGCTGCTCGCCAGTGTGTTTCATCGCTCTTAATATTTCCGGATGACGTCGAGACAGCTATAGCCGAACTGAAGTTCAATTATGGGCGCCCTGAGCTGCTTATACGCTCACAACTGGAAAGTATCTCTCAAATACCGCAAATAACAGAAAATAAATTGGAAGGTGTTTTTCAGTTTCAAATCGTGTTCGCAATATGGTGGCACTATTGAAATCAGCCAAGTCGGAACATCATATCAACAATCCGACTCTTTTAGAACAACTTGTTAGTAAGTTGCCTGCATCGAAACAGTATGAGTGGGCAAGCTACGTAATCAATGCCGCTGAGTATCCAAGCATTGAAGATTTTTCTGACTGGATAAGCCATATTGCCAGAGTGACCAGCTTGGCCGACATCTGCCGCTAAACTTTCAGACGCTAAACCACGTTCACAGCCACCAAATAATCAACAGAACAAACGCTTTCTTCACGCCGTTACAACTGACGAAAAACAACAACAACAAAAGGCCAGCTGTGCTGTTTGTAAACAACAACATCACGTTTCTGAATGCAAGCAATTCAAAAATTTAAATTGTAACGAGAGGTGGGAAATTGTTAAGAAACAGCGTTTTTGTTTTGCATGCTTGCGAAAGGGACACAACATTGCTTCCTGTCAAAGCAAAAAAGAGTGCGCAATGGACGGATGCAAGAAAATGCATCATGATTTACTTCATTCGCAAATTAATGTGAATGAGCAGCCATCAACGGAACATATTTGTAACGTACAACAACATAGAGGACAACAATTATTTAAAGTCATTCCTGTTACATTGTCCGGACCAGCAGGCAGTGTAATGGGGTATGCAATGCTAGACGATGGATCGTCAGTCTCACTATTGGAAGCCGACGTAGCTAAGAAATTGGGATTGAAAGGTCAGGACGCACCTTTGACGTTACAATGGTACAATCGTAAAACAACTAACGAAAGATCAAAACGCGTTAGCTTGGAGATCAAGGGACAACAAAATGGAGCCGAATCTTATGCCATCAAAAATGTACGTACAGTGCAGGATCTGGACTTACCTGTACAATCGTTTTGCCGTGAAAACTACGAACACCTTAAGTCACAGCCAATAGCCAATTATGTAAACGTCAAGCCATGTATTTTGATCGGGCTTGACAACTGCGTGCTCGGAGTTGCTGTCAAAACACTGGAATTGGGTCCGGAATCACCAGTAGCCGCATTTACCAAACTTGGCTGGGTAGCTTATGGCCCAGTAAATGGTAAATATACAAGCACCGCAAGAATTTTTCATGTAAGTGAGGAAATAAAATATTCCGATTTGCACCAACTTGTTCACGACTATTTTTCAATTGAGAATTTTGGAGTACGTAATTCTGATGTAGTTCTTGATACGGAAGAAAATAAACGGGCTCGCACAATACTAGAAGAGTCTACCAAATTCATTGGTGATCGATACGAAACTGGTCTGTTGTGGCGACAGGACAATATTCATTTTCCTGATAGCTACGACACCGCAAAGAAACGCCTGCTCACTGTTGAACGAAAAATGGAAAGGGACAGTGCATATGCAGCAAGCTATACAGCTGAAATTGAGAAATACATATCAAAGGGTTATGCCAAATCAATGCAATTAAAGTCTCCGTGTGCTCGAGGTCCAAGAACTTGGTATTTGCCACATTTTGGTGTCGTAAATCCAAATAAGCCAAACAAACTTCGTGTAGTATTTGACGCCGCTGCCACAACTTCAAATGTTTCACTCAATTCTAAATTGCTGAAGGGACCAGAGCATGCACAGCCGCTCATCAACATTTTGCATCGTTTTCGCTTGGGAAAATATGCAGTAGCCGGTGACATCCAAGAAATGTTCTGCCAAGTTCGTATTAAAGCTGAAGATCAGGATGCTCAAAGGTTTCTTTGGCGCGACGGCGACATAAATGGTCCTATTAAGGAGTACGTTATGCAGTCAATGATATTTGGAGCTACTTGCTCGCCTTGCTGCGCAGAACATATAAAGAACATCAATGCAGAAAAGTTTTCGCATTACATGCCAGCTGGAGCCAAGGCCATCATTGGGAGTTCTTACGTGGATGACCTCGTGGTTAGCTTTAATGATGAGAATGAAGCCTTAAAAGTAGTATCTGAAGCCATAACCATCAACGCTGCTGCTGGATTCCATCTACGCAATTTCGTCAGTAATTCATCTGCCGTCGAGTCAAGTCTGAACCCAGAGCCTGCAGATCCAAATCATCAAAGGAAAGTGAATTTGGAATGCCAAAGCGGAGCTGAGAAGATTCTAGGCCTTTTTTTGGAAAAAGTCAAAGATACGTTGGAGTTCGAATTTAAGTTCCATAAAGTGCCCGCAGATATCCTGTCATCGCGACGTGTGCCAACAAAAAGGGAAATGTTGTCAGTCATAATGTCGATATTTGATCCATTGGGTTTACTGGCAAACCACACAATAACCGCCAAACTTTTGATGCAGTGCGCATGGAAACGTCAAATGGACTGGAACGATGAGCTTCCATCAGATATAGCTGAATTGTGGAACGGATGGTGGAAAGCTTCCAACAAGTAAAGAGCTTTTCCGTGCCTCGATGCTTATCAACGATCTTGCCTAACGCCAGCAATACACAACTTCATGTATTCGTTGACGCTAGCACAAGAGCATATGCCGCAGTCGCCTACTTGCGAGTGTCGCAAGGCGAATTGGTCGAAGTCAGCCTGGTATCAGCCAAAACCAGATGTGCCCCAATGCGAAGCATAACAATACCTCGGATGGAACTTCAAGCCGCTCTTTTGGGATCGCGTCTGAGTCAGGCGTTGATTCAAGGACTACAAATAAATATCAACACGTTTATTTTTGGAGTGATTCGAAAACGGTGATACATTGGATTCGTTCACCCACTGCTGAGTATAAGCAATTTGTTGCTTGCCGGATTGCTGAAATACTATCGAGCACATCGCCGCAGCAATGGCGCTGGCTACCCACTGCCGAAAATATCGCAGACGACGCCACCAGAGCCAAACTATCAAAAACATTTGTTTTAAAGCCACAATGGATAAATGGGCCTGACTTCTTGCGACAGGATGAATCCGCATGGTCCGATGATATTCTGTGCAATCACCCGATTGACGATGATGCCGAGAAGCTACCCAAAAGATTATTACACGTGGCGGAAGGTGAGTGCCTTTTGACATATACTAATTTTTCATCATTTTTGAAGCTCACTGGAACAACCGCCTGGGTTCTTCGGTTTGTCACGCGCTGTAAGTCTTCAGCGGCTATTCGCAAACACAAAGAAAAGAAGGGTCTGTCTGCACTGCCTAAGATGACCGTTTGCGCGATTAATAAGTTGCCTCCATTATCAGTAAAGGAACTCAAACAGGCTGAGCACTTTATAATTCGATGCGTTCAACACGAATCTTTTGCCGACGATATTCGCAGCCTGAAGGATGAAACACGTTTGCCAAAGTCGAGTAATATTTATTCGCTGACGCCATACCTAGATGAAGACAACTTACTTCATGTTGGAGGAAGGATAAATAGTGCTATATGCCTTTCATATGAAGCTAGATCCCCGCTTATTCTACCCCGACGTCATTATGTATCGCACTTAATAATGCGACATTATCATACCAAAAGACATCATCAAAACGACCTGTTGGTGATCAATGAGATGCGCCAAAAGTTCTGGGCTCTGAACGCTCGTGCACTGCTAAAAGAGGTAAAAAGAAACTGTAACCAATGCATCATCGCCAAAGCTAAGCCAACTGTACCATTGATGGGCCAGCTACCCCCTGACCGACTAACTCCGTATGTGCGACCTTTCACGTATACCGGTGTCGACTACTGCGGGCCGTTTCTCGTCGCTATTGGCCGCCGCCGTGAGAAACGTTGGGTAGCACTGTTTACTTGCCTAATACACGCGCTGTTCATCTGAAGTATCCACCGACTTGTCTACAGATGCCTTTATAGTCTGCTTACGTAATTTTATAAATCGCCGTGGCAGCCCTGTCGTATCAGAAGTGATAACGGCACTAACTTCGTGGGAGCCAAAAGAGAGCTTGCTAAAAATGGTCATTTGTTCGATTTCAATGAAATTGGAGGATTTCTAGCTAGAAACGAGATCGAATGGATCTACAACTGTCCAGCTAATCCAAGTGCCGGAGGCTGCTGGGAGCGCCTAGTCCAATGTGTAAAGAAACTTCTCGTCCGAACATTGCATGAAGAAGCCCCAAGATTAGAAACCTTTATCAGCGTCTTGATAGAGGCTGAAAATATTATTAACAGCCGCCCGTTAACCGACATACCCGTTGAAACTGATCAGGAGGAACCTTTGACACCTAACCACTTTTTAAATGGATGCCTCAATTCCACTCAAACACCTCATCCAGAAGCGAGCCGAGTTTGCCTACGGAAGCAGTGGTTATTGGCGCAAAATTTAAAAGATCGCATTTGGAAACGATGGGTACTTGAGTACCTGCCACAACTACTGTGTCGACCAAAATGGCTTGAGACTGCTGAACCACTTAGCCCTGGACAGCTGGTAATGATTCTGGACCACAAACTACCACGGAGCCAGTGGCAGCGAGGAAAAATAATCAAAGTCTTCAAAGCAGACGATGGACAGGTTCGTACAGCAGAAGTTTTGACAAGCCAAGGAGTTTTACGTCGCCCTGTAATGAAGCTAGCCGCTTTAAAACTGTCTGAATCCTCTCCACAGTAAGAATTCACTGGGGGGGCGGGATGTTGACAACACTTGCTGAACCTTTTTACATCCCTAACCTAGAACAACACTGACGTACGAATTCGTCGATGTAAAGTCAGTCGAACTTTAGCCGCCGTCGAGGAAAGAAAACACCAAATTTTCAACACACGCCAAACGTCATACCACACCCACCCAAACGTCACACACAATAGTGAAGTGAAATTTAACGCCATTTTTGTACAATTATAACTATATATATTCATTAAAATTCAAATTCAAATTTAAAAGTTCGGTTCTAATTATTTTGTCCGTTATTGACTGTCGCCGACAAGTTCCACGTTTGACGTTCTTAAAACGAATCATGAATTTCTCATCAGCGGGAGTTGAGCTCTTTCACTTTTTCTTGCGTTCTTCGCTCACGTGACTTGATCCATTCATTCGAATATTACCTCCATTCCCTGCCAATTTTGTACAATTTGACCTTCCAATTTCTATGCTGGCAACGGTAATAGTTTCTCTCTCGTCTTTCGTTCCTGTTCCGTCTCCTTTCCATACCTGTTATTTTTTTATTTCCCTTCCGCTCCATTATATTCATTGTATTTTGTTATTGTTGCTATTGTTGGTGTCAGTAACAACATGTTGATTTAACCTTATTGAAACTTATTCCACTATTTTCATTCGTTAAGTTATACCTCAACAAAGGGCCTTTAATGAACCTAGTGGCGGGAGTCAATATGGCCAAGCTTTTATTATGGGACTTAGCAAATTGAGTGAAGAGAAAAGGTGAAATTTTAAATGGTTTCGCGGTTTTACTAGTCATACTTTTATTTTCATCTTTTTTCACTTCCATTTCCTTTTCGTTTTAATTCAAAAAATTATTGGAAAATAAGAAAGCATTAAAGAAATTAACATTTAAATGGAGCGTAGTGCCCTTTTCAGACTATGAATTTAAAATCTGAATTTAGCTCCTTAAGTTGAATTTATCAAAAACCCTTTCAGACTGTCCGTTTCTGAATTTACGACTTCAAACAGCTGTTTTTTGTTTTGGATTGATTTTCGAACAACTTTTCACAATCTGAAGCATTTGTTTTATTTAAAAGCTGCAAATGGAAAATGAGCAGAAAAAATGTTAAGCATGTTATTGTTGAGACTAGAGATGGACAACGGGACGGGATTCCCGCGGAAATCCCGCCGGTCCCGCAAAATATGGCGGGAACGGGCGGGATGGGAAGAGTTTAAAAAGTTGCAAGACGGACGGGAATTTTCATGATCCCGAAAATCCCGCGGGCCCCGAAATATCTTGCGGGTCCCGATATTTTTTTAAAATCATATACTACTTTATACTTAAAGAACTTTTGATTTTATCTTTGTAAAACTTGGTGACTGACACGCAGGCTTCCTAAAGGAAAAGTTGTACAAATAAAGTTTAAAACGCATAAGAATCTGGAAAAAAATTATTTGTTCGGTTTTGAATTTTTTTCGGGATTCGGGATTCGGGTCGGGATGCGGGACGGACGGGAAAATTTTGAAATTATCGGGATGGGAAGGGCGGGAAAAAAATTTTTCTGATCGGTAAACGGGCGGGACGGGAACAAAATTTTTTCCCGCGCCCATCTCTACTTGAGACGTCACAAATTGCAGAAAATGAAAGCAACCTGAATTATGTTAATAATTAGCTTGCTAACATCAATTTTGAACAACATTCAACATGCTGCAATTCTATCCAGTAGGTAGTCAAAACACGCTTTTTAATATTACCCAGCAAGCAATATGAGCGCTTTCGGATACTATTTTCGGATAGAGATAAAATTGCTTTCACCCTCCTAAAGAAGCTTTTTCTGAGCCCGTGCTTAAAGAGGATTTAAGATGCTCCGAAAACGCTTAATTTTATGTGTTCACTCGTAAAACGCTCTTACATTAGGCTCTTTTCAGACGTATAATTCGGAGCGCTCCGAAATTTGCTGCTGGGTAATTTCAAATCAAAATACAAACAGCTGACTTCAATGTTCAATGTTGAAAAAAGGGAGTAAAAGGTAAGGGTTGCGATATAAAACGGCTAAATTCATTACTTTATTTCCGAATTTAGAGGGGCTAAATTCAGGTTTAATTCAACGATAAATGCTACTATAACAGCTAAATTCAGTTAAATGCAATATTCTGAAAAGGCCATAACGTTTGTTTCTCTTTTTAATTTAATTTGTTTCCCTGAAAGCCATTGAACAATAGTCTATCTCCCCTCCTTAGGGGGGTCCCCATACAAAAAGAGGCTTAAATTAAAGAAAAATGCCTCACGAACTTCAATCTATAATATAGATGCCGTAGGAACAAGACCGAGCATGTTCAGTATGCTGAGGAAGAATTTCAGAAATTGTTTTAAAACGCTGAGAAGCAAGCTTTATCAAGCGGACTTGTTTTGCAATTAGTTTTTTGCTGTTTTAGTTTTTATGAAACACACTTATAGAAATTTTCAAAAAAAAAATTTTTTTTATCAAAAAATAAATATTTTAAAATTAAATAATGAAAAAAATACTTGCAAATTTGGCGGGAAATGTCTTTTTTCCAAAAAAAAAACCCATTAACAAAAATTTAAATATGTTTATAAAAAAACCATAGGTAATTGAAAAAAAAATTCTCAGCCGAGCCGGGTATCAAACATCGACCTCCGCGTTGCTGAGCGTTCTTAACCCTTCGGCTAACTATCCTTTGGTGATGCAATGATCAGAATGCGAACTTAGAGCAGGCAATACAATTTTTTTTTCTTCTTCGTAATCAAAGCACAAACTGTAAGGAAATCGTCAAACTCACTCTCCGTAGATATCCTTTCAACTAGACATGGCCTGGTTAAAAAGGATCTAATCCCGCTGCAATCACCTTTCGTACGACAAACTGCCGTCATTTTAACAAGTGACATTAGTACCATACCGTGGTCTAGTGACTTTTTTGAAATTTACCCCAAACGTTATGCAGGGCTTATCAGAGGCAAATGCGGAGAACAAAAATGTCTGTTATTGAAAAATCAAAAACTCCGACTGACGGCCATGTAGTCAAAGTTGTACTACTTTATCGAAACACGAATATAGGATACTTAAGTGATGAGGAATTGTGAATAGATTTGTTTTGTTTTTGTTTTGAACAAAGATATAATTATTAAAGTTATAATTACACAATGCTACAGCGTTTCTGCCCTTTTTTTCTATTGGTTATCTTATGTTAGCTTAGGGCTCCCTCATTTCAAAAAGGTCAATGGTTTGGAAGCAGATTGTCCTTATACAGTGGTGTTAAGGAACTTAAAATATGCGTACGGTCTTCACCTTTCCGTATTAGGTCTATCTGGTTGGCTTTTTTATACGGTAATTGAGTTATGGCCCGAAATATGGCGAAAAGTTGAGAAAATTAACTTTTTTCACATTTTGGGCCATATCTCGAAAACGCCACTTGAATTCATCAAACCATTGACGTTTTTGGAATGAAGGAGCCCTCAGCTAACATTAAATAACCAAAAGAAAAAAGGGCATGAAAAAAAATTGTTTTTTAGCATTGTGTTATTATTATATGTATTAAATGCACTGGAAAAAAGTTCAGTTGTGAGAAGGAAGTTGTCAATGACAGCATAATATTAAAACCGTCAGTTAAATACATTGTGGTGAAAATTAACGGCATTGGCATTAAGAGTAAATACTTTTAGACCATACCCTGGAGTGATCCAATTTTCAACAGGGATTCTTCTCGTTTCTACTCACGCCTTTGTGCTATGTGCTTTGCCGCAACATGCACTGCATGAAATGAAAATCTTAGATTTAACAGGAAACATTTTCGAGCAATTGCGTGTAGCGTTTACTAGTGCAATTACATTCTACAATTGTGCTGACAACTGGTATTTCTGATAATCGTCACCGTAATTGCAATAGAAAATCCTACAAACATAACAGCAACACGCAGCCTAGGAATTTTCGCGATTTCTATAACAGCGTAACTATATCTTTTTATACCCGACAAACAATGTGTCGAGGGTATATGGCGTTTGTGTGGTTGTGTGTAACACCCAGAACCAGTCGAGATAGGCCATACAAATTCGATTAAGCCACGTCCGTCTTTCTGTGCGTCTGTCTGCCCGTCTGCCTGCCCGTCTGTCCGTCCGTTTGTATATAGTTTTCTTATCGAAGGAGTTGAGTTACCTTTTGTATTTTTTGTACGTAATTTTGTATGCGTACTCACAGGCACATGAGTAAAAACAAGTTCGAGGATGCACTCGATCAGACCATTTTTTGGGGTTCCTCCAGTACTCCGGTCTGTTACGCAGAAAGGCGTTTTTCGAAAAATGTCTAGTACACCCGAAATTGAAATAGGACTAGGGTCTGTCACAAAAATCCCAAAACTGCCTCAAAATTTGACATATTCGCAATATTAACAAAACTCGGTATATGGAGCCCCTTATGTCCTTTAGAACCTGTTGAATATTTTTTCTTAATGGTTCTGTTTTTTGGGCGTGGTTTAAAAATTATTTAAACATGTGTGTCTGTATTGGGTATTTTATTGTCAGGTTCGCCTGACTTTAGCACCCTTACTTTTTTTTAAATAAAATATTTAACTCGTACTGTAGTCCCGCCGTCGTCTCTTCTCGCCCTCTCTCGTCACGTCTTGACTCGTCCCCTCATTTCCTTAATTTTCTCTTTTAGTTCCACGTTTGACGTTCTTAAAACGAACTCATGAATTTCTCATCAGCGGGAGTTGAGCTCTTTCACTTTTTCTTGCGTTCTTCGCTCACGTGACTTGATCCATTCATTCGAATATTACCTCCATTGCCCTGCCAATTTTGTACAATTTGACCTTCCAATTTCTATGCTGGCAACGGTAATAGTTTCTCTCTCGTCTTTCGTTCCTGTTCCGTCTCCTTTCCATACCTGTTATTTTTTTATTTCCCTTCCGCTCCATTATATTCATTGTATTTTGTTATTGTTGCTATTGTTGGTGTCAGTAACAACATGTTGATTTAACCTTATTGAAACTTATTCCACTATTTTCATTCGTTAAGTTATACCTCAACAAAGGGCCTTTAATGAACCTAGTGGCGGGAGTCAATATGGCCAAGCTTTTATTATGGGACTTAGCAAATTGAGTGAAGAGAAAAGGTGAAATTTTAAATGGTTTCGCGGTTTTACTAGTCATACTTTTATTTTCATCTTTTTTCACTTCCATTTCCTTTTCGTTTTAATTCAAAAAATTATTGGAAAATAAGAAAGCATTAAAGAAATTAACATTTAAATGGAGCGTAGTGCCCTTTTCAGACTATGAATTTAAAATCTGAATTTAGCTCCTTAAGTTGAATTTATCAAAAACCCTTTCAGACTGTCCGTTTCTGAATTTACGACTTCAAACAGCTGTTTTTTGTTTTGGATTGATTTTCGAACAACTTTTCACAATCTGAAGCATTTGTTTTATTTAAAAGCTGCAAATGGAAAATGAGCAGAAAAAATGTTAAGCATGTTATTGTTGAGACTAGAGATGGACAACGGGACGGGATTCCCGCGGAAATCCCGCCGGTCCCGCAAAATATGGCGGGAACGGGCGGGATGGGAAGAGTTTAAAAAGTTTATTTTTGTTTCAATGCAATGCCAAAATTTGATTTGGGGATGCAAAATTGCCCCCAAATTGTTTTTTCATTTTTAATTTTTTAAATTCTATAACGGCCGTTTTATTTTCTAGTTTGGGGCCATTTTTCATATCGATTAAAAACACCTCTTTTTGTTTTTGGGGCCTTTTTCATTTTATTTTGGGGCCTTTTTTAATTTTTGGATTTGGGATAATTTTTTATAATGCAAAATGACCCCAAATTTTGGGGCCTTTTTTCATTTTCAGTTTGGGGCCATTTTTCATTGGGGTTATTTTTCAGGGAGCCCTCGAGGACTTTTCAAAATATCAACAAAACTTCAAAATCCCTTTCAGGGTGGCGTAGTCGGTAAGACTCTTATGAATTCCACGATAAAAAAGCGAGCTCGCGTATTCTAAAATCCGCGATAAAAAAAGCGAGCTCGAGGCGAGCTCGTTGCAAACAGTTCGAATTCTTATCGCGTTTTGTCTTCGAATCGAATTCGAATCGAACGCAAAATACGATAAAAGCGCGAGCTCGCGAAAATTGCCTTCCGCGATTCGAATTCAATTCGAATTCTTTAAAATATTTGTGTTTAGTGGATACGAAACTTTAATTCTCGAAGGTAGTTTTGTTAATTTGTTTCCAAATCGCAAGACATTCGAGGTAAATATAGAATCAAGCTAAACTTGTTATAAACGAAAAAAAGTCATTCATTTCAATTCGGCGAAGACGGCGTAATGGGTAAGCAGACTGGAAATAAGTATGACTACAAATCAAGAGGTTCGGTGTTCAAATCCCACAGCCGGTGGATTCAAAAGCGTGGTTACCAGCATTAGAACCGTTTTTTTTTTTTTTTTTTTTTTACCGAAAATAGTCTTATAATAAGACTGTTATTAGAATCATACATTAAATATAAAAATTAATAACTTTTTTTTTACTAATCGAATATATTCGAAAATTCGACAAAAAGGCGAATCGAATATGATAAAAAATTCGAATAAAGCGCGATAGCAAAACGATAGCAAAATACGAATCGCGCGCGATTCGTAAACGATAAAAAATGCGATAAAAATATGAATCGCGTAAAAAGGTGACTCCCTCACGAATTCGAATTCGATTCGAGCTCGCCGCGAACACTCGCCGCGAAGAGTTTGCACGTCAAAACGAATTCGATTCGAATTCGATTCGAACTCGTTGTGCTTATTGGGTTATACCCGACACACTCTCTGTCGAGGGTATATTGGGTTTGTGTGGTTGTGTTTAACACCCAGTTGAGAAATACCATAGAAAATATATATAGAAATGATCAGCATCCCTAGGAGATTCGATTTAGCCATGTCCGTCGGTCTGTCCGTTTGTCTGCCTGTATACAGTTTTCTTACCGAAGGAATTGAGCTATGTTAACGGAATTTGGTATGCGTGGTCACGGGGACATCAGTAGGAACAAGTTGGAGAATGGACCCGATCGGCTCCGTCTTAAGGGTACCTCCAGTGTTAGGGTCTGTTACGAAAGCCACAAAATGAAACGAACGCAACAACGAAAATATTTTATGTATTCGGTTTTCAATCCTTCATCCCGGAAATTAGTCGAAAACTGCATGAGGAATGACATTTTCGCTTCTCGGGTATGGCTAAAAGTTATGCCTAAGGCCACCATTTTTTTTTTGCACCAAAGCAGGACAAATTTCCAAGTACAGAGTAAAAAATCAGTACACTTTTATATATAAAAAAAGTTGGCAGTGTTATGTTTCTTCTAAATGCATAAAACCATTCAGATCTATTTAAGTTTTCTTTTATTTCTTAATGTGTATCGTTTGAAACACGCATGACGACTCTCCCGTTTTATTCAAAAATGTTCCTTATATACTAGTGCAGGTAATACATAACATAAACATCCCTACAGAGGGTAGCTCGAATTTCCAATCCTAATACTTTTATTACGGTACGACTATGTTTAAAAGACAACCTCAATTTAGCGTTTTACGATAACCGTAATAAGGATTTTCCAGTGTTATCTTCTACGTCCTTGAATTTGCCCAGGACCGTCATAACTCGCTTAGACGATAACGAATGGCTAGACGCTTATAATTATGCCTGCGTACATGCCACTATTGCAGGGACGTTGCGTTGCAGGTCGAAACCTCTCGAACTCTTGCATATGTTCGACGTTGACCCGCGCGCTATCGGTTTGCTGCTGTTGCCATTGTTCGAAATAAAACATTTATGGTTGTAGTGGCAGATGGTCTTGGAAAAATCCTCGGACATACCGCTGTCCACATGGCGATCATATGACCATGCTGAATGCTCGTGAGTCGAGTATGGACTCACAACATCCGTCCCCCTTTTCAAGGAGTCGCGAGCATCGCGACGTAAACGGGTTGAAGTTTGTTTAAATGACTCCTAGCATTTCCTCCCCCTTTTAAAGGAGTCGTTGCATCTTGATGATAACTTGTGCGTGTTTCGATTGAGTGAATCGGGCATAGATGGTACCGCTTGCTTGTATTATGTATTTTTGTCTATTGCCCATGAACTCTGGTTTTTTGATGTTGCTTAGTCCGTTTTAGCTTGATGATTATGTGCTGGTTGTTGGAAATTCAAACTGCTGTCCTGCTGATGTTGGTTATTCGATTTTAACGTGCCTGTTTCTACAAAAATTCAGTAATTATTTCTTAACTATATTTCAAATCCAAAAAATCTCCGTATTTATCAATTGTTACTTTTCTTATCATATTAACATTGTTTTCACTTTTTTCTTTTTATCAACTAATAAAAATTTCTCATTGCTTATTTCTACTTTTAAAAATTTAACCTGAGAATTTCTTAAATTTCGATTTCAAGATTTTTGTCACTTATTAATATTCTGCTTTCAATTTTGCTTTATTTTTCTACATTTCTAACTTGATTATAATCTAATAATTATTAGTTATTGACATTTTAAATTTACAAGTTTCAATTTCTTTAGTTTTTTCAATACCCTTTGTTGTTTCAATTGAATTGTTTTGCTTAAAAAAAAAATCGGAATATGCTATAACATTTTTCATTTTTTTATTATTATTATTATTATTATTTTTATCTTTTTAAAATTTTTGTGCAAAATTGTCTTTTTATATAATCTTTTTCACCATATATTTCTTATCCCAATAAGTATCAACCAAATTATCATTATTTACTTTGATAAGTTAATTTTTGGTATTTTTATTTTGTATACATTTTTAAATCTAGATTTCAAAGAAATGTTTGTTCTCCTTCCTGTTTCATTTACTTTTCTTTTTCATTTGCGTTTTACTCATAAAATTTTTTTTTTTTTTTTCAACTTATCCTTTTTATTTCATTATATTTTATGCTCTTATTTGTTTTAAACTTTTTCTTATTTTTGTTTTATTTTATCAAGATGCATTGCTAAGATTAACTCGCTTATAAAGAATGACATCTGTTCTACGGTTTTCAAGGAAATTTTCCGCAGATTCTGAGAAAAAAAATTTATAATTTAGTTTTTTTTTTATTTTTATATATATATATTTTTACATGTGTTAACTGGACCCCAAAATAAAATAAAATAATTTTTTTTTTTTTTTTTTTTTTTTTTTTTTTTTTTAATGACAGTTTATCTTTCTCTCAATGGCTCAATTTTTACTATCAATTTAATCAATTTAATGTTGCTCAAAAGTTTGGACAAGCTTCTTTCAACTGCTTAATGTTTTTTTTTTTTTTTTTTTTTTTTTAAATTTATCTTTGTCGCTCTTTTCCCAATCAAGTATGTACAATTTCCATAGCTAGCCATTTTTCAACTAATTTCGTTTTTGATCAAAAGCGAAAAAAATAGTAAACAAAAATTAAAAAAACAAACAAAATTGTTTTTCCATTTCTTTCTTCATGCTGAAAATATAAAATTGATTAGTCATACTGTCTTGTCAATTTGAAATAGTTTTTGGATTAAAAGTAGTAGTCATTTCATTGGATTTCTTCCAAAAATATAATTGAAAATCTTAAAACTTACTATCGTTACCATTAATCTTTTTATTTCTTCTTTCTTTTTCCAACATTAATTTGAAAAGAAGTTCTGACATAAATCTTTTGTTTAAAATCTTTACGAAGGATAACTTCTTTTTATATTTATTTGATCACTACGACGATTTCCACGGTTACCTACTTAGAGTGTCGCGCATTAAACTCCTGTTGCTGTGTCGGATTCCTTATATCGTTTAAGCATTGCTTTAATGCCCTCATTTGTGTTCATTTTTGTATTATCCTTTGCAATCTCCTGTTTAATTTCTACTTTTACCGCCCTTCTTTTCATCATAAGATATACTCCTAATAACCCTACACTGATCATTAGAAAAAGAGAGCCACTAATTCCGTATGATACGTTTCTATGGAGAATCTGTTCTTTTATGAATGGTCTATTTTTAAAGCTGTTGACTACCATATCTTAAAAAACGATTGAACTGTTTGGAATTGAATCGAGTATTTTATTTTCGGGGTAAAAAAATCTATCTTCCATAATTGCCTTTGAGTTGTAAAATTCCTCGCCCCCAAGTTCAATGATACAGTTCGAGAATGTAATAAGGGCGTTAGAGTCAATCGTATTATTTCTTTTATCGCAATTTTGTTTTAGTTGTAAATTTTTCCCATTTTTAACAATAATTGTGTCTTCTTCTATACTTTTGATAATTGTTTTGTTATTAAAAATGAAATTGCAGTTATTTCGTATTGAACAGTGGCTACTTTTCTTTAACTCTTTTAAAATTGATTTTTCTTTATAGGTGAATATGGTATTGTTTATAGAAGTCACTAGCTCGTCCTCTTCCATAATTTCATAGAACTCTTTGTTTGGCAAAGCTGTTATCAAATTGAATTCTATTTTCATTAAAGTTTTTGGGATCTTTATTGCTATTATTATTGAATTCTGTGCGTATGTAAGTACCCCCACTCTCATTAATTTTAGCTTTGAAAAATCAATTTCGAATTTCTCTATTTCGTTGGAGGTTAGCATGCTAGGATGGATTAACCCATGTTTGGCTGCTGCGATACTATCCTGTATCAGATTAATTTTTTCTTCTAGGTTTTTTAGTTTGAACATTTGATCATTAAATACTATGTGTTTCAATATCTCTTTATTTGCCCTATCCATTCCGTTGAAAATATCTCTGTCGTGCGCTATTGCATTTTTAAGTACTCCGAGCGTGTCATTAAAATAGTTATTGATTTTGATTTGCTCATTCAACCCCTCAATTGCATTATGACTATTTTCCGAAACTGTTTTGAGATGTTCTTCTATTTTTTTTCTATCGTCATCATCCATGACTCCACTTATCCAGTTTAGGGACGTTCCTACCGCATTTATCAGTCCCCTTCTTGCGCGAACTTTTTTATAGAGCATAATCGATTTAAGTTTAGATTGAATGGTTCTCACCTCTATCCGTATGAGATCTTTATTTTGGATGTCTACCTGCTCTATGCGTTGTTGGATGGACATTAACATTTTTGAAATTTCTTCTGGGTGTATTATGTGTAAAACGGTAAATGAATCCTTGACGATTTCGGTATCGAACATGTGCACCTCAATAAAACCACGTTGTCCGTCGATAGGGGACACCATCAGACTCCCTAGGCTGCATGTTATGATCGATATAATTACTGGAATGATCTAAATATGTAGTTTTCTAATTAACCCATTATGTCGATATTTATCATTTATTTTGATTGTTTTTTTTTATTTTTATTTTTTTTTTTAATTTTTTTTTTGTTTTAAATTAAATTTTTTTTTTTTGTATGTGTTTTTCCAGAAGCTTGTCAAGGAAAATTTTCTGATTTATGCAGCTCAGTGCGTAAGCTCTCTGGTTTCGTATTTGCTTCACTATTGCGGGTATCTTTATCTGTAGACCTGCGCGTTGTTCGTCTTTCGGGTTCAAAAAAAATACAAATTATGACTGCAAGACAAATTCCTTTTAACGAAAGTGAATTTGATATTGCGGAACTTTAATGCTTCGTTTTTTCAGGTTGCGCACAGTTATGGACTTGCAATGCATTGTACAAAAATTTGTACTGCTGAAAACAGTTAACTGCATGCGCTCGCTGTGCGCGAATTTTTTTTACAATGTTTGGGATTTTGTATTTTTGCCCTGCCGCTAATGAGTCGATTGCTATGTCTAGTGTAATGACTGTTCCAGTTCGGCCAACGCCGGCACTGCAGTGCAATATGATTCTTTCATGTTTGTTTTCGTTTTCAGAGCTTTTCTGTTGACTTTTAATTTTTTTCCAAAAATGAAGTAAGGCATAAGGGTTTGGTGTGCTCTTATCTGGCCAGCATGTAAATTGCCAATGCCATATGACCCTTGATTCTTTCTCATTTATGTTATTTAATTCTATTTTTGATTGCACACTACTTTTGTTAACGATTCTGTCCAACGTTTTAGCAACGAAATTTTTTGTTGTAATTATGTCATTTAATTTCTTGCCCCAATATTGGTGACATTTTTCTTGTCCGTTTTCTATGACATTTGTAAGCATGACAATGTTAACGCAGTTTTGCTCCCAGACCATCGACCAAAAATCATTTAGGGTGTTTCTGAGTGGACCTTGCGTCGCAATATATGCCTTCTTATTGTAAAAATTTTTTATGAAATTCGCGTGTATGTAGTCGTAATTATGAACGTTGGATAATTTGACTCTGCTGTGATCTAACCAAGGAATGTCAAGATATCTGTTTTTCGACTTGTTTTTTTGGAAGTTTTTAATATTAGCTTGATTTACATGGTTAGGAAGGCTGCGGTATTCTTTAATAATCTTTTCATCGCCTGACGTTTTGCTTGAGCTATCACACTTTTGGATTGAGCTATTGATCTGATGTATTGATTTTTCTTTTGGAGTGTTAATTTCTTTTCTATTTTGGTTTAATTTTAATAAATTTTTGTGATAAGTTTTTTCCTTTCCTTTTATAAGTAATTTTACGTTGGCTGGAGACGGAACGGAAACTACTTCGAACGGTCCCTCCCAAATAGGTGAAAATTTATTTTGCCTATTTTGATTTTTCAGCCATACCTTATCCCCTATCCTAAATTCCCTTTCTTTTGAATTTTTATCATAATATGTTTTCGACTTTTCTTTTGCGGCTTTTTGATTTTGTCTAACAATTTCATAGCTTCTCTGAATTTGATACTTTAAGACTTTGCTGTAATCATCGGGATTATACAAGGGACCTGGTTTATGTTTTAATTTCATTGGAATCTCGAATTCAAAACCGAAAAGTGTTTTACTGGGAGTTTGTTTTGTGGATGAATGTACCGTGTTGTTATGCACGTGCATAGCATGATGCAGCCATTCGTCCCAATTTGTTCCATCTTCATTCACAAAATTTCGAAGGAATTCTGCAAGAGGCCGGTGACTTCTTTCGAGTGTACCATTGGCCTGCGGGTGGTATGGCGAAGTTTGTGATTTTTTAATACCAAGAATTTTGCAAACTTCTTTAAATAGGATGGATGTGAAGTTAGTGCCATTGTCGGTTACTAATACTTTAGGGATATTAAATTTGGAAATTATTTCATTGAAAAAGGCTCTTGCTACTGTTGATGCCTCCGCATCTGGAATGGGTGTGCAAATAAAGTATTTTGAGATATCGTCTAAGAATGTAAGGATGTACTTATTTCCCCTGGATGAAATAGGCAGTGGACCAACTATGTCCATGAATACTTTGTCAAATGGTCTGTGAGGGGTATCTGTAATAGCCATTGGCATTTTATCTATGCGGGAGCTTTTGTTCTTTTGGCAAAGCTGACACGCATTTATGTAATTCTTGATGTGTATTTGCATCCCTTCCCACTTAAACTGTTTTCTGATTCGGAAATATGTTTTCAAAAATCCCTTATGGCCTCCTATTGGAGTGTCATGAAAAACCTTTAATACTCTTTGAATGTCTTGTGGGTCGGTAATAAATTCCACTGTGTCTTCGCTGTCTGAAATGCTTTTATCGGCTATGTCTATTTCTATTGGTTCTTCTGCTACTATGTCCTTTCCTGCTCGTGATTTTGATCTGGTAATAACGGCAATTTTCTTTTCCTCGGCCGGAAGCCTACTTAATGCGTCTGCGTTTAGATTATTTTTACCCGGTTTATAAAAAATTTCAAAGTCATATTCTAAAAGTTTTAAACGAAATCGGCCTAGCCTGGTGTCCGGGTCCTTTAAATTTGCTATTCCCTTAAGTGGTTTGTGATCTGTGTATATTTTAAAATGTTTTCCCAAAAGATACGTTCTAAAATTTTTTACTGCCCATACTATTGCCAAAAAAATCTCTGCGGCTTTTGGGATGAATTTTCTATAATAATTAATTAGGCCAAGGAACGCCTGTAACTGTTTAATGTTATTCGGTGACTTTATGTTTTTAACGCATTCTACTTTGGAAGGGTCTGGTAGAACACCCGATTCTGAGCATTTATGGCCTAAATATACCACTTCTTTCTTTAAAAATTGGCATTTTTCCGTCTGCAATTTTAAATTATTAGCCCTCAGTACTCCTAATACTTTTCTTAATCGTGTCTCATGGGATTCTAAATTCCTCGCATAGACGACAATGCCATCAAGGTATACGAAACAATCTATTCCCTGCAAACCGGTTAATATATTATTCATTATGCGTTGAAAAGTGGCTGGCGCTCCTGTCAAACCGAATGGCATCCTTTCAAATTCAAAATGGCCCATACCCGTGCTAAATGCCGTTTTTTCCCTATCCTTGCCGTCAACTAACACCTGGTGATAGCCACTAGCTAAGTCTAATGTGGAAAAATAACGACTGTAGCCTAACTGGTCAAGAATCTCATCTATTCTTGGGATTGGAAAAACCTGTTTGATTGTTATTCCGTTCAGTTTTCTAAAATCGACAACCAACCTCCATTTCTTATTTCCATCTTTATCTTCTTTCTTTGGGACCAAAATAATGGGTGAATTCCAAGGCGATTTGCTTGGCATAATCACACCGTCTGCTAACATTTTCTCAACTTGCTCATTTATTTCCTTTTTATGCTTTTCTGGTAATCTGTATTGTCTCGTATTTATTGGCGGATGGCCCAGTTCAGTAGGGATTTCGTGTTTTAAGACCGTTGTGTAAGATAGTTTGTCTCCACTTAAATGGAAGACGTCTGAATATTCTTCAAAAATTTTGGTCATAGAATTTCTCTCCTCTTCGTTAAGATTTTTATTCAAATTAACCGTTTCTAACAAAATTTTCCGACGATTATTTACCTCGTTTTCTTCTCCTAGATAATTTATGTTTGGGGACTTTGGTTCTTCAAAACTCGTCATCCCTTCCCCCTCTAGTTCAATGGCTGTGCCTATGTGAACAGTACTGTTTCTCGTATTTAAAATGGGTATATATCCTTTTCATTATAAATTTTTGTTAAAGTTCCTCCCACAAACACATTTGGGAAAATCTCTTTTTTATTTATAACAACATCTCCTGACAGACCCTTTGCCTGAATTTCCACTACCCTTGCTTCTCTAGCGTTGATCGTCAATGCTCCTGCAATACAAATCCTTTTGCTATCGGCACTAACAAGTGGTAGACGCGCAATTTCTTCTTTCTGATCGTAAAATATAACTTCCTTTCTGATTTGATTTACTATGGCTCTATTTCTTAGAGCATCCCGTCCTAACAGTCCATCTGCTGGAATTTTAGTACCCTTTGGTACTACATGAAATTTAAAGTTTAATTGGGGATTTTCAGAATGTATCATTCTCACTGTGCCCTTACTTTGAATGCACCCCCGAACGCTCCTGTAAACTTTCTATTGTCCGTTTCATCAATAGTCTCGTGTAATTTTAATGTTTCTATCTTAACTAAACTTGTGTCAGCCCCAGTGTCTACTAACAAGGTAACCCTTTTATTTATAGCTTGTCCACAGGGAAATACTACAAATGCGTCGTCTGACACTGACTGCGAACCTTCGATGTTAAGTGCCGATTAATTGCTACTTGATGTTTTTGTAATGACCTGTTTTTTGTGTTCATCCCACATTTTACTAATCCAAACACAGCTCACTATGACCTTTTCGATTAGAAAACTTAAAATGAATAACTCTATCTTCGTTTTTATTCATTAAATTTTTTGTCGTTTTGCCTTTCTGAGCTAGTTTTATGTTAATATCCCAGCCGGGCCTTGTAGTTACTAGGCACTCAGTGTACAGAGTAGTTAATAGGCAAAAATGAAATAGTTGACTGCCTACTACACGATACACTTGGTGCATAGCAAGTATGCAGAACCGAAGAAAGCAACTGAAGCCGAACGGTACGAAGTACACGTTGTATACAGAAATGTGCTTTAGCAACGAAAACACACGAAGTATGCCCATATACAGCCGTTATCCACTTCGAACCCAGTTATCACACCACCGCACCAGCCTAGGACAGTTTTTAACAAAAGTGAATAAGTTTTGTATATCAGCATAGTGTTGTGCACATCATACTTGGTGGTATGGCAGTGATCGGGCACTTCCTGTACACAGTTCCGGCTGGGATCTTCCTGGCAAAGAGATATGATACTTTCTCTCTCTTGGCTCTTGTCTGTCATTTCGTTAGAACTCTCTTTATGGACAATTACACTGCCAAAGCTCACTTTTGGTTTTATTATTTTTCTTTTAAATAACAACTCCTTCTCACTATCAATATGTTTTAATTTAAATCTATTCGACTCCTCTTCTAAATCCTCTAATAGTATTTTGGAGATGTCTGGCTCCTCTAAATTAAATTCCTCTTTCGTATCTATGAATTTTACTTTCTTTTTGCCAGACGAGCTTTGGTTGGGCCTATTAGTTTCGAATTTTAATCTGGCGTCCCGGTTTATTGGCCTTGACCGGGCCGCTGGGGGTTTTCCTGGTTGTTACTATTTATCTGTTGCCCTTTACAAAATTTGGCTATATGTCCAAATTGGGAACATTTATAACATTTAATATTTTTATTGTCTGAACGCATGTTTTGCATACGGATATTTTCCGCGCTATGGTTTGAGCTTGCGAATTTAGGGGAATTCCTGCTCTATTATTAGTCCCTTGATTCCGGCCAAATGGCTCCCTCATTGATTGCGAATTTCTCTGTGCGGTAATGTCTGATTTTCTTTGTTTGCAAAATGGGGTTGTTCTGTGACCATTTAACTGACATAAATTGCAAAACAATGATTTCATTTTCTTAAAACAGTTATCCTCTGAATGTCCTGCTTTTCCGCAAAAATTGCATGATTCATACTTGAAAACAGTGGCCTTTTCATTCTTTAAATTGCATTTCTAATTATATTGGTGCCCATACTGGACACAACTGGTGCAAAAGGGCGTATTTTTCCTCTGTGAGCAGATGTCCCATGTATGACCTACCAAATTGCAAAACGAACAAAGAATGTTTTGCGTTCCTACTGGGAGTGTTTGATTAAAGAAAGGCTTTCTGTTATTCTCCTCATGCAGGTCTTCTGAGCCTTTGGCTAATTTTATTAGGTCTGCAAGAGGTTTATCTTTTGATCCTTCCAGGCGATTCTGCATGTATGGATCTTTTACCTTAAAGATGAATTTATTCTTCTCTAATTTCCTATATTCGCTAAGCGCTGTTAATGCCTCCACGTCACTCCAATCCTTTTTAATTAAGCTCTCTGCTTCATTTAATAAAAACTCTTATCTTCCCCCGAATGCTGATGCTCTTTCCTATCTTGTTGTTCTGCATTAGTTATCTCTGATCTAATTACTTCTAGGCTTCGTTTCTTTAAAAATTCTCTTTTTATTAAATCTCCGAGCTCATCTAAACTGTTTATTGTTCTTCGGCTTACCTTCATATAAGCCTCCCCTGACAATCTATTTTTAACGCACTTAATGATGTCTGACACATCGAAACCGCCAATCACACTTTTTAACAACTCAATTCCCGTAACAAATTTTTCTACTTCTAATATCAATTCTTTGTTGTCTGATCCTGAAAAATATGGTACCAATCGGTTGACCTTTTTCATTAATTCATCTATTTGTGGCGGATTCGGCATGTTGATATTTATTTCTGGTAGATTTGGATTCATGGGCTGTAAAAAGGTATCAGTAATGGGATTTCTTGATACTGGAATTAAATTTGAATCGCTCGTACTTGCTGTGTAATCGGTGTTGGTGCTATTTTGTCTGAATTTTCGTTCTGGATTAGGGCTTGGAGAATTATTAGTATCGCACACGTTTTTCAAAGAAAGCTTCAAATGGTTTATCTCCTCTTTCAAAATTTCTACTTGTTCTTCGCTTTCTCTCAACCGTTCTTTATCTTTTTCTAGTGTTTCTGCTAGTTCCTCACCGACTGCTTTAGTTAATGCCTCTCTTAATTCTTGATTAGTACTTTCGGAATCTTCTATTAGTTTGTTTTGAACATCAATCTGTTTCCTAAAGTTTTTGCACGCTCGTGACAAACCTTCTATTGTGTTTTCCAACAACTCAATCTTTTCCTCTTTCTCGTTTTCTGAAGCGCTTAGTCTATTTTTAACTTGGTTTATAAGATATGTCGCTTCTCCAATTTTCGAAAACTGCCCTAACACTATGTGATTGCTTATTAATTCTGAGACTTCTTTATTAAAGTTTGCCTCTTGAACTAATTCTCTTGCTTCTCTCAGAATGACGTCGGAATGGTCTTCGAATTTTTTTAATTTCTCTTTTAATATTTCAATTCCTTCGGCCATATGGCAGAAACAAAATAACTTTGTCTAGAAGAGAAAAAAAAAAAAAAAAAAAAAAAAAATGCTACCAACTGGGACTCAAGGATGGGAAAAACAAAAACCTATATATTTTTCTTATGTACTCACCGATTTTATCATCTTGCTTCTTTAAGTTTTTCTTTCTTCCTTGTCCTTCCTTCTCTCGTAAACTGCTTACTCTTGTTACTGCTAACTGCTACCGTTGGTTTTTTTTTTTTTATTAATATAAATTTCCGTTCCGAATAAAAATTTTTTTTAAATTTTTTTTTTTTTTTTTTAACCGCGTTTTAATAAATTTAAATCGGATTCGCATCCAACCGCAAAATCGGTCGAATACCGGCTGCGCCAAATATGTTACGTTTCTTCTAAATGCATAAAACCATTCAGATCTATTTAAGTTTTCTTTTATTTCTTAATGTGTATCGTTTGAAACACGCATGACGACTCTCCCGTTTTATTCAAAAATGTTTCTTATATACTAGTGCAGGTAATACATAACATAAACATCCCTACAGAGGGTAGCTCGAATTTCCAATCCTAATACTTTTATTACGGTACGACTATGTTTAAAAGACAACCTCAATTTAGCGTTTTACGATAACCGTAATAAGGATTTTCCAGTGTTATCTTCTACGTCCTTGAATTTGCCCAGGACCGTCATAACTCGCTTAGACGATAACGAATGGCTAGACGCTTATAATTATGCCTGCGTACATGCCACTATTGCAGGGACGTTGCGTTGCAGGTCGAAACCTCTCGAACTCTTGCATATGTTCGACGTTGACCCGCGCGCTATCGGTTTGCTGCTGTTGCCATTGTTCGAAATAAAACATTTATGGTTGTAGTGGCAGATGGTCTTGGAAAAATCCTCGGACATACCGCTGTCCACATGGCGATCATATGACCATGCTGAATGCTCGTGAGTCGAGTATGGACTCACAACAGCAGTTATGGAACTGCCGTGAAAACATAGAATGTGTATTGAAGTTTGAAATGCATAATATTTGATTTAAAATTATTAAAATCAATCTGGATTTTTACATTTAATGAGACTCAGAGAAACAATTATAGGCATGTTATATGTAAAGTATTTTATTATTTTATTATTGAAATATATTGCTGGCTGCACAAAGTTTTAACAATTAATTACACTGCTCAACACTAAATTTTCCTTTGACTTGAAACCAACTTTTTTTTTGTCGTATTTGTTTCGCTGAATCAAAATATATGCTTTAAGTTTGAAAGTTAGCTCGCGTTTTTTAAATATTCGCTAAGAAAGGTTTTGCGATTTTTTGTCAATATTTTTTAGTCGTAGTTTTATCGTTCGACCGTTTCAAAAAATTTAATTCATATAAAAGAAGAGTAAATATACAGCATATCCCTCATACATATGGATGAAATCGGTTCAACAGCTTAGGAGCTATAGGGCGATAAAGGCAAAAATTTTAAGAAATTTTTAACAACTTTGTACAAAAACTTGATTTCGAGCCCATATAATTTCCGAAGAAGATTCGGTATTCAGGTTTAGGCTATCTTAAGTAAATGAGTGGATTTCTAAGAGCATTTCAAGACCCAGAAAAAGAATATCCGATGAGTTGTTCATATTTGAATTGGGTTTTAAGAAAAAATGAGACGAGTTTTTTTCGCCAGAAAATATTTTATATATTTTAGTTTCATTTGATTTTTCATCGTCGTCTCTTACTACGTTTATGCGTCAGCTATACGCAAATAAAAATAATTCGCAAATAGTTAACTCACTGTTTATACGGCAGTTCAAATACGCAAATAGGGAAACTTTTCAGTGCTGCCCGACTAAAAAATACAATTGCGTGGCAACATATTCATTTGTCGGAAGCCTATGTTTTGCATGGGTTAGTTATACCATATCGTAGAAAATAGGAAAATCGTCAAAAATAAGTGGCAGCACCTTGAGCTTTATTTGCAAATAGCTTCGTTATTCACGACTTATTTTCGCGACTTGTTTATTTGCAAATAAGAATTCAACTCAGCGTTTATGTGGGGAAATTTGCTGTTTGCAATTTTTTTATTTGCAAATAAGGCATACGCATAAACGTAGTATCTATCATTATCCGAGGACACCGGAGATACAATATGTACAATACAATATGTTGCATGCCCAGTGACAATACTAAGAATCACAACGTCGAGCTTTCGTTTTCTATTAGTACCCAGCGACCAAAGTGCTGCTTACATAAGCGATGAACCGTCCCAGCGGCCAACAATGCCTACCGCCTACAACCGCCTACCCCCTACAATGTTCAATTTCGGTGCTATGATTCGATGTGTACATAAGGGAACGTGTCCAAACTACGTGAACCATTTTTTACTACTTTTTACACCCCTCCCCCCTCGGTGACAATCCGTAGAATAATTTAAGTGACCAATTTGTCCAAGTGTAGTACTTTCAGGACCCCCTCCCCCCCCTAAAAGGGTCACGTAGTTTGGACACGTTCCCTAAAAACGTTCATAGGAAAAGTGCATAGCGCATTGAGATATCCTGAGCATTTAAAAATTATATGTAAACACATTGGCATGACTATGTCGCTCCACCTCGCAGATACTCTCATGCTGAGCATATCACCGAGGCGTCCGCAATGAAAGACGCTTGGACTTGTTCACCGCCGACACTACCCAACAAACAATTTCGCTAAAAATAAGCTTTTTTAAAGCTTGTCAACTCAAGCCTAGGCTTACAATAAGTTTCCAAAACCTTTGAAGTTCGTTTTAAAAAAATATCAGTACAAGCGAAAAACCAACGAAACGGCACCCCTTTTTATAAGCTTATCATTTTGTTTACAAAACGTTTATTTTAAAGTTTTGTAGTGCTTGCAAAAGACATTTGGTAAGCTTATATTTTCCCTTTGAAAACTATATTTTTAAATGTTTTGTAATGCTTTCTAAAGGTTCTTTATATACGGTTGAAAAAAACTTGTAAAAACGAACACTTCCTATTTACAAGAAAAGGTTTTGTAAGTGAGCTATTAAACGTTTTCCAAGCTTGCACAAAATCTTTTCTCCAAAAACAAAAAACAATTTTTTCTTTAGCAAGCATTTATTAAATTTTTATTAAACAAACATTTTAAGTAAAAATTAAAAAGGACCTTATTATAGTCAAACAGCCTTACCTAAGTTTTCTTTAACAAACACTCATTAAATTTTTATGAACAAATATTTTAAGTAAAAAGTAAAAAGGACCTTATTCTGGTTGAATGGTTGAAGTAGTCGTAGCAGTAGTCTTGACAGCTTTAAGTTTTTGCCGATTTCTGGCAAATTGGAAAAACCATTTGGTTGCTCTCGCAAATTCTCCGTCGGGTTTTTCAAATTTAATCCTGAAGGTATCTGAAATGCATAGATTGCCTTATTATTGCAAGTCTTAAAAAAATTTGGAAAACTTTGCTTACTTTTTATGGCCATTGCAACGTTGGTATCTTTTATTGACCTCTTGGAATCTGTTCCCCGCCAAGCAAATTTTTCCGCTAAAGTGTCTGTCATTATTCTTCCCCAACAGTTTTTCACAAATTTTGTCGATGCTTGTCACTTGAAATTTCCACATAAACTAAACAAGCGCAAGAGCAACAGACTGCAATACTCGCGGTTTGTCAAAAATTCTTAAGAATTTGATTTACATAGCGGTGATTTTTTTTATATCAGCAAGACAAGTTTTGAAAAGCTTATTAATGCTAGCAAAGCAAGCGTTTTATAAGCAATTGTAAATAGTTTATATTATATTTAATGTTTATAAAAGATTTATTTTAGAGATATTTGTATGCGATTTTTAAATGTGTGGATTTTAGAGTTACAAAACATTTTTTATAAGGATTTTTGTAAGTTTTTATAAATCACTTATATATTATGCTTACAAAAAGTTTTTTGAAATAATTTGTTGTCTAACATTTACACTTTGGTTTGTTGGGTATATTCTGCTGGGAACATACATACACGCATTATTGAGCAGATATGACTCATGGCTGCCACAGTTGGCGTTTTAACGCAAAACTGACACTATATTTTACAGTCGGCGGTGTGGCTCGTTTTCATCATATCCCTCATACATATGGATGAAATCGGTTCAACAGCTTAGGAGCTATAGGGCGATAAAGGCAAAAATTTTAAGAAATTTTTAACAACTTTGTACAAAAACTTGATTTCGAGCCCATATAATTTCCGAAGAAGATTCGGTATTCAGGTTTAGGCTATCTTAAGTAAATGAGTGGATTTCTAAGAGCATTTCAAGACCCAGAAAAAGAATATCCGATGAGTTGTTCATATTTGAATTGGGTTTTAAGAAAAAATGAGACGAGTTTTTTTCGCCAGAAATATTTTATATATTTTAGTTTCATTTGATTTTTCATCGTCGTCTCTTACTACGTTTATGCGTCAGCTATACGCAAATAAAAATAATTCGCAAATAGTTAACTCACTGTTTATACGGCAGTTCAAATACGCAAATAGGGAAACTTTTCAGTGCTGCCCGACTAAAAAATACAATTGCGTGGCAACATATTCATTTGTCGGAAGCCTATGTTTTGCATGGGTAGTTATACCATATCGGAAAATAGGAAAATCGTCAAAAAAAGTGGCAGCACCTTGAGCTTTATTTGCAAATAGCTTCGTTATTCACGACTTATTTTCGCGACTTGTTTATTTGCAAATAAGAATTCAACTCAGCGTTTATGTGGGGAAATTTGCTGTTTGCAATTTTTTTATTTGCAAATAAGGCATACGCATAAACGTAGTATCTATCATTATCCGAGGACACCGGAGATACAATATGTACAATACAATATGTTGCATGCCCAGTGACAATACTAAGAATCACAACGTCGAGCTTTCGTTTTCTATTAGTACCCAGCGACCAAAGTGCTGCTTACATAAGCGATGAACCGTCCCAGCGGCCAACAATGCCTACCGCCTACAACCGCCTACCACATGTTCAATTTCGGTGCTATGATTCGATGTGTACATAAGGGAACGTGTCCAAACTACGTGAACCATTTTTTACTACTTTTACACCCCTCCCCCCTCGGTGACAATCCGTAGAATAATTTAAGTGACCAATTTGTCCAAGTGTAGTACTTTCAGGACCCCCTCCCCCCCCTAAAAGGGTCACGTAGTTTGGACACGTTCCCTAAAAACGTTCATAGGAAAAGTGCATAGCGCATTGAGATATCCTGAGCATTTAAATTATATGTAAACACATTGGCATGACTATGTCGCTCCACCTCGCAATACTCTCATGCTGAGCATATCACCGAGGCGTCGCAATGAAAGACGCTTGGACTTGTTCACCGCCGACACTACCCAACAAACAATTTCGCTAAAAATAAGCTTTTTTAAAGCTTGTCAACTCAAGCCTAGGCTTACAATAAGTTTCCAAAACCTTTGAAGTTCGTTTAAAAAAATATCAGTACAAGCGAAAAAAACGAAACGGCACCCCTTTTATAAGCTTATCATTTTGTTTACAAAACGTTTATTTTAAAGTTTTGTAGTGCTTGCAAAAGACATTTGGTAAGCTTATATTTCCCTTTGAAACTATATTTTTAAATGTTTTGTAATGCTTTCTAAAGGTTCTTTATATACGGTTGAAAAAAACTTGTAAAAACGAACACTTCCTATTTACAAGAAAAGGTTTTGTAAGTGAGCTATTAAACGTTTTCCAAGCTTGCACAAAATCTTTTCTCCAAAAACAAAAAACAATTTTTTCTTTAGCAAGCATTTATTAAATTTTTATTAAACAAACATTTTAAGTAAAAATTAAAAAGGACCTTATTATAGTCAAACAGCCTTACCTAAGTTTTCTTTAACAAACACTCATTAAATTTTTATGAACAAATATTTTAAGTAAAAAGTAAAAGGACCTTATTCTGGTTGAATGGTTGAAGTAGTCGTAGCAGTAGTCTTGACAGCTTTAAGTTTTTGCCGATTTCTGGCAAATTGGAAAAACCATTTGGTTGCTCTCGCAAATTCTCCGTCGGTTTTTCAAATTTAATCCTGAAGGTATCTGAAATGCTAGATTGCCTTATTATTGCAAGTCTTAAAAAAATTTGGAAAACTTTGCTTACTTTTTATGGCCATTGCAACGTTGGTATCTTTTATTGACCTCTTGGAATCTGTTCCCCGCCAAGCAAATTTTTCCGCTAAAGTGTCTGTCATTATTCTTCCCCAACAGTTTTTCACAAATTTTGTCGATGCTTGTCACTTGAAATTCCACATAAACTAAACAAGCGCAAGAGCAACAGACTGCAATACTCGCGGTTTGTCAAAAATTCTTAAGAATTTGATTTACATAGCGGTGATTTTTTTATATCAGCAAGACAAGTTTTGAAAGCTTATTAATGCTAGCAAAGCAAGCGTTTTATAAGCAATTGTAAATAGTTTATATTTAATGTTTATAAAGATTTATTTTAGAGATATTTGTATGCGATTTTTAAATGTGTGGATTTTAGAGTTACAAAACATTTTTATAAGGATTTTTGTAAGTTTTTTTAAATCACTTATATATTATGCTACAAAAGTTTTTGAAATAATTTGTTGTCTAACATTTACACTTTGGTTGTTGGGTATATTCTGCTGGGAACATACATACACGCATTATTGAGCAGATATGACTCATGGCTGCCACAGTTGGCGTTTTAACGCAAAACTGACACTATATTTTACAGTCGGCGGTGTGGCTCGTTTTCATGTATTTGGCTCTTTTTTGGCTTTATTACGCCACGACAAAAATTACTCAGTGACCAATTCAAAGCAAAAAATTTTCGGTGCAAACACTCAAAATAATTTAGATTTAGCGGACCTAATCCACATCACAAAATTTTGTTTTACAATATACATACATATATACATGTTATATAAGTGTTGGACCCTTTAATTCCCATGGCTCTTTTTGAATCGCTGTGGCACTTTTATATCTTTGTAAATGGCAACCGTTTGCATACTCTCTTTGCGCTGTAGTGAGAAAGAAGATCGAATGAACTGAGAGAACCGAAGTCAAAGTGAGAAAGCAAGAGCGAGTTGAATCAAATCCCAGTCGGAATATGCAATGTTTAGCTATTACTATTTTTGCAATAGTTTCTATGCGGAATTTGTCGTTCAAAATTATAATTGCGATGTCATAAATGAATGATAATCGTTGATTTGTTTTTAACCACTCACGAATTTTTAAGACGTAATATTTTTCCTTTGTCATCAATGAATTTCCAAAAGAAGATTCATGGAATATCAAATTGCCGACTGGTGTTACGTCGACGAATCACATAAAACTTTTTAGGAATGCTTCTCACTGAAAGCTACGCACACTAATATAGCCGAGATATACGTACACGACGAGCGTGACGGTTACAACATATACAAATGCATTTTGAACTTAAAGATTTGCTCCCTGCTCAACGCGCCTATAGAAGTTTTCACTTCAAAAAAGTTGGCAGTTATGGAACTGCCGTTGGAAGTGAATACACATAGAATGTGTATTGAAGTTTGAAATGCATAATATTTGATTTAAAATTATTAAAATCAATCTGGATTTTTACATTTAATGAGACTCAGAGAAACAATTATATGCATGTTATATGTAAAGTATTTTATTATTTTATTATTGAAATATATTGCTGGCTGCACAAAGTTTTAACAATTAATTACACTGCTCAACACTAAATTTTCCTTTGACTTGAAACCAACTTTTTTTTTTTGTCGTATTTGTTTCGCTGAATCAAAATATATGCTTTAAGTTTGAAAGTTAGCTCGCGTTTTTTAAATATTCGCTAAGAAAGGTTTTGCGATTTTTTGTCAATATTTTTTAGTCGTAGTTTTATCGTTCGACTGTTTCAAAAAATTTAATTCATATAAAAGAAGAGTAAATATACAGCATATCCCTCATACATATGGATGAAATCGGTTCAACAGCTTAGAAGCTATAGGGCGATAAAGGCAAAAATTTTAAGAAATTTTTAACAACTTTGTACAAAAACTTGATTTCGAGCCCATATAATTTCCGAAGAAGATTCGGTATTCAGGTTTAGGCTATCTTAAGTAAATGAGTGGATTTCTAAGAGCATTTCAAGACCCAGAAAAAGAATATCCGATGAGTTGTTCATATTTGAATTGGGTTTTAAGAAAAAATGAGACGAGTTTTTTTCGCCAGAAAATATTTTATATATTTTAGTTTCATTTGATTTTTCATCGTCGTCTCTTACTACGTTTATGCGTCAGCTATACGCAAATAAAAATAATTCGCAAATAGTTAACTCACTGTTTATACGGCAGTTCAAATACGCAAATAGGGAAACTTTTCAGTGCTGCCCGACTAAAAAATACAATTGCGTGGCAACATATTCATTTGTCGGAAGCCTATGTTTTGCATGGGTTAGTTATACCATATCGTAGAAAATAGGAAAATCGTCAAAAATAAGTGGCAGCACCTTGAGCTTTATTTGCAAATAGCTTCGTTATTCACGACTTATTTTCGCGACTTGTTTATTTGCAAATAAGAATTCAACTCAGCGTTTATGTGGGGAAATTTGCTGTTTGCAATTTTTTTATTTGCAAATAAGGCATACGCATAAACGTAGTATCTATCATTATCCGAGGACACCGGAGATACAATATGTACAATACAATATGTTGCATGCCCCAGTGACAATACTAAGAATCACAACGTCGAGCTTTCGTTTTCTATTAGTACCCAGCGACCAAAGTGCTGCTTACATAAGCGATGAACCGTCCCAGCGGCCAACAATGCCTACCGCCTACAACCGCCTACCACCGCCTACCACATGTTCAATTTCGGTGCTATGATTCGATGTGTACATAAGGGAACGTGTCCAAACTACGTGAACCATTTTTTACTACTTTTTACACCCCTCCCCCCTCGGTGACAATCCGTAGAATAATTTAAGTGACCAATTTGTCCAAGTGTAGTACTTTCAGGACCCCCTCCCCCCCCTAAAAGGGTCACGTAGTTTGGACACGTTCCCTAAAAACGTTCATAGGAAAAGTGCATAGCGCATTGAGATATCCTGAGCATTTAAAAATTATATGTAAACACATTGGCATGACTATGTCGCTCCACCTCGCAGATACTCTCATGCTGAGCATATCACCGAGGCGTCCGCAATGAAAGACGCTTGGACTTGTTCACCGCCGACACTACCCAACAAACAATTTCGCTAAAAATAAGCTTTTTTAAAGCTTGTCAACTCAAGCCTAGGCTTACAATAAGTTTCCAAAACCTTTGAAGTTCGTTTTAAAAAAATATCAGTACAAGCGAAAAACCAACGAAACGGCACCCCTTTTTATAAGCTTATCATTTTGTTTACAAAACGTTTATTTTAAAGTTTTGTAGTGCTTGCAAAAGACATTTGGTAAGCTTATATTTTCCCTTTGAAAACTATATTTTTAAATGTTTTGTAATGCTTTCTAAAGGTTCTTTATATACGGTTGAAAAAAACTTGTAAAAACGAACACTTCCTATTTACAAGAAAAGGTTTTGTAAGTGAGCTATTAAACGTTTTCCAAGCTTGCACAAAATCTTTTCTCCAAAAACAAAAAACAATTTTTTCTTTAGCAAGCATTTATTAAATTTTTATTAAACAAACATTTTAAGTAAAAATTAAAAAGGACCTTATTATAGTCAAACAGCCTTACCTAAGTTTTCTTTAACAAACACTCATTAAATTTTTATGAACAAATATTTTAAGTAAAAAGTAAAAAGGACCTTATTCTGGTTGAATGGTTGAAGTAGTCGTAGCAGTAGTCTTGACAGCTTTAAGTTTTTGCCGATTTCTGGCAAATTGGAAAAACCATTTGTGCTCTCGCAAATTCTCCGTCGGGTTTTTCAAATTTAATCCTGAAGGTATCTGAAATGCATAGATTGCCTTATTATTGCAAGTCTTAAAAAAATTTGGAAAACTTTGCTTACTTTTTATGGCCATTGCAACGTTGGTATCTTTTATTGACCTCTTGGAATCTGTTCCCCGCCAAGCAAATTTTTCCGCTAAAGTGTCTGTCATTATTCTTCCCCAACAGTTTTTCACAAATTTTGTCGATGCTTGTCACTTGAAATTTCCACATAAACTAAACAAGCGCAAGAGCAACAGACTGCAATACTCGCGGTTTGTCAAAAATTCTTAAGAATTTGATTTACATAGCGGTGATTTTTTTATATCAGCAAGACAAGTTTTGAAAAGCTTATTAATGCTAGCAAAGCAAGCGTTTTATAAGCAATTGTAAATAGTTTATATTTAATGTTTATAAAAGATTTATTTTAGAGATATTTGTATGCGATTTTTAAATGTGTGGATTTTAGAGTTACAAAACATTTTTTATAAGGATTTTTGTAAGTTTTTATAAATCACTTATATATTATGCATACAAAAAGTTTTTTGAAATAATTTGTTGTCTAACATTTACACTTTGGTTTGTTGGGTATATTCTGCTGGGAACATACATACACGCATTATTGAGCAGATATGACTCATGGCTGCCACAGTTGGCGTTTTAACGCAAAACTGACACTATATTTTACAGTCGGCGGTGTGGCTCGTTTTCATCGTATTTGGCTCTTTTTTGGCTTTATTACGCCACGACAAAAATTACTCAGTGACCAATTCAAAGCAAAAAATTTTCGGTGCAAACACTCAAAATAATTTAGATTTAGCGGACCTAATCCACATCACAAAATTTTTGTTTTACAATATACATACATATATACATGTTATATAAGTGTTGGACCCTTTTAATTCCCATCGGCTCTTTTTGAATCGCTGTGGCACTTTTATATCTTTGTAAATGGCAACCGTTTGCATACTCTCTTTGCGCTGTAGTGAGAAAGAAGATCGAATGAACTGAGAGAACCGAAGTCAAAGTGAGAAAGCAAGAGCGAGTTGAATCAAATCCCAGTCGGAATATGCAATGTTTAGCTATTACTATTTTTGCAATAGTTTCTATGCGGAATTTGTCGTTCAAAATTATAATTGCGATGTCATAAAAATGAATGATAGCTATCGTAGAATTTGTTTTTAACCACTCACGAATTTTTAAGACGTAATATTTTTCCTTTGTCATCAATGAATTTCCAAAAGAAGATATTCATGGAATATCAAATTGCCGACTGGGGTGTTACGTCGACGAATCACATAAAACTTTTTAGGAATGCTTCTCACTGAAAGCTACGCACACTAATATAGCCGACATATACGTATACGACGAGCGTGACGGTTACAACATATACAAATGCATTTTGAACCTAAAGATTTGCTCCCTGCTCATTACGCCTATAGAAGTTTTCACTTCAAAAAAACTATCTTTTTATTCAAGTGGAAAGCGATTTCGAAATGAAAACAAGATCTAAGATGTTTTAAGAAAAATCAAAACTTTGTTTGTGTACCAAATTTTTCGATTAGCTTGCTAATTTGGCTCTTAAAGTTGTATTTATCACTGTTTGCCATTTGATTTAAAAGCTGTGGGTGTTCCTTTAGAAAATCGAAGAAATCAACGCAATTTTAGTTTGAATTAAATGTTATCAATAAAATTTCAGAGATGTGACGTGACATACACGTATTCATATGTTCTGGGAAGTATGAATGTATGTGATAAAGGTGGTAATTATGAATGGCAACCGAAAAAGTTGAGTTGCCTTAGAGGCAACCGAACTATTAAGTCAACCGAACTAGAAATTGCGATTACGGATGGCAACTTATTTTATTTGACTATTCCATCGCGTTGGAAACTAAAAATCCGGTGCGTTTGGCAACTAGAAACATTTGTTTCGGGAAAGCGTCAATTTAATTTTTACTTACCGGATTGAACCATTTGCAGCATCCTAGCAGCCAGTAACTTTAATTAAAAAAATTTAATTGTATTTGACTTAAATATTTTTGAGATTTATTGAATAGCAAAGCAACCAGGCATTTCGCTATATGCTTGATGATAAAAACGGTACGTGAATAGGAGACATGGAATGTAGCTCCAAAGAGGAAGAGGAAATGTCTTAAATGTGAGTTTGGTACAACGAGCAATATTTGTCTACATTGCGAAGGACATTGCCAGAAGTGTTTGGCCATGTCCAATATGCTTCACGCAAAAATTTGCCATTAAATAGCCGTCAACACTTAAATAGCCATCAACCTGCTTTGCTTATAGAAGTGCCAAATGTAATGCTAATCTGCTCCATTAATTTTTTTTTTATTTTACTCTCCCTCTCCTAAGAGCATATTACAATGAACCATAATTCGAAAGTATTACATTAATGCTTATTGAATTAACGCAAAAACAAAAAACAAAAAAGAAATAAAATAAACCAAAAAAAACTAAGTAAAGAAGTTTACATCGGCTAAGCCGATTGCACACATACCTTTTCCTCAGCCTAAAATATGTTAAAACATTACCCTAACAAAAATTCCAGCAGTTTTTGTTGTTCTAGCTTGGATTACTAGTTATACCTTATCTGTTCTTCGATTTAGCTTTTCAAACTCGAAATTATTATTAAGCACAACATTTTCGCGAATGGTGGTCATGGTCAAATTTTAACCATTAGAGGACATTATATCTAGCTGCGAAACACTCAATTTAAAATGGTGAAAATCAATTTTTTGCAAATTTCGCAAATTATGGTCATGGTCAAATTTTAACCGTAAGAGGACATTATATCATGCTGCGAAATACTCAAAACAGTGAAAATCCAAGTTTGGCGAACTTCGCGAATGGTGACCATGGTCAAATTTTAACCATATCTAGCTGCGAAATAGTGAAAATTAGTTTTTTGCTAATTTCGCGAATTCGATTCGAATTCGATTCGAAGAGAAAATGCGATAAGAATTCGAATCGTTTGCAACGAGCTCGCCTCGAGCTCGCATTTTTATCGTGAAATTTATTAAATGCGAGCTCGCGCTTTTATCGTATTTTGCGTTCGATTCGATATCTAGATTTTTCGAATATTTTTCGTCCTTATGGAAAAAAAATCTAAGTCCGCCTATGAGCACATGTTTAAATACGTAAAAATCAATATTTTTAGGCTCCATTAAAAATGGGCCCATTGCAAAAAGGGCCCAAAACTTTTGTATTGAAAAGAACAGCACGAATTTTAGAGCGATTTTTTTTGTGAGTCATTTTGAATTTTTCAAAATTTATGTTATATTTGGGGTCTTTTTCATTTTTTGATTTGGGGTAATTTTTCTTAATGCAAAATGCAGTTTGGGGCCATTTTGCATTGGGCCATTTTTCAGGGAGCCCTCAAGGACTTTTCAAAATATCAACAAAACTTCAAAATCTCTTTCAGGGTGCCATAGTCGGCAAGACTCTTATGAATTCCACGATAAAAAAGCCAGCTCGTTGCAAACGTTTCGAATTCTTATCACATTTTCTCTTCGAATCGAATTCGAATCGAAAGGAAAATACAATAAAAGCGCGAGCTCGAATTTCATAAATTCCACGATGAAAAAAGCGAGCTCGAGGCGAGCTCGTTGCAAACGGTTTGAATTCTTATCGCATTTTCTCTTCGAATCGAATTCGAATCGAAAGGAAAATACTTTAAAAGCGCAATATCGCGAAAATTGCCTTCCGCGAATTCGATTCGAATTCGTTTAATGCGATTCGTGCTCTACGAATTTGATTCGCAATCGATTCGAACTTGTTATCGTTTCTGTGTTTATTGGGTTGTGCGATAAGCTTAACATACATACATGTTTTAATTAATTGTCATTTCTGTGACACAGTGTTTGAACAAAACAGAAATTCCGCAGATAATCTCCATATTTCATTTTAATTTTCAGTGAAGAACATTAAAATTCCGAAAATATCATACCGCAGTGTCATGTTTTGATAGTGCCACATTTCACTTGCACGCCATGCAATTTTAAATGCTTTATTACTAGACAGCGGATAATATGCAAATGCATATCTTTAATAGATGATCGGATTTAAATTTTGTTTGCACACAAATTCGTTTCATAAGAAAATATTGCAAATGAGCCCTATTTCATTTTGCATATTTTGCATAAATGCATATTCTTGCATATTCTTGCATATTTCCAATATGCAAAAATATGCACTAATATGCACGAAAAAAACCTTATGAAATAATTGTTTTCGACTTGTCTTACGCGAAATACAACTGCTGATCTAGTAGGCAAATGCAAAACCGTTGCTAATATTTGTCATTTGAATCAAAAGTTATAATTTTACTTCGATTTTTAAATGAACGTATAAGATGCCGAAAACGAAGTTTGCTTCCAAAAGAGCACAAATAAATAATTGGCTCAATGAAACTCAATCGACATGTTTTGAGTTTGATGGCAATCAATTAATATGCGTCAGGTGCAAAAAATATGTGAGTTTTCATATTGAACCAAAGCATAAAGTTTTCTCATGCCCAGTTTCACAGTGCACACTTAACCCTCCTTTAATGATTCAACGTTGCTTAAGCGACAGAATCAATTTCAGAGTGCTTTAAAAAGTACCGCTTAAGTTAAACTTAAGCTCCCAAGGTTGGACGCTTAGGCGAAGTTTTGAATTAATAAAAAAAAAGAAAAAAAACGCGACCAGGGCGGGAATCGAACCCACATACTTCCAAATCGTAAGTTGGCATCTCAGACAACTACGCCACGAAGCCTATGTTATCAATTTTTTTATTTTCCAAATGTCAACGAAAATAAAATATCTCAATTTATATACAAAATATACTGTTTTTATTCTGCATATTCCTGCATATTCCTGCATATTCTTGCATATGTTTTTGCATATTCTTGCATATGTTTTTGCATATTTTGGATATGCAGTCTTAAATCAAAAATAGGTCTTTGAAGAAGTCCAAATTCAAAATTTTATTTCATTCTGACTTAAAACAAAAAAGTGCATAAAATCCGCTGTCTATTTATTACATAAGCTCACATTCATACTCATATGTACATATATGTAAATACCTATATGTGAATCATAGAATAGAGGAAAAGACAAAATAAAATAATTCAGTCGGAGTCAGAGAACTGCTTTGAGTGTGCTCGAGCGTGTTCGAACACCCTTGCTGAAAATTCAGAACAAGTAGAATATCAAACTTCGCAGCTATGTGCTCGATCGAGTTGCACACCCGAAATCTTATTTTTGAGTTCGAGCACCTAACTCGAACTTTGTTGTACGTGTATTCAGACTCTCATTTCGGGTATGTTATACCCAAACTGATCCGAAAAAACCACTCAAACTCGAGTTTAACTCGAGTTCTATGGGTATAGAAACAGAACAAGGGGAAAATATCAGAGTCAAATGCGGAGAATAAAGGTGTATGTGCGTATGTACATATGTGGGCCTGCTCAAATATGACTAATTTACACAAAAGTTCCGTGTGCGTTGCAGCTCTCTCATACATATTTTTCTGTAGAAAAACGTAGATAACACACTCGAGATACACTCGAGTTTATTGGGTTTGCACGACTTAAAAACACTCGAACCAGAACAGAGTGTATGAAAATAACTCGAGTTTAGCGCACAACATGCTCGTGTTGAACTCATGCGCACACGAGACATTACGAGTGTTGTACTAAAGGGTTTGATTCAAACCAAATCTGATCCACACACTCGAGTGTACACAAAAACTATGTATCCGTTGCAGCTCTCTGGTCGGAGTCTAAAAGTCCTGCTTGCCAAGCCACGTGAAAAAACAAAAAAATACCTAATTAGGCAAAGTACATTTGCAAGACCCATAATCAGAATTTTTCTTTTCCCCGCGAATTCTAGGAATAACTATTTGTGTGAAAGGAAAGCCACGAACACACATGCTAACACACTGTTTGTGCACATGTAGTGTATGAATGCACTAAAGAGCCATACTATATAATTTGAAGTCGTAAAAATGCAGAGAAAAACAAGTAAGGTTGTTATAGTCAGGCAAGCCTGACAATAAAATACCCGACACAGACACACATGCTTTAAAAATTTCTGAACCAGGCCCAAAAAACAGGACCACTAAGTAAGAATATTCAAGAGGTTTTGACCGCCATTAGGGGCCCCATATACCGACTTTTTTTAAATTTCTTTATGAAAACCACCCCATTTCCACGCCCACTTTTCCATTTTTTTTGCAGTTCTAATCATAGGCTTAAATATACGGTCAAATTTTAAGATTCATTGAAATATTTTGAAAAAGTCCGATTTTGGGGCAGTTTTGGGATTTTTGTATCAGACCCTAGTACTGGAGGTACCCTTAATAATGGACCGACCAAGGAAATTTTTTGAGAGGATGTTTATGGCTACAAAGGAAGCATAAGTACCAGAATTCGTTCAAGCCCCATTTGAAATTCGGGTGTAGGGGACAATTTTCGAAAAAAAACCCTTCTGCCACTCCCACTTGTTTAATTTTTAGGAATCCTAATACTTGCCTTGAAACTTGTTCAAATATCCAATTTCATCAAAATATCTTGAAAAACTCAGATTTTAAAGCAGTTTTTGTGATTTTCGTAACAGAGCCTAGTACTGGAGGTACCCCTAAAAATTTTCTGATCGGGTTCATTCTAGAACTAGTTCTTACTCATGGCATCGTTGGGACGCATACCAAATTTTGTCAAGATAGCTGAACTCCTTCGATAAGGTAACTGTATACAGACAGACAGACAGACGGACATGTCTAAGTCAAATCTCCTAGTGACGCTGATCATTTCTATATTTATTTTGTATGGTCTATCTTGATTGGTTCTGGGTGTTACACACAACCACACAAACGCAATATACCCTCGACACAGAATGTGTCGGGTATAATGATATGTACATACGCCATCGCCATGTATACCGGTTACTTTTATAGGCACTGAAGGGTGCTGCGATATAAGCGCCAGTTGGGGTTTCGGTTCATCACCTTTTGTGCTGACAACTCGTTGATTTGCAGAGAATTGCCTTTGGCGAGCCGGTTTTTTATTTAACAAGAAGCAAAAAGTTTTGTAAATGACACAGAAAAATTCGTGGAATTTTCACTTGGCGCCGAAATAGCAATAAATACATGTCTTTTTTTTATTCGTGTGTTCGAATCGCATACAGGCCTTTTATATTTTTTGGGACACACTTTTTACTACATTATTCGCAATTTTAATTAACGACAAAATATTTCAAATTTCGATAACTTAAAGAGACGTCTGTGTTCAATCTTTCTTCTGAACAGAATGAATGTGTCAGTCCTTTTTTACATTGTTGCCCCTCAATCATTTTTGGAAATTATGTGATAAACGATTAGTTATGTCAGTGACTGTATACAATATTGCCACCTGTTAAAATAACAAAACTAATTGTGTAGTAATAGCTTATGGTTAATTGTTGATACCTATACTAGGGCTCGACCAAGCTGACGTAGTAATCAACCGCGATCACTTTAAATTAATCTTATTCCTATGATTACCCAGAGTGCTGCAATTGTTCATCAACGACCTAGTCAGTTAATAACCATTGTCTGATACGATTTGTCTCGATTACTCTATAAGATGGAAGTTTGGTAAGCTGGAAGTTTCCCAAGTCGTTCACAACGTATTATTTCCAAGAGATTTTATAACAAGAAAAGGTCCTTTGTAAGCTGAGATAAATTTTTTGTTTTATCCAGCACTATTGTCTGCATTCGGAATTACTACTAGTTCTCCTTCAGTATAATTTTTGTTGGCTGTGTTTGAGAAAATACTCAGCATTATACCTTTGGGATTTTATTATATTGTTCCCAGCTTCGTCTCGGAGATCATCAATATTTCGTTCATCATCATTGATATTTTAAGACAAAAAGTATTCTGTAAAAAAAACATAACCTCATCGGAAGAACTATAATCCGAGGATCTTACACTTTCGTCTTCTCATGGCTTGATTTCCTTGAACTAGCGACACCACACGTATTCTGTTAATTCTTCAACTAATAGTCCGATTCTTGGTTCCCGGGGAACTAATTCCCGGGGAATTTACTGTGCTCGAGACTAAAATTCTCCTTTTTCAAATAGGTAGGTTAAGGAAAATTATGGGTATGGGTCAAATACCCATTTCCTATTAAATTTCTTCCACCAAATATTTAAAAATGAAGAATTTTACTCTCGAGAAAAGTAAATTGCCCGGGAATTCGTTGCCCTGGAATATTCAGAATCGGGTTGTATATAACCTCTTTATTCAGTTCCAAACAGAAGTATACAGGGAGTCATTTTAGTTGAACTGTGAACGGATTTGTTTATTACATGTTATGAAGACAAAAACAAACTCGCTGCCCAGTGGCGACGAAAACAAAACCAACCTACTGAACAAAACATGCCGATGCAGCAGTAAGTCATGGTCACGACGTTGGGCTATTGACTTCACTTAAATTTGCTGAAACTGATAAAGTTGTTTAAATGCTTTCTTTGATTTAATTTTGTCAATTTTCATATATTTAATTTCCAAATTTCTGTGATCTGGCACTTTTATTTTAAACCAATTTTGTATTGATAAACAAATTATTAGTATATAAGAAATGAATTTATTAAAGAATTTTTAGGGGCTTTCACAATCAACAACTGTAAAGTCATTGCAAACGGAATTTCTTGATATAATATCAGAAATTTGTACAACGCAGACTGCAAGTTTTATTCAGGTCTAAACCGAATCAAACACCAAACGCAGTTCTAAACATTACACATGGGGGAAAACACGTCAAGTGTACCAGGTGGAAAAATTTTTCTCTCCGATTTCGATGAAATTTGGTGATGATGTTGTGCTATTAGAGTACAAAATTTGTGCAAAAGGAAGGTAGTCAAAACGAAGCGGTTGCTGAGATATAGGTCCTCAAAATTTATGATTTTTTTCTAAATGACTTTTTTCGTTCAATGATTATGGGTAGAAGGTTTGGTAGATGTAAAAACGTTTTAATTGTCTTTTATGATAAATTGTCCGAATTTTCCAGAAAAAATATTTTGGAATTTTTAAAACGATAACTTATCGATAAAAAATCGATTTTAATTCTTAAATTATAATTTTTGCACAAATCGGCATTTTAAATATTTTTTTTAATAGACTATAAATAAAGCTTTTTTATTTACCTTTTCAACGATATGCATATGTTGATGGTGAATCAGTCATTTGTGGGTCAATTCGTCGTTTGTTTAATTTTTTTGTTTTAAAAATTCTTGGAAATATTTGTGAGGAATTTTGAAACGAAAAGTATCTAAGTTGAAGTTGTTCTCCGTCAACTGAAATAAAAGAATGGATCTTTTTAGTTCCTGGAATCGTTTTCGCTAATTGAAAGCGTGGTTTTAAATGGTTTATTGATTCTTCGTAAACTCATGGACAAATTTTGTACTCTAATAGCACAACATCATCACCAACTTTCATCGAAATCGGAGAGAAAAATTTTTCCACCTGGTACACTTGACGTGTTTTCCCCCACATTCAACGTGTAAGAGTTTAACAGTCCATTCTGCATGGTCGATGGGCTCGCTTAATTTCCCTAACATTTTCTTTAGGGTACGAATAATTCCCTCCACTTGCCCGTTTGCTTGTGGAGAGGCAGTTGCGACTATAACATGAGCAGTGTCATTTTTTGCCAAAATGCTACCAAATACCAATGAGATTAAACAAGTTTCCTTTTCAAAAATAATAAGATTAGATCGAGAGTAATAATTTAAATATTTTTCCAACGAGGCAAAGACTTTCCTATTACTTGTTAACTTAACAGGGTAAAGCCTCACAAACTTTGTGAAAGCGTCAACCATAACCAGAAAATGTTTGAGTTTTGATTTTCAAGCGGAGCCGCGAATTACGTTGTAAGTGACAAAATTCCCATTTTTGCAAATTTGGCATGCCATTCAGTTCTAACAAGGTCGCTTCGCTTCTTTATGGTTCTGAATTGTTGAGAAATTTCCAAGAGTTAACCAAATAAAAACACTTGATAGCTTAAAGACCTTGAGTATTATTGACAGTGAAAATCCGAATAATAGGTTCACAAAATTTGCCGCTTACAACGTTATTCGCGGCTCCGATTCATTTATGTGCAGCAGACCTGAGAAAAACCAATTAAAAAAATTTTTAATTACAATAACATGTTATTGAATACACCGTCTTAATACTTTAGTGCGAATAAATATATAAATAGAAAGGACAAAAAATAGATTATTTTAATCTTTAATTAAGTTAAAGTCTTTATTATTTATTAACAATTTCTACCTTCTTACAGCTCCTAGCAAATACTTGAATAATTTCCCTAAATCTCTACATTTTAAAACACTAAGAGCCTCGCTCTTATCGCCGTTGCCACTGGTGAGTACGTGCGCTTAGAGTTGAGACCTCGCAAACTGTTCAACACAAAAACCCCTCTGCATTATCAATTTCTCAATCGATTCTAGGCGATTTTGCATAGTCGCAGGTCGAAACTTCTAGAATTATTGCAAAAGTTCTATGCTGACCATCATGTCAGTTCTATGCATGCCATCGTTTTGCTGCTGTTGTTCTCTGCCTCAATTAGCAAGCTTGCTTTTCAAGCTGAAACACGTGTTAAAACTTTTGTTCTTTCTGAACTTCCTTGCATTCGGAAATTCGCTTACGAAGTCAGTTATTGTTGTTGTTTCGTCGTTGGCCAAAATTTATCTTCATTCATTTATTGTTGGAACAGACGGTGTGCTGCTTGCTTGCTGTTATGGTGACCGTATGGAATTATGCTGAATGCTCGTGAGTCGAGTATTGACTCACAACATCCCTCCCCCTATTAAAGGCGTCCCAAGCATCGGCGGTGAGTTATGTTCAAATGGGTCCAGCATTCCGTCCCCTTTTGAAAGGAGTCGATTGTATGTTGACGATAAATTTTTGCGTTTCATTTTTTCGAATCGAGCGTAGATGGCGCTTCTTGTTTGTACTACTCAATTTACAATGTTGTACCCAACGAATGATACTGCTGTTGCTGCTAGGTGCGGTAACATTGGTTGTTGGCAATTTAGACTACTGTCCTGCTGATGTTGGTTGTTCGATCTTAGTGTTGCGAACTTTGATAAAATTATTATTTTCTTAGCTCTACCTCAAAAATTATTAAAATCAATCAAGGGTTTTTACAAATTGTTAATTTTCAAACCTTTTCTTTATTTTTTCTTTTTTTATCAATTCGTAAAACTTTCTAATTGACTGGGAGAAATGTTTATTTCTACTCTTAAAACTCTAATATGACTTCCAGACTGTCAACTTAAAATCTGAATTTAGCTCCTTAAGTTGAATTTAGAAAATACCCTTTCAGACTGTAAATTCTGAGTTTACGAGCTCACACGCCTGTTCGAACTTAAATTAGATGTTTGCTTTGATTGATCGAAAAGATAGCGTGGTGTAGTGGATAAGCCTCCGCCTTGGAACCCGAAAGGCTGAGGTTCGAATCCGGGCGAAAACAAGATTATGTGGGGAGAAAGAAATTTTATTTTTTTTTTATTATTAAAACAAACGAAAATTAGTTTCACCTCTAAAGATTTGAAAAAAGAAGCAAACAGGCATTTTCATCGTTGTCAAAAAAGGTAGTGAAATGTAAGGGTTGCAGCAACGAATGCCTAAACTCATGAGTTTATTTCTGAATTTAAATACCCTAAACTCAGTTTAAACTCACTACTAAAGTCTACTTAAGGTACTAAAATCAGTTTAACGCAATAGTCTGGAAACCATATAACTTTGAAATTTTAGTTTGAATATTTCGGATAATGTCGATTTTCTTCTATGATTCTAGGCATTTTGAATGCAAAACATGCGGACAGAAATTATCTCTATCCAGCAATTCTAGACATCACATACTTCATTACAAAATCTGCGGTTCAAATAAAGAAGGATTTAAATGCATAAATTGCCAAAGCAGTTCTCGTTGAGTGGACTTAAAGGATTATGAACGTTGTACTGGTAATTTTTTTTTCTCGTTTTAAGTTACGTGTTTGAATGATAACACCGGCACACAAAAAAAAAGGTCCTGTTACAGAAAAGTGACATACCCCTTTATGTTTTGTAGGGCGCTGATCATGAATCCGGAGTCAGATTTTCTCCATCACCCCTATTTTTCGCCCCAGCGCCCCCTAAAAGCCCTAAAAGGTCTCACTTTCAAAAATGCATAAAATAAAAAATTTAATATCGCAAGTTACAATTTTTGGTATGCTGAGTACGAATGTGGAGTCGAAACTAAGATACGACCCTTAATTTCCCCTCAACACCCCTCCGCATTCTGGTTCAACACCACCAAAAAAGGTGAAATTTCTCAAATACATAAGGAATCGAAATATGTGTCGCACAGTACATTTTTGTGCACGCTGAGCTTTCCCTCAACACTCCCCCCGAATCCTTGATGAACCAACCCCCAGTAGGGTGGAAATGCTGTAATGCATCAAAAATCGAAATACGTATCTTATAATACGTTTTTGGGTACGCTGAGGAAGAATATGAAGTCGAAATTAACCTATGGCCTTTAGATTTCACTCCAGCACCGACCACCACCCGCTCCATACTTGGCCTCTAAAAAGTTAAGGACTACAAGAAGATCCCACAATTCTCAACATGAATCCGATAACTTTTGCTACGTCTGTGCCAATTTTGAAATTCTTAAAAGGCTCAGAAAAATTACTAGTGCAAATAAGATTCAGTATTTCAAGTGTTTTAATGAGCCAATACTTGATGAGGACAAACCCTGGGTTCCTAATAGCATTTGTTGTACTTGTCTTACAATGATAAATCGAGGTCAAACAATATAATGCAATTTTCATTAGATGATGGTGACTTCAGAATGGAAATTGATAGTCACCAAGAACAGGAAACAGAAGACGAAGGTGATGAAAGAAGGTTAATTTCGACTTCATATTCTTCCTCAGCGTACCCAAAAACGTATTATGGGATACGTATTTCGATTTTTGATGCATTGCAGCATTTCCACCCTACTGGGGGTTGGTTCATCAAGGATTCAGGGGGGTGTTGAGGGAAAACAAAGGGACGTATCTTAATTTCGACTTTATATTCTTGCTCAGCGTGCACAAAAATGTACTGTGCGACACGTATTTCGATTCCTTATGTATTTGCGAAATTTCACCATTTTTGGTGGTGTTGAACCAGGATGCGGAGGGGTGTTGAGGGAAAATTAAGGGTCGTTTCTTAGTTTCGACTCCATATTCTTACTCAGCATACCAAAAATTGAAAATTGCGATATATAATTTTTTATTTTATGCATTTTTGAAAGTGAGCCCTTTTGGGGGTCTTAGGGGGGCGCTGGGACAAAAACTAGGGCTGATGGAGAAAATCTGACTCCGGATTCGTGATCAGCGCCCCTTAAAACATAAAGGGGGGTATGTCACTTTTCTGTAACAGGACCTTTTTTTTTGTGTGCCGGTGTAATTTGACCAGTTCGCTGAACTATAACGCCACAACCATAGTGGAAAGATTGATAGTGTAAAAAGAAGTTCGTAAGTGGTAGAAAAGTTGTAGGGTTTAGTACGCTAATGTTATATCGTCGCCCGGGGATTCATGTGCTCTACGTGCAAAAAACACATTTCGAGTAAATCGAAGTTGAAGTTTGAAACTATTTTTTTCAAAAACTGTACGATAAGGTTTTTTGTGTGTTTCACTATTAATTTGTGCGAGAATAGTTATTCGAAGAGTATATTTTCGAATCCTTAACGTAACGCATATAAGGGTATTTTATGGCTTTAAAAAAAAATCCACTTTGCTCTATACGCCATTTCAAACATATTTCGGTGAAAATGTAATACATAGAGCAAAGTGACATAAAAAAAAATTTTTCAATATAAATATTTTCTTTCAAAATCGGTTGAAAAAATTTGGTATACGAGCTCACCGGGACATGAGCAAGAAGAAGTTTGAGAATTGACCCGATCGGACCATTTTAAGGGGTACCTCCAGTACTAGGGTCTGTTACGATAATCACAAAAACTGCTTTAAAATCGAAGTTTTTCAAGGTATTTTGATGAAATTCGGTATTTGAACATGCTTAAAGACAAGTAATATGATTTTAAAAAATTTGAAAAGTGGGCGTGGCAGAAGGGAGTTTTTCGAAAACTGCCTCCTTCGCCCGAAATTCAAATGGGACTTGAACGAAAGTTAGCACTTATGCCTTCTTTGTAGCCACAAATATACTCCCCAAAAACTTGCTTGATCGGTCCATTATTAAGGGTACCTCCAGTACTAGGGTCTAACACAAAAATCCCAAAACTGTCCCAGAATCGGACTATTTCGAAATATTTTAATGAAACTTAGAATTTGAGCGTAGATTTAAGCCTCCAATTATAATTCAAAAACAAGTAAGGGTGTTATGGTCAGGCGAGCCTGACAATAAAATACCCGACACAGACACATGTTCAAATAATTTTTAATATCAAGAGGTGTTTAAGGCCAAAAGGAGCCCTATATACCGCCTTTTGTTAAATTTCTTTATAAAAACCGTCCCTTTGCCACGCCCACTTTTCCAATTTTTTTAAAATTCTATTTAGAGGTTTAATATAGGTACTCTCAAATTTTCATTGAAATATTTCAAAAAAGTCAGACTTTAAGGCAGTTTTGGGATTTTTGTGACAGACCCTAGTACTAGAGGTACCGTTAATAATGGACCGATCAAGCAAATTTTTTTGGAGGATGTTTATGGCTACAAAGGAAGCATGAGTGCCAAATTTCGGTCAAGTTCCATTTGAATTTCGGGTGTAGGCGACAAATTTCGAAAAATTCCCTTCTGCCACGCCCACTTTTACAATTTTTGGAAATCATATTACTTGCCTTTAAACATGTTCAAATACCAAATTTCATCAAAATATCTTGAAAAACTTCGATTTGAATGGCGTATAGGGCAAAAGATCAAAAAAATATTGTGTTTCAAGGGATATAGAGCAAAATGGAGATGAGTTATCTCAGTAACTAGAAGATATAGCCTAAAATGGATTGCGGATTTAAAAAATTTGGCATTGAAAATGGGGGATGGCATCCTTAACTCAAATTCGTTAAAATGGCGTATAGAGCACATGAATCTCCGGGCGACGATATTCTTACCGGCTATTTTGAAAATTTTTTAAAGAGAATATTGATATTTTTGGCCCTAAGCAATAGAAGCTTATTTATTTTGCACTAGGCCTGTTCACGAGACCCTGGCAACCGTAGCATCGTGGCAAAATGAAGGAATTAGCTTATGGAAAGTTGAGTTGCCCAATTTCCTTACGTTAGTTACAGTTTTATTTTAACTAATTTGCTGAATCCCATGAGACGTTGTTTGGCTTTTTTCATTTTCAGTCTTTTATTTAGATTTTTGATTCAGAAGTGCATCCGCGTTTTAAAAAATAATTTTTTCACCGAATCCGGCAAATCAATCTTTGAACTTCTTGTGAGCAAATTATTTTGAATGCCTTTAAAGTGTGAAATTTCTGTGTTGTTTACATTTTGGAAAGCAGATTGTGGTTTTTTAATTCCACCAACAAACAACTGCGACGGTTTTTTTAAATTGCCTTTCGATACTTGGTCAACCCAGGTAAAAGTATTCTCGGCACTTTCGAATTCGCTCTAATTCAGCTTTCGAATCAGGAAGCGTGAGACATATTCAATGCCGTCCTCATAAAGTTCACCAATATCCTCATCAATTTGACTCTGTTCCAGCTCATCAAAATCGTTATTTTCCGCTTGAAACTCATCACTACAACAATATTCCTCAGGCAAATTTGTTTTCGATTGCGAAATATCTTGCACAGAGACGGAACTTAGCAGCCATCTTGTTTCATCCTTTTGGACGTTTCCAAAATCCCGTAATAGCTCTGAGTTTTTAGCTGTGAGTGAAAGACATTCATAAATTCTATTATTATATATATAAATGTATATATTAAACCCCGGAATGTACCTGTTGTCTTTAAATAGAGTAAGTGTGTTCAATAAAAGAAACTTTTATTTTGGTTTTGTCTTATTTTAGAAAGCTCGATGCTTTAATGCAATGAGCTTTATAAAAACAAGACTTTTCTTATTACCTAAAACTTTATTTATTATATTAAGTTTAATGCTAAGTTCTTAGGTTGTTTTTGATCTAGCTAGATGTAGTGACAATGTATTAAATCTAGTTCGTACTTTTTAGCTATGTGCAAATTTTTATACCCCGCTCTAGTAAAACACTAGTTCTAATTCCACCAGAACTGGATCTTCTTTATACCCCTGGTTATGTATTATATTACTCTGTACAAAATTAACATTGCGTGTGGGCTAAAAATCACTAATTGTACACTTGAACTAACGCTTTTTTAGTGATTTGGGAACCAATTGGGTAAATTGGGTATAGTAAAACACTAGTTCCTTTAAAAGATTATTGACCATATTTTGTGGTTTTTTGATTATTTTTGTTCTAAAAATTTTTGAGCCTCCAATACGCAATATTTAAAAGACACCGAATTATTTTTCGTGTTTGTTTTATTTACAAAAATATTTGTAATACATAAAGATAGATTTTATTTTTGATTTCGGAGCACCAACGCTCTGTTGGGATACGGGGATTAAAAGGTATGACGCCGTGGCACTTTGATAGGTACGCACGTCATACAATCCTGTATTTCTTTAAATAAAAGATGAGATTGTCAGTTTGCAATCCTTTTATTTAATAAATATCAATCCTTATGTCTAACAAGGTTTCTTATGTATCCTAGCTCCTTTTAAATACTCGAAAACTTCCCTATTCTTACTATTAAGCTCCAATCGTCGTGGCTTCTTGGTAAGTACGTGCGATAGAGCTGAGATGTCTTCGTAAATAACGTAAAGATCAATCTACTTTTCCATGGATTCGAGCTCCGCTTTTATACGAACATAATGCTGATCTGGTGCTTTCTCAGCGACCCTTTGACTTAATGCACTTTCTTCTGTCGCTTGAATGTTGTCGTAGGTCCGTTGCCAATATTACCTCAGAACATTCAACCTACATAATAATGTTGAGTTGCATATTACCGCGACTGGTGCTGTTGACTTTAGTATTCGCTCGTGGCTGCAATTCTGCTTACTCGATCATTTCTCGGTTATTGCGTTGGTGCTTGTTCTTTGTTGTTGTTGTTATTTACTTGCGCAATTCCAATGTTGGTTTTCAATGTACAGTGACGGAGGAAAGAGGGGACAGGTAATGGAAAATGTTTGAGCATAACTCACAACAGCTCTTTGCAACAACTATATAATGGCGACTCTTATTACTGACACGAAAAACCATTTTTCCTTGCAATACTAGTCGGAGCTTTATACGATGCTCTACCCCCCTTTGCACTAGTTCTTTAGTTTTGGTGAAAGTACTAGTTGCATCCGGGCAATATACCTCACGCTTCCTAGAGGGTAATAAGCATTCAGCTCTGCTGTGTTGAAAGTCAGATTGTAATGTCGATGTGTGAGTTCATATATACACAAATCGTGGTGAAAGTCAGTTTATTTTATGTGAATGTGTTAACTGTGGGCAAAGTCAGATTGTGAATGGGCAAAGTCAGTTTATACAAGCTCCCCTCACCCGTCTTAGTGATTTTGGGAAGTGTCGCTTGTAGTATTGTATGCTTCATTATGATTTTAAAATCGACATCATAATAGGCCTATTATGATGTCGAATTGAATAAAAGATTTTTATAGATTTTTGTCTGCTCTTTCCGAAAAAAAATATTACAATTCCCAGAAGTTATTATTGATGCACAAAAAAACGGTTTTTATTTTTATAAGCAATTTTTCGCCGAATGCGACATTTTTAATATTTTTTAAAATAATTTTAAACGAAGGCTGAACTTTTTTTCTTTAAAATGACATCTTAAACAGGATGGGATCTCCAAAACTAACGACTCAATGGAGGTGTAGAACCCAGCGCGTCCCACGCGCCAAGCACGCAGAAGCCGCTATTCAGCTTTATCAACTTGAGAAGTTCAGCAGCCACAGCTTGACGAGAAATGCCCCATGTGTAAAATATCATATTTTATTCTTTGTTTTTGTGGGGATTATGAAATATATGAAATTAGAAATTTGTAAATCCTCTATGTCATATAGAAGAACAATTCTCATATTTTTGTAAATATTTCGCTAAAAACATTTAAAACAAGTAAAGGTGTTATAGTCAGGCGAGCCTGACAATAAAATACCCGACACAGACACACATGTTTATATAATTTTTGAACAACACCCAAATAACAGGACCACTAAGTAAGAATATTCAAAAAGTTTTTAAGGCCATTAAGGGCCGCATATACCAACGCTTGTTAAATTTCTTTATGAAACCAGCCCCTTTTCCACGCCCACTTTTCCATTTTTTTTTGCAATTCTAATCGGAGGCTCAAATATACACTCAAATTCTAAGTTTAATTGAAATATGTTGAAAAAGTCCGATTTTGAAGCAGTTTTGGGATTTTTGTAACAGACCCTAGTACTGGTGGTACCCTTAATAATGGACCGACCAAGAAAATTTTTTGGGAGGATGTTTTTGGCTACAAAGGAAGCATAAGTGCCAAATTTCGTTCAAGTTCCATTTGAATTTCGGGTGTAGGGGACAATTTTCGAAAAACGCCCTTCTGCCACGCGCACTTCAAAAATTTTTGGAAATCATATAACTTGCCTTGAAACATGTTCAAATATCAAATTTCATCAAAATATGTTCAAATACTTCGATTTTAGAGCAGATTTTGTGATTTTCGTAACAGACCCTAGTACTGGAGGTACCCCTAAATATGGTCCCAACGGGTCCATTCGCGAACTTGTTCTTACTCATGTCTTGAGCACGCAAACCAAATTTAGTCACGATAGCTCAACTCCTTCGATAAGATAACTGTATACAGACAGACAGACAGACAGACGGACAGACGGACATGTCTAAATCGAATCTCCTGGTGACGCTGATCATTTCTATATATATTTTGTATGGTCCATCTCGACTGGTTCTGGGTTTTTCAAACAACCACTCAAACGCAATATACCCTCGACACAGAGTGTGTCGGGTATAAAAATGTGTAGTTTTGTTTCTATTATACATCGAGGTTGATATGTTTACATACCGAATATATATTTTCGCATACATTTTCGGAATTTGAAGTCCATAGGTGTGGGATGATCATTGAATCCTCCTTTCTTGCGAATATTTCCAAAGAAATTATCTAAGATGTCTTGATTGAGGCGACTAGAACAGACATATTGCACACCATACTCCTTATTCAGATATGAAAAAAGTTGTTCCAAAGACGAATTCGTCATTAAAATACCCTTCTAGAGACACGCCAAGCTTTTTTTGCCAGATATTATAGGGGACGACATTAAGGCATTCATCTTTTCAAGGATTGAATTCTGTTGGGTGAGCTCTAAACTATACGGTTTCTTAGAGTGAAATTATTGCCTTCAATAAAATTCAATGTATTGACGTTTAATATTTTTTGTTTACCTTCCCAGGAAGATTAAGAGTATTCATGGAAGAATTGAGGACGTCGAACCAATCGTTGACAAGTTGGAAAAAGTCTGCTGTCTTCAAAGCTTCGTATAACTCCATACCAAGGGAATAGCACCGTCGAATTGCATTCGCATTGGTGTTAGAAAATAGCTGCGCTGCGAGTTTAACCTTTTGTCTGCCTAAAAGATTATTAAATATTAGTGGTATTCAAGCAGGTGGGCATCTTGGGCATTTGGGCAAATTGGTTTGTATGGAAAATCGTTTCCGCAGCTGGGCAACTTTTGCACATCGATTTTGATGTGCAACGTTTGCCCGATTTTGTGTGCAAATGAGTGCTATGGCGACCCTACAGTGTCAAATGAGTATGAATGTATGAAGAAATACAAAAACCATGATTTATAAAGTTCAATAAGTGAAAAACAAGTGAAATTGAATTAATGCCATGCATCTATTTAATAATACGACTATCTTTTTTGCAAATAAATATTTTTTTCCAAAAAATTTTTGCATCTTAATTTTTTGATATCAATTATATCTGCGTAATATAAATGTGAAAGACCACACATGTTTGACTGTCCGTATGGGTCTTAAATGCAAACAGCTGTTATCGTTGAATTTTTGCACTCGTTCTTCAGAGGGTTGTTCATGCAAAAGTGCAAAACTTGCAACTGCAAAATTTGCCCACTCCAATTGCCCCATCTGCTTGAATACCACTATTGTAACTAAAAATTTTAAACCTTTGGGAGTAACAGATTTATTTTCAACTACCTAATCCTTTCACCGACAAGTGTTCAGTCGTCAATTTTTGTGTGATCGACATATCCGACTTTGAGCATTGCTGTAATATATCGGCAACAGTCCTGGTCGTTAGTAACGTGCCGTTCAAAATAAGGCCAGTATGTAAAAAATGGTTTCGTATGAGCTTAACAGGTGAGGCTTATCCGCAAGTACAAAGACCTTTCCTTCGTTACTGACATTACTTTTAAGCCAGGGCTTATCTGAAATATTTTAAGCAAGTATCATTATCTTTTTTCTAAAGAACATTTTACTAGCAAAGTACCTATTGTAACGCCCAGAGTTTTCCATAGGTTGCAATTGGATGGCCCCATATCGCACACCATTGCAACGACCGTGTAGCCGGTTTCATGAAGTAATTCAATGATAAAACTTGCAGATAAAAACCTGCACATAATTTGCAGGTTTCTTAAATAGTCTTGTGTAACGCTATATTCATATTGTCCATTTTTGCCGCTGTCGCTAAGTCCCACTAGCGGAGAAAAAACGGGAAAAAGGAGGGCAGCACTTCGAGCTCAGCTGCTCGCGCCTTTTCCCGCCGGGCTTGACTGGCAATACTGGTCGGGTTTAAATTCGATTCGAAAAGAACAGTTGCAAGTGAAACAGGTCCGCGATTTTCTACCACGTTCCGATTTAAAATACGAGTCAGTGAAGTGCATTGTGAAGTGTGGGCCGCGTTCGCGACACCTTTTTTTTATCCAATAATCGTCGGTAAATTTGCCATGGGACTCTTTTAACACCCACGAAACCAACAGCAATCAACGCAGAAACAACGCCAACCACAACAGCAGCAGAAACAACAACAGCAGCAACCGTCAGGACAGAACCACGACACCGATCCGTCCGACGCCACCAGTCAAAGGTACGAGCTTTTTATTTCATCTACATACGATTTCCCTTTGCTCCATTTGGGTCGCAACACCACTAATTATTTACGGGCCCAAACTTATATGTTTCGGTGACTTTCATTTCATGGAACGAAATTACACACAGCTTGACTTCATTTGACAGATCAGTTGCGCCTCGCATGTAGTCAGGACTAACGTTAATAATACCCTCATTTAAGTTGATTTTGCGTGCCCATCTTCCCAACGTTGAGACTTCCGGCAGCGGGAAGCCTTTTTTGTACAAATGATTGTAAGCTCTTGGTCCAGAGGTGTGTAAGCACATACACGAGGCAATGTCATCCCATCGCCATTTAATATTTATTTCTGCATAATGATACCTAAAATAACATTTTGAATCTTATTTTAAAAATAATTGTACCTGTATTAGCCATTTTTAGTATTTGGCCGTCAGTGAATACATTTTTCATTGTATTTATTATACTTTTAGCATCATCTAATTCTTTTTTTAATTTTGTGTTTTCACTTTTGAGCTTCTTCATTTTATTGCGCAAATTAATATTTTCGATTTCAGAGTTTGCAATAATAACGTCGTTGCTTATTAAAAATTAATGTAGGTATAGTATGTTATTCAAAATACATTGCAAAATAAAAACTTAAACTCTCAAAACTTACTCTGTTTGTATAGAGCAATTTATGCTGAATTTATATTCAACTTTAAGCTCTGCACCAAAAATGTTGGAAAATTCATCTTCCAAATACTCGATGCTAAAAGAATAAAGGACGTACATCTACTTCGTCGAAAGGAAATGACCTCACTTTTCTTGCGTATTGAAATATTCCATTTCCACTTCGGGTAGATCGTTGCCATCTGTTGTAACGGAAGAGTCCATCGTATGCATTGCATTGGGACTATAAATCAAATAAAAAAATTATCTGTAACCGCACTTAATCGCTTTTGCGCACTTACTCTGTAGGAGAATTACATCCGCAATCACCCGATTCCATTAATAAAATGATTTCTGAATTAAAAACGAGCGGTTAATACTTTCAGCATGTAAACACAGAATTTTGCTAGACTTACTCTTTCTCGAAAACGGTTTTTATAGAAGGCACCGCACTTGGCATCAATCTCAACTTTTTACCAAATACATTGTCGGCTGGCACAAAATGGTCCGCACACACCATATCATTGGGCTTAAATTGCATTCCACATGCTTTCGACCACTGTTCCTTCCTTCTTTCATCGTTGGGAACCATGACAAATGATCCAGGTCCATCAATTGTTTGGCACACAACGCACATTCTAATTTTTTTAAAAGCTTTTATTTAAATTCAAATTTCTTTTTTTTGTTTGTTTTTGAAGAAATTCAAAAATTCAAACTTAACTTTTCAAAATTTACGTAACCAAACAAACGTCAATAAGGAAATGTAAACAAACAAACGTCAATTTTGACAACTCTCATTTGAGCAAAATGAATGAGAAGAAGCATACCATTTTGTACTGTCACCTTGTTAAATACACCTTGACCAGGGGTGGGAACGCGAGCACGAAACGAGCAAAGAGAGTTAAATTCGTTGCTCGCGTGTACAGATCAGCGTTGCCGCTTTGGCTAAATTTAGCCAAAATTGGCTATTTTTATTTTGAAAAAACGTTTTTGGCTATTTGGCGATTTTTAATTTGATATGGCCATTTTTATTTTGCTGAAAGCTGTATTATATTTCCCCTAAATTTTGCTCTCGTGAGGTAGATTTTCTGTGCTATAAACGATATTGAGTTTTCTTTGTCTTGTGGCAGCACTTTTACTTGAAAATGAACAGAAGTATTGAAAACGCATGGAACAAAGTCAGGTGAACGTAGACGTACGTTTGGATTTCGATAGCCAATATGGATAAGTAAGTTTTAAGTCATTTTAATATTAGTCCATTAATTTGCACTTTTAATATGTAGATTCTTAAAACGCTCACGAAAGGGAGAAGAAAATGAGTCTAAAAAATATTTGAGAAGTAAAAGTTTTGGTTTTTTGTCATAAATTTGTTTTGGCTATTTTCGCTATTTTTTTCTTTATCTGTGGCTATTTTTAAAATTTGGTCGCGGCAACGCTGGTACAGATATAAAGAGCGCACTCGCAACGAGCTCAGTTGTTGTCATATAGCACTATAGGTCTAACTGTCGACGTCGAAAAGCCTCTGCCGCTAATAAGAAACTCCCCATTAGGCAGGGATAGGAAACTCAACTCTTTCGAGAAATTCACCAAAAAGCTACCAACAAAAACCTTAAGCAGGAATAGGAAATTCAACTCTTTCGAGAAATTCACCAGAAAGCTACCAACAACAATACGGGCAGACAAAAAGTGGCAGTATGATGCCACTTGCAAGAAAATTATAAAAGAAACACGGCGCAGTGTTGCCAGTACTTCAGATCCAAATTTCCCTCGAAAACCAAACAAAAATCCATTTTTTCCCTCAGTGACCGATAGAAATTTCCCACGAAAATCCCCTCAAACAAAAACATATTTTTCCGTAATAAAATGTTGATCATCGCTATATTTCTTAACATAAAAACCTTAAGGTAGCTGCGTAAAATTACATATTGTATTTAAAGAAATAGTACGTTTAAAAAGGCCCCAAGACCACTACTATTAAGGCAAGTTGGCGGGGAGATTTTAAAGGCCATTAAGGGTCTCATCTTTGTTCAATTTCTTTATGAGAACTACCCTCTTGCCACCCCTGATTATAATTATAGGCCGATCGCCAAAAATTTTTTAGAGAGGATGTTTATTACCAGGAGCAAGCATACATGAATAATTTGGTTTATGTCCCATTTGAATTTCAGCCGCGCCCAACTTTCGAATATTTGAAAATTCCTTTTACAACCCCAAAGTGATATATAGAATATGATTCATCAACCAATATTACCACATACGATCGAGCATTGCATCGATCCGAGCCGCTCGCAGAAGATTGCTCGAATGTGGATGATCCACTTAGGGCTTTGTATCGATTATTGAAAAATCCCTCTATCGTATTCAACAAAGCAAAGAAAATCCCCTTTTCCCTTTTGCCAATATTTGGTGCGAAAATTCCCTCAAAATGGGAAATATCCCTCAACCTGGCAACACTGACACGGCGTCGGCTCGGTTTTTTATAAAGCTTTAAAAGTTCATATTTGCAGCTTTAATAAATGTATTACGATGTGTTGTTGGTTAATGTGCACGAATGTTTTCATTTTGTAATAAATTGAAATACATTTTTAACTACGGCTACGAATTTCATTGTGCATACAATGTAGTATTTTTACTGAAACAGTGTGATTAAAAAGTTGTTAGGGCAGGGTAGGACTAAAAAACAACTTCTATTGTTCCCTTATATTGAGTTTCCTTAATTATTTTTGTGTTTCTGAAGCTTTTAATAGTATTTTATGAGTTTGGTAGATATTTTATATGTGATGATTTCGAAAATCTTCCAAAATTAATAAAAAAAAGTGGCAACGCATTTCACCACAGCAGAGCTAAATATTTCGCTGCCATAGCATGCTTCTCTTTTCCTCGTGCTATATGCCTATGTTGAAGCAGCGTAGCTCTAACACATTGCAGGGATTAGGAAGAAGAAGAGTTAGACCTATAGTACTATATGGTTGTTGTTAAGAAGCGAATGAAGGAAGACGTTTGTCGAATGATTTATGCGAATTGATTTTCGGAATATTTTTACGAAAGATTATACCTCGAGTGCCATACACTGTGCAGATTGAAGCATACGAAATTTTAAATTTATCCATCTGTCTTTTTCCAGACAATGTTTTTTTTTGAATATTTTTCATTAATAGAATTATTTTTATTAATAATAGTTGTGGCGTATAACGCATTTTTAGGCTTAAGAACTCTTTTTGTGTTATATATTTGCAAGTTTTTCTCTTTTTTAGGACTAAGCCAGCTTCGATTTTGATGAACTTATCAATTACTTGAAATAAGGCATTTTAATTTGAAACTTCAATTTCCCTTTTTTAATTTTAATAATTTAGTTTTATTCTAAAATTTTCACTGACACTGAAATATGAACCACTTCAATTCTTTCAGTGCAAAGCAGAGAGCTTTGTTCGTTAAAATAATGCTTTGTGAGTTAAGTTTGGCATAAATGCTTCTGAAGGTAAGACCCATGTAGGAGTGTAGGTCTAACCCTCGACGTCGAAAAGGCTCTGCCGCGATGGGGAAATACACCATTAGGCAGGTATAGGAAATTCAACAAATTGGGGAAATTCACCAAAAAGCTACCAACAAAAACCTTAGGCAGGAATAGGAATATCAACAAATTCGAGAAATTCACCAAAAAGCTACCAACAACAATACGGGTAGACACAAACTGGCACTATGATGCCACTTGCAAGAAAATTATCAAAGAAACACGGCGTCAGCTCGGTTTTTTATATTGCTTGAAAAGTTCATAATTGAAACTTTAATAAATGTATTACGATATGTTTTTTCTTAATGTGCACGAATGTTTTCATTTTGTAATAAATTTACAAACATTTTTGACTACGACTACGAATTTGATTGTACATAGAATTTAATATTTTTAGTAAAACATTGTGATCAAAAAGTTATGTAGACAAGGTAGGACTTAAAAAACAATATCTATATCTCCTTGACTTTGAGTTTCCTTGACTAGTTTCATGTTTTTCAAGCATTTCATATCATTTTATGAGTTTGGTAGATATTTTACATGCAATGTACTCGAAAATCACCCAAAATTAAAAATAAAAGTGGCAATGCATTTCAACAGAGCAGAGCTAAATATATCGCTGCCATATCATGCTTCTCTTTTCCTCATGCTATATGCCTATGTTGAAGCAGCGTAGCTCTAACACATTGCAGGGATTAGAAAGAAAAAGAGTTAGACCTACATTCCTACATGGAGGATATTAAGTCTCTAATTATGATCACACCAGCAAATGTAATTTGGAGCGAAGAGACTCACATAATGCCTCTAATTAAAAATTTTGAGCATTTGTGTGAATCGGATTCGGATAATTATTTCACAATGGGCCATGTTAAAATTAACTGCCGATAAGAGGAGATATCTTTATTTTCGGAAGAAATAGCGAAAGTATAAAACGGGTTATATGTTGCAGTTTTTAAGGAATCAGTGGAATGTAAAGGAATATAGTAGCTCTGCTTCGGCAGAGCGTAAATTTTTTGCTATAATATTGATCAAAACAAAATTGAGAAACAAACTCGAATTTGATTCAGTTTCAAATATTATGCTGTGGAAAGAGCTGTGTATGAGTACAGAGCCACATTATTTGTGGTCTGTAAAAGACTTATAAATATTAAATTGATCTTAGAGTGCGATTTATAAACAACAATCTTGAATATTGACTGTTTTCTTTTTATAAATTTCCCGTGAATATATGAAAAAATTAAAAAAAAGCTAAACCAAAAGCAAAATAAATTAATACAGAGTGCAAAAAATATTTATTGGAACCTAGAATTAAAAACGTATCGCACCCTTGCTTATAAGTCAACACAGTTCAAAAATTTTTTAATCAGTTTCTTATGTTCGATTGCATATTTCCTGTAGGAAACGCAACAGCTAGAAAATTAACGCTTATATTGATTGAAGTAGAAGTCGATTGAGAGTACTATAAGTTTAGAAAAACAATTATTTCTCCTTAGTTAAAAGAAAGATTGAATATTTTTCGAGAAATGCGAAATTTTGAACTGTGCTGATTTAGTAGCAAGGGTGCGGTATAACAAATAAAAGTAGAAAAATGAGCGTATGAAAGTAAATTATGATAATTTGGTTGATTCCTATTAAAATAAGAAGTCTTATAATAATAATTAAGGAAAGTATGGTGAAAACAATTATATTAAACAACAATTTTGCACACAAATTTTAAATAGATTAAAATACAAAATAAAAAATAAGAAAAAGTATTTATACGTATATACATTAGACTGTTTCTTATTTTGAAAAATTTGATCGATTTCAAACCGCCGGGCGGAAAATGTTTCCATTTGGCATAAAACTGACTGGTTTCAAATTTGGCGCAGATCGGAGGTGGTTTGATGGGCGCGCTAGGGCTCTGAAATATGAAAAAAAAATTTGTATGGGAATTAGTGTGGCCATCCGCGGATTATGATTATTTTTTTCGATTTGGATTCTGCGGGAAACGGTCTAGAAATTTGACTTTGTAGAGAATAGATTCACCTTTCTTTTAAGACATAAAAAAACAAAATCGGTGTATATTGGGCCGACCTGGGACGTCTTAAAGTCAAAATTTTGAGGGTTTTAAAAGATACATCCGCTTGGAAGCCCTTGGTTGCCGCCGGAAAAAGAATTAACATATTTGCTATGCATTTTCGAAAAATATACAAAATTAGCCTTCAAACGAGTCTAGTATGAAGGATATTGAATAAGTCTTTGTTATGTTTTAATTATCTGTAAAAATTACTACCATTTTTGTAAAACTGAATTTTGGATTCCTCCTTTTAACAGGTCGAAAAATGGGTATGGTATCAAAAAATTAAATTTTCGATTTTGGTGCCGAAGACCACAAAGAACATTTTTGAGACTATAATCATTAAAATCCGTTAACGTTATCTGTTCATAATTTTATAATTAAAAGGAAAAAAAAATTTCTTATTACTTTATATGCAACAAATGGTAGAATACGCATAAAACAGACAAGTGGCAGCGCCGACGAAACTGTCAACAGATTTTCACTAAACTAGATTGCATTGTTACACGGCAAAAGAATTATTTTCCTCAATACAATATTTCTCGTAAAAAGTTTTTTTCAGAGATCCTAAATAACTATTAAATTTTTTTTAGAATCGAAAAAATTGCTTTTATGCAATTCGACATCATAATAGGCCTATTATGATGTCGATTTTAAAATCATAATGAAGCATATTATGACACTTGTTTTGAGAAAGTATAAAAAATTGTTTATACAAACAAAAAGCATGGCATACTACATGGTTTTTTAAGAATGAATTTCAAGGCGTGAAATAATAAATTTCAAAACGCACGCATTTCAAAAAATACAAGGCAAGGCGTGCAATAATAAATTTCAAAATGCACGCATTTCAAAAAATACAAGGCAAAAATAAGCAGAGCATACTACGAAGCTGTGTAATAAAGAATTTCAAATTATGAATCTGTCAAATCAAAATAAAAAATTTCTTCACAATAACAAACAAACAAAAAACACGCTTTCTTAAATTTAGGTTAAAATCCAATTTGAAATCTTATTGCATAAAATATTGTTCGGCACTCGTGTCGAAACTCAGCTTTTTTCGCACTCGTGGTATTGTAAAACTCGGCTGCGCCTCGTTTTACAACATTTACCACTCGTGCAAAAAAAAGCTTCATTTCGACACTTGTATCGAAAATATCTATTAAAACGACGAAAATTTTTGACGTTAGTCGATAATACTTATGATTGGGATTTTTTTGTTTTTCGTTGCTCAAAACTTTTATTTTTTGATAAATATTTTTTACGCTGCCTTGTAACAATTATGAATGAGAAAAAATTTTTGCCGTTGCTCATAATTTTAAGCGTTCAATAAATATTTTTTACGTTGCTTCAAAACGATTGTGAATGAGAAAAAAACTTTTCCGTTTCTTATAAGCTTTTATTTTCAATTAATAGTTTTTAATTTATTTCGTTAAGAGAGAAAATATATGTATAGTGGTATACTGGTGATACCATTCTACTGATATCATTAATAGCGCTGCTGATCGCGGTCATTATTAGGCAACGTAAAAACAATTTATTGAAAAATAAATGTTATAAGCAACGGGAAAAAATTTTTCTCATTCATAATTGTTATGAGGCAACGTAAAAAATATTTATCGAACGATAAAAATTATGAGCAACGGAAAAAAAAAATTTTCTTCAATAACTGTTACAGAAAAATGAAATATATTTTCATTGTTTGAAACTGTTATCTTAAAATGAATTTTTTTTAATACAAACTTTAATAGTTATAGTCCAATTTTTTTTCTTATTTCTTATAACTGTTATGTCTCTGGTTTTTTTTTATTAAAATAAGAGATGAATCTTTGTATAAAATGATTATTTTATGTTTAATCTCACTCATATTTACTTTTGCTCGACGACAGCAAAACGTTAACAGATTGCGTCATATGGATTGATATGGCGTCCGCAAGAGGGACCACTAAGGGCAGTTTCCTACCCCTGAATAAAGACTGATTGTGCAAATTTCGATAAAATTTAAGTTTTTGTATTGTCTCACCAATTAGTTTTTCCATCACATTTTTACCCGTGCTCGACATATACATTAATTTAACCCGGTAGTGCCTGAATTGAAAAAAATTAATATTAAAAATAAAATAAAATATGAAACGGTTTTGAAGTTTTGATGACAAAACCCGAACTTTTTTAGTGATGCCATATGGCATCGCTAGGCGCTACCGGGTTAAAACTCTAAATGCAGGATTTAACACAGTTGAAAATTTCTCATTACCCTGATCAAATTCCTGCGCACGCCTTTGTTATTAATTTCAATGCGCACAGCTGTTTTGTTGGTTTCATCAGCGTTGCCACTTATCGGTTTTCTGCTTATTTAACAAATTGTTGCATATAAGGTAGTACAATTTTTTTGCGTTTTAATTGTAAAATTATGAATAGATTACGTTAACGGATTTTAATGATTAATATCCTAAAAATTTGGGCAAACATTGTGGTCTTCGGCATTTAAATCGAAAATTTAATTTTTTTATACCATACCCATTTTTATACCCAGCGTAAGCGGGGTATATTAGTTTTGTGCAAATCTTGTAACAGGGAGAATTAAGCTCCGGAGATATAGACATATATATATAGAAATGATCAGGATCAAAAACTGAATCGATTTAGACATGTCCGTCTGTCCGTCTGTCCGTCTGTCCGTCTGTCCGTCCGTCCGTCCGTCCGTCCGTCCGTCTGTCCGTCTGTCCGTCTGTCCGTCCGTCCGTGGTCGGATCTCCTCCGAAACGGCTGGACCAATCAAGTCGAAATTTGGCACACAGGTATATCGGGATCCGAGTATGATCCTAAGTAAAAATGGGAGACATCCGCCCACTGCCACGCCCACAAATGAATATAATGTGTTTTCAGTAAAATGCTTGTAACTTGCGAACCACTCAACACATTCCATTGATATTTGGTGTACTGGTAAACTACAAAAAGGGACATAGCCTGGAAAAAAATGGACGCCGCCCTCCGTGAGCCACGCCCACAAATAAGCCCAAAAATAAGGGCTTATCGTAACTTGTGAAGTAAAAGGCGTAGAAGCTTCAAATTCGCAGCATAGGTTGACCAAGGCAAATGAAAGGTGTAGGAACAAAAATTTATGTAGCCCGCCCACTGCCACGCCCACAAATAGAGAATTTTCATAACTTCCGAAGTAAAAGGCGTAGAAGCTTCAAATTCGCAACATAGGTTCACCAATCCGAATGAAAGATGTAGGAAAATTTTTTTTATGGACCGCCCACTGCCACGCCCACAAATGAAGATTTTTCGTTACTTCCGAAGTAAAAGGCGTAGAAGCTTCGAATTCGCAACATAGGTTCACCAAGGCGAACGAAAGGTGTAGGAAAAAATTTGTTGTGTCCCGCCCACTGCCACGCCCAAAAATAAAGATTTTTCTTAACTTCCGAAGTAAAAGGCGTAGAAGCTTCAAATTCGCAACATAGGTTCACCAAGGCGAATGAAAGGTGTAAGAAAAATTGTATGCGGCCCGCCCACTGCCACGCCCACAAATGAAGATTTTTCGTAACTTCCGAAGTAAAAGACGTAGAAGCTTCAAATTCGCAACATAGGTTCACCAAGGCGAATGAAAGGTTAGGGAAATAATTTATGTTGCCCTCCCACTGCCACGCCCACAAATAGAGAAGCAAAACATAGTGCGCTCATAATGTCGGGACGCTGGGTATTTCAAAGTCGGGCTTGACCGACTTTAGCTTTCTTACTTGTTCTATCTGTTAAAAGGCGGAACCCAAAATTCAGTTTATAAAAAAAATTCACAAATATTACATATTCTTAAAATGTAGCAAGAAGTGATTAAATACTCTTCATACTAGACTCGTTTGAAGGCTAATTATGTAAATTTTTCGAAAATTCATAGCAAATATGTTAATTTTTTTTCCGGCGGCAACCAAGGGCTTCCAAGCGGATGTATCTTTTAAAACCCTCAAAATTCTGATTTTAAGACGTCCCAGGTCCGATTTTGTTGTTTTATGTCTTAAAACAAAGGTGAATCTATTCTCTACAAAGTCAAATTTCTAGACCGTTTCCCGCAGAGTATAAATCGAAAAAAATAATCATAATCCGCGGATGGCCACACTAATTCCCATACAAATTATTTTTCATATTTCAGAGCTCTAGCGCGACCATCAAATCACCTCCGATCGGCGCCAAATTTGAAACCAGTCAGTTTTATGCCAAATGGAAACATTTTCCGCCCGGCGGTTTGAAATCGATCAAAATTTTCAAAATAAGAAACAGTCTAATATACATATATAAATATATTAGTAGGGGAGCCCAAGATGCTAAATTTGCAGTTACTATAGCGTCATGGAAACTTATTGGATTGTGAAAATTACGTTCCTAAACAACAAAAATGATATATAAAGTTTTTCCATTTTAATGCGTGTAAGAATGGTCAAAAATGTAAAAAAAATTTGGCTACATTGCAATACTCGAGCGCGGTTGGCCATAAATAGAGGTGGAAAAAAAGTAAAAAAAACAGTTACTCGAGCGTGTCAGATATTCACAGTGAATTGTAAGTGGACTCCGAAAAGTGTCCTATTTCAATGACTGACGTTTTGGATGTGGCCAAAGCTCAGGAATGATATTTAAAAATGTAAAAAAAAAAACGGTTACCTTGAGATACTCGAGCGCGTCAGATATTTATGCAGAGTGATCAGCCAGATGTCTTAGTCGCCCTGAATGATAGTCTGAAAATTACATGGAGGATGTTTTTCGTGATCCTTAAAGGATTTCCTTCAAAAATAAAAAAAACCAATCGCGCTCGAGTATTTCGAGTTGACGTTTTTTTTTTTGCAACTTTGTAACTCACCTCTCTCCCTATGCCACGCTCAAATTGTCAGAGAATTGAAATATACACTTTTTAACATTTACTTAACTTACCTTCTCTTAATCTGACGCGCTCGACTTTTTCAGAGGTTCGATGCTTTTTTACTAATTTGACGGGTTGCCCTCAACGTATACCCCAATATTGAGCGCCCATATATGGTGGGGCCATATAACAGGGTCCAGGCTTTCCCCATATTATAATTTTTTTTATTATAGCACTGATTTGAAAGATTGTGTAAACACTTGGAGTAGTAAAACACCAATTCATTCTCCCAAGGAGTGTTTAACTTCAACTGTTCTTTATTGAAACCAATTTGTCACTTATATACTACTTAAATCTAAACAAAAGAAGTTGGAAAAAGAAAAAGAATTTTACATATCGTCGTCCCGGAGTTATCTCCTCGTATATCACAATCAACCTTTTGTTGGGAAATTGAAGTTTAAAGTTTAACATGGAATATAAAAAAAATGGCTCGTTGAAAATCGTTGATTCTGTTTTCCTTATATAAAATGCTTTACTTTTTATTATTTCTGATCATTAATTTAAAGTTACTTGGAAAATTATTTAAGTTATAGGGTTTTTTTCATTCCAAGAATTTTTGACAATTCATCGTATACGCCACTTTTTTTGTAACCTGTGTTGGAAAGTGGATATACGAGCAAATGATTTAATAAAGATTTGAGAAATTTTTATTTTGTTTTGTTTTTTTTTACACGAAAAACGACATAACTAAATTTTTTTTAATGAGTTTATATAGGAAATTTGTTATTTGAAAATCCTTTTTACATTTAAAAAAAAAAAAAAGGAGTCCAAATCATAATCTTATTGTTGAAAAATGACTTAACTCCGCGTTTCCTGAGAAAAACGACTTGCCACTGCATCAAATAGCGAAATTTTTTTTATACATTAAAGGTAGCATTCAAAAGTCATACCTGATACCTTAAAAATGTGCCTATTTAAATGATACACATTTCTCTTCTTATTCTTTTCCCGTGACCTAAACATTTACACCTTTCAAATAGATTTTTCTCAAAAAACAGAAAAGTGGAGTTAAGTCGTTCTTCTTCTCAGCCATAGAGTTAAAAAAAAAAATTAGAATTCGTTTTTTTTGTTGGGGAAATTAAATTATTATATGTAATGTAAGCAACTAAGCTGCAAATAAGGAATTGATATGGGTATTGTTGTTGGTAGAACGTTCCACATTTGTTTTAAGGAGCTGAACTACCTGCATTAGCTTTAGTTAGTGCCTTTCAATAAGATTAAATTAATTAAATACAATAAGAACGATTTATTCAATATAATGTACAAAAAATCTTTCAGCGAAAATGCAAAACCATTTTAAATAAGTATTTCAACCCCAAAACAAATTGCGCCACAGAAACAAAAAGACATTGAGAGTCTATTCAGCTATCTTCCAGAAGAAGATGTTAAATATTTTCAAAATTTATTAATTTAATATAACTTTTTATATTATAAATTTAATGAAATGGAATTTGTTATATTCTAAGTATAATAAGCATTCCACATTATTTTCAGAATGAAAATTTTTGTAGGAGTGTTGCTATGAGAATTGTTTTTTTTTTGTTGCTTCTTTTGTTTTTTTTCACACGAATAAATCTTTTTTTTTATTTAAAATTAACATAAAAAAATGTTTCTTAAAAAAAAAAAAATTGTTTGCACATACGATGAGATAACGCAACAACTTTTTACTGCGCAAATTTCATATATAAATCATAGTATATCCACAAAATATGGATATACGATGCTATAACGCGTAGAAATTATCATTTTAAAGGATATACAATTATTTAGCTCACAAATATCTCGTAAACTATAAGGTATAGCAACCTGGAGACTCGACAGATGGATAGATCTTGGAAAAGTACACGGGAAAACGTGCTTATCTCAAATTTTTTGATTTTGTGATATACGAGGAGATAACTCCGGGACGACGATATGTAGGCAAAATATTTTATGACCTAATAAACGATTAGAATGGTGTTAGCATTTGTTGGGAAACGTGCGGAAGAAAATGTAAACGGTCAAAGCGCGGCTTCGCTTTGCCGCGGCTTCGCTTGGCCGAAGCAAAGCGAAAGAACAAAAGCAAGAGTTAAATGGATCAATTGTTTACACTGTTTGGAAATAGGGAATCGTACTTGAAGTGGGTCGTTGGTTTGGATTCTTTGGAATTAGAGAATCGCAATCGAAGCCGAATATTTTTATTGACCTCTTTCTGTAAATATTGCGACAATGTATGGAATGGGTTATCTAGAGTAAATATTACAGCAATGCAGGAAATGGTTTGTTTGGAATAAATGTGGCAACAAAGTTGGGACTGAGTTAGGGTGTGTCAAAATATACTACACCTTCCCTTTTTGGAAAATTATCCTTCAATTTGGATTTATTTATTTATTGGAGGATCATTCTTTTTGAAGTTTGAATTTTAATTACCTACACCATTCTGTACAAAAAAATTATTCTTAAAATTTTTTCTTACTTATTTATTTAAGGGCTTTTAATTATATATATTATATATATATGTTTTTATTATCAAATCCTTAATTTTGAATCCTATCTACTTTCTTAATTTCGAGTCTTATCTACCTATTTTCTACTCTTATTCTATGGATCTTAAGTTTCGACTGGCCAGTCTAACGCTAAAATATTAATGATAAAAAAAATTATATAATGCTTAAAATGAAAGATATAAAATTTACACTTTAATGAAATATATGTGTTGGTTAAATTTATGAATTTACAATTTTTTCACGATCCTTATGCACTTTTATATTTTTTTCTGGTCCTATTTCAATTATACAATTATTTTTGTCATCTATATCTTTTACTTTATAGGGACCTGAATAAATTGGATCGAGTTTGTGTCTGGCAGGGTCTTCTAAAATAACAAAGTCTCCAATTTTGAGATTCTGTGGATTTGTCTTTCTATCATGTATTTCTTTTTGCTGTGTTTTGTACTTTTCGATCAGAATTTTTGCTCTTTTTTGGGCCATTTGGAGTCTATATTTAACCTCTTTGTCATATGCCTCGAAATTATATATTGGATCGACTGTGTTAGATTTGAAACATTCGACATTGTTGGGTAGTCTGCCGAAAACGAACTCATACGGGCAGAAACCATGCACCGTTGATGGAGTGGTATTGTAGCAATATGTAAAGTATTTAAGCCATTTATCCCAATCTGTTCTGTCTACTGAAATATATGATCTAAGGTACTCGTTAAATGTTCTGTGTGATCTTTCTATTGTTCCTAGTGTTTGGTGGTGATAAGCAGTTGATGTATTGTGTGAAATTCCTAAAATTTTATTTAATTCGGTAAATAATTGATTTTTGTATTCGGTTCCCCTGTCTGTAATAACCGTTTTCATAGGGCCAAATTGCAATATAAAATTTTCGACAATTGCTGTTGCAACAGCGTTTTCTGATTTATTTTTAATTGGAACTGCAATCAAATATTTCGATAAATCGCAAATTATTGTAACTGCATATTCATAATCATATTCCGTTTTGGGTAAGGGTCCTATTGTGTCTACAAGAATTGTGTCAAAAGTTTTTAAGGGGGTTGGAGTTGTTATTAAATTTTCTTTTGTTGAAAGTTTGGGTTTATTTAAAGTGCATTTGGTGCAGTTTTTAATGAACTGTTTTACATCTCGTGCCATATTTTTCCAATAATAGAAATTTCTGAGTCTTTTTAACATTCTAGTTACTCCTGCGTGACCTCCTTGCATTGGGTTGTCATGATAAAGTTTTAATAAATTCTTCTTTTCTTCTTTATTTTCAATTGTTTTTACTTCGGCTGTAATCGTTATTATTAAGCGCTTTAAATATATATTTGCTAGCTCTTTAAATTTTTCCATGGATAATTCTTTAAAAATATCATCTCTTGCATTAATCTGTAATTTTTCAATTCCTACGTTATAGGCTTCTCTTTCAAGCCTTGGGAATAGATCCTTTAGAGTCACTTTCCCATTAATAACATATGATTGAATATTTAATTCGAAGATTTTTACTTTACCATGTCTAATCGAAAAAATTTTTCTCTCTTTTTGAAGCGAGAATTGTAGTTTTGAAATTTTTTTCACTTCAGAGTAATTTAATGCTTCATAGCAACGTGGTGCCGTTTTTGTGTTTTTCTTTCTTTCATTTTCTACCTCCACGTTACTATTTGCATTGTAATTGGTTACGTTCTGTTGTTTATTTTTCGAACGAGTGATCGCGAGTATTTCGTGACCTTTACTTATATCTTTATATATATTCTTTTATATTCTTTTATGCTTATTCGCGAAAGTGCATCGGCACCGCAATTTTCTTTTCCTTTTATATACTCTACTGTAAAATTATATTCTTCAAGGTTAAGACGGATTCTATTTAATTTTGAGGACGGATTTTTTAATGAAAATAAATATGTAAGTGGCTTGTGATCGCTGCGGACTGTGAAATGTCTGCCATACACATACGGTCGGAAATAATTAATTGCCCAATGAATTGCCGTTAATTCTTGATCTATTACTGACTTATTGCTTTCTCCCTTTGTGAAAGCTCTTGAGGCAAAGGCAATTGGTAAATGGGTGTCATTGTATAATTGGCTAAGTACCGCACCGCATGCGATTTTGCTTGCATCTGTTGTTATGTAAAAGGGTTTTTCGAAATTTGGGTATTGGAGTATTTTAGGAGGTAGAAGTGCCTGTTTTAGATATAAGAAGGCTTTTTCGCATTCTTCACTCCAAATGAATTGCACTTTTTTTCTAGTTAACCTTGTTATATGTATTGCATGATCTGCAAAGTTAGGTATGAATCTTCTGTAGTAATTGCAAAAGGCTACAAATCTGCGTGCTGAGTCTGCGTCTGTGGGTTTTGGATAGTTTTTTATTATTTCAAATTTACTGTCATCTGGTAAAATTCCCTTATCGGTGCATTTGTGTCCTAAAAATGTTGTTTCTTGTTTGAAAAATAGACACTTATCTGGATGAAGTTTAAGGTTATATTTTCTGCAAATTTTGAAAACATCTGTTAAGTTTTGGAGCATATGGGCATTTCCACAGAAATGTCAACCACAGTTAAAAAATTCAAAGCCTATAAAAGTATGTTGTTATAACATATATTTATAGAAAATCGATCAAATTTTACTAATCTGAACATATTCCACATATATTCATAACACATTTAGAAATATTCAAATGCAAAGTCGCACAAGTGCAAAAGTTATGTTTTGAATATTTCTCTTCCCGTTTTGTTTTGATTAATGTTCGTAATAACATCCACTATGCTTTGATATTCGCACTTTTAAATATCGTTTTATATTTGAGGAATGTAAGAAAAATGCAAAGGGAACAATGCAATCGCCAATTACGGTAAATTTTTTCTTTACTTTATCGTTTATTTCGTTGTAGCGTGCGACATTGAAAAATAACATTTGTTATCAGTGAGTCAAAGATGTTTGTGCAACGCGCCTCAAATATTCGCTGCAAACAGCAATTTGTATTGCAATTAAATAAAAAAAATTTTGTTGCAAAATAATCAACGCTTTGGCCCTGAGACATATTTGAAGTTTGTAGCGTGCGACATCGTTAGTGTAAAATTTATAAATTTCGCACCCTTGCTCCTAAACCCATTTCAAATTTTTTATTTTCAACCACATTTTTCTGCAAGAAACTCAACACCTAGAAAATTTCTGTTTATATAGACTGATGCAGTAGTCGATTAAGAATACACTAAGTTAAGAAAAATAATTATTTTTTGCAAGTTTCAATAGAGAATGAATGATTGTTCCAGAAATGCGAAATTTTGAGTTGTACCGATTAAGTAGCAAGGGTGCGATAGGTCAACTTACCGAAAAGGAGTACTCTGAGTTACCCCAGAACATGACTAGTCAAAATGTAGAGTATTTTGTGTAAGACAACTGACCTCTTATTCACCACAGTAGGTCTATTCGTGGAGTAGTTAAATGTGGGAGTGGTAATGCTTCAATGACAAGCCAATGTTAAAAATACAGTTTGAAGCATCGGTTGGCATATTAAGAGGGCAGTCCTGAAGGAGCTAGGACTGCATATTCCATTAAAAAATCTTTATTTAATTTAAGTAATACTATTCACAGTTAAGTTAGTTTCTATTCTTTATTTTTTATGTAAAGGATGAATATTCTTATTTTTTTTTTCTTTGTTGAAGATATTTTAAGTTTATAATATTTGTTGTGAAAATAAATATATTGAAAACATTAAAAGTCATTTATCATCATCTTCTCCAAGTCCAATTAAATGAAAAGTACACATTAAATTAAAACGTATGATGCAACAAAATGTAGCATTCGACATGTAGCGTGCGACAGTGATTAAAATAAAATAAAAAACTAAACTGTTTAATATTTTTGAATCAAATAAAAACCAGTTCTAAGATTCATCAATGTACAATATTACAAAATTAGTCGCATTAAAATATTGCCTCAAGTTTCGCTGAAATCAGTGGTTGAACTGTTCGCCTCAAAACTGACTTCTGTTTTTGTAGCGTGCGAATGCCTTAGTTTTTTGTAATTATCTTGAAAACGAACAATTTCCAGAAATCAACCTTAGCACCAATTACAGTGCTAGTCAAGAGCTATAACTTCCGCCATTTGTCCAAATAAAAAAAAATTTTCGTACATTTCTTTTTCCACTGAGAATCCGTGCGAATGTCGCGTTCGACATCATGGAAATGCCCATATGCTTTTCTGAGCATCCTATGACTATAAGGTCATCCATATATACGAATGCCTGTTCCGGTTTAAGACCTGCAAATGCTAACGTCATCATTCGTTGAAACGAATTTGGTGCTATTTTGAATCCGAAAGGCAATCTTTTAAATCTAAATGAGCCTTGATGTGTTGAGAATGATGTTATGTCCCTGGATTCTTCCGATAGTTCTATTTGATGGAATCCTGACATTAAGTCCAAACAAGAAAAATACTTCGCTCTGCCCAGTTGGTCTAAAATATCATCTATTCTGGTAAGAGGAAATTTATCTGATAGCAGTTTTTTATTTACTTGTCGGTTATCTATTACAAGTCTCCATCTTTTCGCTGTTTCACCCGGAAGAGATTTTTTCGGTACTAACAGTAGGGGACTGTTATACTCTGAATCTGATGGTTCTACTATATCATCATTTTTTAGTTTTTCTACTTGTTTCAAAATTTCTGGTTTTTGGGTTTCCGGAATTCTATAATTTTTAATGTAAACGGGATTCGGATCATTTAGACGTAATTTCTGTTTTTAAAATTATTTGTTGTTATTTTGTCTGATTCTAGGGAATAAATGTCTGTGAACTTGCTGCATAGTGATGTTAATTCATTGGCTGCAAAATTCGGAAAATTTTTTGTAAGCTTTTTAAGAATTTCTTTTCTTCTATTTTCATCTACTGTCTCATTATGGACCTCTTTTAAATTAATACCGTGATAATTATCTAATTTTTCTGTTGTAATGGATCTGTTTTGCAAAATTATGTTTTTATCGGTTGTATTTACTATTTTTATATATGGATGCGTTTTGAAAAGTATGCAATTGCTAACGAAAATTCCTGTCTCTATTTCTTGAGCCGGCACGAATAAGTCTTCTTTTAAATTTGTGGCATCGAGACGCCGATAAACTTTTTACGAGAAATATTGTATTGAGGAAAATAATTCTTTTGCCGTGTAACAATGCAATCTAGTTTAGTGAAAATCTGTTGACAGTTTCGTCGGCTCGGTTTTTTATATTGCTTGAAAAGTTCATAATTGAAACTTTAATAAATGTATTACGATATGTTTTTTCTTAATGTGCACGAATGTTTTCATTTTGTAATAAATTTACAAACATTTTTGACTACGACTACGAATTTGATTGTACATAGAATTTAATATTTTTAGTAAAACATTGTGATCAAAAAGTTATGTAGACAAGGTAGGACTTAAAAAACAATATCTATATCTCCTTGACTTTGAGTTTCCTTGATTAGTTTCATGTTTTTCAAGCATTTCATATCATTTTATGAGTTTGGTAGATATTTTACATGCAATGTACTCGAAAATCACCCAAAATTAAAAATAAAAGTGGCAATGCATTTCAACAGAGCAGAGCTAAATATATCGCTGCCATATCATGCTTCTCTTTTCCTCATGCTATATGCCTATGTTGAAGCAGCGTAGCTCTAACACATTGCAGGGATTAGAAAGAAAAAGAGTTAGACCTACATTCCTACATGGAGGATATTAAGTCTCTAATTATGATCACACCAGCAAATGTAATTTGGAGCGAAGAGACTCACATAATGCCTCTAATTAAAAATTTTGAGCATTTGTGTGAATCGGATTCGGATAATTATTTCACAATGGGCCATGTTAAAATTAACTGCCGATAAGAGGAGATATCTTTATTTTCGGAAGAAATAGCGAAAGTATAAAACGGGTTATATGTTGCAGTTTTTAAGGAATCAGTGGAATGTAAAGGAATATAGTAGCTCTGCTTCGGCAGAGCGTAAATTTTTTGCTATAATATTGATCAAAACAAAATTGAGAAACAAACTCGAATTTGATTCAGTTTCAAATATAATGCTGTGGAAAGAGCTGTGTATGAGTACAGAGCCACATTATTTGTGGTCTGTAAAAGACTTATAAATATTAAATTGATCTTAGAGTGCGATTTATAAACAACAATCTTGAATATTGACTGTTTTCTTTTTATAAATTTCCCGTGAATATATGAAAAAATTAAAAAAAAGCTAAACCAAAAGCAAAATAAATTAATACAGAGTGCAAAAAATATTTATTGGAACCTAGAATTAAAAACGTATCGCACCCTTGCTTATAAGTCAACACAGTTCAAAAATTTTTTAATCAGTTTCTTATGTTCGATTGCATATTTCCTGTAGGAAACGCAACAGCTAGAAAATTAACGCTTATATTGATTGAAGTAGAAGTCGATTGAGAGTACTATAAGTTTAGAAAAACAATTATTTCTCCTTAGTTAAAAGAAAGATTGAATATTTTTCGAGAAATGCGAAATTTTGAACTGTGCTGATTTAGTAGCAAGGGTGCGGTATAACAAATAAAAGTAGAAAAATGAGCGTATGAAAGTAAATTATGATAATTTGGTTGATTCCTATTAAAATAAGAAGTCTTATAATAATAATTAAGGAAAGTATGGTGAAAACAATTATATTAAAAAACAATTTTGCACACAAATTTTAAATAGATTAAAATACAAAATAAAAAATAAGAAAAAGTATTTATACGTATATACATTAGACTGTTTCTTATTTTGAAAAATTTGATCGATTTCAAACCGCCGGGCGGAAAATGTTTCCATTTGGCATAAAACTGACTGGTTTCAAATTTGGCGCAGATCGGAGGTGGTTTGATGGGCGCGCTAGGGCTCTGAAATATGAAAAAAAAATTTGTATGGGAATTAGTGTGGCCATCCGCGGATTATGATTATTTTTTTCGATTTGGATTCTGCGGGAAACGGTCTAGAAATTTGACTTTGTAGAGAATAGATTCACCTTTCTTTTAAGACATAAAAAAACAAAATCGGTGTATATTGGGCCGACCTGGGACGTCTTAAAGTCAAAATTTTGAGGGTTTTAAAAGATACATCCGCTTGGAAGCCCTTGGTTGCCGCCGGAAAAAGAATTAACATATTTGCTATGCATTTTCGAAAAATATACAAAATTAGCCTTCAAACGAGTCTAGTATGAAGGATATTGAATAAGTCTTTGTTATGTTTTAATTATCTGTAAAAATTACTACCATTTTTGTAAAACTGAATTTTGGATTCCTCCTTTTAACAGGTCGAAAAATGGGTATGGTATCAAAAAATTAAATTTTCGATTTTGGTGCCGAAGACCACAAAGAACATTTTTGAGACTATAATCATTAAAATCCGTTAACGTTATCTGTTCATAATTTTATAATTAAAAGGAAAAAAAAATTTCTTATTACTTTATATGCAACAAATGGTAGAATACGCATAAAACAGACAAGTGGCAGCGCCGACGAAACTGTCAACAGATTTTCACTAAACTAGATTGCATTGTTACACGGCAAAAGAATTATTTTCCTCAATACAATATTTCTCGTAAAAAGTTTTTTTCAGAGATCCTAAATAACTATTAAATTTTTTTTAGAATCGAAAAAATTGCTTTTATGCAATTCGACATCATAATAGGCCTATTATGATGTCGATTTTAAAATCATAATGAAGCATATTATGACACTTGTTTTGAGAAAGTATAAAAAATTGTTTATACAAACAAAAAGCATGGCATACTACATGGTTTTTTAAGAATGAATTTCAAGGCGTGCAATAATAAATTTCAAAACGCACGCATTTCAAAAAATACAAGGCAAGGCGTGCAATAATAAATTTCAAAATGCACGCATTTCAAAAAATACAAGGCAAAAATAAGCAGAGCATACTACGAAGCTGTGTAATAAAGAATTTCAAATTATGAATCTGTCAAATCAAAATAAAAAATTTCTTCACAATAACAAACAAACAAAAAACACGCTTTCTTAAATTTAGGTTAAAATCCAATTTGAAATCTTATTGCATAAAATATTGTTCGGCACTCGTGTCGAAACTCAGCTTTTTTCGCACTCGTGGTATTGTAAAACTCGGCTGCGCCTCGTTTTACAACATTTACCACTCGTGCAAAAAAAAGCTTCATTTCGACACTTGTATCGAAAATATCTATTAAAACGACGAAAATTTTTGACGTTAGTCGATAATACTTATGATTGGGATTTTTTTGTTTTTCGTTGCTCAAAACTTTTATTTTTTGATAAATATTTTTTACGCTGCCTTGTAACAATTATGAATGAGAAAAAATTTTTGCCGTTGCTCATAATTTTAAGCGTTCAATAAATATTTTTTACGTTGCTTCAAAACGATTGTGAATGAGAAAAAAACTTTTCCGTTTCTTATAAGCTTTTATTTTCAATTAATAGTTTTTAATTTATTTCGTTAAGAGAGAAAATATATGTATAGTGGTATACTGGTGATACCATTCTACTGATATCATTAATAGCGCTGCTGATCGCGGTCATTATTAGGCAACGTAAAAACAATTTATTGAAAAATAAATGTTATAAGCAACGGGAAAAAATTTTTCTCATTCATAATTGTTATGAGGCAACGTAAAAAATATTTATCGAACGATAAAAATTATGAGCAACGGAAAAAAAAAATTTTCTTCAATAACTGTTACAGAAAAATGAAATATATTTTCATTGTTTGAAACTGTTATCTTAAAATGAATTTTTTTTAATACAAACTTTAATAGTTATAGTCCAATTTTTTTTCTTATTTCTTATAACTGTTATGTCTCTGGTTTTTTTTATTAAAATAAGAGATGATTCTTTGTATAAAATGATTATTTTATGTTTAATCTCACTCATATTTACTTTTGCTCGACGACAGCAAAACGTTAACAGATTGCGTCATATGGATTGATATGGCGTCCGCAAGAGGGACCACTAAGGGCAGTTTCCTACCCCTGAATAAAGACTGATTGTGCAAATTTCGATAAAATTTAAGTTTTTGTATTGTCTCACCAATTAGTTTTTCCATCACATTTTTACCCGTGCTCGACATATACATTAATTTAACCCGGTAGTGCCTGAATTGAAAAAAATTAATATTAAAAATAAAATAAAATATGAAACGGTTTTGAAGTTTTGATGACAAAACCCGAACTTTTTTAGTGATGCCATATGGCATCGCTAGGCGCTACCAGGTTAAAACTCTAAATGCAGGATTTAACACAGTTGAAAATTTCTCATTACCCTGATCAAATTCCTGCGCACGCCTTTGTTATTAATTTCAATGCGCACAGCTGTTTTGTTGGTTTCATCAGCGTTGCCACTTATCGGTTTTCTGCTTATTTAACAAATTGTTGCATATAAGGTAGTACAATTTTTTTGCGTTTTAATTGTAAAATTATGAATAGATTACGTTAACGGATTTTAATGATTAATATCCTAAAAATTTGGGCAAACATTGTGGTCTTCGGCATTTAAATCGAAAATTTAATTTTTTTATACCATACCCATTTTTCTATCTGTTAAAAGGCGGAACCCAAAATTCAGTTTATAAAAAAAATTCACAAATATTACATATTCTTAAAATGTAGCAAGAAGTGATTAAATACTCTTCATACTAGACTCGTTTGAAGGCTAATTATGTAAATTTTTCGAAAATTCATAGCAAATATGTTAATTTTTTTTCCGGCGGCAACCAAGGGCTTCCAAGCGGATGTATCTTTTAAAACCCTCAAAATTCTGATTTTAAGACGTCCCAGGTCCGATTTTGTTGTTTTATGTCTTAAAACAAAGGTGAATCTATTCTCTACAAAGTCAAATTTCTAGACCGTTTCCCGCAGAATATAAATCGAAAAAAATAATCATAATCCGCGGATGGCCACACTAATTCCCATACAAATTATTTTTCATATTTCAGAGCTCTAGCGCGACCATCAAATCACCTCCGATCGGCGCCAAATTTGAAACCAGTCAGTTTTATGCCAAATGGAAACATTTTCCGCCCGGCGGTTTGAAATCGATCAAAATTTTCAAAATAAGAAACAGTCTAATATACATATATAAATATATTAGTAGGGGAGCCCAAGATGCTAAATTTGCAGTTACTATAGCGTCATGGAAACTTATTGGATTGTGAAAATTACGTTCCTAAACAACAAAAATGATATATAAAGTTTTTCCATTTTAATGCGTGTAAGAATGGTCAAAAATGTAAAAAAAATTTGGCTACATTGCAATACTCGAGCGCGGTTGGCCATAAATAGAGGTGGAAAAAAAAGTAAAAAAAACAGTTACTCGAGCGTGTCAGATATTCACAGTGAATTGTAAGTGGACTCCGAAAAGTGTCCTATTTCAATGACTGACGTTTTGGATGTGGCCAAAGCTCAGGAATGATATTTAAAAATGTAAAAAAAAAAACGGTTACCTTGAGATACTCGAGCGCGTCAGATATTTATGCAGAGTGATCAGCCAGATGTCTTAGTCGCCCTGAATGATAGTCTGAAAATTACATGGAGGATGTTTTTCGTGATCCTTAAAGGATTTCCTTCAAAAATAAAAAAAACCAATCGCGCTCGAGTATTTCGAGTTGACGTTTTTTTTTTTGCAACTTTGTAACTCACCTCTCTCCCTATGCCACGCTCAAATTGTCAGAGAATTGAAATATACACTTTTTAACATTTACTTAACTTACCTTCTCTTAATCTGACGCGCTCGACTTTTTCAGAGGTTCGATGCTTTTTTACTAATTTGACGGGTTGCCCTCAACGTATACCCCAATATTGAGCGCCCATATATGGTGGGGCCATATAACAGGGTCCAGGCTTTCCCCATATTATAATTTTTTTTATTATAGCACTGATTTGAAAGATTGTGTAAACACTTGGAGTAGTAAAACACCAATTCATTCTCCCAAGGAGTGTTTAACTTCAACTGTTCTTTATTGAAACCAATTTGTCACTTATATACTACTTAAATCTAAACAAAAGAAGTTGGAAAAAGAAAAAGAATTTTACATATCGTCGTCCCGGAGTTATCTCCTCGTATATCACAATCAACCTTTTGTTGGGAAATTGAAGTTTAAAGTTTAACATGGAATATAAAAAAAATGGCTCGTTGAAAATCGTTGATTCTGTTTTCCTTATATAAAATGCTTTACTTTTTATTATTTCTGATCATTAATTTAAAGTTACTTGGAAAATTATTTAAGTTATAGGGTTTTTTTCATTCCAAGAATTTTTGACAATTCATCGTATACGCCACTTTTTTTGTAACCTGTGTTGGAAAGTGGATATACGAGCAAATGATTTAATAAAGATTTGAGAAATTTTTATTTTGTTTTATTTTTTTTTTACACGAAAAACGACATAACTAAATTTTTTTTAATGAGTTTATATAGGAAATTTGTTATTTGAGTATCCTTTTTACATTTAAAAAAAAAAAAAAAGGAGTCCAAATCATAATCTTATTGTTGAAAAATGACTTAACTCCGCGTTTCCTGAGAAAAACGACTTGCCACTGCATCAAATAGCGAAATTTTTTTTATACATTAAAGGTAGCATTCAAAAGTCATACCTGATACCTTAAAAATGTGCCTATTTAAATGATACACATTTCTCTTCTTATTCTTTTCCCGTGACCTAAACATTTACACCTTTCAAATAGATTTTTCTCAAAAAACAGAAAAGTGGAGTTAAGTCGTTCTTCTTCTCAGCCATAGAGTTAAAAAAAAAAATTAGAATTCGTTTTTTTGTTGGGGAAATTAAATTATTATATGTAATGTAAGCAACTAAGCTGCAAATAAGGAATTGATATGGGTATTGTTGTTGGTAGAACGTTCCACATTTGTTTTAAGGAGCTGAACTACCTGCATTAGCTTTAGTTAGTGCCTTTCAATAAGATTAAATTAATTAAATACAATAAGAACGATTTATTCAATATAATGTACAAAAAATCTTTCAGCGAAAATGCAAAACCATTTTAAATAAGTATTTCAACCCCAAAACAAATTGCGCCACAGAAACAAAAAGACATTGAGAGTCTATTCAGCTATCTTCCAGAAGAAGATGTTAAATATTTTCAAAATTTATTAATTTAATATAACTTTTTATATTATAAATTTAATGAAATGGAATTTGTTATATTCTAAGTATAATGAGCATTCCACATTATTTTCAGAATGAAAATTTTTGTAGGAGTGTTGCTATGAGAATTGTTTTTTTTTGTTGCTTCTTTTGTTTTTTTTCACACGAATAAATCTTTTTTTTTATTTAAAATTAACATAAAAAAATGTTTCTTAAAAAAAAAAAAATTGTTTGCACATACGATGAGATAACGCAACAACTTTTTACTGCGCAAATTTCATATATAAATCATAGTATATCCACAAAATATGGATATACGATGCTATAACGCGTAGAAATTATCATTTTAAAGGATATACAATTATTTAGCTCACAAATATCTCGTAAACTATAAGGTATAGCAACCTGGAGACTCGACAGATGGATAGATCTTGGAAAAGTACACGGGAAAACGTGCTTATCTCAAATTTTTTGATTTTGTGATATACGAGGAGATAACTCCGGGACGACGATATGTAGGCAAAATATTTTATGACCTAATAAACGATTAGAATGGTGTTAGCATTTGTTGGGAAACGTGCGGAAGAAAATGTAAACGGTCAAAGCGCGGCTTCGCTTTGCCGCGGCTTCGCTTGGCCGAAGCAAAGCGAAAGAACAAAAGCAAGAGTTAAATGGATCAATTGTTTACACTGTTTGGAAATAGGGAATCGTACTTGAAGTGGGTCGTTGGTTTGGATTCTTTGGAATTAGAGAATCGCAATCGAAGCCGAATATTTTTATTGACCTCTTTCTGTAAATATTGCGACAATGTATGGAATGGGTTATCTAGAGTAAATATTACAGCAATGCAGGAAATGGTTTGTTTGGAATAAATGTGGCAACAAAGTTGGGACTGAGTTAGGGTGTGTCAAAATATACTACACCTTCCCTTTTTGGAATATTATCCTTCAATTTGGATTTATTTATTTATTGGAGGATCATTCTTTTTGAAGTTTGAATTTTAATTACCTACACCATTCTGTACAAAAAAATTATTCTTAAAATTTTTTCTTACTTATTTATTTAAGGGCTTTTAATTATATATATTATATATATATGTTTTTATTATCAAATCCTTAATTTTGAATCCTATCTACTTTCTTAATTTCGAGTCTTATCTACCTATTTTCTACTCTTATTCTATGGATCTTAAGTTTCGACTGGCCAGTCTAACGCTAAAATATTAATGATAAAAAAAATTATATAATGCTTAAAATGAAAGATATAAAATTTACACTTTAATGAAATATATGTGTTGGTTAAATTTATGAATTTACAATTTTTTCACGATCCTTATGCACTTTTATATTTTTTTCTGGTCCTATTTCAATTATACAATTATTTTTGTCATCTATATCTTTTACTTTATAGGGACCTGAATAAATTGGATCGAGTTTGTGTCTGGCAGGGTCTTCTAAAATAACAAAGTCTCCAATTTTGAGATTCTGTGGATTTGTCTTTCTATCATGTATTTCTTTTTGCTGTGTTTTGTACTTTTCGATCAGAATTTTTGCTCTTTTTTGGGCCATTTGGAGTCTATATTTAACCTCTTTGTCATATGCCTCGAATTTATATATTGGATCGACTGTGTTAGATTTGAAACATTCGACATTGTTGGGTAGTCTGCCGAAAACGAACTCATACGGGCAGAAACCATGCACCGTTGATGGAGTGGTATTGTAGCAATATGTAAAGTATTTAAGCCATTTATCCCAATCTGTTCTGTCTACTGAAATATATGATCTAAGGTACTCGTTAAATGTTCTGTGTGATCTTTCTATTGTTCCTAGTGTTTGGTGGTGATAAGCAGTTGATGTATTGTGTGAAATTCCTAAAATTTTATTTAATTCGGTAAATAATTGATTTTTGTATTCGGTTCCCCTGTCTGTAATAACCGTTTTCATAGGGCCAAATTGCAATATAAAATTTTCGACAATTGCTGTTGCAACAGCGTTTTCTGATTTATTTTTAATTGGAACTGCAATCAAATATTTCGATAAATCGCAAATTATTGTAACTGCATATTCATAATCATATTCCGTTTTGGGTAAGGGTCCTATTGTGTCTACAAGAATTGTGTCAAAAGTTTTTAAGGGGGTTGGAGTTGTTATTAAATTTTCTTTTGTTGAAAGTTTGGGTTTATTTAAAGTGCATTTGGTGCAGTTTTTAATGAACTGTTTTACATCTCGTGCCATATTTTTCCAATAATAGAAATTTCTGAGTCTTTTTAACATTCTAGTTACTCCTGCGTGACCTCCTTGCATTGGGTTGTCATGATAAAGTTTTAATAAATTCTTCTTTTCTTCTTTATTTTCAATTGTTTTTACTTCGGCTGTAATCGTTATTATTAAGCGCTTTAAATATATATTTGCTAGCTCTTTAAATTTTTCCATGGATAATTCTTTAAAAATATCATCTCTTGCATTAATCTGTAATTTTTCAATTCCTACGTTATAGGCTTCTCTTTCAAGCCTTGGGAATAGATCCTTTAGAGTCACTTTCCCATTAATAACATATGATTGAATATTTAATTCGAAGATTTTTACTTTACCATGTCTAATCGAAAAAATTTTTCTCTCTTTTTGAAGCGAGAATTGTAGTTTTGAAATTTTTTTCACTTCAGAGTAATTTAATGCTTCATAGCAACGTGGTGCCGTTTTTGTGTTTTTCTTTCTTTCATTTTCTACCTCCACGTTACTATTTGCATTGTAATTGGTTACGTTCTGTTGTTTATTTTTCGAACGAGTGATCGCGAGTATTTCGTGACCTTTACTTATATCTTTATATATATTCTTTTATATTCTTTTATGCTTATTCGCGAAAGTGCATCGGCACCGCAATTTTCTTTTCCTTTTATATACTCTACTGTAAAATTATATTCTTCAAGGTTAAGACGGATTCTATTTAATTTTGAGGACGGATTTTTTAATGAAAATAAATATGTAAGTGGCTTGTGATCGCTGCGGACTGTGAAATGTCTGCCATACACATACGGTCGGAAATAATTAATTGCCCAATGAATTGCCGTTAATTCTTGATCTATTACTGACTTATTGCTTTCTCCCTTTGTGAAAGCTCTTGAGGCAAAGGCAATTGGTAAATGGGTGTCATTGTATAATTGGCTAAGTACCGCACCGCATGCGATTTTGCTTGCATCTGTTGTTATGTAAAAGGGTTTTTCGAAATTTGGGTATTGGAGTATTTTAGGAGGTAGAAGTGCCTGTTTTAGATATAAGAAGGCTTTTTCGCATTCTTCACTCCAAATGAATTGCACTTTTTTTCTAGTTAACCTTGTTATATGTATTGCATGATCTGCAAAGTTAGGTATGAATCTTCTGTAGTAATTGCAAAAGGCTACAAATCTGCGTGCTGAGTCTGCGTCTGTGGGTTTTGGATAGTTTTTTATTATTTCAAATTTACTGTCATCTGGTAAAATTCCCTTATCGGTGCATTTGTGTCCTAAAAATGTTGTTTCTTGTTTGAAAAATAGACACTTATCTGGATGAAGTTTAAGGTTATATTTTCTGCAAATTTTGAAAACATCTGTTAAGTTTTGGAGCATATGGGCATTTCCACAGAAATGTCAACCACAGTTAAAAAATTCAAAGCCTATAAAAGTATGTTGTTATAACATATATTTATAGAAAATCGATCAAATTTTACTAATCTGAACATATTCCACATATATTCATAACACATTTAGAAATATTCAAATGCAAAGTCGCACAAGTGCAAAAGTTATGTTTTGAATATTTCTCTTCCCGTTTTGTTTTGATTAATGTTCGTAATAACATCCACTATGCTTTGATATTCGCACTTTTAAATATCGTTTTATATTTGAGGAATGTAAGAAAAATGCAAAGGGAACAATGCAATCGCCAATTACGGTAAATTTTTTCTTTACTTTATCGTTTATTTCGTTGTAGCGTGCGACATTGAAAAATAACATTTGTTATCAGTGAGTCAAAGATGTTTGTGCAACGCGCCTCAAATATTCGCTGCAAACAGCAATTTGTATTGCAATTAAATAAAAAAAATTTTGTTGCAAAATAATCAACGCTTTGGCCCTGAGACATATTTGAAGTTTGTAGCGTGCGACATCGTTAGTGTAAAATTTATAAATTTCGCACCCTTGCTCCTAAACCCATTTCAAATTTTTTTTTTTCAACCACATTTTTCTGCAAGAAACTCAACACCTAGAAAATTTCTGTTTATATAGACTGATGCAGTAGTCGATTAAGAATACACTAAGTTAAGAAAAATAATTATTTTTTGCAAGTTTCAATAGAGAATGAATGATTGTTCCAGAAATGCGAAATTTTGAGTTGTACCGATTAAGTAGCAAGGGTGCGATAGGTCAACTTACCGAAAAGGAGTACTCTGAGTTACCCCAGAACATGACTAGTCAAAATGTAGAGTATTTTGTGTAAGACAACTGACCTCTTATTCACCACAGTAGGTCTATTCGTGGAGTAGTTAAATGTGGGAGTGGTAATGCTTCAATGACAAGCCAATGTTAAAAATACAGTTTGAAGCATCGGTTAACATATTAAGAGGGCAGTCCTGAAGGAGCTAGGACTGCATATTCCATTAAAAAATCTTTATTTAATTTAAGTAATACTATTCACAGTTAAGTTAGTTTCTATTCTTTATTTTTTATGTAAAGGATGAATATTCTTATTTTTTTTTTCTTTGTTGAAGATATTTTAAGTTTATAATATTTGTTGTGAAAATAAATATATTGAAAACATTAAAAGTCATTTATCATCATCTTCTCCAAGTCCAATTAAATGAAAAGTACACATTAAATTAAAACGTATGATGCAACAAAATGTAGCATTCGACATGTAGCGTGCGACAGTGATTAAAATAAAATAAAAAACTAAACTGTTTAATATTTTTGAATCAAATAAAAACCAGTTCTAAGATTCATCAATGTACAATATTACAAAATTAGTCGCATTAAAATATTGCCTCAAGTTTCGCTGAAATCAGTGGTTGAACTGTTCGCCTCAAAACTGACTTCTGTTTTTGTAGCGTGCGAATGCCTTAGTTTTTTGTAATTATCTTGAAAACGAACAATTTCCAGAAATCAACCTTAGCACCAATTACAGTGCTAGTCAAGAGCTATAACTTCCGCCATTTGTCCAAATAAAAAAAAATTTTCGTACATTTCTTTTTCCACTGAGAATGCGTGCGAATGTCGCGTTCGACATCATGGAAATGCCCATATGCTTTTCTGAGCATCCTATGACTATAAGGTCATCCATATATACGAATGCCTGTTCCGGTTTAAGACCTGCAAATGCTAACGTCATCATTCGTTGAAACGAATTTGGTGCTATTTTGAATCCGAAAGGCAATCTTTTAAATCTAAATGAGCCTTGATGTGTTGAGAATGATGTTATGTCCCTGGATTCTTCCGATAGTTCTATTTGATGGAATCCTGACATTAAGTCCAAACAAGAAAAATACTTCGCTCTGCCCAGTTGGTCTAAAATATCATCTATTCTGGTAAGAGGAAATTTATCTGATAGCAGTTTTTTATTTACTTGTCGGTTATCTATTACAAGTCTCCATCTTTTCGCTGTTTCACCCGGAAGAGATTTTTTCGGTACTAACAGTAGGGGACTGTTATACTCTGAATCTGATGGTTCTACTATATCATCATTTTTTAGTTTTTCTACTTGTTTCAAAATTTCTGGTTTTTGGGTTTCCGGAATTCTATAATTTTTAATGTAAACGGGATTCGGATCATTTAGACGTAATTTCTGTTTTTAAAATTATTTGTTGTTATTTTGTCTGATTCTAGGGAATAAATGTCTGTGAACTTGCTGCATAGTGATGTTAATTCATTGGCTGCAAAATTCTGAAAATTTTTTTTAAGCTTTTTAAGAATTTCTTTTCTTCTATTTTCATCTACTGTCTCATTATGGACCTCTTTTAAATTAATACCGTGATAATTATCTAATTTTTCTGTTGTAATGGATCTGTTTTGCAAAATTATGTTTTTATCGGTTGTATTTACTATTTTTATATATGGATGCGTTTTGAAAAGTATGCAATTGCTAACGAAAATTCCTGTCTCTATTTCTTGAGCCGGCACGAATAAGTCTTCTTTTAAATTTGTGGCATCGAGACGCCGATAAACTTTTTACGAGAAATATTGTATTGAGGAAAATAATTCTTTTGCCGTGTAACAATGCAATCTAGTTTAGTGAAAATCTGTTGACAGTTTCGTCGGCGCTGCCACTTGTCTGTTTTATGCGTATTCTACCATTTGTTGCATATAAAGTAATAAATTTTTTTTTCGTTTTAATTATAAAATTATAAACAGATAACGTTAACGGATTTTAATGATTATAGTCTCAAAAATGTTGGTATACTTTGTGGTCTTCGGCACCAAAATCGAAAATTTAATTTTTTGATACCATACCCATTTTTCGACCTGTTAAAAGGAGGAATCCAAAATTCAGTTTTACAAAAATGGTAGTAATTTTTACAGATAATTAAAACATAACAAAGACTTATTCAATATCCTTCATACTAGACTCGTTTGAAGGCTAATTTTGTATATTTTTCGAAAATGCATAGCAAATATGTTATTTCTTTTTCCGGCGGCAACCAAGGGCTTCCAAGCGGATGTATCTTTTAAAACCCTCAAAATTTTGACTTTAAGACGTCCCAGGTCGGCCCAATATACACCAATTTTGTTTTTTTATGTCTTAAAAGAAAGGTGAATCTATTCTCTACAAAGTCAAATTTCTAGACCGTTTCCCGCAGAATCCAAATCGAAAAAAATAATCATAATCCGCGGATGGCCACACTAATTCCCATACAAATTTTTTTTTCATATTTCAGAGCCCTAGCGCGCCCATCAAACCACCTCCGATCCGCGCCAAATTTGAAACCAGTCAGTTTTATGCCAAATGGAAACATTTTCCGCCCGGCGGTTTGAAATCGATCAAATTTTTCAAAATAAGAAACAGTCTAATGTATATACGTATAAATACTTTTTCTTATTTTTTATTTTGTATTTTAATCTATTTAAAATTTGTGTGCAAAATTGTTTTTTAATATAATTGTTTTCACCATAATTTCCTTAATTATTATTATAAGACTTCTTATTTTAATAGGAATCAACCAAGTTATCATAATTTACTTTAATACGCTCATTTTTCTACTTTTATTTGTTATACCGCACCCTTGCTACTAAATCAGCACAGTTCAAAATTTCGCATTTCTCGAAAAATATTCAATCTTTCTTTTAACTAAGGAGAAATAATTGTTTTTCTAAACTTATAGTACTCTCAATCGACTTCTACTTCAATCAATATAAGCGTTAATTTTCTAGCTGCTGCGTTTCCTACAGGAAATATGTAATCGAACATAAGAAACTGATTAAAAAATTTTTGAACTGTGTTGACTTATTAGCAAGGGTGCGATACGTTTTTAATTCTAGGTTCCAAAAAATGTTTTTTGCACTCTTTTTTAATTTATTTTGCTTTTGGTTTAGCTTTTTTTTAATTTTTTCATATATTCACGGGAAATTTATAAAAAGAAAACAGTCCATATTCAAGATTGTTGTTTATAAATCGCACTCTAAGATCAATTTAATATTTATAAGTATTTTACAGACCACACATAATGTGGCTCTGTACTCATACACAGCTCTTTCCATAGCATAATATTTGAAACTGAATCAAATTCGAGTTTGTTTCTCAATTTTGTTTTGATCAATATTATAGCAAAAAATTTACGCTCTGCCGAAGCAGAGCTAATATATTCCTTTACATTCCACTGATTCCTTAAAAACTGCAATATATAGCCCGTTTTATACTTTCGCTATTTCTTCCGAAAATAAAGATATCTCCTCTTATCGGCAGTTAATTTTAACATGGCCCATTGTGAAATAATTATCCGAATCCGATTCACACAAATGCTCAAAATTTTTAATTAGAGGCATTATGTGAGTCTCTTCGCTCCAAATTACATTTGCTGGTGTGATCATAATTAGAGACTTAATATCCTCCATGTAGGAGTGTAGGTCTAACTCTTCTTCTTTCTAATCCCTGCAATGTGTTAGAGCTACGCTGCTTCAACATAGGCCAGGCGCGGATACAAAGGGAGGGAAATTGGGACTTTCCGCCCCCCCCCCCCCCCCCCCCCCCCCCCTAAAGAGAAAGACCAAAGCTAAAAATAAACGCAAACCTAAGAAATTCACTTTCAACAAGCAACGCACTTGCGAAAACTTTCATAGATTCGATTTACACTCAGTAATTTTTCTCGGCAATTCTTGACTTACTTGGCCAGAACGGCGGGAGGAAGGGACATTATTTCTCTTCCTTTAAGCATATGTCATATTTATGGAAGAGCTGAAGGAACTATCGATAGCCTATCGATAGTGTGGATAGTTTTAAATGCAATAAAATAAATAGTAAAAAATATTAAAAATGAAATCCAAGTTTAGTTCGACATTTACTTTGATCGAGCTTTTTTAGCTCATCTTTTTTTTAGCTCATCTCTGCAGTGATGCCAGATCAGCAGATTTTCTGCTAGATCTAGCAGATTTTGAAATTGGGCAGCTGAGAAAAATTCGTTATTGCGGATAGCTGAAAATCTAGCGGAATTTTACTGTTTATCAGCAGCTTTTTAGCTGATTTTTTGGCTTTTGCAAATAGATGGACAAATTTTATGTTCCATTGGTAATCAAAGAACCACATTTTGAGATCTTTCCCCTACGAGACACGAAAAAGCGTTTAAGATTAGCCAGAGAAAAATCAGCACCTGCATTCACGATTAAAACAGTTGTGTGAAACTAGATGGGTTGAAAGGCATGATAGCATACTTTATTTTGCTTCCAACCTACCACTCATTAATGAAGCCCTAGTTGAAGTTTCTATGTGGAAAAACAGGGAAACAGCGGGAAAAGCGTCTATTTTAAATTCGTCTCTGTGCAGTTTCGAATTCATTATTTCTATCTTTACTCTATGCGATATCTTATCTCTAACTCAACCACTGAGTGTAATTCTTCAGAAAGAATCTATTGATTTATCAAAAGCAAACATTCTAATAAGCTCGCTTTTAGAGGCTCTTTCTTTGAAAAGGAGAAATATTGACGATCATTTTAAAGAAATTTTTAAAGAGGCAGAAAATACATCCAAACTTTTAGATATAGAGGTAAAAAAACCAAGAGGCTGCAATCGTCAAAAAACTTTCGAAAATAATACAGCACAAACATGCTACGATTATTATAGAATAACTTTATACAGGGTGATTCACGAGAGCTAGTACATCCGGCGCAGGGTGATAAGGGATGTCGAGACCAACAAAAAATTGTATGGGAAGGGGGGGCCGCAAATGCATCGGGAAAAAAATACTAGTTCGACATATTGATACCAAAAGAAAGGTAATGAATTTGTTAATCTGGAAAAAATTTTTTCAACTACTGTTAATTGGACCTTTTTCATACTAAAATAGCTGCCAAACTGGAAAAATTGAGTTCAAATTTGGAAATTTTGTGTTTCCTCACTTAAATTTCCATCAAACATTTATGTTTTGACTCTAGATTTATTTTTGGCTGAAAGCACATGCAATTGGCTATTCAAAACCGTGAATTTTTTCTTTTGGAGTATTGAAATAAACGCGGGGGAATTCTTTTTCTAATCTTTGTGCAGAATAACTTAAAAGCGTTGTAACTCCTCAGGGGTGCATTTGCGGCCCCCCCTTCCAATACAAATTTTTGTTGGTCTCGACATCCCTTATCACCCTGCGCCGTATGTACTAGCTCTCGTGAATCACCCTGTATATCCCACTATTAGAGACTGTTTTAGAAGATTTAAAAATGCGGTTCTCCAAAGATGTGATGGAAAGCTTTCAAATAAGTATGTTATTGCCTAAAAACATTTTATCACTTAAAACTGAAGATTCAGTTCTGCTTATAAACCGCCTTTTAGAAAAATTTGGTAATATTTTTGAGGAGAGCATAAAAACCTTGCAAATTAAACTTAAAGGTGAAATTGTACATTGGCAATTAAAGTGGAATTCGTTCGATACAAAAATTCTGAACTTCCATCAAGTGCATTAGAAACACTGAAATATTGTGATAAGGATATTTATCCAACTATTCACCAATTTTTGTTAATATTGTGTACTTTACGGCTCCGTGAATTTTGGCCGCGTGAATTAAGCCCGCGATAAGTTTTTGGTCGCGGCCTTAATTCATTTTGCGAATGAAATATGACCGCGATAAAAAATCCAATTTTTATCGCGGTCAAAATTCATTTTTTCGTTGCGGCCTTATTTCATTCGCAAAATGAATTAAGACCGCGCGGTCAAAATTCATTTCTTCATTGCGGCCTTATTTCATTCGCAAAATGAATTAAGACCGCGCGGTCAAAATTCATTTTTTCGTTGCGGCCTTATTTCATTCGCAAAATGAATTAAGACCGCGCGGTCAAAATACATTTCTTCATTGCGGCCTTATTTCATTCGCAAAATGAATTAAGACCGCGCGGTCAAAATACATTTTTTCGTTTCAAAAATGAATTCCGACGAAATATTATCAATTACACTAGTTTACACCGAAATGCTCCAAGAACCAAAGATCTGAATTCTAAATTGAAATTTTCCGCAGATTCCGAAAATGGCAAAAAAAAAATTTTCTATCGGACAGTTTTCCCGTTATTTGAGAAAACCCGTTTTTTCGAAAAATATTTTTATGTCATTGGTTTTTTTGCTATAACACCGCTATTTTTTAATCGAAAAATCAAAATAATACACAGTTGTAAAGCTTATATTCCAGCGCATAAAACGGTGCATCGAACGTTTCTACACATCTAATACTTAAATTACTACATCGTAAAGTGTAGAGGAAAAAGTTTAATTTTTTAGATTTTTTACCATGTTTTAAATTTTTCAGATAACGGCGATTCTACACCAGACCCCGTAAAAACTTGTTAGGCCTTGGATTTCAAAGCCAATTCAATTCGAAACATTTTTAAGTACCCAAACTTCAAAATCGGTTAAGTATTTTTAAAGTTATAGCCAATTTTCCAAATAAACCCAAAATGAATATTTTTAAAAATGTATGAAAAGGTGCAGCGGCCCACAGTGGTATTGCTCCATACATTTCTTGGAAAAAATAGAAGGATGCTCCTAGGATCATGAAATTTTGCACAGTTAATTTTTTGAGCCTAGTCAAGAAAAATTGCAAAAATGGTCAAAATCGGTCAGTCCCTAGGGGAACCCCCCATAGAGCTTTATTACAACTTTATATGGGCGGTACATATAAATGTAGGCCGATCTTAACGAAACTCGGCCAGAAGGTATGGAAACCAAAGTCATAGTTATGTGCTATAAATGATTGAAGTGTTCGGTCCCTAGGGGGTACCTTCCTTGGACCAATAGTAAAAATTTCTGTAAATTTTCATTTAATAATAGGCTATAACATTCAAAATACTTAACCGACTTTGCAGTTTGGGTGCTTAAAATGTTTCGAATTAATTGGGCTTTAAAACCCAGGGCCCAACAAATTTTTACCGGGTGCGGTGTAGAATCGCCATTATCTTGAAAATTGAAAACGTGTTAAGAAATCATAAAATTTTATTTTCTTTCTCTACATTTTACGATGTAGTAATTTAAGTATTTGAGGTGCAGAAACGTTTATCAGTATATCTGTTATATGCGCTGCAACATTAGCTTTACAACTGTATATTATTTGTATTCCTCGAAAAATAGTGGTATATAGTGAAAAAACTAGTTAAATAAAAATAAAAAAAATTCGAAAAATCGGTTTTTCTCAAAAGACGGAAAAACTGTCCGATAGAAAATTTCACTATAGAATTCATCTCTTTGGTTCTTGGAGCATTTCGGTGTAAGCTAGTGTAATTGATAATATTTCGTCGGAATTCATTTTTGAAACGAAAAAATGTATTTTGACCGCGCGGTCTTAATTCATTTTGCGAATGAAATAAGGCCGCAACGAAAAAATGAATTTTGACCGCGCGGTCTTAATTCATTTTGCGAATGAAATAAGGCCGCAACGAAAAAATGAATTTTGACCGCGCGGTCTTAATTCATTTTGCGAATGAAATAAGGCCGCAATGAAGAAATGAATTTTGACCGCGCGGTCTTAATTCATTTTGCGAATGAAATAAGGCCGCAACGAAAAAATGAATTTTGACCGCGATAAAAATTGGATTTTTTATCGCGGTCATATTTCATTCGCAAAATGAATTTAGGCCGCGACCAAAAACTTATCGCGGGCTTAATTCACGCGGCCAAAATTCCATCCACCGTACTTTACCAGTAACTAATGCTAGCGCTGAGCGCTCGTTCTCTTCGCTTCGTCGTATTAAAACCTGGCTTCGGACAACAATGTTTCAAGACTGACTAACTGGATTGGCTTTATTAAATATTCATCGAGATATTGAGATAAAAGCAGAAAACGTCATTGAAATGTTCGCAAAAATGGGATGTCGTCGAATTATCTTATAAAATTTAAGTTGATATATGTACAAGTATATAAGATATATGTACACTCTATTACACTGAGTTTTATTGGTTGCCGTATCCATATAATTGTACTTTGGTTTTTTTGATTTTTTTTTACAATGAAAAAATTTTTTGCATTTCCCCCCCTTAGACTAAAGTCTGGATCCGCTACTGACATAGGCATATAGCATGAGGAAAAGAGAAGCATGATATGGCAGCGATATATTTAGCTCTGCTCTGTTGAAATGCATTGCCACTTTTATTTTTAATTTTGGGTGATTTTCGAGTACATTACATGTAAAATATCTACCAAACTCATAAAATGATATGAAAAGCTTGAAAAACATAAAACTAATCAAGGAAACTCAATATCAAGAAGAAAGAGAAATTGTGTTTTTAGTCCTACCCTGTCCAAATAACTTTTTGATCACACTGTTTCAGCAAAAATACTGATTTCTATGTACAATCAAATTCGTAGCCGTAGTCAAAAATGTTTGTTAATTTATTACAAAATGAAAGCATTCATGCACATTAAGCAAAAACATATCGCAATACATTTATTAAAGCTTCAATTTTAACTTTTAAAGCTATATAAAAAACCCGAGCCGACGCCGTGTTTCTTTGATAATTTTCTTGCAAGTGGCATCATATTGTCATGGTGTGTCCACCCGTATTGTTGTTGGTAGCTTTCTGGTGAATTTCTCCAATTTGTTGAATTTCCTATTCCTGCCTAAGGTTTTTGTTGGTAGCTTTTTGGTGAATTTCCCCAATTTGTTGAATTTCCTATACCTGCCTAATGGTGTATTTCCCCATCGCGGCGGAGCCTTTTCGACGTCCACAGTTAGACCTACACTCCTACATGATATCCTCTCTGCCAAAGTCAAAGCACAGCATTTTGTGCATAAGCTACTCCAAATAAAACTCATGCACTGTTTCCTTTACTTGAAAAACTGTGGATATTTCTAAGCATTTGCTATCCATGAAATGTTGGGCATTAAATGCAATAAAAAAATTTTCAACGTGCAAAAATGAGATTCTAAGTCGTTAACTTTGAAGTTCTTAAGGTCCAAATTCTTTATGTACGAATGTTTCACAAAATTATTAAGAATTACTTTTAACGTCACCTCTTGGCTCTACGTCTGGAAGACCTGCTGCTTACTCCAACGTAACTGAACGATCTCAACTCAGCTGAAGCACCCAGAAGCAAATGTTAATAGATAGGAAGGGAGTTGGCAATAGCACAAGCAGTGGCGGATCCACGGGGGGTATATCGGGTCCGGACCCCCCCCTTGGGAATTTTGGAATCCAAAATTGTTTAGGGGAAAGTGGTCGAATTCCAAACCCCTTAAGAATCTTTTCTATAAATTCAAAACGCTGATACTCAGGATAAGAACTTAACGTGCCATTAGCAAGAGAATATCATAACCTTTGTTTTTGCAATATAAATTTTTCATCAAGAATTAACTAAATATAGATTATTTTAGAAACATTCAGGCCCGATATTACAGTGCATACTTAAGTTAAGGAAGCTTGAAGACTTAAGAACACCTTAAGTGTCAAGCGGTTTAACAGTCAATTTTTATCCAAAATTCACGAAAATTGTTTTCGGCAGGCAACATTTGAAAAAACCTTTATATTTTGCTTATACTTTTTTAAAATTCGTAAAATTAGTGAAATTCCTTCAATATATTAAAATGAAAACTTATTTAAGGAGCACTTAAAATTTGTACTGTTAAAATGCTTTACAGACTTAAGCTTTACTTAAGTGCAAAGGAGACCTTAAGTATGCACTGTAATATCGGGCCTCAGTATACTATTTTTCAGTGAAAAATTTCGAATTAATGTTAAATCAATTAGAAAATCATTAGTTGTTTTAAGGCACGAATTATATTTTTATTGAAATCGCTGAGTGCGATTCCTGCGTGAATATTCAGGGATGGAAGAAAATTCAAACGCTCTTGTCTCATTGTGCTTCTTAAGTAAGACTTTAGTCGTCTTAACGTCGAAAATGACCACCGAATAGCTCAGGCTTACATTATTTATGTTTCTTTATATTTTTCAAGCTTATTAAGGGTCCTTTTTTGTACATTTGTGCTACGTAAAATGCTCCAACACTTAAATCGTATTTATTTTCATATAAGTAGTGCTATTTTTCTTTTATTAATTAATTAAAAGCTGCAATGATTTTAATACATTTTTTGATGTACATCAATATCTTGTTGCGTATTTCATCATATGTTAGAAGGCAAGCATTGAGCAATGTTGTTTTCGTTAAATTCCAGCAACATTAAATATGACCAATTTTGAATGTGTGCTATCTTAAGCTATTAGAGTAGCTCAGTATGATAAGCAATCGAAAATGTTTCCTTGCTGAGAAATAATAAGTCCCGCATCATTATCGCCTTTCTCAGATTGGCATTGGCCCCGTTGAGGACAAGAGCAAAATGTTTCCCAATTTTTCTATGGTAAGTCTATTTCATTTTTGAGATAGAGTTTCACGGCTAAGGTGAAAAAGTTTCCCCTTTTGAAAAAGAGTGGGATTGATAATGGATGTTTTTTCGGTCTAAGAACATTGCGTGTAGCTTGGAAAAGTAGTTCTTCGGTTATGGATATATCAATGATGAAAAATACTAATTTTCTATCTTTGAGGCCATTGCGCCACCTCTAGACTTTGCTTAATCTTCATAAATTTGCACACGCAAGTTTTTGATAAATACCAAACATTTGAGCCACTGGCAGACAGAATTGGACAAACTTAATTTTTTCCATACATTTGGCGCCCACCTTAATGTATATGGATTAGAGTGTTTTGGGAAGTATTATTTGGAATATCATTCAGAGTACATTTGATGGTAGCTCAGAGCACAAAACTTCAACTCATACTCGTACATAAATATGGGCCAAAGAGTGGACAAAAAAATTTTTTTTAAATTAATTGTATGAAGCTGTGAAATTTATTTAAAATAAACAAAAATTATTTTTCTGCCTCTAGCAAAAAGTTTTGGATCCCCCCCTTTCCCAAATCCTGGATGCGCCACTGAGCACAAGATACCGCTGAACGCATCGCTGAATTTTAACACAGCGATACCATTTTAAATTCAGGACTAACGACTCGCTGAAGCAGTGGCATAAGTTGTTCAGCTCTTACCTATTCATTGGAACATATAAATGAGTTGTTCAGCTCTTACCGATTCATATGCATTAATGGACCGGTTTAAGATATTAATGGGATTTTTTTTTTTAATAATAAATCAAAAGCTTCAAAACTCTACTAAATATATAAAATAAAATAAAGAAAAATAAAATTAGAAACAAAAGAAGACTTCCGACTTTTTAAAATTAAATCAACAATGAACAAGTAAGAAAGCTAAAGTCGGTCAAGCCCGACTTTGAAATACCCAGCGTCCCGACATTATGAACGCACTATGTTTTGCTTCTCTATTTGTGGGCGTGGCAGTGGGAGGGCAAAATAAATTATTTCCCTACACCTTTCATTCGCCTTGGTGAACCTATGTTGCGAATTTGAAGCTTCTACGCCTTTTACTTCGGAAGTTACGAAAAATCTTCATTTGTGGGCGTGGCAGTGGGCGGGCCACATAAAATTTTTACCTACACCTTTCATTCGCCTTGGTGAACCTATGTTGCGAATTTGAAGCTTCTACGCCTTTTACCTCGGAAGTTACGAAAAATCTTCATTTTTGGGCGTGGCAGTGGGCGGGCCACATAAAATTTTTACCTACACCTTTCATTCGCCTTGGTGAACCTATGTTGCGAATTTGAAGCTTCTACGCCTTTAACTTCGGAAGTAACGAAAATATCCATTTGTGGGCGTGGCAGTGGGGGGGCCATATAAATTTTTTTCCTACACATTTCATTCGCCTTGGTCAACCAATGTTGCGAATTTGAAGCTTCTACGCCTTTTACTTCACAAGTTACGATAAGCTCTTATTTGTGGGCTTATTTGTGGGCGTGGCTCAAGGAGGGCGGCGTCCATTTTTTTCCAGGATATGTCCCTTATTGTAGTTTACCAGTACACCAAATATCAATGGAATGCGTTGAGTGGTTCGCAAGTCACAAGCATTTTACTGAAAACACATTATATTCATTTGTGGGCGTGTCAGTGGGCGGATATCTTCCATTTTTACTAAGGATCATACTCGGATCCCGATATACCTGTGTGCCAAATTTCAACTTGATTGGTTCTGCCGTTTCGGAGGAGATCCGACCACGGACGGACGGACGGACAGACGGACGGACGGACAGACGGACATGTCTAAATCGATTCAGTTTTTGATCCTGATCATTTCTATATTGTATGTCTATATCTCCGGAGCTTAGTTCTCCCTGTTACAAGATTCGCACAAAACTAATATACCCCGCTTACGCTGGGTATAAAAATTGATAATATTGATATGGTGAGAACATAGCATTACCTTTCCACTTCAAAGATCACTTCAATAATGAAATTACACTGCACGATGCTCAACCCCAGTAGCAAATGGTAATTAGTTAGGAAGGGAGTTGGTAATAGCCCAAGTGATGGCGCGACCGCTGAACGCATCGCTGAATTTGAACACAGCGATGTCATTGAAAAATCAGGACTGAACGATTCGCTGAAGCAGTGGCATGAGTCGTTCAGCTCTAACCGATTCATTGGAACATAGAAACGAGCTGTTTAGCTCTTACCAATTCGAATGCATTGAATAACCGGTTTAAGAAATTATTGAGATCTTTTTATTAAGTTAACAAAATTAAAAAAAAAAAACTTCAAAATCCAACGAATTGTACAAAATAAAATAAAGAAAAAGAAAATACGAAATAAAATCAGACTTCACATTTTAAAATTTAATTAACAATTATACTCAAAACTATTTAAGTTTTTTTTAAACAGTTGGCTTTATGTGTCCAGTTTTTCCCCATTTTCATCACTTTTTTTATTTGATGATAAACTTAAAACATACCAAATATTGCGTTATTGAAGTATTCATAGTTTTTGAATGCCTGGATCAACATTTTCGGTGTCTTTTGCAGCATTGCAGCGGAAAATTGGCACAAAAGGTTTATTTTTGTCCATTTTTAGTTATTTTTACTTTTATATTTTTTGTTTAATGCATTTAGCACCAGCACATTACATTTCACTTTCAATATCACCTCAATAATGAAATTCCACTGCACGATGCTCAACGATTCGCGGCGACAAAATTTCCTGTTAATTTCATAAACTTCCTAAGAATACAAAAACTTCACCGATGCTTCGTATTTGTGGGTTAGGAATTCAGTTATTACAACAACTAACATGTTAGTCCAATAGCCCTGACTTCATCGCTTACTTTTTTATAAGTAGTGTATGAGTCAGTAAGAGCTCACGCAAATGTAAAAAAATTTCGCGTCTCCTGCCCCACAAGGCATTACTAACTCGCTTACCAATTTCAGGACTGAAACCATTTGCTACTGGGCAGTTAGAGCAGCGCCTGACGCAACAGATAAAGAAACTGAGCAAACTATTCGCAGAGCAAAGTGCCTCTGTATTTGAACTTAAAGAGAATCTCGCGGCTATCGAAAATAAATCATTTTAAAAGCTAGACTCAGACCTAAATACCTTGTCTGCAGAGCTGCCCAAAGTGTAAGCTCCAAGTGTAAATGAGCGCAAAAGAGAGCATTTTTCACATGCTTAGAAACTGTGAGCGAAAGATGAAAAAGTATAAAAGGCGTTCGCAATTAAAGCAAAATTCCACTTGTAGTCGAGAAGCGAAGCGAACAGCCGAAGCGAGCAAAGTCACGTCAATCTTTCAAATAAGTGCTGTGCAGAAGGAAGACATGTGTCGCTCTGTTTTAATTTTTTAATTTTTTTCGCATCACTTTTAGTTTTGACTCAGTAAGAGTGCGTTCAGAGTTTAGTATGCTATAGCAATTATTAAGGTAGAAACACTCACGCACTGCGTGGCACGGCATGGCATAGAGAAAATTTGTAGTAAACAGTGACGCACAGCAAAATAATATGGAAATGAACTAGAAAGGGCAGCTCTCCAAACAATGCAAGTCTCAGTGCAAGTCTCCAAATTAGCATAGAAATCCAAAATCTATAGAACGCTATGCCATGCTATGCCATGCTAAATTTTTTGCTTTCATACATTTTGATTTCTATGTGACAGAGTGCACTGCGTGAGTGCGTGAGTGTTTCTACCTTTACAGTATAAAACCCTGTCAAAATGCTGTATGGCTCCAAATGGTATGGTGAAGTTGAGTACAAAACAGCTGACTGTCAAAAATAAATCGAAGAATTTGAGAATTTTAAACATGCCGTAAAATTATATTATGACCAAGTATTACAGTATGAGAAACGAGCTAATAGGCAATTCAACAAAGCTAATAGGCAATTCATCAAAGGCAACAACAACCACACGGCATACCAGGCAATCCACCACGATGCCTCTTTGGGCATTGTTGTCGTCTCTAGAAATTGGGCACGTACAAGCAGTTAGTTTTTTTAAGGGATTTTTTTCATTTATAAACAGAGAAAATCAGATATTATAAAGATTTTTTTAAGAATGATTGTACCATTTTAAACTGTAGAATGTATTTTAACATTTATTTTTTCTTTTTAGTAATAGAAAAATTCACGTACTACAAAAAACTGATTTCCGAGTTTTTGGTCTTGTTTAATTTAGACGCTAGTGTGGCATCCATGGACAACAGATGGTGCCAAATGGAACGAGTCAATAGTGCAAATCGATGGTGAAAATAGTAACCGACTACAATTTGAACGTTTAGCTTTTAGAAATGAGACTTTCTGTCTGTCTGATTTTCAAAGATATCCCTTCGTTGCACTATAGTCTGGCGACTACTATTTGCTGGCCAAAAGTCGAAAAGTAATCTCACTGACTTGAAACTTGGTTCCCGGGGGTTTTCGGGGTCGCTCATTTCATTTTTTTTCATCAAAAACTCGAAATTCTGCCAGAGGCGTAGCTTAAGGGGTGTTTTAAGAATGAAATCCCCAATTTTTTTGTTTTAGGAAAATTCAAATTGGTTGCTAATGTGCTATATATTTAATTTATTGTTATTTTTTTGGGACAAAATCAATGTTCAAAAAAGCCGACTATATTTTTGTTATATGAATATTGCATAAATATTTTCTAATCCTACGTGATTCAAACAATCGCAATATATTTGTATTTTGCGCTGTAAATAAGTGTGAAGGTTCTATTGAGGTAAGTTAAATATTTTCAATCTCATTTTCCAATTCTAAGTAATTTAGAAGCTTATCGAATCTTGGATCGATGTCAAAATTAACTATATCGGTATCACCTTCGTCGTCTGCATTTAATGAAGAGCAATCAGCAGTGCTCAGTTAAGATTTCACTTCTGACGGAAGATGCATTGTCGATGACTTTTCATCCATTTTTTACATATACGCTTGCATATAAATCGTACTCTTTCCTTTAAAAAGATGTTATATGCTTCTGCAGTGTTCTCTTTATTAATTTTTTGCATCAAAAAGTTTAGAACTGCCGTTTCTCTTGCATTTCTGTTGGATGGTTCTTTCCAAATATCAAATAATACGGCAAAACACACGTAGAAGTTTTCTACAAAAAACGAATTTACTCAAAAAGTGCAAAAAAGAGCAACATGATTTTAAGTCTACAAATTCAAAATTATATATTCTCAATGTCTACAAAGTTTTAAGACTGCCGAATGCTGCCAATTTTTTATAGCTTCACTTAAAATGAAAATTCTCACTCAAATACGAGCCCATTTTGAAAATGCCTGCCATTTTCGGCCAAAAAGCTATATACAAGTTTTTTTTTACGGTTCACTTTAATATTACCTCCACTACTCGTATTCCATTTCTTTTTTTGCAATATTTTGGTTACTCAACGATATATTCCAATCTGAATTTCTCCTATTCTGACCACGTGCTTTAAAAATTTGCAACTTTTTTTTTCCAATGTCAACTTTAACAGCTGATATCTTAGCGATGAGGTACTTTCAGAAAATTATGAGTATGCAGTTTTTTACTCTGGAGAATCAGTCTAGTGCTGGATGAAAAAAAAATCAATTTATCGAAATTTTAAAAAGTGACTTTCGGCCAGCAAATAGTAGTCGCCAGACCATAGTGCGTTGTAGGGTTTTTTATAAAATTCATAAAAGCCAAAATTTTTTGAAATACATAGTGGAATTATTTATTTGGACTTAGTTAAGGGCATAAAATGTAGATTCCAAATATAGAAAAGTGGCCGCGCCAAAAGGCGTTATTCGAAAATTGAATTTTACACCCAAAATTCAGATGGCGCTTGAAACAAAGACGGCATAAATACTTTTTTTTTTAATCGTTGACATCCTCTACAAAAATTGATTTATTTGCGGCCGATTTTAAGGGGTCCTCCAGCGTTAGAGTCTGCCTCAAAAATCATCTGAATTGTGTAAAGTCACAAGCTTTCGACACATTTTTGTGGAATGAGGAAGTTGAGCTTTGGTTTAGCCTTCGATTAAAAAATATATAGCTGTTTATCTGTGTAGGGTATACTATGGTCTGGTTCGATTTACTATAACACCCTTACTTTTTTCATTTTGAAACATGAATTTTAAAAATTAATAAATTCCTTTTATGTCGAATTATCTTGCTTTTTTTTGGTTTTATTATGTTTTAAGAACTCTTTTGAGTACTCGGTTCAGTATCGATAAAAGCTTTGCGCTTAGAGTATTTGTGCATCGCTGACGAAGTCGTTCAATTTAAATGCAATATTGAATACTGATTTGCGGGGGTCGCAGATACTCAAATGTACTCTAAAATGAAGGAGCATCTCTACTTTGTTGTTTGCAACTTCAATTTTACTTAAAAAGGGTCAAAATATAAAGCTACGGCATGTTTAAAAATCGCAAATTCTTCAACTTATTTTTGACAGTCAGCTGATTTTTACTCAACTTCACCACACCATTTGGAGCCAAATAGCATTTTGACAGGCTTTCCCATACTGTAATACTTGATTATGACCCTTTTTTTTTTTAGGTAAAATTGAAGTTGGAAACACCAAAGTAGAGATGCTCCTTCATTTTAGAGTCAATTTGAGCACCTGCGACCCTCACAAATCAGTATGCAATATTGCATTTAAACTGAACGACTTCGTCAGCGATGCACAAATACTCGAAGCCTAAAGCTTTTATCGATACTGAACCGATTACTCAAAAGAATTCATTAAACAAAATAAAACCAAATTAAAAGCAAAAATATTTTTTCTAGCAAGATAGTTGGCCATTAAAGAAATTTATATATTTTTAAAATGCAATTTTCAAAATCAAAAAGTAAGGGTTTTATAGTCAAGCTAACCTGACTATTGAATACTCTACACAGATAAACAGCTATATATAATATTATTTAATCTGAGGCTAAAACAATGGTCAAATTCTTCATTTCACAAAAATATATCGAAAGATTGTGACTACACAATTCAGATGATTTTTGAGGCAGACCGTAGTGCTGGAGGTACCCTTAAAAGTCGTCCGATTAAGTCAATTTTTGTGGAGGATGCCAACGATCATAAAAAAAGTATGTATACTGTCTTTGGTGCAAGCGCCATCTAAATTTCAGGTGTAAAATTCCATTTTCGAATAACGTATTTTGGCTGCGCTTTGTTGATTGATTTTTAAAGTTTGGACAGTAACACTGTAGCACACAATTCGGCGTGGCAAGCTCACCGTCTGTAAAGGCGATACCTTTGAAAAAGCCGTCAGAAGATGAGTGTTGGCGCGATCAAATGTTTCGACTCGAAGAGGGTGTATAATTATAAAATATATTTACAGGGTGTTCCGCCACAGGGGGTCAATCCGAAAGGAGGTGATTGGGAGGGGGGGTCAAGACGGACCGAAAATCGTACGGGAGGGGGGACGCAAATGCACCCCTGAGGAGTTATAGGGCTATTCGAGTTTTGAGGGAGTAAGCCGAGAAAAAAAAGTCTCCCACCATATTGGTTTATTTTAGAAGAACAATTTTTATGCCCTCTAAAAGCCAATTGTGTGAGCTTTTAGAAAAAAATTAATTCGACGATACAAATTCGAACGAATGTGGGAAAAATAAACGGTCAAAGTCAAAAACTGGGAAAAAATTTAAATTTTTTCACTTCGGCAGCCATTTTGGTATGAAAAGTGTCCAATGAACACCCAATTTTTTTATTTTCTTCCAAATCTGCAATCGATTTACTTTAATTTGGTACCACATATTTCTAGTTTTGTTGAAATAAGATGGTAAAACATTTATTTTGCTTGGTATCAACTTTTTTATTTCTCATAAAATCTGTTAGATCAGGAGAGCGAGGTAGCCATTTAACGATATAATACAAAGTAGGCTCAAGGAAACCACGATAGAATTTACAACTCTTAAAAAATAAGCTGTAAAAAAATATCATGGATTTTTCTGATGAAGAGTACGCTGATATGGTTTTCGTGTACGGATTTTGCAATGGAAACGAAAGTCAAGCACGGGAAGAGCATAATCGCCGTTTTCCAAATCGACTAGTTCCAGGCCGTCGAGTTTTTGGTAGAACTTTTAGACGGCTACGAGAAACCGGAAGTTTGGCGCTCAGACGCGAAAAGATGACTTAGCAAGCGGGAAACACTAAGAATGAGAATGAACCTATGTGAATAGTGCGTGCAATTTTGCGAATGGTTGCAGCACAAAGATGATGAACATCACAATTTTATTCAAAACATTTTGTGGACAGACGAATCGCATTTCACAAAAGATGGAATATTTAATTACCATAACAAACATATGTGGTCCCTATCAAACCCCCACGCAATTCGAGAAACGGGTTCCCAATTCAAATTCAGCGTGAATGTGTGGGCTGGTATACTTGGAAAAACAATAATTGGTCCACATTTTTTCGAATCGACCCTAAACTCTGCCATTTATCTCGACTTTGTAAACAATACATTGCCTGAACTCCTACAAAATATGCCCCTTAATGTACGAAGGGAAATGTATTACCAACATGATGGAGCTCCACCTTACTTTGGAAGAAATGTCAGAGTATGGCTAAACCAGCATTACAATGGGCGCTGGATCGGGAGGAATAGTACCGTTAAATGGCCACCTCGCTCTCCAGATCTAACGCCCTTAGAATTTTTTCTGTGGGGGCGATTGAAGTCACTGGTATACGCTGAAAGAATTACCACTAGGGAGTATTTTAAGCAAAAAACTACTGAGGCCTTAAGCATTGTAAGAAATGAGATGACATACATGGACTTGAGCAGAGAAATACGCTGTAGAACAATATGTTGCGTTCGAAACGGAGGTCGACATTTCGAACACAATTTATGAGAAATAAAAAAGATGATACCAAGCAAAATAAATTTTTTACTATCTTATTTGAACAAAACGGTTAAACTTATGCGGTACCAAATTAAAGTAAATCGATTGGAAATTTGGAAGAAAATAAAAAAATTGGGTGTTCATTGGAGACTTTTCATACCAAAATGGCTGCCGAAGTGAAATAATGAAATTTTTTCCCCAATTTTTGACTTTGACCGTTTATTTTTCCCACAGTCGTTCAAATTTTTATCGTCGACTTAATTTTTCCTAAAAGCTCACACAATTGGCTTTGAAAGGGCATAAAAATTTATTTTCTAAAATAAACCAACATGTTGGGAGAATTTTTTTTCTCGGCTTACTCTCAAAAAACTTTAAGGCCCTATAACTCCTCAGAGGTGCATTTGCGTCCCTCCCTCCCGTACGATTTTTGGTCCGTCTTGACCCCCCCTATCACCTCCTTTCGGGTTGACCCCCTGTGGCGGAACACCCTGTATATTTTTTTTTGTTTAACCCAATACAGACCGGAAGTTTTTCTTTTTTTTTTCGAATTTCGTGTTTATTATGCTTTTCGGACGAAAGTTCAATAGCAAATGTCCAAGTGAAGTCAATGTTAGACGCGCCAAACATTTCTCTACGAAAAAAAACTATCGAATGTGTGCCAATGTGAATTTGTTCATGTATGAGTTAGGATTGCCCGAAAAACTGAAACATGACAAAGTGATGCCATATGGCATCAATGTACTATAATGTTTTAAGTAAAAAAAAGAAAAGAAAATGCCCTATGAATTCATCACCTTTTGTAGCGGTAAAGGTCGATTAAATCACCTTTCAAAAATAAAGAATTAATCTCTTTAAAGGTTAAACCAGGCTGGATGTTTAGAGTTAAACTCGAAACAAAAACTGACTGTTCTGATAACGTGTTCCGGCTTATATATCCTCACTTTTCCACTAACAACTTGCTTGGAGGCAAGGATTCAATAACAATTTTTCCGTTTCCTGCCTTTTCTATTTGATTTGTAGTTTTAAGTTTCCTCACACATTCAAATTTTCGAGGATCAATTGCAACCCTGGGTGCCCTTCCAATCTCGGATATTTATTTGTCCCTTTTCCCTGTATTTTATCTCCCTTCTTCATTGGCTCTCTCCGCCCTCGCTCATGTTTGAGTTGTCATATTGGTTTTGACAGTTCAACCTCCGAAATCAAAAAAAAAGTAAACAAACACGGGTTTGTTTTACTTGTGTTAAAAAACAACGAATCAGCAGTGTTTTATGCTTATGAAAAAAGTGATAGTGGATGTGAAAAAAAAGTAAACAAACACGAGTTTGTTTTCACTTACTGGTGAAGAGACGTGTTGGTCTCTGAAAATAAAAAGTGGAGGAACTGTTAATGTTTTAGTGCTTGGTTGTGGGTTCGGGATAGCGGCTCGGCATGGTGGCATCAGCTCCGACTAAGCTCGCCGTTGGCGTGGGGCCTTGCCATCCGCCTACCAACACACTGGCATTTAACAAAAAGGAGAGTCATGCCGATTGTAGGGTTCAAGGTGATAGTGAAAAAAAAGCAAAAGGAGGAAAAGAAAGTTACATAGAACGAGAAAGAAGGGCTATCAAAATACCACTGTCCGAATAAATCATGCACACCAAAATCCCCCTTATATCCTCACTCCGCCTATCAGTCACGGTCCGAAGTCTGGAGCAATCCCACCCGCTGCGAAAGCTCACAGCCATGAGTGCGCTGCGGCTCCTGCTAAAAATTTTTAGCGCACTCCCCATATTCGGTTCATTCGTTCGTATAATCTGTTCACGTCCGTTGGTCCATAGTCGTTCAAGAGTACCCCCAGGTAGAAACCCCTAGTGGGTTTCTACGGTACCAAAAGGAATGCTTAATTCAGCATGGACATTTTAATTATACCGGTGAAAGTCTTACCTTTCATTCTATTTAGTTACGCAGGCCATCAACAAAAAAAAAAAAAAGTACATTTTTAAATTTAAAAATATATTTAATACATAGATTTTTTTATATTTTTTTTATTTTTTATTTATTTATTTATGTTATGTCCCGAGGTGACGAGAAAGCATGTATGCACTATTCGAGTTCTATAATTCAACTGTTTATTATAACACGTACTTATAACTAGTTAACATATGAGTGGTAAGTATAAAAGGTAAGTTATATTATATACATGATATAGTAGGGTAACATAGGCATGCTTAGTTCTACATACTTATGTAACATATTAATATAACACGCTCCTCCTAAGTTTTTTATTCACTTATATATTTATATATTAGGTGTAGTAAAAAGAAATCCATTATTTTTCAATAGATGGCGTTATTTATCTGCATCTCGCGTTGTATAAGTCCGATCGTGTTCGCTAGGGGCATTAGAAAGATGACAGTTCCTACTAAAAAAGCTTTTTTGACACTTTTTTGATTGATTGATTCAGTTTTGTTTGAGAGCTTGTCAAAGATGGACATCAGCAAAGAGAAAATTCGCTACATTTTACAGTTTTTCTTCGATAAGGGAGAAAACGCAAGCCAGCTGAAAATGTGAATAGCGTTTATGGACCTGATACTGTAACAGCCAATCATGCGCAATTTTGGTTTCGTCGATTCCGTTCCGGTAACTTCGATGTCAAGATGCAACGCACTGGAAGGCAATTGTCGAAAATGTCGATAAAATCATGGAAATTATCGAGTCCGACCGTCATGTTAGCACTGTTTCGATTGCAAAAGAGCTAAAGATTGCATAAAAACGTTTGGAACCATTTGAATAAGGATACACAAAGAAGCTCGATGTATTGCCCCGAGTTAACGCAAAAAAATATAGACCGAATTTCCATCTGGAATGCTGCTGAACCGCAACAAATCGACCCATTTCTGAACGGTTGGTGATGGTGATAAATGGGTCACTTACGAAACTCAGGAAAACGGTCGTGGTCGAAACACGGTGACCGGCGAAAGGCAAGCAGGATTGACGGCCAAATTTGCTTTGTTTGGTATTGGCAGGAATTATCTACTATGAGCTGCTCCCATACGGCAAAACTCTTAATCGGAACTCTACTGTCAACAATTCGACCGTCTGAAGAAGCAATCGCCATAAGCGGCAGCTTTGGCCAATAGGGAGAATTGTGTTCCATCAAGAGGCCCATCGATATGACTCGCCAGAAGCTCATTTGGTTAGGTTCTTACTACTATAGTCCGGACCTCACCAAGTTTACCATTGTTCCTGTCCATGGCGAACAATTTTGTACATTGCTTCAAAGAGTTTGAATTCGACTGTCTCAATTTTTTGCTAATAGGAACGAGGCTTCTATGAGAGAGGCATAATGAAATTACTTTAAATGGCAACAAGTTATCGAACAAAACGGCTTATTTACCTAAGTCGGGTCATTCAACTATCTTAAATAAAGCCTCAATTTAATGATAAAATAATGGATTTCTTTTTACTACATAATATATACATTTCTTTATTTTATTTACATCTTCAATTTCATGTTCAAAATATAATATTCATTTTATTTACAATTCAAAATTTCTTTACTTCTTATTTCAATTTTTTTATTTTTTATTTTTATTTCCTTTAGTTTATTCTATAAATTCAATTTCATTGGTTTTTTTTATTCAGTTCTATTTTTGCGTCGTCTTAATACTCTAGAAGTTATACTTGGATTAGATATAGTATAGCTTATTTCTACCATGACATTTTCATCATTGTTACTCAGTGAAGGTTCAACTGAAACTGTAGTACTTTCACTATTTGAACACTCTAGGTCATTATTGTTGTAATTAACATCAGTGTTGGTATCATAATTTAAAGTTTCAAGATTGGCTTGATTTGTTGCTGACTTGATTTGATCAAGATGTCTTTTGATTAAACGATTATTATGTGATATGGTGCAATAATAGGACAATGGACCCACCCTCTCTTTTATTGTGGCAGGTTGCCATTTCGCTTTATTCGGATCTCTATAATCACGGATGAATACTTCTTCTCCTTCCTTAAACTCAACTGACCTTTTTCCCTTATAGTTTAAAATACTTTTTTCTTGACTCTGAATGATCTCATCTTTAACTCTTGGTGGTTTCAATAAATCAAATCTTGTCCTTACAGCTCTGCCTAGAAAGATTTTTGCAGGGGTTTCATTTGTAGAACAATGTTTTGTATTTCTATAGTCCATTAGGAATCTATTTAACGTTATATCAAGGTTTGATTCATTTGAATTTTTACTTGCTGCATATAATGATTTTTTTTATAGTTTTTACAAAATTTTCAATTTGTCCATTCGTTGAAGGATGTCCGGGTGCAGTCGTTAAGTGTCTGATGCGATTTTGATAAATAAATTTTTTGAATTCTTCGGATACAAACTGTCTACCATTATCGCTGACTATGGTATTGACTATGCCAAATCGACAAAAAGTTTCCCTTAATTTTGCTATGACAAATGCAGATGTGGTGTCCTTCGTTTTGAAAGCTTCCACCCATTTTGAGTGAGAATCTATCAAAAGGAATATGAAAAATCCATTTATTGGACCCGCAAAGTCAATGTGAATTCGTTGCCATACTGCGCTAGTGGGTGTCCATGGCAAAAGAACACTTTTTTCAGGGCTGGGAAGAATTTCTTGACAAGGAATGCATTTTTTTATAAGTTCTTCTATTTGTCTGTCTATTTTTGGCCACCAGACGTAAGATCTGGCCATTGCTTTTGTCTTGACTACTCCTAAATGAGTTTCATGTAATTGTTGCAATACAAAATTCTTTAATTTTTCAGGTATAACTATTCGATATCCCCATAAGATACATCCTTGATCTACCGTTAATTCGAAAGCTTTATTTCTGAATGCTACATATTCATCACCTTTCAGTTCAGCTATCGTACCTTTAGATACGGCATCTGAATTTTTCGACAATAAAGGGTCTCGTCTGGTTTCGTGTGCTATGTCCTTGAAGTCTAGACATAGGTTGTTTTCACTTTGAATGAAGTGTATAAACGATTTTTCATTATTAGAATCTTTGATGTCTGCTTGTGGCATGCGTGAAAGCATATCAGCATCATTCAAACTACCTTTAATATATTCGATCTTGTAATTAAATCCAGATAATAGAAATGCCCACCTCTGTATTCTGGCTGCGGCCATTAAAGGTAAACCCTTGTAAGACCCAAAGATTGTGAGTAATGGTTTATGGTCAGTTCTCAGAGTAAACTCATTTCCTAAGAGGTATTGTTTCAACTTTGAAACTGAAAATATTATGGCTAAAGCTTCCTTTTCTAAGGTGCTGTAAATTTTTTCAGATTTCAAAAGAGATCTGAGGCCATCTTTATCAATTACAAATCCTAAATAGGAAATTTTCGACTGAAAGAATGCACATTTTGAAGCGTTAAGTTTTAAACCCGCTTTAGATAGTCGGTTCAAAACAAGTTTAAGGTTTTTAATGTAATCAGAAATGTTTCTTCCTGAGACGGTGATATCATCCTGATACACAACAGTGTGGCGAATATCGCGGAGCAAGGATTCCATTGTCTTTTGAAAAATTGCTGCCGCTGGTTTAACACCAAAGGGTAACCTTTTCATCTTTAGGGTGCCAATGTGCGTTGACCATGTACAAAGCCTAACTATTTATTGATCGTGACTTTATAATCCCCGCATATACGTAATTCTCCGTTTGGTTTTAAAATCGGAACCAAAGGCGTTCCCCATTCAGAATTATCTACCGGTTCTAAAATGTCGTTTTTAATAAGTTCTCGCAAACTATTTTCTACTTTGGTTTTCCACGCTAGAGGAATAGGACGTGGCTTGACAAATATTGGCTTAGTATTCTCATAAATCGGTAATGATATTTTGGCAAGTTTATAACAACCAATTTCATTATTGAAAACTTCAAGATATTCATTCTTAATTTGTTTTTCTAGCACTTCATGAGTACTATTCATAAAATTTATTTGCTGTAGACCAAACTTGAATGCTCTAAAGAAATCTCTACCGAATAATGGGGGGTTGTTTGTGTTCGTAACTACGAATCTGATAGATTTTGTTTTATTATTGTATTCTACATCGGCAAAGTATTCACCAATTATCTCTATTTGATTGCCACCATAATCTACATAAGTCGAGTTACATGGTTTTAGACTCACATTATTTAGCCATTTGTTTAAATAAAATGATGATATCAAACTGCATGGTGCTCCTGTGTCGCACGTAATGTTCCTGGGAACACCTTCCATAACTACGGAAACTGTATAAAGAGCAGTTGAATCTTCACCATTGATACTGTAAATACAAAAGTTAGGATTTTTATTAATATCATTTTCATCATCAGAGACATCAGATTGTGATACGTAATTTACAGAGTTTAATTTTCCACGGCAAATGGATGCGAGATGTCCAACCTTGCCACAGTTGTGACACTTGTGTTCCTTAAATCTGCAGTCCTTAGATTGATGATTGCGCCATCCACAATGATTGCATGTTAAATTCTTCTTAACATCTGATCTGCTGTTGTTGTTGCTGTTACTGTTTCTGTTGCTGTTACTGCTGCTGTTACTATTGCTGTTACTGTTGCTGTTATTGTTTCTGTTATTAACATTGCTGGTCTTTCTGTTGTTGTTGAATTTCGTCGAAGACTTATGTTTCTTTACATAATTGATATTCGAATTGTTGTCGATCTTACTAGAAGATTTCGTTTCCATGATGAGTGCTTTCCGCAATGCGTCTTCCAATGAAAGCTTTTCGTCCTCTTCGCAAAGTCGTTCGTAGATTTTCTCTGGAAGTCCAATGACAAATCGGTCAAGTAAGAATGCTTCCAAATGTGTTCCGAATTTACAGTTAAGCGCCAATTGCTTTATTCGTGCATACCAATCCGAAACCGTCTCGCTTTCTCCTTTTGTAGCAGTGTGAAATCTCTTTCGCTCTCTAAAAATGATCGATGGTGGTGTGAAATGTGTGTTTAACATCTCGCATAACTGTTTATAAGTGCAGGAAACAGGCGATTTAGGGCTGCATAAGCTGTGTAATATGCCATACGGTACCGTTCCAATTGATTTTAGCAAAGTAGCCTTTTTTATATTATCTTCTGTGCAATTTATTTCACAAAAGTGTATGTCCAATTTTTCCTTCCATAAGACCCATGGTTCTTTTTGTGGAAAAAATTCAGGGATGTTGTTAGCCTGGATGAGCGTAACTCTACCACTATTTTCGTTCGGCATGGCACTATATATTCTGATGTCTGAAATTTTTTTTGTTTTACCGTAATTTTTTTTTATTTTTTATTTTTCTCAATTTGACTTTAAGGTCTTTATTATTTAAATGCTTCTGGTTTCTATGTTGTATATTATACACGTTTGGCCATATATAAGTACATATGTGTTTGTGTAGATTAGGCACGTTTTTAATTGTAAAAATCACATTCAATGTTTTTATGTGGATTTTTGGTTTTATCATTGTTTTTCGTTTTGTTTTATTTACAACGTTTGTTTTAACGCACACGCTTTTTCAATTTATGTATTAACATAAGATTTTTACCGAATCGTCGCCATTTATGTTATGTCCCGAGGTGACGAGAAAGCATGTATGCACTATTCGAGTTCTATAATTCAACTGTTTATTATAACACGTACTTATAACTAGTTAACATATGAGTGGTAAGTATAAAAGGTAAGTTATATTATATACATAATATAGTAGGGTAACATAGGCATGCTTAGTTCTACATACTTATGTAACATATATAACAATTTATTTATTTTTTTTTTCTACATTCTAAAGAAATTCAAAAAAAATTTAAATTCAACCTACCTATCTACAAAAATATGCATAAAAGTGCTTACTACTATTTTTCTGTCCTGAATGTACAACCAGAAGGAATAAAAAAAAGGAGAAAAAAATTCTATCCGCTTGAGTCTCTTATACGCATTGTGCGTCGATGGTAAAAAAAACTACTAGCGCAATAAAAAAATATGAGCTGTATTGATATGCAAGGTTACTCCATGCACGAAAGGCTGTGTGGAGAATAGCGAAATCTCGCTCTGATTCTAACAAGGCAAAGAGTGTGAAATTAGAGCATTAATAGTGTCCCAGCGGGAACTGTGTACAGGAAGTGCCCGATCACTTCCATAGCACCAAGTATGATGTGCACAACACAATGCTGATTTACAAAAGTTATGCACTTTTGTTAAAAAGTGTCCTAGGCTGGTGCTGTGGTGTGATAACTAGGTTCCAAGTGTATAGCGGCCGTATATTAGCATACTTCGGGTGTTCGGGTTTTGTTAAAGCACATTGCTGTATACAATGTGAGCTGTCTGACAACAAAAGCTGAGCACCAGCATGCATATCTCAGTGTGTTTTTTGCCTAGTGCTATGCACAAAGTGCATGGTGTGGTTTATAGAAAAATTTTTATTTTTATTTTTTATTTTTTGCCTATTGCTATACACAATGTGCATAGTATGGTTTATAGAAAAATTCTCAAATATTTTGTTTTTGTATTTTTAATTTTTTATTTATATATTTTTCATTTATATTAAAAAAATGTTTATGAACATACAACAAAATGTCATTCAAACTTAGCGTAATTATTTTAGATTTAACAATGAAATTAAAATTTCATTTAATAACAATTCCATTCAGACTTTTCGTTACATCGTTAACATTGCTTTTGTTTAACAAAAAAGGTAAGTATTTTAAAAGACTAGCTTAAAAATAAAATGTCTTTCAGACTTTGCGTTATATCGTTTAGATTTCTTTCGTTTAAAAAAAGGTAAGTATTTTAAAAGACTAGCTTAAAAATAAAATGTCTTTCAGACTTTGCGTTATATAATTTAGATTTCTTTCGTTTAAAAAAAGGTAAGTATTTTAAAAGACTAGCTTAAAAATAAAATGTCTTTCAGACTTTGCGTTATATCGTTTAGATTTCTTTCGTTTAAAAAAAGGTAAGTATTTTAAAAGACTAGCTTAAAAATAAAATGTCTTTCAGACTTTGCGTTATATCGTTTAGATTTCTTTCGTTTAAAAAAGGTAAGTATTTTAAAAGACTAGCTTAAAAATAAAATGTCTTTCAGACTTTGCCTTATATCGTTTAGATTTCTTTCGTTTAAAAAAAGGTAAGTATTTTAAAAGACTAGCTTAACAATAAAATGTCTTTCAGACTTTGCGTTATATCGTTTAGATTTCTTTCGTTTAAAAAAAGGTTAGTATTTTAAAAGACTAGCTTAAACCAAATACGCCATTCACTCTTTGCAATTCATACTTTTGCGTTGTTTCTTTCTGGCATCGTATTGTCGTTTGAACATCCGATGCTTATGAACGCGGAAGGCTTCTTTTAATATTTTTACGTAGTCCTTCTCGGTCATGCCGTCAGTCTTTACAGCTTCTGTATAAGAGAAAAGGAAATTTGTGTAAAATGTTACTAGAACACAACTCAGCTTTGTCGTTGTTTTTAAACTTACCAAACAATGCCATGTTAAGGTTTTTATATTCCTTAAAAGTTTTTTTGTTGTTCACACCATCATAGTTATAGGCTTGTATAATATCCTTGCCCAAAACTCTCTCAAAATTGATTTTGAGACCGTCAGGCATAACAATAAATCGAATTGTTTGGATCTGGGAAAAAAAATATTTAAGAAACGAAAACGAAAAACGGTGAACAAAGTGGCATATGCTGGAATCTGAAAGCTGACAGAATCAGAGTTTTATATCTCATAGACAAGCGGATAAAATCTGCTTTTCGGATTCCAGAACATTCGTCAATATTTTAACTAGTAACTTACATAATTTTCCATATTTCGAGCAACTTCTTCATTTGCTTGTTGCAATGCTTCCTCTTCTTTACTTGGAAAAATATTTGTTTTTCCAACCGGCAAATTTTTCCGTACAATTTGGTTTATTGTAGTTATAATTTTTGTTTGCTGTTCTGTAATAAAGAAGAAAAGAAGTAAAGAATTAAAATTACATAATCGAAAACCAGGGATGTCGAAATCCGAACCTTGTATGTTTTCGAGCTGCTGCTTAATTAATGTCTGCTCTTGTTGAATCGTATTAAGCTTTTCGGCGATGGTATCATTAACAATTTCGGAGGTCTTCTGAATTGCAAAGAGTTTCTTGTGCATGATGTTGTTGTTGCTCATATTTAAAAATCAATGGGTGTATATATTTTAATTAGTTATAATTGTTTTAAATTTCAAATGTATGAATAACACAGCCACACAAAAAAAAATTTTTGGTTTGATCTGGGTATCTCACTACCTCTACTATATGTTTTCGGGGTCGCTGATTCCAAATCCGTTGCCCGTTTTGCTCCATCAGATCAGCATTTTGCCATAACCTCAAAAAACCTCAATTCGAGCTATTGACAGCCACAAAAAAAAAAAATGTCATGTGCCAGAATATAGACCCACCTATTCCTATGTATTTTGATGCGCTGAATCCAAAAATGACCTTCAAAATTTATTTTGATCGCTCAATTTTCCGCTATTCACCCCCTTCAACCCCCTAATGGCCCAAAATTCGGTTTTTGTTTTAAACTCGGAAAATAAATGCATTTTTTATTTTCTGATGCTGATTCCAAATATGTAAATGAAATATGATTAAGATGCCTCGGTTGGCAGTAAGGAGTTAAATTTTTCTAGCAAGTATGTAGTAGTAACTGGACTCGGAACTACGAATCTACTTCTTCCTGTGGTAGCTAACTCTCTTACTTTTGAAAGACCTCAAATATGCGTTTGATTGAATTAAGCAACCAGAAATTTCATTACGTTGTTTATAATTCTCATTTGGTTTATAAAACTGGACATATAAGATATGTATACAACTTAGAAATATGCCTTCATGGCAAAAGTAAGGAAGAAGTTTACGATGCAGGGGAGGGATACCCCAGTATCGGCGGCTGGTCAGGGTGCAAAAGCGGGCCCGCAGGCGTCGTTATCATGCGACCGCAGCTCTACATTAGTTGGTGACTTGGCTAGTGTGGAGTACAATATTACAAGAAATAAAAGAAAAAACACTTTATCTCACAAGTGTGATAGCGATCGCAATGTGTTTTGTTACGTTTGCTGCAAATACGAAGTGAGCTCATTGAGGAAGCCCATAGATGATGATATTAAAGCCACATACAAGGAAATTTTTAAATTGGATATTGTTCAAAACCGTTATGTTCCCAACATATTATGTAATTCTTGTAGATTAATGTTAAATCGGTCGAAAAAAGTAAAAAAGGCAATTAAATTTAGTAATCCAGCAGAATGGAATCAACCAGACAATAAAGAAGACTGCTTTTTTTGTTCGAACAGTGTAAGTAAGAATTTAACTATAAGGAATAAACATAACATTGTCTATAAGACAGTGTCTTCAGTAAAGAGTCCAATTTTATATGACAAGGACAATAAAGAAACTGTTTTTGAGAATCTGAACGTAATTGAACCTAATGAAATAATGGAAGATGACGAATGTTACCCAGAAACCAACTGTTCCGATGAAGAATCAGACTATGTTGAAAATACTGAAAAACGTGTCCCAATTCTGGTTTCACAGCCTGTCTTAAACGACCTTGTACGAAATTTAGGCTTGCCAAAAGACAGTTCAGAAATATTTTTCTAAGGATGGGGATCTTGCATATTGCACTAATATTAATGGACTAATGAGTGAACTGAAAAAAAATTGCTACAAAGCAACCGATTGGCGCCTGTTTATCGATTCATCGAAAAGAAGTATTAAGGCAGTGTTACTTCATAATACTAACGTCTATGCTCCTGTACCAATAGCTCATTCAACTGTTATGCAGGAAAAATACGAAAATATGCAAGTTCTTTTAAAAAAAATTGGCTACGACCTCCATAGATGGCAAATCTGTGGGGATTTAAAAATAATAACTATGTTGCTCGGCCAGCAGTCCGGATTTACTAAGTATCCCTGCTACTTGTGTCTATGGGATAGTAGAAACAGAGAAAACCATTACAAGGTTAAAGATTGGCCAACTAGAGCTTCCCTTACACCTGGGTCGCATAATGTCATGAATGAGTCCCTAGTAGACCCTACGAAAATTCTAATTCCTCCTTTACATATAAAACTAGGTCTCATGAAACAGTTTGTCAAAGCTCTAGACAAAACAGGTAAATGTTTCAAGTACCTACAAACCGTGTTTCCTCGTGTTTCTGATGCCAAAATTAAAGAAGGGGTGTTCGATGGTCCTCAAATTCGAAAATTGTTCAGAGATAATGACTTTATAAGTAAGATGAATGATCAGGAAAAAGCAGCTTGGAAAAGTTTTCGAGAAGTTGCACGAAACTTCTTAGGAAACCGAAAAAGTCCAGAGTATAAGAAGTTAGTTGCCAACATGATAAAGAACTACGAGAAACTGGGATGCTTGATGAACTTAAAGCTTCATTTTCTGCACTCTCATCTTGACCAATTTCCCGATAACCTGGGACACTTTAGTGAAGAACAGGGGGAACGTTTTCATCAAGATATCAAAGTTATGGAAACTCGCTATCAGGGACGATGGGACGTTAATATGTTGGCAGATTTTTGCTGGATGCTCAAAAGAGAAACACTTGGGCAGGTCAAAAAGCGTAAAAGGAATCCCTTACATAGGTCATTTGAAGAGAAAAGAACCCGATACAGCTCAAAGATGGAGACCGACTAAAAAATATTCTATATCATCAGCTTTAAAAAACAGCCCCAATAAGGGCTCAATGATGCACAAAACCCGATCGTGCAACCTCCCCGCGGTGTGCATCGGGTAACGCCAATGCCGACGGTACAATTATTCCACAAAACATTAGATTACCAAATCTTATTACGTGTCAGTTTTTTTTGAGGTTATGGCAAAATGCTGATCTGATGGAGCAAAACGGGCATCGGATTTAGAATCAGCGACCCCGAAAACATATAGTAGAAGTAATCAGATACCCAGATCAGAACGAAAAAAAAATTTGTCCACGATATTAAATTTTAATAGCTCGAATTGAGGTTTTTTGAGGTTATGGCAAAATGCTGATCTGATGGAGCAACACGGGCAACGGATTTGGAATCAGCGACCCCGAAAACATATGGTAGAGGTAGTGAGATACCCAGATCAAACCAAAATTTTTTTTTTGTGTGGCTGTGTAATTGGTATTAGTGTGTGACCATTTCCAATTTCAGCTGATATGTATTTACAAATAATATCTTTAACAAAAAACTTTTCTTCTTCGTTCTCTAGCAAACCTGCAAATATTCCCAAATCTTCACCAGAGTCAACAGGTGCAGCAAAATAGGATTTTAGGTTTGATTATTTTCTTCCAAAAAAAAAACTTCGTCGTTAACTTCCTGAAATCTGTCTATATTTATTATAAATTTATTGGATATTAAGCAAGTGTTGTCAGGCGACTTAGTACTAATTGTAAAGTGTTTGGTCACATATTTTTTAATATTACCCATAATATCCCTTACAAATGCATTTTTGTCGCATTTGAAATGTTGCTGATTTTGCAAGAAGAATTTGTTGTGCAGCTCTTCCAATATCTTTGATGGATTTCTGATTTTTTTTTTTATAATTTGAAGAAAGTTCTCAAATTTATATGCTGAGAAACTTTGAATATGACCACTTTCTTCAACGCATTGCGTTATATGGAGCAAGTTGTGCACGTTGTAGGTCAAATTTTTTTGGTTAAAAAGTAGAGAAAAAGTTTGAACAAACTCATTTAACATCATTTGGCAAATACTTAAGAATTCTTTGTAATTTTCAGAATACAAAATCCTACACGATGTAGACAGAAGCAAAAAATGATAAAAAATATCATCATTTTCAAGCTCTTTCATTACGATCATCCCTGTATAAAGTAGAAATAATCGGAATTCAGTTGCCTTCCATCTTGGCAGCTCATTTAGCCCTCGTGGTTTTCTTTGGAATTCACGTGGAATGTATTTTGCAAGTGAAATGTGTTTTTCCGAAATATTATTATATTTGACTGTGGATAATTTGAAGTGAATAGTTTCCTTGTTTGTAAGGCAATGCAAAATTTTTTTACAAACACCCAAGTCAATGAGGTGCATAGGATCAAGTGGAAATTGAGTGATCATGTTGACACCTAAATCTTCTAAAATGCTTTGCCTATCAAGGAAATATTTTTGATGGAAACTTGAATCCGTTCTATTGCGAAAACTATCATTGCTTCTCAATTCCCCGGAATATGGTTGAAAAGTATTTACATTTTCAATTCTTTTTCCTACCTGGGTGCATTTACTGCAACCGTTAAAAGCATTGTGCCCAACTGTGCCACACATAAAAGCTCTAGCGGGTGCACCGCAAATAAAACTTTTTAACTTAATTTTTATTATGTTATCTTCATAATTGTAACCGTTTTCTATGAGATCTGAAATTTCATTATGAAAATCATGTAAATAACAGTCAACATTTGATGGCTTATGATTGCCAATGTACGCCCCAATAATAAAAATTTTGAAGTTTTCAACATTACAAAAATGACCTAAGATTGGCCACAAAGACATTGAAGAACTTTTAAATAGCGGCAATCCATCTACCCCTATATCTAGCAATAACTCTTGTTTGTCTTTTAACACATATTCGTGTTTTTTTAAAACAGGTTTAATTCCAAAATGACTGTAAACCCCTGGAGTTACAGTTTGTAGTAGATTAATGGTACAACCTCTATCCTACCTACCCTAAGTTATGAACTATACTTACCTTATTCAAATTGTTATTAATTATACTTACTTACTTTAGTTATATACTTTACTTTAGTACTATTTAGTATCACCACTGTAATTACACTATGGCAACCCGCGTGGAGAAAAAGAAAGAAAGGAAATAAAAGAGAATGCATTCGTTGTTCTACGGTGAAAGAGTGCGGTTCATTTAATTAATCCTCGATCCTAAACTAATGTAGAAATATTTAAGCCTCGTGCTAAAACCTCAGAAGTGGTCGTAGTAAAACGCGATAAAGCTTTAAATCGGTCAAATAATATTCAAGCGAAAAAAAAAAAAAAATGATTTGAACGATATAACAACACAGAAGATCTCACAACGGAACAATTAAAAGAGTGGCTAAGTCGGCTAGGACTCTCAACACGTGGCGCACGATCGGCATTAATAACGCGCTTAAACAACGTTCCATCCGCATCTCGTGGCCAGTGTCATATACCCGTAGATAACGATACACTAATTGAGTCCAAGAACGCGAGCGATTTTTGTGGTTTCGTGGATGATGAAGTGGAGGTCATATGTACGAGCAACGCAGAAATAACGGAAACAGACAACAACAATTGTACAGCAATGGCAAGTAACGAAAATGAAGCAGAATCCAACAACAACAATAGTAGCGGCAAAGTGAGAAACGACATAACGGCAGAAGGCAACAACAACAACAGTAAAGACAACGGTTGCAACGACAAAGTATGCAAAATGAACAACAACAACAACGATGTAAGAAGCGAAATGCGAGATGGAAAAGTACCGGAGGAATACAATAGCAACAACAACAGTGACAAAGTAAGCATCACAAATTCAATCATCAAAGATGGCGGTCCAGAAATTTCGAACGAATATGCGAATACCGCAAAACAAGCAAACAACAACAATCGTCAAGCCTACAACAACAACAACGAACAAAACAATTACAATGAAAACGCATATGAATTCACATACTTGAAGCGAGAATTCGAACTTCTACGAAAAGAAAAGGAATTATTAGAAAGAGAAAATAATTGGTTAAGACAAGTGTCCCAGTCGGAAATTTCAACGAAAAAGGAAATTCAACCGAAAGCAAATCTAACGTCGTTCAACATAATAAAAGACTTCCTACCAGAATATGACGGCACAACATCATTCGACGGTTGGAAAACGCAATTTGTGAATGTAGCTTCTAAATTTAAATTATATGAATTTTCAATGTGCGCTCTGATGACTAATAAACTAAAGGGCAAAGCCCAAGCATGGCTGTTCTCAAAAACAGATTATGCTTCAGAGAGTATCGTAAACCTGCTAAGCGAAATGCAAATTACTTTCGGCTCAAAGGAAACGAAGATGATGCAACGCAAAAAGTTCGAATCTCGAAAATGGAAAACAGGTGAAACCTTCGTGGATTATTACAACGACAAGACGGCGTTGGCTACTAACATCAGCATCGAACCGGAAGAACTTATTGACTGTTTCAAAGATGGAATACCGGATCCACAACTAAAATCGCAGGCCTATTTACAATGCTTTGGCAACGAAAGACAGCTGTTGTGTGCATTCTCCAAAATTGAATTAAAGCAGCGAAGCAACGAAAATAGCAAGCCGCTCATAAAATGTTACAATTGCAACTCAACTGGACATATCGCGGCGGACTGTCGCAAGCCCAAACGCCCAGATGGTGCGTGCTACGTGTGCAACAAAATGGATCACAAGGCAATCGATTGTCCGGACCACAAGAAGAGGACACAAACACAACATCAGAATAAGAACGAATATGTAAGAAATTTCCAAATATTTTTTAAAAACTTTTCTAACTTAAAAATATCAGTAGGTTGCCTCATAGACTCCGGAAGTCCGATAAGTTGTATAAAGCAATGCTGCCTACCCGAACAAACCTCAAATTTTTTCATTACACAGCAAGAAGATGCTGCAATTTATTTTGGCATTAACAAAAGTAAATTAAATATTCAAGGAGAAATTTTATGTTATATTTTCATTGAAGAAATAAAAGTTAATTTCAAGCTATTCGTGGTATCCGATGAGTCTATGAATCATGAAGCTATATTAGGGAGAGATTTTATGCAAGCAGCGAAAATGCGTCTAACATGTGATTTAGAAAACTTAAATAATAGTGATAATTCATTCATGGCATTAATTCAAAAGCTACAAAAAGTTTGTGAACGCAATAAAACAAACCATAAAATTGAAACAGTTCTCATCTCAAACAATTGCAAGAATTTAAAAGAAAATAAAAATTTTGAGCAAGAATTATTAGCAATCGAGTTAGAAAATAATGAAAATGAATATATTCTTAACGAAAATGTAAGTGCTACAATCAAAAGTCGTTTTGATGAAATCTTCAAGACATGTTACGAAACACCCGAAAGACCTTATGAACCTGTGGCGGACCTCAGTCTGGCAACCATCCCCAGAGGAAGTACACAATATTAAGCGACAGCCACTGTCCCGCTCTAAACAGCTGATGTCTTTTCTGATACATCTACGATCTTAACTACTTCCGGTTTCTTCTGGATATACAGATCACGCCTCTCTCGTGAAATAGTTTTCTTTAATAATAATCAATCAGCATCTAGTTAATAAAAGTACAAAAAGTATTTTGTTTCTATTTAATTATACGGCGACGATATGTTTCCAAAGAAATAGTGCTTGGATACGTCTTAGCGAAGACTACCGGGCGCTATACTGGTGACCCCGACGTGGGAATTCCAAGAAGACGCACATGGCAGCAGCACTATACGATTTATCGTATAATCGCATCTAATCTCGGAATAGAGGACGATCGAATACGGTCTGGCGATAGGGATTCCCGGCAAAGTATCGAATTGGAAACGTAAAGCCTAACCTCATTGTCGCATACAAAGAAAACCCAGTATTAAAGTTTTTTAAACACAAAACAACAGTATTCTCTAAACATCATAATATAACACGAGCCGTCGCCGGTACTCGGTATAAGAGAGGAAGATATCACTCAGTACAAGATTTTCAACAGTACTAACCAAATAGTAAACACGTATTGCTTAAAAAATTTTTTCTAATAAAAATAGGAAACATTGCAAAGCAAATATAAATAATGGAAGATGAGACAGACCGTCACGCAATTCCATTACCTTTTAAAGATTCACCGGCAAATACATCATACCAAATAAACGCAGTGGAAACGGTCAAAGTTAAACTTCCCGACTTCGTGGAAGAACACACCGACCTTTGGTTTTGGCAGGTAGAAGCAGCTTTCGAAGGAGCAGGAATAACATCTGACAAGAAGAGGTATAACACTATCATTGGCCAACTTCCAACTCGCGTAATGTATAAGCTAGCAGATCTCCGAACTTCACCACCGGCTCAAGGAGAGATGTATGCAACACTCAAGAACAGAATCATAAGCGAGTTCGCCGACAGTACCAATACAAAAATTACAAAACTCCTTGCAGACATTGCGCTCGGTGATCGAAAGCCTTCACAATTACTAGCTGAAATGCGCGCTAAAGCTGCAAATACTCCCGTGGGCGATGAACTCCTACGTTCTCTTTGGCTACGGAATTTACCAGAGCAAATTAGAGCGATCGTTTCCGCATTGGACGAAACGAGTCTCACAAAAACTGCAGACACGGCGGATCGTATAATGGAGGCGACTAAGAACAATTCCAATTTTGTCCATTCGGTAAACTCTACAGCAGCGCAAACGGCCACGTCACCTGGAAAACCACTGGATCAACTGCAAAAACAGATAGATGAGTTGACTCGTTTAGTCAAGCGAATGCAAAATGATCGCTCCAGATCACAATCCAGAAACAATAACAGGAATCGCAATCAAACGCCCGCATCTTCAAAAGAGGATACCAAAAAACCAAAATATGATTACTGCTGGTGGCACTTCAAATACGGAGCAGAGGCTGAAAAATGTAAAAAACCATGCAATTTTCAGAAAAATTCCAACCAAAATTCGTCGGAAAACTAAATATCCGAGCTCGTAGATCTCGCAATTTCCTCTGCGAGCTCGCATCCAACAGAAGTTTTCGTCTATTCATAACCGACAAAATCAGCAATCAAAAATTCTTAGTTGACACAGGCGCCGACATCAGCATTTTGCCATACACAGCGAAACAGATGTACACCAACAATTTCGAAGAGTCCCAACTTTTTGCCGCGAACGGAACCCCAATAAGATCTTTCGGAAACAAAACGATGTCAGTAGATTTAGGACTTCGGCGTGATTTCACGTGGACATTTGTATTGGCGGAAGTCTCTACGCCAATAATTGGAGCGGATTTCCTCCGTCACTTTCAGCTATTAGTTGATTTAGCCGACGGCACCCTTCTCGATAAAAAAACGTTCCTTTCAACAAAGGGCGAAGTCAAACTGACGAAAGATCCCAGCATCAAAATTATAGAAATCGGCAATAATTACACACGATTGCTCAGCCAATTCAAAGATATTTTGACACTTCCCGAGAATAAAATTATACCATCATCGACCAACTTTGCCTCAGAAGATATGACAAGTCATCATATCATTACGCACGGACCGCCTGTAGCAGCAAAGGTTAGACAGTTAAATCCTGAAAAACTAAAAGCAGCCAAGTTGGAATTCGAGTATCTTATGAAGAAAGGAATTTGCCGACCATCAAAAAGTCAGTGGGCAGCACCGCTTCATATGGTTCGTAAAAAAGGAAACACCTGGAGACCCTGTGGCGACTATAGAGGACTTAATGCCGTTACGGAAAAAGATAAGTATCCTCTCCCAAATATTCAAACTTTTCACCATGTTCTAAGAGGAAAAAAAGTTTTCTCCACAGTCGACCTGGAACGAGCTTATCACCAGATACCTGTATATCCTCCGCACATTCCAAAAACGGCCATAATAACCCCATTTGGCTTATTCGAGTTCACTAGGATGACGTTTGGGTTATGCAACGCTGGCCAAACCTTCCAGAGGTTAATCGACCAGATATTCAGAGGACTCCCTTTTGTCGTGCCGTACCTAGATGACATACTCGTGGCGTCATCAAACGAAGACGACCATTTGGAACACCTGCAAGTCGTTTTCCAGCGACTTCAGGAGGCCGGTCTATCAATAAATCAAGAAAAATGCATTTTTGGCCAATCGACAGTAAAGTTCCTAGGACATTTAATAAAACCCAATGGCATTTCACCTCTACCAGAGAAAGTCCAAGCGATCGCACAGTACAAGAAACCAGCTATAGTGAAGGATTTACGACGTTTCGTCGCCATGGCAAATTTTTACCGCCGTTTTCTTAAAAACGCAGCTCACACCCAAGACGCGCTACAAGCAGTTATACCTGGGAACGTAAAAAACGATAAAAGGCAGATCGAGTGGACCCCAGAAGCAGAGATGGCTTTCAAGAATTTCAAGGAAAGTTTAGCCAACGCAACACTTCTGGCATATCCGGCAGAGAACGCAACACTCGTTTTAACCTCCGACGCTTCATCAACCTGTATCGGTAGCTGCCTCCACCAAATAGTCGACAATGGTTTTCAACCATTAGGATTCTACTCAAAAAAACTAAGTGATCAACAGAAGGGATGGAGTACTTATAGACTTGAGTTGCTTGCTATATACAAAGGCGTTAAATATTTCGAGAGTCAAATCGACGGACGGCAACTTATTATTTATACCGATCACCGACCGATTATTTTCGCTTTCAAGCAAAAATTAGAAAAAGCCGAACCTCTGCAAAGAGAACAACTCCAATACATAAGCACTTTTACTACAGATGTACGATACATAAAAGGTAAAGAGAATGTTGTAGCAGATTTTCTCTCTCGCATAGAAGAAGTGGCACGTGCCTCCATAGACTACAAACTTCTGGCAGACGCGCAAGAAAAAGACGAGGAAACGCAAGCCATAATTAAAGGGAATTCGAATATAAGTATTGTTTTGACCCCTTTCCCACTTTTTAATTCATCTAGAAAGATATACTGTCATCTGAAAGGTAATGACGCACGACCTTTTGTACCCTTACACCATCGAAAGACCATTTTCAAAGCCATCCACAACATATCTCACCCAGGAATTAGGACCACTAAGAAACTGATTGGCGCAAAATTCATCTGGCCAAAGATGAACACCGACATATCTACTTGGGCAAAACAGTGCATCGATTGCCAGCGATCAAAAATCCAACGCCATAATTATGCACCGGTTTCCAAATATCCAGCCACCGAAACGCGTTTCGAACACATTAACGTGGACATAGTGGGACCTCTTCCTCCATCAAAGGACAACCGTTATATACTCACCATCATTGACCGTTTCACCCGTTGGACAGAAGCGATACCATTAAAAGACATTCGAGCAGCGACGGTAGCAACAGCGATCGTTGAAGGTTGGATACAACGTTTCGGGACTCCACTTAAAATAACAACAGACCAGGGCAGGCAGTTTGAGAGTCAGATAATGAAACAGCTCAGTCAAAAAACCGGAGCAAAACACATCAGAACGACTGCATATCACCCGCAAGCAAACGGACTCATTGAACGTTTCCATCGAGTCATCAAGGCATCGCTAAAGTGCAAAAATAACGACGATTGGTCATCGGAACTACCTTTAATTATGCTAGGAATTCGATCAACTTTTAAGGAAGACATTAAAGCAACTCCAGCTGAGATGGTATATGGCAAGACTTTGCGTTTGCCCTCAGAATTTTTTATAGAACATAAACCAACTGAAAATGAAACCGACTTCATTCGCAATTTTCGTCAAACAATGAACAAGATCCGACCAACAACTACATCATATCACGGGAAAACAAAATTTTTTGTTCAAAAAGAGCTAGGCGATTCCGACCAAGTTTTTATTCGCAACGACACCGTTTTATCACCACTACAGCAACCATACGAGGGTCCTTTTAAAATAATAAATCGATACGAAAAGTTCTTTAAGGTGTCGGTAAATGGAAAACAAAAAATCGTCTCTATCGATAGGCTGAAAGCAGCTTTCGTAGAAGATAAAACTCCTATTTCAATCGATTCGGATAATTATTCGCCTAACAACCAATATACGCAACCGACAACCGGCGCGAATCATCAAACTACAAAAGAAACCGCATCACCGCCACATTCACAACATACAACTACCCGTTCCGGGCGAAGAGTCCATTTCCCAAACCGTCTACACCTAACATAGGCGTCGACTCTGGAGGGGGCTAGATGTGGCGGACCTCAGTCTGGCAACCATCCCCAGAGGAAGTACACAATATTAAGCGACAGCCACTGTCCCGCTCTAAACAGCTGATGTCTTTTCTGATACATCTACGATCTTAACTACTTCCGGTTTCTTCTGGATATACAGATCACGCCTCTCTCGTGAAATAGTTTTCTTTAATAATAATCAATCAGCATCTAGTTAATAAAAGTACAAAAAGTATTTTGTTTCTATTTAATTATACGGCGACGATATGTTTCCAAAGAAATAGTGCTTGGATACGTCTTAGCGAAGACTACCGGGCGCTATAAACCTAATATAAAAAGTGAGATTAAATTAACGTTAGAAAACGCCAAGCCTTTCAATTGTCCGCCCAGACGTCTGTCATATGACGAAAAAAGTAAGCTTCAAAAAATTTAAGATGAATATAATTCGAAGGGATACATTAGAGCTAGTTCATCGGAGTATACATCGCATATAGTATTAGTAAAGAAAAAGAACAACGAACTTAGGATGTGCACAGATTTTCGCGTACTTAACAAAATGACGGCAAAGGATAATTATCCACTTCCGCTAATAGAAGACCTATTAGATAGACTGGTAAATAAATCCATATTTACAAAGCTCGACTTAAAAAACGGATTTTTCCACGTTTTTGTCAATCCAGACTCGGTAAAATACACATAGTTCATTACCCCGCTTGGTCAATATGAGTACTTACGAATGCCGTTCGGGCTTAAAAATGCTCCCGCAAGTTTCCAAAGATTTGTTAACACAATTTTCGCAGATATGATCAAAAATGAGGAAGTAATTATATACATGGACGATATTATGATAGCTACCGACAATTATGAAATGCATTTAGAAATTCTAGCAAAGGTTTTTAAAAAGTTAGTTGATAATAAACTAGAACTTCGGTTAGACAAGTGTGAGTTTCTGCAACCAACATTGAAATATTTAGGTTACATCATCAGTAGTGACGGAATAAGAGCAGATGAAAAAGGTATCGATGCGGTCAAAAATTTTCCCATTCCAAAAAATGTCCACGCAGTACAAAGCTTCATTGGATTGTGTTCCTACTTCCGCAAATTTATAAAGGACTTTTCGATAATAGCAAAACCTCTATATGAGTTGACAAAGAAAAAAAAACCTTTCAATTTTAGGGCTACAGAGCTTAAAACTTTCGAATTACTCAAAGAAAAGTTGAGCGAGTCACCTATTCTGGCACTTTATGATCCCAATGACGACACAGAATTACATTGCGACGCCAGCACAATTGGTTTCGGAGCAATACTGTTCCAAAGGAAAAATGACAGAAAACTGCACCCAATATTTTACTTCTCGAAAACGACTACAGAAGTCGAATCAAAATATCACAGTTTCGAGCTAGAAACGCTAGCAATTATATATGCTCTCAGACGTTTCCGAGTATATCTTCACGGAAAGTTATTTAAAATCGTAACGGACTGTAATTCACTAAAAACGACACTAAACAAAAAAGACCTAAACCCAAGAATAGCCAGGTGGGCGTTAGAACTCCAAAATTTCGAATATACACTAGAACATAGACCAGGGAGTCGGATGCAGCATGTTGATGCTCTAAGCCGCTGTACAAATATATTAAATATTAATACAAATTCATTCGAAGAGAGTTTAATAATTTGCCAAAATCGAGACGAAGACATAGAACAATGTAAGACAATGTTAGAAAATTCAGAAAGTAAAATGTACGAAATGAGAAATGGAGTGGTATATAAAAAACATAAAGGTTCTATACTGTTCTATGTTCCTAAAAGCATGGAAGACCATGTTATTTACAAATACCATGATGAAATAGGGCACCTAGGAATAGATAAAACAAGCGAGCTAATCTTAAAACATTATTGGTTTCCAAAAGTAAGACTAAAAGTAGCAAACCATATAGCAAATTGTCTCAAGTGCATCTGCTATTCACCAAAACATGGTCAAAAAGAGGGGCTCATACATAATATACCAAAAGAGAACAAACCGTTTGAATGCATACATTTAGACCATTATGGCCCAATAGACTCAGGCAAAGGCAAAAGACATATTCTAGTAGTAATAGACGCCTTTACAAAATTTGTTCGTCTTTACACAGCAAAAACAACCAATAGCAAAGAAGTTATCGACGCAATGAGCAATTATTTTAGATCATACAGTAGACCCAAGAACATAATCACAGATAAAGGAACTTGTTTCATATCAAAAGACTTTGCAGAATTTCTAGAAAAGAATAATGTTCATCACATAAAAATTGCGACAGGTTCGCCTCAAGCGAATGGGCAAGTTGAAAGGGTGAACAGAAACCTAGGACCAATGATAGCAAAATTACTTGATCCAAGTACAAACAGACATTGGGAAGAAGATATTGAAAAAATAGAGTTCGCTCTTAACAACACGACTCATAGAACTGTCAAGCAACACCCGAGCGTAATACTATTTGGAGTCCAACAAAAAGGAAATATAATCGATAGCCTAAAAGAAAACTTCTTAGAAGAAAATCAAAATGTAGAAGATAGAAATTTGGAAGACATTCGAGACCAAGCGGATAACGATCAGATTAAATTACAAAATTATAATGAAAGGTATGCAAATGAAAAACGTAAGCCACCTACGAAGTATGAAGAGGGGAACTATGTGATGGTAACAAATTTTGACTCCACACCTGGCGTATCAAAAAAACTAATACCAAAATTTAAAGGTCCTTATAAAGTCACTAAGATACTAAAAAATGATCGATACATATTAGAAGATGTAGATGGGTTCCAACAATCTAGAACGCCATATAAAGGCGTTTGGGCAGTGGCAAACATGAAACCGTACGTACAAAACTGTTAACAGAAGTAGTCGATCGGGAGATCTTTTCGTCAGAATGGCCGAATTGTAGTAGATTAATGGTACAACCTCTATCCTACCTACCCTAAGTTATGAACTATACTTACCTTATTCAAATTGTTATTAATTATACTTACTTACTTTAGTTATATACTTTACTTTAGTACTATTTAGTATCACAACTGTAATTACACTATGGCAACTCGCGTGGAGAAAAAGAAAGAAAGGAAATAAAAGAGAATGCATTCGTTGTTCTACGGTGAAAGAGTGCGGTTCATTTAATTAATCATCGATCCTAAGCTAATGTAGAAATATTTAAGCCTCGTGCTAAAAGTTCTTTTTATTATTTTACTTTTTTTTCTTCGCAATAAACTCCTCAATGTAACAGGCACATCCAAATTTTCCGATTTTAAGATTTTCAATAGATATTCGCATGATTCCCTAGATGGGTTAAATAGACTATACCAACGTTTGAATTTTGATTTTAAGCTGCTATTCTTCACTTCACTTATGTTTTCATGATTTCCAAAATTATCAAACATTTCATCTTCACTATCGTTTTTCTCGGAATCGTTTTTTTTTTTACCTACAACAAACGCGGCATTTCCACGTGTTAGCTGTTTTTTGGCTAGGCGCCTCAAATTTCTTTTAGAAAACCCCAGCATTTTGAAACAGTCTCATACAAACCAAAGTTTTATTTTATTTTTGCATTACTTTTATTTTATTTCTTCAAATTCTTATTTATTTTTTCAAAATAATCAAAAATTTGTTCGCCGAACCACCAAACTGCGCAAAGGAAAACGAATGAATAGGGATGGGCGATATTGCATCGTTACATCGATGTATCGATACTTTCTGCCTGCATTCTGGTTGTCGATATGAAATTCTACTGCACATCTACGTCACACGAGAACGCAGCGGTGGGGTTTGTTTACATTTTGTATGAAAAAAAGGGTTTTTTTCTGTTTCTATTCTTTCTGTTTTGTTTTGTTCTGTTCAAAATCAAAACAATCTCATAGTACAAAAAATACAGATAGCGCCAATTCAAAAGAAGCGTCACAAAACGCAAACGAGAGACACATTGTTTTTGTTTGCTTTTGCCTTTATTTTGTTTTCATTTGCAATAACACTGTATTATCATGGGAAACAACAACAATTTCTCGCACTTTCGCATCACATACTAATTTTTTCGGTCTGAGAAAATGCTTCAAAATAGCAGTATGAACGAACTTACCAATCCTCGTGTGACGTCACAGGAACAGATAATTACATAAGCAAATTGAACGGACCCGCGCAGTAGGTTACCTTGTTTTCTTTGTATCATGATCAATTGTAGTTGACACTTAAAACTTATTGGATGTTTCGGCGATATATCAATACATAGACATTTTCTATGTTAAAAATTCGATATAACATTTCGGTTGTATAATAGAATGATTATATCGAACATCGGTGTTTGAATGCTCAATGCCCATCCCTACAAGCAAATGACAACTTCCGAAAATCGTCTACAAACCAAAAACAACAAAACAACAATCGCTAGCGAAGCTGTTCGGCTTCGGTTGCTTTCTTCGGTTCCGTACACTTGCTATGCACCAAGGGTATCGTGTAGTAGGCAGTCTAGGATTTCATATAAATATAATTTTTTTTTAATTTTTGCCTATCAACTGCTCTGTACACTGCGTGCTTAATAACTACAAAGCCCGGCTGGGGTGTCAGTAGTGCCTGCAACAAAGAGGGATGCAAACTAGATCATAAGCTGAGGGACTAAGTCAGGGCTGCGGCTGCTGTGCTCGATCGCTTGGTCTACCCGGTGTTCAGCAGGTTTTATTTTAAATATTTTTATTTAAATTTTAATTTTTACTCCTGCGCAATGAAAACTATATATCATGATTAGAAAACTATAGAAAAAATCGAAAAAAAAGGACTCGATTAAAAAAATTTCAAATATTCAAAAGAAAAGGAAAGATATTTTTTTTTTTTTTTTTTACTGTGTCATTGTATCAAGAAAATATATTTTTATTTTTACCTATTGTGCGATCTGCAGTATCCTGCGATTCAGCAAAAAAATTAAAAAAGAGGTCCTGTTTGCTATGAAGCGATTAGAAGTTAGCCCTTCTAAGTTTAAGAAGCCGCCTGTGAAATCACTAGCAGACTGATTTTCCACTGCACCTGTGCCTCCTTTTATACAAAATCGGACTCCAACGGATCTCCTGAGCTCTGCCGTGACCTATATATTTGTTCTTGTATTTCCGCATGCCCTTATTTCCTATTTCGCTGCCTAAAACTGGAAATATCCGGATCTATCTGCTTCTATGCTTCTTAACGCATGCATACATGCAATGCCTAACGCTCCTCTGTGACACGTATATTTGTTTTTGCAATTGCATCAGCTTTACCGTGCCCTATATATTTATTATTGTCATTGCACGCATCTTCCTTATGCCCTATATTCGTAAGCTTTCAAAGTGGCACCTCGCTGCTGCTACGCTGAACTGACGCATAGTAATGCTCACTGCTCTGCTTATAGAAATAAGTGTGTAAAACAAACAAAAATATATATCATCCCTGCAGGAAATGTCAATAGTGAATCTATACTCTTTCACTAATGACCGCGTCGACAGTACTTCTGACCAGCTATACCCGCCGCAATGCTTTGCGCTATAGACATTTAACACTGAGTTGTCATTGAATGTCGACAGTAGACAGTAGAACTATTGACGAACTAGTGACGTCGATACTACTTATTATGTTGACAAAAGGAGTACTTTTTCGATAGTCACCAGTAATTAATATATATATTTATACTTTCCGCTTTCAATAAAAATAGCTTGCATTTAAGTTTTAACGAGTCTAACTTGTTCAATTTTGCGGCACATTTTACAATGAGACACGTTCTTGACATGGTCAATGGAGATGAACTATATCTCTTGACAGTACAGTTTCTCTAATGACACCGCCTATAAATACTGTTGACGTTGTCACTAGTTCTCTTGTCTATATTGACGTCAATATAGACATGGGGCCATATGGCGACAGACTTCCTGCAGGGATACGACAACGATCACTGTGATATTTCTACGCACACATATGGATGCGGGTGTTACTGCATTTAATGTAAGTATTTGAGAAATGAATAACCTCATGGTAAAGGAGATTGGTCTGTTTAGTGTGTTAAAGGATTATCAAAAAAAAAATCAAAAGTGTATGTTTGAAAAAGTGTTGCGAAGGTGATTCTTCTTTATAAGTGGCGAGGATTAAAAAAAAAAAAGAAACTAAAAGTGATGTCTGATGCCTTACTCTGATTCTAAAAAAAATTTTTTTTTTTTTTCTCCTACCTTGCGCTAGATGCAAATGAATAAAATTAGAGATGTTGGACGCTTTTGCTTGTGGACATTTTTTTGTTGAAGGGCTCATGTGGATAAAAAGAAAAAATTTTTATTATTATATATAAGTTTTTTTTTTTTTTACTTTTTTGTTTCTGCTTTTTTTTTTCTAATAATTCATTATAATTCACAATTCAAATAAGTCTTAATTATTCTTATATCATACTTAATAAATTTTTTTTTTTTTTTTTTTTTTTGTTCAATTCAATAAATTCAATAATCAAAACAAGTTTAATCTTCTTACTCTAGCGTCGGCATGTCTCTTTGGTTTCTGGGCTTCCCTCTACGCCTTTTCCGGGGTTTTTAATTTTCCACTATTGGACGCTTCGGAGGCTCTGGTAGGGGGATTCCACCTTGTGGGGCTGGTTTGCTGGTAATTTTGATCTGACCTGCCTTAGTTATAGTGACCTGGTATAGGACATTGTTTACTCGCTTTTTTAATCGGAGCATCTGGCGTGGAGCTCTTCTCGCCAATGCCGCACGAATTTCGCTTCGTAGTACCTGAGGCGTGCCGTTACCCAGTTCGTCTTCTGGTACTATAAAATCGCGGGTATAAACGGGCGTATCTTGAGCTGGCTGTACCCAGCTCAGCTCTTCGATTTCTTCGCAAATGTCGATTTCGAGTAAGTCATTAAATTCAAATATCTCCGGTGAGGGTGAGCGGGGTGGTACTATTTTTGGCGGCTCTACCGCAGCTGGGGTCGGCTCTACGTACGTAAATTGAATTTTGCTCGGTTCATACGCAGGCCTTGGCTGCAGGCGTACCCTTTTTGTTTTGGGGTCTTGCACCTCGATAAACGTTGCCGGCAGCTCCTTCGCCTTCGTTTGCGTTTGCCTTATTCGTTTGTAGGCCTCCAGGCAGCTTTCTTTGGAGGTGGCAAGTTTTTCTTCCACGTTTTCCATCTATATGAAATTGGTAAAATGTTGTTGGGATCTGTTTCTTTATTCATGTGTCGTCTTACTTGTTTGTGGTCATGTCTCGTGTTGTTAAAAAAAAATCTTTCCTTCCTTTTTTTGTTTTTTTTTTTTTTTCTAATAAAAGGCATTCATTTATTTATTTTTTATTTATTTTTTTTTATTATTTTTTTTATTTTTATTTTATTTGTAGATCACTGGATCGAACATAACAGAACGAAAATGCCGATCACAAGGGGAAATGTCAGCTGTTGCCAGAATCTTGTTTTTCAGCTGCTTTTGCTGAAAGGAGGAACATTTAAAGCTAAGTATTAGACTTAAGGCTATGGTTTTTAAATTCATTGTTTTCTGTTAATTCAATTTATAATTCAAGTCATTTCATATATATATTTTTTGTTTGTTTTTTCTTCCTCTTATATATGTTTATTTTCTTCTTATTTTAAACTTTGTTTACAATTTTTACAGTGCTGCAAACGTCTTGGAGCTTTCGGATTTGGCCTTGGGGTTCTGGTGGCGCTTCCCTTTTCTCCTTGTACACCACGGGGCGTTATATTGTAAGTATCGTCGCTATATATGTGAATCTGATAACTCTTCTCATTAACCCGTTTTATGACCTTTATTCGCTTATTTGGATGTTTTGCTATGGTTAATTCCACTACCTTGGTCAATATTGGTGGAGTTCCTTCCTGGGCTTCTGATTCCGGTACAAGATACTTTTTTGCATATACTTATGTCTACCACCTCTCTTACAATTCTGTTATTTTCAGCTGCTCGCGATCCATATCCTCATCAGTCGTCCTCCAACAATTCGTGCTCATGTCCATCCAAGCTTAAGCAGTCCTCTTCGGCCTCTCGATGTGTTGGTGATGGTTCTGGAACTGATGCTGGGGCTTCTGACAAAGGTGTAACCACTGCCGGACTTGGTGCATGGTTTCTTGCTGCAGGCTCTAGGTCGGTATCGATCATTTTTTGTTGTATTGTAGTATTAGTCGGCTGCCGGGGCCGAAGCGTTACACGCTTTGTCTTGGGGTCTTGCCATTCGATTAAATCGATAGGCAAGGCTAGTGTATGACTTTAAAGTCCATTTATAAGTTGCATTGACTCACGGAAGTTTTGTGCCGAAATTTCAAATTTATTGGTGAATATTGATGTTCTGGCCATGCTGAAATAAATGAAATGCATTTATTGTTTGTTTTTTTTTGTATTTGGTGTGAGTACTTGTACTCATCCGTACACTGGCATGAATTCCGTGGCATTTTCTTTTTTATACAGCATATATATATTTTTTTTTTTTTGTTGTTTAATATATATATATTTTTTTATATTTTTTGTTTGTTTTTTTTTTCTTTTTATTTTACTGAATTATAGTTATTAATAGAAAATATTCATCTTTGCTAATGTCTCTTTTCTTTTTCCATTTCTCTTTTTAGGTTCCTGCGACTAGCCACCTAACATCTTTCGCTTTATTTATTCACACTAAAGTATTTAGACGGTGTATTTAATTGGGAATACATCAGAAAAAAAATTAACATTCAAGCCCGACTTTGAAATACCCAGCTTCCTGACATTATGAGCGCACTATGTTTAGCTTCTCTATTTGTGGTCGTGGCAGTGGGCGGGCCAGATAAATTATTTCCCTACACTTTTCGTTCGCCTTGGTGAACTTATGTTGCGAATTTCAAGCTTCTACGCCCTTTACTTCGGAAGTTACGAAAAATCTTCATTTGTGGGCGTGGTAGTGGGCGGGTTAAATTAATTTTTTCTCTACACCTTTCATTCGACTGGGTCAACCTATGATGCGAATTTGAAACTTCTACGCCTTTTACTTCGGAAGTTAAGAAAATTCTCGATTTATGGGCGTGACAGTGGGCAGGATACATAATTTTTTGTTCCTACGCCCTTCATTTGCCTTGGTCAACCTATGTTGCGATTTTGAAGCTTCTACGCCCTTTACTTCACAGTTTACGATAAACCCCTATTTGTGGGCGTGGCTCGAGGAGGCCGGCGTCCATTTTTTTCCAGGATATGTCACTTTTTGTAGTTTACCAGTCCACAAAATATCAATGGATTGTTTTGAGTGGTTTGCAAGTGACAAGCATTTTACTGAAAACACAATAAATTCATTTGTGGGCGTGGCAGTGGGCGGATGTCTCCCATTTTTACTTAGGATCATACCCGGACCCCGATATACATGTGTACCAAATTTCGACTTCATTGGTTCAGCCGTTTCGGAGGAGATCCGACCACGGACGGACGGATAGACGGACAGACGTATGGATGGACGGACGGACAGACGGACATGTCTAAATCGATTCAGTTTTTGATCCTGATCATTTCTATATATACGTCTATATCTCCGGAGCTTAATTCTCCCTGTTACAAGATTCGCACAAAACTAATATACCCCGCTTACGCTGGGTATAAAAATAAGAAGGTTACATTTTCTTTACAAGTAGTGGAGTACCTATCCAAGAGATGCTTATGAAATATCATATTCTAGTGATTCATGCGTAGAGCAACTTTTCACCAAAGGATCGATCCTTATTAAGTATGTTGATTATTTTGTGTACTAGTCTACAAGAGTCGTTTTCAAAGGGTTTGGTTGTTTTAGAAAGAAAAACAATGGAATTGCATTTGTATAGAAAATTGGGTAAGTCAGGGTCAATTAAGAAGAAAAGGCTGCTCAAAGACCCAAAACAAAAGCACTTTGACAGTTCAACAAATTCTTTAACCAAAGATGAGGGATGTCGATCAGATCATGCATTTATAGTATTTCCGTGTGGACAAGAGAAAAATGATAAATTAACTCTGCTTATCGATACAGGGGCAGACACTTGTTTGCTCAAATCTGAAGTCTTAACCCAATACAGACCAAAACATTTTTCTTTGATTTTCGAGATGAAAATTCATACACTAGCTAATTTGGGGCCGCTGATTACGAATATGAAATTATTTTTTGAAAATTTCCAAAGGGGAAGCCGGAAAAGCCCGATGCCATATGGCATCAAGGTCGGTCAGCGTATGCATCGCTACTTTTTCTTAAAATCGATATATAAACGCAAATTGGTTGTTTTATTTGATTTTTTTTATTGAAAAATGAATGAAAACGTATAAAAAGATGTAAAAGAAAGCTATTTCTCGAATTTAACGAAAAAAAATTGAACTTTATTTATAGAAAGGCATTTTCTGGTATTTTCTGTAGCAGTCACTGTCGATGCATAATGCTTTGTCGCATTTTACACACTTGATACGGCTTTGACTCTTACATGATGGAAGTGCACATCGCCGTTTAGTACATTTCATTGGCATATGGTCCAATCGATCGAACCGATCCTCTTCAGGAAGCCGAGCTCTTTTCGTTGGCCGATTGATTACATTAGCTAATGCAACGGCATTGCAATAGTGTTGAGCGATATTTCGGCGAAATTGAAGTTGTGTTACCGAATTGACACCTGATTTACGGTGTAGTAGCCAGGCATTTTGAATAGACACATCAATCAGCCATGTGAAAATGGACCACCAACACCTCTTCTTCCGTATTCCAATGCGATGATAACTAATATTTTGGTCCATACGATCCGTTCCACCCATGCATTTGTTATAGCGGGCCACCGAATTTGGCCGATCAACTTCAACCCGTTTTCTGTCAACTCGAGAGAATCGATTTGCACTTGAGATCGGATGCATGCCATGAACGGTTGATGCCATCACAACACATTTATTGTCGGTCCATTTGGTAACACAAATTCCTAGATCGGACAATGTGGCGCTGTCGATCGAGCCGCGCTTTTCTTTGAACATATGTTTATTGGTCTTCAAAACAGCATTTTTTGGAATGCGGTTTTCACGGATGGTGCCAGTACCATTATGTCCCAATTTTTTCAAATAGTCAAGGGCAGCTTTTCCAGTAAAGAGATTGTCGAAATAAAATGAATAGCTGTAATTCCGAATCTCTTCTGGAAAGCAATGGATCATTTGGAGCAATGGGGCAATGCATTTTCCATATTGATCCAATGATGGAGCTATGCGTAGATTGCGTCCTTGATTTATCTCAAATGAGACCAAATATCCATCTGGTGTATTCAAGCACCAAACTTTATAGCCAAATCGAAGTGGCTTCCCCTTAATAAATTGTTTACAACTGTGACGGCCGAAATATGCAATCATCGATTCATCGTACGATAATTCTTGTTCTGGATGAAAATTCTGCATAAAATTGGTATTCATCTTGTCAGTTAACGGTCGAAGCTTCCACATTTTATCGTTTGCATCAAAAGCAGTTTTGGGAGCAAAATGAATAAAGCGTTCAATCAATAAAAATCGATTGCGACTCATTGCTGTGGAAATCATTCCATTGTGAATATCACTATCACGAGACCACAATGATTTTTTGTCAATAGTAACATATTAGCACTGTATCCAGCAGCAATAAGTATGCCAATGAATGTTTTCAACTCGTCGATTGTTATATCTGGATTGTTTTGAGTGCACAATACTCCATATTCATTCGATTCCTTGCAAATCATTTCCAAAATACTATTGTCAAAAAATTTCTCAAACAACTGAACGGCCGGAAGAGCACAATCCAGATACACTGGGGCCGGAAATATTGGATAAGATTTGTTTATGGATGATTTGGACCACTTATGCGCTTCTTTTATAGTTGGTATAGTTGAACGGTCTGGCACATCGAACGTTGGACCAACATATTTCCATGGCTGTGGAGCGACAGTTGATTTGTCTGGGGAAACTAAAACTTGTTCATTCGGTGGCTCATCATCAGACACTTGATGCAATGTATCATGACCATCTCTGCCTACGAATTCGAGTTCGACCATTTGATTCACTTGGTTATGATGCAAATCTAAAAGATCGCCACCCTCATCTTCTCCAGCATCATCTTCAGCTGAATCGTAGGATGGATCGGGTGGTTGAATATAAATGCCAGCGAGGCCTTCGGATACTTCATCCTCTTCGACTAATTCACTCAAATAATCTACTGCTTCGTGCAGTTTCATGCTGCAAATACGTAATTAAAACACAAAGTCAAAATCTTAAATCGCAAATTTTGGCTATTCATGGTTTTTTTGTGAATGCATACGTTGACCGACAATGATGCCATATGGCATCAGCAATTTTAGATTGCAAATATCTTTCGATCAATTTTTTTTTTTTTATCACAAATACGTTTAAATTGTAGGATATTTCGTAAGCTTTCAGAAAATATATACTTTTACTGCAAAGAACTTAATTAAAATTATATATTTTGTACTTACTAATCACGTCTACTCATTTTGGCAATTTTTTTCGATTCGCGGAAAATGTCTCGTGTTTACAATGCGTTTCTGTATATGGCAAAAAAGATCAAAAAGATCTGTTAATGATCGCGGTGTTAAATATATTTCATATTATTGAAAATTATTCGAGCTTAACCGCATTGCACCTCCCGCCTGTGGGCGGACATGGCCATGTTTCGTCACTTCGCCACTTGTGACTCATCAGCGCCTTTGGGGTGCTAAGGAGTTTCAAATTTCTTGCACCTTATAAGTGAAGAATTTCAAAACCTCCTGAGAAATATACACACTAATTGTAAAAAATTAGTGGTATTGAGGAATTATTAACCTTCGGTTAACCAATCTTCCTCTAGTTTTGACTTTAGCAAAGATTTGCTTAAGTCTACTCCCGTGCTCAGGGGTTTTTATATGTATATGGCAAAAAAGATCAAAAAGATCTGTTAATGATCGCGGTGTTAAATATATTTCATATTATTGAAAATTATTCGAGCTTAACCGCATTGCACCTCCCGCCTGTGGGCGGACATGGCCATGTTTCGTCACTTCGCCACTTGTGACTCATCAGCGCCTTTGGGGTGCTAAGGAGTTTCAAATTTCTTGCACCTTATAAATGAAGAATTTCAAAACCTCCTGAGAAATATACACACTAATTGTAAAAAATTAGTGGTATTGAGGAATTATTAACCTTCGGTTAACCAATCTTCCTCTAGTTTTGACTTTAGCAAAGATTTGCTTAAGTCTACTCCCGTGCTCAGAGTTTTTTATATGTATATGGCAAAAAAGATCAAAAAGATCTGTTAATGATCGCGGTGTTAAATATATTTCATATTATTGAAAATTATTTGAGCTTAACCGCATTGCACCTCCCGCCTGTGGGCGGACATGGCCATGTTTCGTCACTTCGCCACTTGTGACTCATCAGCGCCTTTGGGCCGAATTTAAAGCTTCTACGCCTTTTACTTCGGAAGTTACGAAAATTCTCCATTTTTGTACCCAGCGTAAGCGGGGTATATTAGTTTTGTGCAAATCTTGTAACAGGGAGAATAAAGCTACGGAGATATAGAAAAATATATATAGAAATGATCAGGATCAAAAACTGAATCGATTTAGACATGTCCGTCTGTCCGTCTGACCGTCTGTCCGTCTGTCCGTCCGTCCGTGGTCCGATCTTCTCCGAAACGGCTGAACCAATGAAATTTGGCACACATGTATATTTGAGTCCGATTATGATCCTTAGTAAAAATGGGAGACATCCGCCCACTGCCACGCCCACAAATGAATTTATGGTGTTTTCAGTAAAATGCTTGTTTCTTGCGAACTACTCAACACATTCCATTGATATTTAGTGTGCTGGTAAACTACGAAAAGGGACATTTCCTGGCAAAAAATGGACGCCGCCCTCCTCGAGCCACGCCCACAAATAACCCCAAAAATAAGGGCTTATCGTAACGTGTGAAGTTAAAAGCGTAGAAGCTTCAAATTCGCAGCATATGTTGACCAAGGCAAATCAAAGGTGTAGGAAAAAATTTTTTGTGGCCCGCCCACTGCCACGCCCACAAATAAAGATTTTTCGGAACTTCCGAAGTAAAATGCGAAGAAGCTTCAAATTCGCAACATAGGTTTACCAAGGCGAATGAAAGGTGTAGGAAAAAATGTTATGTGGCCCGCCCACTGCCACGCCCACAAATGAAGATTTTTCGTAGCTTCCGAAGTAAAAGGCGTAGAAGCTTCAAATTCGCAACATAGGTTCACCAAGGCGAATGAAAGGTGTAGGTAAAAATTTTATGTGGCCCGCCCACTGCCACGCCCACAAGTGAAGATTTTTCGTAACTTCCGAAGTAAAAGGCGTAAAAGCTTTAAATTCGCAACATAGGTTCACCATGGCGAATGAAAGGTCTTGGTCAAATTAAAGGAACAAGCTTCGAACAAGGTCGTTTTCGCCTTAAACTATTAGAGTACGATTTTGAAATTTTTTATAAGCCAGGAAAAAATAATCAAAACGCTGACGCTTTGGGTAGAATTCCACATATCGACAGCACAATATCTGTGGTAACAAGAGTTCAGGCTAAAGAAACCCCTGATGAAATAACTGACGAAAGCATTGAAGAAGACATGGCACAAGTTTTAACTGACCCAAAGGAGATTGTAAAGAGCCTCAAAACTTTTCATGATTCACACATAGGAGGTCATAAAGGGACAATGAAGACGTTTTTGCGAATTAGAAAACAATTTGAGTGGCAAGGCATGCAAAACCAGATAAAAGCTTACGTGAAAACATGTGAACTCTGTCAGAAAAATAGAAGTTCAAAAGTCGAGAAAATGCCTATGGTGCTTACAAAGATATCCCAACGTCCTTTTCATAAGATATATATGGACACGGTGGGTCCGCTACCAGTCACTTCAAGCGGTTATAAATATATTCTTACCTTTAAAGATGATTTTTCGAAATTTTTCATATGCATAGGCATTCCCGATGCAGAGTCATCCACAGTAGCAAACGCATTCTCTAACGGTACAAAATTCACTTCAAAAATTTTTAAGGAAGAACGTAAGCTAATGGGTATTAAGAAAATAGAAACTGCTCCATATTATCCTCAGGCCAATGGTGCCTTAGAAAGAAGCCATAGACCATTAGCCGAATTTTTAAGAACTTTTGCGAAAGAAGACGGTACAAATTGGGATGATTGGCTTCATCATGCCATGCATCTACACAATAATACTGTACACAGCAAAACGAAACAAACTCCTAGTAAAACACTTTTTGGCTGCGATGTCGACGTACCTGTTAATCTAAGAAAGAAGACCGCGCACGCCTCTATACAATATCGATGATTATTTGAAAATTTTAAAGTACCAAATTCAAAGAATCCACGAATAAGTACGACAAAATCAAGAAAAATGAAAGCAAAATTCGAAAATATATTATGATAAGGGAATGAAAAATAGAGAATTTAAGGTAGGAGATAAGGTCTGGCTAAAAAACCAAACAAGAAAGAATAAATTTTCGCCTATTTGGGAGGGAACTTATAAGGTTGAATCACTTCTCACTTCTTTAAGTGTTAGAATATTGATCAAGGGCAAAGAAAAAATCTTCCACAGAAATTTGATAAAAGTAAATCAGGAAAAAGCGAACATTCAATACATAAAAGTAAAGAAAGGGGCAGAAGATATTAACCGCAAGCTTACCGAAGAGCATGCGCAATCGATTTAAATTCCAGTCAAGGGATCTTTTCAAAAGTTTTTAGGAAATTCAGAGAAGAATTGATATAAGAACGTACCTTGTTTTGACCACAGTCGTGTTAAATTATCACCACATCAGGAGAATATATCAGGATATATTCATGCTAGTTTTGTGGATGGCCACAAAAAGGCGCAGTCATTTATAGCTACGCAGGGACGTCTCGAAATTTCGATACAAGACTTTTGGCAAATGGTATGGGAACAAAATCCGTAATCGCTGTAAATTCTATCAAATTTGGAAGCGTACTCCTACGCCTGAAAACAGGGAGCAGTATAGTTTGCATAGAAATCTAGCCACCGCTGAAACGAGAAAATCCAAAAGACGTTTTCTACGAATTTAAATCCCAATCAAGCCTTTCTTCCAATACGTTATGGAAGAATTTAAAGGCTATTGGTGCGTGCGGTAAATCTGAAAGTAGCTGTGATATTGATGTTGAGGTGATGAATGACTACCCAAGTAGCAAAATGTGGTATTCATTCGGTATTTCATTGCTTTATTCAAACTTAATATGATCAGTTTTTGGTATTTGAATCCTCCCTTCTTTAATTAAGTGACATTATCGGTTTTAAAGTAGAGCTGTCACTTTGGTTTTAAATTGGTATTTAATATCTTTCTTAAAGCAGTCTAAGATGGTTCTGAAATTAGTAGCCATATTCGAAGCATTAAATCGGTATGATGGGACGTATTTAATACTTCGAATATCGTACTTAAATTAGTAAAGTGTTTTTCATCAATGTGTGCTGTCAAAATGGAAAAAAATTATGGCCACCCTGCATTTCAGTCCGGTGTCGACCACCGAAGGGAATGGTGTACGCTCGGATGTTAAACTTTTCCTAATCAAATTATTATATTTGTATTCCTTCTGATTTGCAGCAATACTTATGATTGTACGAAATTTAAAATGCTTACGAGTTAATCTTTGCAAATTATTTGACTTAAGAAAAGTATATACTAAAACCCCACATAAAAACACATTTTTAAGCATCAGCGCATTGATTTCAGCGTAATTGTTTTACAAAAATATTTCATCAATTCAAACAATTATGAAGGCGCGTGAATTTTGAAGGGGGTAGCAGGTGTAATTTCACCGTAAAAGTCGTTGCGTTTGTAAAATCGCTTCAATTTGGCGTAACGAACAAAAGCCAAAGTCACTTATTTTACTTATCATAGCATTGATGAACACAAATATCCTGTCAATAAAATTTTAGACAGAACCAACACCCTCTGCGAAATATGTTTTCGTTTCATTTTATCATTAGTATTTAAATCAATGGGATAAAAAGAGATAGATAATGTTTTTATAAACTCATAAGCTGTGCTGGAGTTAAGAAGCCTTTAAGAAGATAAAAACTAGAACTTGAAACTTCGCTCTCCTATTTAAGTGGCAATTAAGATAGAAATACGCTTCTCAATTTCTTCTATCGGACCGCCCACATGGGCCCTTTTGCACTTAATTTGGACTTTAATATGTCTTAAAGACGGAGTGCAAACCTTTTGTAGCCTTCTTCACTACTTCTTTAAGTTATGATAATAAACATTTTTGTTACTTGGGTACTTCCTTACCTCACAATCGAACTCGAGCAGTAAAGATAATGAAAACAGTTTATTGCTCAGTAACAACCTGAAAGTAACGCCTGATGTCAGTTTTGATTTCTGTTGCTGTTCTTAAACTCAGGTTGCTAATGCGATAATGTGCATTAAATCGAATGCTGTCGGTGACGACAACATAAGCCTGAAATTTGTCAAACTACTGTTGCCTTTTATTATGTCACCACTTACTCACTTATTGAACTTTTGCATAACCACCTCTTCGTTCCCGGATAGCTGGAAAGTGGTTAAAGTTATTCCAGTGGCCAAGAATAACTCGCCCAAGACTGCTTAAGATTATCGCCCCATAAGCATACTTTTTGGACTTTTCAAGGTGTTTGAAAAATGTCTAACTTTGCAAATTTCTGAGCATATTGCAAGGCACAATCTTCTGTCGGAAAACCAATCTGGTTTTCGTCAATACCACAGCTGCGCTACTGCGTTACTAAAAGTTTTTGAAGACGTTCGTCCTGCCTTTGAACGTGGAGAGATTAGAGTTTTTACTTTCTTAGACTTTTTAAAAGCTTTTGATACTATCAATCACTCCCTTCTTATTGAAAAACTTACCCATTACTTCGGTTTTGGGAGCAGTGCTGCAAGATTAATGAAATCTTACCTTTACGGTAGAAGGCAGGGAGTTGGTGCTGCAGATAAGCTTCCAGCGCTTAAAAGTGTTCCAACAGGGGTTCTCCAAGGATCTAAATATTCTAGGTCCCATTCTATTCGCCATGTAAATAAATGATTTAACAAACTGTTGTAATAATGAAAATATACACCTTTATGCTGACGATGCTCAATTTTATATTTCCAGACCCATTGCCCTCGCGGAAGACCTTTTTTTTGGATTAAATGAAGATCTTCAATCGATTTTTGATTGGACATTTGCAAACAACCTATATTTAAACGTAGGCAAAACAAAAGTTTTGCTTGTTTCAAAGCAAAAGCCCAATATTTCTAACCAATGAGCCTATACCATTCGATAGTGTTGCTACTAGTTTAGGGTTCAAAATTAATTCTCAGTTGACCTGTACAGACCACTACAATGCTACCGTCTGCAAGTCTTACTTTGTGCTCAGGAAACTCTGGCACTGTGCTACCTTTGTGCTGCAAGCAACCAAAATGCGTCTTATATGTAGCCTTTTAGTTCCACTAATTGAATCTAGTGCCATTGTCTATGGTAGTATAAATTCATTATATTCTAAGCAAGTTCTGAATTGTCAACTTGAGTCATATTTTAAGATTAAGAATCTTATATTTCTCCACAAATTAATATATGGTAATGAACCTGAGTACCTCACTCGGAAACTGACTCCTGCTCAATCGCGGCGTACTCGCAATCTTATTATCCCTGATTCCAAATATGTCTCTACGTCTCGATTGTTTTTCGTCAGTGCAGTTAAGGTATGGAACTCTCTGCCATTAAATATTAAAACCATCGTCAGCCCTTGGCGTTTTAAATTGGCTTTAGCCGAAGCATTTGACTAGCTCTACCCTTCTTCTCTCTTCTCTCTTGCTCATCCCCTGAAAATTCTAAATTCTTTTTCTTCCTGGTATTTTCATTTCCCTAGCTATCTTCACTAATTAAATATTGTAATAGGCTTAAGAAATAGTATCTAAGTTTTTTCGAGTTTGCTGAAATATTGTTTTAAATTTCTCTTATCGTATCTTTCCCACCAATGGTTAACAATTGTTTATGTACTGGAAGAGACTATGTCTTAATAATTGTACACAGTAAGAAATAAATTAAATAAAAATGAAAACTGAAATACCATAGTTATGCTCCCGAAGTCGAGAGAGTGTGCTAGATACTGGGAAGCTGACATTAATTCCACCAATATATTTTCCCAATTTCGCGTTAAAACGCTCAGTAAAAATGGAAACAAAAATTTCGTTTGCACGGAGCTAGAACAATACGATCAAAAATCAGAAACTTCTAGGACAATTTGCCATTGGCAATTTAGGTGTTGGTCCGATCAAGGCACACCAAATGCTAAATTATTATGGCAATTTATAAGATAAGTTAAAGAAAATCAACAGAATTTATATACTAATATAGCAAACCTGCCGCCGATGATAGTTCATTGCGCTGCAGGCATAGGTAGAACAGGCGTTTTCATAGATTTAGATATCGCCTTAGATTTGAGAGAAAATAAAAAGAACATAAAGGTACGGGAAATAATACGGGAAATAATACGGGAAAAACAAAATACGAACACAAAGGTCGCAAGCAATTCCAAATGTCACACAATACATATGTTGTTAGCAGGCCCTTAATGTACTACTTAAATGAAAAAATTATAAAATAAATTTATTTATATAATGCTTTTTCCTATTTGCGAAGCGATCTTATTTTACTGACGCTACTAAAAATTAAGGTCCAACATGCTACAATTACATATGTGTAAACTAATAAAATGAACAATTCTTCTCTTCAAGACAAAAGTGCTCGCATATCAATACGAGCGAAGACACAATAAAAGCAAACGATTTTTTTTTTTTTAACTCTGAAAAGTAGAAGCTAGCCGCGAAGTAAATGTTGATGAACAAACACAATTTTTATACCCAGCGTAAGCGGGGTATATAAGTTTTGTGCGAATCTTTTAACAGGGAGAATTAAGCTCCAGAGATAAAGACAAATATATATAGAAATGATCAGGATCAAAAACTGAATCGATTTAGACATGTCCGTCTGTCCGTGGACGGATCTCCTCCGAAACGGCGAAACCAATGAAGTCGATATTTGGGCTTGAACGACTTAAGCTTTCTTACTTGTTTTCATATAGTGCACTTGACATTGCAATATTGGAAAAAATAAGAATATAATAATTGAACTCAAACCACCAAAAGACAGTCGAAAAAAAATAGGTCAAGTTCGAAAGGAGTTATGCAAAAATTAACAAGTAAGAAAACTAAAGTCGGTCAAGCCCGACTTTGAAATACCCAGCGTCCCGACATTATTGGCGCATTATGTTTTGCTTCTCTATTTGTGAGCGTGGCAGTGGGCGGGCCACAAAAATTTGTTTCCTACACCTTTCATTCGCCTTGGTCAACCTATGTTGCGATTTTGAAGCTTCTACGCCTTTTACTTCGGAAGTTCAGAAAAATCTTCATTTGTGGGCGTGGAAGTGGGCGGACCACATTACCTTTTTTCCTACACCTTTCATTCGCATTCCATGCACGTCCGTCTCGGTGGGAGCTCCTAGTACCCAATGCATTTCTCCATGCAATCCAACGTCAAAACAGCTCTTTTAGCTTATCGGTATCTCGGTGGGTGCTCCTAGTACCCAATGCATTTCTCCATGCAATCCAACGTCAAAACAGCTCTTTTAGCTTATCGGTATCTCGGCGCGTGCTCCTAGCACCCAATGCATTTCTCCATGCAATCAACGTCAAAACAGCTACGCGCTTCCTGTATGCATATATGCGGTTGTAACAAATCAGCTCTCCTAGCTGCTTAAATCGTTTACCCTAGAGGAAAACACCGGAAATATTTCGCGTGCTCCTTCCCACATCAGTTAAGCCTAGTTAACGTTACCTGAGGCCCGCTATTGATAAAACTTGCGACTCATAAACTTTTCGAAATTAAGGAAATGCTTTGTGATCTGTAGTTTTGTTAAACTAGGTGTAAGATTTTGAATTTTATTGCTAGACTCCTACTTTACAGGAGTGATACAATAAATAATAAAACGTTAAAAAAAAAAAAAAAAAAAAAAACCTTTCATTCGCCTTGGTCAACCTATGTTGCGATTTTGAAGCTTCTACGCCTTTTACTTCGGAAGTTACGAAAAATCTCAATTTGTGGGCGTGGCAGTGGGCGTGGCAGTGGGTGTGGCAGTGGGCGGACCTCATAAAATTTTTCCCTGCACCTTTCATTCGCCTTGGTCAACCTATGTTGCGAATTTGAAGCCCCTACGCCTTTAACTTCACAAGTTACGATAAACCGTTATTTGTGGGCTTATTTGTGGGCGTGGCTCGAGGAGGGCGACGTCAATTTTTTGCCAGGATATGTCATTATTTTTAGTTTACCAGCACACTAAATACCAATGAAATGTGTTGAGTGATTCGCAAGTTACAAGCATTTTACTGAAAACACATATATTCATTTGTGGGCGTGGCAGTGGGCGGATGTCTCTTATTTTTACTTAGGATCATACTCGGATCCAAATATACCTGTGTGCCGAATTTTGAGTTGATTGGTCCAGCCGTTTCGGAGGAGATCCGACCACGGACGGACGGACAGACAGACGGACGGATAGACGTACATGTCTAAATCGATTCAGTTTTTGATCCTGATCATTTATATATATATTTGTCTATATCTCCGGAGCTTAATTATCCCTGTTACAAGATTCGCACAAAACTAATATACCCCGCTTACGCAGGGTATAAAAATTGTCAAGTTCAATTTGGACAGCCGAAATAAAGGCAGGGACACGAGAATAGTTGTGGCGCAGGTAGGAAATAAATTCATGTTTGATTTTTCCTTTCAGGAAGACCAAGATGGGGTTTCACGAAGAATACCACACGGCACCAATACCAAACGTCAAGTTGGGAAACTCAGTTGAAAGTGTTGAAATTTCTAAATTCAGTTTAGTTTCCAAACTAGTGAGAGGGGAAGAGTGATTAGTTAGAAAAAAAAAATTAAATAAAATAAAATTTGGAGAACACACATAAAAAAAGGGTATCTAAATTAACAAAATTTCACTTCACATTTAAAAAAAGAGGAATATTTTTCCACTTGTTGCACCTCACAATTAAAAGAAAAGAGCGAATTCAAAATAAATAATCATTCAAAATTATAACAAAAGAAAAAGGTAAAAATTGAATGGAAAAATATTCTGAGGAAAAATTTAAACGTTAAGGCTCATTTCCACTGGTATGACATAGTGTCATTTTTAAAATGGCAATAAATGAGCATCGAGTCATTCAAATGACAACTGTTTCCACTGGTCTTAAAAACTCGTTCGTCATGCGAATGACCTGGCTGTAATCTCAAATGGCGAGGAATGACAACAAAGAAAAAATCTTCCACAGAAATTTGATAAAAGTAAATCAGGAAAAAGCGAACAATCAATACATAAAGGTAAGGAAAGGGGCAGAAGATATTAACCGCAAGCTTACCGAAGAGCATGCGCAATCGATTTAAATTCCAGTCAAGGGATCTTTTCAAAAGTTTTTAGGAAATTCAGAGAAGAATTGATATAAGAACGTACCTTGTTTTGACCACAGTCGTGTTAAATTATCACCACATCAGGAGAATATATCAGGATATATTCATGCTAGTTTTGTGGATGGCCACAAAAAGGCGCAGTCATTTATAGCTACGCAGGGACGTCTCGAAATTTCGATACAAGACTTTTGGCAAATGGTATGGGAACAAAATCCGTAATCGCCGTAAATTCTATCGAATTTGGAAGCATACTCCTACGGCTGAAAACAGGGAGCAGTATAGTTTGCATAGAAATCTAGCCACCGCTGAAACGAGAAAATCCAAAAGACGTTTCTACGAATTTAAATCCCAACCAAGCCTTTCTTCCAATACGTTATGGAAGAATTTAAAGGCTATTGGTGCGTGCGGTAAATCTGAAAGTAGCTGTGATATTGATGTTGAGGTGATGAATGACTACTTCCTTACCTCACAATCGAACTCGAGCAGTAATGATAATGAAAACAGTTAATTGCTCAGTGACAACCTGAAAGTAACGCCTCATGTCAGTTTTGATTTCTGTTGCTGTTCTTAAACTCAGGTTGCTAATGCGATAATGTGCATTAAATCGAATGCTGTCGGTGACGACAACATAAGCCTGAAATTTGTCAAACTACTGTTGCCTTTTATTGTGTCACCACTTACTCACTTATTGAACTTTTGCATAACCACCTCTTCGTTCCCGGATAGCTGAAAAGTGGTTAAAGTTATTCCAGTGGCCAAGAATAACTCGCCCAAGACTGCTAAAGATTATCGCCCCATAAGCATACTTTTTGGACTTTTCAGGGTGTTTGAAAAATGTCTAACTTTGCAAATTTCTGAGCATATTGCAAGGCACAATCTTCTGTCGGAAAACCAATCTGGTTTTCGTCAATACCACAGCTGCGCTACTGCGTTACTAAAAGTTTTTGAAGACGTTAGTCCTGCCTTTGAACGTGGAGAGATTAGAGTTTTTACTTTCTTAGACTTTTCAAAAGCTTTTGATACTATCAATCACTCCCTTCTTATTGAAAAACTTACCCATTACTTCGGTTTTGGGAGCAGTGCTGCAAGATTAATGAAATCTTACCTTTACGGTAGAAGGCAGGGAGTTGGTGCTGCAGATAAGCTTCCAGCGCTTAAAAGTGTTCCAACAGGGGTTCTCCAAGGATCTAAATATTCTAGGTCCCATTCTTTTCGTCATGTTAATAAATGATTTAACAATTTGTTGTAATAATGCAAATATACACCTTTATGCTGACGATGCTCAATTTTATATTTCCAGACCCATTGCCCTCGCGGAAGACCTTTTTTTCGGATTAAATGAAGATCTTCAATCGATTTTTGATTGGACATTTGCAAACAACCTATCCTTAAACGTAGGCAAAACAAAAGTTTTGCTTGTTTCAAAGCAAAAGCCCAATATTTCTAACCAATGAGCCTATACCATTCGATAGTGTTGCTACTAGTTTAGGGTTCAAAATTAATTCTCAGTTGACCTGTACAGACCACTACAATGCTACCGTCTGCAAGTCTTACTTTGTGCTCAGGAAACTCTGGCACTGTGCTGCCTTTGTGCTGCAAGCAACCAAAATGCGTCTTATACGTAGCCTTTAAGTTCCACTAATAAAATCTAGTGCCATTGTCTATGGTAGTATAAATGCCTCATCGGCTAATAAGCTGCAATTATTAATAAACAATTGTGCTCGTTTTGTTTTCAGCAAAAGAAGCATTGATCATATCTCATTTTATTCTTAGCAAGTTCTGAATTGTCAACTTGAGTCATATTTTAAGATTAAGAATCTTATTTTTCTCCACAAATTAATATATGGTAATGAACCTGAGTACCTCACTCGGAAACTGACTCCTGCTCAATCGCGGCGTACTCGCAATCTTTTTATCCCTGATTCCAAATATGTCTCTACGTCTCGATTGTTTTTCGTCAGTGCAGTTAAGCTATGGAACTCTCTGCCATTAAATATTAAAACCATCGTCAGCTCTTGGCGTTTTAAATTGGCTTTAGCCGAAGCATTTGACTAGCTCTACCCTTCTTCTCTCTTCTCTCTTGCTCGAGTCATTCAAATGACAACTGTTTCCACTGGTCTTAAAAACTCGTTCGTCATGCGAATGACCTGGCTGTAATCTCAAATGGCGAGGAATGACAACAAACTTTTGTCATTTAATATGACGCTGTTTCCATTGGTACGACATCAAAATTTATGACATTCATCGTCATATGAATGGCGTCACTGATTTGTAGGGAGAAAATGGCACGGTTTTCACTGGTGTGCCAGATGTCATTTAAGTTGGCGTCGTAAAATAATGTTTGATTATTTTATGGTTCTTATGTTGAATTTAAATTTGGATTTCAAAGTTTTGAATGTTTTCCAAAAAAAGGAAAATACTGGTGGCAGCGAATGCAGCTGCATCTGCTGCATTGGTTTTAGTGGCAGTTTCCGAAGAAGAAGGCAACAAAACGTTGTAAAAACACGAAAAAAGCCCGAATGGTGGGTGCGTCCATTGTTCCAACTACGGGATGAGTCTGGGTTTCATGTTCGGCTGAATAAAATGCTTAAAACTAAAGACCCAAAATTATTCCAAAACTTTTTACGTATGTCGGCGGATGATTTTGATTATATTGTTCGGCGTGTGAGTCCAAGAATAGCTTAACGTGACACTAGTTGTCGCGCGGCAATACCAGCGCGAGAGAGAATTGCGGTATGTCTCCGTTACTTATCCACTGGAGATAGCCTTTCGTCGTTGCAAGTATTGTTCTTTATGTCTAAATCTGTTATTCATCGAATCATTCATGAAACATGTGTTGCAATTTACGAGGAATTGAAAGGCGATTTTCTCAAAGTAAGTAGTACCTACTCATATATTTTTATTATTTTTAAAAGGAATGAATCAATCATACTTTTCGTCGTTGATCTCTTACTGTTTTTCTGCAAGAAGCGTGAGAAGTTCTTTCCGAAAAGTATCGATCGCTTTTTTTGGCCATCCACGAACAGAAGATGCCACGTGATTGCCTAACTGATCTGCTTCATCAGGTTCTTTAAGTGAAACGAGAGCATTGGAACTTGCTTGGAGTATATCCAGTGCGCTCTTTGTCAAAACTTGGGAACTGAGTGCACTTTGAGGTGCTTGGCTCCGGCGTCGCTTCGGCGTCTGTACTACAATACCACTAGACCAGAGATGGGCGCACCAACACCATTGCACTTATCGCACTTGTGTATGGCGTAGTAGCAACTCGACAAAACCACTGAAAGAAAAGTTTGCGTAGGTACGATCGGCAAGCCATAACTAACAAAAGAAACCAAGTGGGAAATTTTAAGGTTTTAATTTAATTTTTTTTTGCTTTTATCAGCAAATGTTAATTTGTTATATAATATACTTTACAATTTAACAGCTAACAAAAGTTGCCTTTACTAAAGTCAAGGATATCATTCTGTTGTTTCTTTGAAGCGATCATCAAAGGAGTTAAACACCTCTCTACAAAGCTCTTTGAAAAACATTCCGTCCTTAAATGGACGTCCTCGTTTCGTTAAAGCTAAAGCCACAACGAAAGACGCCTTTTCTTTTTGTTCTGCTAAGGCTCGTTTAGAGGTTGACGAATCTTGTAATATGTGTTCATAAAAAGTTTTTTTAATTGACGACAATAAATGCTTTCTATCGTCTCCCTCTATATCGCTATAAATTTTATGGCACGAAAAATAATGCCTTTTCACATAATATTCAGCGCATCGGTTTGCACTGTAATGACAAATAAGACATTGAGCCTCACCGAAAGAATTTTCAATGAACAAAAATTCTTCTTCCCATTTCGCATGAAACATTTTTCTCGCTATGTATTCGCAACAACAATGCAGAACAAGTTCTCAGTACGACTGACAGCGAGCGACTGAGCGTTTTCATGATTCACGCACAAGTCGTGTGTAGCCGATTGCGCAGTTTGCAGCGCCCCGCGGGATAGCGCTCGCCCACCGCTGCACTAGATGAAGACGATTCTTCTAAATCGGATATTTTACCAGCCAATTTTGCTGGAATGCTGGTAATCGGTGAATAGGGTCCTTGAAAATCGTCTTCAGTTACATCCGTCATTGAATATTGCTGAAATTTTAAGAAGTACATAAGTCTTATGTTTTGTTTTATAGGTTCTAAATACAGTTGAAGAATGGCAACGCATTGCTACGGGATTTGAAGAGCGTTGGAAGTTCCCTCATTGTATTGGTGCACTTGATGGCAAGCACGTGAATATCATCGCTCCTCCTAATTCAGGATCCCTTTTTTTTAACTAAAAAAACTAACTCGATTGTGTTAATGGCAATGGTTGATCACGAATATAATTTTACGTATGTGGAAGCAGGAGCATATGGCCGCGATTCGGACGGTGGAGTGTTTAATCGCTGTTCTCTTTCGAAAGCATTGGCGGACAATTTGTTAAACATACCACCCGCAAAACCCCTGAGGATTGCGGAAGAGGAAAAGGCGATCGCTGTTCCCTACGTTATTGTGGCGGATGAAGCTTTTGCTTTGAAATCATATAAATTGAAGCCGTTTTCTTCGCGTAATCTTGATATGAATGCACGTGTGTTTAATTACCGTCTTTCGCGTGCGCGTCGAATAGTTGAAAATGCATTTGGAATTGCTTCCGCTCGATTTCGGATTTTGCGAAGAACAATGGAAGTTCTACCTGAAAATGGATTGAATATTGTTCTCGCCATATGTGGCCTTCACAACTTTCTCATGAAAAGAAAATCTATTTACGCAAGGCAAAACGATTTTGATCATGAAATCGATGGCGTTATAATTTTGGGAGACTGGCGAAAGGAGGTTAACACGCTTATGGAATCCTTACAGCCAACGAATGGGGGGAAACTGACAGACAATGCCACTGCCATTCGTCAAGAATTTAAAGATTATTTTAGTTCACCACAAGGCAAAGTGCCGTGGCAATTTACATCCGTTTTTGGCACCAAATAAACTAACCGTTTCCAAATTTGATTTTTTTGTTTTGCAAATTGTTTTCAGCATCGGAACTAAGAACTGGAGCGACTCAAAAAATTGTGGTTTCTTTGTTGCTCCGGCGCCTTGTCCACTTTGGGTCGCTTGCATTTTTTGAAAAGCAGTCTGAAAAATCAACTGAAAAGATTTACAAAACATGACAACAAACAAATAGTTGTAATTTCAACTGACTCTGAAGCCATTGCGAATCACGTCCCATCGTGTGCGGCAAGGAAAGGCACTTTGACCGACTATGTTGCTGATGTTATCCCAACCCAATTGACGCTTATTTTTGTCCCGATACTCTAATGATGCACTGCTCCACAAAAACTCCCGCTTTTCGACTTCTCCAATCAAGCATTCGCTCTCTTTGACCGACCAAGCACCTACCTTCCGCACACGTTTTTTGGCAGGGGTTTTTAATTCGTCGATGAATTCAAATTCATAATTTCCACCCGAAAGTAATTCTTCAGAAATATTTTCTGAATCCAGTTTTTTTAAATAGATTAAAAATTAAATTTGTTTTTTCGTGTCATTGAGTCAGTTCAATAACAACATGTTGTCATAGCGATTTGCGTCGTCATTTCAAATGGCATTGTCGTCATTTGGAAAAGACACCGTCCCTACTGCGTTTCCACTGATTTCATGATTCCGTATGACACTCCTAAGTCATTCGTGCCATTCAGCTTTTGTGTCATAAAAAAGACATCGAATAGAAAATTGGTATGACAGTGGATGGCATAAAATGACATCAAAATGACTTTAAAAATGACCAGTGGAAACGAACCTTAAAACATAAAAAATTTAAAAAAAAAAAGAGAAGCTCAAAATGTTTGAAGTTTCCAAAATTATGAAACTTAAGTGGATCATACTAAAATTAAAAATTGGATAACATAGTAGTTTTAAGAAAAAAAGAAAAAATTATCGGGTGCAAACGAAACAAATAACGTTCGGGTTAATGTTTTGGTTATGAAATGATTATGGTTTCGATTACGGTTTCGTTCTGAAAAAAACTATTTTGGTTTCGGTATCGTTTCGTTCCGGTTACGGTTTTTTAAAGATCTTAAGAATCGCGGAAAAAATTCAAGATATTATTCTCTTGCAAAGCAAACCCTTAAATTGTTAAATTTCCAACTGTCGTTGCAATACAAAAAAAAATCTTGACTACGAAATATAGACTTCAAACGCACCTTTACCTTTCAGGATTCAGTAAGCAATTCAGTACCGTCTTGGGTTCGCTTTACAGACCATTGATATTCACAGCACAAAACTAAATTTGGCGTTGTCAATACGCATTTACACGTTAAAAAATTTCAATATTCAGAGTCAGACCCACGAACAAATGTTTTGAGAAAATTAAGTAAGTAAAGAAAGACGTAAGAAGAAAAGAGACAGTATTTGTTAAGTGTTCCGGAACACTATTCTTCATACTTCAATCAATGCTTCTACTTCTTTCCCATGTATTCAAATGGGATAATTTCGAAACATGTTTCAGAAATCTGACCCTCGCGCCTGGCCTGCAAAATATGTTTTTCATTATCGATATGTCTTAACGTGTAAATGCGTACAAACCTCATTTATTATGTTTGTGCCGAAAATCTAAAAGCTTCCAAAAGGTGCATCTTTGGCTGAAGTTAGGACATGGTGTAAGATGTGGCTATTTAATCGTCATTTACCATATTTTCACAACCCGCTAGATACGTGTTCAGCCGACACTTAAGTCTATCTGTCTCTTTTTGCCCACACGATTTTTACTGGTGGCAAAAAAAGACAGATAGTCTTAAACGTGTCGAGTAAATACGTATCAAGTGGTCATGTAAACAAAGTATGTTATTGATTAAGAGTCACATAAACATTGACTGAATGAGTCAGTTAATTGTTTTTGTGAAAAAAGCACGTGTGCAGCACACCGACACATGAAGGGAAATGTATGGCAAGAGTACATAAACACGCACACGGGTGGCTGATCAGTCAGACTGAATGTTTATGTGGCGCATTAATGAGCGACCATGAAATAAATGAAATTTTGGGGAAGATGTTGGAAATTGTTTCAGAAACCGTTTCGAACCGGTTTCGGTGTTTCGGTTTTGGTTCGGGACCCGGTTTCCAAAAAAAAAAAAAAATATGGGTTTCGGTTTTATTTCGGTTAGGAAAATAAACCGGTTAAAATCTGTTACGGTTACGGTTTCGGTTCCGGTTGCACGCCCTGGTTAAAACTGAATAACTTAAATAAAACTGACAATTTACTCCAAAATTATCTAGATTACTAGACTATACTAGCTTTTGTATTTTGCATTTTTGTAAATTACAGGTGGGAGACAGTTGGAAATAAAAAAAATATTTAATGAAAAAAAAGAAGAAAACAAGTAAGAAAGCTAAAGTCGGTCAAGCCCGACTTTGAAATACCCAGCGTCCCGACATTATGAGCGCACTATGTTTTGCTTCACTATTTGTGGGCGTGTCAGTGGGCGGGCCACATAAATTATTTTCCTACACCTTTCATTCGTCTTGGTCAACCTATGTTGCGAATTTGAAGCTTCTACGCCTTTTACTTCGGAAGTTACGAAAAATCTTCATTTGTGGGCGTGGCAGTGGGCGGGCCACATAAAATTTTTTTCCTGCACCTTTGATTTGCCTTGGTCAACCTATGCTGCGAATTTGAAGCTTCTACGCCTTTTACTTCACAAGTTACGATAAGCCCTTATTTTTGGGCTTATTTGTGGGCTCGAGGAGGGCGGCGTCCATTTTTTGCCAGGAAATGTCCCTTTTCGTAGTTTACCAGCACACCAAATATCAATGGAATGTGTTGAGTGTTTCGCAAGTTACAGGCATTTTATTGAAAACACAATAAATTTATTTGTGGGCGTGGCAGTGGGCGGATGTCTCCCATTTTTGCTTAGGATCATACTCGGACCCCGATATACATGTGTGCCAAATTTCGACTTCATTGGTTCAGCCGTTTCGGAGGAGATCCGACCACGGACGGACGGACAGACGGACGGACGGACGGACGGACAGACGGACAGACGGACAGACGGACATGTCTAAATCGATTCAGTTTTTGATTCTGATCATTTCTATATATATATGTCTATATTTTCGGAGCTTAGTTCTCCCTGTTACAAGATTCGCACAAAACTAATATACCCCGCTTACGCTGGGTATAAAAATATTAAATTAAGTTATCCTTTTAGTGCACACGACCGCCTGTAGACGGCCTAAATTCTCTTCATATTTGCTCACATACTTGAAAACTGAAGTTAGGCCGTCTAGATGCGGTCTACGAACCGTAAGCAGCTCTTTGCATAATTACAACATCAGAAATGTGCTTTGCTATCGCTTTTTTTAAATCTGACAAAACATATCCATAATAATCTATTAGGATGAAGAGACATTTATACGCATTCAACGCTCAAAATAACGAAATGATGACATTCATGACATTTAACCCCCAATTTTATTAGCATTGCGATGCCCCCGAAATCTGACTTCCAGCCACATCGATGACATGCAATGAGGTTACGTCTCTCACTCACAACACAACTTGTACGGCACGCAAACACACACGCACACGAACGCGCACAAAATATGATGTAAGCTTCGAAAATAGCAACATTAAATGCACTATTACCAGGGACCTAGCTGCTTTGGTAGTGCTTAAATTGGCCACAATGGAATATTCAACAGTTATGAGAATTTAACCAAAAAAATTTCTTGTTTGGGAAAGGGGCAGGGTTGCAGAAAAAGTTAAGAGAGTTTTGGAGCAAAAAACCCGAAACTCCGAAAAATTCATTACGTCCGATTTCGATGAAAATTTATATACCTATTGAATAAGTGAAAAGTCTAAGAATGCTGGCACTAAATTTTTTTTTTAAAAACCGCCCTGTAGGAAGAGTGGGGTCAATTGTGCCCTAGAGAGTAGTTCTTAAGTATAGGAAAAAGAACTAGTACGCGAGTAGAGACACGGACAGTAGAACCTAACTAGTGGCATTTTCATCAGTTCAATTTTGCCCACACATTAATCTAATATATGTGCGTGAGTCAGATAGGTCCGTGGCGTAGTGAAAGCGTATTCGCTTGGAAATATGAAGGGCTCGAGTTCGATTCCTGTCGCAGCCGAAAAAATTTGGAAGAATGACATGTTTCGAAAAACTCAAATAATTGGATTGAAAAACACGTCTGCTGAAACACCAATGCTGAAACCTTTCTTTTTCATATATTTGCTTTTTATTCCTCTTAGGATTCCAATTTTTACTAATAATTTTTTTTTTTTTTTTTTTTATAAACTTTGATTGTATTTTTCTGGATCTTCCTTTGAGTGGGAACTAACAGAAAGTATTCGGATCTTATTTCTAAAATTTTACGTAACTAATTATACATTTAGAGAAATATAAAAACAGTTTTTAGTTCCGATGAGCCTCAATATTAGAAACTGGGCCTTAGCGCTGTATAGCGGCCTGCGCTGATGAGTACTGATCCCGCACGAGCGAGGTGCGTCAAGGTTAGAGAATCCTTGATTGGAAAATACACTGGCGGGCACGAGCGAGGTGTGTCAGACTTAATGAGTCCTGGTTAGCTGGAACGGTTGCTGTTGAAGTTCAGAATTGAGCAAACACGAGCGAGGTGCCTCAATCTGAACGAATCCTTGCTTAAACGAGTTTTAAGCATGCACGAGACAAGGTGCAGATAACAGATAGCGGAGCATCTGTGTTATACGTCTAGACTCATAGATGCGGACGGAAGGTCCTTTCTTTTTAAGCGTGAACGACTCGTTGTGTTATTAAGACTTCTTGCTAGCTGGTTGGAGTGATGTCTTAATTTATGAATATACGACGCTTTTAAACGTATTATTTCGTCCTTAACGAGCGGAATTTGTAGATCACGGTGAATACTTTCATTTCGAATGTACCATGGAGCACCTGTAATGATTCGGAGAATTTTCGATTGAGCTCTTTGAATTATTTCAATAGAGGAAGCACAGGCATTTCCCCACAGCTGAATGCCATATGTTCAAAGTGGCTTTAATAAACTATTATATAAAAGAACTTTATACTCCATATTTAGAGGGGAGCGATGGTTAATTAACCAGTGAATTTTTGATGCTTTTAGCTTTAGGTTGGTTCTTTTTGCTTCGATGTGCTTTCGCCAAGTTAATCGTTTGTCTAGATGAACTCCTAAATATACGACATTATCTGCTTGAGGAATGGAAACTCCTTTAAGGAGTATAGTTGGACTTATTCCTTTTCTTAGTGTGAATGTAATGTGCTTACATTTTCGTTCGTTTACATTTATACGCCAGGTTGAAAGCCAAGTTTCAATTAATTGCATATTCCCCTGTAGAGTTCTTGACGCTTCCATAGGATCGCGGTGGCAACTCAATATTGCTGTGTCATCAGCAAAAGTTGACATAACAATGTTGTCACTAGTAGGTATGTCGGCTGTGTATAGAAGGTAAAGAGAGGGGCCCAGTACACTGCCTTGCGGGATTCCTGCTTTTATTTCAAATTTTTCCGTAATGGTTTCATTAACTCTTACTCTAAAGAATCTTGTTTGAAGATATGATATGAGAATGCCATGTAAGTTTTGAGGAAGAAGAGATTTTATTTTAGCTATAAGTCCCTCATGCCACACTTTATCAAAGGCTTGAGCAATGTCAAGAAATATTGAAGAAAAGTATTCTTTTTTTTCAAAGGCATTCCGAATTTCTTGCGTGATCCGATTTACCTGTTCTATCGTTCCATGTTTTTTCCTAAAGCCAAATTGATGAGTCGGGATTAGGTTATGCTCGTGAACGTATGGCGTTATCTTAAAAACAAGAGCTTTTTCGAAAAGTTTAGATAAGCAGGGGAGAAGGCTTATTGGTCGATAAGAGCTGGTTGATGTCGGGTCTTTACCTGGCTTCAATACCATCTTTATGAGCGATTCTTTCCATACCTCAGGGAAATGTGAAAAGGATATAATAGCATTAAAGAGTTTTGCTATATACGCGATAGCGATGATTGGTAACTCCTTGATCATTTTTGGGGTTATCAAGTCATAACCTGGAGCTTTTTTCTCGATAAAGTTTCCTTTTATAATACATTCTATTTCACTAACATGAAAGGTAATAGGGATAGATTCTTTGTTTTCCTCATGTAGGGGAAGTCTAAGGCCAGATAAAGAAGAGTTTGGAAGGAAAACTGAGCACAAGTTTTGGGCAAACGCTAATGCTTTCTCCTCATCACTTCTTGCCCATGTTCCTCTTAAATCTCTTAAGGGAGATTCGTGGTCTGTGGGGGGGGTTTCACTTTTAAGGCTCTCCACACTGACCCTTTCGATGAACTATTTGGCGAAAGGTTAGAGATGAAGTTAAAATTTCTCTTATCTCGATCGTTTTGAAGAGCGATTTGGAGTTGCTTTGTAGCTCTATTGAGTCTGACTTTACTTTCAGGGGACCTATGTTGTTGCCATTCTCGCCTCAACCTACGCTTTTCTTGTAGAAGCCTTTCGATTACACTGTTAGTATGATGGCAATTTCTATGGACAGTGGTAAAGCTCGTTGGGGTTGAATGCTCCGCCGCTGAAATCAGTATTGAATTTAAGGTTACAACCCCTTCATCGATTTGACATTCATTATTTATGGAATATTCAGAGTGTATGTGTGTTGCAACGTACTTTTTTTATTTTACCCAATTTGTTTTAGAGGTGGTCAGTCTAGGAGGGGGGCACGTTGTTCTTGTGTTTCCCGAAATTTTGTAAATTAGAGGACAATGATCTGAAGACATTTCATAACTTATCGACGTTAAAATACGAGAGTTATCGATACCTCGTATGATGGCAAAGTCTATAAGGTCTGGTATTTTGTTTTGATCTGTTGGCCAATACGTTGGATGTCCAGGTGAAAGGAAGCCTAGATTACTGGATGAATTCATCAGGGTGTTGTAAAGTTGTCTACCCCTTGGAGAAATTAGGCGCGAACCCCAGTGGGTATGCTTTGCATTATAATCGCCTGCTGCTATGAATCTATTACCAAGGGTTTCAAAATATTCTTAAAATTGGCTTTCACTTACTGAAAATCGAGGAGGACAGTAGATTGCAGACAAAACTAAATTTACGCCAAGGCTTTCAATCGAGACTGAAGTCGCTTGGAGGTAATTTTTTGAGAATGGCTCTATAGAAAAATGCCTAATTCTATTGCGAATCAATATACCCGTTCCTCCATGTGCTTTCCCATCAGGGTGGTTCGTTTTGTAAAATTTATAGCCTGATAACGAAAAATTATTTTTATCTGTAAGATGTGTCTCTGAAATAAGCATCACATCAATAGAATTGTTTGAAAGGAAGTGTGATAATTCTAGCTTACGCTGATGTATCCCATTTGCATTCCATGAGCATATAATTAGTAAGCTCATGTTTGTGCAGTAGAAGCTTGTTGAGGCTGCTGTTGCGATCTCATTATCATCTCAAACATATTTTCAACTTTTAACATGAATTGATTAAGAGTCTGAGTCAGAGTTGCTATAATGGCCTCCAAGTAACCATTTGACTGCTGGGGGGCAGAGTTTGAATTATAGCCACCTTTAGCAACATTTGCATAGGACATGGTGTTTTTCACTGGAATATTGGCATTATTTTGTTGTGGGACAACAGGATTATTGAATATGATATTATTCGGCTTAGAGCGACCAGCTTGCCTTTTTTCTAACAAACGATTTTTTAATTCCTTAAATACTGGGCATCCCCTATAATTTGCGGTGTGATTTCCACCACAATTGTTGCATTTTTTCATAGCGGCTTGGTTTTTATTTTTATCGCAATTTTTAGAGCTATGGAATTCTCTACAAACAACGCAGACAGTGCGTAGGGTGCAGTATGATTTGGTATGCCCGTATTCTTGGCAACTAGCGCATTGGACAGGGCCAGTACGCTTATGAGGTTCTTCCATTACAACTCTACGATGAAGAAGATATTGAATTCCGTAGATTGGATGAGTCTCATTTTATCTCACTTTTAAGCTGGTACGTGTAGTAGTTTTTTTTATTGTCGTCAAAATATTTTGTGACAATTCTAAAACGGTTTTCCGTGTAGACCTGGATTTTGGTCTCGTAGAGATTACCTCTAGTAAGATGCACTATATGGAACGATTCCTTCCCAATGATCTGAGTCAAGCTCATGACTAGATTGTTTGAGCTACGCTCGCGGAGGTAGATTGGTGGCGGCTTCGGAGACTTATTTCCAGAAGCGCTTGGAGAAACAGGAGCTTGAGCATCCTCAGTACTTAGTGCTGCGAATCTATTACCAATTAGCACGTTCGATGGATTAGCATTTGGGTTTGTCTTATTGACTTTAGGCTTGCCCACATTTGATTTCTGCGGGCTAAGCTTCCTTTTAAATTTAATGTAGCGGTCCATGCCTGTCTGCACTGCTGGATCGCTTATTTTATTAGCAGGAGCTTTTGTTCCGATGCTATCAAGAAGCGCCACATCTGTTGCTGTGCTCTCAATGGTGATGGTTCTTGTATTGTCTATTTCAGTTAGAACGGGGGAATTGGTTTGCGATCGCTGTAGCTCAGACGCTTTCACTATTAAGTACGCATTTCTGGCGTTAGAGCCATTAAAAGAGTGCCTTCTTTCAGGCTGAAGTTTAAGGGTATCACGTTGCATACGTTGTGCCCTGGCAAAAAAGCTTGATAAATCCCTAAGCCTAGCTCTAAGTCTTGCCTAGGATAAGGCAGAGCTTAAAGCTTTGGTGTGGGTTTTTGTACAAGCTAACAGTTTATTCTAGACAACTTTGGGCGAAAGAAAAAAAAAACAAAGATGCAATGAGAAAGATGATAAATGATAAGAGAAAAGAGAGTGGAGAAAGTCGAAGTTTGGAATATTGCAACTTTCGACGTGGAATGATAACGTCTCACCCGATGTAGCTTGAAATCCTCAGTTCCTCAGGACGATGAAGATGAGTAGAATCGCGCGAGTCGGAGAAAAAATTATAAGTTGCTTTATACAATTTGAAAATTTGGATTTTAAAAATTTCGATTTGACGAGCGCGTAAACTCAGCTGTTACCGAGCAGGGTTGCCAGCTGTTTTTTCCTAATAATTAAAAAAAAAAAATCGGCGTTCGCTTAGCCCGGGATTTGAACTTGGGTCCTTCGGATCGCGGAGTGCACGCGCTACGCTGTGAGCTACGACAGCGCGGGCCGCACAGTGCTTCGTTCCATAGACAAAAATCTAAAAAAAAAAATTGTTTTAATATATTGATAAAATATATATTTTCGGAAAGATAATAAAACAACTAATAGAATTATAGAAAAATATTAATGGATTGACTCCTTATATCACCACTAGCGGGCGCTCAACTAAGACGATTTTACACTGAAAAAATTATGCATCGTTGTTTCTACGATAGGAAGACGTAGAAAAATATAATAGAAGCTACGTAAAATACAATAAGTTCTACTGTAAATATAATAGTTTCTACTGTGGAAGAAATATGCCCATCATAGATTTTACGATTTAAATATCATAGAATCTACGATGGAAATGTCATAGAATCTACGTATAATACAATAATTTCTATTGTAAATTCAATAGTTTCTACTGTGGAAGAATTTTGTCCATCATAGATTTTACAATTAAAATATCATAGAATCTACGTAAAATACAATAAGTTTTACTGTAAATATAATATTTTCTACTGTGGAAGAATTTTGTCCGTCATAGATTTTACGATTTCAATATCATAGAATCTACGATGGAAATGTCATAGAATCTACGTAAAATACAATAATTTCTATTGTAAATTCAATAGTTTCTACTGTGGAAGAATTATGTTTATGATAGATTTAACGATTTAAATATCATAGAATCTACGATGGAAATATCATAGAATCTACGTAAAATACAACAAGTTCTACTGTCAATCTAATAGTTTCTACTGTTTCCCACTTACATTCATATAACAAAACTAGCAAGCTCAAATCATATCTCGCGATGGCGTAGTTGAAGTGTGCTCGACTTGTAATCTGGAAGGTCCGAGTTCGAATCCTGTTGCAGGCAAAAAAATTTGTGGAAAAAAGGAGAATAATTAAACTGGCAAGTAAATTTCAAGGAAAAAATACGGAACAGAAAGTAAGTTGCGCGAACCAAATAAAAATAGTTGATTTCATCGCGCCTTCCAAAACGTCACGCACAAGCTCTTTCAAGAAATTCCTATAAATTTTTATTTTTTATTTTGTAAGCATTAAAGGATTGTTAAAATCTTTTATTTCTCAGTTTTTTCAATAATATAAATGTTAAATTATCTGCTTTTCCAAAAAAAAAAAAAAAAAAAAAAAAAAAAACGACGCTCGCTGCAGCAGGGATCGAACCCGCCGACCTTGTTTTCAAGATTCGATACCGTAGTTCCTATGATTTGATATCGTAGTTCCTACAATATAATATCGTAGTTCCTATTATATTATATCGTAGTTCCCATTATATAATATCGTAGTTCCTAAGATGGATACCGTTGAATCTACGTTATATATCGTTGAAATCAATGACATTCCTCATCGTAGAAACTACTGCAAAGCGGTCGTAGAATCTATTATATCTTGCAATTGGACCTATAACAATTGCGGATATAATAGATTCTACGTCGGATATCATAGATTCTACGACGGAATTTTTTGAGTGTAAGCAAAACTGCTTTAACAAAATAATTCGCTCAAGTCGATTCACTAAAAATCATACAGTACTACAAGCGACACTTCCCAAAATCACTAAGACGGGTGAGGGGAGCTTGTATAAACCGATTTTGCCCATTCACAATCTGACTTTGCCCACAGTTAACACATTCACATAAAAAATACTGACTTTCACCACGATTTGTGTATATATGAACTCACACATCAACATTACAATCTGACTTTCAACACAGCAGAGCTCAAAGCTTATTACCCTCTAGGAAGCGTGAGGTATATTGCCCGGATGCAACTAGTACTTTCACCAAAACTAAAGAACTAGTGCAAAGGGGGGTAGAGCTTCGTATAAAGCTCCGAGTAGTATTGCATGGAAAAATGGTTTTTCGTGTCAGTAATAAGAGTTGCCATTATATAGTTGTTGCAAAGAGCGTTGGTGCTCCGAAATCAAAAATAAAATCTATCTTTATATATTACAAATATTTTTGTAAATAAAACAAACACGAAAAATAATTCGGTGTCTTTTAAATATTGCGTATTGGAGGCTCAAAAAATTTTAGAACAAAAATAACCAAAAAACCACAAAATATGGTCAATAATCTTTCAAAGGAACTAGTGTTTTACTATACCCAATTTACCCAATTGGTTCCCAAATCACTAAAAAAGCGTTAGTTCAAGTGTACAGTTAGTGATTTTTAGCCCACACGCAATGTTAATTTTGTACAGAGTAATACATAACCAGGGGTATAAAGAAGAACCAGTGCTGGTGGCATTAGAACTAGTAAAACGCTAGAGCTTAACTACTCATACTTCCTGCAGGGCTGTTGAACTGTTCACCACAGCAGTCGTCGACAAAACTCTATCTTTTTCAGTCGCACTCATGTAAACTGTTCTCTGTCTCTATCGCACCCGCATATTCTTATCATACCTACAAGCAAATTCAAAAAATTTAGAGAGTGTCGTTTGTAGTATTGTATGCTAAAAATAATGTCAAAAATTTATTTTTTCGTGAAATTACTTCAAATTTAATTTTTTGACTTCTTCAATATATAAGTAATAAATTAAAATATACTTTATGGCCAAGGGGCTTAATGTAATTTTGTTTTTTTTTGCTTTGAAAAACACAAATTTTTGGTTGGATATTAAAAAGTTACAAAACTTTATTGGAGTAAAAAAAAATACGGAAAAACGGTTTTTTTTTTTATTCCTATTTTCAATACATTATATATTCTTCTAATAAGTTCTGAAAAAGTCAGACCTCTATCGAACCAACAATTGAGAAAAAAATCATTTTTCCCAAAAGCGTTTTTCTTGATTTATGAAACACTTGTTTTAAGCTGTTTGGCAAGAAATTGCCAGAAATACATTTCTTGCTTAATAGACTTTAGGTTTGTTGTTTTAACTTTTTCAATATATGAGAAGTACATTAAAAATATGCTTTTAGGCAAAGGAGCTTAATATCATTTTAATTTTCTGCTTGAAAAAGGCACAAGTTTTTTTTTCATAGTAAAAAATATGGGAATTCATTCGAACCCTCGAAGGAGTGAACTCTGAGAACTTCTTTGCGTTAACTGTCAAAATACATGGAAGCTTTGACGGCTGTTTAAAAATTTCTCAAAGTTCACTAAGTTCGAGATCTGAATGAATACCCATAATATCGAAACTTTAATGGAGTAAAAAAAAAAATACGGAAAAACGGTTTTTCTTTATTCCTATTTTTAATACCTTATATATTCCTCTAATAAGTTATGAAAAAATCAGACTTTTATCGAACCAACAAATAAAGAAAAAGTAAGATTTTAAAAATGTATATTTTTATGATTTATACTAAAGTTTTCTTTGTAAATAAACATTATTAAATGCAGCCAAAAAGTATGCTTTTCAATATTTATGAAATGTGCATGCATTTATAAGTCTTTACCTTCGTTGTTTTTCGTTGCAATTTAGAAAAATGTGGCTGATTATTGAGTCTTAAGTCCTTGCTTTATCTCTCGTTTTTTTAACAGAACTGTCTGCGAAAAGACTTAAGACGCGAACGTGAAAACAGTAATAAAAATCTTACGAAGTTAATGGAGGAAATATTATTTTTTGATAAGATCGCATATGTATATACTCTTCCCCCAATTTTTAAGAAATTTTTGGCAAAATATCCATTTTTATAGCCAAAAATAACTTTGGGTGGTATGGGCGGTGGGGATGTGGGTGCGGTCAATTTTGATGAAACTTAGAAATTTTCTTAATTAAGCCATATTAGGGACTTGTGCCAAATTTCATTGCCCTACGACACTTCTTTCTATTTTTGTCCATTGAATGTATGGGATCGAAGCACTGTGGGCCGGTCCCCCATCTATCAACGTAGTACAGCAAACTTACTGAATTGGCCCTGTTGCCTCTACTTCTGCACTAGTTCAAACGCGACTGTCGATTTTCGAATGGCACCTCAGAGTAAAAGTTTACAGTTCAATGCATTGGCGGGGAAATTACGAGCGAGTAGTACTGTTGATTTGGGAAGTGGTCCAAGAATACTTCTGCACTAGTTCAACTTCCTACAGGGTGGTTACAACTAGTGCTTTTTGAACCAGTTTGGAGCTAGACCCTAACTAGACTAGTTTTAATCAGTTTTTTAAAAAAATTTTGGCGCCAAAATTCTAAAAATTTTTCACTTTTTCTATATATAGATTTCAGAATTTTCATTGAAATCGAACGTCATGCATTTTTCGGATTTTTTAAGTTTTGGTTTAAAGATCTCTACACTTCATTTGTCCACCTCCCCATCTGCCCCCCAAGTTAAAACCCTACCTAAGCAATCTTTTTCTAGTTAAATCCCTGGATATTATAAATATAAGTTAGTTAAAAGAAAAAGGTATATAGAAAAATATAAGCATTGTGAGTACGAGAAGTCGAGCAAGAAAGGGATCCAAATAGCATATTCGTCTAGGATTATGGCGAAGTTTTATGATCATTGAACTAATAACGTTAATGGATATAATTTTATTTATAGCTTCGCCAGTGAATGTAGAAAACTAACTCCCGAACTTAGATCTGAGAGATCCGGCAACTAAGAGCGGAAATCCGATAACGGAGAATTGAGTTAATTTTAAAGTCCTTCTTAAAACTTTCCAACATTCTTAGTTGCTGCAAAATCATTCACTTTAAATTGAACTCGCTCTATAGCTTTATGCGTAATTTTTACGCATGGTTTATTGTGATTTATTTAATTACATACGATGAAGAAAGCCATATTTCTTATAAACGGCGTTGTACATTGAGTCGAGAACTTTCACCTACGCCGTATGGTCAGTTGAATCGTCTCGTTGGCTTCTGCCTTAGAAGGGTCCTTCGATTTCATACACCCCTATGAAAGATTAAGAGAGAGAGAGAGATAGAGAGAGAGAGAGCGAGAGAGAGAGAAAGAGAGAGAGAGATAGAGTCAGATTGAAAGCAAAGGAGTGAGAGTGTGTTAAATTTATTGAAGCCAGAATTATCGTTCGAAAAGGTTGCTTTAAAAGTTCCAAGTCTGCTTATGTCTTCTTTACCGATGTCCTACAAAAAGTAAGCAAAGTCCTTTCGACAGTATGAAGCAGTTTCTTCATTTTTATCTTCGTCTTGACAAAGTTAACTTGGCTGAATATCAACAATTTATTATTTTTGCCGTTGCTGACTGGTGAATGGTGGTGGTCTTGGTAAAGTAGCTCATATTTTTCGCTCAAACTCTTTCCACTTCTTTCTGCCAATAATTTTTAGAGTAATTTCACACTTTTTAGCCACAAAGAAATGTGTTTCGGTTCACCGCATTTTCGCAGGACCAAATGCGCAATAGAGAAACAACTAAACCGACCCTTCTCTTAAGAAACAATTTTAATTTCCTCTCAATGAACATGATTGTTGCTGTGCAATTCTTGAAGTTATTGGCAGCTTGTTCTGTATTTTTTGTTCAGGCAAGGATTAATTTGTTGCCTACAGTAGTTTATGAGCTTTCGATTTGGCTTAGTTGGATTTAGTTGAGCAAATGTTTAGAAAAGTTTAAAAATATTTTGCTCCTGCTCCCAATTTCAAATTATCATTCGCAATGAATTCCAAATGAAGAAAACAATACTTTTTTTCTTCCTCTTAGAATCCCGAAATTCCGTCACTCGATTTAAGGGTCATCAAATACGCTCTGTTAAGACGCACAAAATTTGCGCTTAGCAAGCTAGCATTCGCATGATAGTGTGCTTAGTTATCGCTTACACAGTGCGCACCTTGGGGTAGCGCAATTCGTATGTCATCAACGTCATCAGCATCAATAACAGTTCCTGGAACAATGAAGCAGTAAATGCAGCAACATTAACATCATCGTCGTCATAATCACCAGCACTATCACCATGAGCAGCGGCAGCATAATGTGCGTCAACCCGCTGATAAACAAAATTCTACAATGCAGCGCATGAGAAGAACAGCAAGGATACATTGTGCTCGTACAGTGGTGTGTTTCGATCTGCCATTGTATTCACCAATCTATCACCAACTGTTTTCATAGAACCCTAACAAGCTAAGAGTGCACAACAGTCGCACAATCTTTTTCATTGTTGCATGGAACTTTTGTGCTGCATTCATTGGGGCAACCAACAGCTACAGCAACAACAAAAACTACAACAGATTTACGAACGGGAACAGCAAATCACGTCTACAGTCCACTAATCAAATGAACTTTGGAAACGTGTTTTAGTGTCTTTAAGTCTGTGAAACATCAAGTTTAGGTTTTCGCTTAATTTTGTATCTTTTTACTTTAAGAGACGAGATACTCTCACCGTCAAAAAGACATAGGTTGTCTTCATGTTAAAGGTTTATTTTTACCCTGGAAACATTTTCGGAGTGGTCATATCTATGACTCGAAAGGATTCTGAAATGAGTGGAAAAAATTAATTCCCAAGACCATCAGTCGAAAATTTTTACAAAGCATGAGGCTCTTGACAGCCAAATAAGTCTGAAATATGTAGAAAATATGAGGCACAATTATTCCGATATAAGCAACTAATTAATAAAATGCATTTCACTTTGAACTAAAGAGCTCTACGCTCTAAAGGGCTTTATGCTCTAAAGCAACCAGTGGCGTTGCATCCATAGGGGCAAGAGGGGGCTTGCCCCCCCCCCCACGCATTTTTGTTTTTGCCCATGAAAAAATTAAAAAAAGGAAAAAAAATAAATGACAATCGAAAAAACAATGATATTCAATCATATTTAAAATAATTGCACTTTGCGATTTTTTAGTTTATTGAATCTTAAATGAATGGTTTCCAGGTTTTGTTCGTCATTTGTCTTTTCACGCACCATATTTTTTATTTCTTTGTCAATTCGTATTGGAAAAACGGTTTCATCAATTAAAGTGCTGCCAGATAATGGAAATTTCCCCATTTTTGGGGATAAGGCAAAAAGGGGAAAATGTGAATTTTTAAAACTATACGGGTATTCACAAAGGCGTGTTAAAGACGTTGGAAAGTCGGAAATTGGTTAAACTTAGAAAGAGTTTGGATCTTAATCACTTTTATTTAATCTTATTTATCCGAAAATGTAAAAAAAGTACAAAAAAGTGTTTAAAAGTATACAGTTGAGACTTTTTATAAATTGTTCTTTTTTTGCCATATTTGGAACCCCATTTCTAATTTTGTTAACTTGCTGCTGGTATACTAAGGTCCATTTAGGGCCTCCAAAAAAAATTTTTTAAAGAACCAGTTGCAAGGTGACTATTGTGTGCCTTATTAAAACCACTCAATATAATTTTACGTTTTATTCGGAATACAGCAATGCCAGGGGTTGTTTCCATCCTTTTTAATTTGAATAAAGTCCGACTTTTGGTATGAGCATCAAGACTTTACAAAATTATCAACAACTTTTAGAAAGACATTGCTCTTCTTCTCACGCAAAATTAGATCAAGCACGTTGTTTTCACTTCTGTAGACTTTGTTGGAAGATAACTTTTCACTCAGCTACACAATCGATGCAATTTTGTTTGCTTTGTGAAGTAAATATAAACGCTTTAGAACATGCCAAAAGTCATTATGCTGGGAGTGCTAGAAATATGTTTTCTGAAAATCGGGCCTTATAAAGCAGTTGGTTTTATTTGGCTCAACCACCTTATAGCCATACTTGTTTTAAAAAAAGGATTTTTCGCGGAGAGTAGGAAAAATGTAAGCTATAAGAGAGAAAAATCGTGCGTGTGGCAGCACTTTTTGAATTTAACTGTTTGCCTACCCCGCTTATATCGTCTCGTGTATAACAGCTATAAGAAGAACAGCTGATTTTTTCTAACACCAAAGAGTATAGATATAGAAGAGGCGGCATTTCGCAATTTTCTCACTTCCCTCTTTCTGAGTTTCATGCATATCATAAGAGAAAATACCACGTGCGATAGTAGAAAATAACCAAAACAAAGAAATGGAAAGAAATACAGAAGGCAAATGAAATCGTAAACAACCAATGTCTTTCAGGCGCGGAGTTAAAATTTTTTTTCAAGGGTCTGCGTAAAAAGTTCTTATGAAAGTCATATAATACATATTTACTTGAGTTTGATTTTAATACCAAATATGAGGTAGCCTTGTTAATTTATTCAATAAAAGTTAAATTTTTCAAAACATATTCCTAATTAAAAACTTTTTAGAGAGCCTTATGTTTATTTCAGGGGCTAACCCCTTCGGCTGCGCTATTGCTGATTTTATGCACGCCTGCGTTGGCGAATTACTTTCGCATGCCTTTGGACACAAATCAGAATAACAACTTTTCATATGTGTGCGTGTGTGTTAGAAGGATTTTCGTTGTCATGCATGTGAAGGACAATGTGTAAAATATGAATTCGTACAGATAATTTTTTGGGCAAAATAATTTTTTTTACACTTTACAAATTTTCCAAGATGTTCAATTAAAATTCACACAGAAATATATTTGAATTTATGTTTGAAGTAAAATTGGACATGGGATTTTATTAGTTATTTGAGCGTAAAGCCTGTAAGACTTGAAAATACTTTTCTCCAAAACTTACGAGTAAAATTTTGAATTTTGATCACTGTGAAAGGTAGAAAGTTGTTGTTGCTAAGTGCGGTTCTACATTAAGAGGCAAAACACGTCTCACTGAAAGAAACTCATAAGAGGGACGGAGATGTAATGACATCCGTCTCTACCACTCTCATGTGTTTAATTCCAGTGAGTCGTGTTTTGCCTTTTAATGCAGAACCCTACTTATATGTTGCTTAATGATAATTACGGGGGAGAACGTAGGAGAGAAGTAAAAAGTAAGAAGGCGCTAAAAATTTCGCCTAGGATAAATTATCTTTGCTAGTTCGCCGAGGGAATTTATATATTATATTTATGTTTCCGAATTAATTTATTTATTTATGTTTCTAAAAATTGGTTTTTATAACATGTATTTTTATTCTGCCGTTCGGCAGAAAAGGGTTAAAAAAAAGGGTTAGCCCTTTACGTTTTTACATGTGAGAATTATGGATAATGGTTAAGTTTCATTACAGAAAATATTATTATTTTCCAGGGAATTTAAAGACTGATGGCAAAAACGCGTAAAAATATTGTTTTAACTACGTTTTTTAACGGCCCTACACGTTAAAAATAAAATTCAGAGCTAACCGATTACTTTTATAACAACTTTTAAAAGAACATATATTTTCAAACAAGCATCTTACAGCCGACAAGACCTCCACTTTTCCGTAAATCGCTTGATGGAAAGCACTCTACAAAACCGAACGGCGGCTTCGCTGCGTTGCACGGGTAGCAACAGATAAACAACATAAGCAGCAGACTCGAAAAATGATTTTTTAATTTTGAAGCAGCCAAAAATGTTCGAAGCACACAACGTCCAAGTACAAACGTAGGCTAAGTGTAAGCGAACGTAAAGTGTACGTGAACGCACACTCTCCCGTTCTCATATTCCGTTCAATCGAAACGACAAAAAACTGAACATACAACGTGAGCGACGGCAACTCGCGAAATGCTAATGAGTGAAAGAGAAAGGAAAGCCAGAACTGGTTTTGGTTGCAAAGCCATTTTTCGCATATTCTCTTTCCTTTCTCATCTTTGTTTTGTTTATGTTCTGTTGCGAAAAAAGTTCATATTCTTTCGATATGCGTGAAAAACGAATGAGTGAAAAGCGTAGAGCGCGTAACGCGAAATGCCGCCTCTTCTATATCTATACTCTTTGCTAACACGCTTTAAAAAAGTATTCATTCGATACGATTCCTTAAGGTCCGTTCAACGCTTGCATTGAAAGAGTGCATGTAATATGGTTTTAATTAAAATAGACGTTAAAATTGAAAAAATTATTTTGCCCCTCCACGCAAAACAGAATTGGTACGGCACTGAAAGCAACAAGTAAATTTCCTATACCACACACATGTAGAAAAAACAAAGGAGTACTTTGGCTTACTTTCGCTACTTGATCGCATACGCTAATTACAAGTTATCGGACTCACAGGGTTGAATTTAAATCATTCATTTTCTATATTTTTGTCGACCTGTTATCGAAATTTCAACTCTGATTTCCTTCCTTCATAAGAATGAGCTCGTTACTTCCTTTCAATTTACTTTAACAGCGCTGAACCCTTAAAGAAGCAAGTAAATTCCCTATACCAAACATATGTATAAAACCTTGAAATACTTTTGGCTTACTTGTACTACTTGAGGCACACGCTTATTACAAATGAAGGAACTCACAGGGTTGTACTTAAAGATAGTAGCACGAAGTCGTTTTACTTCACGATATTAATGAACATGGTCATGCTTTAGCAAAAGTAAGTCGAAAACATCTGTGCGGACTAACATGAAATGAATTTAATAAATAGCAAGTAAGGGTTTTATAGTTAGGGGAGCCTGACAATATTAAATTTTTAATATCAAGAGGTGTTAAAGGGCATAAGGGGCCCCATGTACCAACTTTTGTTCAATTACTTAATGATTTTGAAATTTTAGGCAGTTTTGAAATTGTTGTGACAGACCCTAGCAATGGAGGTACCCTTTATAATGGACCTATCGAACAAATTTTTGGAGACGATGTTTATGGCTACAAAGGAAGCACAAGTGCCATTTTTGGTTCAAGTCCCATTTGAATTTCGGGTGTAGGAGACAATTTTTAAAAATCGCTGTTCTGCCACGCCCACTTTTCAAACTTTTTGAAATCATACTACAGTCGACTCTCGTTAATTCAAACCTGCGATAATTCGATCCTCTTGGTAGTTCAAAGTGATCATAAGTTCGCTACAATATTTCTATATACAGTCAACTCTTGTTGGTTCAAACAATCGATAATTCGTAATATCTTAAGAGTCCTTTGAGTTTCGAAATAACGAGAGTCGACTGTACTTGTCTTAAAACCTGTTCAAATACCAAATTTCATCAAAATATCTTAAAAACTCCGATTTAAGAGCAGTTTTTGTGATTTTCGTAACAGACCCTAGTAGTGGAGGTACCACTAAAAATTTCCCGATCAGGTCCATTCTCGACTCTGGTCTTACTCATGTCCCTGTTAGCACGCATACCAAATTTCGTCAAGATAGCTCAACTCCTTCGATAAGAAAACTGTATACAGACAGACAGACGGACATGTCTAAATTGAATCTCCTGGTGACGCTGATCATTTCTATATATATTTTGTATGTTCTAGCTCGACTGTTTCTGGGAGTTATTTACGAATTGCCATCGACATCGGTTTCGAATAAGCTCTTGACAAGATATCCAGGATTTCCGGGTTCGCATGCCACACAGGCCAAATCAGATTTAAATATAGCTGTAGAAACATGGCAAAGTGGCTAAAGTCGAAAATTCTTGTTTTGTATATTCGAATTTTTGAACGTGAGCGCTTTATCGATATATCAAATTAAAATTTATGTACAGAATTCAATTCTTATGTGGAACGAACACACTTGAGCGTCGATCCAGGCACCAAATTCTGTTACTAACGTAGAACGAACACACTTGAGCGTCGATCCAGAAGCTAACATTCAAATTCAATGGTTTTGATTGAACTCCTTTTTATTGACTAGAAAGTTGCATTTTCATACATAAATTTTGCTTACTTCTAATAAAATAATTTTATTGTATTTAGTGAGCAACGTGCAGTGACATGTGCCGCGGTGGTTTGTGAGCTTTTCTTACATTTTGCTGATATGCAGTTTCCCACGCGAACTGCATTCGTCTGAACCTCATATGCAATCATATTGTTATGCAATTCTGAGTGCCGAATTCGATATGCTTGTTTAATGCAAAACAAAGTGATCAATATGTTTCTCAAACATGCTGCCCGCCTTGAATTGTTAAATTCAATGATATTTTGATCAACCCTCGTAGGGAGAATAGATATTTGAATTAAGGAAAAAAAAAAACTTCACTCTGTTGCTCTCTCGTATCTTCAGCTCAGATTTTGGCGTTTGTTGTTTCTTTTTGTTTTTTTTTTTGTTTTGGTTTTTTTTTTGCACAATGCTGAGCTTGCATAAAAAGTTGGATCAAAATCATGCTTATAGTCTACTAAGAATTCCAAGCCTTGATTTTTCATTCTTCGTTTACATTTTTACGTTAATAGTACATGTAGCGGATTTACAAAAACGTATTATTAGCAATAAAGGCCATTGGAAGATGGAGTAGTAAGTGTTTAATGGAAATTTTTTAAATTTTGTGACAATTAATATTTCAAAGCTAATTCACAGATTCTTAGCATGCGGTGTCTTCAATTGATCGTGGTGCTGGAATAGGCACTTGACGTGGTAGTCCCTTTATTTGCTTCAGTCTGCGGCCAAGTGAAATTATTATGATCGCTAGAAGAACTGTTAGGCTCACAGCTACGTAACTGATGATTAGGCTGTGGTTGTGTGTGGCGTTCGTTGTTTTAGGAAAGCTTGATGCGTTGATCAGTGCTAGTTGTTGTTGAATAATTTCTAAATCTTTAAACTGTGTTGTGAACGCCGTTACTTGGGTTGAGTTGATATCAAATTGATGCGCTCGTCCTATTAATTCTCCAAATTTATTATTTTTTGCGTTTAATGAAGTCACAAATCTTTTGAGGCTCTGTATAGTTATCAGATCGTTCCTGATCGTGCAGTCGGATCGGAAGTGGATCATGCCGCTATGTTGAAGTGTAAATTGCTGATTTTCGTATTTACACACAGCCGTAAATCGAACGTTGCTCGTTGTCGCGTAGATCCATTTATTCGGCTGTTTAATTTGATGCCAAAGAATCGTATCATTCGACCAGTGTAGTTCGCATCTGGGGTCGCTCTCGTTGTTGAGTAAGTCTAGTTCACACTGACAGACGGTCGATGCCTTAAAGTAAGTGGCTTGCATATTGGGGCACAACCACTGCTTGTTATTGAGACTTAAGCATGACTGTACTTGCTCATTGGACAACGGAACGAACTCGTCATTATGCGGGCTGACAGCTAGAAACGATGTCGCTGTTCTTACTGCTGCTAGCGTCCCATTTATTGCTGTGGCAATCGGAAGTACGTGTAACAGTTTATACTCCTTTGAATTTGTTAAGGGCAATTCAATACTGAAGACCACATGATTTTCCGCAACAACTCCGTTAATCTTCATTAACTGATACACTTCGATTAAATTGTTCTGATGGATGGGCAAGTGTAATTCCGGTGGTAGGTGGGCCTTTATTTTCTTATCTTCATCTCCCAATTGCTCAGGAGTTAATAAGAACGGATTAATTTTTCCGTGATGGCTGTCAATTAATACGTCCAGAATTGAAGCATGTGTCCCTTGGAATCTTGATGCAATAATGCACATCTGAATTGCCAATGTAAGAATTACTATTTTGCTGTTTGTAGCACTCGATGCCCGTCCGTGACGCAAATCGTCGATTTGCCGATCGATTTCATCAAACTTGCTTTTAATTCTCAGTTGTTCGTCTTTGAAAATGTTTATCGTTGAATTTATCAACCAAGTTTGATTTTTGAGCAGGTGCTCAAGATGTTCGTCATTTGTTCTTAAGCCGGTGATGGTCTCCGACATCTTAGTGGCACAGTTAGAGTCGAGGACCCCAAAAAGTGAATTGGCGCTATTTCCGACCAAATCTACAGCACCTCTTTTTGCCCTGTTGACAGAAAGCAGATTGAGTTCTGTTTGTAGCTGCTTTTCAATTTTTTCGAAATATTCAATGAAGAAAGTGCATGTTGTGTCGTTTTTGGGTTGGACACACAATATTTGCAAGGTGTTGATCCCATCAATTAGCACGTCTATTTGGTCTCTATATGGCTGCAGGTCGTAATACACTATCATGTTCCAATTAGAGGTGATAGGCCTTGCGGATCCAAGCTGATCGAAGTATACTCCTGGCTTCTGGCTAAACGTCGTGATATTGACTGGATTGCACAGGATTACAGGCAACAGGATTAGCGCTATCAGGTTGAAAAGAAGGGTTGGTTCAATGCGTCTAACCTTGTTTGGAATGACTTAGTTGTTGAATGAGTGAACATTTTTAAGGCGACTTAGGGGGATGCTAATCGGTAAGGAGATCTTTGACGTTTCAGGAGCTTCCTTTGTTCGGCTTTCTTCTCCGACGTTTTCTTCGCTACTGTCTTCCGGAAAAAGTGGCGCCAGTCTGTGTATGGGTCGCTGGATTATTCCTTTGTGAGTCCGAATATCGCACACTCGTACGGCTCCATCGTCTCCCTTATACACATTTATTATTCGACCCAGTGGCCATTGTAATACGGGGACATTGTCTTCCTTGATAATTACTGTTGCGTAGTGTAAGATAAATTAGAATGTAAGATAACACCCTTAATGTCATATAGCAGATAAGCAGTGAACGCAGAGAATAAAGCAGTCGATAAACATACTTGCACAAATACGGTTTTACCTCGCGTGCTCGGCACACTATATAATATTAAATATATTACAAATGGCGACGAAAGTGCCGAAAAACATTTAAACAGTGAAAATATATGTAAATACATATATAAATTGAACAAAAATATTGTTTTAATAAAGCAAAATATTAAAAGACAGATCGACTCACTGAAACGTGAATTATAAAAGATAATTGAAACAAAGTCATCAGTGTACATACACAACCGTTAAGTCAGCTTGACAATATTTCGGTGAAAAATATATATATAAATATATACATATAGACATACAATATAAAAAAAAAAAAAAAAAGGAATCACAAGAACAAATAGAAGTCAAAATGATCCAAGGTGACCCTTCCAGTAACTCCGTTACAATATTCCAGACAAACAATATTCCACAGTTTTCTCCGCAAAACGAATCGTGGATAATATGGAAAGAGAAACTGGAAATTCATTTCAACGAGATCAAGTGTGAAGAAGAGAACGCAAAGAAGAATATTCTCTTAAAAGCCATTGGATCAGGGCCTTATGAGGTATTGCATAATTTATGCAGTCCGCGTTCTCCAGTGACAAAAAGTTATAAAGAGCTTTGTGATATGTTAAAAACGCATTTCACGCCACCAGTTATTGTATTTCGTGAACGTAAAAGTTTTCACACAGCAGTCCAAGGAGAAAACGAAAGTGTTTCTGAATGGTATTCTCGCGTAAAAAAAATTGGCATTGTCATGCAAGTTTGGCAATAATCTAGACTCATTTGTGCTAGATAGATTCGTCATGGGCATCAAAGGCAAAATTTACGAAAGACTTTGCGAAGAAGACGAAAAAATCAGCATCGCGGACGCACTTAGAAAGGCTCTCATAATGGAAATGAAATTGGGAGAAAACAAAAACGAAAACAACAATCAAATAAACTACGTAAAAGGCAACAACTACAAAGGGAATAACAAAGGTAGAAGGAATGACAACTACAATAATAAAACAAGTAAGAAAGCTAAAGTCTAAGCCGACTTTGAAATAAGCGTCCCGACATTTGAGCGACTATGTTTTTTCCTAATTTGTTGGGCGTTGGCATGGGAGGCAAACAAAAATTATTTCTAAAAATTTCATTCGCTTGGTGAAAGTTGCGAATTTGAAGCTTTACGCCTATTGAAGTTACGAAAAATCTTTATTGTCGTGGCAGGGCCACAAAAATTTTTCCCACCTTTCATTCGGGCCTTGGTGAACTATGTTGCGAATCGAAGCTTCTACCCTTTACTTCGGAAGTTACGAAAACTTCATTTGGGCTGGCAGGGGCGGCTACATAAATTTTGTTCTACATTTCATTTGCCTTGCAAATGCTGCGAATTCGAAGCTTCTACGCCTTTTACTTCGGAAGTTACGAAAATCTTCATTTGTGGCAGAGGCATAAGTTCCATTTCATTGAAGATGCTGCGAATTTGAGTTCTACACCTTTCAAGTTATGAACCATTGGTGCACCTAAATGCTACAATTTGTAACTTGCTGCAATTTGACTTCGGAAGTTATGAAAATTCTCTATTGTGGGCGTGGCAGTGGGCGGGCTACATAAATTTGTTCCTACACCTTTCATTTGCCTTGGTCAACCTATGCTGCGAATTTGAAGCTTCTACGCCGTTTACTTCGGAAGTTACGATAAGACCTTATTTTTGGGCTTATTTGTGGGCGTGCTCGAGGAGGCGTCATTTTTTGCCAAAAATGTCTCTTTTCGTAGTTTACCAGCACACCATATCAATGGAATGTGTTGAGTGGTTCGCAAGTTACAAGCATTTTATTGAAAACACAATAAATTCAGCGTGGCAGTGGGCGGATGTCTCCCATTTTTACTTAGGATCACACTCGGTTCCCGATATACCTGTGTGCCAAATTTCGACTTGATTGGTCCAGCCGTTTCGGAGGAGATCGACCACGGAAACAGAACGACGGACGGACAGAACAGAGACAGACGGACAGACGGACAGACGGACAGACGGACATGTCTAAATCGATTCAGTTTTTGATCCTGATCATTTCTATATATATTTTCTATATCTGGAGCTTAATTGTTACAAGATTTGCACAAAACTAATATACCCCGCTTACGCTGGGTATAAAAAGGCCGACAGAGGAATTTTGAAAATAAAAACAAAAAGAAAAACGAAGAATCAGCTGAAAATTCAACAAAAGCAGATAAGCCGTGCAAACACTGTGGCTGGCGGAATCACACATCTTCGGATTGCCGCTATAAGCAAAATACATGTCACGCATGTAAAAAAGTTGGACATTTGGCTTCCATATGCAGAAGTAAAAGAAATGTAAATTACGTATCTGAATCGGACGCATCTAGTGTAGAATCAATCAATACTAATCCATTTAATTTCTCTATTTTTAGTGTTAATAATGTAAACAAAGATGACAACTCAACAGAGCTATACAAAGTTTCGGTCAAAATAAATGGAGTTTCCATGGATATTGAATGCGATTCCGGTGCACCGTGCAGCTTGTTTCCTACTTCCTTCATTAAGAAATATAAAAAAAATGTAAGTCTGAATCCGTGTTCTGATCCATACGTAGATTATAATGAGAATAGAATTAAAATTGTTGGCGAATATTTTGAAACAATTGAATGTAGAGGTCAAAAGAAAAAAATTAAACTTGTAGTCACGAACAAAAACAGTACTCCCTTACTAGGAAGAAACTTTTTGAGGAAATTCGGATTTCAGTTGATTCAAGTTAATTCCATACATAATTCAGACCAGTTATCAATTATAACCAATCAAATTAAAAGTGAATTCGAAGAAATTTTCGATGGTAGCCTAGGTGAATACAAGCTAGGAAAAATCAAATTAAATATGATCAAAAACGCAGAACCAATATTCTGTAAGCCACGTCCTGTTCCCCTGGCATGGAAAGAGAAAATCGAAAAAAATTTAAAAGCCTTAATAGAAAATCAAGTAATAGAACAAGTTGATCACTCAGAATGGGGTACACCGCTTGTTCCTGTTTTGAAACCCAACAACGATATTAGAATATGTGGTGATTATAAAGTAACCATAAACAAATATTTATCGGATTTTAAATATCCACTGCCGTTAATAGACGACATTTTTGCAGCGTTGCAGGGTGGAGAATTATTCTCAAAGCTTGATTTGTCGAATGCGTACAATCAACTAGTCCTAGACGAAGAATCTCAAGAATTGTGTACATGGTCAACACACATTGGAACATTCAAAATGAAGAGATTACCTTTTGGCATTAAGCCAGCCGCTTCTATTTTTCAGAAAACTATGGAGAATCTCTTACGAAATATACCTCATGTCGTAGTATATCAAGACGATATCACTATCACTGGCAAAAATTTAGCACAACACATTCTCAATTTGAAATCTGTATTGAACAAGATAAAGACAGCAGGTCTTAAGCTCAATTTATCCAAATGTCAGTTTTTCAAACCAGAGATTTCATATTTAGGGTTCACTATTGACAAATTTGGACTAAAAAAGAATAAAGAAAGAGTCGAATCAGTTCTAAAAGCACCAGTACCTACCAACGTGTCGGAAGTGAAATCTTTCTTAGGAATGGTTAATTACTACTCCAAATTTATAGAAAATTTTGCAAACAAATTGACACCTTTATATTCACTTCTACAAAAAAATAATAAATTTGTATGGTCCAAAGAATGACAAGAAGCATATGACAAAATAAAAGAAGACATAACCACTGACAAGGTGTTAACCCATTTTAATCCAAATCTCCCCATTGTGCTAACTACTGATGCATCTCAAAATGCAATAGCAGGTATATTATCGCATAAGTTTCCAAACAGCGAAATGAAACCGATTGCATATATTTCAAGGATGTTGTCTAAATCCGAACAAAATTATAGTACACTCGAAAAAGAAGCCTTAGCTATTATTTATAGTGTAACGAAACTAAAACAATATTTGTTAGGGAACAAATTCATTTTGCAAACTGATCATAAACCGCTCATAACGATCTTTGGCGAAACAAAAGGTTTACCATTAATGACAGCAGCGCGAATACAGAGATGGGCCTTCTTACTCTCTGGATTTAATTATACAATATCATATGTCAAAGGACACATGAATCATGCTGATAGTTTATCGCGTATGCCACAAATAAAAAAAAATTTCAAAGAAATCAATGAAAGTAGCTATGTAAATTTTATTGCAAAGGAATCTAATAATGTCATTGATTTTAAGGAAATAGCAAAAGAAACAAGAAAAGACCCTATACTCTCAAAGGTGTGTGAACATATCAGGAAAGGAACCCTAGAAAATTTGAAAGGTGAAGAGTTTATACCCTTTATTAACAAAAACAATGAGATGACTGTTGACTACGATTGTATATTATGGGGCTACAGAGTAGTAATTCCGTCTAAACTTAAAAAAAAAGTCCTTGAGTTATTTCATGAATCTCACTTAGGGGTCGTGAAAACAAAGGCGCTTGCTAGATCTTTTGTATGGTGGCCAAAGTTAGACAAAGACATTGAAGACACAATAAAATCATGCTTACCATGTCAACAGTTATTACCTAACCCTGAAAAATCATACCTTGTACCCTGGAAACCAACAAATTGTGTTTGGCAAAGAATCCATGTTGATTTTGCTGGACCAATTAAAGATTTTCATTTTTTTGTAATCGTTGATTCATTGTCAAAATGGGTCGAGGTGTTTAAAACAAAAGAAATAACATCTCATTTTGTAATTACAAAACTCAGGGAAATTTTTTGCCGTTTCGGCATTCCACAAACTATCGTAAGTGATAATGGTCGACAATTCACGTCACATGAATTTAAAAACTTCATCCTTCAAAACAAAATAAAACACATATTTACAGCACCCGGTCAACCATCGACAAACGGCCAAGCAGAAATTTTCATAAAAACGTTAAAAAAATCAATTTATGCCAATATCAATTCAGATAACAATGAAAATTTAGATATTATCCTAAATAGATTTTTGATAGATTACCGCAATACCAAACATTGCACAACTGGCAGATCACCTGCAGAAATATTTCTTGGAAGGTCAATAAGAACAAGATTTGATCTTATAAAACCACCTTCAGTCAAAGAGGAAATTCTTAAAAATCAAGAAAAGTGTATATTGAATTACAAAGGAAAAAGATCAGCAAATTTTAAAAAGGGAGATAATGTTTATGTTCGAGACTATTCAAACCCTAATAAGAGTTCATGGATTCCTGCAACCATTAATGAGGTCGTAGGAACTCATTCATATCAATGTATGTTATCTAATAATAGGATTATTAAAAGACACATGGATCAGATACGGTCAGGCATATCTAATAATCAAACAAATCAAAATATTGAAAACACTGAATCGAATTCAATACAATACGAAACAAGCTCTGATGTTGAGACGCCATCAATTAGTTCAATGAGAAACACCTTTACATTAGAAACCAATAAGAATAATCAAGAAAACAAAAAAAAGAAAGACATTCCAACGAATACTGATAATGTTAATGAAAATAGAAATAAAAATGAAGAAGAAAATTTCACTAGAATAACTAGATCCAAAGCAAACAAATTAAATAAGTAAACTATGAGTATAGAAAATTTTATTCATCATTTTGTTAAGCATCATTCTATTCATTATTAATTTTAGTAAGTCTCTTACCTTACAAGCCACGTCAATGAATTGAAGCATTAATTTAATAGTCTTTAAGAAAACAGAATACTTACCATATTATTTATATCTATGAATTAAAATCTTTGAAATAATAAAAATTAATAATAATAATGAATGAAATAAAAAAATTTTAGAATATATACATAAACAAATCCCAATGGGAGGCGTGTTGCGTAGTTTAAGATAAATTACAATGTAAGATAACACCATATAGCAGATAAGCAGTGAACGCAGAGAATAAAGCAGTCGATAAACATACTTGCACAAATACGGTTTTACCTCGCGTGCTCGGCACACTATATAATATTAAATATATTACAATTACCAATGTGTCTGGCTTGATAATGGTTGTCGGGCCCTTCCATTTATGTCGCAATTGCAGCTTGGCTAGATACTCCTTTGACCAGCGCTCCCAGAATTTGTGTTTAATTTTGGAGACCTCTTCCCATCGTGTTGACATCTTTGTTTTCATTGGTTCGGTGTCGGCATCAACGTTTGCCCTCAATGGCTCTCCAATGAGGAAATGTCCCGGAGTAAGTGCGCTTAGATCATTCGGATCGGAGGACATTGGAACTAGTGGCCGTGAATTAAGCATTGCTTCGACTTCAGTCACAACCGTGTTTAATTCCTCGAATGTCATTGTCGCTTCATGCAGTTTTGGAGCCAGCAGTTTTTTTGTTGACTTCACCGCCGCTTCCCATAGACCGCCAAAGTGTGGAGCTCTTGGTGGGATGAACTGGAAGCTAATTCCTTTTTCACTACAGGTTCGTATGATGGAATCGGATGCCTTTGATGAATAGATGCTGCTGGTGAGCTCCTCGAGTTGGTTTTTGGCTCCCACAAAGTTCGTTGCATTGTCGCAAAAGATTGTTTTGCAGTAACCCCTGCGTGCAATAAATCGTTTGAGAGCTCCGATAAATGTGTCGGTCGTTAACACCGTTACTAGTTCCAAGTGTACGGCCTCAGTCGAGAAGCAGCAGAAGACGGCAATGTACGCCTTTTGTGGCGCCTTTCCTCGAGTTTTCAAATGTACCCGGAAGAACCACAATAGTCTACGCCGGTGTGTAGAAATGGGCGCGCTGGTTCGACTCGTGATGGTGGTAAGTTCCCCATAACTTGTTTGTATAAAACGGGCCTTGATCGCGTACACCTTACACAATGTTGAACGACTGATCTTGCCAAGCTTCTGCCTTTAAGTGGCCAAAATCGTTGTTTGACGAATGCGAGCAGTGCCGAGGGTCCACAATGATAATTCTCCTTGTGCATCTTTTCTAAAAGCAATTTCGTGATGGGATCATCTCCAGGTAGGATCATTTGATGCTTCGTGTCATATTGTTGAGATGATGCTTGTAATCTGCCGCCTACTCTGATTATTCCTTCTTCATCTAAGAATGGGAGTTCGAGTTTGGTACTTTTCCTTCTTTTCGTAAGATCTTCAGTAGATCTTGAAAGTCGGACGTTCGAATTTGGCGTACTATTAATTTCAATGCTGCATCTAGCTCTGCCGGTGACAGTTGCTTATTTTTTGGTCGAGCATGTTTAGATTTTTTGCAATTTTTTGAAGATCGCAGTACGTATCCAGTCACTCTCTGGAGATAGAGAAATGAATTTCTGGATGGGATTGAATACACCAGTGAGTCCTCTGCCAAGTCTGCCTGTTTTGACGTTATGGCTACCGTTGCTGGACTATTTTCATTGACTAATTCCCTGTTGAAGGGAGGTGGCCACCTAGGCTCAGGCTCATATAAGAATAATGGTCCAAAGAACCACATATGCCATGTGGCCAATTCTCTCGGTTTTATTTCTCTTGAGAGCAAATCTGCTGGGTTTTGCTTGGATGGCACGTGTCGCCATTGCTCTGGCATCGTCAACTGATTAATTTTTATAATTCGGTGTGCAACAAAAACTGGAAGCGTGCCTGGATGATTGTTTATCCATGAAAGCACGATTTGTGAATCTGTCCACAGGTAACTTGCCTTATTTTGGTAGTTCAAATCACCTTTTACTCTTGTCATTAGCTCAGCTGCTAACAGGGCGACGCATAGTTCCAAACGTGGAATCGTTTGCTGCTTTAGTGGTGCCACGCGTGACTTGGAACAAAGTAAGTTAAGCTTAATTGTTTTATCCTTTTGCACAGACCTAATGTAGATTGCCGCACCGTATGCCTTCTCGGATGCATCAGCGAACGCATGCAGTGGTATGTTTAGCTGACCTTGCTGACTTAGCACGTGTCGCGAAATTTTAACATTGTCCAGTGCTGGCAGGTCATCTTGCAACCGCATCCATCGTTGTTGAATTTCCAACGGAAGATCCGAGTCCCAGTCGATTTTAAGCTTCCATAATTGCTGTATGTAAATTTTTGCAGTAACCACTACCGGACCGACCAATCCTAATGGGTCAAAAATGCGGGCCAAGTCAGAGGTCATGCTTCTTTTAGTGGTCGTTGTTATTCTTTTGAGGTTTGTTTTTATGCAAAAATTATCCGTTTTGGGGAGCCACGTCAGACCTAAGGTTTTGGTGGCTTGAGTTTCTTGAGAGTCAAAATTAAGGTCAATTTCTTGGTCTCCTGCGGGAATCCCATGCAGTAATTTTGGACTGTTTGCACACCATTTTCGGAGTTGCATTCCAGCTCTTTGAAGAACATCAATTAGTTGTTGCTGCATTTCCAGAGCTTCTCGCAAAGAGTCTGCGCCCAAAAGTCCGTCATCTACATAAAAATCTGCTTTAAGTGATGCTGCCCCAAGAGGAAATTGGTGTTGATATTCATCGGCTAATTGATTCAAGCAGCGTGTTGCGAGATATGGAGCCGCCCGTGTTCCGTATGTCACTGTATTAAGTTGATAGTACTTCAGATTTTCAGTCGGGCTGTTCCTCCACATTATCAGCTGCAGTTTCCGATCGTCCTCATTGACCCATATCTGACGATACATCTTTTCCACATCTGTTTTTAGAACATATTTATGAATTCTAAAACGTAGCAGGAGGGAAAAGAGTTCGCTTTGGACAGTGGGTCCGATGTACATGATGTCGTTGATTTACAATCCATTTGTCGTCTTAGCAGACGCATCAAACACTACTCTTAATTTTGTAGTTGTACTTTCTGGTCGGAGAATACAATGATGAGGAATGAAATAATGCGTAAGAAGTTCTTGCTTTGGGTCGATTTCAGTCATGTGCCCCAATTTTTCGTATTCCATCATGAAGTGCGTGTATTGTGCTCTTAGTGATGGATTTTGGGTCAATCTCCTCTCCAAAGACATGAACCTGCTGTATGCTATGGCTTTTGACTTCCCCAAGACTGATGTATGCTCCTTGAGAGGCAACTTGACTACATATTTTCCCGCGTTTGACCTCGTCGTGTGTTGTGCAAAGTGAGATTCGCAGCGTAGTTCATCCTCTGTAAGCGACGTGCTCGAGTGCGGTGTGTCTTCAAGCTGCCAGAATTTCGAAATAGTATCCTCGAGCTCCTGTGTTGTACACACTCCACATGTGGCTATATTGGAGTGGGGACTGGTGATACTGCCTGCAATTATCCATCCAAAAACCGTGTTCTGGAGTGTTGGAAGATTCTCGGATAGCCTCTTCCTGCCTTTTGTAAGAAGGTCCAAATAAAGTTCCGCTCCTAGTAAGCAGTCGATACGTCCTGGCCTAGAAAAAGTGGGGTCCGCCAGATTTAACTCATTTGGAATGTTCCAATCGTCAATTTGTATCTTGTGAGACGGTTGGTTGGAGACGATTTTTGGAAGTACATGAGCATCTACGGTGGCACTGAACTTGTTGTATTTTGATCTCAGATGAATTGTGGTGCGATGAAGAACCGTGTTTTCTGTTACTCCGACTCCCTCTACACACGTTGGGTCGGCTCTGGTAGTTCCTCTTAGTTTCTTTAATAGCCGTTCCGAAATTAGGTTGACCTGGGAGCAGGAGTCTAATAGAGCTCGGCATTCAATTCGTTGTCCATCAGCTGTTACCAAATCTATTAAGGCCGTTCCAAGTAATACGTAGTGTTCGTTGATTTCGTTGCTGTTTGCGAGCACGCTAACCTTTGTTGTATCGCTGGCCGTGGTGACGTCAGGCTGATTGCTTGCGTTCTGATTGTTTTGAGCTGTGTCAGTTTGCTTAGCCCCATCCTGCTCCGTTGACCTTTTTGCTGTCTGATAGGATGTTTCAGCGTGAAGTAACGTGTTGTGTTTTTTGGTACACTTGGTGCAGTGTTGTCGTTTACATTTATTGGATGAGTGTCCTGGTTTAAGACAGTTCGCGCAGAGCTTATGCTGATTCACCAACTGCCGCCTTTCTTTCCACATATGCAGCAACTGTTTTGGAAGACGAGTCGCCTTTTCCTCGGACTTCTAGTGGTTGGAATCTGCGTTCAAGAAACTTTAACACTTCTTCAAGAGTAACCAATCGCCGGTTGTCGTCCAGGCCTTGCTCGAATGACGTTTGGGTGGCCTGGTCTTGTTTTTTGAGAACAACATGTGCTACAATTGTATCCCAATAGTGAACCGGAAGGCGTTGCGCTGCCAGGCCATGCATACATTCATGTGTTACGTCGTGCAATGTCTTGAGGGACGATGATGACTCGGACTTAGTGGTTGGCTGCGTTAGTAACTTGTTCAGCAGTGTTGTAACAAGCAACCTTTGGTTGTCGTACCTGTTTATTAAAATGGACCAGGCCGCAGTGTAGTTCCCTCCGATCGCTGGAAGGTGCTGTATTAGTTTTTTAGGTTCCCCCGCGAGAGCTTGGGTTAAATAGTGCATTTTTCTTGCATCGCTGATATTTGCTGTGTGAACGATCTCAGTATATAGATCCTTGAAGGCCATCCACTGCAAATAGTTGCCATTAAATGTCGGCACAGAAATTCTGGGCAGAAGAATCTCGTTGTCATGATGACTCGATGATTCTTGTGGTCTAGCTGCCTGATCCTCTTTTGGAATGTGTTGTCGAAGCTCCACTAGGACTGATGCCACCTTCGACTCCATTTCATAGAATAATTCTGGTGTATATTCGAGAATGTGGTCGTCCGTTGTGGATTCCCAGAGGACGTCATTGTTTTGAGTGAACTCCGACAAATATTTTTCCAGGATGCCAGATTTCAACATGTAGTACATATTTGGATGCTCCATATGAGCTTGAGCATTGATCTCTTCGATGTTGCGATTTAGCGCCTTAACTAATGCCTTTTGGTTTCTTAATAACTTCTGCGTCTTCGTGCTTAGAGTTCCATTTTCATACGTGTTTGGTTGAGATTTGGATTGTTGCACCTTCGTTGTAGAACCTGCGCCCCCGCGACTGTCGAATTCACCACCTACAGCACCGCCATCCATTAAAACGTGTTCCATGCTTAGACCTTCCATTATTTTGATGTACCGGATTACCAAGTCGTTCATCTTGTCATAATAATTTTCCATGAAATAGTCATCTTCCGCTGCGACTTCTTTTTTAGCCAGAATTTCCTTATGATTACGATGAAATTCATTTGCCAGCTCTTGTAGTCGTCTTATACGTTCTTCCAGGTACTCTGGTGTCTTGCGGTCTTTGCCATCTTTTTTGAAATTCGCGATAACTTTCTTGATTAAGGAACCTAGTTCCTGCTGCCTTTGAATTGATGCCATCGTTGATGAAATGTTGATTATGATGAATATCTTTCGACTCCGTATGGTTTTATGCGATTAAAAAACGCGACGAACTTTTCTTAATTTCACTTGCGATTTTTCGATTTTACGTTTACGCGTTCGAATTTAAAAGATTCTTTTGAATTTTCGGGGTCACCATGTACAGAATTCAATTCTTATGTGGAACGAACACACTTGAGCGTCGATCCAGGCACCAAATTCTGTTACTAACGTGGAACGAACACACTTGAGCGTCGATCCAGAAGCTAACATTCAAATTCAATGGTTTTGATTGAACTCCTTTTTATTGACTAGAAAGTTGCATTTTTATAAATAAATTTTGCTTACTTCTAATAAAATAATTTTAGTGTATTTAGTGAGCAACGTGCAGTGACATGTGCCGCGGTGGTTTGTGAGCTTTTCTTACATTTTGCTGATATGCAGTTTCCCCTCGCGAACTGCATTCGTCTGAACCTCATATGCAATCATATTGTTATGCAATTCTGAGTGCCGAATTCGATATGCTTGTTCAATGCAAATCAAAGTGATCAATATGTTTCTCAAACAATTTATTTACATCTAAAATGAACATGCCGAATATGTGATCAAAATAAGGTACTCACAAGAAGTGAGCAGAGCAAAGGTTTTTCAAAATACTTTCATATCTACATAAGCTAAAAAGTAAATGCAAGAAACTTCTTACAAAATAATGATTTACAAAAATGAATTGAATTGAAATGAAGCTTAAAGGCCATTAAGTCATTTCACGCTTATTTCGACTTTTCAATATCGCCACCGATATATAGGTAATTCAGTTTTAGAGTTTTCATATCAAGTAGCAAACTTAAAAAAAAAGACAATTTAAAAAAAGAATTATGTTCAAAATCGATTTTTTTCGAGTCCTTGTCTGAATAAAATTCAAAAATGCGCCCGTTTGCTGATCAGAAATGAACCTTTGGTTGGACTCAAATGGAGCAATAGCACCGACCGTCTTTTCAATCATGGATAGGGTTACTCTAATAAATGTGATTTTTTATTAAAAAATCTTCCAAATGGTACCTAGGAAAGACTATTTGTATAACATGTAAATATGTACCTATGTATATAAAGTTGGCCCTCGAATATATGGAAAAAAGAAAGTCCAATTAATTCTTCCAGGAGCTCAAAAGTTTAGTAGATGGGGCATTTCACGTTGTAACGATCTTTTTTTTCAGCCGGGGTATCACTCAGTCAATCCAGGGTTCGTTACAAGACCAGAAACTGTGCTCAGTGTAGTTCAATACGCAATAATGATTTAGAACATCGTAAATTTAATTCCTTTATTCAATTTTTGGTCTCTTCTCTCCTAACATAATATTAGTGTCTAGTTACAATAGTCGAAGCGGTAGCGTCGGCGTCTCTTACTCCAAATCCTGGTAGCGTAGCGAAGTTTCGTGCGTTCTCCAGTGGGTGCCGCGTTGATAACTGGAACTCGGGCAGTATCCGTAAGCCGCGTGTAGGGTGTGATCCATGTCGATCGGTGAACTTTCGGCGGTGGCGTAGTCTATTCTCTAGCTCCTGACTCGACTACCTGTTGAACGGGGTTGGCCCGCCGGAACAACAACTAGTGGGGACTGGCTACTTTGCCTAGTTCATTGACCGGGGTTGGACCACCTGTACAATGAGCTAGCGGGAATAGCTACTACTCGTCTATATTGTTGAACGGGGTTGGACCGCAGGGACAACAAATAGCGAGGATTAACTGGCGGACAATGCAAAGACTATTGCCCTCTACTGATAGGGGTTGAACCGCCTGATCAATAGCTGGTTGAATGAATCGAACTACTGTCTGGGGTTGACACCATCCAGACAATAGTTCCAAAAGTATGGCTAACCTGAGAGACAACTGAATGTTAATTACCTCTGGTTACCGTGCTCTTCAGCTTAGTGGTCCCAATCGGATAAAACACTTTTGTTTTCACAATTAGGTCGCTCCGTGAGCTGAACACTGAGATGCTCTTCGCTGCGAAAACTGTGGCTTATATTCGTCCAAAATGTTAAACGAAATGAGAATTCTACAAATTTTTTGTGCACACTGTCAAAGGCGTGTACTGACGCCGTGTGAAGAAACCTGGCTTGATCGGTGGAAGTCGGGTTTGTGCCTGTGGTGGATTGGTGCTGTGTCGCGGATATAGTAGTACCTGTGTCATGGCTACTGTTCCAGGGGGCGTAAACTGGTCCTGTGACTTGGCTATCGATCTTGTTGTGTCACGGCTACTGTTCCAGGGGGCGTAAACTGGTACTGTGCCTTGGATATCGATCTTGTTGTGTCACGGCTACTGTTCCAGGGGGCGTAGAGTGGCGCTGTGTCTTGGCTGTTAAAAAAAACCATTTGTTCCTCTTCTTACTTCTTAATCTTATATATCTGAATATATTTTTTCCATTTTTTTTTTTTATAATATATTTTTAAACATAACCAATCATAATTTTAACAAAACAAATTCATTTCCGACATAAAAAAGTAGTTTGAAAAAAAATATATAAAGAAGAACATCTCGCGTTGTCACTTGGTCGTTTCTTTCTAATGTGCGGGAGGGAGAAAAATAATGATTAAACGAACAAATGTATGAGTTAAAATTTTCCGTTTGGTCCCAAAATTTTACCTCATTACATCCCCTCCCTACTTGGGGGAAGTTTGAAATGGGTCACATTCCCTTCCCTGGTCACTGTGAAACGATACCGCTGGCCCTCAATGGTCTTAGTGCAGCGGATCCGCTCACTTTTCTGGGAAAGCGCACCCCTTTCTTCTCACCGTGCCCTTAGGGAGTTTTCGATTTCCAGCATCTGCTCATTACTGGTGTCTTCCAGGAACTCGTCTTCGTCGGGGTGAATTTGGAGGATATCGTCCTCCCGGGCGGTCATAAACTTTGAGGTCACCAACCTTGGCCGGGTGGCCTTACGTTGGCATGGGCCTGGCTCGGTGGGTACTCTGGCGGCCGGTCGTTTCCGCTGGCTCGGCAGCGAGGTACTTGGGCTCGGGTTGGTCACCTCACTCTCACTTTCGGAGTCGCTCCCAAAAAGTTCCCGGCTGGTGGGGTTCTCTTCCGCGGGCAGGGCCGTCAGGCGTAACAGCGGCGTAGTGGGTGCCTTCTTCGGGAACAGAGGGTGGCTCTTCAGGAAGACCGTCTACTTCTTTTGCGCCTCTATCCGGTGGTAAGCGTCCAGGAAGCGCACCCTTGCTTTGGCGAACCTGTCAACGTTAGGGGTTTCCATTATTCTGTAAGTTAATATGAGGAAAGAAAAAGAAACAGGCGACGAGCAATTGAGAATGGAATGGTTTCGGGGACACAGACAGACATTATACATTGACTAACTACTTTGTAATGAAGATTTTATTTTTTATTTTTTCTTGGTTAATCTTCAGAATCGCTGTTTTCTTCTTCCTTGTCCGTGGGCGTGCCCATGAAGGGTTTCACCTGTCCCACGTGTGCCGTCCTTGTTTGCCCTTGGTCTTGGAACTCGATGATGACCGGTGAGGAGTACCCTGTCACTTGGTACGGGCCATCGTACTTTGGGGCTAGCTTGGCGGCGAAACTCTCAACTGCTTTTGACAGCGGGTGGGTTTTGACTAGTATGTAGTCTCCGATACCTGGTCTCCATTCTCTTCTTCGAAGATTATGAAATCTGGCCTGGTCTTGGCTTGCCCGCACCGGGTTTTGCCTTACCACTTCAAACACCTCTTTGAGCCGTTCCATCCTCTCTTCCACGGTCATATGATCTACGGTGAGTTTAGAGGAGCATTCATCGTATAACTGCTTCGGTAGTCGAGGTTTCCGACCCTGCGTGAGGAAGGCTGGACTATATCCAGTGCTTTCGGCAGTGCTGCTGTTAATGGCCAGGGATAGCTCCGGTAGTAGTTGATCCCAGTGTTTATGTTGGTCTTCGGTGTACTGAGCCAGCATAGTCTTGATGGTTTGGTTTGCTCTTTCGGTCGGGTTTTCCTGGGGGATATATGGGGCAGTCCGTTGATGCTCGACACCTAATTTGGCCAGGAACTGCGTGAATTTCTTGCTTGTAAATTGTCTCCCATTGTCGGTGATAAGTGTAGTCGGGACCCCGTATCGCGAAATAATGCGTTCTCTCAGGGCTTTCTGGACGGCTTCTGTTGTCGCTGTGCGTAGAGGTACTAGCTCTACCCATTTCGAGAACTTATCAAAAAAGACCAGTAAGTAGACGTTTCCATGGGTGGAGCGTGGTAGAGGTCCCATGAAATCGGCACATAGTACGGCCCATGGCTCCTCTGCTATTCTCGTATGCATATGGCCGGCTTGCTTTTGTTGTTGGTTTTTGTACCGCTGACAGGTAAGACACTTCCGGACGTAACTCCTTATGTCCCGGTAGAATCCAGGCCAGAAATATCGCCTACCAATTCTTCCGATAGTTTTTTTAACGCCAAAGTGGCCTGCAGTAGGATCGTCATGGTTTTCCTGTAAGACTCTGTCCCTATCTTTTTTCGGGACGCAGAGTTTCCAGTTGTATCGATCGTCGTCTCCTCCTAGCACCGGTAGATATCGGAACAAATTTCCTTCCGAGATACGGTAGTCCGGGTATTTTTCTGGGTTACTGAGGACTCCTCCTTTCTTCTTTTGCACCCAGTCACTCGTGTCTCTTCCCGCGCCATCCTGGGTCTGAATGACCTGACATACGGTGTTCAACGGCTGGCGAGAAAGTGCGTCCGCGATGACGTTGTATTTCCCCTTCCGGTATCTGATCTCGAACGAGTATTGTTGGAGTTCCAGCGCCCAGCGAGCGATCCTTCCCGTCGGGTTGTCGATTGAGTTCAACCATTTCAGCGCTAAATGGTCTGTGATGACGACAAAGTGGTATCCCTTTAAGTAATGGCGCATCTTGCGGACTCCCCAGACGATAGCCAAGCACTCTTTTTCCGTGGTGGAATAGTTCAGCTCCGCTGGGTTCAGGTGTCTACTATCATAGGCGATGACACGCTCCTGCCCATCGATCTCCTGGGTAAGCACGGCTCCCAGGCCATAATCACTGGCGTCGGTTTGTAGCAAAAAGGTTTTCGTAAAGTCTGGGCAGGCGAGGACTGGTGCTTGAGTCAGCTTTTCCTTCAGTAACTCGAAAGCGTCCTGTTGATCTTGCGTCCATTTCCAACGGTGCTTCTTCTTCAGCAAAAGTGTCATTGGGTGTACTATCTTTGAGAAGTCTGGCACAAAACGGCGGTACCAGCTCGCAATACCCAGGCATCGGCGAAGCTCCTTCAGGTTGGTTGGTGGTTGTAGCTCTCGGATGGCTGCAATTTTCTCGGGGTCGGTGTGGCTTTCTTGGGGGTTCACAAGATGTCCTAGATATTTTATTTCCTGTCGGAAGAATTCGCATTTGTCGGGGTTTATTCGCAGGTTAGCGGCTTTAAGGCGTCGAAATACTTCCTTGAGGTTTGCCATGTGTTCGTCGAGTGATCTTCCAATCACAATGATGTCGTCCAGGTAGGCGAAGGCATGTGGTTCCATATCTGGCCCTATCACCCGGTCGAGCGCCCGCTGGAACGTCGCTGGTGCGGAGTGGAGTCCAAATGGCATGACCTTCCACTGATATAGTCCTCTGCCTGGTACTGTAAACGCGGTGTACTGCTTGCTAGTCTCCTCCAGGGGAATTTGCCAATATCCGTTTTTCAAGTCGATGCTACTGATGAATTTGGCCTCTCGGAGACGCCCCAAAATGTAGTTGATTCGAGGTAGCGGGTAGGCATCCTGTACTGATTTTTCGTTTAACTGGCGGAAATCTAGGCACAACCGCCACTTGCCGTTCTTTTTCCGCACCATGACGACCGAGGAGCTGTACGGACTGTGTGAGGGCTCGATGCAATCCAGACGAATGAGCTCATCGATCTCCTTATTAATGGCGTCCTGCATAATTGGATTCTTCGGGAAATAGCGTTGCTTGAAGGGCCTGGTGTCCTTCATGATGATTTAATGCTTGGTGATATTGGATGAACCTCGGATGTCTGCGAGTTCCGCTAATTCCTGTGCGAGGAATTATTCTTTTGTGTCGGAAATGGCGTGGGTGTGTAGAATGTTGGTGGTGTCTTCTGAGTTTTTTCTGTGGACGTCGGCTTGCTGGGTAATCCATGCCGAATGTCCTCCTATTGTGATTCGTGTTCCAGCCCTGCTCAGGAAGTCCATTCCCAGAATTACCCCATCCAAAGTGGTTGGTAGGACCACGAACGTGATGTCTGTTTTGTATGACCCCAGCTGTACGGCGATGGTAAAGGTCATTTTCACGGTTTGTACTGATCCGCCTGCCATGCGTACGTTGGTTATACTGTCTCTGAACGTTCCTTGTGATCCTAGTTTGGCCGCCACTTCGGTGCTGATAACGCTTCGGGAGGCTCCTGTGTCTACGGTGGCGATGTGTCGGTGTTCCCCGAGTTGGACCTGGGCATATAGTAGTTCACTATACTGTAAAAGTTTGGATGGTGGCAAGGCGCGTTGCGGGGAGTTTTCACTAGCCCTTGCGTTTAGTGAGCTCCTCCGGGGTTTTCCGATGCTTTCCGGCAGCACTCCAACGTCCTGATATTTTCCTTCCTGCATACCCAGCAAAACAACTTCTGGGGGTTCTTGCAGTTTGCTCGCATGTGTCCTGTTTCCCCACAACGATAACAAACTTGCTTTGGGGCCATAGCCATCGTTTGAACCCTGGTTTCGTCACTGCTGCTAGATTCAGCCCTGGTGTGGTTCTCCGTCTCGATTATTTCTCGTTCGCCAGCCAACTCGGTTAGGTCGCTCAATGTGCTGAACTCTCGCCGTTTAATAAATAGTTGATACTCCCGTCGGCTGTTTCGGAAAATGATGTCCAGACGCTTCTCTTCGGTATAGTATAGTCTCATGAGCGCTTGGATGCTGGTGATATACTCTTTAAAGGTTTCTCCTGCGCGTTGCTTTCTGGCTTTGATTTCGTCCTCTAATCGTTCTAGATATCGGTAGGGTAAAAAGAACTTTAAAAACTCCTTTTTGAACGTTGGCCAGTCGGAAAATTCTTGCCTATTATTCCTCAGCCATGATAGGGCATAGTCTCGTAAGAATTCGGGCATCGCCTTCGGCAGGTACTGTAGGGGAATATCGTAAACTCCAGCACGTTCCTCGATCCTGTCAATGAATTCGATGGCATCTTTTTTTCCATAGAATCGGATCGACCATTTCCGTACCTGGTCGATTATGCTAGCGTATGTCCTCACAGGTGTGTTGCTAGTTGGTTGGTGTTGGTAGCCATGGGCTTTCCAGGCCATGTCGTCCTTCAGGCTGGTCTGGGGATACTCGTGTTGGATCGGTGCTTGGGTGACCTTTTCGTGAGTGCCGGTATTCCATACTCTCGCCTCGTCTAGCATTGTCGTGCCTGTACCTCTCTCGCTCGGTTTTCCTGTATCGCTTGTCTTTCCTGTCTCGCACGTTTTGGTTGGCGGTAATGGAGAAGGGCTCCTCGTGAAGCGTACCTCAAGCTCCTGTACCTTAGTGCTGATAACTGGATCCTCCAAGTGGGCATTTATGAAAGACATAAGCCGTTGTTTCCTTCCATCTACTGTCCCTTGGGGGTCAAGCCCAAACGAAGCAAGACATTCAGATACTTCGTCTTTCTTTAGCTTCGAAATCCATTTGGTTTCTAGTGTCTTCATGATTACCTTCTCTTGTGCCATCGTATCGATTCTCTCTGCGCTGTGGTTTTACTGTGTTTTTCTTCGGTGAGCGATTCCTTGATTTATCGCTTGGTCCCTGCTCGGGCGCCACTTGTAACGATCTTTTTTTCAGCCGGGGTATCACTCAGTCAATCCAGGGTTCGTTACAAGACCAGAAACTGTGCTCAGTGTAGTTCAATACGCAATAATGATATAGAACATCGTAAATTTAATTCCTTTATTCAATTTTTGGTCTCTTCTCTCCTAACATAATCTTTATGTCTAGTTACAATAGTCGAAGCGGTCGCGTCGGCGTCTCTTACTCCAAATCCTGGTAGCGTAGCGAAGTTTCGTGCGTTCTCCAGTGGGTGCCGCGTTGATAACTGGAACTCGGGCAGTATCCGTAAGCCGCGTGTAGGGTGTGATCCATGTCGATCGGTGAACTTTCGGCGGTGGCGTAGTCTATTCTCTAGCTCCTGACTCGACTACCTGTTAAACGGGGTTGGACCGCCGGAACAACAACTAGTGGGGACTGGCTACTTTGCCTAGTTCATTGACCGGGGTTGGACCACCTGTACAATGAGCTATCGGGAATAGCTACTACTCGTCTATATTGTTGAACGGGGTTGGACCGCCGGGACAACAAATAGCGAGGATTAACTGGCGGACAATGCAAAGACTATTGCCCTCTACTGATAGGGGTTGAACCGCCTGAACAATAGCTGGTTGAATGAATCGAACTACTGTCTGGGGTTGACACCATCCAGACAATAGTTCCAAAAGTATGGCTAACCTGAGAGACAACTGAATGTTAATTACCTCTGGTTACCGTGCTCTTCAGCTTAGTGGTCCCAATCGGATAAAACACTTTTGTTTTCACAATTAGGTCGCTCCGTGAGCTGAACAATGAGATGCTCTTCGCTGCGAAAACTGTGGCTTATATTCGTCCAAAATGTTAAACGAAATGAGAATTCTACAAATTTTTTGTGCACACTGTCAAAGGCGTGTACTGACGCCGTGTGCAGAAACCTGGCTTGATCGGTGGAAGTCGGGTTTGTGCCTGTGGTGGATTGGTGCTGTGTCGCGGATATAGTAGTAGCTGTGTCATGGCTACTGTTCCAGGGGGCGTAAACTGGTCCTGTGACTTGGCTATCGATCTTGTTGTGTCACGGCTACTGTTCCAGGGGGTGTAAACTGGTACTGTGACTTGGATATCGATCTGGTTGTGTCACGGCTACTGTTCCAGGGGGCGTAGAGTGGCGCTGTGTCTTGGCTGTTAAAAAAAACCATTTGTTCCTCTTCTTACTTCTTAATCTTATATATCTGAATATATTTTTTCCATTTTCTTTTTCTTATAATATATTTTTAAACATAACCAATCATAATTTTAACAAAACAAATTCATTTCCGACATAAAAAAGTAGTTTGAAAAAAAATATATAAAGAAGAACATCTCGCGTTGTCACTTGGTCGTTTCTTTCTAATGTGCAGGAGGGAGAAAAATAATGATTAAACGAACAAATGTATGAGTTAAAATTTTCCGTTTGGTCCCAAAATTTTACCTCATTACAACGTGAAGCGGACAACGAAAAAAGAGTCATGTTCCGGAAATTCTTCATATTCATAAATTTTACCTCCAGAGAATATGGCTTAGAGCAGTGGTGCTCATACCGTGTTACGCGGTACCGCGGTGGTACAATTAACAATTTCTTACATATCGGAATACCTGGCAGCACTTCAGATATTCTGTTTACATTTAATGCTAGAGCTGTAAGACTACCGATGATTCTACAGATAGTATGTTTATCTGCAACTGTTTTAGCTGGAATGTTTATATCTAAAAGTGAACCTACGCAACTGTTTTAAATATTTAAATTTACAGGTATAAGCAAATGGTTGAAAACTTTAATTTCAAATTTTTACTTCCAACTCCTAAGATACTATCGAGGATGTATCGATGGTCGGACTATCGATAGGTTTGCAAATGTACTAATGCACAGTCTGACAGTTTCAGAAAGTGTTGTCGAGTATTGTATGGTTGTCGATAAGACCTTTCAAGAACAATGGGGCCAGAATATAAAAATAGGAGGCAAGATAAAATCCCATTCAGTTATAAAACCGCGGTTGTTTGCCACGCGACATGCATAAAACGCGAATCCTGTATATATTCTTAAAAAATATATGGGCAATTCCATCAGAAAGTGAACCTGGGTGTCTTAAAATTGAATAATTAAAATTTGATTTCGCTCTGAAAAAAACCAAAGGGTAAAATATCTGAGAACCTTATTCTGCAAAAAAATATCGTCATTTCGTTGTTTTTCCATACTTTTTTTAAGAAGAACAATGTAACTTTTTTAACGAGATTTTTCTTTCTATCATGCAACATTGACGAAATCTTTTTCTCATTTTGCGAATCATACAGTACTACAAGCATACAATACTACAAGCGGCACCTCGTAAAACGTCATTAGACGGGTAAGGGGAGCTGGTACAAACCGACTCTGCCCATTCGTAAACCGACTTTAAACACAGTCAATACATACTACGTTTATACGTATGCCTTATTCGCGAATAAGAATATCGCGAATAGCGATTTTTACCGTATAAACGGTCTTATTCACGAATAGCTAATTCACGAAAGTTATTCGTGAATAGTGAGACTATTCGCGATAAACACGAAAGGTGATGCCACATTTTTCGCTGATTTCTCTCTTTTTGACGATCCGGCAGCGCTTTTGTTTAATATGAGTTCAAAAAACATGGAGAACGGAAAGGAAACCAACCGCTGCACATGGATAATACTTAAATCAGAGACTGAAATTTTTCACTTTTGAAAAACTAACTGGTAAAAGCATTCGTGATGCTATGAAATCATGTGTTTTTCAAGGGTGCTACCATTTCATTTCGTTTTGGCAGTCAGGTAGCGCTAAGGCCAACTAATGTCGGTTGCCGTATAAACGGTGACTTCACTATTCGCGATATTCCTATTCGTGAATAAGGCTTAACGTATAAACGTAGTAACAGTCACATAAAACAAACCGACTTTCAACACGATTTGTGTATAGACGAACTAATACATCGACATTACAATCTGACTTTGACCACGGCATAGCTCAAAACATATGGTTGTGTCAATAGTGCTGTAGTTTTCAAAATCTCGAACTGAGTGGCATAGACGATAACCAAAAGAATGAACATGCACTATCGTGTATTATTCCATAGTATCTAGGATTTGAGATTAGTTTAATGATCAAAAATGATTACAAAAAACCAAATTTTAGTAATTGAACATTTTGTTTGATGTTTTTAATTGTTGCAAACAATCTTAAGTGATTTTCCTTAACAGTACTACCAGATACTTGCAGAACCAGCATTTGCGGGGTAATCATTGATATTTAACACTAAAAACATATTAACAAAACAAAACTAAAACCGATTCGTAAAGATATTTTGTGCTTGAAGACGAAGAATAAAATAAAAAAGTTAAGATGCCACGTAAAGTATGCGTAATGGGTTGCAGTACTTCAACCGCTTTGCATGCGTTCCCCCTTTCAGGAACTGATACGGCCCGGTAAGATAAAAAGAAATGAAAGCATCAGACTTCCTAATCAGAAGGGCTGTACTATTTCTCTGGCAATTATTACTGCTTAAGTTGACTCAATCTCAAATTGATACCATTAATTTCCACTTAAAAGGACGCATGTAAATCCATGGTGTCTCGTTGTAATGGAAAAACATTTTCGGAAAAGAATTCATACATGTATAAAAATAACAAATGTCGACTTAAGCAGTTGTTCCGTTTTGCCACAAAAAATTATATGTTAATTGTTTTATTCGCTTCTTTGCAACACTATTACCATTTGGATTTGCTCATGGATAGCTGATGGAGCCAACTCTGAGATGTGTTTAATTATTTTAATAAGTAGATGTATGATCTATGTTTACGCTTGTCGTAGGAAGATAATAAAACATCTTCTGATTTCTGCATAAGTCAAATTCCTGTTGGTACTATTTGTCGTATTTATTGAAGTAAAGATGTGCATATATAATATTTACAAAGCAAGCCCTTTGTGGGGTTTAAAATCACATAAGAAAATCTTGTGTATAGATTAAGCTAAGAAAATCAACGCACCATTTTGCATACCCCAAGGGTGGTGTGGAATTGCATATTATTTCGAATTTTTCAGCTTTAAACAGAAACAAACCTGCGAAGATAAAGAAAACGAAAAGCATTAACGCGCTTATTCATGAGAACAAACTATTTCACGTCACGTCTCTGCAAAAACTGAAAAGCACTAATTTCTTCGAAAATCAGGCCTTAGTTCTCAAAATGTTCTTGAAGAGACGCGGCGGTATTTCCAAAGTCCATTTGTGGAATCTGCTGGATCTCTCTTGACATTTTTCATTCTGACTCCGCACTGAAACAATTGCGTTGGAAAATTGAAACAGTGCTAAGCTGAACTCCAACAACTTCTTTAACGGCAGCAGAACACATCTCAATGTTTTCATTTCAATTTATTTTTTTTTTTTTTACACTTATTTCGGTTTTTTAAATCAAATTACATGTTATTATTTGAAACAAATCTTTCAAATAATCAAAATAAAGAAACAACAGCTGTTTAACTTTCACCATAGCAGAGTCATCGACGTCGTTCAAAAATAAACAGCCTGTTTTAGTCGCACTCATTTAAACTGTACTCTGTCTCTATCGCACCCGCATATTCTTATCATACCTACAAGCAAATTCAAAAAATTTAGAGTGTCGCTTTTAGTATTGTATGACTTGTATTGTATGAATCGATCAGTCTTAGAATCAATAATATAATTTGTTTATATAGTGAATTAGTTGCAAATAAAGTCAACACATATTTTTTTAATTTACAGCCTCCTCCTTTCAATAATTCTATTACTGATCCTTGCACCGAAATCATCGATGACCGCCTTCATAAATGAAGTTTCTTTTTTGTTCGAATTACTGCAATCGAAGTTGTAAAAATCATTAGCTCGCTCAAAAATTCTTCTTCTTGTTGCTTTGATAATATTTCAAGTATAACTCTAAAAAATGTTGCTTTTAACATATCGGATATTCTTTCCCACCTGTTCAACCGTAGTATAACGAATGGATTTTTTCCAGATCAACTGAAGCAAGCAATCGTTGTTCCTCTCTACAAAAAAGAAGACCGAAACAATCTACTTAACTATCGACCAATATCTATCCTTTCATGCGTATCTAAAGTTTTTTAAAAAGCTGTTAAAGACCGTGTCGTCAATTTTTTATGTAAAATCAACTTTCTTAACCCCAAACAGTATGGTTTCAGATTTAGGATGTCTACTGAAGACGCACTTCTAAATTTTTGCTCCTTCCTTCATTAAGGACTCGATGACAACAAGCTCTGTGCTTGTCTTTTCGTCGACATTACCAAAGCATTTATTATATATAGTTTTATTTATTATTGGTTTACTTTTTATCTAAGCAATCGTAAGCAGAGAGTAAAAATAAATAACGTATTTAGCAACCCATTAGTTTAAAATCTAGGTGTTCCTCAGGGTTCAGTACTCGGCCCTATTTTATTTCTAATCTACATCAATTCAATTTTTCTACAGGGATTGCGTTCTAACGTCACCGCTTTTGCTGATGATTTAGGACTATCTTATAATTCTTCTGCACATTTTAAGCTTATTTCTGACTTAAATCATGACTTAGATCTTCTTAGGATATGGTTTACCAAGCACAAAATTCTCATAAGCAACAAGTCAAGACTCATGCATTTACACTTATTGCGTCATGTTCAGCTCGATGTAGATATTATTTATCACGACCCTTGCTGTGAAAAGTACCCTTTATCGTCTGATAAGTGTTACAATGAACTTGCAAGCTGTAAAACAAATTGCTTACCTATTATCTCCGTTGATGAGTATAAATACTTAGGAGAAATATAGATGAAAGTTTAAATTGGAAGCGGCAAACCTTATTCCTGAAAAATTATTTTAGGTCTTTCCTGCGTAAGTTCTACCACCTATCGAAATTTTGCTCTGTTAACATTCTTAAAATGTTTTATTTCGGGTTGTTTCATTCAAGGCTTACATATGGGATATCTTGCTGGGGAGGTGCGTATGCCAACACAATACAGCCGCTTCTCATTTTTCAAAAATGCGTTTTGAGGCTAATGTGCAATGCAAATCGGTACCAAGCCTCGTTTGAACTGTTTAGGTCAAATGGCATACTACCAGTTCGCCATCTGTACTATTATCAAGCGTTTTTCAAAAATAACATAATTCATTCTTCTCCAAATTCAAATTATAATTTGCGCCACACTTTTAATTTAACCATCCCGCCAATTCGTTCTACAAGCTTTTGTAATAGCTTCCCAATTCGTTCACGTAGACTTTTTAATAAACTACCAATAGCTTTAAAAAAATTAAATTCATGTAACATATTTTTTAAACGTCTAAAAATGTGGCTTCTAAGTCGCAACTATCAAAGCGTTGAACATTTATTGCAGTCTCAAACTTAATTAAAAACTTATTTCAAAAATCAATCGCAATATTTTCTGATATTTATTACTACCCCATATATTTTATTCCTCTTTGCCCATTATTCTCAGTCGTTGTCTCCTTCTCTACCTCCTGGCTTTTCCCTTCTCCTTTCTTCTTTGTTGTTTTCCACATTTTATTTCTCACTAAAATGTTACTTAACGTGACACTTGCCACAGCAGTTCTCTGCTAAAAGTGTCACTACCTTTTTCCTCATACTACCTTATCATTTCAATAAATTTAATTTAATTGATTAACTGTACCCACTATGATTGATGTAAAGGAAATTGAGAATAAATCTAAATCTAAATCTATTTTTGATTTCGGAGCACCAACGCTCTTTGCAACAACTATATAATGGCAACTCTTATTAGTGACACGAAAAACCATTTTTCCATGAAATACTAGTCGGAGCTTTATACGAAGCTCTTCCCCCCTTTGCACTAGTTCCTTAGTTTTGGTGAAAGTACTAGTTGCATCCAGGCAATATACCTCACGCTTCCTAGAAGGTAATAAGCTTTGAGCTCTGCTGTGTTGAAAGTCAGATTGTAATGTCGATGTGTGAGTTCATCTGTACACAAATCGTAGTGAAAGTCAGTTTATTTTATGTGAATGTGTGCTCTGTGGGCAAAGGCAGATTGTGAATGGGCAAAGTCGGTTTATAAAAGCTCCCCTCACCCGTCTTATGCTGCTTATGCTATGTTCTCACTATAGGGGTTAAGTTCTTAACCCGATACTTTAACTCAAAGCATTCATATTAGCTTCGAGCGAGTTAGGGTTTACTAACGTCATAGATCCAGCCGGAAAGTTGACTACTTCTGCACTAGTTCCGAAGTGGCGAAAATGCAAACTGCGGCTACTCGCATTACTAACCCTTACTGTTAATAAAGTTAGTTGGGAGATGACCGCTGTTTTCATTACATGCATGCGATAATATCCGGCTTGGGAGTTTGAAATACAAAAAACGCGCAACGTATATCTGATATACTATATCATCGAGAAATTGCAAATAAAAATGGAATTTGCTTTATTGGAAACGTTTAAAAAAGCTGAAAAATCCAAAGGAATATTGAAAGCAATAATATCAGAAGAGCATTGCAATATCCGCAGGACCAAAAAAAAGATTAATGGAGCTAATAGTGAAAGCGGCATCAGAAAACGTTTCACGACCTGCGATCAAAATTTACATATCCAAATACGTGCATCCTTCCCCACTCATTTTCTGCACGAGAAAGCTTCCTGCCAGTGTCCTATTCAATTTTTACCCGGTTTTTGTACTCGGTGTTAGCAAATGTAACTGAAAATTTCAAATGCAACTCTCCGCTAACCTCAGAGTTAAATGTTAACCCGGGGTTTATTTTCGGAATAGATGATTTTTTTGTATGCGTTTTGACATTTGAAACCCTGGGTTTCGCCGATAACCCTAACCCGGCCTAGTGAGAACATAGCATTACAGACTATTGCCTTAAACTGGTTTTAGCTGTTAAAGTAGCATTTATCGCTGAATTTAACCTGAATTCAGCCTCTTTAAATGCAGAAATAAAATCATGAGTTTAGCCGTTTCATATTGCAACCTTTACAGTGAAGTACTTTTTCTTACAACAGTGAACGTTGAAATCAGCTGTTTGTAATTTTTCAAAACAAGCGAAATGGAAATGGAAGGAACCAGGGACCGTAACAGTTATGAGTTTTATTTTAAAAAATGCGATTTAACAGTTATTTTGAAACTTTTATATAGAAACTAAAAAATTACTCTTATATTCTAATTAATATTTAGAAATTTCAAAATAACTGTTAAGTTGTAATTCTTACTTACAAATTGAAAAATAAGACATATTTTTGAGTTTTATTTTAAATTTGAAAAATAAGACTTATTTTTTGGGGTTTATTTTAAAAATCAAACATAAAAATAGTTTTTGAATATCTCTTGAACCAAACAACATATTGGCAATATTTGCATATATATATGCCGTTTTGGAGTTATATGGCAAAATCTCGTAAAGTAAACAGGTTCCATTTAGAGCTGAGGTTCAAAATTTGTCCCACCCGTGACAAAACGAAATTCCTCATTTATTTCCAAAACTAATAAAATGTTTGAAACTTTTCCTCAATTGGACCATATTATAAAATATTCTTGTTCGTATTATAGACGACTTACTCATAAAATCGATACATATAACTAGCAAGGTGTCAAAAACCTGTTTTGCAAACAAAGTATACTAATGCGGTCCATAAACAGTGAATCTGAATCACCGATCAGCTTGTATTTTTTAGTGAAAATAAAGTAGTGTGCAGCACACTGACACGAAATTTCGTGAATCGCCGATAATTCCGTGATGACGAAAATTTTAGAAATCATGGCATGAATCAAGTACCTGTGAATCGCATGAATCGTGTGTGTGGCAAAATTTATTCTTTGGAAAGTGCCGAGCAGTCAACATGTCCACGGAAAAAGAAAATGAGCATGAATTCCTTTTGGAATTTATTGATGTTTATCGGTCGCTGACTGCTTTGTGGGATGTCAAAAGTAATGACTATGCAGACAAATTTAAAAAAGAAGAACAATTTGAGATTTTGGTGAATAAATAAATTTCAATTACAGTTACATTTAATTGTTTTTTTCAATTTCCAATTACAGATTACTTGTAATTGTAATTGAAATTTTTTCAATTACATTAATTTCAATTACATGTAATTGAAATTTCATTTTAAATTAATTCATACATACATATATATTTATGTATACATTATAATATATATTTTCAAAGTCTTTTCATGAACAAAAACCTGTGTTTCCTTTGTATTTTTCGCGGAATCCATACAGGAGTTTTTATACGAGAAAGGATTAAAGTAATAAAATATTGTATAACTTTCTATTATGAAGGTTTTGCTTTTGCAGGTGGCAAAGATAAATTTGGGTTTTTCTCAATTTTCTAACGGCAGCATAAGATGCTGCTATAAAAGAGTTTCCTCATAAAAACCTTTTGCCCTTTTTAATGTTGGGAATTTCTATATTTGTAAAATAAATAAGTGGTGGATTTAGAAATAGTTAAAGCGATTGCTTGAAAAACAGGTAAGAAGGTATTTTTAGTCGCAACCCGTTTTAGACCTTATGTTATTTTGGGAATTTCTGAGTGTTTTTTAGGGGTAGAATTTTTAGGCCATAAAAATAGTGAAATATCTTAAGGAAATCCTTTTGGAAGGTAGAAATAATGTTTGTTCAATTTGCGTATAAATAAGAATGACTGCCGGATATTTTTTAATCTACTTGAGATTTTCGCAAAGTAAACTTAAACGTGTTTTTAAAGTGAAATGAAGTGTTTTGTAAAAAATTGTGGGAACGTATTTAAAACATGTTGCGCAATATCCTTTTTTAAATTTCCGGATGATGAGGAATGCTTTAATGTATGGATGGATTTTTGTGAACAACCTAAAACCTTATACAAAAAAAAAAATGTAATCTGTTCCGCGCATTTTAAAGAAGAAGATTTGATTGGAAAAAAACAAAATGATATGGGTAAGCTCCGCTAACTATTAGTGCAATGCAATAAACTGTCAATAAATATTTTTAAATATTTCATTAAAACGAAAGGCATTGCTTACGCCCGGCGCGATTCCATATTAAACAAGTAAGAAAGCTAAAGTCGGTCAAGCCCGACTTTGAAATACCCAGCGTCCCGATATTATGAGCGCACTATGTTTTGCTTCTCTATTTGTGGGCGTGGCAGTGGGAGGGCAACATTAATTATTTCCCTACACCTTTCATTCGCCTTGGTGAACCCATGTTGCGAATTTGAAGCTTCTACGCCTTTTACTTCAGAAGTTACGAAAAATCTTCATTTGTGGGCGTGGCAGTGGGCGGGCCACATAAAATTTTTGCCTACACCTTTCATTCGCCTTGGTGAACCCATGTTGCGAATTTGAAGCTTCTACGCCTTTTACTTCGGAAGTTACGAAAAATCTTCATTTGTGGGCGTGGCAGTGGGCGGGCCAAATAAAATTTTTGCCTACACCTTTCATTCGCCTTGGTGAACCTATGTTGCGAATTTGAAGCTTCTACGCCTTTTACTTGGGAAGTTACGAAAAGTCTTCATTTGTGGGCGTGGCAGTGGGCGGGCCACATAAAATTTTTGCCTATACCTTTCATTCGCCTTGGTGAACCTATGTTGCGAATTTGAAGCTTCTACGCCTTTTACTTCGGAAGTTACGAAAAATCTTCATTTGTGGGCGTGGCAGTGGGAGGGCAACATAAATTATTTCCCTACACCTTTCATTCGCCTTGGTGAACCTATGTTGCGAAATTGAAGCTTCTACGCCTTTTACTTTGGAAGTTACGAAAATTCTCCATTTGTGGGCGGGCTACATAAATTTTTGTTATTACACCTTTCATTCGCCTTGGGCAACCTATGTTGCGAATTTGAAGCTTCTACGCCTTTTACTTCACAAGTTACGACAAGCCCTTATTTGTCGGCTTATTTGTGGGCATGGCTCACGGAGGGCGGCGTCCATTTTTTTCCAGGATATATCCCTTTTCGTAGTTTACCAGTACACCAAATATCATTGGAATGTGTTGAGTGGTTCGCAAGTTACAAGTATTAGGTGTAGTAAAAAGAAATCCATTATTTTTCCAATAGATGGCGTTATTTATCTGCATCTCGCGTTGTATAAGTCCGATCGTGTTCCGCTAGGGGCATTAGAAAGATGACAGTTCCTACTAAAAAAGCTTTTTTGACACTTTTCTGATTGATTGATTCAGTTTTGTTTGAGAGCTTGTCAAAGATGGACATCAGCAAAGAGAAAATTCGCTACATTTTACAGTTTTTCTTCGATAAGGGAGAAAACGCAAGCCAGGCGGCTGAAAATGTGAATAGCGTTTATGGACCTGATACTGTAACACCAATCATGCGCAATTTTGGTTTCGTCGATTCCGTTCCGGTAACTTTGATGTCAAGGATGCACCACGCACTGGAAGGCCAATTGTCGAAAATGTCGATAAAATCATGGAAATTATCGAGTCCGACCGTCATGTTAGCACTGTTTCGATTGCAAAAGAGCTAAAGATTGCACAAAAACCGTTTGGAACCATTTGAATAAGGCTGGATACACAAAGAAGCTCGATGTATGGGTGCCACACGAGTTAACGCAAAAAAACCTCATAGACCGAATTTCCATCTGCGAATCGCTGCTGAACTGCAACAAAATCGACCCATTTCTGAAGCGGTTGGTGACTGGTGATGAAAAGTGGGTCACTTACGATAACGTCAAGCGAAAACGGTCGTGGTCGAAACACGGTGAACCGGCGGAAACGGTGGCCAAGCCAGGATTGACGGCCAGGAAGGTTTTGCTGTGTGTTTGGTGGGATTGGCAGGGAATTATCTACTATGAGCTGCTCCCATACGGCAAAACTCTTAACTCGGAACTCTACTGTCAACAATTGGACCGTCTGAAGGAAGCAATCGCCCATAAGCGGCCAGCTTTGGCCAATAGGAGAGGAATTGTGTTCCATCAGGACAACGCCAGGCCACACACATCGATAGTGACTCGCCAGAAGCTCCGGGAGTTTGGTTGGGAGGTTCTTCTGCATCCACCTTATAGTCCGGACCTGGCACCAAGTGATTACCATCTGTTCCTCTCCATGGCGAACAATTGTGCTGGTGAAACATTCGCTTCAACAGAGGCTTCTGAAATTCGACTGTCTCAATTTTTTGTTAATAGGAACGAGGGCTTCTATGAGAGAGGCAAAATGAAATTACCTTTAAAATGGCAACAAGTTATCGAACAAAACGGCGCATATTTGACCTAAATCGGGTCATTCTAACTATCTTAAATAAAGCCCTCAATTTAATGCAAAAATAATGGATTTCTTTTTACTACACCTAATATTTTACTGAAAACACATTATATTCATTTGTGGGCGTGGCAGTGGGCGGATGTCTCCCATTTTTACTTAGGATCATACTCGGATCCCGATATACGTGTGTGCCAAATTTCGACTTGATTGGTCCAGCCGTTTCGGAGGAGATCCGACCACGGACGGACGGACAGACGGACGGACGGACAGAAGGACGGACGGACAGACGGACAGACGGACGGACGGACGGACAGACGGACGGACGGACGGACGGACAGACGGACATGTCTAAATCGATTCAGTTTTTGATCCTGATCATTTCTACATATATATATATCTATATCTCCGGAGCTTAGTTCTCCCTGTTACAAGATTCGCACAAAACTAATATACCCCGCTTACGCTGGGTATAAAAAGGGAGAAATTTGAAGAAACAGAAATAGCACAGAAATAATGAGAAGAGGAAGATGCGCCTAGTACATCTAAAAGAATCAAGGAGGAAATTAAATGTGGATATTCTGAACAAATTGTTGATTCAACTCTATTTGAGGTAAGAACAGAGATGGACAACAATGAGAACGTTGACCCGCTAGACACCAGTTTGGAATCACAAAATATTATATGAAGTTTTTAGTTGCTAGCCTCAAAATACAAGTGTAGGTTTTCAAAGCCTATTGAAATTTATTAAATCTACGTAAATGGTTACTTTACCCCTGTAGGCAAAAACTGCAGCAATAAAATATAAAGCTGAAACATAAGTTATGGCACTTAGAACGGAAGTCCGAATTTGAAATAACCGATTTGAAGGCAAAAATTGAGACCCTTAAGGATGAAGAAATAAGGAAACTCAAAGCTTGCAAGAAAATGCAACATTGGTGACAAGCTTATATTGCAAACTCGGTGACCCTTTACTCTGCCAGCGTCAAGGGATATAAATTGCTGAGAAGGATGAGTTTTCCACTTCCAGGAATAAGAACCCTGCAACGTTGGATTCAAAAATTGCAAATTAATCCAGGGATAAAAGATCCTGTTAGAAAAATTTTAGTCGAAACAAGGCATTTAAGCAAGAGCCAGAAAGTTTGCATATTAAGTGTTGACGAAATGGAAACCCGAGAAGCCTGCTGCTATGATAAATCGAAGGACACAACATTATCAACAGCCAAATTCATGCAAGTTGCAATTATGAAAGGTAAGATTTACTTAACTAAATTCCAAGATTTACTTAATCTAATATATATAATTCTCGTGTCACGGTGTTCGTTACCGAACTCCTCCGAAACGGCTGGACCGATCTTTATGAAATTTCGTATTCATATTTGGTAGGTATGAGAATCGGACGTAAGGTATATTTCATAGCGCTGGGTGAGGTAGTACGCGAGTAATTGGCAAATTTTAAACCACTTATCCTAAAGTTGCGAAATGGGTATCGTTGGAAAGCTGTTAACGCGTAGATTAATGTACGGTATAGTTTTGCAAGAATGACTTTACCACAAACCGCGAAAATTGCAAATTTTAAAAAATCAAAAAAAAGGTTGTTTACTGACACAGGTAGGTATGAGAATAGGACGTAAGGTATATTTCATAGCGTTGGGTGAGGTAGTACGCGAGTAATTGTCAAATTTTAAACCACTTATCCTAAAGTTGTGAAATGGGTATCGTTGGAAAGCTGTTAACGCGTAGATTAATGTACGGTATAGTTTTGAAAGAATGACTTTACCACAAACCGCGAAAATTGCATTAAATCAAAAAAGATGATTTACTGACAGAGAAAAAGAGAGAGAGAGCAGAAGAGAGAGGCTGAGAGTGATGGGGAGAGAGAAAGAGTCGGATCGACACTTACAGGCATGTTTCACAAATCAATATCAACCTACTCCGAAAAAAATATTTTTTTATGTTCTATATGTTATGTTTTTTTATTTATTTGGAATCAAAAATTTGAGAGAAATTTTCGTTCCTAATTTGTATTTTTTATCTGGAATTATATATTCGGTATACAAAAAGTAGAATTTTATCTATTTGAGTGTGTGTTGTAATGCCAGCAAGGCGCAGGGGGGCTAATTTGGCCCGTCGAACAACAAGAGCAACAACCATGCGAAACAGAAGAGACGCACAAATAGGTGAAGGGAACGAAAATGTGCGTGAGAGGATGTCGCGATTGTGCGCATCTCAACCACAAGAGTCACGAGCTCACAGAATAGAACAACGACAATTGGAACGGAGACAAGCGCGGCGGTTCGTAGTTAACACAAATAGAGAAAATGACCGACAACGCCAACAAGTACATCGAGCATTTACATATGCTTCATTCCTTCGTCTCGCATTTGAGTACGAGCCAGATGTTGAATATTCCGCACATCCGAAAGTGGTGATTGGTGCTATGGACAAAGAATGTCCCCATTGTCATGCGCTTAAATTCAAAAATGAGTCAGCCGGGATGTGCTGCGCATCAGGAAAAGTGAAAATACCAGAAATTGAGACACCACCAGAACCATTGAACGGCCTGCTCATTGGGACAGACCCAGATTCAAACCTGTTCCTGAAATCCATTCGGAAATTCAATGCATGCTTCCAAATGAGTTCTTTCGGAGCAACAAAAATAGTTCGCAATACTGCGGCAAATGGTCAAGAATTCAATTCAACGTTCAAAATCAGAGGCCAAGTGTACCACCAAATAGGCTCATTGCTGCCAATGACAAACGAATCACACAAATTTTTACAAATATATTTTATGGGCGGTGAGGACATCAATCGTGTGGATGCACGTTGCGGTTATAATAACCTCAATTCGCCTAATGCCAGGCGCATCGTCGGTGAACTGGACACCCTGTTGAATGAGAACAATGATTTATTGAAAATTTTCAAATCACACATGCACAAATTGGAAAGTGACAATCATGCTATTGTCATCAATCCTGACAAAACACCAGCTGGAGAGCACGTCCGAAGATTTAATGCGCCTGTTGTGGATGACGTTGCTGGAATCATGGTTGGCGATCGCACAGCGACGCGCGAAATTGTGATTCGAAGAAGAAATAATAATCTGGAGTTCATCGCTGACACACACCGTTCATACGACGCTCTCCAATATCCGCTAATATTCTGGAAGGGACAAGATTGATATTGCATAAACATTAAACAACGAGATCCCGCAACAGGTAATTCATTCATTATGAACAGTAATGGCCACCACTACATTTACATTTGTGTGTGTAGTAGTTCATATTCGCTCATTTAGCATCGTCCGTCATAGGTCTTGCCTGCTTGATGCTTTCTGTACGACTAAATTGATTTTGACTTCTCGCCTTTGCTTTTAATTTGAGAGAAATTTTGTATACGTACGAGAGCTTACGCTCGCGTTGCTTCCAGCTTGCTTCCGTGGCCAACGCTGATTATGAACATCATTACTCATTTTGAATTAATATTATTAATGTGTTGTTACAGGAGCCGAAACAAACAAGAAAGTGAGCTCGAAGGATTTCTATGGGTATCGTTTGATGACTCGACGCGATGAGGACAACGTTATTCTGCGATGTCGTGAGTTGTGCCAACAATTTATGGTCGACATGTACGCGAAGGTAGAGAGCGAACGACTTCGATTTCTGCGAAACAATCAACAGAATCTGCGTGCGGAAGAATATATTCATTTGAGGGACGCTATCATGAGCAACGCCGACACTGCTGAAATTGGTAATTCTGTAATTCTACCATCATCGTACGTAGGCAGTCCACGTCATATGCAAGAATACGTACAGGATGCTATGACTTTCGTGCGTGAGTACGGACGACCGTGTTTATTTATTACGTTTACATGTAATCCAAAGTGGCAGGAGATTACATCTTTGCTATTGCCAGGCCAAAATGCAATACATCGCCATGACATTACAGCGCGTGTGTTCAAACAAAAACTGAAGTCTTTCATTAGCTTCATTACAAAATTACACGTATTCGGTCCAACACGTTGCTGGATGTATTCGGTTGAATGGCAAAAGCGAGGATTACCTCATGCACACATTTTAATTTGGTTAGTCGAAAAAATACGCCCTGAAGAAATCGATAGTGTAATTTCCGCGGAAATTCCAGATCCGTCTACCGATCAATTATTGTTCGATATTGTTAAAAAAAACATGATTCATGGCCCATGTGGTAGTCTGAATCGTTTATCACCTTGCATGTTAGATGGAAAATGTGCAAAGCGCTTTCCTAAAGATTTCACCAATGACACGATAACAAATGTCGACGGATATCCAACATATCGTCGAAGAAATACTGATAATGGTGGACAATCATTTGCGTTAAATATCAATGACATTGACATTGACAATCGCTGGGTGGTACCATATTCGCCACTGCTGTGCAAAACATTCAATGCTCATATTAATGTTGAGTTCTGCAGTTCTGTTAAGAGCATCAAATATATTTGCAAATATGTGAATAAACGAAGCGATATGGCTGTGTTTCAAGTTCAAAATACCAATGTGAATTCTCATCGATTTAATCAAAACGACGAAATAATGTGCTACCAAATGGGGCGGTACATCAGCTCCAATGAAGCTGTCTGGCAAATTTTTAGTTTCCAAATTCATGAACGGGACCCAGCAGTTATACATTTAGCCGTCCATCTTGAAAACGGCCAGCGCGTATTTTTCACCAACGAGACAGCAATTCAGCGTGCCATAAATCCACCAAAAACTACACTAACCGAATTTTTCGAATTGTGCAATCGTCCAGATATTTTTGGTGCCTTTGCGCGAACATTAATCTATTCCGAAGTACCGCGATATTTCACATGGAATCAAACAAAAAAATGGATGCCCCGCAAGCAAGGAATACCAGTTGATGCGTGCCCCGGCCTATTTAAATCAAACACTTTAGGTCGAGTATATACAGTCAATCCAAGGCAGGCCGAGTGCTTCTATCTGCGACTGTTGTTGGTTAATGTCACCGGCCCATTGTCATTCAAAGATATACGCAAAGTAAATGGACAACAGTATCCAACGTGTAAAGATGCATGCCTTGCACTCGGCTTGCTCGAAAACGACCATCAGTGGGACGATATGCTTGGTGAAGCAGCATTGTGCTGTACAGCAAAACAAATTCGTCTACTATTCGCTATAGTGTTGACTACATGTTTCCCGGGTCGAGCAGACACGTTGTGGAATAAGTACAAAGATTCATTAACTGACGATATATTGCACAGAATTCGTATACGGTGCAACGATCAAACGATACCATTTAGCGACACTATGTACAATGAAGCATTGATTGCTATCGAGGATCTATGCGTTGCCATTGCCAATTTAGAACTCAGTCATTTCGGTATGCGTTCGCCAAATCGAAGTGCATCGGATTTAATGGACACTGAAATGAATCGTGAACTGCAGTACGATACTGCCGAAATGGCAGCGACTGTTACTCGCAATGTCCCACTACTGACTCACGAACAAAAAATCATTTACGAACGCATTATGATGGCAGTTTCAGCGGGACAAGGTTTGGATGCACCAGGTGGAACTGGCAAAACATTTCTTATTTCGCTAATTTTCGCCGAAATACGATCAAATAATGGCATCGCATTGGCTGTTGCATCATCTGGCATTGCAGCAACTTTATTGGATGGAGGCAGAACAGCTCATTCAGCATTTAAACTGCCATTGAACATTCAAAATAACCCAGACGCTATGTGCAACATAAAAAAACAATCGTCAATGTCCAGAGTGATGAAACAATGCAAAATTATTATCTGGGATGAATGCACTATGGCACACAAACATTCTCTTGAGGCGTTGAACAAAACACTCAAAGATATAAAAAACAACAATCAACTATTCGGCGGCACTCTGTTACTCCTTTCAGGTGATTTCAGACAAACACTTCCCGTCATTCCACGTTCAACGTACGCTGATGAGATCAACGCTTGCTTAAAATCATCGCCACTTTGGCATAGTGTTGAAAAACTCAAGCTAAAAACAAACATGCGCGTCCGAATGTTACAAGATCCATCCGCTGAAACATTCTCGAATCAATTATTAGATATCGGCGATGGAAAAGTTGCTGTCCATGAAAACACTGGATGCATAAAACTGCCAACCAATTTCTGTACAATCGTCGATTCGCAAAATGCTCTCATTGACAAAATATTTCAGGATGTACGCACACATTACATAAATCATGAGTGGTTGGCAGAAAGAGCCATTTTGGCAGCAAAAAATGTAGACGTAGACGATTTAAATTTCAAGATACAGCAGTCGTTGCCAGGGGAATTGGTATCATACAAATCGATCGATACAGTTTGCGACGCCAACGAAGCTGTAAATTATCCAACAGAGTTTTTGAACTCACTGGATTTGCCAGGTATGCCACCACACCTTCTACGACTGAAAGTTGGATCTCCGATTATTTTACTTCGGAATTTGAACCCACCACGGCTGTGCAATGGTACGCGATTGGTGATAAAAAAAATTGATGAGAAATATTATCGAAGCCACCATTTTGAATGGCAAATTCCGAGGCGAAAATGTTTTGCTGCCACGAATTCCACTGATTCCAACAGACGTGCCCATAGAATTCAAACGCGTTCAATTTCCAATTAGATTGGCATTCGCCATGACAATCAATAAGTCTCAAGGCCAAACGATGTCCGTTTGCGGCTTAGATTTGGGTACACCATGTTTTTCACATGGACAGTTTTACGTGGCATGTTCTCGCGTGGGCAAACCATCAAGTTTATTTGTGTTGGCTAAAGACGGACTGACAAAAAATATCGTACATTTAATGGCTCTTCGAAATTAATAATGATTTTATTTATTTCTTTATCTAACTTTATGATAAAAAATACAATTGGAACGGAGACAAGCGCGAATAAAAATATGGAAAAGGTAAAAAAAAGCAAAAAAAAAAAAAGGTAAAGTGTAATTATATTTTTGTAAATTTTTAAGCTTTTATTTAGATTCAAAGAAGGAGTTTAAATTAGCTATTTCAAATAACATGAAAGGAAGGAAACTGGATCAATTTTCACAGCGAATGGCCCAATAAATGAAACGAAAATTAAGGATTCAAATAAGAAAAATATTGAATTTAAATAAAGAAAAAAAAAAAACAGCCTAAAAAAAGGTAAAATGGAAACAGTGGATGTGTAATGGGATTCGAGTTACTGTAAAAAGTTTAAGCACTAAGATAGCTTTGAAATTTAAATGATAGAATTTGTAAATTAAAAAAAAGAAAACTAAAAATTTCGTGAATATTTAAAAATAAATATAAAACGAAAAAGATCAATATTGAAGAAAATGGAGGAGGAAAAAAAGAAAAACCTAACAAAAGGTAAGGTAAAATAATTTATGTTTTTCTAAATTTTTAATCATTTTATTTAGGTTCAAACAAGGAGTTTATAGAAAATTTTCCATTCGAAATAACATGGGAGGAACTAGGATTAATTTTTTCACAGAAAAATGACCCAATAAAAGAAATGGAAATGAAGTATTCAAATAAGAAATAATTATAGAAAATAAATATTAAAGAAAATAAAGACAGAAAATACAATTGGAACGGAGACAAGCGCGAATAAAAATATGGAGAAGGTAAAGAAAAAAGCAAAAAAGGAGGTAAAGTATAATTATATTTTTGTAAATTATTAATGCTTTTATTTAGGTTCAAAGAAGAAGTTTAAATTTGCTAATTCAATAAACATGGGAGGAAGGAGACGTGATCAATTTTCACAGCGAATAGCCCAATAAATGAAATGAAAATTAAGGATTCAAATAAGAAAAATATTGATTTTTGTAAATCATTTTTTCAGAAAAATAAAATAAAAAAAAATTATATTCATTGTTTTTAATACTGATTTTTTTCTATAAGCAGCGAAGCGCGCAGGGTATAGCTAGTTTTATAAATATAATTTTTTAAAACCTAACATTTTTGCATTTCAATTTAGTTAAGGTTGTATTTTGCGCCGTTTTTCCCGCCTTAATGATGAAATCGAAGAAGAAAACTACGCAGGGATAGAGCAACTAAAAAGTGACGCCGTTGAAAATGTTGCCGGCTATATTTGTTACCGGCTTAAAGATGAACTACCCGAGATCGTTCTGCAGGATAGCGAAACTTCATCTGCATTGGAATCATGGTCATCCCATTTAAGCGAAGGCGGACTTTCAATTCCGACGAGGACATTGGTTCACCACGTTGGCGGGCTGGAAAGTGTTTTTAAAAATTTTAACAATGATTCCTTTCGCATTTGCAGTGATTACATCCAACAACTTATTGGACTATCTCAACACATTGAATGCGATGAGCGCATCAAAAAATTATTCTTCCGCTCAAGACTGTACTTCAAAATTAGAAAATTAAATTTAGAAATATCTGGAAAAAGTAGAAGTAAAAAAATGAAAAACATAACAACTTACAAAAAATTAAGCCTTTTATTATAATAGAATTCAACAAGAAGCCTTTCTACCTAATACTATCGCTTAAAATCCCCATATGTGTGATGACACAATCAATTTACCAGCAAAATATTTCTCCAATGTTGAAATTGTCAAAAAAAAAATACGAGTACGAAATTTATAATTTGAATTTTAAATCTATAAAAAAAAATTTGTACGGTATTGCCCGGATATAAGCACCGTGCACCATGCACGAAAAATAGTGCATATAAGCGAGGAATGCTTATATGGCGCAGCATACAGGGTGTTTCGCATAAGGATGTATATCCGAAAGGAGGTGATAGGGGTGCTCAATTTCGACCAAAAATCCTATGGGAGGGGGGGGGGGGGGTGGAAAATGCTCCCCTAAGGAGTTAGAGGGCCTTAAAGTTTTTAGGCAGTAAATCGAGAAAAAAAATTCTACCACGATAACGGTTCATCGTAGAAAAAAAACTGTTTAGCGGTTTGAAAGCCAATTCTATGGGCTTTTAGGCAAAATTAAATTCATGGTAAGAATTTAAGCCAATAATGGTTAATTATATTAAATGATATGTTTCGTTAGAAAAATCAAGAGACTTATATTCAATTAAAGTTTTCAGAAAAGTAAATTCTAATATTTCAAAATTCAAAGCATTAATGTTAACTTGTTTTCCTTCATTTGAAATCTCACAGGTTCCTTGATATCGTCTTCAACACTCCTCCTCAAAACAACTCCAATTTCTTAGACTAAGTTTAACATTTTAATGAACTTTTTCAATTTTGATTCTTTTAGATTCTTCGTGAACACGTCAGCTATCATTTCTTCAGTTGAACAATATTTTAATTCCACTTCTCCATTTTTCACCAATTCTCTGATATGATGGTATTTGATATCGATGTGTTTGCTTCGTCCGTTTATCACCACATTGTTTGCCAATTTCATTGCTCCTTGATTATCCAGGTTAAGTTTAACTGGGCTTTCATTTGAAATTCCCAATTCTTTAAGCAAACGTTTTAGATATACTACTTCCCTAGCTGCATTAGAAGAAGAAATGTATTCAGCTTCGGTGCTGCTCAGTGCCACAGTTGTCTGTTTCCTTGATTGCCATGCAATTGTACAACCACTCAGATAAACCACGTATCCTGAGAAGGACTTCCGTTCTATAGTATCTCCACCCCAATCTGCATCAGCATAAGCTTCCAGTAGTTTATTATCTGCTCGATAAATAAGCTTTAGATTAATAGTGTGTTTCAAGTATCTTAGTATGTGTTTTGCTCCGATCATATGCTCTACATGTGGATCTGCGTTTCGTTGAGCTAACTTTACTACTGAATGCATGATATCTGGCCTTGTTGTTAACGCCAGGTACATTAAGGCTCCAATAATTGATTGATATTCCGTAATATCAATTTTCACACAGTTTCCGTTACACGATACTTGGTAACCAGCTTCTAACGGTATTTTAGCTGTTTTACAATTCTCCATACCGTACTGCTTTAATAAGTCTGAGATATATTGCGTTTGTCCCAGCAATATATTACCAGTTTCGCCGATTCGTTCTATCTTCATTCCAAAAACATGATGCATTTCGCCTTTATCGATTACTTCAAAATTCTTTGCTATTTCCTCTTTTACATTAGTATTATATAGACAGGGTTCACTATCCAATGGCTGAAATCCAATTTTCTTCAGAACTTCGTCTAATGTTGAGTTCCACTCACGTCCTGACTGTTTAAGACCATAAATCGCCCTTTTTAACTGTAAAACCTTTTTAGAATTCTCCTCCTCACTGAAACACTCTGGTTGTTTCATGTATATTTCGTCATGTAATTCACTATTTAGGTATGCTGAGACAACATCCATCTGATGTAGGTACATCTTTTGTTGTACTGCAAATGCCAATATCATTCGTATTGTCGCATATCCAATTACAGGTGAAAAAGTCTCCTGGTAATTAACACCATATTGCTGACTGTAGCCTTTCGCAACTAAACGTGCCTTATAACGCTTCAATTTTCCATTTTCATCCTTCTTCAATGCAAACACCCATTTGCAACCAATAGCTCGGTGTCCCTCTGGTAAATCCGTCAATACCCAGGTTTTATTTTTCTTCAGTGATTTGTATTCTGCTTTCATCGCATTCTTCCACTCGCTTGCTGATTTGCTCGATAGCGCTTCATCCACTGTTTTTGGCACGTCTATAACATCAGGTTCTTCATATAGCTTTGAAACTATGTTGTATTGCTTCTTTGGTCTTCCCCTTCTTCCAGTTTTTTCCAGCCTTGGTCTTCCTCTGCCTCTGCCATGGCCTCTAATATTCCTGCGAACTAAATTAGGAATTACGCTTGCAGTAGGACTTACGCTTGCAGTATTATCTTCTCCGCCCTCCTCAAGCGGAAGTTCTTCAACGATATCTTCATTAAGACTCTCTACGTTATTGCTGCCATAGTTATCATTATCATCTTCTCTGCTCACCTCAAGCGGAAGTTCTTCGTTTAATATGAACTTATACCAGTATACATCATTCTTCTGTTGTTCTTTTTTATCTGTTTTGAAGCAATTTTCATCAAAAATAATGTCACGCTTCTCAATTACTTGTCCTGTTCGCTTGTTAAGTAATCTGTACGCCTTTGATGTTAAGGAATAACCCACCATTATACACTCTTCTCCTCTAGCATCAAATTTTCCTTTCCATGTTTTGTCTAATGCCACCGCGTAGCATCCAAAGATATTTAAATGATCAACTCTTGGTTTTCTCCCAAAATACACTTCAAAAGGTGTTTTGTCTAATAGTATTTTAGTCGGACTTCTATTCCTTATATAAGCAGCAGAATTCACCGCTTCGGCCCACAAATTTCGGTTCAAATTAGCATGCAGAATCATGCATCTAGCCATTTCCACCAAAGTTTTATTCATGCGTTCAGCCACTCCATTTTGCTGAGGAGTATATGGTACAGTAAGCTGTCTTTGGATTCCATGTATTTTCAAAAACTCGCTGAATTCTCTGCTCATGTATTCGCCTCCATTGTCTGATCTTAGCTTCTTTATTAATTTTCCAGTAAACCGCTCCACTTCTGCTTTAAAAATCTTGAATTTCTCGAATACCTCATTTTTTGATTTTAAAAAATACACAAAAACCATTCGGGATTTGTCGTCAATAAAGGTAAGAAAATACTTGGATCCACCAAGGGATGGAACATTTATTGGACCACATACATCAGAATGTACTAACTCGAGAATATCATGGGCTTTTGTCTCAGACTCTTTTGGAAATTTAGTAACATGTACTTTCCCAATCAAACAAGTTTTACACTTAACCCTTTCCTTTTCTTCCTTTGTACTTATTCCATCAACCATTTCTCTCTTTGATAAATCTTTGATATCATTGAAATTAAGATGACCATATCTGTTATGCCATGTAGTGTGACTGGCTTTTATCACACAAAGGCGCTCAGATACATTTTCAATAATATACAAATTCTTGTATCTTTTTGCATGCAAGATCACAGTCCCATCAGTCTTGTTAATTATTCTTGCACCTCTTTGGTTGAATATAACCCTGTTACCATTGTCAACTGTTTTGCTAACGGACAGAAAATTTCCTCGAAGCTCAGGTGAGTAAAGGACATAACAAATATTTATGTTAACCCCGCTTATGTTAACATATATAACGCCTTTTCCAGTAACTTTTATGCATTTGTTATCAGCTAAATCAATTTTACCTTTAAACTCTTCAAGTTTCTCGAACCATTCCTTCTTACAGCACATATGAGAGGTTGCTCCACTATCTAAGTACCACAGATTATCCGAAAGACTCTCTTCTGTTGAACCCAAAACACACAAATTTCTGGATTTTTTGCCTTCATATTTACCGTCCTTCGTATCTTTGGTGTTTTCTTCTTTCTTTGAACGACAGTCCTTTGCCATGTGCCCCTTTTTACCACAATTGAAGCATGATCCTTTGAAATTTGGTCTGCCATAACTCTGATTTTTCCGCCCACTTATACGGAATGCTTGACCATGTTCCTCTTCTATATGGTTGCTGCTGATCGAACGCCTTTCATTTTCTTCCAGAATCTTAATTTTAACGGAAGCTAATGATGGTAAAACATCCCTTGTTTCCATAGCTACAACAAAGTTTTCGAACGATATTGGAAGACTCGCTAACAATATGATAACTAAAACTTCTTCCGGGATTGTCACCATTATATCCTCCAGCATATCCTTAGTTTGGATGAACTCATCCAAATGTTTGTCAACCTTGTCACCTTCTTTCATGTTCAAGCCTAATAATTTCTTGAACAAGAATATTCTCCGGGCTGGTCCTCTCGGCTCATGGATTTCTTTTAATACCATCCATGCTTTCTTTGCAGTTATGCAATTCTTGACGTTGTTTAATTGGTTTGGCTTGACACTGAATATAATGCTTGCCAATGCCTTACTATTAAGCTTATTCCAAGCAATCCTTTCTGGTCCTGTTTCTGGGCATATATCGTTGCTTTCTATTATATCCCACAAATCAGCATGGATCAATAGGCTCTTCATCTGAAGGCTCCAAGTTTGGTAGTTTGATCCATCCAACTTATCAATGGCTGCTCCGCACAGTGATTTGAGCCCATACAAAAGTTGGTAATAAATAGAAGGAGTACTCCGATTTTTGTGAAATTTAGCATGTATGTTAATTTAAGGTTGCTGATTCCAAAAATTTAATTTAATTAAATGTACACCTTATTTTTTTCTCAAAAATCGGGTTTTTGTTCCAAATTTTGCGCCTTTTCAAAGCATTGTAAATACAAAATAATCAACAAATATTGCCATTTATTAATTCATATTTTTTACGCCACATTTCTTCTTTTTAAAACTGATCTTTTCACTTAAAGAAATGGTTTCGGTTTTAAGATACAATTTTTTAAATGAGTCCACTTTTGCGCTCACCAAGTCCTATGGAACATCGATTGCATGAAGACAGCTATGTGTTTTTATAGATTTGAAATAGTTCTTTTAGAACGAAAAAAAAATAAGTTTTTATTTTAATTATCTTCATAATTTTTCTCACAATCTTCTTCGTTCAAAATGTAATTTTGAACATATGGATCCTCCACACAATATTGTTTATTGTATTTATTTTTCCTCATGCTCACTAGTTTTGGATCTAAAGAAAGAAGCAAATGCGTTATTAGATCCATATTTGAACTTTCCCTTGATACTTTGCGAGTATGGTGCAATCTAGTATGTCGAATGGTTTTATGAGTAGCTTCTAAAGCTTCTTCAGACAATAAACCTGTAAAATATTTTGTGTTAATGTTAAATAATCAATGCAAAGGACTCTAAGTCATACCTATTGGCATGTCGAAGTATTTTATGACATCACATCCATGAAATAAGACTTTATGAACTGAGCTTGGCATGTAGTACCAATTGTACAGCTCTAAATATAAGTTCCTTGTATCTGTTAGGAGTTGGTTAAATTCTTCGATTTTAATTTTGCTACCACACGATAAGATTCTGAGCACTAGAGCAAAGTTATAAACAAGGTCTTTATTAAGACCTGTTATATCGGCTGATTCTTCGAAATAAAGAAAAAAGGTTCGCGCAGTATTACCATCATTTGTCGTTCCATATCCCTGTTTCACATAGTCAATAAGCAGCCCCATTCGCTCCCAGAATGCATGTTGAATTTGCTTTTTATTTGCACCAAATATAGTTTTATTTTCCGGTCGCACTTGCCATTTTTTAAATGGTAATCTATACGATATGTGCAACAAGCATTCCATAAAGCGAATCCAACAGTGGAGTGTTGATAGGCCAAACTTATAATGGCTAGGGTTTTCAGCTTTAAAGGTTAATGGTTTGTTCATTTCAGTAGGTGTCGCCTTACATATGAAGCATCTGCTTGAAGAATATGTTTCCGTCATAATATTGGCAACTGCACCATCTATCATTGTGCAGTGCATAGCATATGATACTTCTACCAATTTACCATTAAATTCAATAATGTCGCTCTCTAAGTTCCTTATTTGCTCTTCCATAAGGTCATTTTCGCATTTGATTAAATTTTTGTCTTCTTTCGCCATAATAATTTTTACAGGTCTACATGAAAACGTAGAGGAACATTTTTTATTTACCCAAATATCCTCGTGAGATGCGGAATTGACTAATCTGAAAATCATTGAATTTGTATTTACTATAAAAATTTAAATTAATCGAATTTACTTAATTGGAACGACAGCAATCAGAAACATGAACTCATCAGTTAACTCTTCCGATGAAAATTTCTGCTTGTACCTGCTGTGACCAGAACTGCCATCCATACCCCACTTACAAATTAATGAAACCTTTTCAGGTATATCTTTGCATAGGTCCATGACACTTTTCGCTGTACGTTCCATTAGGGGCTTAAGTTTGACTTCCGCACTATTTTCCGATGATGTTACGCTTGGTACAATATTCTTTTTGAAACGTTGGAGTGAGTACAAACTAGGAATGCAATTCTCATGCAATCCATTCATAGCTTTTCGTAAAATAACGTACTTTTCTGCCGAAAGATCTAGTTCGCAAAATAAACTTAAAGCACCCTCCAACGACATGCAAGTGCAGTGCTCCCCACTTCTTCTTTTTTTTATACATTTTAACGCAAATTCCAATTCTTCTTCAGTGTATTCCTTCAAAATATCAGCTAAACGTTTTTTTTTTTGTCCGTTCCGACAGTAACGAAAATGGCTTCTGGGGTCTACCGCGGGAAGTACTTGGTTCCTTTTATAAATTTATATATGTATATATAAATATAAGAACACAGAATCCTAAAATGTTTAACTTTTTCATACCTCATATGAATTTAAAAACTCAAATGCTGCTTGTTGCAACCAATCTGAATATTTTGCTTCAAAGTTGGCTTTGGTATATGAGCACTGAACCCATTTACTCTTAACGCTCAAGCAAAAATATTTCAATTTGTTTTTAATGTTTTCTTTCGTGCATAATTCTGCACCAAATTGATTTTCTACATGGGTAAAAAGAAATTCCTCTTTATTGTTGGGACCAGCACTTAACCACATCATAAATAAGTCGTTATTGCTTATAACAATTGACATTTTTAATTTTAATAATCAAAAAACTTTTTCACGGCTTTTAACAATTCACTTTTTTAATTGTTTATTACGAACAATAAACAAAAATAAAGTGCAAATATTTAAAGAAAAGGGATAAGACAGGATTTACACTATAAGACATTTCAATCAAAAAACATTTTGTTTGAGATGGGGGGACGCAAGCGGAAGATAGAGCAGTTGTGTTTTCTCTCTTCACTGTGCATTTCTTGCCCATAGCGAAAACCTTTTTTATCGAAATGTCTTAGCTTTTAAACAGCGTCTAGTAAAACGAAAGAATATAATAACAACCCTGCAGGAAATGTCAATAGTGAATATATACTAATTTTCTATTGATAATGTCACCAGCACTAGTGACGAACTATCCCCGCTGTAATGCAAAGCACGATTGACAGTTAGCATTGGCGTGTCATTGCACTAGTAGTGGCGGTAAGCTATTGACAAAGTACCGACATTGGACAATATGATGACAGATTTCCTGCAGGGAAAGAATATTGCAAACACAAATTAGAAATATATATATATATATGTATAATCTATTAATATATATATATATATATGTATAGTAAGCATACATATTTCCATTGCATGCATACATATCATCACTGCCTACACATACGGTAAGTTAAAAATCGATTTTAGGCCTATTTTAAAATGCGCGTATCTCTTCTGCGGGGATCAACGGGGACGAGAAAAATACATATTCTTAAAGTGAATGAACTGAACTAAAAATAGTGTAAAAATTAGAGAGAAGGTTTTAGATGTATTTTAGATTTTGTCTACTAAAAATCGATGATTTTTAGTATAAGTCTTAAATTTTACAAGTATTTAAACTGCTATAAAAAAACAATTATTATTTTTTTTTAAAAGATTACAAAAATGTGTTATTAAGCTCATAACGTCCAATAAATGAAAAAAAAAATTACTTCAATAATGTATTTAATATAATTTTTTTCTTTGCCTGCTCAAAATCGCAGATTTGGTAGCTAAAAATTCGAAAAAATGCACTGACTTTGAAGAGATGTAGCGTCCATATGTATTAACATTTTTTTAAAATATTTTGGGGTTTTCTTCATTGAAGAATTTCCTTTCAAACGGTACCAAATTCGTTATGTTCCAGCACTACAAAAATTTTGATTTATGTGTATGAGACAAATCACTGTGCTCCGCTATGAAACGCCATTTCTACGTTAATATTTTCGTTACTGTGTTGCAGGTAACGCAAGGATTTTTAATTAGATATTAGTATCCTTAAAAAAAAAAAAATCCTTAATACTTTGAGCTAGAAAGGCCCATAACCTATTAAATGATATGTTTCGTTAGAAAAATCAAGAGACTTATATTTTATTCAATTAAAGTTTTCAGAAAAGTAAATTCTAATATTTCAAAATTCAAAGCATCTATGTTAACTTGTTTTGCTTCATTTGAAATCTCACAGGTTCCTTGATATCGTCTTCAACAAATTAAGCGGTCAAAGTCAAAAATTCTGAAAAAAGTTCTATTTTTTTACTTTGAGAGCCATTTTGGTATGAAAAAGGTCCTAGACTTTTCTAATTTTTTTAAAAATCCTCGATTAATTTACTTCAAATCTGTGGTACATTTGTCATACCTTATTAGCGGTTTAACCTCAGGAAAAATAGGATTTAAAAACGAACTTAAACTTTTTTTAAAATCAATTTAAATAATCTCAGCAAAAAATTACCAATTTTTCCAGTTAAAGTTCGTATAACACAAGTTTACAAATAAAGGCCAACTTTTGGACCAGAAAAACTGGATAGCGACCCTATAGGAATTTTTTGTGCTGATTCCGAATCTGGTACCCGTTTTTCTCTATCACGTCAAGTTTTTGAGAAATCGTTAAATAACGGTTTTTGACATTTTTACCTATAGTCTATGTCAATAATGAGGTCGTAGACCCTATATGCCTTAACCGATTTCAAAGTTTTTGGTACTCATATGAAAGAGGAATGACAACGCAACATATCCTTTATACACAAATTTGGAATTGATTCAGTAACTTGGAAGCTATAGGGCAAAAAACGCGATGCTGATTTCCAATTTTTAGCGATTTTGTTTAAAAACTTGAAATTCAAATGGTTATAATTTCCGAACCAAGGCTGGTATTCCAGGTCTTAATACTTTGAATGAAAGAACAATCAATTGAAAAAGTTTTGAGCCCAAAACAAAAAAAATCCGTTGCGTCGTTCTAATTTTATGAGGATTTTCGCTGAAAATGACAAAAACGAATTTTTATTTTTGGTATATTCTTCGCTCGTTCATATGTATATTTCAGTTCGAATTGTGTATGTTGGTAAAACTGGCTTAAAAAACATAAAACTTAAATTCTATTTTAAACCTATCTTTAAAGCTAAAACCAATTTAAACTTTAAAAATGAACAGAATTTGAACTGAGCCTTTTGTATTGTTTACTATCTGTTTCGCGTATAAGGGACCAGCAATAGTCACTCAACATTCCTTCATCCCAAAAGCCCTTATAATTTTTTTCACTCCTCTGTAGGTCCTGGTGAATGCGCTCTCCTTGTTCGTCGCTAGTTTTGCCCAAGTTTTCGGGGAAGAAATCCAAATGTGAGTGGAGAAAATGTATTTTTAGTGACATCCGAACTCCCATTTTTCGATAATTTTTCAAGAGTCCTCCAACTATTTTTATGTAGTTGTCGCTTTTTTTATTTCCCAAAAAATGTTGAGTGACTATTGCTGGTCCCTTATACGCGAAACAGATAGTAAACAATACTGTTCGTTCTTCACCACAGCTACCGCCGTTCGATAGCCGAGCCCTTAGAGTTAGGCGAGAATCGAACTAATCAAATACCTTTTTGTCCAACAGCACGAGATCGAGCGACGACGACGACGACGTTTTTTTCAATCAGTTTGGTGCTCGCTAAAAAAACGGTCGCAAAACAAAACCTCGTCGAGTGAACAATCCGCCCGCGCGCCGCAAAAACCAATAAAACCTAAAATATAAAATCAAAAAAAAGGGAACTACAAAACGCATATATAAAGTCACAATTTGAAGTGAAACAAAACAAAACCAAAAACAAAGAAAAAAAAAGAAAAAAAAAGAAAAGTGAATTCCAATTAGCCATAAGAGCACGCCAAGAAGGCAATTTTCAGTTATTTTGTTTTTCCTTAATCAAACTCGCCACGAAGGCAAATTATAATTTTTTAACATTTTATTCAAACGGTGTAATCCCGAGCTATCCGCGTCGTGCAACCGCCGTTCTCCCAATTAATAAAAAACCACGAACGTCGTCCAGCTCAGCCCGGAAGACAAAAGGTAGGTGCCTATTATCTCCATCTCTTACATCAACATTTGGCGATCCCGTGCCAGGAGCCTGGAATCGGCTCCGGTGGACCAATCTTACAATCTTAGTAGGAAGGGAGAAAGTACGCCACGTGTGCGTCAGGCTTTACCGCTATTCGCCCTACAGAAAAGTCAAGGGCAACACGATCCAAGCACGTGAAACACATCACCGTTTCGACTCATCCTTTCTCTTCATATTCGTATCGTCTGTCTCGTTTGGGGTGGTGTTTTTTTGTGCACAACGAATATCGCAGACCAACAGCCATAAACGGGTCTGCCAGCAGCGTTAGATTTCTCGTTCCCTTTTTTTGCGAACGAACACAGCCAGCATCAAGGCCTTGCGGTTGTTTTTCTTTTTTGTTTCATTGCTTTGCTTTGAAATAGCGCCTGTACTTCTAGTCAAACTTCGTACGGGACAATTGTTGAGCTGGTCGGTTGCCACGCAGTGTGTCGCATCGAACATCCAACGTGATCGAGTGGAATTTGTGCGGCCGAACTTGCCACAGCTATTGCAATCGCGGCGCCTGCAACCACACACACGCACAAGTTCTCGTTTTTACGCTTTTCGCCGCAGTGACAAGGCAACTGAAAGCGTCGCTTTGAAGTTCGGTCGTTCGGTCGTTCTGTCGATCGCTATTGAAAGTCTGACTTTTCCTCTGCTGCTTGTGCGCTGCTTACGCGCAGCCTGTGCTCTGCCCGTGCGTACGAAAAATTGGCTTAGACAGCGTGCATGAAATTCTGCGACAGTGGGCAAACATTAGAAAAAAAAATCATTTGAATTTGTCTCTTGGCGTATTGCAATTTCTTAAATTGGAGCTGCTGATTTTACTGATATTTTGAAAGATTGGAATTTGATTTTAATAAAATTTATTAACTCGTTTGGATTTTTTAATATTGAATCTGGGGTTGCAGGAAATTTGTGGAGTGTTGCGAAGGTTAAGGTAAATGAATTTGAGGTACGCTACGGTAGGCATTGGTCGCCTATACGCACTGCGGTTGCCGTTTTATAATTTGTATTGTTCCTTTTCGGACGAGGTTTTTATCTCTTTTTCATAAACAGGCATCCAGTTCACATCAAAAGCCGGCGATAATTGAAGTTGCTCTCATTTTTACGGTGAATTTGATCGAGCTTGCATTGAATTCTTCGGACAGTCATCTCGTTAGAATCGGGTTTCGTGATCACCATCCTAAACAATATGGATCCCTTACGGCATTTTCACTCCGCGGTAGCTGAGCTCAAGAACATGTGCGATGCAGCCATGAACAGCGATCCAATGAATCAAAGCGAGCAATTGTTGGAGATTAAAATCGAACAACTGATGTACGACTGGAATGAAGTGCGTCAAACGTATCGAGCAGCGGTCGATCAAGGAACCTGGAGTCCAGAGGCGGCCGATTCAGCGGAAATAAGTTATCACGAGTGTCGCGATCTTCAGATGATAGCCAGAGCCAAGCTTCAGGAGATGCTACGAGAAATCACCCCCCAGCATCCACCGCTGACGAGCACTCGGGAACTCCTCCACCTAACGACTTTCATGGAGAAGACAATTTCATCAGGGTACCACCGTGTGATACTGAAGTTTTTGCTGGTGGCTATAGTGAATGGCCAGCATTTCGAGACATGTTCACCGCGGTTTACGTCAATCACCCTCGGCTGCCACCAGTGCAAAAGTTATACCATCTTCGCAGCAAGACGACGGGAGCAGCGGGTGCTATCGTTAAAGGCTATCCGCTGTGTGGCGACAACTTTACGAATGCGTGGGAGGCTCTTAAGGCGCGATATGAGAACAAACGCATCCTCGTCGATCATCAATTAAAAAAATTTATTCGACCTGCCGGCTATCCAAGATGAAACGCCAGAAGGAATCCTGCGCATACAAACAACCGTCAACGATTGCCTCAAGATGCTGAAGAGTCATGGAGTCGTGGATATTTTGGATGCCCTGCTCGTTCATTTCTGTTCCAGGCGCCTTCCGGCGCAAACGATCGCACATTGGGAACAGTCATTGGCGTCACATCGAGAGGTGCCAACGTGGCCACAGATGAATGCCTTTTTGACTAAACGATATGAAGTTGTTGAACGCCTTTCCAGCTTTAATGCATTGGAGGCTCCCCATCCCGCTGTAAAATCCGAAGTGCCTTCGACGAACGTGTTTCTCGCCCAAGAGCGGACCAATGGAGTCTGCGTCCTCTGTCGCGGCAACCATCCTCTACGCCAATGTGATGTGTTTCTCAATATGTCGGTCGACGAACGTGTCCAAGCTGTTTCGCAGCACCATCGATGTCTCAACTGCCTTTCGACTGGTCATCAAAAAGCAAAGTGTAATAGTACCTTCCGTTGCGCAAAGTGCAGAAAATCGCATCATACGCTTCTTCATTTTCCGAATCCAACGGCTACACAAAAGGGTCAAGGATCTTCAACCACACCGACGCCTCTTCAGGCTGACGGCCCGTCTCCGACGAGCCATCCGGCGCAGGCTTCCGCGCCACCGAAGACTTCGAATTTTGTAACCGCCGACGGATCATCCACTTCGCAAGCACATGCGCATGTATCGATTAGCCAGACGCAAGTACTGTTGCCGACCGCGCTCACCCACATATTGCATCAAGGAGAGCGCTTTTTAGTGCGAGCCCTTCTCGACCAAGGATCTCAAAGGACGTTTATTACGGAACGTATGCAGCTCCAATTGAATCTTCCAACTACGCCCAAAGTGTGCAACGTATCCGGTATGGGCGGGCAGTGCACCCAAGTTGCAAAAAAAGAGTGTTCCATCATGCTTGCATCGCCTCGTTCTACGTTCGAGGATCAGATCGACGCCGTGGTGTTACCAAAGTTGACAAATTGGCTTCCAGCCAAACGGGTCTCCAACATGGATCCCCAAGAGTTTTCATCGCTTGAGCTCGCCGACCCCCACTTCATGAATCCAGGCCGCATCGATATGGTCATCGGCTCCGATATTATGCCTAAATTACTACGACCTGGAGTTAAAATGAATGTCGGAGGGAGTCTCGTAGCACAAAATTCAGTGTTCGGGTGGTATTTGAGTGGGCCCATCGCCAGCGAATCCACCGAAGCGTTTACGACGCAGGTCTCCTCCGGAGACAACCATGAGTCGCTCTCCGAGCTACTCAAATCGTTTTGGGAACAAGAAGAGGTTCCACACTCCCCTCCGCCTCTTTCAGAGGATGTTTATTGTGAAGAGCTTTATGCTCAAACCACCGTTAAGAATTCCGAAGGTAGATGTGTCGTGCGTCTACCATTTAAGATCGAATTTTCTAAAGCCGCTCCTTGCTTGGACTCGTCGCGATTTGGAGCGCTGACGCAATACAGGAGTTTGAAGAAAAGGCTCGCACGGCAGCCACTTATGCGCGAGACCTTTAATTCAGTGATCAAGCCCGAGAGTACATCCACGAAGATACGAATCGTTTTGAACGCTATCCAAAAGACCTCTTCCTCCTTATCGCTGAACGATGTGGTTTATGTTGGAGCGGTGCTGCAAGCGTATCTGGCCCTTCGTATGATCAGCTGTGCATTCGTCATCCAGCCGTTCGATCCAGGAGGATTTTCCTCCTGGATTTTCGCTATCGAGGTGTCGACGCGAGTTTTCCACCTCACGCCGCTGCTCCTGATCGCAACACCTCCCCCTCCCCCTTTTCATTTATTGTTCACTCTCTTCTCAACAATATCGCCTCCGCCTTCTCCTACCAACGTCGCCAAGGCCCAAACCAATCGTCTAGCAGACGCGAACTGGATTGAGAAATTTATTGCGTAGCGCAAGGCGGGCAGTATGTTCGTTCTTCACCACAGCTACCGCCGTTCGATAGCCGAGCCCTTAGAGTTAGGCGAGAATCGAACTAATCAAATACCTTTTTGTCCAACAGCACGAGATCGAGCGACGACGACGACGACGTTTTTTTCAATCAGTTTGGTGCTCGCTAAAAAAACGGTCGCAAAACAAAACCTCGTCGAGTGAACAATCCGCCCGCGCGCCGCAAAAACCAATAAAACCTAAAATATAAAATCAAAAAAAAGGGAACTACAAAACGCATATATAAAGTCACAATTTGAAGTGAAACAAAACAAAACCAAAAACAAAGAAAAAAAAAGAAAAAAAAGAAAAGTGAATTCCAATTAGCCATAAGAGCACGCCAAGAAGGCAATTTTCAGTTATTTTGTTTTTCCTTAATCAAACTCGCCACGAAGGCAAATTATAATTTTTTAACATTTTATTCAAACGGTGTAATCCCGAGCTACCCGCGTCGTGCAACCGCCGTTCTCCCAATTAATAAAAAACCACGAACGTCGTCCAGCTCAGCCCGGAAGACAAAAGGTAGGTGCCTATTATCTCCATCTCTTACATCAACAAATACAAAAGGCTCAGTTCAAATTCTGTTCATTTTTAAAGTTTAAATTGGTTTTAGCTTTAAAGATAGGTTTAAAATAGAATTTAAGTTTTATGTTTTTTAAGCCAGTTTTACCAACATACACAATTCGAACTGAAATATACATATGAACGAGCGAAGAATATACCAAAAATAAAAATTCGTTTTTGTAATTTTCAGCGAAAATCCTCATAAAATTAGAACGACGCAACGGATTTTTTTTTGTTTTAGGCTCAAAACTTTTTTAATTGATTGTTCTTTCATTCAAAGTATTAAGACCTGGAATACCAGCCTTGGTTCGGAAATTATAACCATTTGAATTTCAAGTTTTTAAACAAAATCGCTAAAAATTGGAAATCAGCATCGCGTTTTTTGCCCTATAGCTTCCAAGTTACTGAATCAATTCCAAATTTGTGTATAAAGGATATGTTGCGTTGTCATTCCTCTTTCATATGAGTACCAAAAACTTTGAAATCGGTTAAGGCATATAGGGTCTACGACCTCATTATTGACATAGAATATAGGTAAAAATGTCAAAAACCGTTATTTAACGATTTCTCAAAAACTTGACGTGATAGAGAAAAACGGGTACCAGATTCGGAATCAGCACAAAAAATTCCTATAGGGTCGCTATCCAGTTTCTCTGGTCCAAAACCTTGTATACCTGTGTAATTTTAAACCAAAATTTGTCTTAAATAAGAAATTGCTGGCTGGCCATTGTAAGCCAAAGATTGCTCTTTTAAGAATTTCATCACATAAAAAGTTCAAGTTTGTTTATAAATCCTATTTTTCCTGAGGTTAAACCGCTAATAAGGTATGACAAATGTACCACAGATTTGAAGTAAATTAATCGAGGATTTTGAAAAAAAATAAGAAAAGTATGTGTTAATAGGACCTTTTTCATACCAAAATGGCTCTCAAAGTAAAAAAAATAGAACTTTTTTCAGAATTTTTGACTTTGACCGCTTAATTAACCATCATTGTCTTAAATTCTTACCATGAATTTAATTTTGCCTAAAAGTCCATAGAATTGGCTTTCAAACCGCTTAACAGTTTTGTTTCTACGATGAACCGTTATCGTGGGATAATTTTTTTTCTCGACTTACTGCCTAAAAACTTTAAGGCCCTTTAACTACTTAGGGGAGCATTTTACACCCCCCCCCCCCCCCCCCTCCCAGACGATTTTTGGTCGATATTGAGCACCCCTATCACCTCCTTTCGGATATACATCCTTATGCGAAACACCCTGTATATCAAAATAATATCAGTACAATTTTACTGAAAAAACATGAATTCACGTTTTGCATGCAAATATACCGGGAGCAGAGTTCGAAAACAAACGAAACGCTTCGCAATCGTTTACTGAAAAGACCGAAACAAAAAGAATATTTTCAATCGTTTCGTACTCGAACACAAACGCAAACGCAAACTTTTCAAAGGCAAAGAGCACAAACGGTACGTTTGCCTTTTCGCTCATTTGGCTTTGCTTTGTTGCATAGGTACAATTGGAAACGAATCAAAAACGAAGCGATTGCGAATCGTTTGTTTCTTTTCGTACTCTTTTCGCACGGCTGCTCCCGTCAAACTGAGACAAGAGCGTAAGCAATTCATGTGAGCGGTTGTCGCAAAAATTGTTCCTAGCGCTCCGACCCCTGTTCCCCACCAGGAAAAGTCCCGGTGAAACCATCAATGATTTCAACATGATATAAGAGCCGCGACTCTTCCTGTTTCTACACCAACTTTCTAATGAAATTTACACACAAGCGGCATTGGCCGTCATGAGAGGACATGTCACCAGTTGTTCATCGAAATTGGAGTGGATACCTCCTGTTTCGCAAGAAAATGTCATCGTTCGGGAGTGATTCGAAATGAAAATGAAACACGGTTGTGTTTTGTTTTTGTTCTTTTATTTTTTGTTTTCTTTTTTGTCATGGGAATTGCGATGAATAACATGTTTTTTCGATGACAATGGCATTGGAATTTTGACTAATAACACCTTTTCTCGATGACAATGTCATTGGAATTGCGATTAATAACACCTTTTCTCGATAACAATGTCATTAGAATTTAGAAGTACTCTAACTTTCCCTTTGACATCATCGGTGAAATCATTAATGAATTTTTCCTTTATGCGAAAAAGTCCGGCTGGGTGTAGTCACTTGAATCTAGCGCAGAGACCTCTACGCCATAGCAAAATTTTCTTCGCTCACTTCACATGTATGCCTTACGCTCTTTCTTTAGTCGGTAGCAATCGCCCGACGAAAACACTTAGAGTGGATCTGCGCAACTTTTTTTTAAAAAACACTTAAAAATATTTTATCAAAATGGAATGCAAAGCCTACTTTATGATCCCAAATGCTTTTGAGAAATTTCTTTAAGGCTTTTGTCGTTTTTCCTATCAACTTATTTTTGTGAACAAATATTTTCAGATTTGAAATAAGTACATTTGTTCAAAGCAGCGGCACAAACTAAGCGCAAAACATTCAAAAAGTATTTTTTTGATAAGAAATTGTGACGGTGTGGTAGACATTGAAAAATGCATTGAACATGACACCACCTAACAAGTTGTGGAAACTCAAAATTTTATTGAGCGCACGCAATTAGTGTTGAAATTTTTTTCAGCGCATTGGCTCTCTTGCTCACTAACACAAATGCCTTTCCCATTTTGGAGATGCCTGATGTAGTGTACAAAACCATTTCAAAACATTTTCCGAAAAGTTTATTCTCAGAACTTTTGAATTCGCTCTCTTTGCTTGGCTGTCTAGATGAGCACGTTTCAACTAATGTACGGTTTTCGTTTGTGTACGCAAACTGTACGAAAAGAATCGCGGCAATCGTTCTCATTGTTTTTGTATCGTATTTCGTTTTGCTCTCCGAGCAGTACGGTACGAAACGCGTTTAAAGGTTTCGTTTCGTTTGTTTTCGAACTCTGACCGGGAGTACTAAACGTACGAAAACTAAAATAATAGCTTTCAACACAAAAGGCTCTTTCTTCGTTGAAAAAAGAGCTTTCTCAATGGAAGCAGCTCTAAAAAATTGCGACAGTCCGAAGTCGAAGTGATCGCATCGAAGTGAGAATGCGAACTGAGAAGCGAATCGATTGTAAACACAACTGCGTGGCGAGTTTCAAGCATGCAAGACTTTGAATGCAAAATCATAATTAAAAAAGTTCTTATTTTACCTGAAATATAATTTTCTATTTTTCTTCAAACATTTCTTTATCGGTTTATATAAAAATTGTATATCTAATTTCTAAAATAAAAGCAAAATTCGCATCGAAAAGTAAAAAGCCGGTTTAACATGGGAAACAACAACAACGAATCCCGATTTTGAGTTTGTGACGTTTCCTCTCTCAAGTGGCGCTATCTTGTTATCTTGTATCATAATGCAATGTTAATTGATTGTATGAACTTCATTGAAAAATTTTGCAGCATATTTTACTTCAGTACAGCCAAATTTGCTTAGCAATTTTTGTGGGCCAAGTGTTTTTTGAAAGTTAATATTATGACAAAATTAACAGTATAAACGATTTTCAAAACAAAGTGTATTTAAGGGGTGGCATCGTGCTCTGAAAACGCCAAAAAACAAGACTTTTTGTATGGAGAATTTCGTTTTTCCTTGATAGTTTCCATGATATTTGTCCGTTTTGCTTGGGCCTAGTGGATTTTGAAAGGTAATTTGGAGGTATTTCCGAAACGGGTACTAACTATAAAGTCGAGTTCGTTTAAGGGTGTGGCAAACGAAATGAGCATTTCCGAATTTCTACGGTTTTTTAACCTATACAGACCAAAAAGCTTATTGATATATTTAATATTTATATATATTTTTTAGACTTACCAATCACATAAAAACATCAACATAACCCCCGTTTATTAATTACTTTGTAAGAAAACGAAAATCAATAAAATAAATTTTCCCGATAAAACTACATATATAGCTGCATATTTTAATATACATATAGAAAGAACACTTTTTTTCTTTCAACTTGAAGACTGAAGATTTTTCTTAAAAAAAAAAATTTATTTTATATTTGTCGGACGATTTTAAAAAAATTTAAAAAATTTCAATAGAAAATTTATTGAGCTAAAAAAAAAACGAAAAGGTCGAAGTTGCTGTAATTGTGCTTTAACCATTTCACCACCCAACTTTACACTGAAAAAAACAATTGGGGTATTCCCTTAAAAAGTGAAAAGATTGAAAAATCGTAAAAGTGTAAAATTTTTCATACAAAATTTCGTTCATTAAATTCTAAGTCTTCTTGATTTACGATTTTTCGAAGTTTTCGACGCAAATACACGTTAAAGGGAAGACCCCTAATAAGTTTTTGATTTTTTTTGCACTCTTGAATAGCTCAATTAAATGTCTGTTGAAATCGTTACTATTTATTTTAAAAAAAATTTCTTATTCGATACATTGAATGAAAAAAAAAAAAACGTATTTTTCTATTTGTCAATTTTTAAAAGTCTATATCACGAAAACTAAGTGTAATACAACAAACATTTTGTGCCCTCTGACTCATATTCTCTAGAGGTACAGTTGATCTAAGCATGATAAATTTTCGGAACATGACCCTTTTTTCGTTGTCAAGAAGGAAAAAGAAGCTTCCATTGAGAACTTTAGTGTCCCAATTCTTTGCCATGTATGTGCAAAGAGTTCTGACGAAAAAAAGGTAGATTTAAGGGTATGCAGTATACGAAAGGCTTATAAATAAATACCATATAAGAACTGAGAAAAAACTCGAACAGCAACTGGCAAAATTTACCCTTGGTCGAAAACGGAAAAAATCGGCACGATTTTGCGTCTAATTGTAACGCAGTAAGCCTCCATTTTCAAATAAGAATACACAAAAAATATCCCTCGTTCGTTCCGAAATGGAATAAGGACCTCATCAATATTCCCCCGAAGATTTGATTAATTGAAATCAACTTTCGAAATGAGCCTATAACGTATCTCTCCGCTGGCAATTAATCATCAACTTACTAATCACGTTCACTATAGGCAGGAAATGAGAATCGAAAACTGAGCGTACCCAAATTGCCCAAACAAATTGAATGGCATCAGGCAAAATTGACCAAAGGAGGGAACGATGGAGAGAGGGAGAAGGTAGAAATATGGAGCGAGATTCAGATTGATACGTAAAAAAACACACGTCAAGATAAATATCAATTGGGCCACATACTACGAGGTCGAATAATGTCAAAAATTTAATCCACTTCCTCAACCACGCAGGAATAAGGGAACGGAGCAAGGGCGAAAAAAAGATAAAAAGTTCTAGGCGTACGCTTTTTTCCGCACAACATTTGCAGACATGGGAGGGACAAATAGAAGCTTTCAAAACCTTTCGAGATAAACATCAAACCGAGCAACATTTCCTTTTGCTGTCCGCTGGGGCTAGTGTTACTATTGAGACAGCGCCGTGGATGCTGCACTCAATTTTGACCAGCTAAATTGTCGAACGGCAAGATGAGGCCTCGCACACATAGCGAACGTCGGCGTGTTCCCTCCCCCCTTTGCGGGCGGTTATCATGCCGGAGCAGAACTAATCAAAAAGGCTGCTTCGGGGGCGGTAATTTGCTTTCTTCTGGGCTTAACTATTCTTCTTGACGCTCAATTCCTTTTTTAGTAGATATTTTATTTTTTTTATACCCGACACACTCTGTGTCGAGGGAATATTGCGTTTGTGTGGTTGTGTGTAACACCCAGAACTAGTCGAGATAGACCATACAAAATATATTATATATAGAAATGATCAGTGTCACCAGGAGATTCGATTTAGACATGTCCGTCCGTCTGTCCGTCTGTTTGTATACAGTTATCTTATCGAAGAAATTGAGCTATCTTGACAAAATTTGGTATGCGTGCTCACGGGGACATGAAAAAGAACAAGTTCGAGAATGGACCCGATCGGACCATTTTTAGCGGTACCTCCAGTACTAGGGTCTGTAACGAAAATCACAAAAACTGCTCTAAATCCGATGTTTTTCAAGATATTTTAATGAAATTTGATATTTGATCATATTTAAAGGCCAGTAATATTATTTCTGAAAATTGGAAAAGTGGGCGTGGCAGAAGGGCGGTTTTCGAAAATTGTCTCCTACACCCGAAATTCAAATGGGACTTGAACGAAATTTGGCACTTATGCTTCCTTTGTAGCCTTAAACATCCTTCCAAAAAATTTCCTTGATCGGTCCATTTTTAAGGGTACCTCCAGTACTAGGGTCTGTCACAAAAATCCCAAAACTGCCTTAAAATCGGACTTTTTCGAAATATTTTAATGAAACTTAGAATTTGAGCGTATATTTAAGCCTCCGATTAGAATTCGGAAAAAATGGAAAAGTGGGCGTGGAAAAAGGGCGGTTTTCATAAAGAAATTAAACACCTCTTGATATTCAAAATTATTTGAAGATGTGTGTCTGTGTCGGGTATTCTATTGTCAGGCTCGCCTGACTATAACACCCTTACTTGTTTTTTTTTTGTTTTTGCTTTTCCGCTATGGCAAAAAGTGAAAGTCAGCCTCGTGCGTTCGGTTTGCTGTTTTTTCGTCTTTTTATATCCGACACACTCTGTGTCGAGGGTATATTGCGTTTGTTGGGTTGTGTGTAACACCCAGAACCAGTCGACATAGACTATACAAAATGTATATAGAAATGATCAGCGTCATCAGGAGATTCGATTTAGACATGTCCGTCCGTCTGTATGTCTGTCCGTCTGTCTGTCTGTCTGTCTGTCCGTCTGTCTGTCTGTCTGTCTGTCCGTCTGTCTGTTTGTATACAGTTATTTTATCGAAGGAGTTGAGCTATCTTCAAGAAATTTGGTATGCGTGCTAACGGGGACATGAGTAAGAACAAGTTCGAGAATGGAGCCGATCGGACCATTTTTAGGGGTACCTCCAGTACTAGGGTCTGTTACGAAAATCACAAAAACTGCTCTAAAGTCGAAGTCCTTCAAGATATTTTGATGAAATTTGATATTTAAACATGTTTAAAGACAAGTAATACGATTTCAAATAATTGGAAAAGTGGGCGTGGCAGAAGGGCATTTTTTGAAAATTCTCTCCTACACCCGAAATTCAAAAGGGACTTGAACGAAATTTGGCACTTATGTCTCATATGTAGCCGCAAACATCCTCCCCAAAATTTTTTTTGATCGGACCATTATTAAGGGTACCTCTTGTACTAGGGTCTGTCACAAAAATCCCAAAAATGCCTCAAAAGCGGACTTTATTGAAATATTTCAATGAAACTTAGAATTTGAACGTATATATAAGGGTCCGATTAGAATTCCAAAAAAAGTTTGAAAATTGGGCGTGGCAAAAGGGCGGTTTTCATATATAAATTTAACAAAAGTCGGTATATGGGGCTCCTTATGCCCTTAAACACCTGTTGATATTAAAAATTATGTGTCTGTGTCGGGTATTCTATTGTCAGGCTCGCCTGACTATACACCCTTACTTGTTTTCTTTATTGCACTTCGCAGAAATTCGGACTCAGTGGAGCGTATGTTTTACAAGTCAATTAACTTACTAAATTTTGATTGCTCGACGATTCGACGCTTATCAGTGAGTTCCGACAGCTACTTTTTCAATCTTGCTGTCAGTCAGATGCGTTCCATACAGAACCGAAGTGGTTGTTTCCGTTGTGTGGCGTCCATATGTCGCGTTTTAATTTTGGAAATGAATCTCGAAGTGGTGGTGTGGTTTCACCCACCAGGCATAAAATATATGAGTCACATGTCAGTCGTTTCTACTTGTCCACTTTTCGAATGATGAAATCGTTTTCTGTGGGTCAGTTGGTTAATATTCAAGAGGCACACTAACGAGAGGATGCCCACCAAAATGGTTGAACAATTGTCGTCTCTATGACTTTTTCAATTTTCCGAAATAGGAGAGACTTCTGCGCTTTCAAGCCAGACCAACTGACCGCCCAACCCACTAACTGACCGACGGGCAACACATCATAAAAATTCAAAGAAAAACGATAAAGAGAATCTTTTTGTGGGAGTTGTCATTGCTTTTGCTTTCGTGTCCCAAGCAGTAGCTAGATTTAAATTCTAATGACATAATCAACAAAATATGACAATACTGTGGACTCGCGATAAGTTGAACTAATTAAAACCGGCCTTGTTCGGGATATCAAAATTGTTTGACTTATCGATTGTTATATATGTATGGGGCGTTTCACGTCAAGTGTACCAACTCAAATAACTTCTTAGCTGGGATTTCGATGAAACTGGGTGGAATTGTTGCGCTTTGAGAGTACATGAATTGTGCAAAAGGAGGAGGGGAAATATTAACCGGATGCCTAGATACAGGGTGTTGAACTGTCAGGTCGTTTTCTATTCGAAAAATTTTACGTCTCGCGAATTAGAAAATGAAAAAAATGTGATAATAGATATTTTCGATACAAGTGTCGAAATGAAGCTTTTTTTTGCACGAGTGGTAAATGTTGTAAAACGTGGCGCAGCCGAGTTTTACAATACCACGAGTGCGAAAAAAGCTGAGTTTCGACACGAGTGCCGAACAATATTTTATGCAATAAGATTTCAAACTAGATTTTAACCTAAATTTAAGAAAAAGTTTTTTTGTGAAGAAAATTTTTATTTTTATTTGACAGATTCATAATTTTAAATTCTTTATTATACAACTTTGTAGTATGCTCTGCTTATTTTTGCCTTGTATTTTTTTGAAATGCGTGCATTTTGAAATTTATTATTGCACACCTTGGCTTGTATTTTTTGAAATGCGTGCGTTTTGAAATTTATTATTGCACGCTTTGAAATTCATTACAAACCCTGGTAGTATACAATGCTTTTTGTTTGTTTGAAATTTTTTTTTTTTGTCTGCTCTCTGCGAAAAAAATATTACAATCCCCAGAAATTATTATTGATGCACACAAACAAAAAAAAAAAAAAAAAAACAGATTTTATTTTTATAAGCAATTTTTCGCCCAATACTTCATTGTTGATATTTTTTAAAATAATTTGGAACGAAAGCTGAGTTTATTTTCTATAAAATGACATCTTAAACAAGGTGGGATTTCCAAAACTAACGATTAAATGGAGGTGTAGAACCCAGCGCGACCCACGCGCCAAGCACTACATGACGCAAACTAAAACCGAAAATTTACCCAGAATTACGGCGCTACGCATGAAGTTTATACTATATACATACATAAGTACTATTGTACATTGAAACTACATATGCATATGCGTTTTTGTAACTGTAAAATGAATTTTCGGTAAACATATAGTTTTCGAGTTATTGAGCTGTTGAAGCGTGTTTGAGTGTTAAGGTAGTCAGTGAGAAAAAAATGTTCGAGTTAGAACGTTGTTCGACTTATTGGGTATTCCAGTTACCGCGAGTCCACTGTACTTTGGTAGTTACACAAAGTAGCTAGGTTCGCCAGCTAGATTACTGCATATACAGTGGCGAGCATAGGTGGATACATGTTGGGCTTTTCAATTCTTTGCTCCCTATATCTTCGCCGTTAACGAATATATCGTTGTCAAATTTTTTGGTATATATTCTTCTATTATTCGGAAATATACCTAAATATGGAGACGAAAATGGCGTTAAGGTTGTAAGAAAAGAGAGAGCACAAAACATGCTCTAAGACCCACATGTATCCACTTCTGCTCGTTTTTCAAACTTAACTAACGATTTAGATTAAATTTCTAGTGAGTTAGAAAAATTATGAATTTTGGTAGATGGTTTATTGAGACTGTAGTCAAGACCTCCAGAAAATATATTTTATATCTTTTTCAATAAATTCATGGCATATGACGCATCCCTTAATATCAGGTTTAAATATTTTTATGCCCGACACACTCTGTGTCGAGGGTATATTGCGTTTGTGTGCTTGTGTGTAACACCCAGAACCAGTCGAGATGGACCATACAAAATATATATAGAAACGATCAGTGTCACCAGGAGATTCGATTTAGACATGTCCGTCCGTCTGTCTGTATACATCTTATCTTAACGAAAGAGTTGAGATATCTTGACAAAATTTAAAATACGTGCTCACGGCGACATGAGTAAGAACAAGTTCGAGAATGGACCCGATCGGACCATTTTTAGGGGTACCTCCAGTACTAGGGTCTATTATGAAAATCACAAAAACTGCTCTAAAATCAAAGTTTTTGAAGATATTTTGATGAAGTTTGATATTTGAACATATTTGAAGGCAAGTAATATGATTTCCAAAAATTTTAAAAGTGGGCGTGGCAGAAGGGCGTTTTTTCGAAATTTATCCCCTACACCCGAAATTCAAATGAGACTTGAACGAAATTTGGCACTTGTGCTTCCTTTGTAGCCATAAACATCCTTCCAAAAAAATTTCCTGATCGGTCTGTTATCTAGGGTACCTCCTAGGGTCTGTCAAAATACCCAAAACTGCCTCAAAATCGGACTTTTTCGAAATATTTCAATTAACCTTAGCATTTGTTTGTATATTTAAGCTTCCGATTAGAATTGCAAAAAAAATGGAAAAGTGGAAAAACCTGTTGAATATTCTTTCTTAGTGGTCCTGTTTTTTAGGCGTGGTTCAAATATTATTTATTTGTGTCGGGTATTTGAATGTCAGGCTCGCCTGACTACAACACCCTTACTTGTTTTAAATTATTTAAAAAAAATTAATAACTATAAAAATTAAACAAGCTTATGATGTTTTTCATGAAATAATAATTCAATTGATCAGAGCGGAACATTTCAAACTGATCGGATTCCTTGTTTGTTCAAAAAGAACGTGGAAACTACGAAACATATAAAAAATTATTGCTTTCTATCTGTTTGCGACGCAACAAATATGCACCACGCACTTTCATTATTTTATATTTTTTCTTTACAAAAGCAATTAAATTTAAAATAACCCTGTATCTGTTGACTGCATTGACATTCATCAACCCATAAAAAATCACGCGATCCTCACTGCGGCCAACAGGCACACTTTTTTATATGTATATGTTTGTAAACCTATGCAACTTCTTTTTTTGACTGTCTCTGCTCTATTTGTCAGTCTGGCCGTGAACTTTCACAAATTAAGACGCGAATAACGCTTTGCTCACAAGCGCTCTTGCTGGCAAATTTAAAATTCTTCAATTCTTTTTAATTAAATCGCCCTTGCTGGACATAAAAGGAAGAAGTTGCTAAAAGTTTGTTAGTCAACTAAAAATATTAGAAAATAATTTGAATTTAAAAACAAGTAAGAAAGCTAAAGTCGGTCAAGCCCGACTTTGAAATACCCAGCGTCCCGACATTATGAGTGCAATATGTTTTTCTTCTCTATTTGTGGGCGTGGCAGTGGGAGGGCCACATAAATTATTTCCCTACACCCTTCATTCGCCTTAGTAAACCTTTGTTGCGAATTTGAACCTTCTACGCCTTTTACTTCACAAGTTACGATAAGCCTTTATTTGTGGGCCTATTTGTGGGCGTGACTCACGGAGGGCGGCGTTTTTTTTTTTGCCAGGATATGTCCCTTTTCGTAGTTTACCAGTACACCAAATATCAATGGAATGTGTTGAGTGGTTCGCAAGCTACAAGCATTTTACTGAAAACACATTATATTTATTTGTGGGCGTGGCAGTGGGCGGATGTCTCCCATTTTTACTTAGGATCATACTCGGATCCCGATATACCTGTGTGCCAAATTTCGACTTGATTGGTCCAGCCGTTTCGGAGGAGATCCGACCACGGACGGACGGACAGACGGACATACGGACAGACGGACAGACGGACGGACGGACGGACGGACGGACGGACAGACGGACAGACGGACATGTCTAAATCGATTCAGTTTTTGATCCTGATCATTTCTATATATATGTCTATATCTCCGGAGCTTAGTTCTTCCTGTTACAAGATTCGCACAAAACTAATATACCCCGCTTACGCTGGGTATAACCAAAGACAATATAATATATATATTTTTTGTAGCAAACATTCCGACAGCTTGCAGTCACGATGCTCGCGACTCCCGCAAAGGGGGGAGGGATGTTGTGAGTCAACATTCGACTCACGAGCATTCAATTTTTATGCACGATGGTCACCTTTATATGATTATACCGAAATATAGCAAAACACAAACGAAAGAACAACAACAACAACAACCAATCCAAGCGAAATATGATCAACGTTGGCACACGACCAGAGCGGCGAGTAGTAACACTTGATAAGCGAATTTCCGAACGCAAGGAAATTCAGACAACACCTGGCGAAAGTGCTTATGCGGCAAGTGTGACATCTGGTGACCTCGAAAATCAATTGAGCAAAAGCAGGTCGAAAACTAGATCAACATTGAACGCGCTCAGCAGTTCCAGAAGTTGCACAATAATTCAACGAGACGCAATTGGAAAATGAGCAATGCGGCATCAGCAGTTTCTTTTCATATAAACCGAAGATCGAGATGGAGAAAGGGATTCTTTGCGGAAGACCAGTTTGCGACAGTCCCAACTCGACTCGTATGTACTCACCAGTGGCAACAGCGATTAGAGCGTGGACTTGGAGAATAGGGAATTAGGGAAGTTTTAAGAGTAAATGTAAGGAGATAGCATTAATAACATTGTGAAATAAATAAGGATTAATAAACAACATTATAAAGTATAATTCTTGTGTCCTTTTTATTTCCACAAGGATTTTAGGCATTATGTTCATAGGGAACATATCACTTGACTAAAATTACAACATTTTTGGCGCAGCCGGTATTCGACTGACTTTCAGTTGGATGAGAAACAAGGCTCAAAGCTTTTTATAAAAGAGTTAACCTGAAAATTTTTGAAGTACGAAGTGCGAAAAAATAAAAGAGTTCAGTTGAAGCGGAACCTTGCAGGTTTTAAAAAATTGGTAAACAAAAACCGAAAAAGCCGAACTCCAAAATTCGTAATTCATACCGAAAAAACAATTAAGATAACTCAAACAAAGTCAAATTTGCCCGAAGACGTTTGTTAACGTATTCGGCCGATTTTTCTTTGATAAAGTTTTAATCCTTGCAGTAAAAAAATTTTTTTTTTAACGCTTTGTGAAGACAAAAAGGATAATATAACTAGTACAATTTAAATATCAACGGTAGCAGCAACAGAAGAAACAAAAGGAAAAAAGAGATCATACGAGCAAACATCAAAATGGTGAGTACCAAAATTTGAGAAATATTTTTAACGCAAAGAGTCCTTCTTGTTGTGTGCAGTATTCAACTAAATGGAAAAGGAATTAGGAAGTTTGAAGCAAAAGGTTGCGGAATTCGAATCTGACAGTATTAGAATTTTGGAAGAAGCGCGAGAATTGTTGCACGAAATAAATCTTAGCAAGGAAATTTCACAGTTAATTAAGGACCAGTTGGTGTTAGGGCAATTTTCGAAAATTGGAGAAGCAATATTTTTAATAAATCAGGTTAAAAATTCAGTAAACACAGGGGAAGAGAAGGAAAAATTGAGTAATTTGGAAGAAACGGTAAAATATCTCAATAAAAATTGCAAGAAATTAAAACAGCAGATAGAGCAGAGCTACGCGTTAATAGAGCAAGCGGAGAAAGAAAACGAGGATCTTAGGGAAGCCTTACGGAAAGCAGTAGGAAAAGGGTTAACTGCAACTCTAGAACAGGATAAGGCAGCTCTTAAGGAAAAAGAAGAAGAGGTTAAACGATTAAAAAAGCAGATAACAGAATTAAAACAAGAGTTGCGAATAGTATATAGAGGTTCACCATCACCAACACCGGGTAGGAAAACCCCCCCGGTAAAAATTACAGAAAATCTGATACCCCCGGCACCAGCACCCCCTCCGCCGAAACCTCCTACGGATTTCGTTAGCGTAAATCAAAGAAAAGGCCCAAAGAGTGAAACAGATACCAGTTTACTAGAAGACCTGAGGGAGAAACTTTCAAATAGAACAGATACCGGAGTAGAAGAACCAAAAGGGAAAAGTTCGAATAAAAAAGATTCCAGCCTATTAGAAGAATTAAGGGATAAAATCTCACATAAAATACCAAATAAAAATCAGAGCATCCAAACAGATATACAAACAGAGTTCCAAAGAACAATAATTGAACAACCAACCACTTCAAAAACAGTAATACCTTTAATAAAAGTAACAATGGCCACCCCAGCAGATGAGGTCACGAAAAAGGTTGTTAGTTTAGTCCCATGTTTCTCAGGACAAGACCACCCAGAATTAAGTTCGGAAGTAGAGAAATTTGTTATTGGTTTAGAGTTACTTCGGAGCGCAACACAAAATGTCGACGAACAGGACATCATCAAATGCGTAAGGCAGAGGCTTTCAGGGCCAGTTTACATAAAGACCAGTCAAAAACAATTTGAGCACATAGGGAAACTGGGTGAATTTATTAAGAAAACCTTTGTGAAGCACAAAACTTTAGAAACGATTAGGTTTGAAATAGAAAATGCTACCGAAATTTTAAACGAAAAAGCATCGTCATTTGTGGAAAGGATAGAGTCCTTGCTAAAAGAAGCCGAAAAATTAATAAGGGAATCGTGGAATGCATCTGAGGCAGTGTCTGCACTTAACGAGTACCAAAAGTTGGCCAAAAATAAGTTCATTTTCGGTATAAAAGATCGATATATGCAAATCCGTTTAGAAGGACACAGGGACAAACCCCTATCCTTCCTCATTAAATAAGAAGAAGACTCAGAAGATCTTCATGCAGAGAATATAAAATTTCATTCCAATAATTTAATTAGTGAAATCAGTAAGCCTTCGCCAGTTTTATGCTCTTTTTGCAATATTTCGGGCCATACACGCGATATTTGCCAGCAAAAAAGGAATAATCCTTATTGCACTGTATAGTTTGAATACGGGCATGAACAAACAGCTAAATGCGGTAGATCAGAACAGCAACGCAGCCGTGATACTTTAAATTGCAAACTTTGTGGAAAAAATGGGCATTCGGAAAATAAATGTTTTTAAAGACTTGAAAAATTATTTTGCAACGTGTGCAAACTGAAAGGACATGAAAGGAATAAATTTTGCAACACCTTTAGGCAAAGAAACCAGCAAACAGAGAACCAAACACAAAACAGAGTAGAAAACTTCAGTTCAAGAACGCATTTCAACCCGTTCAGATTTCCCAATAATGGCAACGAAGTTAGGCAACAAAATTTTAATGCAACAGAACAACACAATTCAAACAATTCAACAAATACGCAAACCACACAGCCTAGAAGTATGCAATGTTTTAAATGCTCACAGCACGGTCACATAGCGAGATTTTGCAATATGCAGGGAAACTCCCAACGGCCCGGTCAAGGCCATTAGATCGGAAAGCCACAATAAAAAACGAAATAAGAAGGCCAAAACTCGTTAATAAGGACATAGAAGAATATGAATATGTGAAATTAGATTTAAATAAAAATTATCTTGACGGGAAAAGTAAACACCATATCAATGCAGATAGCAAAAAGGAAATTGGTTTGAAAGGTAAAAGTTCGAAACAAGTCCATTTCAGCGATCCTTTAATAAGCAAAGTGCATATTTTAGAAGAGAGTAAGCAAGCAACAGAAAAATTAGTTACTCATTGCAAAAAAGTCCATATTGAAAATAAAACAGCAGAACCAGTGTCAGACGACACGTTTATAGTACTTCCATGTAGACAGGCTATAAACGAAAAAATTACTTTGTTAGTGGACACAGGTTCTGACACGAGTTTAATTAAAATAGAAGCACTAAAGGACATCGATATTAATACGTCTGAGATAAGTCATTTAGTGGGGGCTTTTGGAGGGAAAATTGATAGTATAGGGACAGCAGAGGTTTCGCATTCGGAATACCCAGAGTTGAAATTTAAATTGCAAGTATTACCTGCAGGAAGCAGGATTCCAGCAGATGGACTTTTAGGAAGAGACGAACTATGGAATAGGTCAATCATAGATTGTGTGGAAAAAGAAGTAGTTTTTGATCTCGGAGGGCGAATGGCAACAATACCGCTAATAGCTTCAACTCCTAGAAAAAGGATTTGTGTTGCAGAGTCAACTACGATCAATGCTAGGGAAGCGCAAATAGTAGCAGTGTGGGCCGAAGGACTCAAAAGGGATCTAGTGGTTAATAAAAAGGAAATAATACCGAATGTCTTCGTAGGAAATACATTGACAATGATTAGAAATGGAAGAGGTTTCGTACCAGTAATGAATACGAATAATGAGTCCGTACAAGTGAATGCGGGAATTGAATTAGATTTTGAGTTAGGATCGGATTTTGATGAACTAAAAGAGTCAACGATAAACAATATAACTAAAGAGGGAAAAGATGAAGAACGACTGAACTTATTATGGCAAACAGTCAAATTAGATAACAAGTTGAATAAGGAAGAGCTTGATTCAATGAGAAATATTTTTAGAGATTATGCAGACATTTTCCATCTACAGGGAGACCATCTGTCTTATACGACAGTCTTGGAACATGAAATTCCCACAGCAGCGGAACACCCACCAATCAATTCGAGGCAATATAGATTGCCTGAACAACATAGAAACGAAATTAATACGCAAGTAAAGAAAATGCTTGATGATGGTATCATCAAACAAAGTAAATCCCCGTGGAACTCGCCAATAATTTTAGTCCCTCAAAAATCAGGTAAAGATGGTGAGAAAAAATGGAGACTTGTGGTGGATTTTAGAAAGCTAAATGAAATCACTATAAAGCAAGTTTTTCCAATTCCACGAATTGACGAAATCCTAGATCAGTTGGAATATAGTCGTTATTTTTCTACATTGGATTTAGCCAGTGGTTACCACCAAGTTTTGGTAAAGGAGAAAGATAGAGAAAAACAGCCTTCAGTACTGGTTTAGGGCATTTTGAGTTTGCAAGGATGCCCTTCGGGCTAACAGGAGCTCCCGCAACTTTCCAAAGAATTATGAACAGTATTCTAACAGGCCTGCAAGGAATTGACTGTTTCGTTTATTTAGATGACATCGTCATTTACGCAAGAAACCTAAAGGAACACGAAGTTCGCTTAAGAAAGGTTTTAGAAGTTCTAAGAATAAATAACTTAAAGTTGCAAAGCGAAAAATGCAATTTCCTGCAAAAAGAAGTAATTAATTTAGGACACAAATGTTCGGAAAAAGGGGTTTTGCCAGACCCCGGAAAGGTAGAATGCGTTAAAAATATAAAGGCGCCAAAGAATATTAAGCAGCTACAGGCATTTTTGGGACTAATTAATTATTACAGAAAATTCATACCCGAGGCAGCGAAAATTTGTTTGCCTTTAACGAAATTATTAAGAAAAGAATCGAAATTGGTATGGTCGTCCGAATGTCAGAAGGCGATGGAACAATTAAAAATCGCTGTATCCAGTCCTCCAATACTTAGGTATCCAGATTTTGAAAAACCTTTCATTTTAACAACCGACGCCAGCAATGAAGCGTTAGGAGCAGTTTTGTCCCAGGGGGAGCCAGGAAAAGATCTTCCAATATATTACGCCAGTAGAGCGCTCAGTGCCACAGAAAGGCGTTATTCTACTATTGAAAAAGAATTTCTGGCGATAGTTTGGGCAGTTAAGAATTTTAGGACTTATCTTTTAGGAAGACATTTCACGATTTATACTGACCACAAACCATTAAAAGGAATAGCTAATTTAAAGGATCAGGACACTAGACTAGGACGATTCCGTTTAAAATTATTAGAATACGATTTCAAGATTTGTTACAAGCCAGGAAAGTACAACCTTAATGCAGACGCCCTGAGCAGAATTACGCCCGCAAAAAATAATATCAGCGTAGTGACGAGAGCACAAAAAAGAGATTTAGAAGAAATTGAGGAAGGTTCCATGGAGGAAATTAAGGGAATTTTAGAAGGAGAAGACACTGCGGTTTTCTTGACGGATGCAGAAGATATACAGAAAGTTTTAAAAATTTTCCACGATACACCAATTGCGGGGCATAAGGGATTCATGAAAACATATTTAAGAATTAGAAAACAGTATAAATGGGATGGCATGCAACGCCAAATTAAATCGTATATCAAAGCATGCAAACTATGTCAAAAAAATAAAAGCTCGAGGCCAAATAAAATGCCGATGGCTATCACTGACACCCCCCATAGACCATTCGATAAAGTTTTTATGGACATAGTCGGTCCACTCCCAATCACATTAAAAGGAAATAAATATATTTTAACATTTTTGGATGATTTTTCAAAGTATTTTGTATGTATTGTTATTCCGGATGCAGAAGCAGCCACAGTGGCTAAGTTTTTTTTCAATGAAATAATATCGAAATTTAATATTCCGAAATCGTTGGTTACAGACAACGGTACGAATTTCACGTCAAAATTATTTACTGAAGTTTGTAAAATTCTTGGAATCAAGAAGTCACATACTTCACCCTACCATCCACAAGCCAATGGCGCTCTCGAAAGGAGTCACAGACCCCTTGCTGAATTTCTAAGAAATTTTGTCAACGAAGATGGCACAAATTGGGATGAATAGCTGCATCACGCAATGCATGTCCATAACAATACAGTCCATTCTTCAACAAAACAAACACATAGTCGAACGCTTTTCGGTTTCGAGTTCGAAATTCCAATAAAATTAAAACACAAACCGTGCCCGCTGTACAATTTCGATGACTATAGCAAAATTTTGAAATATCAAATTCAACGTAGTTATGAGATAGTTAGAAAAAACCAAATAACGTCCAAAGAAAAAGCGAAAACTAATTACGATAAAAACTGTAAAGAGGAGACTTTTCAAGTAGGGAATAAAGTATGGCTCAAAAATAAAAATAGAACAAATAAATTTTCGCCTATTTGGGAAGGACCCTATGAGGTAGTAGCCATTCCTTCGGCATAAAATGTTCGTTTAAAAATTAAAGGCAAGGAAAAAACATTTCATAAAAATTTGATCAAATTAGAGCATAGTAATATAATGAGCATTAAAAACGTCACGAACATTGAATTATACAAAAAACAAAATAATAATATTTTTACGAAAGCAACCAAAAAGAATAAAGAAAAAAACAGATATGATGACGTACCATGTTTCGACCACAGCCGAGTAAAATTAAAAGTCATAAATGAAAACGACTCGGATTACATACACGCCAATTACGTGAATGGAGTGCATTGGCCAAATAAATATATCGCCACGCAAAATCCACTAGCAAACACAGCTAGTGATTTCTGGCAAATGATTTGGGAACAAAATTGTTTCGTTATAGTCATGTTGTCTAGGATAGAAGAAAAAGGGTGTTATCAATACTGGGGAGAAAATAAAGGAAATATTTTTAGCTGCAGACAATTCAAAATAGAAACAATATCTAAAATAGCAGAACGTCATTACATTCAAAGTAAATTAAAAATAACAAACCAAATAAATGGAGATTCCCGTTTAATTGAACATTGGCAATTCACAGCTTGGCCCGACAATGAAACAACAAAACCCATACCCCTATTAGAATTTTGGTACAAAGTGAGGAAAAGTCAAAAGCTAGCGGAAGATAAAAACGATTTTCCAAAATTAGTGATACACTGTAAAGCGGGCATTAACAGGACATGTACTGCCATCGCACTAGATATAGCGCTGTCAACCTTACATGAAGGTATGCACATAAATATACGAAAAATAGTGAATGAAATTAGAGGCCAACGAGCATATGCAATAAGCAACAAAGGTCAATATGTTTTTCTCCATGAAATCCTAACACCTCACATAAAGCCACTTCAAACCAAATATTAATAAAAGTAGGCATAGTGGGTTAACAATAGCACTACATTTTCAGATAATTCCGGCCATCGTTTTTTTCATCACAACCACTTATGGGAGTCTGATGGTGTCCCCAATTAACGAACAAAAAGGCTTTATTGAGATTCACATGTTCAACACTGAAATCGTAAAGGATGCATACACCGTTCTGCACATAATCCACCCGCAAGAGATTGCAAGCATGCTCAACTCGATGGAAGACTACATAAATAAAGTAACCATTTACAACAAATTATTGTTATTAAACGAAATCAAAACAATTAGACTAAAGTTGCAGTCCATAACCCCTTACGAACATAAACGCTAAAGGAGAGGGTTAATAAACGCAATAGGCACAGCCTAAATGAACAGATAACCATAAACAATCATTTCAACACCACCCTAGGAGTATTAAAAGTAGCCATAGAACAGGATAGACAGTTTTTGAACACAATAGACTCCAGAAACATAAATATTTCAAACCACCAAATGTTCATTGATCAAATGTTTAAACTAAATAGTATCGAAAACAAAATTAATCTAATCCAGGATAGCATAGCAGCAGCAAAAAGCGGTATAATGCATCCAAGCATTTTAACTCCGGAAGAGATAGAAAAATTCAAAATAGATTTCTTCAAATTAAAATTTCTTAGAGTCGGGATATTGTCCCATGCACAAAATTCAATAATAATTGTGATTAAGGTGCCCCGAAACTTAATACAAACAGAAATCAGCCTAATTACTCCAGTCCCCAATAATAAATTTTTCGAAATAATGGCAAGTGATGAGTTAGTGACAGAAATAGAGGGAAATATTTTCTCATTCCAAGAAAACGCAGTTTAAAAAGAGTTAAAAAGAAGTCAGCATTGTACTATCCAGGATAATTGCAATTTAATTTTCAATAACAAAACGTTTATCAAGTATATCGATGAAGGAAGCGTAATAGTGAAAAACGCTAAGAAATTAACTATAGAGCAAAATTGCGACAAAAGAAACATAACATTAACCGATAACGCCCTTATAACTTTTTCGAATTGCAGTGTCACAATTCAACAGGAAAATTTTTTTAACTCTAGAGCCATAATGGAAGAAAAATATTTTTACTCTGATAAAACGTTAAATCTTAATAACACGCCAATAATTTTCGAAGACATAATAGTAAATAGTTTTAAAAATAGACCTTACATAAAAGAACAGATTTTTCATCGTAACATATCATATGGCATTAGCGGCACATTACTATTGATAATTATAGTAGGATTAATAGGAGTATATTTTATTTTAAAAAGGAAATCCGTGAAAGTAGAGGTCAAACAGGAAATAGCAAAGGACAAGGTACGAAGAAAAGAAAGCGTCAGAACGATTCTAAAACGTTACAAAGAGTCAGAACGAACGGAAGAGGTGTGAGCGCTACGTTTTTAACTCAACGACTTCTGGCACGACCCTCGTAGTAGCCAACCAATATGAATTAAGTCAAATCAGCAGTAAAAACATTTTAGGTAAATGCAAAATAGCATAAATATTTTGCGTAAGAAATGTCCAAATTTAAATTATCGCAGTTCACGATTTAATACCGCAGCAGTGAGGGCATATGAAAAGAAAGGTATAAAGAAGACACGACTCTTTGCACATTGATCGTATACTTTTTATTTTTTTTTTAAGAATCCAAAAAGGAACCATAAAGAAAATCAAACGAAGCGAATATCTGACCCTAACTGGAATGTAAGTATAGTTAACCACTTTTAAATTTACAGCAGCATTCAAGCCAACATTTTTGTTTAAAAATTTTTTTTAAATAAGTTGAAATTGTTTTTTTTTTTTCTTTCGCTTTTTGAACACGTAAGAAATCAGTTAAAAAATGGCTGGAATTTGTTCTTATATGATTGGGAAAAGAGCGACAGAAATAACAAAGCAAGATTACAGTAGAATTATTGACAACCAGTGGCTGGGGGATGTTCACATCAACGTTTTTTTAGATTGGTTTTTAAAAAAGCATAATTCCATTTTAGGAACAGTTCACATATTCAGTTCCTTCACATACGCAGGAATCTTAGCGACATTAAAAGCACCAAACAATATAGCTGAAATGAGAATAAAGTTAATGCTGAAAAACGTTGACGTGAGCAAAACAAAAAATTGGCTATTGCCCGTATGTCTGAATAGTCACTGGATGTTAGTAATTGTGCAGAATAAAATTATACACGTATTGGATTCTCTGAAACCACACAATTACACACAAATAGCCAATAATATCACTATATTTTTCAAGAAAATCGGAGACTTAACTAACAACGAGATGTTGATAGAGAAGGTCAATTATCCACCATGTCCCCAGCAAAATTATATGATTGACTGTGGGTTATTCACACTACAATTTGCAGAACATTATTTTTCAAAATTAGAAGAAGGGAATGAATATTTCGCGGAAGAAATCATATTAGAAAACAGTAAAGTAACAAGAACCTTTTTAGCTAATGTAATAACAGAATGGGGTAAGCAGAATAGAATCACTAGAGAATTAGAAATAACAACGGAAGAACATAAAATCTTAACAGACACATTTAAAGAATTACAAGATAACAAAGAAAAAAATTGTAGTAAAAGAAGGAAAATAAATTTAAATGGTAAATCATTCAGACTTACCATAGGATTTTCCAATAAACTAACAATAAAAAGATTAAATTGAAAAAAAAAAAATAATAATAAAAAAAAAAAAAAATTAAATGAATAAATATATATATTATATAAAAGAATTACACGGAAATTAAAATAAGAACGTATTGTATTAGTTTATAAAAGAAGATAAATTATTACAATAAAAGTATATGTTTAATTCAAAATTATAGTAACAAATAAATAAGAATAAAGTTATAGGTATGGGTCATAGTTTTAGTAAAACGTATTAGTAGTTATCGAGCTCTAATCAAGAGAGAAATTGAACCTGATGAAAAAAAAAAAAAAAAATTATTATTTATATATCGTTAGCTTCGGATAGAAAGGGCGTAACTCATTTTTTTTTAAAACGAGATTTTTGCATTTTCTGATGGTCGACTCTCAAATACACCCCCTCCAAAAAAATTGACGACCTTTGATTGAAAATACCGAAGTTATAGTTACTTTTAAAAAAGCCCTAACTCATAGCGAACAATTTTGCGAAAGAAAAAAGCCCTAACTCACAAAAAGACGTTCAACTACGCCAGTGATGGCGAGACCTATAAATTAACATTCATAACTGTGCGTGTGCATTAGGGTGATGACTTTTTTTGAAACTCTTTTCCTGTATCATAGTACGATGAACTTTTATTAAAGACTTCATAAAATACTAATTTTAAGGTTATTTTGTAAAAAAAATGTCACGCATCAAGTCATTTGAAAATTTTAATTTTTGATTTTTTTCCAAATTTTTTATGTTACTGTAAGCAGAGTAGCTCCTAGAGGGGTCAAATGTAGGACCAACTACAATTATTTTTTTATTCCCAACAATATCTCCACTCCTTAAGGGGGCTCCAATACAAAAGTATTTTTTTTATGAATTTTCCCCCCACTGTCCTAACTAGCCCCAGAGTGCCCCTAGAGGAGTCAAATGTTTGACCGACCCCCATTAACTTTGTCTCATTAACATTTTTCCCCAACATACTGACCCCCTATCTCCCCTCCTTAGGGGGTCACCCATACAAAATTACCTTAATTTTATCACAATTTCAGACAAAATGCCTGTCACTACAGTCAAACCCCTCCTAGGGGGCTGATATATATGACCGACCCCCATTATTTTTTTACCCCAAGTATTTTCTTTAAACATACCTACCCTCTATCTCCCCTCCTTAGGGGGTCCCCATACAAAAATAGGCTTAAATTAAAGAAAAATGCCTCACGAACTTCAATCTATAATATAGATGCCGTAGGAACAAGAACGAGCATTTTCAGTATGTATATTCGAAAAATTTACACAAGTACCTTTTAAACGAGCCTAATATGAAGAATATTGGATTCGTTTTTGGTATGTTTTAATAATATGTTATAATTATTACTTTTTTTTAAAACTGAATTTTGGGTTTTATCCCCTAACTGGCCAAATAATGACCCTAGTAGAAAAATATAAATTTTCTACTCAAATGCCGCAAACCTCAATCTATGACGAGTTTTTTGAGACTATAACCATTAAAATCGGTTAGTGGTTTCTATTTATAAAATTAATTCAAAACAAATATTTTTTGGAACGCATTATTCACTGTTTTCACGTTCCTTTCTTAAGTCTTTGCATGTCTCTCTTGGTCTGTATGCATGCAAAGACTCAAGACACGAACGGGAAAACAGTGAATAATGTGTTCAAAAAATATTTGTTTTGAATTAATTTTATCAATAGAAACCACTAACCGATATTATTGGTTATAGTATAGTGCTGGATCGCATCTTATAATTTTATTTATATTTTAAACTTTGCGTACAAAGACCTAACTCACGTGTTTTGAACGAAAATTGATATCAAAAAGCCCTAACTCAGAAAACTGCTCGAAACACAGAAAAAATAAAAATTCAAGCCTAACACAAATTTCGTGCGTAGTATTTAATTGACTTTGCGTTTAAACTTTTTTTAAATATCTAACCTTTGCAATTTTATGAAGTTTTTTCCTTCTCCTGTAAAGTAGCAAAATAATGAGTTACGCCCTTTCTATCCGAAGCTATCGATATATAATGTACTAATAGAATGTGAGAAGTTTAAAGTTAAAGCAAAATAAACAACTCTGCAATTAAATTAGAAACCTTTACGAAAAAATAAACAAAACCAAAAAGAATTTTAAAAAATTGTTTACACAAGAATATTTTTATCAAAGTAGAGAAAAGAAAATTGTATAGAAGTAAGCATATTTCATTAGCTAGCCGTCGAGCTCCAACACGCACCAACAGGGGAATCAACTACACAAGTAGCCGTACATAAAGGACTTAGCGGAATTTTCGAGGACGTCAATATCAACGCAGAACAATAATAATAACTATAGCAATCGGCAATCTTCAGGTGATAAAATTTTGCGAAGCAGGTCATCACAATCTGGCCAACAACTCCTTTAAAAGGGGGAGGGATGTCGTGCGACAGTTTTTTTTAGCAAACATTCCGACAGCTTGCAGTCACGATGCTCGCGACTCCCGCAAAGGGGGGAGGGATGTTGTGAGTCAACATTCGACTCACGAGCATTCAATTTTTATGCACGATGGTCACCTTTATATGATTATACCGAAATATAGCAAAACACAAACGAAAGAACAACAACAACAACAACCAATCCAAGCGAAATATGATCAACGTTGGCACACGACCAGAGCGGCGAGTAGTAACACTTGATAAGCGAATTTCCGAACGCAAGGAAATTCAGACAACACCTGGCGAAAGTGCTTATGCGGCAAGTGTGACATCTGGTGACCTCGAAAATCAATTGAGCAAAAGCAGGTCGAAAACTAGATCAACATTGAACGCGCTCAGCAGTTCCAGAAGTTGCACAATAATTCAACGAGACGCAATTGGAAAATGAGCAATGCGGCATCAGCAGTTTCTTTTCATATAAGCCGAAGATCGAGATGGAGAAAGGGATTCTTTGCGGAAGACCAGTTTGCGACAGTCCCAACTCGACTCGTATGTACTCACCAGTGGCAACAGCGATTAGAGCGTGGACTTGGATAATAGGGAATTAGGGAAGTTTTAAGAGTAAATGTAAGGAGATAGCATTAATAACATTGTGAAATAAATAAGGATTAATAAACAACATTATAAAGTATAATTCTTGTGTCCTTTTTATTTCCACAAGCATTTTAGGCATTATGTTCATAGGGAACATATCACTTGACTAAAATCACAACAGCCTACCTTTTCGGGAGGTTATCTCAACTGGATACCCTTTCGTGATCTGTTTATTTCTTTAGTGGACAAAAATTTGTCACTAACGAAAACGCAAAAATTCTGTTTTCTTCGGTCTGCCTGTACAGACACCCCATTAGAAATCATTAGCGAGTATCAAGTGCCTGAGACCAGTTATGATCTAGCATGGAACGCCTTGAATACACGTTACAATAATAAACGAAAAATTGTTGAACTTATTCTCAATAAACTTCTTGCCATTCCAGCTTAAGATGGATCTGTTTCAAGCATTAAGAAAATCCTGGATTCAACAAAGAACACTTTAGCGTTGTTGTCGACGATGAATGTTGACAACTGGGAAGCAATTTTGGTCCATTTGACGGTAACCAAACTCGACAAGCAAACACATAAGGAATGGGAGCAATCTCTCCATGCAGCTACGGAGATGCCAACGAGAGAATAATTATTTGTGTTTCTGGAGACTACATTTCGAACGCTGGAATCGGTTGAAGACTACGAAAAATTATTATTGGCTGGGCAGTCGAATTCTAGGAAAAATTTGAAGCCGAATTCAATTAAACTAAAGGGACGATCAGTCAACACTACGACTTCTGAATCCGAGGACAGTTGCCCTTGCTGTAAGAAAAGGCATTTACTGTATAAATGTTTTAAGTTCACCACATTTTCGGACGCGGCCAAAAGAGAGTTAATTAAAACTCAATCGTTGTGTCACAACTGTTTGAAACCTGGACATTTCTCTAGGGACTGTAAGGTCAAAGGAACTTGTCGGGAATGCCAACGATCTCATCATACAAGCATTCACAGCTTATTCTCCACAAGGTCGGCAAATCAAACAACAACAAACGAAGTAAGCCCTGAAAAGGGCAAGGAAAACAACAACGAAGTACAGGTCTTAACCACATCCTCGATGCCGCAGGTTCTTCTAGGCACACTCTGGGTTAAAGTGTACTCAAAAGGTGGTATGTATTCTTAATCAGCAGTAATGGATCAGGGTTCACAGACGAGCCTGATCACTGAGGAAGAAGCGCAGCTTCTTGGTCTTCCTAAATACACTACCAACATTCCGGTCACTGGCGTCGGCAGCTCGGCCAACCTCGCTGCTACAAAGGGGGTAAAGTTTACGCTTTCATCTCGCTATGAACCGAAATTTAAACTAAATTGCAACGCTTTGGTGTTACCAAAGCTAACGTCTTATCAACCTCCTCAACTCGCTCGAAATGAATTACCTAATCTAACTGGGTTTTTCTAAGCAGATCCGAAGATTGACAAGTCCGGCAAGATTCATATTCTACTTGGAGCAGAGTTATGTGGAGAACTTCTGAAGGCACAAATCAAAAAGTTCACAGGCAGTATTTACCTGCAGCCAACGCATTTCGGCTGGATAGTGTGTGGGCCAATGACAAAACCACTCAAACCAACTACGGTCAACATTTGCTCTCTCGATAATCAGCTCTGTGCATTCTGGGAGCAAGAAGAATCGGTTGAAACTCGAAAACTATCCACCGAAGAACTCGCATGTGATGAACATTTTATGGCTACTCATTCACGTGATGACTCGGATATACAGTCCAGCTTCCTCTTAAAGCAATTTTTTCGAGCAAACCATTGCCAAAATTTAGCTATACAGACTATAGCGCTATTCGACGTCTTAAGAAACTTGAGCAACGTCTTTCAACAAAGACAAATTTCGACTTCGAATATCGAAAATTTGTGAGAGAATATGAGACTCGTGGGCATATGTATCGCATGGGGACGTACCCAAAGGATGTTGAAGCCGGCTCATATTGTTTACCGGATCACGGCGTGTTGAGGAAAGCAGCACAACTACAAAGCTGAGAGTTGTGTTCGATGGTAGCAGCATAGCGCAAGATGGCAGGTCTTTGAATGAAGAACTTTCGCCTGGGCCAGCTCTACAAAACGATCTACCTACAATCATTACTAGATGGCGCCGGTTCAAGTTTGGATTCCGGGCGGATCTAGAAAAAATGTTTAGACAAATACTCGTGTCACCAGAACATCACAAATTTCAAAAAATTTTATAGCGGCACGACATAAATGAGGAAATTGGCATTTTTAGATTGTCAACTGTAACTTATGGTACTGCCTGCGCGCCGTATCTATCGATTCGCGTTCTACACCAATTGGCAACAGACGAGCTTCAGCGTTATCCTGACGCGTGCAAGATTCTTCTCCTAGATACTTACGTCGATGATGTCATCTCAGGAGCAGACACCTAGACAGAAGATATCACCTACAACAACAACTTTGTCAACTGCTCAACGCTGGCTGCTTTAACCTTCGAAAATGGATATCAAATTCTGAAGAGTTGATATCATCCATACCTAACCATACCATATGTCCGTTTTTTCGCTGGACAGTTCGTTTTTTTTAAGCCGATACAGCGGTCATGCGAACATATTTGAAATCATGATTTGTCATGCGATTGTACTTTTTTTTTAGAAATATATCCACAGCCCATCATTTTTTGAAATCAAAATTTTCAAGATCCGACAAACGACGAGTACCATTGTGAGGGGTAGGTTCTTTACATCCACGCGCTTCGTCTCGCCTACAAACCAAAAAATTGTCGGCAATAGTTGCCCTCATGATACAAGAAAACAAGGTAGCGCCACTTCAGCCCGATGATGTCACAAATACAAAATGAGAGCTTCGTTGTTGTTGTTTTGCATGTTAAGCCCAACGTCACAACTATACTTTAGCATTGGAAACAACAACAATGCGAATGCTTTAAAATAGCGGTACCCGAAGTGGCGCTAGTTTGCTCTCTTTGTATCATGGTTGCCCTAATGTAAAAGGGCACATTGACAAGTTTGATTTATATTGGCTTGTTGTGACGCTGAAGATTTTGATGAAGAATAATTGTTTTTTATTCACTTAAAAACTGGTGATTTGCAATCTCAAAGCTTAAATGCTTTGTTGTATTTGGAAATCTCACAATTGTTAGTTCTGAGTCCAAAAAATTCAATTTGTTTGAACAGAAATAAGGGATTTTTGTAAAAATATTAGGTGTAGTAAAAAGAAATCCATTATTTTTGCATTAAATTGAGGGCTTTATTTAAGATAGTTAGAATGACCCGATTTAGGTCAAATATGCGCCGTTTTGTTCGATAACTTGTTGCCAATTAAAAGGTAATTTCATTATGCCTCTCTCATAGAAGCCCTCGTTCCTATTAGCAAAAAATTAAGACAGTCGAATTTCAGAAGCCTCTCTTGAAGCGAATGTTTCACCAGCAAAATTGTTCGCCATGGACAGGAACAGATGGTAATCACTTGGTGCCAGGTCCGGACTATAAGGTGGATGCAGAAGAACCTCCCAACCAAACTCCCGGAGCTTCTGGCGAGTCACTATCGATGTGTGTGGCCTGGCGTTGTCCTGATGGAACACAATTCCTCTCCTATTGGCCAAAGCTGGCCGCTTATGGGCGATTGCTTCCTTCAGACGGTCCAATTGTTGACAGTAGAGTTCCGAGTTAAGAGTTTTGCCGTATGGGAGCAGCTTATAGTAGATAATTCCCTGCCAATCCCACCAAACACACAGCAAAACCTTCCTGGCCGTCAATCCTGGCTTGGCCACCGTTTCCGCCGGTTCACCGTGTTTCGACCACGACCGTGTTCGCTTGACGTTGTCGTAAGTGACCCACTTTTCATCACCAGTCACCAACCGCTTCAGAAATGGGTCGATTTTGTTGCGGTTCAGCAGCGATTCGCAGATGGAAATTCGGTCTATGAGGTTTTTTTGCATTAACTCGTGTGGCACCCATACATCGAGCTTCTTTGTGTATCCAGCCTTATTCAAATGGTTCCAAACGGTTTTTTGTGCAATCTTTAGCTCTTTTGCAATCGAAACAGTGCTAACATGACGGTCGGACTCGATAATTTCCATGATTTTATCGACATTTTCGACAATTGGCCTTCCAGTGCGTGGTGCATCCTTGACATCGAAGTTACCGGAACGGAATCGACGAAACCAAAATTGCGCATGATTGGCTGTTACAGTATCAGGTCCATAAACGTTATTCACATTTTCAGACGCCTGGCTTGCGTTTTCTCCCTTATCGATGAAAAACTGTAAAATGTAGCGAATTTTCTCTTTGCTGATGTCCATCTTTGACAAGCTCTCAAACAAAACTGAATCAATCAATCAAAAAAGCTTTTTTAGTAGGAACTGTCATCTTTCTAATGCCCCCTAGCGGAACACGATCGGACTTATACAACGCGAGATGCAGATAAATAACGCCATCTATTGGAAAAATAATGGATTTCTTTTTACTACACCTAATATATACTTAAAAATGTGTCCGTTTTTTGTCAATTTTTTTCCAAATTAGCGTACAGCAAAATAAAATTTGTTTTCACATTTGTCCGTTTTTTTTTCCAGAGAGATGGTAACATTACCAATACCCGAAGAATCTCGCGACAGTTCAGCTAAAGCAATTTTTGATGAGAACGACACTATAAAAGCTCTTGGTCTTGAGTGGAGCATTCGGACGGATACTTTCTCGTTTACCGTTACAAAATTTTAAATTCGACCGATTACCAAACGCAGCCTTTTATCAGATGCATCAAGGCATTACGATCCGCATGGCTGGCTGGCACCAACGACTATAAGAGCAAAGCTCCAATTTCAACAGCTCTGGCTTCTCAACGTTCAATGGAATGATGTTTTGCCGGAAAAAATCCAATCAGAATGGAGGAAATATCAACAAGGGTTAATCGATTTAGCAGAAATTAAAATTCCACGTTGGCTTGGTGGCAATTTAAACTCTTTGATTGAACTGTTAGGATTCTGTGACGCTTCATCAGTAGCTTTTGCAGCCGTGGTTTACGCACGAATCAAAGTTGACAACAACGCATTTGTGGTGAAGCTGCTGCAATCGAAAACGAAGGTGGCTCCGTTGAAAATCTTAAGTATTCCGCGATCAGAATTCTGCGGAGCAGTTCTACTCAACAAACTCATCGACACTTTAATCGAAAGATATCAGCAAATCAAATCCAGCTGACTGCGCGTCACACGGCATCTCAGCAGCAGAACTGCGCGATCACCCGCTATGGTGGAGTGGACCAGCCTGGCTGCAACAAGACGAGAAACACTGGCCTCAACAACCACAACTGAATCTAAAGACAGATCTCGAAATTCGAAAGGTTGCATTGTCAGTCATGACTCATGACAATCACAAAAACGCAAATCGACTATCCAGATGTTCTTATGAAATACTCGAATTTACACCGGCTGATCAGAGTTACTGCGCACCTGAGGCGATTTGCTTTTAATCTCAGGCTAAAGGTTGACCGCACGAAGAGGCAAACGGACTCCAATTCCTCATCAAAATTTCGAACTGGGTTTTTGACAACGAGTGAGATTCGTCGTCTTTCCAACAATTAACCTGTACATGGGTCTAGCAGTCTTCTTCGCCTCAGCCCATTTTTAGACTCCTCTGGCTTGATACGCGTTGGGGGTCGTATCAAAAATGCTGATGGCAATTTCGACCTTAAACATCCTATTCTTTTACAAAAATCTAATCCAATTTCTATTTTAATTTTTCTAGATGCCCACATTGAAACATTACATGGAGGTCCCCAGCTGATGTTATCATACGTAGCAGGCAGATTTTGGATCGTGAGTGCACGTTAACTGGCAAAAAAGGTCATCAGGTCCTGCAGGATATGTTTTCGCTAGAACGCTCAGGCTGCTCAACAGATAATGGGAAATCTACCTGCAGCTCGTCTTAAACCAGCTAGAGGATTTCTCAACACTGGCGTGAACTATGCTGGTCCAACCACCATCAAACAGTCAACCGCTCGAAACAGCATCACCACCAAAGGCTACATCGCGGTTTTTATTTGCATGGTTACAAAGGCTATCCATCTGGAAGCAGTACCCGATTTATCCACAATTGAATTCTGCTTTCAGGCGCTTTACTGCTCGGCGTGGCCATTGTGCGCACGTATATTCAGACTGCGGCACAAATTTCGTCGACACCAGCAAGGAGCTGCAGTTTATCTACAAACGAAATAAAGCGTCACTGCTAGAGATACTGCTGGAGAAATTGGCTAATGTTGGTACCGAATGGCACTTCATCCCTCCGGCTACTCCTTTGGAGGCCTTAGGGAGGCCGGAGTCAAATCGGCTAAGTATCACCTCAAAAGATTAGCTACTAGCCGCACACTTACTTTTATTGAACTTTGCACATTTTTAGCCGAAATTGAATCTTGCCTAAATTCTCGGCCTCTTTGGCCTTTATCCACAGATGCAACTGATTGTGATGCTCTGACGCCAGCTCACTTCTTAATCGGCGAACCTACGCAATGCATCCCGAGCGAAAATTATCTTGACGCCAATATCGACCGCTAATCGCGATGGAAAGCGATCGAGAAACTAAAGCAACATTTTTGGCAGAGGTGGTTGTCAGAATATTTATGCTGTCTACAAGCGCGACCTTAGTGGCTAAAAGAGGAACATGATCTGAAAAAAAGGTGACTTAGTGGTCATCACTGATGAAAGATGTGCTCCTTCACAGTGGCCCCTTGGTAGAATCCAAGCAACACATCCTGGGTTAGACCACAAAGTTCGTGTGGTTAGCCCTTTATGTGGCGGAAAGACTGTTAAGCGACCAATCAACAAATTGGCCTTCTTACCGACTCGAGACGTGATCGACTTCCAACCAGCCGGTCCAGCTGCTGACGCTGATCTCGCGCTGTGAGTCGGGCCACTTCATGCAAAATTAATTCTTGAGGTCGATTCTGTTTCGAGGATGTAATAGAAAGAGGAAAAGTGTTAAACTAAAAAAATCCATCGGGCGCTTTTTTTTAGAGCCAATTAAGGGTTTTCTGAAATTTCACAAAGAACAGGAACAGAAACAGAAATAGAAACAGAATAAACTTTTCTGATTTTGTTTCTGTCTGTTGCTATTATTTGGGGATGTGTTCCAAAGAACAGAAACAGAAATAAGAAATGTCATTTGATTTGAATTTATTGTCGTTTCATAAATTCGCCGCAAAATATGGAAAATTATTCAATTAAGCAACGAATTATATGCTAAAATGCCGCTGTACGTCGTTTTGAGGAAGATTTTGTTGCATTATCTTTTGTTCTGTTGGCGCTTCAAAAGAAAAAAAGAGAAGAAGCCCAAATAAAATATTCGTAAAAAGAGTGGAAGAAGGTGTTTTCAAAGTTTAAATTGATCGGCATTTGATGCAAGAGGACACGAAATTTAGGGAATACTTTCGTCTCAACCCACTGCTTTTTTTGCAAGTATTTAGTGCTATAAAGGAAGATTTGGAAGGTAGTCGCACAAATTGGGTGCAGGAACCCTTAAGTGCGCATAACAAGTTGTGTGTAAAGCCTTGTCACAAAGAACAGGAACAGAAACAGAACCAGAATCCCATACATATTCGACTGCGGCAGAAACGGGAGCAGAATTTTGAAGTTCTGTGGCTGTTATTAACAGAACCAGAATCTAGAGCATTTGCGACAGAAACAGAAACATGTACTTTTGACTTCTTTCTGCCAACAGAACCAGAATATTCCTAAAAATTTTAATTTTATTGCATTTCAATCACGTATGCATTGAGTTTCGATTTGGAAAACTTATGAAATATCATACAATACTACAAGCGACACTTCCCAAAATCACTAAGACGGGTGAGGGGAGCTTGTATAAACCGACTTTGCCCATTCACAATCTGACTTTGCCCACAGTTAACACATTCACATAAAATAAACTGACTTTCACCACGATTTGTGTATATATGAACTCACACATCAACATTACAATCTGACTTTCAACACAGCAGAGCTCAAAGCTTATTACCCTCTAGGAAGCGTGAGGTATATTGCCCGGATGCAACTAGTACTTTCACCAAAACTAAAGAACTAGTGCAAAGGGGGGTAGAGCTTCGTATAAAGCTCCGAGTAGTATTGGACGGAAAAATGGTTTTTCGTGTCAGTAATAAGAGTTGCCATTATATAGTTGTTGCAAAGAGCGTTGGTGCTCCGAAATCAAAAATAAAATCTATCTTTATATATTACAAATATTTTTGTAAATAAAACAAACACGAAAAATAACTCGGTGTTTTTTAAATATTGCGTATTGGAGGCTCAAAAAATTTTAGAACAAAAATATCTAAAAAACCACAAAATATGGTCAATAATATTTCAAAGGAACTAGTGTTTTACTATACCCAATTTACTCAATTGGTTACCAAATCACTAAAAAGCGTTAGTTCAAGTGTACAATTAGTGATTTTTAGCCCACAAGCAATGTTAATTTTGCACAGAGTAATACATAGCCAGGGGTATAAAGAAGAACCAGTGCTGGTGGAATTAGAACTAGTAAGACGCTGCAGCTTATCCACTCATACTTCCTGCAGGGCTGTTGAACTGTTCACCACAGCAGTCGTTGACAAAACTCTATCTTTTTCAGTCGCACTCATGTAAACTGTTCTCTGTCTCTATCGCACCCGCATATTCTTACCATACCTACAAGCAAATTCAAAAAATTTAGAGAGTGTCGCTTGTAGTATTGTTTGTGAAATATAAATAAATTTGGTGTGAACAAACTGTCGAAAAAAAACAAATTCACACCAGAGGAAGAGGAGCAAATAATTGAGTTCGTAAAAGCGAACGAAATTTTATTAAATGTAAAAAACAAGAAATTTTGGGATACGCATGCTAAAAACCAGTTGTGGGTAGAATTGGGAAATAACATAAATGTGGATGGTTCGTATTCGCTTTAGATTTTCGCGCTTTGTTTCTTGTACATTTTAATTTTTACATGCTATTCTTTAGCCGAAGTAGTTAAAAGGAAATGGCAAACAATGAGAGATTATTTTTTACGCTCAAAAAAAAAAAAAAAACGAAACAGCCGGATCGGGTCGTCTATCAGTAAAAGAGATGAATCTCTATATTTTTTACTTCAGACATCGGTTTTGAGTAGACGTTAGTGCACAATTAAACATTTTCTGAATTTTCATTACTGTTTTATTTCAGAGCCATTTCTTCACTGTCAGATCCCTGTAACGCATCAGCTTCCGTAATACAAAACACCATTCTACAATCTGAATTATATGACGAAAGTGGGTATGAAATTACAACTCCAAAAAGACCAAAACAAGTTGAGTTGTGTCATAGGACACCAGATAACACCGAAGTTCATTATGTTATTTATAAATGTTAGTAAATATAATTTGAAGCAAGGTTTTTCGCAAAACTCAATTGTTTTTATTAATCGAAAAATATATGTATACAAGACGGCTGTTTGTTGTTTTCAACTGTTTTTAACAAGCGAAAATGCGATACAGTATATTCTGCTTACCTGCATTCAATTATTTTCCAGACAATTTTATGCACTTACGCGAAAAACGCACCTACCCGAAATTTTTTGCTGTATTTTTGAGTAACATATCAGAATGTCTTTAACAACATTTGAATTCTTAAAAGAACGCCGTCCAAATATTAATTTTATTAACAAACAAGTAAGAATGCTAAAGTCGGTCAAGCCCGACTTTGAAATACCCAGCGTCCCGACGATATGAGCGCACTATGTTTTGCTTCTCTATTTATGGGCGTGGTAGTGGGAGGGCCACATAAATTATTTCCCTACACCTTTCATTCGCCTTGGTGAACCTATGTTGCGAATTTGAAGCTTCTACGCCTGAGAACTGATTTGCAATTATTATTAATTAATTTTACCCTCTTTTCAAAACGTGTAAAGGGTTTTTAAATCCATTTGTACATTTCGATGATATTAAGCAAAATGTCCATTACGAACGCGTTACAAAATTTTTCCTTGAGAAATTCAGATAGAAATCTCTGTGGATTGACTTCAGATAGAATTTTCATATTTTTTAGAGCTATAAGAGGTTATCCTGAAGCAGTGGCTCTGGGATACCGTAGGGGGTGCGTGCTATGCTCTTGATCCCAGGGTCCCAGGTTCGATTCCCGGCACAGGCGAAACGGAGTGTAATGTTCCAAGCCTAGCACTGGTTTTTCAAAAATCGCATGTTAGGGGCACACACATAAAAAGACATACACTCACACAAACACAAGAAAACCTCCTTGGTATCACAATGGGCCGATTAACGGCCTAAGTGGCAGCCACTTCAACCAACCAACCAACCAAGAGGTTATCCTAGATTTCACTAGTAGCTATGTTATTTGAGAAAAAAATTATAAAACAACTTTTTTAAACTTTAAGCTCCGTTACGCACATGTAACATCCGTTACGCACTGTTACACCATATGTTCATATGTATAAAAACCTTAAATTCTTTACATTCTCTAATTTTTTTTATAATCTCTTTTATTGTAAATGAAAAAAAAAATGTTTCGCACTTTCTTGCCATCAAATTTCTACAATTTTTGCACGTTTGTATTGAATATTAGTACTGGGCTCATCTATTTATGCGCACTTTCATTTTTCTAATTATCTCAAAAAGTAACGATTCAATTTTAATAATTTTTGTTTTAAATGAGAGGTATTTTTTTAAATAGCAAGAAAGTGGCGCCAAAACGGTAAAACACTGAAAAAAATAAATAAATTTTTTTTTCATTTTTGTGGAAAATTTTTTCTCAGTGTAAAATTAAAAAAAAAAGTTTTTGCATTTTGGGTTAAATTAACAATCATCAGCCATTTTTTTCATCTTTCTACCAGAATTACTTTTTGAGATATAAAATTTTGAAAAAAAGTTTTTTCAAAAGAGATTTTTCAAGAATATCTCAAGGACACTCCGCAAAAGAAACCTTAAAATTGGTTCCTGGAGTGTTTAAAGGTTAAACCTATTAAAAAATTAACAAAACTTCAAAATCCCTTGCTGGGGGATGCAGTCGGAAATACCCTTTGTGTCAAAAAAACACGTACTGAAGAAAAAGTGTAACTTGTGCGTAACGTGTGAAATTTTTTTCAATACAGATATACAAAAAAAAATGTCAATCAGCTTTACCGTTTTAAAATCCACACATAACATCATTTTCAAAAAAAAAATTTCTTATATTAGAGTCTGTATTGGAAAAAATAACAATTTCGTTACGCACGCATTACACTTTTTTTTTTACTTTATTATACCCAGCGTAAGCGGGGTATATTAGTTTTGTGCGAATCTTGTAACAGGGAGAACTAAGCTCCGGAGATATAGACATATGTATATATATAGAAATGATCAGGATAAAAAACTGAATCGATTAAGACATGTCCGTCTGTCCGTCCGTCCGTCTGTCCGTCCGTCCGTCTGTCCGTCCGTCCGTCTGTCCGTCCGTCCGTCTGTCCGACCGTCCGTCTGTCCGACCGTCCGTCCGTGGTCGGATCTCCTCCGAAACGGCTAAACCAATCAAGTCGAAGTTTGGCACACAGGTATATCGGGATCCGAGTATGATCCTAAGTAAAAATGGGAGACATCCGCCCACTGCCACGCCCACAAATGAATATAATACGTTTTCAGTAAAATGCTTGTAACTTGCGAACCACTCAACACATTCCATTGATATTTGGCGTACTGGTAAACTACGAAAAGGGACATATCCTGGAAAAAAATGGACACCGCCCTCCGTGAGCCACGCCCACAAATAAGCCCACAAATAAGGGCTTATCGTAACTTCCGAAGTAAAAGGCGTAGAAGCTTCAAATTCGCAACATAGGTTCACCAAGGCGAATGAAAGGTGTAGGGAAATAATTTATTTTGCCCTCCCACTGCCACGCCCACAAATTGAGAAACAAAACATAGTGCGCTCATAATGTCGCGACGCTGGGTATTTCAAAGTCGGGCTTGACCGACTTTAGCTTTCTTACTTGTTTAATATACTTACCTCGGTATGTCGATGACAATTTTTTTTATTATATTTGCATATACAGGGTGTCCCGAAATCTTTTGCAAAAAGTCAAACTATCGATAGGTCGAGTCAAGAGAAACATTTTTTGTTTTCCGACGAAACTCTCTTAGCGGTACCGTTTACGAGCTAAAGCACTTCAAAAAAAGTTTCTTTTTGTTTCTATCTCAACACAGAAAAAAATTTTCTAACTATATCCGATTTTTCAACGAAAAACGTTTTCTCATTTGACGGGTAAATCTGACCTGTGACAGAAAAAACATTGATTACAACCCCTCCTTATTTTTAATTCAGCTACCTTTTTCTATTTGGTCACGAAGCTCTTAGTCAGCAATTTAAAGGGTCTTTCATACAAAAGTATAGAAAAAATTTATATTTATTATTTTATTATATTTCGATAAAAAAAATAATATATATATGAACATATAAAGGGTGCCCCGAAAGCTTTTGTAAACAAGTAAGGGTGTTAAAGTCAGGAGAGCATGACAATAAAATACCCAACACAGAAACACATGTTTAAATAATTTTTGAACCACGCCCAAAAAACAGGACAACTAAGTTAGAATATTCAAGAGCTTTTTAAGGCCATTACGGGCCCCACATACCGACTTTTGTTAAATTTCTTTATGAAAACCGCCCCTTTTCCACGCCCTTTTTTTTGCAATTCTAATCGGAGGCTTAAATATACGGTCAAGTTCTAAGTTTCATTGAAATATTTCGAAAAAGTCCGATTTTGAGGCAGTTTCGGGATTTTTGTGACAGACCCTAGTACTGGAGGTACCCTTAAGAATGGACCGTCCAAAGAAATTTTTTGGGACGATGTTTATGGCTACAAAGGGATCATAAGTGCCAAATTTCGTTCAAGTCCCATTTGAATTTCGGGTGTAGGCGACAATTTTTTAAAAACGCCCTTCTGTCACGCCAACTTTTTAAATTTTTGGAAATCGTACTACTTGCCTTGAAACATATTCAAATATCAAATTTCATCAAAATATAATGAAAAACATCGATTTTAGAGAAGTTTTAGTGATTTTCGTAACAGACCGTAGTACTGGAGGTACCCTTTAAAATGGTCCGATCGGGTCCATTCTCGAACTTATTCTTACTCATGTCGCCGGGAGCACGCGTACTAAATTTTGTCGAGATAGCTCAACTCCTTCGATAAGATACCTGTATACAGACAGACAGACAGACAGACAGACAGACAGACAGACGGACATGGCTCAATCGAGTCTCCTTGTGACACTAATAATATCCATATACCTTTTGTGTGTTCTATATCCACTGATTCTTGGTGTTACACACAATTTCAAATTGAAAGCTTTTAATAATTTCTAAAAGTGACACTGTTGATTAAAAATGCACAGCTGTAGATAATTTTATTATCTATTCGCAAAAATAATTTCAAAAAAATGTGTTTCCTCCTCTTAACATAACACCAAAAATAGCCATCGGATTGACTTCACCCGATTTTATCACTCCGTTGTCGTGACTGCTTTCGCAATTATTAAAAAGTTCTAAGATGAATAAATGTCTTATATAATAAGTCCTATTTTATGAAACAAATGAGAATTATACCGAACGAAAAGAAATGTAGTTAAGTGATCAGTGCTCTTAACTTAAATAGTTTCGCTCTTAACAAATTCAATAAAATGTAGTTGGAATAACAGTTTAGCTGTAAAAATCCGAACTTTAAATGCGAAAGTATTTAAATCAACAGATTCACTATTAAAGTTATTACTTTCATTCTTAAATGATAGCCAAGAGCGTTTTCATTGTTGGGGTAAAAGCTAAATCCTTTAGATTCAAGAGCGTTTTCTCTAAGAGCGTCGCACTCTTGAATTTACTAGGTGCTTTTTTCTCTATGTAGGATTTTATATGACATACGACAAAAGCACTACTGAAGGGCTTAGATAGGGCGACATACGACAAAATGCCCACTCTATATCTCGGAATGTAGAACTCCTATAAAATTTTTGACAGGAATCGAAAGAGCTCATTTTGTTAAACAAAACTGCATCAAAACCTTAAAATGGCAAAAATGCGACATATGTTATGACACCGGTTTTCTCAGAGGACGATTTGTTAACGGTAAAGCCGCAGGGCTTGGAATTTTAAAATCGCCTTTGTTTATGGACTTGCCCATTGCACTTTTCAAATAAATTCCTTTAAAGACTTAGGTAACTAGAAACTCAACCATATCATTTATTGTAATTTGGGATTATATACCTGCATCACCTTCCCTACCGTATGAACCAACATCAATGGCAATGAATTTGTAATTCACATCAACGATTGCTAATAAAACTATTGAATGAAAATCCTTATAATTAAAATATGCGGAGCCGGCTTTTGGTGGGCATTTCATCCTAACGTGTTTCCCATCGATGGCGCCACAACAGTTCGGGAAATTCCACTTAATGAAAAAATCATCGATAACGTTTTTCAACAATGCAGTTGTTGGTGTTGGAATTGTTTTTGCTAAAAAATTTCTTATTATTGATTGAAGGCATTTGTGAACAATTCGACTAATTGTTGAACAATGAGCCCTACACTGGAATGCCAACGATCTGAAAGTTTCTCCAGTAGCCAGGTACCGTAGAGTTACACACAACTTGTTATGCGCACTTAAGAGTTCCTGCACCCAATTTGTGCGACTACCTTCCAAATCTTCCTTTATAGCACTTAATAATTGCAAAAAAAGCAGTGGGCTGAGACGAAAATATTCCATAAATTTCGTGTCCACTTGCATCAAACGCCGATCAATTTAAACTTTGAAAACACCTTCTTCCACTCTTTTAACGAACATTTTATTTGGGCTTCTTCTCTTTTTTTCTTTTGAAGCGCCAATAGAACAAAAGATAATGCACGAAAATCTTCCTCAAAACGACGTACAGCGGCATTATAGCATATAATTCGTTGCTCTATTAAATAATTTTCCATATTTTGCGGCGAATTTATGAAGCGACAATAAATTCAAATAAAATGACATTTCTTATTTCTGTTTCTGTTCTTTGTAACACATCACCAAATAATAGCAACAGACAAAAACAAAAGCAGAAAAGTTTATCCTGTTTCTATTTCTGTTTCTGTTCCTGTTATTTGTGACAACAAGGCGTAAAGCCGGGAAGTCGCATACACCGGTTTCGGCCACGAAAACTAAAACGAAAACTGAAAATCGTTGTTGTTCGTCACTGTTTCGTTCCTGAGTTAGTTTTCGTTTGGTTAGAAGTGTAGCGACATAAATCAGAAACCGAAACAACCGATTTTTAGCTGTCATATCATATATGTATATGTGAAATTTGATGATATAAAATCAAAGAAAATTTTATTTTCACTTTTCATAAAAACTACAACGAAATTAAATTGAAATAAAATAAATGAAACTGACTGTCAAAATATAAATATTTCGTTGCTAGTGCTCCAAAAAGAACCTACTTGAAGTTGTTTTCGTTCCGTCTTCAATCGGCGATTTTTTCGTTGCTAATCGGCGCTGTTTCGATTCTGAATTTCGCCGCTACTTTCTGTACCAGAAATTTTTTCGGAGCTAATGTATGGAATTTCGTTTTCGTCGCCGAAAACGGTGTGTGCGACTTCCCAGCTTAAGAGAAATGCACGAAAAAATTGTTCCGAACGATTATGAACTTAAAATTCTGGCTAAAAATAAAGTCAAAATACAAACAAAGTCGGCAGAATGCTACTCAAAGACTACCAAGTCCCTAGTTGAAAAAAACACAGAATTTCACGCGTATAAGCTTGAACAGAAGAGAAGCTTTAACGTTGTACTCCGGGGAATCCACCCATCAATAATGTTGAGGAAATAAAAGGGGCACTGATACAGTAAAATCAATCTTTGACTGTGTTAACTTGATGCACACAAAGATAGTTTTCGATGGAAACTAGAAAAAAACGAGAGCTGCCACAATGCATTCGCGGCCAGCGTAATGGCCACACCAAGCACTTTTGTAACCCCTCGAATCTCTGCGTCAAATGCCTACAAAGCCACTCAATAACCGAATGTCCTCGTAAAGGAATTAACAAAGACGTACGGTGTGTACTGTGTGAGGGCAACCCTCCAGCTAACTACAAGGGTTGCTTAGTGTATAAGCAACTTCAGCAAAAAGTTTTTCCACCTTTGCGCAAAAAAGAAAACACCAGGCCACAAACCGCTCAATGTACATCACACGTAGAAGAAGCACTGTCATTTGCGAATGTTGCTAGATCTGCTAACACAAACAACAAAATTCCAACAAATCCAAGCAGCAACGATGATCACTCCGAGTTGAAATCAATGCTCAAATCACTCATGGGTCAAATGAGCACGATGCTCAATTTTCTAACAGCGTTCGTCGCTAATACATCAAAACAAATGAGCAACTTAAATGAAGCTATCTGGAACGCCAATGGCCTGGCGCAACACATCTGCGAAGTAGAAACTTTTCTCTCAGTCAAAGACATCGATGTCATGCTTATGTCTGAAACACACCTTACATCCAGAAGTCACCTGCATTTTCCAAATTATGTAATTTACAAATCTAATCATCCTTCTGGTAATGCTCGCCGAGGTGCAGCGGTTAAAATAAAAAAAAATCTTGACCATTTTGAGCACTCAACATATTAACTCTACCTTCAATCAGCAACAGTAACAATTTACGTCAATAAATGCCCAACTGTTATTGGTTCAATTAACTGTCCGCCAAATCAGACGATAAAAAGCCAACAGTTCGAAACAGGCTTTAAAACACTAGGTTCGACTTTTATACGGGGACTGAATTTAACAGTTATCAATGTAACTTTTATGTTAAAAAGGACAAAAAATTATCGCAGCACAAAAGGTTTGATATCCCCGATATCCTCAGGACATCTTCTACCAGAATCCTGTATGCCTTTTATTTTCCTGCCTTTTTTGAAACAGTAAAAAATTAACAAATGAGTTTTGACTTTTATTTTTTCAGTCAGATAACACTTGTTAAATTGTGAATTTTATTTTTTTTGGCAGAAATAAAAGTCATTTTAAAATAACTTTAGAACCGTTAGTCCGATATAAATAAATTTGGTATCAATTGATTGCTAATAGTCTCTAGAATCTTAAAGTTAATAGTTTTACATACCTTGAATGCCTAAAGGTTGAGATATGAGCAAAAACTACTCTCAAGTATTATTCAATTATAGTTTTATGTATGTTTCAGTATTTATTCATAGTTTAAAGTTATAGATAAAGTGGGCGCGACTCCTATTCGCTTTTTAAATAAACCGCTGCTTGGGAAATTTATTAAAATAATTTTGTACAGCACATTTTTTGAACAATTGCTTGTACATATATGTCTACCATATAAATTTAGGTGTTCTCTTAATTGTTTGGATGAGCATATTTACTTCTTTTTCTTTCTTTTATAATATACAGATTTATTAACGTCATCTTCTTACGGCAAAACATAAATATATTTAAAGGATCTCTCTAAATATAATATGATAGGGCTTTACGAGATATTATAATAAATTCAATATAAGCTTCAACTCTTACGCTTTCTGAGTATAGAGTGTTAATTTGTCTCTAAGACGTTTGCGTATTTAATTAAAAATGATATAAAGAATTTCTAACCTTTTAATTTTTCTAATTTTTCTAATAATTTTTGTACCTTTTTTAACACAATTTTTTTATCGCGATTGCATTGGAATTTGTAAAAAAAATTTTATCGCGATTGCATTGTAATTTATAGAATTAAATTTTATTGATGAAATGGGTCGAAAACGTAACATTTATTTACGAGATTACTATCAACCTGATGGTGATAATCGGAATGGCAAATGTAAGGCGTGTGGAGTGACAATGAAGCTGGAGTTCACAACAAATTTAAAGCGGCATTTACAGAGTAAACATCCTGAATTGTTAGCAGACTACGAGAAGCGTATAAAACTAGAAAATATGGCAAAAGGCGTGAATGATGAAAAAATTAAAATTACTTCTGAAATTACTCCTAATGAGGTTGTGAATGCTTGCATTAATTTCTTGACCAAATATGCATTGCCACTTTCATTTTTTGATTCTGAGTCTTTCAAAACTTTGACGAATCAAATATTCGACGGTCTTGGAATACCAAAAATAACATCAAGAAATATCATGGAGTTGGCAAACGAAAAGTGTGCCAGATTAAAAATTTTCATTGAAAAAGCCTTAAAACATAAGCTAACTTTCTTAAAAATTGATACCGCCACTCGAAGTGATCGTTCTGTTCTTTGCATAAATGCTCAACTTTTTGTAAAGGACAAAACTGAAATTGTAACATTATGTATGCAGGAAATAAAGGGCAGGCATAACGCAGAAAATATGAAAGTGATTATGCAAAAAGCAATGGATTCATACAGCATTAAAAAGGAGCAAATCTATGCGATAATAAGCGATAATGGCCGGAATTTAGTAAAAGCAGTTGAGCTCCTGTCCTCTGATACAGATAGCGAAGATGACGAAGAGGAGATCGAAATAAGTTCTTCTAGTGAAATGCATAACCAGTTTTGAACGACTTATGGGTTGAGCCTATTATTTCTGTAAAGTGCGCCGCACACACACTTCAACTTGCCGTAAAAGATTTCCTAGAAGAATACAGTCCCGGAATCATAAGCAGTGCTCGAGAGGTTGTTAAGCTTTTGCGTACTCCATTACTGCGGTGGGTTTTAAAACAACTTCGTTTTGTGAAATTAATTTACATACTCGTACTTCATGCCGAGGGTTGTTTGATTCATACTGATTTTGGTTTGACTTTCAGGCTTAAAATAAAAAATATGGATCTTAAAAAATCACAACTCGATGTTGCAACGCGTTGGAGTTCAACTTTCGAAATGTTGGAAAGACTTCGACTCCTTAAAGACTTTTGCTCATCCAATCTCTCAGGAGGAAGAAATCTAAATCAGAGTCAGTGGGAATTGGTAGCCAATATTCTTTCGGTATTGCTACCCCTGCATACCTTAACCAAACGGCTTCAAGATAGCCAACTGCTTCTAGGAGATTTCTACAAAAACTGGCTGGAAATGATTTTCGTCTTTAAAAATAATGGCAGCGCAGTTAGCCTAACACTATTAAAAACTGTAGAAATATTGTAAATGCCGCATAATTTTTGGACCCGAGATTCAGACGTCTGCTTTCTAAAGAGAAATCTGAATCTGCAAAAAATCATAAGGGACCAGTTCGAAAGATGGTAAGCCTAAAAAACGTAAAAAAGAAGTAAAAAAAATTTTTCAACTCGATAAATTTTCAATGAGTGAATTTTTTTCTAGAACTCTCAATTGCCTTCATCAAATGACGAACGCAGGGATGAAGCCTCGTCTCTATTTTTCGATGAGTGCTCTGTGCAAAGCTCGTCTTCGCTGTTAAGGAGTGGAATTTTGGCAATGGAACTGGAAAATATGTCGTCTGATGAGGAATTACCAGTTGATAATGAAAATATTAGAAAAGCATTTTACGAAATTGACAATTATAGGAAAAAACGAGTCGATGTGGAATCGGACTTGATAGAATATTGGAATAATCAAAAATATTCTTATCCGTGGCTAAGGAAACTCGCGCTTGCAGTTCATGCAGTGCCGGCAACGCAAGTAAGCGTAGAACGGGCTTTTTCAGCGCCTAAGCTAATTTTATCCGACTTGCGGTACAACCTTTCGGAAAAAAATACCGAAACAGTTTGTTTGCTTAAATTAAATAAAAAGATATTTGATTAAAAATGGCAAACTTAAAAAGAAGAGCGGTTTTTTTATTTTTTCCCAGTAGGAAATAGGCGTGTTTTTTCAAGAATGCCATTTTTGAGGTAAACATGAAAGATAAAAGACCAGTGAGTCTTCTCATAGGAGTTCGGGCTATCCAAATCACTTAAACTTTCAGTAATCGCCAGCGTATTTCAGGCAGAAATTATGACCATTAGAGAAGCGTGTAATTTAGTTGTCGCACATCAGTGCATCAACAGTACTGTTAGAGCTGTTATATACGAGCCTGTTTTAACGCGCGTTTCTTGAGTCGTGTGTCGAGTTTGTAGGACAGCGGGGTAAAGATGGCCTTGCGTGTTTGTCTATCCCGCTTACATCACTATACCTCCGTCCTACAAACTCCGACACGCGAGTGAAGAAACGCGCGTTAAAACACGCTCGTTTATAACAGCTCTTAGAATTTATACCGACAGTCAGGCAGCTATAAAAGCTTTGTGCTCAGAACTTTTCCACTCAAAATTATTGGCAAGCTGTTTGCAAGAGTTTGCTAAACTTTCCAGCCTCACCAGTGTTACCCTGGTCTGGGTTCCGGGTCATTGTGGCATAGAGAGAAACAGGGGCGTGCGCAGAGAAAGAGTGCTCTGGTAGGGCTCATATTTTCTAGGGTGATATATTCAGCAATTATAAGACATAAGCAAAAAAATATATTGGGAATTCTTGGAAGATAAGTGAGTTATGGACCAAAAACCAAAAAAATATGAAAAATTTATGACTTCCGATTTTCATGAAAATTTATTGATAGAATAAATGTGAAATTCTAAGAATTTACGCGCTGAATATATCACCCTAGAAAATATGAGCCCTACCAGAGCACTCTTTCTCTGCGCACGCCCCTGGAGGGATATGAAATGGCCGATACTCTGGCGAAACACTGATCGTTTTCGGAAACTTAGTAGATCATGCAGTGGCATGTAGCGTGTAGCATCCCAGCGGGAAGTTGTGTAAGGCCTTAAAACGTGCATGATTTTAAGAACAATTATTTAATATGACTTATTTTGTTATTTTAAAAGAAAGGGAATAATATAAAATTTTCAACAGAAAGTAATGTGTCATCACTAAAACATAATTTTGTGCATTGAAAAGTAAGGCAAAATAGAAGATTATTTAAAAATTCTTGATTATAAATTACATTTAAAGGTAATGCAAAACGGAAGGCCTTACATCTCTTATGACATCGCCGTGTTAAAAATAATGTGTTATTCGATTTTTATAAGGCATATCAAAAATTATTTTTTGCCTTACTATGCCTTACGTTTTCCCGCTGGGATGTAGCGGCACTATTAGCCTCGATCAAAGACAGGATCTACAGACACTTCATGGGTGTGGCACAGTTAAAATGAGAAAACTTGCCTGCTTGTAGAATCACTAGGTTGATATGGCCTGAGTTGAAAATTCGTAGAACAAAGGACTAACTTCCCATAGCAGAGTGGACATATACAGACTCACCGAAGTCTGTACAGGACACTGGCCTATAGCGGTGCACGGAGCCAAGCTCGGGCTTGTGTACAATAGACACTGCAGAAGCTGCAATAACCCTTCTGAACAAGAAACTATTGAACATTTCTTATGTCATTGCCCAGCGCTAGCTAGGAGGAGGCAGCGCACTCTTGGCGCTGCATTTCTTAACGACCTGGATTTCATTTCCAGCATTGAACTGATTAAATTGCTTCTGTTCCTTGATCTAACTCGGTGGATTTAAATCCCGTAAGTCTCAAAATCGGTTTTTTTTATATTTAAATAGATCAAAACGGCTGTTTCATGCTAATTACAGCTTGTTAAAGTATAGATTTATTTTATCAAGTGCCACTTCAACCTAACCTCACGTATCATCTATGCTGAAATTTGACGAACCCCACTAAATTTCAACTCCTGCAACAAATTTTTAAAATATTTTCCCCTATATGTAAAAAATGTATAAGGGTACAATTGAAAAATACTTGAGAGTAGTTTTTGGCTCATATCTCAACCTTTAGGCATTCAAGGTATGTAAAACTATAAACTTTTAGATTCTAGAGACTATTTGCAATCAACTGATGCCAAATTTATTTATATCGGACTAACGGTTCTAAAGATATTTTAAAATGACTTCTATTTCTGCCAAAAAAAAAAAAAAAGTCACAATTTAACAAGTATTATCTGACTGAAAAAATAAAAGTCAAAACTGATTTGTTAATTTTTTGCAAATAATATTTAAGTTCAAAAATAATTGTTTTTTCTTAACTTTTATTATAAAAGTTATAACTAGTACGGTCCCTGCTTTTATAGTCGGTGGGGATTTAAATGCAAGACACACCCAATGGGGTTCCAAACTAGTAACACCAAGAGGCCGAGAACTGCTCAAAAGCATACAAAATAATACCCTATACCACATATCAACAGGTGAGCCCACATACTGGCTATCAGACCTAAACAAAACTCCCGATGGGATTGACTTTTGTGTATGCTAAGGTAAACCTAGTGCAAACTTATCATTGAAATCCAGCCTAGACCTTTCTTTTGCCAACTCTCCGCTGCTGCTGGAGATGAGCTCAAATACAGCAGCCAAAAGTAGAGATCCTAGACTTCATAACAAAAGAACCGATTGGCATTTATTCCGCAGCATAGTTAGCTAAAATCTCTCAACCTACGTTTCACTTTAAACTGGTCAGTAGATTGAAGATGCCATTGAGCACTTTAACAGCATTGTACAAAATGCAGAATGGACATAAACATCAAAAGTTACAGATAATAAAACCGAACACCTTGATCGCATTGTAAAAAGTCTTATAGACCTGACACGTACACTTCGTATATGGCAAATAACATGATACTCTGAGGATAAGAGACGTTTGAATGCAGCAACCAGGAAGATCAAAGAATTTCTTATTGACGGAAAAAATGAAAGCATGGAAAAGTGCCTTTATAATCTTTCCCCATTTGTTAATACCGACTACTCCCTATGGCAGGCAACTTGCAAGATGAAGGGTCCTACTATACAAACACTCCCCATCAAAAAGCCGGACGGGCAGTGGGCTAAATCCAGTGCTGAGAAGGCTGATGTATTCGCGTCACATCTGAGAACAGAATTTTAACTGTTCCCCACCAAAAATCCAAACAAAGACGCTGAAGTTATGGACTTTCTCGACACTCTACACCAGCTAGACCTCCCGATTCTAGCTTCGTCCTATCGCGAGGTTAGTTGGATCATTTACAAAAAAAAATCATTTAAAACAGCCCCTGGCTACGACCTGATAACTGACAAAGTGCTGAAAGAGCTAACTTATGAAGTATTTCAATTTATAAATCCATTGTTCAATGCAATTATCATACATGAACACTACTCCTCCCAATGGAAAGTGGCCACGATCATCCTAATTTCAAAACCGGAAAAGCCTGCTGAGCAAGTAACGTCCTACAGACCCATAAGCCTACAACCCGTGTTGTCAAAAGTATTTGAGAGATTGCTCCTTAAGCGAATGAAACGCTTAATTAAACGACGTTCCTTTGTACCTGCGTACCAGTTTGGATTCCGAGATCAACACTCTACAATAGAACAAGTAAATCGGGTTTATCAATATACCAAAACAGCCTTGGAAAAAAAGGAATATTGCACTGCCGCTTTCATAGACATTGCGCAAATATTCGACAAAGTATGGCACCCTGGCCTGCTCTAAAAGCTATAAATAATGCGACCCCATGCATATTTCTCGATTCAAGGTCCTACGTATAAGATAGACATTTCATGGTAAAAGTTAACAATCAGCAAACAAAATTATAGCAGGTTAGTGTCATGGGTCTGACTCTATACACATTGTTCACAGCTGACCTTCCTCTAACTTCAGGTACGCACTGCAACGTTTGCCGATGATACTGTAGTGATGTCAAAATGTACAATCCCCGCAACAGCTACGCAAAAACTGAAAAAAAATTTACATCATATCAATAAATGGCTTGACGACTGGCGCATAAGAGCCAACGAAGCAAATCGGTTGAAATTACGTTTACACTCCGACACGGCAACTGTCCTCCAGTAAGATTGAACAGCGCAGAACTTCCTCAATGTGACAACGTCAAATACTTAGGCATACACTTCGATCGTCATCTCAACTGGTGCCCTCATATCATTATGAAACGCAACCAACTAGGGCTTAAGCTTTGGTCTTTATATTGGTTGCTTAACCCCAAATCAAAGCTATCTCTCGCTAACAAAGTCCTCCTTTATAAATCGGTACTTAAGCCTTTATGGACATATGGTACTCCAATTTCAGGTACAATCTAGACATACTAAAGATATTTCAATCAAAAATTTAAGCCTACTTTTAAATGTTCCCCAAGACGTAACCAACGATCTCTTTCATCGTTACCTCGGCGTTTTTACTGTATATGAGTCTATACAGCAAATCAGCACCAACTATCGCTTTCGACTAGCTGCCTGCCAAATCCTCTTGCGCTCGAACTGGTCGACGGTTCAAACAACATCTGCAGATTGAGACGCTTCTCCACATCAGACCTGCCGCACAGATTTTTTAATCTTAATCAATAAATGGAGCTATAAAAGTGTATTAGAGCTAGTAGAATATACTACTAACTTGACATTTGTATATAAAAAAAATAAGCACCTATTTTTCTTTTCTGGCGGTGACTACCACTGGGTAGCCCCGATCAAGCTCAGTATTAATTTAGTCCTCAGTATTAATTTAGTCACATGTAGTACTAAGTGTTTGAATTAAACAGATTCTATTTAATAAATTGAAGTAAAAAAAAAAATTGGTTTCAAGTCAAAGGCAAATATAGTGTTGAGTAGTGTTATTCGAGAAGCGGTTTTCGAATAACTCGATATCTAAGGACATGAAAAAACCGAATCAACGAATAAAATTTTCCCTTACCGGTTACGTTAAAAAAAAGTAAAAAAAAAACCTTGAAATAGAAATTTCTGGGCGGATGTTACCCTGCAGTAATGAAAAAGTCGATTTGCCTAAAAGGAGCACTTTGAAGTTTTTCGAAATATGACTAGTCAAAATGTACAGTATTTTATGTATCTATGGTGTTGGGATCTAAAGAAGCGAAGCGCTCAGACGGGGTCGAGCGTATAAACGTTCCTTTATTCCAAAGCTGAGATATAGGAAACCAAGCGCTCAGACAGTGTCGAGCGTATAATAGTCCCTATATTTCCTTTTAAATAAAAGATTGTATCTAAGGTTTAATCCTTTTATTTAATGTTTGAATCCTTAGGTCTAAACAGAATTACTTATCCTAACTTGAAACTGCCCTATGCTTCCGACGTCGTGGCCCGTGGGTGAGTACGCTCGCAGAAAAAGTGCCTTTCCAGTCGTCGAAGCTTCGTTTATATAGATCAATATGGCTGATCTTGCAATATTTAATATTCCCATGATCCGCGATCGTCGTCGATTCTTCCCGAACATATTGCATAATCTTGACCGCGACCTTCACCTGTAATTGAACCAACATTGCCATACTGTTGTTGTTGCCTTTACTTCCGTTAACTTAGTGGAGTTGTTGTTGTTATTGCCAGCGATCGGATTGCAATTGTGCATTCGCTGTACCAGTGCTAATGTTTGTCAATCGTGCATAAACTGTGACTGTGTTGTTGCTAGCTGTCGCCCTGAAAATGCATGCACCGTGTTTGTGCTTAATGTTCTTGTACTTTCCAGCAATCGGGTTGCGCATATGCTTATGCTCGTGCTGGTGTTGTTGTTGTAGTAGCCAAACTGTCTCTGTCAGCGGTTTTTGCTGGCCGTTGCTTTTCAGTAGCGTTGAATCACCTTGACGAAGAAATTCATGAGTGCAGGTCACTGCCTTTTGTTTGCAGTTTAAGGTGACCACATGTGAGTTTGGGAGAGACTCACAACAATGGCACAGGTTGTCAGGGTACGATACATACGCATAAGTGGCTGTGTGTTGAAAGCTTTTAAAAGCTTACTGTGGAAAAAAAACTTGTACGTTAAATTTAAAAACCAAATTTCAATGACATATTGTGAAAATCTTTCTGACTGAAAAAAATATATACATCGGCATAAGAAAAGCAATGAAAGGAAATCAGAAAAAAATATGAAAACATATGCAGTCATTTAATGCTGTGATGAGGGAGTATGTTCGACAAATCTATGGAGATATATATGCTTCTGGTAGCATTTGATGCTTATTCATTTATATCGCATCGCTCTTTATATGATGTCTGGAAGCTTATCGAAACAGTTTCAACTGTATGATAATAATTTCACGATGGCAACTAAATGCATTTGGAAAATATGTTAATAAAGACGAAATACAGGCTGACAAGTCCGAAATGACTATTTCGGGAGTCGAATAAATAAATAAATAAATGTATTAGCTGTTCGTTTTTTAGGTCCATTTTTTTCTAGTATATGTCCCTTTTCGTAATTTACCAGTACACTAAATATCAATGGAATGTGTTGAGTGGTTCGCAAGTTACAAGCATTTTACTGAAAACACAATAAATTCATTTGGGGGCGTGGCAGTAGGCGGATCATACTTGGACCCTGATATACATGTGTGCCAAATTTCGACTTCATTGGTTCAGCCGTTTCGGACGGACATGTCTAAATCGATTCAGTTTTTGATCCTGATCATTTCTATATATATTTGTCTATAACGTATGCGGAATGAAATCCAGACAAAAGTTTGACATTTGAAAAAATTTATTGAAATGAAAAAGTTAAACAACTTTGCACAGTTTCTTACAAGTCATATTTATATTATTATTTTAAACAAATTTTAAAGCCGTAAATGTTCACCTTCCGAATGTTTAACGAAACTTTCTTCATGGACTCCTGAATTCCTTTTGTATCGACTTTCGATAGCTCTCTCTTAATATATAGCCCTTTCCATAAAAATTTCTTTTGAAGTTAGCCCAAAAATTTTCGATTGGTCGTAGCTGTGGAACGTTAGGGGGGTAAATCTCTTTTGGGACAATTGGTATAATTAAATCCTCCAAGGCTTGCTGAGTTGCATTCGCGTAATGAGATGACGCTACATCAGGCCAAAACACAATTCCGTCATCTCCATGATATTTCTTAATGAAACGCTTAAAAACTAGCAGGCACTTATTAATGTAAACATCGGCGTTTACCGCTAGACCCCCTTGAAAAACACCGGTTCACTGATGCCACGCTTGCTAACTGCCAACCATAAAAGAACCTTTTTGGGGAATTTCGTTTTGCGAATGTATTTTACAGTTTCATCCACATCTGTGCTAGCAAGCTTAAAATAAAACTTTGGGGTCCATTCGTTACCTTCAAGAGTAAAATATGACTCACCATTCATTACACAAAGTACATTGGAACTCGCAGAAAAAAAACTTTGAGAAAGCAGCTTCAGCGAATTCTTTATTCTTGTTTCTTGGTTTTCTTTCACATCTGGGACGCGTTTTTTTTTGAATATTTCTTGATACCCATGTCTTGTAGGTATTTTTTACTTGAATAATCATAAACTTTATACTTTTTTGCTTAGTACCTATATGATTTTGCTATCCGGCCCAAAGTTTCGGCTTTCAGTTGAGAACGAACCTTGCTGATACTTAGATTGCATGTTTTTGCGCTTCCTTTTTTCGTGTGACTGATTTTCCACTTTCAAATAGTTAAATAGTTTGATATACTGTCGATTTTCTAAAATTTAGTTCAATAAAATGCTTAACGACTTCAATCTTTTTCTTGTTTGGATTATTTTTTGCAAAATTCGCAAATTAGTTTTTGACGGTCCACTTCGGTCAGTGACATTTTAAGAACTAAAATACATTTGAACAAAGAAAGCACGTGTTTATTTTGAAGCTTAATGATTTCGATAATTTAGCAATTTTTTTTATCGGTCATCGATTTATTTTACACTATGAAAACTTTTTTTGAAATTGCGTCCAGATTTCATTCCGCATACGTTATCTCCGGAGCTTAATTCTCCCGGTTACAAGATTCGCACAAAACGAATAAACCCCGCTTACGCTGGGTATAAAAACAGTCTTAAACTTTCTCACTGTTCAATTATTCGATTAACCACTGCTTCAAGTGATAGCCACCTAGTTTGTGAAATGCCTAGATTTTTGTGGGGGTTTTTTTTTTTAGCAAAAATCCTCAAATTCTCCAAATTCGTTGATACGCTTAGGAATGTGGGACAAAAACGAATAAATTATTCTACAGATATTTTCATTGTTATCGGGTAGTTTTTGCAGGCGTACGCCGAACATAGATGCAGCGAATGGCAAGAGCATTTGATATAAAAAATACCTAACTCGTCTTTAAATTGAGCTTGAAGTCCATTTATGTTGCATTTAAATACGCTTGCGCCATCTGTAGCAAGGCCAACAAAGTTATCTAAAGGAACATTGATTACAACAAAAAAAAGTCTTTAATAGACTTGTAAATTGATGCTGCAGCTACTCTTTCCGTTTGGAGCATAACAATGAATCTTTCTTTTACCAAGCGAGATGTCTCATCGGCATATCTTACGATTAATGAAAATGCGGTTTTCGTCGAAAAATCTGTAGTTTCGTCCAGTATCAATGAAAATTTTTCTGTTTTTAAATCGGAGGTAATTTCTTTCAGCGCTTAATCGCCAAGAACCGCTACGATTTAAGTTGATCTAGTTCGAATCCTTTATTAAAAATCCTTTATTAAAAAGGTAGATTATGTGTAACACAGTTTATTACCAGAGTCATCTCTGCCTGTGAAATTTGCTTATTGCATCTGATTACTTCTTCCGCAAAAAATGACTGAATATCTTTTTGGTGCTTTTTAGCAGAAACATTTTGTTTATGAAGTGGTGTTCCTTCAAGCTTTTTGAAATAGTTGACGTGATTTAAAAAACGTTTGTTGTAGGCGACACAAATAAATTTTCCATTTTTGTGGGAACGCCAAGGAAACATTTTGTTCCACTCCTTGCGGAACTTTCGCGTGGAGCAGTTCGCTGGCATATCCAAATCAAAATCTCTAAAGAAAAACGTATTTAAAAAAAACAAGTCAGGGTGTTATAGTCAGGCGAGCCTGACAATAAAATACCCGACACAGACATACGTGTTCAAATAATTTGTAATATCAAGAGGTGTTTAAGGCCATTAGGGGCCCCATATACCGACTTTTGTTGAATTTCTTTATGAAAACCACCCTTTTGCCACGGCCACTTTTCCAATTTTTTTGTTTTCTAATCGGAGGCTTTAATATACGCTCAAATTCTAAGTTTCAGTGGAATATCTCAAAAAAATCCGATTTTGGGGCAGTTTTGAGATTTTTGTGACAGACCCTAGTACTGGAGGTACCCTTTATAATGGACCGATCAAGGAAATTTTTTCTAAGGATTTTTATGGCTACAAAGGAAGCATAACTGCCAAATTTCGTTTAAGTCCCATTTGAAATTCGGGTGTAGAATGCAATTTTCGAAAAATGCCCTTCGGCCACGCCCACTTTTCCAATTTTTTGAAATTGAATAACTTGACTTCAAATATGTTTAACGATCAAATTTCATCAAAATATCTTGAAAAACTTCGATTTAAGAGCAGTTTTTGTGATTTTCGTAACAGACCCTAGTACTGGAGGTACCCCTAGAAATGGTCCGTTCGGGTCCATACTCGAACTTGTTCTGACTCATGTGCCTGTGAGTATGCATACCAAGTTTTGTCAAGATATCTCAACTCCTTCGATAAGATAACTGTATACAAACAGACGGACAGACGGACAGACAGACAGACGGACGGACATGTCTTAATCGAATCTCCTGGTGACGCTGATCATTTCTATATACATTTTGTATGGTCTATCTCGACTGGTTCTGGGTGTTGCACACAACCACACAAACGCAATATACCCTCGACACAGAGTGTGTCGGGTATAATTAAATAACGCCTTCTAGACAAGCGTTGGAATATCGGTATAAAACACATCCAAAGCGTTGGACGTACTGTATTGGGAAAAACAAAATCAGACAGAGAACAGATAGATAAGGAGACCTGGCTTTGGACTGATGAAGTCCGATCGAAAGTCGATGAAAAGAAGAAACTCTATCATCTGTTTATACGGAATAGAACATCCGAAATCTGGCAAAAGTACGTCGGTGCCAGAAAGGCATGTAAAAGAGCAGTGGCATGCACCAGAGCTGCACACTTTGAAGAGCTCTATGATCGCTTTAGTACTCGTGATGGGGAAAAATTTATGTATAGTCTTGTCAACGATCCACTAAGGACATTGAAAAAATTTACGGAATCAACAATGAAAGTGGTCATCTAATCTTAGATCGCAAGGATTGTCGTGAACGCTGGCGAAATTTTTTTGAAAAAATATCCACAGAAGAATTCCCACTCCCACCTATACCAACTATACAAGCGATATCTGGTCCCATTCAAGAAATCACTTTAGACGAAGTTGATGAGGCCATAAGTAAAATTAAAACTGGTAAGGCTACTGGTATAGATGATGTACCAGCTGAGATTTGGAAATCAGGCGACTTCAACTCTTAGTTACTGGAATTATTTAACCGAAGAATAACTGAAAAGAGAGTTCCCTGAGACTGGCTAATGAGCACAACCGTACCCATATGGAAAAAGAAAGGTAGCCCAGCAGATAGTTCAAATTGTAGGCCCATTCGGCTTTTATCCCACACACTTAAAGTTTTTGAAAAGGGTACTAACCCAATAAGCACAAAAACGAAGATGATATTGCCACGAATTCGTAACGAATTTTCTAACTCGTTTGGAATTGAGAGATAAGAGATTAGTCTAAAGAAGAACAAATTAGATATTCTTTTTGAAAAATTATAACATAAGAAAACATCCGCCATTTCAAATACATCTAAATATATATTTATATTTTAATATTTTATTTATGCAGCAATGGTACAAAATATATATTATTTTTTAAATTTATTTTATAAGATTTCGTTATATTTTGAAATTCATGTTTTACAGAATCATTACTTTTAAATTTTATGTTTCGTGAATCGCATTTTTTTAAATTATTATAAAGTATGTTTTCCGTTTCGATGGCCTGACCATGTATAAAGTATGTTTCATTTTCATTTGTTATTGATTTAACCATAAAAATATTTCCATTTATAAAATATGTATTATTGGGATGGTTCAAAGAAAAACATTTTATTTTATTTCCCACTTTTGAAAAGCTTATGCCGTCAATACGTTCTATATCTATTTCTTTACCCTCCTTGAGGACTTGGTGCAATCTTGACTCTACCATTCTATTATAGATTTGAGCACTGAACTGTGACTTTTTCTAAAGTTTGCGTTTGATACCGCTCAAAAAATTTTCGAATTTAAACGCACTAAATTCATGAATAGGCCCATGCTTTAAACAATCTTCTGTCAAATGGGTTAGACAGTGCATATTATAAGTCAGAATTGATTTACTATAAAGTAATGGTATTTTTTCCACAAAATTGCAGAGAAGATCATTAGCTTGATATTAGCGAGAAAAATCTTTAGAGTGTAAAATGCGTATAGCAAGGCTGAGGTCATTAAAATGCTGGTATATTTCGACGCTTACGATATTTTCCAAAACAATAGGTCCAGTATAGAGTAAGAAATTTCTGTATTTGGTAGCCTTCCATCTATCAAGTTCCACACTTGTTCTGGGTCGTCTTGCAAATTCATGGGGTGTATCATTTCTTATTTTTTCAAGCCGAGAATTAAGAATTTTGATTTTTTTAGAACTTAGGGAATACGGCATTTTTCGCTGTTTTATCCAACAGTTCAGCAATGCCTTCATAGTTCCCAAGCATACAACATGCATATAATCCATTGGAAACTGCGTTACTATATCAATCGGCAAATTTTCTAAAGCGATCATTGCAGCACTGTTGTGATGTTCTAAATGAACTCTGCTTCTAAAACTTTCGTCCGTTCTTAATTCATTATTTTCATTAGGAAAAATTATTCTGTTTTCGAAGCGCTCGCCCCGTTGTGTACATTTATGGCAACTGCTATACCCGCTGTGACCTTTAATTCCCAAAATCATTGCTCTAGCTGGTGCGTCACATATAAAGGCGCCAACTTCAATAACGAAATATTTTCCCCGAACTTCAAAACCATTTGAAAGCAATTCAGTTAACTCAGAAATCGTTTCTTTGAGATACCTATAAACCAAATAAACAATATTTTAAAATTGAGGCTTTTGAAATTTAAAAGATTTAAGTTACATACTGAGATACACTCCCGGGCTTAGAATAGCCCTCGAAAATACCTATTAGTAGAACAGAATCTGTTCCCTTAATATTCATTAAAATTGGCCATACTTGTGCGCCTGAGCTTTTAGCGAGCGGCAGCCCATCTATATTAAATAATAACTGCAACTTGTGTTCCTCGTAGTTGTTATTTAAAATGAAATCAGTTAGACAATCCTTGATGCCGTAGTGAATGTAATGACCTCCTTCTACGGCAACTTTAGGTGCTTTTCTTGGAGTGCTACGAAGTGTACGCGCATCTTTTGGAAGTTCTGGAATAATGGGATTTAAAATAGCTAAAAGCTTATTCAGCGCACGGTTTGTTATATTTTCATCTATCGACCATTTAGCTATTTGACTGCGGACACCTTGATATTCCACTGCGTTTGTGGGTGTTCTGTAAAAATGTACATAACATATAATACTTAAATTTGTGGCAGATTTTGAATCAGCATACCTCATAGCTTATAAAGTCTTCACTCTGATGGGAGTGAGAACTTTCGGGAGTAACATTATGTTGTAACTCAAACGCTTCATTTGTTTTCTTGGTATTTGTTTCTTTACTTTCCTCATCGCTGCTATCGTTCAAATAAAACGACATCAAATTTTTCACTTTATTTTTAATAGCCCGTTTATTCCGATTCATTTTTTTAAATTTAAAAAACAAAATTTTGCTTTCCTATCTGAAGTTTAGTGTTGCCAACTTAAAACACCACCTTAACTGTTACAATGGAGCAGTGCTGCCACGAAATAAAATAAAAATTTCCCAACACCTGAAAAAATCCCAATATAAAATTCAAAATATAGAAAAACTTTCTTACCTTTCTCGCTTTGGTGTAAAATAATCCTATCAACACGAATTATTTAACATTTTTTTTGGATTGTTCAATCGATTTTCTTTATTTTGGTACCTCAAATTTCTGTTAATATTTTGAAATTTGAAATTTTTTAGTTATTTTTTTATTCTTTGCAACTGCAGTTAATTAAAAAAAAAAAAAATTAACAATAAGAATGAAAAATTTCACCCTAGAAAAATTTGACAAGAAATGATGCTGGCAAGCAGCGCCACACATAAGGGGGACTCATGCAACACTGCGCAAATTACATTTCTGAGCACTTTCATATGGTTTTGATTGATGATGAGCAAATTTGCTCAAAAATCATATGAAAGTGCTCATGCGCAGTGTTGCATGAGTCCCCCTATTGTCCAATATGATGTGCTTGCAAGCAAATTTGCAAATTGATTTCAGCGTGTATCACTTCGGCAAGATAAAAAAAATTATCTTAATGGTTGAGTTAATATGAGTCTAAAAATTAAACTTAATACAAATTATAAACTTTTGTTTCTTCTCCTTGCGTTTCTTGCTTCTTAGTAGGTTTTAATCGTCAAATTTGGTAGGAATGCATTCTTGCAAGTGGTAACATTGGCTGGGTTTTGTATTTGAGATGTACTCGAAGTCAAGTACTTATTTTTCATATGAAATTTATATAGAAGTCATTATGTTTCATAACCTCTGCAATATTAAAAATAAAAACAACAATGAGTTAAGTTCATAACCGGGCAAAAAGTGGTGAAACTAACAAATTTTTGTTTATTTTTCAATTCTCATTTCAAAAAACTCGTCACTCAAGACTTTCGAATACAAGTACTAGAGTTCAGGATCGAGTGACGTGATTTTGCGCAGCACTAGTATTAGAGAAAAAATGTAATGTTGGCAACACTCCTTCCATTTATTTCGAATTCGTCAGAAGAGAAATATCAAATTTAAAAAAAAAAGTTATGAGTAAACGTCGCGCTTCTACTTCTGATCAGGAGATTGAAAACAAGGAAAACAAAAGAATTAGTTTTTACAAGAAGGAGTTGGGTAAGTAAACATTGCATAACCAATGCTACAAATAATTAGGGAATTCGAGGTATAGTACCGTTATGTTACAGAAATTTTACAATTTCACAACGTGGTGCTTACTTTATTGCCTCATTATTTCTGGCTAACCAATTCAATAAAGTAATTATCAATTGCATGTTATTTATGTATATATATGATTTTATTTCAGCCTTACTTGATAGCAAGGTTGATTCCATATTGGAAAACCAGCAACATCTGGAGAAGGCTGTGCGTAAGTCTGTTAATGCTATGTGTCGTCTCACAGAGGAATTTGTCAGCTTAAGGAAAGAGCTGACCAAAAGAAACAGCAATTCAGTTCACGCAGAGGAGCAAGTTTTGCCGACCGAACCGTACGATACTGAAGAATCATTTCGTACTTTTGAGGAAAAATTGCGAGAAAACGATTTTTTCCAAAAAGTGGTGAGGAATTCTTCTACACTTTCATTAATGAGTGGATAAATCTTTAATTTTACGTAGGTCCGTCAAATGGCAAGTTATGCAGGCAAGGGACCCCAAGATTTTGTACGAAAATCGTGGCGCAATCTTTTAACTGACAATTTGGCAAAAAATATATGCTGGACTGGAAATACTTTGAAGGAAACGGAGAAGGTAGCGGCTAAATATCTGGTATCTACTGCAGCTATTCGAGGTAAATTTCATTTACAATTCAATTTCAATTTACTTTCAGCCCCACTTAATAGTGGGCCTAATGATGTACTTAAAATAATTTTTTTTTTTTCTCTGATTTTTCACAGGCGCATTTCAAATCGTATACAAGGACACTTCCCTGAATTTGGTAGAGGAAATCTCCAAAAAAGTTTTTCATTATGCTTCTGACCGAATGAAGAAAAAACAAAGTTATACAAAGAGAAACAACTGACGCTCTTCTATTTTTATTTAATTTTTCAATGTCCTGCCTTTATTATTATGAGAATATTGAAGTATTTTTTTTAAGCATTATGAGAACATTGAAGTTTTTTTTTTTGTATTATGAGAATATTGAAGTAGGTTTTTTTTTTCTTTTGATAACCTATATATATATATGAATACGTACAATGAATGTATGCAAAAGAATAAAAAGTAAAATTGCATTCTTTTTATATGTATGGCCTTTTCATTATACGAAGAATCTTTGTATAACGACCAAACCAATTCAGAAGAGATTCGAAAACGATGATTTTTTCGAGTCGTAGGAGAATCAAAAACGAACAAAATATCGAGTAGTAGACGATTCGAAAACGATGAATTTCTCAAATCGTAGGCGATTCGAAAACGAAAAAAATCTCGAACAAAAGGCGATTCGAGAAAAAATGTGACTCTCTCACGAAATCGAATTCGCGGCGAGTTCATTTCGAACACTCGTCTCGAAAGGTTTATCAGAGAAAACGATATCTTCTCGAATTCGAATCGAATTCATTGTGCTCATTGGGAAGTAGATAAAAGAATTTGTGACATAGTCAGGTTAAAGATAAACCAAGCTGGGTTCGTTAAAAACTGTGACACCACCGATGCAATTCATGCCGCTCGACTTTGAATGTAAAAACACAGGGAAAAACAAGTGCCACTTCATATGGCCTTTCTTGCATATGGCATTTGATCGCGTTCCTCATGATCTCATTTGGTATGCTTTGAGAAAACACTTAGTGCCGGAAGAACTAATTTTGTGGGTAAAACTTCTGTATGCAAATCCCAAAAGTACATTCTGCTGCCGGAATTTCATCTGAATTTTCAACATCTGTAGGCGTTCACCAAGGATCAGCTCTATCTCCTCTTTTGTTCGTATTATTTATGGATTCAATTACCGAATACCTACAAATATCACCTCCCTAGACGTTACTATATGCAGATGATGTTCTTCTTGCCTCAACCAATAATGTCGGGAAAACAGAATACATGACAACAGACAATTGCGAAGCAGGGATCATCAAAATAAATAACACTGACCTACCAAGGACGGAAAATTTTAAATATCTCGGGTCGACACTTTCTCTTGACGGGACGATCACTCGCGAAGTTACTGAGAGAGTTAACGCCGCTTGGCTTAATTGGCGTTTGACGACTGGTGTTAAGTGCGATAAAAAGATAAGCGACCGCTTAAAATCCAAAATTTACCGCACAGTCATCAGGCCAGTCGCTCTTAATAGTACTAAATGTCTACCAGCAATGAAAGTATCAGAAAGAAAGGTAAGTGTTATGCGAACAAAGATGCTTCGCCAGATATCCGGACTCACTCGTCTTGATCATGTTCCAAACGTAGACATCCGTAGACGCTATTGAGTTGCGCTAATTATTGGGAAAACGTAGGCATCCGAAACAGCGCTGGATGGACACAATAAAATGGGACCTAGAGGCTGTAGGACTTTCCTCGGATGATGCACCCGACAGAACAAAATGGAGGAACTGGTCGCGTTTTGCGGAGCCCGGGATAGACCGGGATAGTTAAAGACGCAATAAGAAGAAGAAGAGAAGCGTTTACATGCAGACGCAATCATTTCCCACTTTCAGCTCTTGTGTTAGGATCTAGGGTGCAAAGCGCTCAGACTAGTGTCGAGCGTATAGCCGCGCCCTTATTCCTACTCTCAAATACAGGATGCAAAGCGCTCAACCGGAGTTGAGCGTATAATCGCACCTATATTGTCTCTTTACGAAATGAAAGAACAAGGATCAAAGTTTGTCCTTTAATTTTATTGGATAAAATCCTTCTTATATGGCAAAAGCTTACACTTTGAAGTTAATCTCTAATCGCCGTGGCCGCTGGGTGGGTACGCACGTCAGAGTTGAGACATCAAAAACAGTCTGCCTTTCCAGTGGACGCTGCTCCGTTTTTATACTGAAATAGTGCTGATCTTGCACTTCCCATAATCCGCATTGTGCTGATCTTGCACTTCCCATAATCCGCGATCTTTGTTTATTTTACCAGCCAATGTACCGCCCATGTCGTCGTCGTACTTGCCCTGGATCTGCTTTGAGCACGTACAATCCTCTGCATCCAGCTTCTTCAGATGCTGCATTACTTTTTGATTTACTGGCTCGTGCCCCTCCTCATGTCACCTGCCCGTCTGCGTCTGCGTCTATCGTGGTCGTCGCTCAAAAACCTTTCAGCTCCCGTTATTTGTTTATTTGTTTTGAATATTATTGTCGCCCAAATGGTTTTATGTTTCGCAGCTGTGGTCTTTTGCATAGCGGTTGTAGTTATGCATTGATTCATGAAGAGGAGAACAGAAAGTCGGGATAGGGATTGTTTGTGCGGTTGTGACTCACAACAACGCTCAACTCCGGTTGAGCGCTTTGCATCCTGTATTTGAGAGTAGGAATAAGGGCGCGGCTATACGCTCGACACTAGTCTGAGCGCTTTGCACCCTAGATCCTAACATTAATTGGCGCAGCCGGTATTCGACTGACTTTCAGTTGGATTCGAACAGAGTTCTCCAATAAGTTTTACAAGAAAATTGCAAATAAACTCTGCGGGTTTTGCTAAGTTGGAACTGTGTCAGTTTTAAACGGTAACTAGTTATCACCGACGTGCAAAACATTAACCGCATAGCATTTTGTAGTTTTTGGAGCTGAGCCTATGCTGGCGGCGGTCGTTATTAAACGATAGGTGCCGGTATATCTTAGCAGAAGGACCTTGGAGGCAACTGTGAAGAAATTAATCACCTTAAGTGTGCATGCATGAAGGGCTACAATAAATCGCATTGAATTGGAACTGTGCCAGTTTTAAACAGCAACTAGTTGCTACCAAGGAAATCCGAAGAATAATTCGTGGCAAGATTGCATGGTAAAACACAACGAATTTTTTTTGTAATTGTAAATTTTGAAAAATCCTTTGTGTCTGGCAAAAGGAAAAGTGAAATAAAAAGTAATTTAATTAAATAAAAACACTACGGTAGCAGTTGAACGCAGATATAACCAAATAGCAGAAGTCGAAAAAGCAAAAATGTATTCGGAAAACAAGAAAATCAAAACGGTGAGTGTGTTGAGGATTTTACCGAAATCCCTCACTCGCCTATCGGACCGAATTTTCTAAAGAAAACGCTCTTTAGTTTTATAATTTATCATTATTTATTAAACGATTATCTACAACTGTTAACTGCAACTTATATTTAGCAACTGATTTCAACTGACTCTTAGTTTAGAATACAAAAGCTTATATACTAATTATTCTATATATTTAAACCTAAGTCTGCGCTCTGCAGACGCTGATTTGTTCTTCGGGAACGGTGTCATGGGCCTGCTGACGCATGCTGATCTGTCCAGGTGTGCTTCCGGGTTTGTTGGTCGTTTTGTTCCCACGAACATTCGATTCTCATATTCGCATAATTCGCATGCTCGGCGATTCTGCGTAAGGTCACCTATGTTGTAAAGTTGCACTTGGCACGCTTGTATGAAGGTCCAAAATGCCAGCTTGCATTTTTGGCCGTCTGCCGTCGCTAGCGGTATTTCGTAAGCTACAAGATGAGCTGCTCTGCTGTTTGACTCATAACATCCCTCCCCCTTTTGAAGACGATGCCACGTTTTGGCATTCAAATTAACGGTGGAAGGTAAGTTTGTCATTGCTATTGTAAGGATTGCCGCAAAAGCCATCTTAGTGTTTTGAGTCATCTGTTATAGGAAGATTGGCTGCTTGTTGGGATCCGACAGGAAAACTATTTATTTGGTCCCAAAATTTTAAGTGGTTTAACTTTCATATTTTTGTTGGTGCAACTCTGGAACTGCTCGAACTTCCGACTAACGTTTTGAGTTTTCTTGTTTCTGGTTCTGGTAGGTGATAACCTTACGCCATATTGGTTAATTACGAAGCTTGTGGTCAGCATGGTCAGCATCCCATCGATGTCCTCTCCTGCGTCATTCTGCTATAGATTCGATTGAGACAGTTGGAGTGTGTTTTTTATCACTATTTTTTTTTTCTTTTTTTTTTTTTATTTAATTTGATTTTTTTTTTTTATAATTTTTTTTTTTTTCACTTGTTTTTTTTTTTTTTTTTTTTTTTTAATTATGGGTTTCTCATGTTCAATTTATTTATTATTTTCTTTCTTTTTTTTTTCATTAAATATTTTCTTTGTTTCAACTGTCTCCCACCTGTAATTTACAAAAATTTGACTTACAGATTATAATCTATATTTTAATTTTATAATATAATAATTGTATGATATTCTTAATTATATAATTCAGTTTTAAGCTACTAATTTTTCGATTTTTCTTACAACTATATACATATATGTTATCGAAATTTTAGTCTTTTATTGCAATTTAAATTTTTACTATTTAAATTTCATGATTTCGAACATTTTGAGTTTTAAATTTTGTATGTTTTTTCCTCAGAATATTTTTTTTTTTTTTGTTTGTTTTTTTTTTAAAATAATTTTGAATGATTTTATATATTTTATATTTATAATTTTTTGAATAATTCGCTTTTCTTTTCTTTAAACTTTGAAGTGCAACTAGTGGGAAATTACTCCTTTTTTATGTGAAGTGTAATGTCAAATTTTGTTAATTTAGATACTTGATTTTTTTTATTTTTTTTTATTATTATTATTATTATTATTTTTTTTTTATATGTATATCTCCAATTTCCTCTATTTTTTTTTTTTTTTTTTTTTTAAATAATTTTTTCTTACCAATCACTCTTCCCCTCTTCTTAGTTTGGAAACTAAATTAAATTTAGAAATTTCAACACTTTCAATTGAGTTTCCAAATTTTAGAAGGGAAATTTTACGTCTGATATCCATCGTTAAGCCTCATTGGTCTTCCTGAAAAGAAAAAGAAAACATGAAATTATTCCCTACCTGTGTTACAACTATTCTCGTGTCCCTACCTTTATTTCGGCTGTTCAAATTGAACTTGACAGTTTTTAATTTTTGCATAACTACTTTCGAACTTGACCTATTTATTTTTCTTTTGACTGTCTTTTGGTGGTTTGAGTTCAATTATTATTTTCTTATTTTTTCCGATATTGCAATGTCAAGTGCACTATATAAAAGAAATTGTGTTTGCTCATCAACATTTACTTCGCGGCTGGCTTTAACTGAACAGAATAAACAAAAAAAATTATTTTGCTTTTATTGTGTCTTCGCTTGTTTTGATATGCGAGCACTTTTGTCTTGAACAGAAAATTGTTAATTTTTTATTTTTTTAAGATATGTAATTGTCGCGTGGTGGAGCTTAATTTCTGGTAGCGCCAGTTTGAAATAGGATCGCTTCGAAAATAAGAAAAAGCAAAGAATGAATTTATTCTATAAATTTTCATTTAAGTAGTACTTTAAGGGCCTGGTAACAAAATATGTATTGTGTGGCGTTTGGAATTGCTTGCGCCCTTTGTACACGTATTTTGTTTACTATTTCCCGTACCTTTATGTTCTTTTTATTTTCTTTCAAATCTAAGGCGATATTTAAAGCTATAAAAACGCATGTTCTACCTATGCCTGCAGCGCAATGAACTATCATCGGCGGCGGATTTGTTATATTAGTAGTTAACCTCTTTTGATTTTCCTTAATTAATCTTATAAATTGCCATAATAGTTTAGCATTTGGTATGCCTTGATCGGCCCAGCACTTAAACTGCCAATGGTAAATTGTTCTAGAAGTTTCTGATTTTTGATCGTATAGTTCTAATTCCGTACAAACAAAATTCTTGTTTTCATTTTTATTGAGCGTTTTAACGCGAAATTGGGAAAATATTTTGGTGGAATTTACGTCAGCTTCCCAGTATCTAGCACATTCTCTCGACTTCGTGAGCATAACTATGGTATTACAATTTTGCTCCCATACCATTTGAAAGAAGTCTTGTATGGAATTTTCGAGAGGTCCCTGCGTAGCTATATATGACTTCGTCTTTTTGTATCCATCCACAAAACTAGCATGAATATATCCTGATATATTCTCCTGATGTGGTGATAATTTTACACGACTGTGGTCAAAACAAGGTACGTTCTTATAGCGATTCTTTTCTGAATTTCCTAAAAAATGTTTAAAAGATCCCTTGACTGGAATTCGAATCAATTGTGCATGCTCTTCGGTTAGCTTGCGGTTAATATCTTCTGCCTCTTTCCCTGCTTTTATATATTGAATGTTCGCTTTTTCCTGATTGACTTTTAACAAATTTCTGTGGAATGTTGTTTCTTTGCCCTTGATTAAAATTCTAGCATTTACAGAAGTGGGAAGTGATACGACTCTATAAGGTCCCTCCCAAATAGGTGAAAATTTATTCTTTCTGGTTTGGTTTTTCAGCCAGACCTTATCTCCTACGTTAAATTCTCTAATTTTCGATCCCTTATCATAGTATATTTTCGAATTTTGCTTTCCTTTTTCTTGATTTTGTCGAACTAATTCATGCGTTCTTTGAATCTGGTACTTTAATATTTTCGAATAATCATCAATATTGTATAGAGGAGCGGGCTTTCTTTTTAGATTAACAGGTACATCAAAGTCGAAACCAAAAAGTGTTTTGCTAGGCGTTTGTTTCGTAGTGCTGTGTACAGTATTATTGTGTACATGCATGGCATGATGAAGCCAATCATCCCAATTTGTACCGTCTTCTTTCGCAAAAGTTCTTAAAAATTCGGCTAATGGTCTATGGCTTCTTTCTAAAGCACCATTGGCTTGCGGATGATATGGAGAAGTCTCTATTTTCTTAATTCCCATTAGCCTGCATACTTCCTTAAAAAGTTTTGAAGTGAAGTTTGTGCCATTGTCAGTGACAAGAATTCGTGGAATATTGAATTTTGAAATTACTTCGTTAAAGAACGCTTTTGCTACTGTCGACGATTCTGCATCGGGAATGCCTGTACATATGAAAAATTTTGAAAAATCATCTAAAAATGTAAGAATATATTTATTACCGCTTGAAGTGACTGGTAGGGGACCCACCATGTCCATATATATCTTATCAAAAGGACGTTGGGAAATTTTTGTGAGAACCATCGGCATTTTCTCGACTTTTGAACTTTTATTTTTCTGACAAAGTTCACATGTTTTCACGTAGTCCTTTATTTGTTTTTGCATGCCTTGCCACTTAAATTGTTTTCTAATTCGCAGAAACGTCTTCATTGTCCCTTTATGACCTCCTATGGGTGAATCATGAAATGTTTTGAGGACCTTTACAATCTCCTTTGGGTCAGTTAAAACTTGTGCCATGTCTTCTTCAATGTTTTCATCAGTTATTTCATCAAGGTTTTCTTTAGCCTGAGCTCTTGTTACTACAGATATTGTGCTGTCGATATGTGGAATTCTACTCAAAGCGTCAGCGTTTTGATTATTTTTTCCCGGCTTATAAGAAATTTCAAAGTCGTACTCTAAAAGTTTAAGGCGAAAACGACCTAGTCTCGAATCTTGTTCCTTTAAATTGGCTATACCTTTTAATGGCTTATGATCGGTGTATATTTTGAAAGGTCTCCCCAATAAATAGGTCCTAAAATTTTTCACAGCCCAAACTATTGCCAAAAATTCTTTCTCAATTGTAGAATATCGTTTCTCAGTTTCACTTAACGCTCTGCTGGCAAAATAAATAGGCAAATCTTCCCCTGGTTCTCCTTGCGAGAGAACAGCTCCTAAGGCTTCATTACTAGCGTCTGTTGTTAGAACAAAAGTTTTCGAAAAATCTGGATATTGAAGTAAAGGAGGTGAGGTTACCGCAGCTTTAAGCTGTTCCATGGCCTTCTGACAATCACTATTCCATTCAAACTTAACGTTTTTTCTTAATAATTTGTTTAGTGGAACTGAAATTTTTGCCGCATTTGGTATAAATTTGCGATAATAATTGATTAATCCAAGGAAAGCTTGTAACTCTTTTACATTTCTGGGTGGTGATATTTTTTGTACACTTTCTACCTTTAGTGGATCTGGCAGCACGCCTGATTCCGAACATTTATGCCCTAAATATATAACTTCTTTTTTAAGAAATTGACATTTCTCTGTTTGAAGTTTTAAACTGTTATGTCTTAAGACTTCAAAAACCTTACATAATCTTTCTTCATGCTCTTCTAAATTCCTAGCATAAATAACGATATCATCAAGATAAACAAAACAATCAATTCCCTGCAAACCAGTGAGAATGCTATTCATTATGCGTTGAAAGGTTGCAGGTGCTCCCGTGAGCCCAAAAGGCATTCTGGTAAATTCAAAATGTCCCATTCCCGTGCTAAATGCTGTCTTCTCCTTATCTTTTTCTTCGATAAGCACTTGATGGTATCCGCTGGCTAAATCTAAAGTTGAAAAATACCTACTGCAACCCAACTGATCGAGAATTTCATCTATTCTAGGAATTGGAAAAACTTGTTTAATGGTAATATCGTTCAATTTTCGAAAATCTACCACAAGTCGCCATTTCTTTTTCCCATCGGCACCGGCCTTTTTCGGTACTAACAATATCGGAGAATTCCAAGGAGACTTGCTTGGAGAAATAATGCCATCTTTAAGCATTTTGTCAACCTGTGAGGTTATTTCTGTTTTATGCACTTCTGGTAGTCTATATTGCCTAATATTAACTGGTGGCTGCCCTGGTTCTGTTGCAATTTCGTGTTTTAGAACTGTCGTATATGAAAGCTTATCCTCACTCAAATGAAAAATATCAGAATATTCTCTGAATATGCTCTTTATAGAATTTAATTCTTCTTCGTTTAAATTATTATCTAAACGTACTGTTTCCATAATCAATTGAAAACGATCATTCATTTTCTCATCCTTTTTGACAAAATTTATCCCTGTTTTACCTAACTCCTCATAATCCCTAAGAAGAGTGTAATTTAGCTCCTTTAGCTGTCCAAATTTTACATTTTTTCTACTTGCATTCAGAACTGGTACAAATCCCTTTCCCTTTTTGATTCTTGTTATTACATTTCCAACGTATACTCCTTGCAAAATTTCTTGCTTATGTACCACTATATCTCCTGATTCAATATTAACCTTAACTGGAATTATTTTTGAAGTTCTAGCGTTTATCGTAATTGACTCAACTACGCATATTCTTCTAGTCTCTTGCTCTGAACAAAGTGGTAATCTTGCGATTTCCTTGCTATTTGCGAAAAATGAAATCGTCTTATTAACTCCATTCGTAACCGAACGGGTCCACAGTTCATCTCTACCCAAAAGTCCATCTGCTGGTACTTTGCTACCAAATGGAAGTATGTGCATATTAAAATTTAATGCTTTGTTTTCTTGGTGAGATATCCTTACAGCTCCCTCTGTACTAATACTACCACCAAATGCTCCACCTAATTGCTTAACCTCTGACCTGTCAACTTCAACTTCTTCTTTTAAGACTTCAGATTTGAGCAAACTAGTGTCTGCCCCTGTATCGATAAGCAGAGTTAATTTATCATTTTTAGCTTGTCCACACGGAAATACTATAAATGCATCATCTGATCGACATCCCTCATCTATGGTTAAAGAATTTGTTGAACTGTCAAAGTTGTTTAGTTTTAGGTCTTTGAGCAGCCTTTTCTTCTTAATTGACTCTGACTTACTCAATTTTCTATTTAAATGCAATTCCATTATTTTTCTTTCTAAAACAACTAAACCCTTTGAAAGCGACTCTTGTAGACTAGTGCACAAAATAATCAACATACTTAATAGTATGATCCATCCCTTGGTGAAAAATTGCTTTACACATGAATCACTAGAATATGATATTTCATAAACATCTCGTGGATAGGTATACTCAATAACTTGTTCAGAAAATGTAACCTTCTTATTATTTTCTTTTCGCTTTCTAACGGAACATATAGGCTCGCTTAGCCTAACGTATGTTTTTTCATTCTCCTTCATCTGCTCACTGCTACAGAGTGGCTGACTTTTGTTTATTTTAACAGTGGAGTCTTCGACTTCAATTTTATTTATATCCAGTTCCAATAGCGACTGTGACTGACAAGATAAGTTTGATTTTTCCTCTGTGCTTCTTTTTAAAATTTTTAATTCTATTTTCTTTAGTTCATTTTTCTGCACATTGCCGCCACCGGGTACTGGAATAGGCCTTAATTTTTCTAATCTATTATCGGCTTTCCGGTCTACTGGCCTTGACCGGGCCGTGTATAGTTTCCCTGACTCTGAGTTGCGGACGGACAATTTGGTGAAATATGGCCAAACTGTTTGCATTTGTAGCACTGCCTATTATCAATTCTAAGAGCCTCTTGACCATTTTTGGGTACATTTTGACGATCGTTAAACCTGCTTTGTCCTCTATTGTCGTACGTAGTAGTGTTTTGACTTTGTGTTTGATTGCTATTCTCTCTACTTAGATTCTGTGTTTGAAAATTATTCGCCTTCATACTGCAAAATTTATTAGCTAGGTGTCCGCCAATACGACATATGTGGCAATACATTTCTCTCAACTTTACTAGACAATTTTCGGATAAATGGCCTTGTTTTTTACAAAAAGTACAACTTAATTTCTGGCGTTCCTCTTGGCCGCATTGCGATCCTCTTTCATGACCGTAAATGCTACATTTTTCGCAAAAAGGAGTATTTAATCTTGTCTTACAGTGTGCATAAAAATGTCCTGATTTTTTGCAAAAACTACAAACGCTATCCTCTTTGAGCAGATCCTCTACTAAATTGATTTCGTTTACTTTGCAGCCTATTCGTGACTGGATTCTTTCGACAAAATCTACTAACTGACCAATGGAATCATTTTCCCTTCCAGCTAACATTTGCTCAAGTGATCGATCTCGCAATCCTTTAATAAAGGCATTTACCCCAAGATCCTTAAAAAAGACCTCCATATTATCTAATCCATAGGTTTCTTTTACGAATTCATTCGCTTCTTTTAATAATTCCTCTATCCTGCTACCAAAAAGGACCACTGGCTCACTTGGGCCTTGCCTAATGTTATCTAAGTCTGCCCTTATTTGGTCTAGAGTCCTTGCTTTAGCATAATTTTGTTTTATAAATTCGCAAAATTCGTCTATTGATGAAAATTTTTTCTCCCCAACCCGCTTATGCGCCTTTCCGAAACAATCTCAGCTTTATGCATTCTATTGCGAGCTCTGTGTCCCCAGGTGAGACTTCTCTCTTCAACAATTGACACCCTTGTATAAATTTATCTACTTCTATTTTAAGCTCTGGGCAAGATGTTCCTGAAAATATTGGCACTAGCATGTCAACTACCTTTTTCATTTCACTGACTAATGTTCTCATTGAAGACACGTTTATGTGGCTCGGACGATTATATTCTCTGACTGCGATGGGCTCATTTACTTTTGGAATGTTACCGAGGTGTGTAACTCTCTCTTGTGGACTGTTATCTCTCAAACTATTGTCATTTCTTTGGTTGGCACCAAATTGAAAGAAATGTTCTAAATTAGCTCTCGCGGCTGAAAAATTTGAATCTGATTTGGTATGTTTGTTCTGCATCATATCAGTTTTTGGTCTTAACTGATTTGATTGACCTGCTGAGGGTGGAGGCGGGGGTGGCGGTATTTGTGTAGGTGTTGGCTGTGGAGTCAACGAAGGACTTAATGAATGTTCCCCTGAATATTCTATTTGACTTGGAGTCAGTTTTGAGATTTCGATACCAGCTTCTGATAATTCTTTTGATAATGGTGTTAAGTTACCGGTCGCTTCGTTATGTACTGTTAATTCGTTATTGTTAGACATTTGAGGACGACCAATGTTACTATTTTCGTGGTTGGCACAACGTAATCTCTCCTTCAAATGCTCTATTTCTGCTTTTTGTTCAACGATCGTTTGTCTATTTTTTTCAAATAGGTTTAACTGTCCTGCGCTAAAATTTTCTTTTAATAAAAGTTCCCTTAGTCTGTCGTTTTCTAGTTTTTGTTCTTCCAAGGATGAATCTGAACCCGCTAACGCGTCCTTTAATTTTTTGTTCTGTGATTTCAATAATTTATTGCTAAGCTGTAATTTTTCTAATTCTTTTTCGAAAGCTTTACTCTTTTTATCACTTGCGCTTTCTCTTATATGTTCAAGTACTATGTCAAATTTCTCTTCTTGAGTTTTACCTTCTATTTCACTGCGAACTGAATTTAAAAATGATCTTTTCTTATTTACTGACTCTAGGACTTCCCACAATTGTCTAAAATAACTAGCAGTTAAACGTTCATAAGTGAATACTTCTTGCTTTAAATTTTCTATAATTGCGCTATTTCCTTCCATTTGAATTTTAATAAATTAATATGGTTTTTCATGTACTTACCATCGTGCTTGTGATAGTTAAATTCTATGTCCGATGCGGCGGCTTCGATGAATAAAAAGTTTATTTCGCGGATAATTTTTCGCGGACAATTTTTCGCGGATTATTTTCGTGGATTATATTTTTTTTTTTTTTTTCGCGACGAAAAGTACGTTTTACTCTTTAATATAAAAACAAAAGTCCATTTAAAGATTAATTCGCCAAGGATTCTTTATTCTCCAAACAGGGAAAACCATGCGCTCTATAAATATAGCAATACCCTCGGTGCCTGAACACAATTCCCGGGCTCTGTTAGCAGTGCCTGAACACACATCCAACAGTTAGCAACATTTAATAGTGCAACAAGGCTTACTCTTGCGGAAGAATTTTATTGAATACCAAGGACTATTAGTCTTTTTAATGTCCCTAAAAGTGCAATACTTCGCGGACGCGATGGTGTACTCGTAGGACGTCAACTACTTTGAGTAGTTGTAAAAACCGGCTGCGCCAATAATGTTGAGGATTTTACCGAAATCCCTCACTCGCCTATCGGACCGAATTTTCTAAAGAAAACGCTCTTTAGTTTTATAATTTATCATTATTTATTAAACGATTATCTACAACTGTTAACTGCAACTTATATTTAGCAACTGATTTCAACTGACTCTTAGTTTAGAATACAAAAGCTTATATACTAATTATTCTATATATTTAAACCTAAGTCTGCGCTCTGCAGACGCTGATTTGTTCTTCGGGAACGGTGTCATGGGCCTGCTGACGCATGCTGATCTGTCCAGGTGTGCTTCCGGGTTTGTTGGTCGTTTTGTTCCCACGAACATTCGATTCTCATATTCGCATAATTCGCATGCTCGGCGATTCTGCGTAAGGTCACCTATGTTGTAAAGTTGCACTTGGCACGCTTGTATGAAGGTCCAAAATGCCAGCTTGCATTTTTGGCCGTCTGCCGTCGCTAGCGGTATTTCGTAAGCTACAAGATGAGCTGCTCTGCTGTTTGACTCATAACAAGTGCATAAAAATTTATTCGGGTTGATAGTACTGAATCCTGTCTGTTGGAAATATTTTTTGCTTAAATATTAAAATATTGATCAAGCCATATGGCCAAAGAACTGGAATCACTAAAAGAAAAATTAAAAGAATTCGAGAACGATTCAGAAATAATTTTGAGAGAAGCAAAGGAACTAGTAATACAAGCAAATCTGAGCAAGGAAATTTCTCAATTATTAAAAGACCAAATAGTGTTAGGACAATTTTCGAGAATTGAAGAAGCAACGTTTTTAATCAATCAAGTAAAAAATACAGTAGGTGCGTCGGAACAAGCCACTGAAGAAAAAATTCAATCACTAGAACAAACAATTCGCGGTTTAACGAAAGAGTGCAAAAATTTGAGAAAACAGATAGACGTACAAAATAATTTAATTGACGAATCGGAAAGAGATAATCAAGACTTAAAGGAAACACTGAGTAAAGCAGTCGGAAACGAGTTAGCACAGACCGTAGAAAAGGACAAAGAGCGCTTAAAGCAAAGCGAAGAAGAAGTAAGATATTTAAAACAGGAAGTAAGAGAATTGAGAGTCGCTCTGAAAAACGTATGTGACACCGCTAATTCTCCAAGCCCTAACCCAGTACGAAAAACCAGAACGAACACGGATAATCTCATTCTTCCAACACGCTCAAACGTAACTACTGACACAGAAAACTCCTTGACACCCACAAATCTAAATTTACCATCAATTAGTATAACCATGTCAAATCCACCACAAGTAGATGAATTCATGGAAAAGGTCAATCGACTAGTACCATACTTTTCGGGATCAAACAATCAAGAGTTAAGCTTGGAGGTTGATAAATTTGTCACTGGAATAGAGTTACTTAAAAGCGTTGTGGGCATCTTTAACATAATAGACGTTATAAAATGCATAAAAAACAGATTAACAGGCATGGCCTACTTGAAAGTAAGCCAAAGATCAATAAGTTCCTTAGATGAACTTAGTGATTTGATAAAAAGAAAATTTTTGAAAAAACGAACCCTTGAAACTATTAGATCAGAAATAGCAAGCTCAGAGCAACAGAATGACGAAAGAGCATCAGCATTTGGTGGCAGATTGGAATTTTTATTAAATGAAGCAGAAGCAGTAATTAAAAAATCCTGGAACAATGTAGAGGCATTGTCAGCGCTTAGCGAATATAAAAGACTGGCAACCAATAAGTTCATTTTCGGTGTAAAAGATCCTTATATGCAAAACCGACTTGAAAGTTCAAAGGATAAACCACTGGCAGAACTGATTAAATTAGCAGAAGAATCAGAAGACCTCCATGCAGAAAATGACAAAAGAAACTACTTGAATAATTTTATGAACAAACCACCCCCAGTAGGAACACAAATGATTAAATGTTCTTTCTGCAATTTGGAAGGCCATACTTGGGATATCTGTGCCCAAAGAAAAAATACGCCATTTTGCAACACTTGTGCACAGTATGGACACCAATTTAACGCAAATTGCAACAAAAATTATAAGGCTATTAATCCAAATACAGAAATGTGTGCATATTGCGGAAAAAGGGGTCATTCAGAAGAAAAATGTTTCAATAAAATGAAAACCTTGTTTTGTAACATTTGCAAAATAAATGGGCATTTAAGTACACCGTTTTGTAAGAATAAGTTCGAAAATAATAATGCACAAAGAGATCAACAGCAAAATAGAAAACCATTTAACCAAAACGAAAGACAAGGCAGGGATGGAAACAGAGCGGAAAATTCAAACTCCTACAAACCACCTGACCACAATAATAGAGCAGAGAACAGGAATACGGTAGCAAATGCAGAAAACAAACCTTTTACTAACAGAGATATACAGTGCTACAGATGTTCCCAGGTGGGTCATGTGGCAAGATTTTGCCCCAATCCACCTCAAAAGGCAAACGTGGATCAGAAAAACTTCCAGCGGCCCGGTCTCGGCAAATAGACCGGAATGCCCAAATAAAACGAGAATATAATAAGCCAAGTCTAGTTCTTAGTTTAAAAACAAACCAGGGTAAAACACAAAATAATAACGAAATAGAAGAACTAGACATAAATAAAATTTTTCTAGATGATGTACAAGAAACCCAAATGCAAATTAATGGGAGACATTTGGAGAAGGAGAAAACAAAAACATGTATAGAAAAAGCAAAAATACACAGTAATAAAGAATGTTTATTGAGAGATATTCACAAGAAGAAGCAGAAGGTACATTTCGACGATAATGTGATAATTCATTTTTACGAAAAGGACATGCCAATAATAAAGACAAGAAAACATATTAATAAGGAACCCTTATTGAAAAATATTCGCAAGAAGAAACGGAAGGTACATTTCAACGACAAGGTAGTCTTTCATGTTTATGACAAAGACATACCAATAGTAAACAAGGAAATTTTGAATTTAAAAATTGTAAAGAGTAATAGAATTGATGAGAGCCAATTTTTGGTTTTATTTTTATCTTATCTGTTACATTTCTTCGCAATTATCAGGGAAAATTTTTCTGGCCTATTCAATAAAAGCAGCAAATGGCTGAGTAGCCAAATCACAAAACCTTGTAGGAACCTGATTAAAAATAGCCCCCATACTTTCAAAACACAATGTTCCAGTTCGGTGTCGGACGACGCGTTTGTAGTATTTCCTAGTGAACAAGCAGTAAACAAAGAGCTAAACCTGTTAGTGGACACTGGCGCTGACACAAGTTTGATTAAATGGGAGGCGTTAAAAAATACGAAAGAAGTAAATGAATCGGAAACAAGAAGTTTAGTAGGAGCCTTCGGAGGCAATGTTAGGAGTAAAGGAATGGTAAAGTTAGAACATTCCGATATTGAAGAATTAAAATTAACGTTTCATGTTTTACCCAAAGGAAGTAAAATTCCGGGAGATGGGCTAATAGGCAGAGATGAGCTCTGGAATAAGTCCTTTATAGACAGCATTAATAAAGATGTATCATTTTTCCAAAACGGCACACACATCGCTTCACTACCACTTGTTTGTTCCAAAAATAGCAATCGGGTTTGTACTACAGAACGAGTCACGATCCATGCTAGAGAAGCAAGAGTAGTGGCAATATGCATGGAAGAATTTTCAGGAGAGATTGTTGTTCATAGAAAAGAAATTATGCCAAATGTTTTCGTGGGAGGCACAATTACGGAAGTTCAAAGGGGAAGGGGCTATGTATCCGTGTTAAACGCAAATAGCACGGATATTCAAATGGAACCTTTTGGATTGGACTACGATTGGGGCACAGAATTTGAACATTTGGAGATTCCGAACATAAATCAGTTACAAAAAGGAGATAGCGAAGATAAGCGTTTTGACCTTTTGATGAACTCAGTAAATTTAGATGACAACCTTAATAAAGAGGAATTACATTCAATTAAAGAAGTATTTAGGGATTATACAGATATATTTCATTTGCAAGGAGACACCCTTTCTTATACAACGGTGTTGGAACATGAAATTCCTACAGATCCAGGACATCCTCCAATTAACAGTAGACAATATAGATTACCGGAAAATCACAAGTCCGAAATAAATTCGCAAGTTAATAAAATGCTGGAAGATAACATAATTACACCTAGTAAATCGCCTTGGAATTCCCCAATAATATTGGTTCCTAAAAAGCTAGGAAAAGATGGGGAAAAGAAATGGAGACTAGTAGTGGATTTTAGAAAATTAAACGACATTACACTTAAACAAGTTTTTCCTATACCAAGAATAGATGAAATTCTGGATCAATTGGGATACAGTCGTTATTTTTCCACCTTGGACTTGGCTAGCGGCTATCATCAAGTGCTAGTTGATGAGCGGGATAGACAGAAAACAGCCTTCAGCACGGGCTTGGGACATTTTGAATTCATTAGGATGCCTTTTGGTCTCACAGGAGCACCAGCAACGTTTCAGAGAATAATGAATAGTATTTTGACAGGTCTTCAGGGAATCGATTGCTTTGTGTACCTTGATGACATTGTCGTTTATGCAAGAAACTTAGAGGACCACGAAATTCGGTTGAGGAATGTTTTTGACGTTTTGAGGGCAAATAATCTTAAACTTCAAACGGAGAAATGCCAATTTTTAAAAAATGAAGTAGTTTATTTAGGACATAAATGTTCGGAAATTGGAGTTTTACCGGACCCAGCGAAAGTAGAATCAGTAAAAAATATTAAACCACCAAAAAATATTAAGCAATTACAATCTTTTCTCGGATTAATAAATTATTACAGAAAATTCATTCCTGATGCAGCCAAGAAATCCTTGCCACTAACAAAATTATTAAGAAAAGAAGAAAAATTTGTCTGGAATAAGGATTGCCAAGAGGCAATGGAAAGGTTGAAGGAGGCGGTAACAAGCCCACCGATACTTCAGTATCCCGATTTTAAAAAATTATTTATTCTGACAACTGATGCCAGCAACGAAGCATTAGGGGCCGTATTGTCGCAGGGAGAGCCGGGACAAGACCTGCCAATCTACTTTGCGAGTAGGGCACTAAGTGCAACCGAAAGACGATATTCCACGATAGAAAAAGAATTTTTAGCAATAGTTTGGGCAGTGAAAAATTTTAGAACCTACCTTTTAGGCAAACATTTCAAAATATATACCGACCATAAACCTCTGAAAGGAATAGCAAATTTAAAGGACCAAGACACGAGATTAGGCCGTTTTAGACTGAAACTTTTAGAATACGATTTCGAAATTCTTTATAAACCTGGAAAAAACAACCTTAACGCAGATGCGTTAAGCAGACTTCCAAATTCAGACAAACCAATAGCAGTAGTCACCAGATCAATGTCACAAGACACTCACGAGCATTTGGACGAATCAACAAGCATGGGTACCAATGACAGTTGGAATGAAGACACAGCTGTTGTACTTACCGACCCAAATGAAATACAAAAGGTGCTGAAGAGTTTTCATGATACTCCAATGGGAGGCCACAAGGGTTTTGCGAAAACATATTTTCGAATTAGAAAACAATATAAATGGGAGGGCATGCAACGGCAAATTAGGAATTACATTAAAGCATGTGAACTTTGCCAGAAAAACAAAAGCTCTCGAGTGGAAAGGATGCCTTTGTCAATAACAGACACACCCCATAGACCTTTTGATAAAGTTTTTATGGACATAGTCGGTCCACTCCCCGTTTCATCCAGGGGAAATAAATACATTCTTACGTTTTTGGATGACTTTTCAAAATATTTCGTCTGCACAGCCATTCCAGATGCAGAAGCAGCAACAGTAGCTAGAGCTTTTTTCAATGAGATTATTTCAAAATTTAACATTCCTAAAGCACTAATAACTGACAATGGAACCAATTTTACATCCAAACTATTTAATGAGGTTTGTAAGGTGCTTGGGATAAAGAAATCACAGACCTCACCTTACCACCCTCAAGCCAATGGTGCTCTTGAAAGAAGTCACCGACCTCTTGCGGAATTTCTTCGAAATTTCGTCAATGAGGATGGCACGAATTGGGATGAATGGCTGCACCATGCTATGCACGTGCATAACAACACAGTACACGCATCGACAAAACAAACACCATGCAGAACACTTTTTGGTTTTGATTTCGAAATTCCTGTAAAATTAAAAAATAAACCAAGCCCACTGTATAATCCAGACGATTACAGCAAAATTTTAAAGTACCAAATTCAAAGATGTCACGAAATAGTTAGAAATAATCAAAAGAAAGCAAAACAAAATTCCAAAAAATATAGTTTTGGAGCAGTCCGTCAAAAATATCAGGAAGAGGAATAACCAAATTCAGTAACTTTTGAACAGCCCCTCGTATGGTACGGCTTCTTGCATACTGAGTCGTCAATTTGGCGATCTAAACAAAATTGAGCTATACAAATAATAAAATGACACTTTGCATATTTAACAATATCTAACAGAAGGGATTCGGTGCCAATAATTCTCAGTCTTTGTTTCTTTTGTAGCAGAACAGAAGGAGAACGGAAAAGTCATCAAGCCACAGGCGAAATAAGAAAAAATTAAAAAAAAAAAAAAAAAAATAAAATAATAATAATAATAAAAAAAAAAAACAAAAAAAAAAAAAAACAACCTTTGTATACAATGAATTTTTTTCGTACAGAATGGGAGATCGAAACACCCTGATAGGGACAAGGGGAATTGATATTGATAATATTAAAACCTTAATTTTCCCAATATGCGAAGATTATCATTGGATGTTAGTCATAGTCCACCTTAATGTTGTATGGATCTTGGATTCATTGCAACCACATAATACAGAGGATATATATAATAATATTAAATACTTTATTGAGCAGTTAAAAGATATTCATCACCTAAATATAGACGAAGAATTAAAGTGGGTATACCCCAAATGCCCACAGCAGCAAAATTCCATTGATTGCGGGTTGTTTGTAATACAATTTGTTCATGCATTTTTTTTAACTACAAAGGGAAAAAGAGAATAAAACCCGAATACAGATAAATTTGAAACAAGCACTTTAAACATAACTCGAATTTTTCTGGCGAATTTATTAAAAGAATGGGAGGGAAAAGAGATACAAATAAATAAATTATCAAAAATTGAACGAGAAAATTTAACCAAAATATTAAAACAAATGAAATCGAGGAAAAAAGGCAGACAACCTTTAGAGAAAAAAGTACATTTAAACAATCGAACTTTCAGTTTAGAAGTAAGCAGGAATAATAAATTTAAGATAAAAATGAGCCGGGATTTTGCAGCCTGTTGTTTTAAAGGCATCACCTTATAAATTAAGAAAGAAAACTAAAACAACTTTATTGCTTGCATTGCATTTAATTTAAAAAAAAAAAAAAAAAAAAAAAAACAATTAACTTTGACAAGTTTTAACGCAGCATAAAAATTATATTATAAGATCAACTTTAAAAATTATTACATTATTAAGAGTGAAAAAATTCCCACGAAAATCTTGAACAATAAGCAACTTAAATTGAGAATTTAGCATTAAGGATATATATATTAAGGATATATATATATATGAAGGAAAAAGATGTGTTTCAAAAGGTATTACTTAACCCTGAAACTGGAACTAATAACGTATAAAATATTTTTCTCAAATATTTAAATTTTTCTTGCATATTAAAAACTTATTTAGAATTTGAAAAAAAAAAAAAAAAAAAAAAAAACAAATTTTTCTAACTTTTTAACAAAAATTATTTTAAATAATACTAATTCTTATTGTGGAACTAAGCCACGTCGAATTAAAAAAAAAAAAAAAAAAAAAAAATTAAAAAAAAAAAAAAAAAAAAATATATATATATATACACAATAAAAAAGGGGAAAAGAAAAAGAGAAATCTTAATACCACAAAATTAATAAATTTCAATCTTTTTGTAAAACTAAGCGAAATCGAAATATTCATTTGTCTACAATTAAAAACTTAAATATTAATAAGAGTTTTTAGACTAAGCCAAACCAAATGAAGGTTTTTGGTTAAGAAATATAATCTATGTAATTGAAATAAATTGTAAACGCCGTGGCCACCACTCCAACAATTCATCAGCAATAAATCTACCACATGATAACATCAAATCTGCCCTGGATCAAAATGACCAAAAAAAGTGAACACTTTCGACAAGAACGCACATCAACATTAAGAGGGGGAGAGTGGGGAGCCAAAATTGCCTCCCAGAACAATATAAACATCCAGAAGCAAGCTTTCCAACGTTGGTCGTCTGTGTCTTCAAGTTCAAGGCCGAATCGCTTGCACCAGCAGAGAAAAAATAAATAAATAAATAAACAAATTTTACCAAACAACAACGGCTTGCCAACAAAGCAACAGCAGCAACATGAGTTTGTTTCGTCTTGCAATAAACAACAAAGCAACAGCGGCAGCATGAGTTTCGACACATTTTTTCGTCTTGGAATAAAATAAAAAATCATTAGAAGAAATTTTAAACCAACAACAACATTAGTTGCAGAGAACAACACAAATGACACTATACCAGCAGACTTATCCAGACTAAAGATTCTGAATATCGCTAAGGTAGCGCTTTTCTCCAAAGAGGGGAGGGATGTTGTGAGTCACAACCGCACAAACAATCCCTATCCCGACTTTCTGTTCTTCTCTTCATGAATCAATGCATAACTACAACCGCTATGCAAAAGACCACAGCTGCGAAACATAAAACCATTTGGGCGACAATAATATTCAAAACAAATAAACAAATAACGGGAGCTGAAAGGTTTTTGAGCGACGACCACGATAGACGCAGACGCAGACGGGCAGGTGACATGAGGAGGGGCACGAGCCAGTAAATCAAAAAGTAATGCAGCATCTGAAGAAGCTGGATGCAGAGGATTGTACGTGCTCAAAGCAGATCCAGGGCAAGTACGACGACGACATGGGCGGTACATTGGCTGGTAAAATAAACAAAGATCGCGGATTATGGGAAGTGCAAGATCAGCACAATGCGGATTATGGGAAGTGCAAGATCAGCACTATTTCAGTATAAAAACGGAGCAGCGTCCACTGGAAAGGCAGACTGTTTTTGATGTCTCAACTCTGACGTGCGTACCCACCCAGCGGCCACGGCGATTAGAGATTAACTTCAAAGTGTAAGCTTTTGCCATATAAGAAGGATTTTATCCAATAAAATTAAAGGACAAACTTTGATCCTTGTTCTTTCATTTCGTAAAGAGACAATATAGGTGCGATTATACGCTCAACTCCGGTTGAGCGCTTTGCATCCTGTATTTGAGAGTAGGAATAAGGGCGCGGCTATACGCTCGACACTAGTCTGAGCGCTTTGCACCCTATATCCTAACAGCGTTTAATCGCACCTATATTGTCTCTTTACGAAATGAAAGAACAAGGATCAAAGTTTGTCCTTTAATTTTATTGGATAAAATCCTTCTTATATGGCAAAAGCTTACACTTTGAAGTTAATCTCTAATCGCCGTGGCCGCTGGGTGGGTACGCACGTCAGAGTTGAGACATCAAAAACAGTCTGCCTTTCCAGTGGACGCTGCTCCGTTTTTATACTGAAATAGTGCTGATCTTGCACTTCCCATAATCCGCATTGTGCTGATCTTGCACTTCCCATAATCCGCGATCTTTGTTTATTTTACCAGCCAATGTACCGCCCATGTCGTCGTCGTACTTGCCCTGGATCTGCTTTGAGCACGTACAATCCTCTGCATCCAGCTTCTTCAGATGCTGCATTACTTCTTGATTTACTGGCTCGTGCCCCTCCTCATGTCACCTGCCCGTCTGCGTCTGCGTCTATCGTGGTCGTCGCTCAAAAACCTTTCAGCTCCCGTTATTTGTTTATTTGTTTTGAATATTATTGTCGCCCAAATGGTTTTATGTTTCGCAGCTGTGGTCTTTTGCATAGCGGTTGTAGTTATGCATTGATTCATGAAGAGAAGAACAGAAAGTCGGGATAGGGATTGTTTGTGCGGTTGTGACTCACAACACTTGCGACGTTGCTTTTTTCAAGAATCTAAGTATATACATTAAATATGTTGTTATGAACTCAAATGGAATACAATTATTCAATACGTACTTATCCATACTTAAAGCTTTGCTCATTCGTTTAAGAATATCTCGATTCCAGAGCTGGAGAAACTATCGATGGTACTATCGATACATCGATGGTTTCAAACAATCGTAAACATCGATGGTTTTTTAATGACTTTCGATAGTTTATGTGCATCATAAAAAGAATAACGTCAGGCCAAAAAGATCGGCAGAACAAGTTAGTGGAAGCAGTCTTATGATTTTCCCAATTTAACTTATTTTACTTTAATTTTTGGTCATTTACTTTAGATTTGGAAAGTTGGAGCTCAGTGGCAGATTAAAGTCGAGAGCGCCCTAGTCAAGTTTATTATCGGCGCCCCTCTCAAAAAAAGTTATGAGTTATTTATTTACATATTTTTTAAAAATTTTTCATTCAATGATATTTGTTAAAAAACTATAAAAAATTCTCGGCGTTTGCATTTTTTTCTTGCGAAAGCGTCAATAACATCTTCATAATTTAAAGATAGCAATTAGTTTGATTCGATGTTAAGAATTTTTAACGAATTTACTCTTTTGTCAGCCATGGTCGACCGAAGATATTTTTTAACTCTCTTAAGACAGGAAAAACTCTCCTCACCACTGCAATTGCTGACTGCTGCCGATATACACATTTTTAAGGCTATGTCAATGTTGGGGTAAATTCTTTCAAGTTTTTTATCTCCTGAAATCTTTAAAGTTGCGATGTTTCTTTTAGGCAGTACTCCATATCGAGCTATAGTTTTTAAATAAAAAAAAATACATTTGTCGACGAAGTACTTTTCCAAATCATCAGAATACATTGAAACCAATCCTTTTGCTCTGTTTTGAACTTCCTTAGTGTTTAAATTGATCAAATCGGTTAAAAACGAAAATTTGCTGTTAAAATTTTTGGTACGCTTCTCGTCTCTTTTGAAGTTCAGCCACAAGTCTGTCTATAATTACAAGAAATGTAGTAACTCTGAATTTTTCCAGCCCAGATAACAAAGCAGTAATATCTTTGGCTTCGACAGATTCATCTGCGCTGATTTTCCTCTTCCGCCTCCTCGTTGTGTCCTTCTCATATTCTTTGAGTAGTGAGAGTCCTAAAACTTCCTGTTCAAATTTAATAAAATTTTCCCTTTCTGCAGAAATAATGTGAATGAGGCTGTCATACATTTGAAAAATTGTACAAATATCAATTTCAACGGATTTCATCAGTTATTTGTGTCAAAATTTTCTTTGCCATCAATTCAATAAGTTTTTAAAAACGGATCAAACTCAGCTATGAGATTTAGCGTCATCAAATAATTTCCATTATACAGAGAGATGTTTCATCATGTCCCCGAAATGGTAAACCACGCGATGCTAGAGACTTTACGGCCAGATACCTCCACGCCATAGCAAAATTTTTCTCGCTCACTTCACACGTATGCCTTACGCTCTTTCTTTAGTCGGTAGCAAGCGCCCGACGAAAACACTTCGAGCGGATCTGCGCAACTTTTTTTAAAAAATACTTAATAAATATTTTATCAAAATGGAATGCAAAGCCTACTTTATGATCCCAAATGCTTTTGAGAAATTTCTTTAAGGCGTTTGTCGTTTTTCCCATCAACTTATTTTTGTGAACAAATATTTTCAGATTAGAAATAAGTACATTTGTTCAAAGCAGCGGCACAAACTAAGCGCAAAACATTTAAAAAGTATTTTTTTGATAAGAAATTGTGACGGTGTGGTAGACATTGAAAAAGGCATTGAACATGACACCTTTATATAGCCGAATATTTGTTATTTGTTTAGATTTTCCACGCTAGTAATCTTTATTTCATTGATTTATGAAAAGTATTTTAATTTTTTACTAACAAATTATGGAAACTCAAATTTTTATTGAGCGCACGCAATTAGTGTTGAAATTGTTTTCAGCGCATTCGCTCTCTTGCTCACCAACACAAATGCCTCTCCCATTTTGGAGATGCCTGGTTAAAAGCAATACTGCTGGCTTGGATGACATTTATTCCAAGTTCATTAAAATTCTACTCCCAACAATATTGCCGTATATTTCGCACATTATGAACACAATATTATCTACATCTACTTTTCCCTCCTCGTGGAAGGTTGCAAAAATTTTACCAATTCCCAACACTTCTTATGAATATAGGCCTATAGCAATTTTACCATATCTTTCGAAAGTTTATGAAAGACTAGCGCTCAATCAAATGAAAGCTTTCGTTGATGAACATATGCTAATAACGGATAGACAATCTGGTTTTACAACTAATCGCAGTTGCATTACTGCTCTACTTGACGTTAGTGAATATGTAAGATCTAGTATTGATAACAGGAAAGTGTCATTTTTGGTTCTTCATGACCATTCTCAAGCATCCGATACGGTGGATCATAGAATTTTGATAAGCAAATTAAAAACTCAGTTCAAGTTTTCGTTTTCAGCGGCAAAATTAATATATCACTACCTCTCAGATAGATCGCAGATTGTCTGCTCTAGAAGTAGAAGATCAAAATCACTTTCCTTGAACAAAGGTGTCCCACAGGGATATATATTGGGCCCCTTTCTTTTCTCTGCATACATAAATGATTTTCCTAATATTCTGGATGGACCTCAGGCCCATATTTATGCAGATGATATTCAGGTGTATACTTCTGGCAAAATAACTGAAAAAAACAATTGTGTATCTGTCATTAATAGCAATATGAATGCCATCGCTGCTTGGGCTAACTCTAATAAAATTCACCTTAATCCTAAAAAGTCAAAGTGTATTATATTATACAATTAACAGATTGATTATGCTCATGTACCCAGTGTCGTGTTAAATAACGTCCCAATTGAATATGTAACCAGTATTCAGAATCTTGGAGTTATATTTAGCCAGACACTTTCTTGGAAAAACCATATAGTAAGCGTAATAGGAAAAGTGTACTGTATTCTTCGTTATTTATGGCAATCTAAATTTTATACTCCCTTGCATATTCAGAAAACAATAGCCATTCAATATATATTGCCAACTCTCCTCTATGGAAACGAAATATATGCAAAATTTGATGCTGTGCACAGCGGAAACTGACCGTTCTATATATTTATATAACCAGATACGTATTTAACTTGAAAAGATATGACCACATAAGCAATATCGCGAATAAAATAAATGGAATGTCTTTCGACAATATGCTAAAATATCGAGTGCTAATTCTAACACACAAAATTGTTCACACTCAGGAACCGCCCTATCTGTATTCTCGATTAACGTTTACAAGATCTGAGCGAAATCTCCACATTATCCATATGAGACATACTTCGCTCTTGTCTGAGCAGTAATTCCTTATTTATGCTAGTCGTCTTTGGAATGCTCTTCCCACAACCGTGCAACGTATATGCAGCGCAACAATTTTCAAATTGACCTTGCGTCAATTACTATCCTTTTAAAAAAAACTCTGTTCCTTCTTCGAAATGCCATTTAACTTTGTCTATCTAGCCCTCTAACCTGTTTAATTGCTTTCGCTGTCCCTTCTCTTTCTGTTCGTAACTTCCCTTTTTCTATCTTTTATTAATTTTTTTTTTTTCTGAGTTATTTTCTATGCTCTCCCATTTATTTTTATGTTATTTTATATTATTTATTATTTTATGTTATTTATGTTACTTATGTTGTTAATTTTATATTTAATATTTAATTTAATTTAATATTTTGTACTTTTGAATCAGTTTAGCTTAAAGAAATTTGATTATATTGTATTTCGTATTTTGTATCTGATATATTATTGCTTGCTCGTAACCATCAATGTCTTACGATTTGAATAAGTGCATTTGTAATGACCAATGCTGTTATAAAAGACCATACGGTGTTAATTTTGGAACACATATTTATTTATTAAATTGAAATTGAAAATTGAATACTGTTTCATATTTTCTTCCTATATGTTGTCTTTTTATTTAAAAGGTATCTACTGTATATGCATCCATGGGCAATTTATGCTTTGTTAAAAGGGAACATAAAAGCTCACTAAACCTGTTAGATATTCTAGTCCGGCGGAACGTCTACAATTCATAAGAACTTTATTATATATTAATAGTACAAGGATGATTACAAATAAAGCAGCTAAGGTCAACACTACTCGTTGCTGTCGGTCATCAGAGAGAGCTTCACCAAAAATCCCTCCCCGGATGTCGTCGTGATTATCAGCTGTTGTTGACATCAACCTTTTTTGTTGTCTTGCTTCGGCGTTGCCACGTTACTCTTTTAAGTGGTAGGATTTTATTGCTACATTCCCCTCGTCCTAATTTGATGCTATTTGAAATCGTTCAACTTGTTTTCTTGAACGGGCGGAACGTCGGAGTGCAGGTGTCGTAGGTTCAGCCGAACTAAAGTCTTCCGAAAGGGCTGAGGACTTTGGACTATTGTCCGGTGGGCTTTGGGATGGTGCTGCCTCTTCCATTGTATTTCGGTTAGGACTTTGTGTTTCTATCTCTACCTCTAAATGGTCTGGGCCTGTGGATGTAGTGGATGCAGGGCTTGGCGGTGCTTCACGGATCTGGTTCTGATGTCTCCTGATGGGATTACCTTTGGTAGCTATTTCGTACATCATGGTTCCAATTGGCTGAATAATATTTCCACGGATCCACCGATCAACTCCTGAAAAATTTTTGGCGAAAACGGCTTGTCCTTCTTTGAATTTAGGGTTCTGCCCGATTTGGTTACTCTTTAGAGGTAGCAATGCTGCTAATAAATTTCGTGGTTGTCGTCCATGCAACAGTTCAGCCGGAGACTTCCCTGTTATAGGATTAGGAGTGGATCTGTAAGAAATAACCAATTTATGTAAAGCACGATTTTTATCGGAATGGTCACGCATATTTTTTTCGAACGCTTCTTTAAAAGTTCGAACAAATCGTTCCGACAACCCGTTCGAAGCCGGGTGAAACGGGGCACTGGTAAGATGTTGTATCGTGTTGGAAGCACAAAATGACTGAAAAAGTTCTGATGTAAATTGTGGCCCGTTGTCAGTGACCAGGGTTTCCGGTAATCCTTCAATGGCGAAGACTCTTTGTAGTGCAGTAAGCGTAGCGGTCGATGTAGTGGATTTCATCTCAATAATATAAGGAAATTTTGAAAATGAGTCTGCGAGTATCAACCACATACTGCCGAAGAAGGGTCCCGCAAAGTCAAGGTGGATCCTTTGCCACGGTGTTTTCGCAGGAGGCCATGGCAAAAATTTTTGCTTCGGAGAGGGTGCCATTTCGTTGCATGGAATACATTCCTTTGACAGTTTCTCTATAGCCGTGTCTATTTGCGGAAACCATACATAGTAACGAGCCATCTGTATCATCCTAATTTTTCCCCAATGTCCTTCATGTATCATTTCCAAGACGCGTTTACGTAGGCTGGTAGGGATAACTACGCGAGGATGTTCTGTTTGGTACACCAATACATTCTGTTGGCACGACAGCGCAAAACGTCTATCAAAATAGGGTTTCAGATGCCGTTGTTGGGTTGGAAGTTGATTGGGCCATCCTTCTACAATCCAACGCCGAATAACACTAAGGTCCGTGTCGTTTACCGTGTGTTCAGCAATCTCGGTTGATTTTACAGGAAAAGACTCTAAAACTAGCTGAAAAGCCTCGTAGCCACTGAATAAATTCTTCTCTAAGTCATCAAACTGCAGATCTTCTCCTGCGGGCAGTCGTGATAACGAGTCAGCATTATGATGTTGCGATGTTGGTTTATAGCGAATAGTGTATGTGTAGTTTTGCAATAGAATTGCCCATCGCTGCAATCGGTGTAATGTCATGGTTGGGAGTTTCTTCTGTGGATGGAAAATGGTTGTTAATGCTTGGTGGTCTGTGCAAAGCTCAAATTTTCTTCCATATAAATATTGATGAAACTGGGTTACCCCAAAAATAATAGATAAAGCCTCTTTTTCAATTTGAGAATAATTAAGCTGTGACGTATTTAATGTCTTAGAGGCGAAGGCAATTGGCTTTTCTGTTCCATCTGCATACTTATGGGATATCACTGCTCCGATGCCGTATTTGGAAGCGTCTGTGGCAAGCACTATGGGAAGATTATTGTCGAAGTGTACCAGTTGGACAGCTTTCACTAACTCCTTTTTTAAAAGGTTGAAGGCGGCCTCTTGAGCTTGGCCCCAAAAAAAATCAGTAGTTTGTCTACGCAGTAAGTTGAGAGCAGAAGCTTTAGACGAAAAGTTTGGAATGAATTTATTATAATAATTAATCTTCCCAATAAAGGCTTCCACTTCCCGTACGTTGCGAGGTCTAGGCATCATTCTGATCGCATCCACTCGTTTTGTTGTTGGTCTTATCCCCTTAGAATCAATGATGTGACCAACGTACTCAATCGCGCTATTAGCAAATAAGCATTTTTCTTTGCGGCAACGTAAGCCATATCGCGCCAAGCGTTCGAACAAGGTACGGACATTAGAAATGTGTTCTTCATCTGTCTGGCCGGTTACAAGTACATCGTCTAAGTAGACAGCACAGCCAGGAATTCCTGCTACTAACTCTTCCATTAATCGTTGGAAAATTCCTGGGGCGCTGGCAATACCAAATGGCAGCCTTTGGAACTGGTATAGACCAAAGGGGGTGTTTATGACTACATATTTCTTCGCTTGTTCGGTGAGCTCAATTTGTAAATAGGCTTCGCTCAAATCCAATTTTGTAAAAAATTGGCCACCTCTAAGTTTAAGGAATAGTTCTTCTACTCGCGGAATTGGGTACCGGTCTACCTCTATCTGTGGATTCAGCCCGACCTTGAAGTCACCACATACTCTCAGCGACCCATTCGGTTTACGAACGACGACCATGGGTGCTGCCCACTCGCTTGCGTTGATAGCTTTTAATACCTTTCTAGATACTAGTCTGTTTATTTCGTTACGTACCTCATCGTGTTGGGCAAAGGGTATGTTGTATGGCTTACAATACTTTGGAACGGCATTTGGCTTCAAACTTATGTTGGCTTGGAGCAATGTGCATAATCCAAGCTCTTTTTCGAATATCTTTTCGCTTTCTCTGGTCAAATGCTGTAAGGCGTTGAGTAGTGATTCTGAAGGTGTTATCTCTGTCTGTGCGAGTGATGCGACAATCGCGGTTGATGATGCCCGACCTGTGGGTGAAAAAATGACATTAACGCACGGTATTTTATTCGGAATATCAATATAAAAATTTAATTCTCTGAACCAGTCCAGTCCTAGGATGTTCGGAGCGCCCTCGCTAAGAGCGACTACCAGGGGTAAGGTTAGGTTGTAACCATTTCCTACGTTTGCCTTTAGAATCCCTTTTACGGGAACGCGCGCGCCACCGTATGCTGACAAAATTTCCTCCGCAGTGATGCAGGGGGGCTGGCCCAGTTTTCGATATCCAGTTGGGCCCAGAATAGAGCATGTGGCACCCGTATCTACTTGAAATATAAGGGTGGTCTCGTTTATCTGAAGTTCCACTTCGATTTTGTCGTTATTTCGATGAATCATATGTACGGTCTGAAGGTCCACTGATTCCAATGCCAGCGAATTGATCGTTTCTACGTTGTTGACTTTGCTAGCATTTGGATTGATAGACTCATTTCGGAGGCATACTGAGGATATGTGTCCGGGTTTTGAACACGTATTACATCGCGTTTGATTCTTAAAATGGTAGCACTCGCTTCTAACATGGGACACTCCACATTTTTGGCAGGATTTTAAGGGTGTCGTTGACTTCTTCTTTCGGTTCGGCTTCGATGTCGTTAATGAGGATGCTGCTGATTTGGTGACAGCCTGAACTACAGGCGACTCTTTCGTTTCCGACTCCTTCATTTCTGAGCACATTTTGGCTGTTGCCTCGTACACGGTGGCAATTTGTAGGACTTCTTCGAGTGTGGGGTTGGGTTTTTGCAATGCGGCCGTTCGTACCTTTTCATGAATTGTATGTATGACGACCATGTCCCGGATTTTGTTATCCACATACGATTCATTGCATTCTGTTTTAGAACAGTTAAACAAACAATCCTTAGCAATACCCCGCAGCTCCGCCACCCAATCGTTGTAACTTTGACCAGGCTTCATTGTGTTACGATAAAACTTAAAGTGGGCACTCAATACGTGCTGTCGTTCCACAAAGTGTTCGTTGAGCGCTGTGACTACTTCCTTAAACGTCCTATCCTTTACCTTTCCGTCGAACAGTTTTTGTAGGAGCTAAGTTGTCCGCTCCGATCCAGCTCAAAAGACAAGCGCGCTTTGTTGTTTCCTTTGCCACTCTATTTGCCACAAAATGTTGCTCCAATTGTAGTAAATACGTACTCCATTTGTCACTTAGTTTGTTGAATGCGCGGAAGTTTGGTATAGCCACTGCTTGTTGTTCGCCGGACGTTCTATCGCGTGAGATCACACTCTCGATGAGCTGTCTATTCGACTGCATTATGTTTTCCAGCAATCTCTGATTTGCTTCCTGCATTCGCTGGATCACTTTCTCGAATGCTGCAGTCTCCATGTCGAAAATGTGTGGTTAGGCACGGCTTGGCAATAACGTGATTTCCTTTTATAAAGCTTTTATCAACTTAACTCCACAAACTCGTCGCCACTGTTAGATATTCTAGTCCGGCGGAACGTCTACAATTCATAAGAACTTTATTATATATTAATAGTACAAGGATGATTACAAATAAAGCAGCTAAGGTCAAGACTACTCGTTGCTGTCGGTCATCAGAGAGAGCTTCACCAAAAATCCCTCCCCGGATGTCGTCGTGATTATCAGCTGTTGTTGACATCAACCTTTCTAGTTGTCTTGCTTCGGCGTTGCCACGTTACTCTTTTAAGTGGTAGGATTTTACTCCTACAAAACCCACAATTTCAATAATTCGGTTATAACATTTATGATTTGAGAAATAACATATAAAGTTAAAAAAACATTGACTGAACTGACAGGTTTTAAATCCGCCCTACCTGTAACCGCCTCTGCCCTACCTTGAATTCAGCTCCAGCTACGGCTCTGCTCTCCCAATTGGAAGAAGTAGTGGCCAACTTGATGAAATTTGAAAAACAGTTGAAACCTAATGGCATAGTGTGTGGAGTGGAGGAGCCTGAAAAAGTGGAAGTTCGTGAGAACACAATTCTAGAGCCGGACGAAAACATACTCTCTGAGACATCGTCCACGTCAAAGGTTTGTTGCCCGGAAACTTCAGATGAGCAGTGGTTCCGTGAGATACTAAATGTGGCAACTGATGTTGAATCATATGTGTGTTCTACCGCAGAAAGTTCGACTAAAAAAGCAAATCTTCCTCTGATAAGAAAAACTGAAAAACCAGAGAAGGAAAATAAAATTAATCGGGACTTGTTGCTGAAACAACACACCAATATGCAAAGAAATATGTTTAATGACACTTCTGGCTCATTAATTTCTATTGAAAATACCTAAAAGGACACAAATAAAATAATTAATCGAAGAAATGAAAGCGAAGATGAAAAATTTCAAATTAAAATGGAATTACAGAAAATTGAACAAGAAACTAAAAAGAAAGAGTTACAAAAGGTAAAGGAAGCTCGTCCGAATTCATGCTTATATACAGGAAATCTGAATGCTTTTTTATACCCAGCGTAAGCGGGGTATATTAGTTTTGTGCGAATCTTGTAACAGGGTGAAATAAGCTCCGGAGATATAGACATATTTATATATAGAAATGATCAGGATCAAAAACTGAATCGATTAAGACATGTCCATTTGTCCGTCTGTCCGTCCGTCTGTCCATCCGTCCGTGGTCGGATCTCCTCCGAAAGGGCTGGACCAATCAAGTCGAAATTTGGGACACAGGTATATCGGGATCCGAGTATGATCTTAAGTAAAAATGGAAGACATCTGCCCACTGCCACGCCCACAAATGAATATAATGTGTTTTCAGTAAAATACAAAAAATGACATATCCTGGCAAAAAAATTACGTCGCCCTCCTCGAGCCACGCCCGCGAATAAGCCCACAAATAAAGGTTTATCGTAACTTGTGAAGTAAAAGGCGTAGAAGCTTCAAATTCGCAACATAGGTTGACCAAGGCGAATGAAAGGTGTAGAAAAAAATTTATATGGCCCGCCCACTGCCACGCCCACAAATGGAGATTTTTCGTAACTTCCGACGTAAAAGGCGTAGAAGCTTGAAATTCGCAAAGTAGGTTGACCAAGGCGAATGAAATGTGTAGGAAAAAAGTTTATGTGGCCCGCCCACTGCCACGCCCACAAATGAAGATTTTTCTTAACTTCCGAAGTAAAAGGCGTAGAAGCTTCAAATTCGCAGCATAGGTTGACCAAGGCGAATGAAAGGTGTAGGAAAAAAATTTATATGACCCGCCCAATGCCACGCCCAAAAATGGAGATTTTTCGTAACTTCCGACGTAAAAGGCGTAGAAGCTTCAAATTCGCAGCATAGGTTGACCAAGGCGAATGAAAGGTGAAGGAAAAAAATTTATATGGCCCGCCCATTTCCACGTTCACAAATGGAGATTTTTCGTAACTTCCGAAGTAAAAAGCTTAGAAGCTTCAAATTCGCAACATAGGTTAACCAAGGCAAATGAAAGGTGTAGGAAATAAATTTACCTGGCTCGCCCGCAGCCACGCCCACAAATTGAGATTTTAAGTAACTTCCGAACAAAATGGCGAAGAAGCTTCAAATCCGCAACATAGGTTGAACACGGCGAATAAAATGTGTAGGAAAAAAGTTTATGTGGCCCGCCCACTGCCACGCCCACAAATGAAGATTTTTCTTAACTTCCGAAGTAAAAGGCGTAGAAGCTTCAAATTCGCAGCATAGGTTGACCAAGGCGAATGAAAGGTGTAGGAAAAAAATTTATATGGCCCACCCACTGCCACGCCCACAAATGGAGATTTTTCGTAACTTCCGACGTAAAAGGCGTAGAAGCTTGAAATTCGCAACATAGGTTGACCAAGGCGAATGAAATGTGTAGGAAAAAAGTTTATGTGGCCCGCCCACTGCCACGCCCACAAATAAAGCTTTTTCTTTACTTCCGAAGTAAAAGGCGTAGAAGCTTCAAATTCGCAGCATAGGTTGACCAAGGCGAATGAAAGGTGTAGGAAAAAAATTTATATGGCCCGCCCATTTCCACGTTCACAAATGGAGCTTTTTCGTAACTTCCGAAGTAAAAGGCTTAGAAGCTTCAAATTCGCAACATAGGTTAACCAAGGCAAATGAGGGTTGTGAGGACTCACAAAATTCACCGACCATCATATCTGTAGATATTGTTTACTATTTTTTATTATAAATTTCTCTTTATTATTTTAATTCACTCTTATAATAAATATTAGTACGTAGGAACACGCTAAAATGACGTCACGGCGCGATCAGATTTGCCACTTAACATTTTCTATAGTAGGAACAACACTGACGATAAGAAGTAGGTAAAAGTTATCGAATGGTAGGTTTAAATTATAATTTGGTAGATTTAAGAAAAACGTAAGATTGATTTTTGTATATGATAGCATCGAAACAGGGAACAGTTATGAGTAGGAGTACGAATTAGAATAGTATTAAGAATGATTGCCAGCATTTAAAAGTCCTAGGTTTAAGTTTTTCATAACCCAAAATTTGAGAAATATGTTTGTAACTGCGTGTAAAGAGTGACTAACGTCGAACAGCTGAACTCACTATGCAGAAGACCACGAGTGGCAGCACAACGAAAAGTGAAGCGAAGCGCTCTGCTAAGAGTTCGAAGTCACGATCGACTGCACTTGTTCCTGAGCAGCCGAAACGATCGGACCGATCCCAACTTTCTGAACTAAGACGGAAACGAGTAGCGAGCAACACGACGAGGAACCCCAGGAATTCATCACGGATCATCAAGACGGAAAAACAAGAAATAAGAAATCCAGCCAAGCGAAACAGGAAGAGGGACGGAGAGACGAAGTCAGCAACAAGTCAGAGTGGTGAGATAACTTAAAAAATTTGCAGGAATTATTTCACGTACTTTCGTGGCGGAACGAGGTTTTTCTACGTATTAAATTCAGGACCTTATATCCGTTTCCACGCACAGTTGAAACTTGCGTGTGATTCAGGTTATTCTAGGAGTTACCACGTGCAGTTGACACTCACGTGCGCCCAGAGGAAATATCTATCAAGTCCAGGACCTTATACCCGTTTCCACGCACAGTTGAGACTTGCGTGCGATGCAGGTTATTCTAGTAGTTACCACGTGCAGTTGAAGCTCACGTGTGCCCAGAGAGCCCATTGGGGTCAACCTCCGTTCGCCACAGGGATTTAATCACCATAGTTAAATTCTTAAGCTAAGGTTACTATACCGACGCACGGTCGATTCGCCGCGTTTACACGAGACCAGTTGCGCAACTAAGGTTAATCTATCGACGCAAGGTCGATTAGCTGCGTTTACACGAGACCAGTTGTACAAGCCATGATTTATATACCGACGCATGGTCGCTTGGCCGCTTTTACACGAGATCAGTTGCATAACCGCATTTAATACCCTCTGCACGAGTCTCCTTGAGTCAATTTCAAGAATTTCACGGATAGAGCTCCGCTCTGTCAAACCACTGTTCAGTTTCGCTGACGCACTGAATTAATTGCAAAGAGGCTCTTTACGCGCAGATAAGTAGCTAGGCCCCGTGTAAAATAGTTTAGTAGTAGTAAGTTAGTTAGACATTAATAAATTAGTTAGAAATATTTCATACTTTCCCGATTGAATCTATCCTGGTCAAAGACCCTAAAGAAGTCGACCAGTTTGCCTGTAAAAATAGTTTTATTAATTAAGAATAAAATTGAAATTGTTAAAAACTGAAAATCTTTTGTGGGTTTCCTTTCAAAATAAATAAGTGTAAGGAACTGTCCTTGGTGACTCGGCTGAGTTAATACCCCGGCATGGAAAGGTCCCTTACAATGGCGCCCGAGCAGGGACCCACAAAAGATAAAAATCAGGAAACTGGCAAGGATGATTCAAGAGAGGAAGAAAAAACCAGAGGTGTCAAATTTGTTTGTGCCCATCGCTGATAGAGCTAGAAAATCTAGTGCCGATAATACCGCCGTGAAAAGCAAATTACGGATAGGGTGGATATATAAAGTTAGGAAAGAGGATCTCGCTTCATATTTAGAGGAATTTGGACTAGATAACGCGGGGACGGTAGATCAATTGAGACAGAGATTTTCCACTTATATAAATGACAGCGAACACGACGAAGACACAATGAGAAAGCTACAAAATCTTCAGAGCAAACATGCTCGTGGCAGTTCTCCGGTGCCTCCGATCGTGGTCACCTCAGACACCCCTATTCCGCCAGAAATTCCAAATCAGGACCCCAGAACGTTATCGTTTACTCCAGTCGCTACTCCGCGGCTAACTAGCCACGCATTGGTCATAGACCAGGTCAGGAAATGGGCGGTGAAGTTCGACGGAAACAGTGAACCGTTGGAATTCATCGAAAGGGTCGAGGAATTGGCTGAAGCCTATGGCTTCCCAACAGATGTCCTCGTCAAAGCACTCCCAGAACTCTTGAGTGGAAGGGCCCTGATGTGGTTTAGAAGCAGTAGAAAGTTTGAAGGCTGGAAGGAATTTAAAGACGAACTTTTCACAATTTTTTTGCCACTCCGATTCTCCAAACGGTTGGAGGAACGCATTAAAAATAGAAAACAAGCCTATTCCGAGCCATTCTCCGATTTCGCAATTTCATTGCGACACCTCATGAAGTTCACCACGTGGACAGAATGCGAGAAGTTGGATTTGCTGTATGAAAACAGTCTCGTAGGCCTCCAGCTGTATGTCAAGAGGCACGAAATCTTTTCGGTACCGGATCTGATCTTCCATGCCAACGAGTGGGAGAGAATCCAGGGCGACGGGGCTCAGGAGCCGCCGTCCCGAGTTCGCTCTCCCACATTCTCAAGAAAACGAGTCACTTTCGCTCCAGTCGAGAGCATTTTTCCTGATCCCGAGGGGACACCACATCAAGCTACTCTAGCCCAAGCTGAGAGTGCTACCTCCGAGTCTGTCCCTATACCAGCCACTTGCCGCCGCTGTGGGCAAACAGGCCACTGGGCAAAAACTTGCAAAAACCCGCAGCGATTGTACTGCTGGGATTGCGGCAAGGAAGGTAAAAGAACCTACGAATGTTGCCGCACGGGAATCGGAAACGATCGCCAGGCCAGAGGGGCGACCTCCAGCGATCGACCAAGCCGCCCCACCCAAAAAGTAAATCTCTTGTCCTCAGATGGTAGGCGCATTGACGCTCAAATAGAAGTTGAGGGCCAGGCGATGCGAGCTACCATAGATACAGGGGCCACTCGTAGTTTCATGAAAGCGCACGTTGCCGAGCGGCTGCGAACCCCTGAGAATTCAAAAAAAAACATCAGTGACAGTACATTTAGCAGATAGGTCCCCGTCTATAGTAAACGAGACCCTTCTGGTAGAAATTCAGTTAGGGCAAACCAGAGCACGAGTCCAAGTTCTCGTGATGCCAGAGGCCATGGACGACTTCATACTCGGTATGGACTTTCTGGCCACAGTAAATGCCGAAATGATAATAGGTACCCAGAGAATCAAAATTTCTCCCAGTGGAGGTCCGTCCGAGAAACGGCAGCGACATAGTGCCATTGCCGAAATCAAGCCAAACAGTATGGATTTATATGCTTTAGAATTAAAGTTGTTTGAAGGGCTCGCGGGAGTGACGCAAATAGCCACTCACGGCATACAGATGAAGAGCGATATTCCGATCAAACAGCAATACTTTACGCATAACCCGATGAAACAAAAAATTATCGATGAGGAAGTTGACCAACTATTAGAAAAGGGTTGCATCGAACCATCCCGAAGCCCTTACAGTTCACCCATCGTGCTGGTGAAAAAGAAAACTGACACTTGGAGGCTGTGCATCGACTTTCGGAAAATCAATGCCAACTCTTGTCCCAGACGCGTATCCATTACCACGGATACAGCACATCCTTGATCGATTGAGAAATGCAAAGTACATATCAACGCTTGACCTCAAAAACGGTTATTGGCAGGTCCCAATGGCCGAATCTAGTAAACCATACACGGCGTTTACCGTGCCTGGCCGTGGGTTGTTCCAATGGCGCGTCATGCCATTTGGCTTACATTCAGCCCCTGCCACCTTTCAGCGAGCTCTAGATACCATCATCGGACCCGAGCTCGACTCTTACGCTTTTGCTTACCTCGACGATATCATCGTCATAGGAAAAACCTTGCAAGACCACCGACGAAATCTCCAAGAAGTATTCCGTCGGCTTCGCGAAGCCAATCTGCGACTCAACGTCGAAAAATGTGCGTTTTTCAAACAAGAACTGAAGTACCTCGGACATGTAGTGAGTGACAAAGGGATACACACGGATCCTGACAAGGTGGCTGCCATAAAGGCTCTAAGCGTGCCACATAATATCCGCGATGTTAGGCGTATTCTAGGGGTCGCATCGTGGTACCGGAAATTCGTACCCAGTTTCTCTACTCTTGTGCAACCGCTGACGACACTTCTCAAGAAAGGGAAACGGTGGAATTGGGGTGCGGAACAAAATCAAGCATTTGAGGCATTAAAGGATTGTTTGACACAGGCTCCAATCCTTACGTGTCTAAATTTTGAGGAGCGTTTCGTGTTACAGACAGACGCTAGCGATTTCGGATTAGGGGCGGTGTAAGCACAGACCGTCGACGGGGCGGAACGTGTTATTGCGTATGCCAGTAGAAGTCTGAATCCCGCCGAGAAAAACTACTCCCCGACAGAAAAGGAATGTCTGGCTATAGTTTGGGCCGTCCGGAAAATGAGGCCATATTTGGAGGGCTATCGTTTCACGATCATCACTGATCACCTCTCCTTAAAATGGCTGATCTCAATTGAGAGCCCGTCAGGTCGTATAGCTAGGTGGGCATTGGAACTGCAGCAGTTCCAGTTCGACGTCCAATACAGGAATGGAAAACTTCATTTCGTTGCCGACACTCTTTCTCGTAATCCTCTAGAAACTCTAGGTCTCTCAATAGCGGACCAGTCAGTGGACTGCCTCTGGACGAAGAGCTTGCGAGACCGCGTACAGAAAGAGCCCGAGAAGTATCCGGATTACACCCTGATGAATGATCACTTATACCGGCATTTACCGACTACTGATGCCGCTGACTCTTTCACCTGGAAACTGTGTGTACCCAAGGCGGAAAGAGAACGCGTGTTAAAGGAAAATCATGATACGACCACAGCAGGCCATCTCGGAATTCGCAAAACCATCGCACGGATTTGCCAAAGCTACTATTGGCCAGGAATGTACCGAGACGTGCGGTCCTATGTACAAAAGTGCGGAAGCTGCCAGCGCTTCAAAGTAAGTCCGCAACAACCAGCAGGGAAAATGCTGACCTTATTACCTGAAGGTCCCTGGGAAGTCGTCAGCTTAGATTTTGTTGGACCTCTGCCACGTTCTAAAAAAGGGAACACCGTAATGTTGGTCATGGTCGATAAGTTCTCCAAATGGACGGAAGTGGCCTCCATGAGACGGGCTACTACTGACGCTACCACCAAGGCCATACGAGAACGGATCTTAAGTAGGTGGGGTCCCCAAGATGATCCTCACGGACAACGGGACTCAATTCACCAGTCGAGGATTCAAGGGATTGCTGAAGGAGTGGGGCGTGGAACACCGTATGACTGCCCCTACACGCCACAGGAAAACCCAACCGAGAGGGTTAATCGTACTCTGAAAACAATGGTGGCACAGTTCACCGAAGGAAATCAACGAGATGGGGACGACAAGCTGCCAGAGCTGTCCCTCGCGCTGAATAGTAGCGTCGCTACCTCTACAGGGTTTACCGCCGCATTCATCGTGCAAGGACGGGAGTTGCGACTACCCGGAACTCTATATGACGAAATCACCCCGGGAACGGGGCACCTCAAGATTTCCCCGAACGAGCGAGCTAGCCATCTTCAGGAGACGTTTGTTTGGGTCAAGAACCAACTGGCCATGGCCATTCAAGAGCAGGCCAGGCACTATAATCTTCGACGGCGTCCATGGAAGCCCAAAGTAGGCGAACGAGTACTGGTAAGGACACACCCGCTGTCCAACGCGGCAGAGAGCTTCGCTGCCAAATTGGCGCCAAAATATGAGGCGCCTCATGTCGTCAAGAAATTCGTTTCACCCGTCATCATCGAATACGCGGTGAAGGGGACCCGACGACTCCGAAGAGCACATTTAAGCGATTTGAAGGCGTTCCATGAAAATCGGGAGGAAGATGCGGATAATGAGGACCAGCCAGGGTAAACGCTGGAAATTGACCATGAACAAGCAAGGCCGGTCGTTTTTCAAGTTTCCGTAAGAAGGGATGGGGTGTAAGGACTCACAAAATTCACCGACCATCATATCTGTAGATATTGTTTACTTTTTTTATTATAAATTTCTCTTTATTATTTTAATTCACTCTTATAATAAATATTAGTACGTAGGAACACGCTAAAATGACGTCACGGCGCGATCAGATTTGCCACTTAACATTTTCTATAGTAGGAACAACACTGACGATAAGAAGTAGGTAAAAGTTATCGAATGGTAGGTTTAAATTATAATTTGGTAGATTTAAGAAAAACGTAAGATTGATTTTTGTATATGATAGCATCGAAACAGGGAACAGTTATGAGTAGGAGTACGAATTAGAATAGTATTAAGAATGATTGCCAGCATTTAAAAGTCCTAGGTTTAAGTATTTCATAACCCAAAATTTGAGAAATATGTTTGTAACTGCGTGTAAAGAGTGACTAACGTCGAACAGCTGAACTCACTATGCAGAAGACCACGAGTGGCAGCACAACGAAAAGTGAAGCGAAGCGCTCTGCTAAGAGTTCGAAGTCACGATCGACTGCACTTGTTCCTGAGCAGCCGAAACGATCGGACCGATCCCAACTTTCTGAACTAAGACGGAAACGAGTAGCGAGCAACACGACGAGGAACCCCAGGAATTCATCACGGATCATCAAGACGGAAAATCAAGAAATAAGAAATCCAGCCAAGCGAAACAGGAAGAGGGACGGAGAGACGAAGTCAGCAACAAGTCAGAGTGGTGAGATAACTTAAAGAAATTTGCAGGAATTATTTCACGTACTTTCGTGGCGGAACGAGGTTTTTCTACGTATTAAATTCAGGACTTTATATCCGTTTCCACGCACAGTTGAAACTTGCGTGTGATTCAGGTTATTCTAGGAGTTACCACGTGCAGTTGACACTCACGTGCGCCCAGAGGAAATATCTATCAAGTCCAGGACCTTATACCCGTTTCCACGCACAGTTGAGACTTGCGTGCGATGCAGGTTATTCTAGTAGTTACCACGTGCAGTTGAAGCTCACGTGTGCCCAGAGAGCCCATTGGGGTCAACCTCCGTTCGCCACAGGGATTTAATCACCATTGTTAAATTCTAAAGCTAAGATTACTATACCGACGCACGGTCGATTCGCAGCGTTTACACGAGACCAGTTGCGCAACTAAGGTTAATCTACCGACGCAAGGTCGATTAGCTGCGTTTACACGAGACCAGTTGTACAAGCCAAGATTTATATACCGACGCATGGTCGCTTGGCCGCTTTTACACGAGATCAGTTGCATAACCGCATTTAATACCCTCTGCACGAGTCTCCTTGAGTCAATTTCAAGAATTTCACGGATAGAGCTCCGTTCTGTCAAACCACTGTTCAGTTTCGCTGACGCACCGAATTAATTGCAAAGAGGCTCTTTACACGCAGATAAGTAGCTAGGCCCCGTGTAAAATAGTTTAGTAGTGGTAAGTTAGTTAGACATTAATAAATTAGTTAGGAATATTTCATACTTTCCCGATTGAATCTATCCTGGTCAAAGACCCTAAAGAAGTCGACCAGTTTGCCTGTAAATATAGTTTTATTAATTAAGAATAAAATTGAAATTGTTAAAAACTGAAAATCTTTTGTGGGTTTCCTTTCAAAATAAATAAGTGTAAGGAACTGTCCTTGGTGACTCGGCTGAGTTAATACCCCGGCATGGAAAGGTCCCTTACAAGGTGTAGGAAAAAAATTTACCTGGCTCGCCCGCAGCCACGCCCACAAATTGAGATTTTAAGTAACTTCCGAAAAAAATGGCGTAGAAGCTTCAAATCCGCAACATAGGTTGACCAAGGCGAATGAAAGGAGTAGGAAAAAAATTTATATGGCCCGCCTCCTGCCACGCCCATGAATGGAGATTTTTCGTAACTTCCGAATTAATAGGCGTAGTAGCTTCAAATCCGCAACATAGGTTGACCAAGGCGAATGAAAGGTGCAGGAAAAAAATTTATATGACCCGCCCACTGCCACGCCCACAAATTAAGATTTTTCTTAACTTCCGAAGTAAAAGCCATAGAAGCTTCAAATTCGCAGCATAGGTTGCAAGGCGAATGAAAGGTGTAGGAAAAAACTTTATATGGCCCGTCCACTGCTACGCCCACAAATGGAGATTTTTCGTAACTTTCGAAATAAAAGGCGTAGAAGCTTCAAATTCGCAACATAGGTTGACCAAGGTGAACGAAAGGTGTAGGAAAATAGTTTATGTGGCCTGCCCACTGCCGCGCTCACAAATGGAGATTTTTCGTAACATAGAGCGCCAATTATGTCGGAACGCTGGGCATTTCAATGACGGGCTTGACCGACTTTAGCTTTCTTACTTGTTTTATTTTAAACATGTATAGATTTTTTTTTACATAGTGTAGGTTAATTACAATACAATGAATAAATGCATTATTTAAAAAAAAATTTTTTCAGAAAAAAGAAAGTCACAAAAAACTGTTATTTAACCCGCATCCGCTGTAAAAAAAATTCAAACATAAAAGCTGATGTGTATCAATTTGATACATGCCGAAAAAAACGCCAAAAATCGCGGGAAAATAAAATAAATTGCAATTTTGTTATTTGAGGTCAAAATTTATTCATTTCTGGACAAAAAAAAATGTTATTTCCAAAAAAAAAGTTATGCCCATTTGTCGCAAACATTATAGAAGTGAGTGTTACAAACAAAGTTTTTGCATAGATCACACCGATTACTGTAAAAGTTGGCATTTCTTCGATGTCCACCCGTAAAAACGTGATCTTTTTTTTGCTGTTGGCAATTTTGGTAATCTTCCACTTGTTGAAGCAACATTTAAATCATTTGGGATGCCTCTGATAGCCTGGACAACGGCAAAGGCGTTTTGTGTTCGTGGCATTGACTTGCGTGTATCAATGTAAGGCATTACTAAAGCTTCAACAACTTCAATGAGAAAGAGCCGACGGCGGTATTTTTTTTGCTATATTTTCCATTGGGGATTCAATTTCGTGATAATAACGAATGCATTGAACAATCAAATGTCCAACATGTTCTCGAAAATGACCATCGGCCACCGGTTTACCTTGCGTTTGCATCTGTATGTGACTTTTTCACTTCGGTTTCAGCCACCGATTTTTTTCTGTGTAATGTACTTCTTTGAGACTTATAGTGTAACATCGAAAAATAAGTATAGCTATATATGTAGAAATGCACGCATGGTAACGTTGTAAAGGAAGTAAATGTGTATTGTATCAATATGATACAGTACAGCCGATACGTTTCATTTTTTGCAGGGCCGTTCTATGGCGTCACCGACATCTGTCGAACTAATTTTGATGTTCTTTTTCAAAATCGGTGACATAGGCCAAAAACTCAAGTCCTTACATTTAATCGTTTTCTTTGTATTTCAATTCAAAAAGTGATTTTGTATCAATTTGATACTTACAGCTAGGGTTGCCAACCATACTATATAATATAGTATCTTACTATATTTTTGATCTATATACTTTATACTTTCTTATGCCAATAAAGTATCCAAAAATACTATATTTTTAAGAGTTTTGGGTACTTCCCCAAACATATACTATTTAGTTCTTCAAAAAGCAATGTTTGGGTTAACAATATGCTCAATCGGAAAATTGCACTTTTTAATCGATATCGCAACGATATGTAATCACTAACAAACCTGCCGTAACCAGTGATGCCATTTCAGCCATTTTTTTAGTTATATCTTTACAATTTGTTGGCTTAAGAATCCTTTTCAAGATTTACCCAAAATAACAAAGTTAATAAGTTATTTCTTATCTGTTCCTGCCACTTCAGCATTCACTGAAAGAGGTTTTTCAGTAATGAACCAGAAGTGGAGGGATGAAAGAAATAGAGCGTCTCTTAATTTGATAAAAAATTGTGACGGCAAAACTTTTTTTAACGAGGTTAAACAAAATAAAAACCTACTGCTATGTTGCAAAAGCACAGAAAAGTACTCGTTTAAGAAGTAACCTTGACTTATTTTTCCAGGAGAAGAGCTTTTAATTTATTTTTTACTTATGTTTAAGGTTTTTAATATTGTTATGATTGTTTGTTATGTTTTGTTTTTTATAAAAAAAATAAATTCAAAAATACTTTATTTTTTTGGAAAATACTTTATTTTTTAAACAGTAAAATGAATTTATACTATATTTTGCCCTTGAAAAGTTGGCAACCCTACTTACAGCGGATCCGGGTTAATTGGCTCCCTTGTTTATTGTTTGTACTTACAATCATAGCAATTAGGCTATAGAATCCTTTACGGCTGTAATATATACCTTGTTCTTTCTTGCTTGGTGCCAAATTCTTTATGTGAATCCCATCTACGCACCCAATCACACCAAGAAACCCAGTTGTCTCATAAAAGGCCAATTTTGATTCGTTTTTTCTGTTTCTGTCATATGTTGCATGAATATGACACAAATGCGCCTTAGCGCCCTAAATCGCCTTAGCGCCTTAAATCTCATTTCACATACCGACCCTGCACGGTTAATTTACGTTACGGCCCTGTATTCCTGAAAGCATATGTAACAAGACACTTCGAGCAAAGCACTTATAGCATTGAACGGAACGAAGGCCGAAACATCAAATGCAAGCCAACGGAATGTAACCAAACACTTCGAGCAATGCACTTATAGCATTGAAAGAAGTGAAGGTCAAAACATCAAACGCAGGCAACTAAACACATGCAATGCATGAGCTGATACTGTGTTATGACAGAATTCCAATATCGAATCAATTGGGCATAACCCACAATTGGTCATTCGACACTTCTCAGATGTCAGCCAAATTCTGTGCGGCATTTCTCCTCTTTTGAATCAGCATTTATAAATACATAAGATATATACATAACATTTATAGATACCTAACATTTACATATACATAACATTTATATATACATAACATTTCTCCTCTCTTGGAATAAGTATAAAAGAAATTAGAATGTTTAAGAAAACAACAATTGGAGTTTAATCGTCTACAAGGTTTGGACGACTGATTCTGGCTTCGGCTGAATACGGTCCTACCTTAAAATAAAAGATTTTAAACCAAATAAAAGTCAAATTATTATTTGGAAGACGCTGGGATGAAAGTATCCCTAATTATTATATCCACATATTACATGGCGATCCTAGCCACGGACAAGAAGATCTGACGAAAAAACAAGGAGATCTGGCGTTAAAAAGGAGATCTGGTACTGATGACCACATTGGAGATCTGGCGTTAAAAAGAAGATCTGGCACTGATGTCCACACTTAAGGAAGCACTAGAAGACCCAACGGCTGGCCCAAGACCGTTAACAATTACCGAATATCAGGCCAGGCAGGAAGCAACCAAGAGGGCAAAAATACATAAGCAACACCGAAGAGCTTTTCTCAGAACGGAGCTGAGAAGAAAAACATTGGACTTGAAAAGTATCACATCGATGGCCACTGAACTGACTCAAATAGAGAGGGAACTGAAGGACAGGAAACGTAAAAGTGCTTATTCAACTGCACTACATCAACAACAAACTATTGCGATTTTCGCAAGTTAAAGTGCTTATAAAGCTGCACTAAATCAACAATGTCTATTGCGATTTTCGCAAGAAAATTTTATAACAATTGTTAGATTTTAAAAAAAAAAAAAAAAAAAAAAAGAGAGAGAGAAAAAATTTTTTTAAATAAAATACCTTGTCTTAGGATAATTTTGAATATTTTAAAAATTCCTTTTGCACTTTACAATTCCTTTTGAACCTTTGAAAAAAAAAAATAATAAAGAAAGAAAAAAAAAAAGACTACAAACAATATATCTCATCAATTTCATAAATTTCAACATGGGAGGACATGAATCCAAAATTTCAAACCCAAATGCCAACGTAATTAACGAAATTGAGACAAAAAGCGAGACCTGCAATTTTAGCTCAATTGAAATTTTATTGATCATTCTAGTAGTTATCGCAATCATTGATTTTGCGCTTAAAGTCTACAAACAACATAATAAAAATCTAAAAAAAAGATATTTAAGCAAAGCTAATGATCTAGATAAAATTTAAATCATGAAAGTTTTGATTTTGATATTCTTTACTGAACTGACATCTACCCCAAATGGAAAATTAACTTTTACCATACCGATACCAAATGACACGACAAACCTACCTCTGTTTATACAATCAAATGTAGACAGATTTGATAATATCATATTTTCACAAGGAATAGAAGTGATAGAGTCATACGGGACTATCAGAGCCTCAAGACACACCCCCCAGCGCCACAGAGCTTAAAGCATACAGACTTAGATTTCACTCACCAATGTCAAGCCCCGAAAAATGGGAAATAATACAAAAAAAATTCAATGACTCCATAGATGAATTTAATAGATCGTACAAATGTCTAAATAAGACACAAATCCCAACAGCCAAAACGCAAACAAAACATTTTAATAATCTAACACTTCAACACAATACTATCTCGGCCTTGCTTAAAACATATATTCCATTACTAACTGAAAGTCATAAAACTGAATTCAAAAATTCTTTGGACAAATTCTCAATATTATTGAAAAAATTTGAAATCAAAGATCAAGTACCACAAGATTTAACGACAATTTTTAATTTAAAATTTATTAAAGATTCCGACTCAGATTCAGAATCAATAAAATCAGAAAAAATGCCTTCAATTCAAGAATTTCTCAATAATGCTAGTAAGCTTATCCCAGATTTCGATGGCAAACCCGAGAACTTGCGAAGTTTTCTGGATGCAATCGATCTGGTCGAACTAATAAAAGGAGAACACGAAAGAGTAGCAGTTACACTAATAAAAACAAAATTGAAAGGCACAGCAAGAAATCTTGTCGATACAGAATCAACTATAGCACAAATAGTGCAAAAACTTAAATTGTCAGTAAAAGGGGAGTCTATTGACGTTATCACAGCAAAACTTCTTAACCCCAAACAACAAAATAAAAATGCCACGACATTTTGTAACGAAATTGAAGACTTTACAAAATGCATACATTTCTGACGGATTGAACCCTGATCATGCAAATAAATATTCAACCTCAATTGCTGTTAAAGCATTAACTACAAATGCTAGTAATGATAGAGTAAAAATGATAATGGAATCGGGTAATTTCGGCAATCTGAATGAAGCAGTTGCAAAATTTGTCAACAGTTGCACCGCGGCAAATGAATCCAGATCGGTATTTAACATCAATAGCCGAGGAAATTTTTCCCGAAGAGGAAATTTTTCAAATAATAGAAATCGGTACCGGGGACGTGGTGGCTATACGCGGTATAACCAACAGCGCAACACTAATTATTCAAATAATAGAAATTACAACCACTACAATCGCGGCCGTGGACGCGGAGCTAGTTCTGGCAATGTCCGAGCTATCGAAGCAAATCCAGGAAACGAGTCAGCTCCCCAGAATGCCCAACTGGGGACATTAACTCAGCAATACCCACAAAACTAACACAAACGCATCAAATCCTAAGCATTAATCTCAAATTCAATAACTACATAACTGTCAAAACTTCCTTTAATAAATCAGAAAATATTTTTTTACTAGACACTGGTTCTGACATCAGCCTCATAAAACAAAACTGTATAAAAAATTCAATAATTAATCAAAATTCTACGTTTAATTTAACTGGAATTGGAGAAGGAATAGTCACAACTTTAGGATATGTTCATGGTTCAATATTAATGAAAAATTACGATCTAGCTCATAACTTTCAAGTAGTTCAAAATGATTTTCAAATACATTGTGACGGTATCATTGGCCTTGACTTCATAAAAAAATACAACTGCATACTTGACTACAATAATTTCAATAGTTTTCTCGTTATTAGACCAAGCTTTTCCCATACACATGAATCTTTACAAATTTTAGATGCACCAAAACTATATTCAATAAGCCTACCTGCTCGATCTGAAGTCATACGAAAAATATATATAAAGTTCCCAGAAGATGAATTTTTAATACCAAATCAAGAAATTCTAACAGGCATCTACATTTCCAATACAATAACATAGTTAACAATAAAAATACCTACGTTCGCATACTAAATACAACAAATAATAACATTTTATTAGAAAATTTTTCCATTAAAGCAGAAAGTCTTGAAAACTACCAAACAATAAAATTTAACCCTACAGCAAACGATCAAGAGCGACATAATACCATTCTTTCCAAAATATCAAACAACTGTCCAATTCAATTAAGAGAAAACCTTCAAAAACTTTGTTCATCATACACAGATGTCTTCGCTTTAGACACAGATAGTGTCACTTGCAATAACTTTTATAAACAAAAACTCAAATTAAATGATAAAAGTCCAGTTTACATCAAAACTTACAGACTACCACATACATATAAACCTGAAATCGAACGACAAATAGATAAACTAATCAAAGATAACATTGTTGAGCCATCTGCCTCCGAATATAACAGCCCAATTCTCCTAGTACCCAAAAAGTCATTACCCGGCAATGCAGAAAACCGTTGGAGATTAGTAATCGATTATAGGCAACTTAATAAAAAATTAGTCGCCGATAAATTCCCACTACCAAGAATCGATGACATTTTAGATCAACTAGGAAGAGCAAAATATTTTTCATGCCTAGACCTTATATCAGGTTTTCACCAAATAGAATTGCACGAAGCCTCTAGAGACTTTACATCATTTTCAAGCCCAACAGGTTCCTACAGACTTAAAAGACTACCATATGGTTTAAAAATAGCACCAACCTCATTCCAACGAATGATGTCACTTGCATTCTCAGGCTTAGGCCCAAATAGAGCATTCGTCTATATGGATGACCTTATAGTAATAGGATGTACTGAAAACCATATGATTGAAAACCTTAAATTAATTTTTGAAATATGCAGGAAAACTAATTTAAAATTACACCGCGATAAATGAAATTTTTTTAACCATGAAGTCACCTTCTTAGGACACAAATGTACGGATACAGGAATTCTTCCAGATGACACAAAATTCGAGAAAATCCTAAATTACCCACAACCAACTAATGCAGAGGAACCACGTAGATTCGTAGCTTTTGTAAATTATTATAGAAGATTTATTCCGAATTTTTCATCTTACTCTATTCATATAACACGTTTGACAAGGAAAAAAACAGAATTCAGCTGGTCAAAGGAATGCGAAAACTCAATTAATTATCTTAAAAACTCACTACTAAAGCCCCAAATATTACAATATCCAAATTTCGATAAACCATTTTGTATAACAACCGATGCAAGTAAAATTGCATGTGGAGCAGTCTTAAGTCAGGAATATAACGGTACACAATTACCAATAGCTTTCGCATCGCGCACATTCACAAAAGGCGAAAGTAACAAATCAGTTATTGAACAAGAGCTTACCGCCATACATTGGGCAGTCAACTTCTTTAAACCTTACATTTATGGAACTAAATTCCTTATAAAAAGCGAACATAAGCCTTTAACATACCTTTTTTCACTCAAAAATCCTTCTTCAAAACTAACACGAATGCGTCTGGATCTTGAAGAATTTGATTTTGTTATCGAATATATAAAAGGCAAAGATAACTGTGGAGCTGACGCGTTATCACGTATTGATTTCGGGCAAATTAAACAAATAACCAATGACGCTACCCACATTAATCAAATAATAACAAGATCAAAATCAAAACCAATTTTAACAAAAACAGAAAAGCCTAACAACTCAAATGATATTTTTCAACATGTATATGAGACATTACAGCATGCACAAATAAATAAATTGCCTTATATGAGATATGACAAAAGCGCGCAAATCTTGAAAATTTTTAAAGGAAAAATCAAACTTCTAGAAGTAAATTTAAAAGATTTAATTGTTCAAGGAAAAATCTCTCTAGAGAAATTATTTCCTAGACTTGAAAAATTAGTCGACAATTTAAACTCTAAAAAATTACGGTTATCTTTAAACGATGAACTATTTAATATAGTACGTGTACACGAATTCAAGGAAAAAGGCAACATTCATTTGAAAAATATCACTATTTTACTCACACCAATTCGCGAAACAATTAAGAGTTAAAACAGAAAACTAGAAATTCTTAACACTTTCCATGATGATCCAATCCTAGGCGGACATTGCGGAATTAATAAACTATTAACAAAAATAAAACATAACTACATTTGGCAAAACCTAAATCAAGACGTTCGAAAATTTGTTAAAAATTGCGAAAAATGCAAATTAAACAAACCAGGAAAAAACTTTAAAGAGCCGTTATTCACAACACAAACACCTGAAAAACCATTTAACAAAATTCAAATTGACACAATCGGTCGCTTACCAACCTCAATACATGGAAACGCATATGGCATAACGATAATGTGCGAATTAACAAAATACTTAATAGCCATACCCGTTCCAGACAAATCTGCCAAAACAATAGCTAAAGCAATAGGTGAACATTGTATCTTAATTTATGGACCAATTAACGAAATACTTACAGACTCAGGTACCGAATATAAAAATCAAATACTTTTAGAACTTTGCAAATTACTCAATATAAAACAGTTAAATTCAACCCTATACCATCACCAAACACTCGGTATGGTGGAACGAAGTCATAGAACCTTTAATGACTATATAAGGTCATACTTATCTCCTGAAAAAACCGATTGGGACTATTGGTTGAAGTATTTTGCTTATTGCTTCAACACAACACCGTCCTCGACTCATGGCTATACACCATTCGAATTAGTTTACGGCAAAACACCTAGACCGTTTAACTTTCTAAATGGAACAACTGATCCTGTCTATAATTTCGATAATTACGTCAAAGAATTTAAATTTAGGTTGCAAGAGGCCCAAAAGCGAGCCTTTAAATTAATCGAAAATGCCAAAATTCAATCAAAAACAAACTATAACAAAAAGGCAATACCTCAAAATATTCAAGTCAAAGATAAAATCTACCTCCGTGACGAATCCAGTCACAAATTGGAAAATGTTTTCAAAGGCCCATATGAAGTTACTGAAATTGATAATAGAAGAAATTGCAAAATAAAAAAAGGCAATAAATTTGCCTTTGTACATAAAAATAGATTAAAATTACAATAAAAATTTATTACTGTTAAACTGATGCGCATCATCTTAATAAATAAATAATTAGTTTAATACTTCAATTAATAAATGTACCTCAATATATGAAAATTTCAAAATAATACTTCATTAGATTTATCAATTAAAATTAGTAAATGAATTATAAATACATCTTAGAAAAAAAAAAAACTAATATTTCAATTTTACATTTATAAGATTAATACTTTTACTTTATACCTAAACATTATTAAATTATGAAAAATCTGTATTCTAAAGATTTTTCACAAAAGAGGGAAGGTGTTGCTTGAATATGACACAAAAGCACCTTAGCGCCCTAAATCGCCTTAGCGCCTTAAATCTCATTTCACATACCGACCCTGCACGGTTAATTTACGTTACGGCCCTGTATGCCTGAAAGCATATGTAACAAGACACTTCGAGCAAAGCACTTATAGCATTGAACGGAACGAAGGCCGAAACATCAAATGCAAGCCAACGGAATGTAACCAAACACTTCGAGCAATGCACTTACAGCATTGAAAGAAGTGAAGGTCAAAACATCAAACGCAGGCAACTAAACACATGCAATGCATGAGCCGATACTGTGTTATGACAGAATTCCAATATCGAATCAATTGGGCATAACCCACAATTGGTCATTCGACACTTCTCAGATGTCAGCCAAATTCTGTGCGGCATTTCTCCTCTTTTGAATCAGCATTTATAAATACATAAGATATATACATAACATTTATAGATACCTAACATTTACATATACATAACATTTATATATACATAACATTTCTCCTCTCTTGGAATAAGTATAAAAGAAATTAGAATGTTTAAGAAAACAACAATTGGAGTTTAATCGTCTACAAGGTTTGGACGACTGATTCTGGCTTCGGCTGAATACGGTCCTACCTTAAAATAAAAGATTTTAAACCAAATAAAAGTCTAATTATTATTTGGAAGACGCTGGGATGAAAGTATCCCTAATTATTATATCCACATATAACACATATTTAATTTAATCCACTGTGGACAAATAACAGATTCCAAAACATCAATCATTCCGATCAGAATTATGCTGACAGTTTATTGAGCCAGTCCAAGGTGAAAGTCCTTGCCGACACTTAATTGATATGAGCCCTCGGCAAAAAATCGCAATATTGCAGCCAACTGAAGTTATCGGTATCCTCTAAGTCGTTTCGTTTCATCACTCGACGTGACGCCTTATTATCGATAACATAATAGAAAATGTGTCAATTTTTTTTTAAATATTTAACAGATTTTTAAAAATATTCGGCGTTTTTTCAAATCTATTTTACTTCGAATACAAGTGCAGGTGAATCCAGTGATGAAGATAATGTTTTCAAATAGAGCGGAAAATCATCAGGCAAAATTCGAATGTGTTAAATTTGCCAGATTGCAAGTAAATAACATTTTAAATGTTTTTTTTTTTTGATCATGATGAGCACGATTATATTTCATCATAATGCAGGTTTCTAAAATATTTTCGGGTAATTAAAGCTGCATATGAATATACACTTGAACTAATTGAGCCAAAAATGAAAAATATTCGCTCAACATCGGTTTCAAGCACACTTAAGTTGGCTGCAAAATTGCGGTTTTTTGCCTAGGGTTCTTATTTGATGCTATTTTCTTTTTTAATTTAAACTTTAATTCCCTCCAGACTTAAAACAAAATAAATTTCAATAAATTGGTTCCGTTACTACAGCACTATAAATTGTATTACCTTCTGCGAACCATCACTATTTCTAACCGGTGAACTTAAATAATTCAGCTTTTTACCAATATCTTCCCAGTTTTTCTTAAAATTGAATGGGGCCGTTCCTCTGCAAAATACTATAGCTAGTTTTGGATTTTTTTCGAGCTCCCCAACCAAAACTTCGAATTACTTCATATTTGTTACTTTTAATTTATTTTCCATTTTTTTTTAACCAAAGAAACATTTAAGTCGTCGCAACTCGTGCTGAAAAATTTTAACGACAGAATTTAAGTCACGTCGACTCGTTTTTTTCGTTATAACGACTCAGGAAGTTCCACATACTCGTCGTCTGCTGTTGAAATTGATCGGTAATGATTTCAGCGGTACCGATTTTGTCATGTCGACACGAGACGACGTCGAAAGCTAACGACGACGACTTACGTAGCAGGGGCGAAAGTACGGTTTAGCTACGATTTTTATTTTAAAACTCAAAAAGTCAGATCTCTGAAAATTTGGAATCCTTGAGTAAAGCTTTGCTTTTCTGCATCGAAAATTTTAAAATACCCGGTAATTTGGATCCCTGATAAAAACCATATGAGATTTTTTTTATACCTTTTCCGAAGGAAAGGGTATATTAAGTTTGGCACGGAGTATGTAACATACCAAAGAAGTCGCGATAGATATTGACATATATATATATTCTTGATCAGGGTAACAAGAGGAGTCGATCTAGCCATGTCTGTCTGCCTGTCTGTCGGTCACACTTTAGTTTTTCGTAATTTACTCCTAAGCCATGAAAGATATCATATTGAAATTTGGCATGGACTTGAACCAGGTAAATGTCCGAAAAACTTGTATTTTTCAGCCGGGGTTTGACTCAGTCACTCCAGGGTTCGTTACAAGACCAGAAAATAGTCGTGCTTCCGTGAACAATAAAGTTGACACCGTCGTTTAATAAAATTTTGTATCTTTTATTGAAAAAAATTACATTCCGGACTATTCATCCAACTGTATAATAGTGTGGTTAAGATAATGATCCTCCTCTCCCAAGATTGCTGCTACCCGCCGGGCTCTGGGCTGTCTCTCCTCTGTTTTCCAATAGGGTTGATCCGCTACCTATTCCTTGAATGATCTAAGAACAAAATCATTTTATCGTATACCTGTACCGCTGTTGACGACCGTTGTGATGAAATTTCCTACCGGGCGACTTCGTAGTACGGTTGCTATCCTACAGGGGTTGCTACCACCTGAACAGGAAAGTGGCTCGACGGGGCTATTAAGCGAGGCTGATACCACCCGAATAATAGCCGCGCTACGGACGAATCGTTCCTCCTCGGTGATTTAATCGAACGGGGCTGTGACCACCTGCCCGATAATCGTGCTACCACTGTATCCAGTACTCACGACTGACCAAGTGGGCGGGATCGAAACCGCCGGCCCAATGACCAGTAAACAGCGGCTAGCTCCGGTTGGACGGGGACGGGAACCACCAGACCAATAGCTAGCTACGACAGGACACTCAATGAATAAATGGTCTACTGTTCGGGGTCGTGACCACCTGGACTACAGATCCCAAAAGAAAGGCGGACCTCAGACTTAACCCGAGCTACTTTTAGTGTTTTCCTTGGCAGTCCAGTCTTCTACTAAGGACTTTCCATTCGTAGGAACACTGACTTTCCGATCGCTCTGAATGTTGCGGTATATAAATAAAAATATTTAAAACTGAATGAGAATTGTATGCACTGAATGCAAAAAAAGTTTCAAAGTCGCTTTGGAGTGGCTCTCAGTGTGTACGTGTGTAGTGTGCGGAGGCCAGCTACAAGCTTGTTGCTGTGTAATGACGGGCGATCGTTGGTAGAGGTGTGATGTTAGGCTAAACGAATATACAAAAGCTGTGCGGTTGTGCTATAGTAGGTTTGCTATTATATATGTATATATTTTTTATACTTTTTTTGTCTTTTTCTTTCTTTCTTATTTCTTGAAAATATAAAAATAAAAATAAAACACATTTCCAAAGTAATAATAAGACGAAAAAAATTCAAAATAAATGTCGATTCTGCGACTTCCTTCTACTGGAGTGGTGAAGAATAGAGAAAAGAATGTGAAAATGTATGGGTAAAATTTTTTTATTTTGACCAAAATTTTACCTCATACATCCCCCTCTTACTTTTGGGGGAGTTTGAGGCAGATGACCTCTCCTTTCCGGGTTACGATGCACCGATAAAGCTCGCCTTTTATCGTTCTGGTACACCGTATCCGCGCTCTTCCATTTTTAAACTTCTGGTTTTCCCACTGGGCTTTAAGATCGCCTTCAGGTCGTTGAGCTCAGTTTCGGGCTCTTCCAAGCGGTCCACTTCCTCCAGTTGGATCTGGAGGACATCTTCTTTTGGAGCGGAGGGTAAACTGGTGGGGATCTTTCTGGGATGGGGGTGCTTACGCTGGCACGGACCTGCCTCTTCTGACTTGGTTGGTCCAGCCTGACCTGGTCGTTTGCTAGGGATCGTTTTGTGATCGGAACTTTCTTCCGAATCGCTCCCAAATAGTTCCCTCGTAGTGGGCGGCCTCGCCGATGGCGGGCCGACTAAACGCTGTAGTGGTGACGTGGGTGCTTTGGTCGAGTATATGGGATGACTCGGAAGGGATTTCGCTTTCCTCCTTTGCGCCTCGAGCCGTCGGTGAGTTTCCAGGAACCGTACTCGGGATGCAGCAAACTTGTCCACGCTAGGGGTCTTCATGGTTCTGAAAGTATACGTTGGAAAGAAGAGGGAAAAAAATGGAGGAAAACGAACGAGTCGGGATTGGCTTCTAGGACACAGAACACGTAACTACGTAACTGATACAGGGAGACGACTTTGTTTATGGTTCTGGAAGGCTGTCCTTTTGTGGGTTGTCCGTGGCTGTACTGATGAATAGTTTCATCTGTCCCACGTGTGCTGTTCGGGTTTGCCCTTTATCTTGGAACTGAACGATAACGGGAGATGAAAATCCCGTGACTGTATACGGGTCTTCATACTTCGGGGCTAACTTGGCGGTGAAGCTCTCTGCTGCCTTTGACAATGGATGAGTTTTCACCAAAATGGAGTCGCCGATATGGGGCCTCCAATCCCTTCGTCGGAGATTGTGAAATCTGGCTTGTTCTTTACTCGCTCGCGCCTGGTTTTGCCTTACGAACTCGAATACTTCTTTGAGTCGCTCCATTCTTTCTGTAACGGTCATCTGTTCGATGGTTAGGTTTGACGAACATTCGTCATACAGCTGTTTTGGTAAGCCTGGTTCACGGCCCTGTGTGAGGAAGGCTGGGCTGTATCCGGTGCTCTCGGAGGTACTGCTGTTTATGGTTAATAATTCCGGCAAGAGATCGTCCCAATGTTTATGGTGGTTTTCGGTGTATTTGGCCAACATCGTTTTGATGGTGCGGTTAGCTCGTTCCGTGGGATTTTCCTGCGGCGTATGCGGAGCGGTTCTTTGGTGTTCTACGCCCAATTTCGCCAGGAAGTGTGTGAACTTTTTACTGGTAAATTGGGACCCATTGTCGGTGACGGGTATGGTAAGGATCCCGTAACGTGCGATGATTCGATCTCTGAGCGCCCGCTGAACAGTTTCCTTCGTTAAGCTGCGTAAGGGTAACAGTTCCACCCACTTGGAAAATTTGTCATTTTTCTGACGTAGTTTCGCATATCCCGGTAAAATCCAGGCCAGAAATATCTCCTGCAAATACGGCCAATCGTCTTTTTTACTCCAAAATGGCCCGCCGTTGGGTCATCATGGTTCTCGTGTTAGACTCTGTCACGATCCTTTTTGGGGTCACAAAGTTTCCAGGCGTAATGGTCGTCCTCTCCTCCTATCACTGGCAGATGTCGAAAAAGGTTTCCTTCTGAGAGGCGATAGTCTGAGTACTTCTCAGGATTTGCGAGTATTAATTCCTTTTTCTTCTGTATCCAGTCTTTTGTTTCCACTACTGTAACTTCCTCTGCTTGGACAACTTGACAAACGGTGTTGAATAGTTGGCGGGATAGAGCGTCGGCAATTACGTTGAACTTGCCTCGACGATAGCGGATCTCGAAGGAGTACTGCTGTAATTCCAGGTCCCAACGTGCTATCCTCGCCGTCGGATTATCAATAGAATTCAACCATTTGAGGGCTAGATGATCGGTGATAACGTCGAAGTGATACCCCTTCAGATAGTGTCGCATTTTTCGGATACCCCACACAATGGCCAGGCATTCTTCTTCCGTGGTCGAGTAGTTGAGTTTTGTTTAGGTGTCTGCTGTCGTACGCAATTACTCGTTCTTGTCACTCTATCTCTTGGGTTAGTACTGCTCCCAATCCATACTCGCTGGCATCAGTTTGTAGATAAAACGTTCGCGTGAAGTCAGGGCATGTGAGTACTGGTGCCTTGGTGAGTTTGTCTTTCAACAAGTCGAGGGCGTCATTTTGCTCTCGCGTCCAATTCCACCAATGGTTTTTCTCAGTAACAGAGTGATGGGATGCACAATTTTGGAGAAATCGGGCACAAATCGTCGATACCAGCTTGCTATTCCCAAACATCGTCGAAGCTCTCTCACGTTGGCGGGCGGTTTCAATTCCCGGATTGCGGGTATCTTGTCAGGATCAGTGTGAATACCTTGGGTGTTAACCAGGTGTCCCAGGTATTTTATCTCCCGACGAAAGAATTCAAATTTTCCTGCGTTAATGCGTAGGTTGGCAGCCTTTAGACGTCGAAATACCTCTTGATGAGATTCGCCATGTATTCCTCCAGGGATTTTTCGGTTACCATGATGTCATCGAGATACGCGAAGGCATGGGGCTCGATCTCTGGTCCCATCACTCTGTCGAGCGCCCGTTGGAACGTCGCTGGAGCCGAGTGAAGGCCAAACGGCATTACCTTCCATTGATACAGTCCTCTGCCTGGAACGGTGAAAGCGGTGTACTGTTGGCTATTCTCTTCTAAGGGTATTTGCCAGTAGCCATTTTTTAAATCTATGCTGCTGATGTACTTGGCTTCTTTGAGACGTCCCAAGATGTAGTTTTTTCGGCGTAGTGGGTAGGCATCCTGAATAGATTTCTCATTTAGTTGGCGGAAGTCTAGACACAATCTCCATTTCCCATTCTTCTTCCGCACCATCACGACGGAGAAGCTGTAGGGACTGTGTGACGGTTCGATGCAGTCCAACCGAATGAGCTCATCGATCTCCTTCTTCATCGCTTCTTGCATCACCGGATTTTTTGGGAAATAGCGGCGCTTTCATGATGATCTCGAGCTTGGTAATGTTGGAGGATCCTTTGATGTCTGCCAATTTCTTTAACTCTCGCTCCAAGAATTCTTCCTGCGTCTCGGTGGGTGCTCTAGGGGTATTTTCTTGGGACTGCATATGGAAAACGTTGGTCGTGCTAGCCAGATGACGGTCGTGAGCGTTGTTCTGGGGTGTTATCCAGGCCGAGTGCCCTCCTATTATTATTTGTGTTCCTACCTTGCTCAGGAAATCAATACCGAGGATGATTCCATCCAAGGAGGTGGGTAGGACCACGAAAGTGACATCCTCCTGGAGTAGGCCTAGTTGAGTGGTGATGGTGAATGACTTCTCTACGGTTTGAACGGTCCCATTGGCCATTCGGACGTTCATTATATTGTCTCCTAGTTCATCTTTCGACTCCAATGTGTCGACCATTTCTGCGCTGGTGACGTGTTTCTCCCCTCCAAGACGGACTTGGGCATATAACAGTTGCTTGAACTTCAGAAACTTCGATGGTTGCAAGGCGGGATGTTCCGGGGTTGCACTATGCCCTGCGTTTAGTGCACTTCTTCCGAGTTTTCCGATGCTTTCCGGTAGCACTCTACCGTCCTGATTTTTTCCTTCCTGCATACCCAGCAAAACAACTTCTGAGGGTTCTTTCAGTTTGCTCGTATGTGTCCTGTTTCCCCACAACGATAACAAACTTGCTTTGGGACCATAGCCATCATTTGAACCCTGGCTTCGTCACTGCTGCTAGATTCAGCCCAGGTGTGGTTCTCCGTCTCGATTATTTCTCGTTCGCAAGCAAGTTCGGTTAGGTCGCTCAATGTGCTGAACTCTCGCGGTTTAATAAATAGTTGATACTCCCACCGGCTGTTTCGGAAAATGATGTCCAGACGCTTCTTTTCGGTATAGTCGACCGGCTCATGAGCGCTTGGATGCTGATGATATATTCTTTAAAGGTTTCTCCTGCGCGTTGTTTTCTGGCTTTGATTTCGTCCTCTAATCGTTCTAGATACCGGTAAGGTAAAAATAACTTTAAAAATTTCTTTTTGAAAGTCGGCCAGTCGGAAAATTCTTGCCTATTGTTCCTCAGCCATGATAGTGCATAGTCTCGTAGGAATTCGGGCATCGTCTTCGGCAGGTACTGTAGGGGGATATCGTAATTTCCAGCAAGTTCCTCGGTCCTGTCAATGAATTCGATGGCATCCTCTTTCCCATCGAATCGGATCGACCATTTCCGCACCTGGGCGATTATACTAGCGTATGTCCTCACAGGCGTGTTGCAAGTCTGGTCCCCCTTTGGTACACCGGGTTGGTATTGGTAGACAGGGGCTTTCCAGACCACATCATCCTTCAGGCTTGTCTGGGTAGACTCGTGTTGGATCGGTGTTTGTGTGACCTTTTCGTGAGGGCCGGTACTCAATACCCTCGCCTCGTCTTGCATTGTCGTGCCTGAACATTGTTACTGGTACATATTATTGGTGCAGTCCGATCCAAAGATGTCATCCGGAAACTTTAATATTACCTAGGGAAAATACGGAGTTTCATTTCAGAAGAACGATTTTTTTATAGAAAATGCTTACATTAATTAATAAAAGAAATCCACCCTGAGCCAGCACATTTGTGGTTGCAGACCGGTGAAAGAAAAGAAAAGGAAGTATCAAAATTTCAATATATATAATAAGTTCTGTGTTCACCGGATTACTTCCTTTTGAATATAGTTGATACAAGTGTAACCCAATCGTGAATCTATGGAGAAAACGAAAGTAAAATTTTTGTATAACAAATATATACACAGAAAAGAGAAAAAAGAGGAGAAGGAGTGAAATAAAATGGAACTAAGTTAAAATAACTCCGAACCAACTACCGGACAACACAATCAAACAGACACATACTCACGAGTACGACAATCAATAATAAATTCCATTACAGAATGAATTTCGGAGCAAAATGGGAAGAGCAAGTACAGCGTGTGCGCGACAAACTCATCGCCGGAAAAAAGGCTACACATCAGCCAAGGCGGCTACCCGAAATTTTTGAAGAAGTTTATGATGCGAAACTAAAACGACCAAGAGCAGTCCTAGCGACACCTAAGCCACCAATCAAAAAAAGGGCTTATCGACACCACCGTACTACCAACGGCAGAGCGATACGCCGTGATACCCGATGGCCCCAGTACATCAGATGCCGCCAGACAACCCGCGCATAACGGTGAAAGCGATGAAACACTCAGTCTAGACGGTTTCGAATATGATGACGATGAATCGGAAACCCTGCTACAACAAAACACACAAACTACATCACAAACAACGGCACAACTAAAAAACCCATGGCTCAGTGATTTTGTCGTACCTGAAGACGAAATGAAGCTCGATGTTCCGATGGTGATCCGAGAAGCAGCACGAGAAATTGATTGGACGCGTCCACCCGGTACCGAAATGAGATTCCTAAAATCAGTGAATGGAGTAATGTTTCAAGTTAAAATAACACGACATGGACTTACCAAAGCCAAGAGAGTGCTAGCCCCCAAAGAACGGCCCAGAAGGACTCGACAGTCTGATATTCCGGTGTACGAGGCTCCCTGCAAGCGACGTCCATATAGCGACTTAGGTGCACGCTAGTCACTGCGAGTCAGACCGAAAATAAATTAAAATTTGAATTATATAGAAAAATTATCGTTAAATCAATTAAGCTAACTAGAACTGAATTATATAAAAAAATGAATTACTACTAAACCAATCATAGAAGCGCACGAAAAAGAAAAATATATAATAAATTATAAAATATATAATTGCGAAACAAATGTCGTTTGTAACATTCCTAATATGACAACACGAAAACTTGTGGCACAGGTCAAGTACAGAATGAAAAGAAAAAAAATATTTATAAAAATTAGTGTCGTTGAATTCCGTAGGTTGACACGAACACGGTTGCGATCACTGTTTCTCTCTCGCAATGAATGTTTATAGGAAAATCAAAACAAATAAACACAAAGCTAAACATTACGAAACCACTGAAACATTTGCACGGCTTCTGAATGCAATAAAGTAATTCCGCTCGATTTTGCTCTTGCCCACTATGCCAAAATACACTGTTTTCGTGTCCAAAATAATCGTAGATATTTAAATATTTAGAATTTAATATTTCGAATAATACATACACTATTGCACAGTAATTTCCCATTCCACCGGCAACAGGTGTTCCCGTTAAAAGGTGTAGCGATGGAAATACTGGCATCAGAACCCGCCAGAGGTGAATGGAAATCCCGCCAACTAATGACGATCAAAGGTAGCTAGAAAAAATATAGTAAATGACTAGAAATTAAGTCGCAGGAAAAGCTCCGTGGAAAAGGCAAAAACAAATATAAGGGAACAAAGGATTTTGCTAGTTAGGAATAGGATCTAAAAACCTATAAAAAAGAGCACACCTGGGCAGAAGAATTCAGATTGCGTAGAGTCGTTACTCGGCGCTCAACTAAAAACTCCGAATTATAAATTTCCATATAAAATTTTTTTTTGCTGTGACGGACGAGTGTGCTCGGACCCAGCAAGGTACTGTTCCATTTTATTTTCATTTCCTTTTTTTTTTAACTTTTCCTTTTCCGCGTTTTGATAAAATTTTTTTTTTTTTTGATACTTACCTGAGTCTCCATAGCAGTTTTTTTTTTCTTTCTCAAATTTTGATTTGTTTTTACACCACTTTTATTAGCATGTTTATTATTATCGTAGTTCAAAAATTAATTATAAAAAAATGAATGTTAATGTAATTTTCAAGAAGAAATGAATTGCGTGAGCACAAAACACAGTCAATAAACAAAAAAAAAAATAAATATATATATAGTCCAAAAACTTCCTTATTATTTTCATTCGACCAGTAGCAATGGGGTGATGGGAACACTGTTCCCTGTACCGGTACATTTGGTTTTTCTTTTTGCTGGCAATGTCTATCTAGTAAAAATGATAGGCTGAGCGCACTTCGTTCGCCTTAGTGCTGTGCCATCGACCCACTAGGAAATTTTAGTCGAGGTGAGTGATGACGACTTTCGACCAACGTACCTCGACGTAAACGGACGAACGGACTGAATATGGGGAGTGTACTAAAAATAAAGAAGGAGCCACAGTACACTCACGGCTGCAAGATTTGGCAGTGGGAGGGCTTGCTCCAGACCATGTAGCACTGTAAGTCTAACTGTCGACGTCGAAAAACCTCTGCCGCTAATAAGAAATTCACCATTAGGCAGGTATAGGAAATTCAACTCTTTCGAGAAATTCAACAAAAAGCTGCCAACAAAAACCCTAAACAGGAATAGGAAATTCAACTCTTTCGAGAAATTCACCAGAAAGCTACCAACAACAATACGGGTAGACACAAAGTGGCACTATGATGCCACTTGCGAGAAAATTATCAAAGAAACACGGCGTCGGCTCGTTTTTTTATATTGCTTGGAAAGTTCATAATTGAAACTTTATTAAATGTATTACGATATGTTTTTGCTTAATGTGCACGAATGTTTTCATTTTGTAATAAATTGACATACATTTTTGACTACGGCTACGAATTAGATTGTACATAGAATTTAGCATTTTTGCTGAAATAGTGTGATCAAAAAGTTATGTGGACAAGGAAGGACAAAAAAAAAATTATATTTCTCCTTGATATTGAGATTCCTTGATTATTTTTATGTTTTTAAAGCTTTTCATATTATTTTATGAGTTTGGTTGATATTTTATATGTAATGAACTCGAAAATCTCCCAAAATTAAAAATAAAAGAGGCAATGCATTTCACCAGAGCAGAGCTAAAGATTTCGCTGCCATAGCATGCTTCTCTTTTCCTCATTCTACATGTCTATGTTGAAGCGGCGTAGCTCTAACCCATTGCAGGGAGTAGGAAGAAGAAGAGTTAGACCTATAGTCCTATATGCTCCAGACTAAGGACAGAGACATGTAGGCGGGGTGATGTACTAAAGGGATTCATTGTATTGTGTTTGATAGATCGGACAGAGATATTTTTATAGGCCTTTTTCCTTTTTTTTTTTATTTCAAATTGCTTTATTTTCTTATTTTCATCCCTTGTTTTTTTTTATCTCCTTTTATTACCCCTTTCTTTTTCTGCCTCCTCAAATCTTTTCTTTTTCCTCTTGTCTTATCTGTACCCACACATCGACACGAAATTTTGTTAAATAATGTAAGGATGGTGTGCGGAGTGGCAACAACCCACGCCAACGGCGAACTAGTCGGGGAAGAAGCCACCGTGTCGAACCGCCAAACCGCTACCACTAAACCAACTAACACAAATAATTAACAATGGCGCCCAACGTTAGCAGATTTTTTTTTCACTGATTTTTTTTATTGACTTCCTAATAAATTTTTTGTTTTAAAAATTTTCCTTACCTTTCGTTGTTTGTTTCTTTCTTTTCTCTCTTTTTTCTACTTTCCTATCATCTCCGTTTCCACTATAAAAATATCGAGTAGGGTTAGGTTATTTTTCCACATGGGGGGTTTGAACTCAAAGCAGCAAGTCCTTAAGGTATCAGTACCGGAACTTTTGTGCATTGGGTCATTTGTTTTTGTGTTAATTTGTGTTCTCACATCTATACATGTAAAGTAGCGTCGTGTAAAAGAGCTGAAGCTCAACTCGAATTGCGCTTTAAAGTATAGAAGTGAAGAAAGGGAGTGGGAAGAAAGAGAACGCTACCGAAAAAGCTGTAGCATCAGCGGCTTTATGCGTGAGGTGTTCGTTTAGCATTTTTATTAAAATCCAAATAATCCACTGAGGCAGCTTTTACACTAATCGGTTGGGGTAGAATGTGCCACAGGCAATAGACGATTAATAGGGGGTTGGGGGAGTAGTTAAGACACGGACGTGACAAACGGACAATCACCACCTCAAAATAAAGTATCTAAAAGGAACACTTGGCGGTCGGCACTAAGGCGAAAAGTAAAAAGAAAGTTTGTAAGACATTTTTGGTTCTTTTGAATTTCCTCTAAGAAAAATTTTTTATTACAAAGTTAAGTTTTTAAGTTTGTTACAATTTTTGTTTGGTTATAAATTTTTGTACATGAAGTATCATTCTAAATTTGAATTGTTAGATTTTTTTTACTTTGTTGTGAAGAATTTTGAATTATTGAAAATAAATTAACTTTACAACCATCGAAAAAAAAAACAAAACTTTTTTTATTTATAAACATATACACAGAGATAAAATTTAGACTAGTTTGGTTTTATGGCAGAAGTACCGGATAATCAAATAATAACCCGATTTAGACGCAGGCAGTTAGAAACGTTAACGGTTGAGTTCGCAGACTTAGCTGTTGCACCATCAATCTCAGCGGCACAGACCGAGAGCAGAGCAGAGTCACCCAGTTTTTCTTAAAAAATAAATAGATTAGTTGACATGTCGGACTCTGGAGAGCTTTCAGAAGAAGGGGAGCATCGTAATCAAAATAATGCGCCCACAACACAGCTAACAGACAACAATGTAAATGGTTTCACCATGCAACAACAGCTGAGTGATTTAGCTCAAATGATAAGAAACCAAAATAGAGGTATTGTTGATTGCAAGGGTGATCTGCAAGGGTTAATATCTAGGTTCCGAATGATCGAGGCCAGATTGGGCAGTCTAGAGAGCGGGGAATTACGTACAGCAGAGCGACATCAGTCGACACCAGTACCAAATCACTCGGCAGCCGGATCGCAACCAGAGACAAACCAGACGAACCAATTATGGTGTCAACATTCACGAATAAATGAACCGCTCTCCAGTAGTGAGGTTGCTAGACTCAACAAATTTGACTTACATAAATGGCACGTCAAATTTGACGGCACAAACAGAGACATGACTGTCGAAAAATTTATATTTAGGATAGAGAGATTGGCTGAGACACACGGTACTGCACATTCTAAGCTTTTTAACGACTTCCATTGCTTGTTGAAAGACAATGCCGTAAAATGGTACTGGCAATTGTTGGAAGACAATAAAAACAATCTTGATTTCGATTATGAACACCTCAAAAGAGAGCTCCTCAACCATTACAAGTCCACCCAAACTGATTTCGAAATAATAAAAGAATTGGTGGAACGAAAGCAACAGTTGGGAGAAACAGTTGAAGAATCTTATACGGACATGCACAATATAAGTTTTAGATTACAGAATAAAGTGGCAGTGAAAGAATTAGTAAACATGAACAAAAATAATCTACGCGGACAATTAGCGACGATGATGTTTTCAAGCAACGTCTCCACCTTAGCCGAGTTGAAACTTGAGTGCAAAATGGCTGAAAAGGTGTTACGCGAATCCAGACCCAAGGCTAGGCAGGTCAATGAGTTGCAAGTCGATCCTGATGAAGATGTGCCAGATTCTTCATTAGAACAACCACACGTAGTGGATGCCATAACATATCAGCAAAATCCTATGAGAAAGCATGAGAACAAGAATGTTAGTAACCAGCCTTCAGGGCAAAAGACGCTTTTACCTCCATTCAATCAAGCGCACAGTTGGCCGAAAAATACAGCACTAAGACCAACCTTATGCCCATCTCCATTCCATGTAAATTTATGCTTTAGCTGCGGCATGCCAGTAGATTATTTCGGAAAGAACGCAATACCTGCCGAAAATATATGTAAAAGTTCATTTCACGAAATGAAATGCTTCTTATGCAAAACAAATGATTCTTACTGTGTGTATGAAGGAGATTTTAAAAAGTTTAGTTTAAAATACGAAGCGGCGGAGGTGTCCGGAGTCCCGAGCCAATTAAAACCAAATCCGGGAGTATAACCATCCTAAATAGACCACCAAACAATTACCCGGCTATACCGTGTCATCCAGAAGTGAAGCCACTGCATCAACGCAAAAAGGAATATGAAGAAGCTCGAGCTAGAATCTTTTGGGAATCTATAATTAATAAGAAAAAAGAGAAAAATTTAAAAAAAAAGGAAAAGACATAAAATCATTAGGAAACTTAAAAATAGCATCATATCATCCGTCTGTAAAGTAGAAGGAGACAATAGACTTTTCGCCAAAACTAATGTTGGAGGACAGGAGGTGATGGCTCTGTTGATCTCGGGTGCTACAACCAGCTGTATAGGCAAGGGTGGTATGTTTTTGTTAGAAAACCGGCAAGCAGAAGTTTTTAAAATACAGAAAGGAAGCGTGAAAACAGCAAATGGTGAAGAAACACCAGTGACAGGCGTAATAACTCTGCCAGTACAGTGGAATAAGCAAGAAAAATATATCGAATTTTACATAGTACCAACGTTACAACAAGACGTCTATTTTGGTATTGACTTTTGGTATGCTTTAAACTTAAATTTACTAGAAGTAACTCAAGAAAAATCCAAAACAGTTGAAGAAGTGCAAAAATTCATTCCAGAAAAGGTGACTGACGAGCCAGTAACAATGATTAGGCAACATAAACTCTCTGAAAACCAAAGGAAAAGTTTAGAAAAGGTTAAGTTGAAATTTCCCTCCTTTGCAGTACATGGCTTGGGAAAAACTGTTCTTGAAGAACTTGTCATACTAGTAAATAATGAGGATTTACCGATTAAGCAGAGACATTATCCAGTTTCACCAGTGATTCAAACATTAATATTCGCTGAGTTGGATAAAATGCTAGCGATGGGTGTAATTGAAGAGTCAAATAGCAGCTGGAGTTCACCGATCACCTTAGTAAGGAAGCCTGGGAAGAATAGCTTATGTTTAGACGCGAAAAAAGTAAATGAGCGAACAATAAAAGACGCGTACCCGCTCCCCAATATAGAAGGTATACTTAGCCGTCTACAGGATACTAAGTATATATCGGCAATAGACCTCAAGGACGCTTTTTGGCAGATCCCTCTCGAAACGAAATCCAGAGAAAAAACAGCTTTCACAGTGCTAGGGCGCCCCTTCTATCAGTACACGGTAATGCCCAAAAAATGTGCCGACTAATGGACAAAGCAATACCAGACAGACTAAGAGAAAAAGTATTTGTCTATTTAAATAGATGATTTATTGGTTTGTTCAACCAATTTCGAAGATCATATTTAACTTTCAGAAGAGGTCGCCTCCTGCTTAACCAATGCCAAACTCACAATTAACGTAGAGAAGAGTAAGTTTTGTTTTGAAGAACTCCGGTATTTGGGTTTCGTAGTAGGAAACGGGCACATCAGAACCGATGAGAGTAAAGTTAAGCCATTAAGAATTTTCCAATTCCTACGTCCCCAAAACCGCTCCGGAGATTTCTTGGAATGTCCGGATGGTACCGGAAATTTATCCAGGACTATGCCTCAATAGCCGCACCGCTACATCAATGTCTCACTGAAGAAAAAATAAAGAAGTTTAAGTTAGATGAACAGGCGTTAACTGCTTTTGAAAAATTAAAATTTGCAATGATAACTGCACCTGTACTCATAAATCCTGATTTTTATAAACGATTCTTCATTCAATGTGATGCATCAAATGACGGAGTGGGCGGGGTACTCTTCCAACAAGATGAAGAGGGAAATGAGAGGCCGATTGCGTACGTTTCCACTAAACTTAACAAAGCTCAAAAGAACTATAGCGTAACCGAGCTAGAGTGTTATGCTGCCATAATTTCTGTGCAGAGATTTAGACCCTATGTAGAGGGACTCCCCTTTAGCATCATCACCGACCACGCCAGCTTAAAATGGTTAATGAACCAGAAAGAACTATCCGGTAGATTGGCACGATGGAGCTTGAAGCTGCAGAGGTAAGATTTTGATATCCAACACCGAAAAGGGTCTCAAAATCTAGTACCAGACACGGTGTCTAGGGCCTATATTGACCAAATAAACATAGAAAGAGGCATGGAAGTCGATTTAGATTCTCCCAGTTTTCAATCCGAAAATTATAAAAAATTGTTAGCAAATATAGAGGAAAACAAAGAAAAATTACCTGACATTTGTGCATCCGAGGGATTTGTTTATAAAAGAACCCAGTTTGCCGATGGTGATCCCATACATGAAGACCGTGCCTGGAAACTATGGGTCCCAGAAGCACTTCGCGACAATTTAATTGAAAAGGCACATTACTCCGAAGCTGCAGCACATGGAGGAATCCATAAAACTATTGAAAGGGTAAAAATAAAATATTACTGGCCGGAGTTGTCAAAAGATGTCAAAAGAATAGTTAATGAATGCGATATATGTAAAAGCAATAAAAGTAGAAGTTTTGTGAAGAGGCCTCCCATAGGAGGCAACAAAAAACAGTACGACCTTTCCAAAGGCTATACATCGATTTCGTGGGTCCTTACCCTAGAACGAAAGAAGGAAATGCCTATATTTTTGTTTGCCTTGATCACTTTTCTAAGTTTATTTTTCTAAAACCAATGAGAAAAGCAGTGACAACAAAAGTACCGAAGTATCTTGAAAAAAAAATCTTTCATATTTTTGGAGTCCCAGAATTTGTCCATTCAGACAATGGGAAACAATTTATATCTGGGTACTTCCAGAATTTCCTAGGAAAATACAGAGTAAAACACATCAAAACTGCATTTTATTCGCAACAAGCAAACGCTTCTGAACGAGTAGATCGCTCAGTGTTGCAAGTAATTAGATCCTTTATCAAGGAGGACCAACGTAGTTGGGATCAACACGTAAGCAAAGCAGCTTTTGCATTACGAAGTGCCGTGCACAGTGCGACAGGCTTAGAACCGCACTATATATTATTCGGTCTTAATATGAAGCAACATGGTGATTTCTACAAACTCAGTCGAATGTTAGATACGCTAGGCCAAGAAGACTTTAAGATTAACGATCAGACAGACAAGCAACAAATAATTCAGGAATGGGTCCTAAAAGAATTGAAGAAATCCCACGAAAAAGGCACTAAAGTTTATAATACACGCTGTAGAGACATAAAGTATAAGGAAGGGCAAATCGTGTTTAAACGAAATTTTAAACAGAGTAACTTGATAAAAGGCTATAATGCGAAGCTAGCACCAACCAATACAAAATGCGAAGTATTAAAATGTATAGGAAATTGTATGTACGAACTTGGTAATACCACCGGAAAAAGCATTGGAACATACCATGCGAAAGATATGTTTGTTGCATAAAAACAATGATATTTAAACAGCAAAGCTAATGTTGAAGTGCCCAGCGTTTTAAAGGCGGTAGAGCATTCGGGCATGAGTCGAGGCCACATGTTCTAGTTAGAGAAAATAAGTCGAAACAGTCAGACCGAGATGAGGGTATTCATGGCATCAAAACAGATTTCAAAATGAATTGTGTCAAAAAATACGAACCTATCCCATATTGCATCATGGTAGATAGCACTAACCGTATAGCAACATCGACAGGTTCGAGCCTGTTACGGAAACATATAATTGGTGCAGTCCGATCCAAAGATGTCATCCGGAAACTTTAATATAACCTAGGGAAAATACGGGGTTTCATTTCAGAAGAACGATTTTTTTTTTATAGAAAATGCTTACATTCATTAATAAAAGAAATCCACCGTGAGGCAACACATTTGTGGTTGCAGACCGGTGAAAGAAAAGAAAAGGAAGTATCAAAATTTCAATATATTTATATAATAAGTGCTGTGGTCACTGGATTATTTCCTCTTGAATATAGTTGATACAAGTGTAACCCAATCGTGAATCTATGGAGAAAGGGAAAGTAAAATTTTTGTATAACAAATATAAACACAAAAAAGAAGAAAAGAGAAAAAAGAGGAGAAGGAGTGAAATAAAATGGAACTAAGTTAAAATAACTCCGAACCAACTACCGGACAACACAATCAAACAGACACATACTCACGAGTACGACAATCAATAATAAATTCCATTACAGAATGAATTTAGGAGCAAATTGGGAAGAGCAGGTACAGCGTGTGCGCAACAAGCTCATCGCCGGAAAAAAGGCTACACATCAGGCAAGGCGGCTACCCGAAATTTTTGAAGAAGTTTATGATGCGAAACTAAAACGACCAAGAGCAGTCCTAGCGACACCTAAGCCACCAATCAAAAAAAGGGCTTATCGACACCACCGTACTACCAACGGCAGAGCGATACGCCGTGATACCCGATGGCCCCAGTTCATCAGCCGCCGCCAGACAACTCGCGCATAACGATGAAAGCGATGAAACACTCAGTCGAGACGGTTACGAATATGATGACGATGAATGGGAAACCCTGCTACAAGAAAACACACAAACTACATCACAAACAACGGCACAACTAAAAAACCCATGGCTCAGTGATTTTGTCGTACCTGAAGACGAAATGAAGCTCGATGTTCCGATGGTGATCCGAGAAACAGCACACGAAATTGATAGGACGCGTCCACCCGGTACCGAAATGAGATTCCTAAAATCAGTGAATGGAGTAATGTTTCAAGTTAAAATAACACGACATGGACTTACCAAAGCCAAGAGAGTGCTAGCCCCCAAAGAACGGCCCAGAAGGACTCCACAGGCTGATATTCCTGTGTACGGAGCTCCCCGCAAGCGACGTCATAGAGGCGGAGCTCGACGAAATCGTCCACATCCATATAGCGACTTGGATGCACGCTAGTCACTGCGAGTCAGACCGAAAAAAATTAATATTTGAATTATATAGAGAAATTATCGTTAAATCAATTATGCTAACTAGAACTGAATTATATAAAAAAATGAATTACTACTAAACTAATCATAGAAGCACACGAAAAAGAAAAAATAATAATAAATAATATCCGCAATTGCGAAACAAATGTCATTTGTAACATTCCCAATATGACAACACGAAAACTAGTGGCACAGGTCAAGTACAGAATGAAAAGAAAAAAAAAATATAAAAGTTAGTGTCATTTAATTCCGTAGGTTGACACGAACACGGTTGCGATCACTGTTTCTCTCTCGCAATGAATGTGTCCGTTTTTCGCCGTAGCAGCTAGGGAGACGAGCCCTTAATTAAAACTATTTTACGAAATTTTGCTCTCTCTCTGGTTCGACAGCTCGAACTCCAGCGACGGCGAGTCACTCTATTTTGGTCGCTTACGCTAACGCGCGCTTCACCGCTCCGCATCTTCGAACATATAATCAAATTTTAAATCAAAGCAAAGAAATATAAAAAAAACGTAGAAGTTAAGTGGACAAAAAATAAAAGAAAAAAAGAAAAAACAGTGAACTTATTTTGATAATCATACAGAAATCGCCAAGAAGGCAAGTGTTTATTTTTTTTTTCTCTCCGTAAGACGCCACGAAGGCCACCATTCCTATACTTAATAAAAAAAATAATAATATTAGATTTTTAAAAGCAATAATCGCGTCGCGAAAACCGCCGACTCCAAAACAACGAAGAAAGCAGTCCAAAATCGGCCACTCCACAGCAGCAGCAGCACATCCAGGTACGTCCCCCTCTTACTCTACCTCACTTCAACATTTGGTGATCCCGTGCCAGGAGCCTGGAATCGGCTCCGGTGGACCAATCTTTGTAGGAAGTAAGAAGGTGAGCCACGTGCATCACGCCCTGACTTTCATTCGCCCTGGTACAATTTCAAGGGCACGGACTAACGGTCAGAGCGCATGCAGCAGATCACGCAATAGAAGCGTGGACTATCCCTCCTTTCCCCTCGACTTCAGCGTTTCATATTGCTAGCGTACCCGTTGCCGTTTGGCGTAAACGGTGGTTTAGTGGAGGGCGAATAGAACAACAACAACCTAGCGGTCTGACGACTCGTTGTCTATTTGTCGGCTGCTCGTTCCCTTCATTTGAGAACGAAGAGAGAGAGAGAGAGAGTTGGCCGACGAGCGAATTATTTTTCTTCCCTTTTTGGATCTCTGAAGGGCTTTGCGAAAATTGTTTTTATTGCTTTAATCGCTCTTTCTTCGTGAGAGTTTCGTTGTGATTTCGAACAAAGAACACCGCGCAAATGTCCATAGCAAGTGCCCGTGCATGCGAGCTGATACACCTTCATATATATATATATATATATATATATATATAATATATATATACAAATATACATATGTGCATCGTGAAAATCACACTGTCCTATTTATTGTGTAGGTCAGCTTCGCCACAGTGTGCCGAAAGTTGCGACCAATCTCTTAAGCTGTAGCGATCGAACATATATCGATCAAGCGTGTACGCTCGAAACAAGATTAAAAGAGTTTCCCAGCACATTGTATGTCAGCGCCGCTGTTTGACGGTCGGTAACGTATCTATGCATACAACAGCGTCGATATTGGTGCGCTGCTATCAATGCGTACAGGAGTCGGTCACGCAGGGAGTTTGAAATTTTTATGCTGTGTTTTTCCGAACAAATAAATTATTCGAATTTAAAATTGATGAATTCATTGAATCGATTTGTTTCTCTTTAATTGAATTTGGGGACACAGGAAAATTGTGGAGTGTTGCGAAGATGAAGGTAAACAAATTTGAGGTACGCTACGGTCGGCATTGGTCGCATATACGCACTGCGGTTGCCGTTCTATAACTTGTATTGTTCCTTTTCGGCCGAGGTTTTGTCTCTTTTTCATATCAAGGCATCCAGCTCACATCAAGGGCCGGCGAAGTTGTATCATCCGACTCGGCTTTCATGATCAATGTCCGTAGACAATATGGATCCCTTACGGCATTTTAACTCCGCGGTGGCTGAGCTCAAGAACATGTGCGATGCAGGGCCGTAGCCAGGGGGGGCATTGAGGGGCAATGCCCTACCTAAAAAAATTTATGCCATACCTTTATAAGTGATAGTAGTGTTTTTTTATACTAGCAAAAATTTTTCATATTTCGAGAATCTTAATAAAGGCTACAAACGCTTATTACACAAGTATGTATGTCTAATATTTATATGTACATTGTATATGCATGCCTGTAAATAATACCTGAATTCTATCCATGAAATTTAACATTAAAAAATAAAAAATTGTGTAGGAGTAGCCAATGTGGGGAGAAATGCTTGATATGGGTTAGCAAACGCATATAATGCGGCTTCATCTCAACGTCGACGTCATTTCTGCCTGCCAGGTCATCGTAGTAATTTCAACTTTTATGTCAACGCATAACAGAAGCGACACGTTCGATAACAGAGATGAATTGTTGTTCAACATATTGTAGAAGCGCTATTCAAATATGCCGAATTATGTGCATAGAGCAGAGTGGGGCAAATCGTTGCTCGCGAGCAAATACATTTTTAAAAACTAATGTTGGTGTGTTTCTCTAAAAGGCGTATGCCTTGTTCTTGCTGAGCGCAAAAGCGCATTCTTATACTAAATGCTCCCTAAAAGCTACATTTAGGACCGTGAATTTCTGAAATCGTAGATAAATTTTACACATGACACTGTCTTTAGGAAGTGCTCCCTTCTCAAACACCTTTTTATTATGAAATTTGATAGGAGGTGGCCAGTGTTTTCACTTGTGGCAAAATTATGATGAATCCAGCATAAGTCATAAGTCCTTCATTGTTAAATAGACTAATCAACTATTTTGCTACTATTTCTGTTATGCCGCTCTCATTTTTAAAGGACATTTTTACAAGAATGTCATTCGAAAGAGCAGAAATTGATATGCTTACAATTTAAATTATCACAACTAATTCATAACACTTGTTTACAGAATTTAGGACTTTCGCGAGATTAGAAACGAAATGATGGTTTTTAGACTAAATTAGGGTCGCTTATCACGAAAATAGCATCCGTTTATTTTTTTCAAAGGATTATTTTTGAGGTATACGCAAAAAACGTGTTTTTTGATAACTTTATGAGATTTTGCCGAAGAACTAAAAAACTGCCTACCTAACTAACATAAAAATATTTTATTTTAAAGCAGCAAACTCTTTTATTTCCAGCGATATACCACTTGTTACAATCGGTGTCTTAGTTTTTGGACTATAGACATTTGAACTTGCAAAAGTTTGAATTTTTAAGGTTTTTTTTTAAATTTTTAAAAGTTCATTTAATCTTTTAAGTACTAACAAAATTTTTGAAATATTTTTCGGTAACTAAAAGTGATAAACAGATATTAAGCGTATATAAAAAACTAAATTTCTTCAAAATCGGTTGAAAAATAAAGAAGTTAGAAGATATTTTTCACATTTACATAAATGTCGGAGAACTAAAAACAAACGGGCCTATTTCAATGTTACTGAAAGCAATAACACAAGTAAACACGATTTTTGTTTCTGACTTCTGTATATCAGATTCTGACAACTTATACCTTAGTAAAGAAGGAAAATAATGTTTTTTTTTAAGTTTGATTTTGTGGTCAGGAGGACGATATTTGAAATTTTCGCGTCAATTCTAGATTTTTCTCAAAATCTCAGGAAGTATGTATGTGTTTTGCGTTTCATGTATCTTACTGAAAAAAGAAAGAATGCACCTTAACAACGATGCATCATGTGTTTCAGTCAAAGTTTTACTTCAAGATCTATAGCCATTCAAACTTGAAATATGTGGATTTTTTTGACTTTTGGTCGAAATTTTTTGAATTCATATTGATATATTTATTCGGTTAAAATTCTGAACATAATTTTTTTGCTTTGAAACATTTACTGGGTATTTTAACATACGTTTCCAAAATGTTATGGTATGCTGAAATTGGTAGAAAATTCTAAAAGTTATAAGGAGTTTTCCGACTCTACTCAAATTCAAAATGCTTCAGGCAAAAATCGTCGAACATATTTTTCAAACCACTGCCGACGTCCGATTTCGATGAAAATTTATATATAGAATAAGTGAAAAATTCTTACAATTTTGGCACTTAAACTTTGTCATAAAACTGATTACAACTAGTCTAGTTTGGGTCTAGAGCCAATCTGGCTCTTGAGTGACATATATGTATAGTTATGATGTATACACAGCTGTTTGACAGCTGGTGCAGAAGTCAACGACTAGAGCTGCAACAATATCGATAGTGACGCCACTCGATGTTTCAGATATGTTGGTAAGCCGTTAAAAATGCATTCTTCCAAAAACCTCATCTTCGCTCCTTTTGGTAACATCATGGTCGCAAAATCACCAACACCAACATCCATCGACCATTCGATAGCATATAAAAAGGCTGCCAATCGATACTATCGATAGCGCCATCGATAGTTTTGCAGCTCTATCAACGACAGTATTTTTTCTTTATTTCGGAAGTGAAGATAAGTTTCGCGATGGATATAAGGGCTTTCTTTAACAAAAAACGAAGAGTTGAAGAGAGTACTGACCACGAAGTACCTCATTGCTCAAAAGAAGTTGAATCCAAAAATGAATTTTCTACTGAAAATCTACCTGAAAGTGGTCCGGTAAGACGTGTTGGTGATATCAGCAATGATATCCCGTGTGACATTGCACAAATTGGAGAACCAATAAAGCAGGTCTTTTTACCCAGATATCCCAAAGCAAATAACAGGGCCTTCGTAGCGGAATGGTTCAAGAGATTTAAATGGTAACAGTATTCTTTGGAGAGAGATGCTGCTTTTTTTTATCCTTGCCAAAAATTTTTACCACATGGCAGCAAACTGGTTTCTTACAGTACGACAGGGTTCAGGAACTGGAAAAATGCCACTGATTCTAAGACTGGGTTTCCTAAACACGAGAAGTCAATTTCCCATATACCAGCTATGGCAATGTGGCAGGAAAAATTGCACAGAATTTCTACCAATAGCAGTGTTGAAACGTTGGTCCACCAAAATGTTCTTGAAAAAAATAGATATTATGTGAAATCTATTTTTGAAGTAATCCAATTTAAAGTTGTGAATGAACTAGCTCTGCGTGGAAATTATAATTAAGAGGAAAAAACAGAACAAGGATTGTTTCAAAATTTGTTTGAATACACCTGCATGAAAGACCCGATATTAAAGGCTATTCTCAGTCAAATTCCACAAAACGCAACATATCGTTCACCTGAAATTCAAAACCAAGTGATAGAAGCAATGGTTCGAGCAGTGCGAAACTCTATTGTCAGTGATGTTATGGCATCTGACGTCAAGTGGTTTACTGTAATGGAAGATGGGACGAAAGATAAAAATAATCGTGAAAATATTTCTATAGCGTTACGTTACGTAAAGAATGGAGTCGTCTGTGAGTCATTGTTGACAGTTTCAAGTGCTCAAAATCTTCATGCAGCCACTTCTACCGATTTGACCTTAAATACCCTCAAGGAAAATGGAATTGATCTCTCACGTATGCTAAGCCAATGCTACGATGGCGCAAGTGTTATGAGTGGAAAGATTTCAGGGGTTGTAACAAGAATAGAAGAACAATTGGGTCAAAAAATTCCCTATACTCACTGCTATAACCACCGCTTGCATTTGATCGTAATTAGAACTATCTCAGAAATAAATTTTATTCGCTTATTTTTTGACCAATGTATTACGCTGCGTGGATTCTTTCAACATGGCAAAATAGTTGCCTTGTATAAAGGAAAAAGAATTTGTCGGCTTCTCGAACAGCGTTGGTCAGGACATTTAGCCATTGTCAAGGTTATTAGCGATAATTATTTTTCGATTTTGGAAGCTTTGGAGGAAATTAAAATTGGTAGATTTAACGGTGTTGACGTCGCCAAGAGCATTGGCATTAAGAAAGTTATGTTGAATTTAGAATTTCGAATGGCTATGGTTGTATCTAAAACAATTTTGTCCATGCTTCAGCCTGCAGACGCAGCTTTACAAGCTCGAAGCGCTGGATTGAAAGAAGCCATAACTATTATAAAAAGCGTCCAAAATGAAATAATGAAACTGAGATCAGATGAAATGTATCATAAAATTTTAGAAGAAGCTAAATGTATGCTAACAAACGGTTCCATAAACATAAGTCAGACCCAGACGAGCAATGTTAAAAAATCAAATCTGATGGATCAGTTCTTGATTTATGCTTCTTCCTCTTCGTTGAAAAGAAAAATTTCTGAGGACCAAAACGCGAAGTCATTCAAACCTGAGTACTTCGAAACTTTGGATATATTGAACGCCGAACTGAAAAGAAGATTTTCTGACAAGGACGACCTGCTAAATGCAATAGCAAATCAAGATGATTTGGATATTGACAAAATGGCCGCGTTAAAAAATTTAGGTAAGTTTGAAAGAACTTAACAAAACTCTGTTGATTATAATAATGTGTTATTGCTGTTTGTTCACATTTTAAACTGATTTCTAAGGTCTACAAATTCCAGCAAGGGAGGAAGCTGCTGTGGTCAAAGGTTATTTGGGCAGTCGCGATGATAAAACTGAAAGCACTTTGGAAGTATTATACAGGTTGCGAGAGGCGTTCAAGGACACATTCGAACTGTTTGCATCGGTAGCAACCATAGAATGTAGCACTGCTGTGTGCGAATCTACTTTTTCTACTTTGACTTCCATAAATCGGCCCCAAAGACTTTCAATGAAGCACGAAAGAATGGCTGGCCTGGTTTTTCTTGCTTTTGAAAAAAAAGAACAAACTTACTCAATCTTAATGAAATCCTTCGCATATTTGATAATATGGCGACTCGCAAAATTCAACTGTTCTAAAAATTAAATATTATCATATTCTATATATATATAAAAATGGATGTTTGTATATTTGTGATCGATGGACGCCGAAACCGCTCGACCGATTTTTATGAAAATTGGTATGTATACTTAGTAGGTAGTGGAGAAGGTTTATAGGTTTATTTGATACCGCTAGATGAGGTAGTTCGCGAATAATTGGTAAGTTTTAAACCACTTATGCTTAAGTTGTGAAATGGGTATCGTTGGAAAGCTATTTACGAGTAGATATATGTAGGCTATAATTTTAAAAGAATGACTACCACAAACCGCGAAAATTGAAAATTTAAAAAATATTTTAAAAAGTTGATGTACTGAGGTGAAAATGTTTGTTAAGACTTCCTTGATATAACTGGAATAGTGGCAAAAAATTGGATGGGTAGTACGCAGAGAAATTGGCAAATTTTAAACCACTTATCCTGAAATTGTGAAGTGGGTATCGTTTTAAAGCTGGTAATGCTTAGTTATATGTATGTACGGTATAACTTTGAAAGAATGCCTGCTTTATTGCGGTTATAATCGGACCACGACCATGACCCGAAATTTTGCAAAGCTTTAATTTTCAATATTTGAAAGAGGGGTGAGAGGGAAGAGAGAGGGAAAGGTGGAAAAGGAAGAGGAGGGAGAAAAGGGGAAAAGAAGGAAAGGGGGAAGGGTAGAAAATGGGTGAAAAGACTTTTTTTGTAATTTTCTTATAGATGAGCGGCAGCTGCTGCGCCCACAAATAACGAGTTAAATTGAACTTGCGTTTGGATGTGGGCAGAAGATTAAAGTTATAAACGCAGTCCTATTTAATAGAGATTTTTTTAATTCCTTAAATGTTGATTATTTAGATGTTGGTTTGGCATATCCTACAATCCTGTAACGAAAACTGTCATCTTTTTGGTTTGAAGAGTGACCTGAAGTTCAAAAGATTTCAACGGATACATTCAAATAATACATCCAGATTCAATATGGAGGATTTCTTAAAGGTTTTTGAATTGTATAGATCCATTGGCAATCCTGCAATCCTGTAAGGAAATTAGTCCTTTTTCCAGGAGTCGCATGAAATTCAAAATTTCTATTTAATAGAAATGTTTTTAATTGTGTAGATGATCATTTGGTATATCCTACAATCCTGTAAGGAAAACTGTCATCTTTTTGGTTTCAAGAGTGACATAAAGTTCAAAAGATTTCAAAGGATACATTCAAATAATATATCCAGATTCAATATGGAGGATTTTTTAAAGATTTTTTAATTGTATAGATTCTTTGGCAATCCTACAATACTATAAGGAAATTAGTTCTTTTTCCAGGAGTCGCCTGAGATTCCAAAGATGTAGACGGACAAATGTTAATTGATCTTTGGAACCAGTTTGAAGGTTTTTTTTATTGAATTTAAAAAAATTAAGAAGTTTGAAATCTGTCTGTCACGAAGTAAAATATTATAATTATCATATGCAATAAAACTACTGAGTTTCCATTAAATCGACTTTCAATTTGGGGCGTAGCAACGCGCGCCGGGTAACGCTAGGTTAATATAAAGTTCTTTAAACTGTAATACTAATTTGTAAGGAATCAATTAGTCACGTTATAAACGATAAATGGATTTTTAAAATAAAAAACAGACAAACGAAAATGTATCTCCAAACAAAAGTCATAACAAAAAAAAAAAAAAAAATCACAGAGTAAACTTAAAAACAAAAAAATTTAAATAAAAAATCTTAGTAATGCTATCAAATTTTCTTGTCTTTTTGTTTATAAAGTATCTATATGAATCAATGGTCAATTTGTGCTTTGTTAAAAGGGAACATAGAAGCTTACTAAGCCCAGAATTTCAATAATACGGCTATAACATTTGTGCTTGGGGAAATAACAGATCAAGTGAGAAAAACATTGACTGAACTGTGTAAATTTAAATCTGCCCTACCTGTCACCCCTTCTGCCCTACCTTGAATTCAGCTCTAGCTACGGCCCTGGTGCGATGCAGCTATGAACAGCGATCCGATGAATTAAAGCGAGCAGTTGCTGGAGCTTAAAATCGAACAACTGGTGTACGATTGGAATGAAGTACGTCAAACGTATCGAGCAGCGGTCGAGAAAGGTGCCTGGAATCCGGATGCGACCGATTCTGCTGAAATAAGTTATCACGAGTGTCGCGATCTTCAGATGATAGCCAGAGCCAGGCTTCAGGAGATGCTAAGAGAAATCACCCCGCAACATCCACCGCTGTCGAGCACTCGGGCGACCCCTCCACCTAACTACTTCCATGGAGAAGACAATTTCATCAGGGTACCACCGTGTGATACTGAAGTTTTTGCTGGTGGCTATATGAATGGCCAGCATTTCGAGACATATTCACCGCGGTTAACGTCAATCATCCTCGGCTGCCACCAGTGCAAAGGCTATACCATCTTCGCAGCAAGACGACGGGAGCAGCGGGTGCTATCGTCAAAGGCTATCCGCTGTGTGGCGACAACTTTATGAATGCGTGGGAGGCTCTTAAGGCGCGATATAAAAACAAACGCATCCTCGTCGATCATCAATTAAAAAATTTATTCGACCTGTCCGCTATCAAAGATGAAACGCCAGAAGGAATCCTGCGCATACAGACAACCGTCAACGATTGCCTCAAGATGCTGAAGAGTCATGGAGTCGTGGATATTTTGGACGCCCTGCTCGTTCATTTCTGTTCCAGGCGTCTTCCAGCGCAAACGATCGCACATTGGGAACAGTCACTGGCGTCGCATCGAGAGGTGCCAACAAGGCCACAAATGAATGCCTTTTTGACTAAGCGATATGAAGTTGTTGAACGTCTTTCCAGCTTTAATGCATTGGAGGCTCCCCATCCTGCTGTAAAACCCGAAGTGCTTTCGACGAACGTGTTTCTTGCCCAAGAGCGGACCAACGGAGTCTGCGTCCTCTGTTGCGGCAACCAACCTCTACGTCAATGTGATGTATTTCTCAAGATGTCGGTCGACGAACGTGTCGAAGCTGTTTCGCAGCACCATCGATGTCTCAACTGCCTCTCGGCCGGTCATCAAAAGGCAAAGTGCAATAGTGCCTTCCGTTGCGCAAAGTGCAAGAAATCGCATCATACGCTTCTTCATTTTCCGAATCCAACGGCTACACAAAAGGGTCAAGGATCTTCAACCATACCGACGCCTCTTCAGGCTGATGGCCCGTCTACGACGAGCCATCCGGCGCAGGCTTCCGCGCCACCGAAGACCTCGAATTTTGTAACCGCCGACGGATCCTCTACTTCACAAGCACAAGCGCACGTATCGATTAGCCAGACGCAAGTACTTTTGCGGACCGCGCTCACACACATATTGCATCAAGGAGAGCGCTTTTTAGTGGGCGCCCTTCTCGACCAAGGATCTCAAAGGACATTTATTACGGAACGGATGCAGCTCCAATTGAATCTTCCAACCACACCGAAAGTATGCAACGTATCCGGCATGGGCGGCCAATGCACTCAAGTTGCAAAAAGGGAATGCTCCATCATGCTCGCATCGCCTCGTTCTACGTTCGAGGATCAGATCGACGCCGTGGTGTTGCCAAAGTTGACAAATTGGCTTCCAGCCAAACGGGTCTCCAACATGGATCCTCAAGAACTTTCATCGCTTGAGCTCGCCGACTCCCATTTCATGAATCCAGGCCGCATCGATATAGTCATCGGCTCCGATATAATGCCTAAATTACTACGACCTGGAGTCAAAATGAACGTCGGAGGGAGTCTCGTAGCACAAAATTAAGTGTTGGGGTGGTTTTTGAGTGGGCCCATCGCCAGCGAATCCACCGAAGCGTTTACGATGCAGGTCTCCTCCAGAGACATCCATGAGTCGCTCTTCGAGCTACTCAAGTCGTCCTGGGAACAAGAAGAAGTTCCAAATTCCCCTCCGCCTCTTTCAGAGGACGTTTATTGGGAAGAGCTTTATGCTCAAACCACCGTTAGAAATTCCGAAAATCCTCTCAGTGCGAATGACTCTACGCAAACCGCAAACGCCCCCGTTCTCATTTTTCATCAGGGCAAAAGGTGCTCCACACGAGCGCTCCTGGATCAAGACACCAGGGTATCCATTTAACCATATGCTAGCTGCACAATTATAAGCCAGCCGTTCGATTCAGGAGGATCTTTCTATTAACAACAGGAGAGGCAAAGTGTTACACTTTGGCAGCATGATACGCTCCGCGTATCACAACAAGGGCGGCGACGAGCACTAATTAGCTTCGCTGTTCATAATCGCAACACCGTCTCCTCCTCCTTTAGTTTGCCCCCTTGCCCATCCGCTACTCAAGGTAGCCCCTGCCTCCCCCAAGCTACGGGAACCTGCATACCCGCGCGGTAGCCGAAAGGGCCCTAGTCTATGAGAAGCTGCAGGAAGTGCGCGACTACCCGCTCAGCCGGGAAAGATAAGCAAGAAATATCTATTGCGTAGCGCAAGGCGGGCAGTATGTCCGTTTTTCGCCGTAGCCGCTAGGGAGACGAGCCCTTAATTAAAACTATTTAACGAAATTTTGCTCACTCTCTGGTTCGACAGCTCGAACTCCAGCGACGGCGAGTCACTCTATTTTGGTCGCTTACGCTAACGCGCGCTTCACCGCTCCGCATCTTCGAATATATAATCAAATTTCAAATCGAAACACAGAAATATAAAAAAAAACGTAGAAGTTAAGTGGACAAAAAATAAAAGAAAAAAAGAAAGAACAGTGAACTTATTTTGATAATCATAAAGAAATCGCCAAGAAAGCAAGTGTTTATTTTTTTTCTCTCCGTAAGACGCCACGAAGGCCACCATTCCTATACTTAATAAAAAAAAAATAATATTATATTTTTAAAAGCAACAATCGCGTCACGAAAACCGCCGACTCCAAAACAACGAAAAAAGCAGTCCAAAATCGGCCACTCCACAGCAGCAGCAGCACATCCAGGTACGTCCCCCTCTTACTCTCCCTCACTTCAACAGAATGTTTATAGGCAAATCAAAACAAATAAACACAAAACTAAACAATACGAAAGCACTGAAACATTTGCACGGCTTCAGAATGCAATAAAGTAATTCCGCTCGATTTTGCTCTTGCCCACAATGCCACTATACACAGTTTTCGTGTCCAAAATAATCGTAGATATTTAAATATTTAGAATTTAATATTTCGAATAATACATACACTATTGCACAGTAATTTCCCATTCCACCGGCAACAGCTTTTCCCGTTAAAAGGTGTAGCGATGGAAATACTGGCATCAGAACCCGCCAGAGAGGAATGGAAATCCCGCCAACTAATGACGATCAAAGGTAGCTAGAAAAAATATAGTAAATGACTAGAAATTAAGTCGCAGGAAAAGCTCCGTGGAAAAGGCAAAAACAAATATAAGGGAACAAAGGATTTTGCTAGTTAGGAATAGGAGCTGAAAACCTATAAAAAGAGCACACCTGGGCAGAAGAATTCAGATTGCGTAGAGTCGTTACTCGGCGCTCAACTAAGAACTCCGAATTATAAATTTCCATATAAAATTTTTTTTTGCTGTGACGGACGAGTGTGCTCGGACCCAGCACGGTACTGTTCCATTTTATTTTTATTTTTATTTTTTTTTTTTTAACTTTTCCTTTTCCCCGTTTTGATAAAATGTTATTTTTTTTTTGTTACTTACCTGAGTCTCCATAGCAGTTTTTTTTTTCTCAAATTTTGATTTGTTTTTACACCACTTTTATTAGCATATTTATTATTATCCTAGTTCAAAAATTAATTATAAAAAAATGAATGTAAATGTAATTTTCAAGAAGAAATGAATTGCGTGAGCACAAAACACAGTCAATAAACAAACCAAAAAAAAAAAAAATTTTTATATAGTCCAGAAACTTCCTTATGTTATTATTTTCATTCGACCAGTAGCAATGGGGTGATGGGAACACTGTTCCCTGTAGCGGTACATTTGGTTTTCTTTTTTCTGGCAATGTCTATCTAGTAAAAATGATAGGCTCTTCGTTCGCCTTAGTGCTGTACCATCGACCCACTAGGAAATTTTAGTCGAGGTGAGTGATGACGACTTTCGACCAACGTACGTCGACGTAAACGGACGAACGGACTGAATATGGGGAGTGCACTAAAAATAAAGAAGGAGCCACAGTACACTCACGGCTGCAAGATTTCGCAGTGGGAGGGCTTGCTCCAGACTAAGGACAGAGACATGTAGGCGGAGTGATGTACTAAAGGGATTCATTGTAGTGTGTTTGATAGATCGGACAGAGATAATTTTATAGGTCTTTTTCCTTTTTTTTATTTTTAATTTCAAATTGCTTTATTTTCTTACTGTCATCCCGATTTTTTTTATCTCCTTGTATTACCCCTTTCTTTTTCTACCTCCTCAAATCTTTTCTTTTTCCTCTTGTCTTATCTGTACCCACACATCGACACGAAATTTTGTGAAATAATGTTAGGATAGTGTGCGGAGTGGCAAAAACCCACGCCAACGGCGAACTAGTCGGGGAAGAAGCCACCGTGTCAAACCGCCAAACCGCTACCATAAAACCAACTAGCACAAATAATTAACAACCTCCCTCGCTCGGTTTTCCTGTATCACTTGTCTTTCCTGTGTCGCCTGTTTTACCTGTGTCGCATGTTTTGGTTGTAAGTAGTAGAGAAGGGCTCCTCGTGAAGCGTACCTCAAGCTCCTGTTCCTTAGTGATGATAATTGGATCCTCCATGTGGGCATTTACGAAAGACATAAGCCGTTGTTTCCGGTTATCCACTGTCCCTTGGGAGTCTAGCTGAAACGAAGCAAGACATTCAGATACTTCGTCCTTCTTCAGCTTCGAGATCCATTTGGTTTCTAGTGTCTTCATGGTTGCCTTCTCTTGTGCCATCGTACGGATTTCCTCTGTGCTGTGGTTTTCTTCGGTGAGCGATTTCCTGACTAATCGCTAGGTCCCTGCTCGGGCGCCACTTGTAACGATTTTTTCAGCCGGGGTTTGACTCAGTCACTCCAGGGTTCGTTACAAGACCAGAAATTAGTCGTGCTTCCGTGAACAATAAAGTTGACACCGTCATTTAATTAAATTTTGTATCTTTTATTGAAAAAAAGTTACATTCCGGACTATTCATCCAACTGTAAAATAGTGTGGTTAAGATGATGATCCTCCTCTCCCAAGATTGCTGCTACCCGCCGGGCTCTGGGCTGTCTCTCCTCTGCTTTCCAATAGGGTTGACCCGCTACCTATTCCTTGAATGATCTAAGAACAAAATCAGCTTATCGTATACCTGTTCCGCTGTTGACGACCGTTGTGATGAAATTTCCTACCGGGCGACTTCGTAGTACGGTTGCTCTCCTACAGGGGTTGCGACCACCTGAACAGGAAAGTGGCTCGATGGGGCTATTAAGCGAGGCTGATACCACCCGAATAATAGCCGCGCTCGAATCGCGGACGAATCGTTCCTCCTGGGTGATTTAATCGAACGGGGCTGTGACCACCTGCCCGATAATCGTGCTACCACTGTATCCAGTACTCACGACTGACCAATGACCAGTAAACAGCGGCTAGCTCCGGTTGGACGGGGACGGGAACCACCAGACCAATAGCTAGCTACGACAGGACACTCAATGAATAAATGGTCTACTGTTCGGGGTCGTGACCACCTGGACTACAGATCCCAAAAGAAAGGCGGACCTCAGAATTAACCCGAGCTACTTTTAGTGTTTTCCTTGGCAGTCCAGTCTTCTTCTTAGGACTTTCCACTCGCAGGAACACTGACTTTCAGGTCGCGCTGAATGTTGTGGTATATAAATAAAAATATTTTAAACTGAATGAGAATTGTATGCACTGAATGCAAAAAAAAGTTTCAAAGTCGCTTTGGCGTGGCTCTGAGTGTGTACGTGTGTAGTGTGCGGAGGCCAGCTGCAAGCTCGTTTCTGTATAATGACGGGCGATCGTTGGTAGAGGTGTGATGTTAGGCTAAACGAATATACAAAAGTTGTGCGGTTGTGCAATAGTAGGTTTTCTATTATATATGTATATATTTTTTATTAATTTTTTTTCCTTTTTCTTTCTTTCTAATTTCCAAAAAATATAAAAATAAAAATAGAACACATTTCCAAAGTAATAATAAGACAGAAAAAAATCAAAATAAATGTCAATTCTGCGACTTCCCTCTACTGCAGTGGTGAAGAATAGAGAAAAGAATGTGAAAATGTATGGGTAAAATTTTTTTATTTTGACCAGCTTGTAGAAATTAAGTGTGTGTTTAGCTATTATGTAGACTTAAGCTTTCGCTGAAAAAAAATTACGGCATCGCGATAACTATGGTCATCATCCTACACATTAGAAAAAACACTCTTTCTCTTATTCTCATATCTATATACCAAAATTATTTTTTTTTTTGCTTCTTCTGATTGTGTATTTTGCCGCCAAATAAAGGTTAAGCCTTAAGGTTAAATTCTGACCATGCCCACATTTCGCGAAATTCGCAAAAAATTTTATTTTCAATTTTTTGCATTGAGTATTTCGCAGCTAGATATAATGTCCTCTGACGGTTAAAATTTGATCAAGACCACCATCCGCGAAATTCGCGAAAATTTGATAATTACTATTTTGAATTGAGTATTTCGCAGCTAGATGTAACACACTCTAAGTGTTAAAATTTGACCATTACCACCATTCGCGAAAATTATGTGCTTAATAATAATCTCGCGTTTGAGAAGCTAAATCGAAGTACAGATAAGGTATGAAAAGGGCAGGAATTTATGTTAAGGTAATGTTTCAACATATTTTCGGCTGAGGAAAAGGTGTGTGCAATCGGCTTAGCCGAAGTAAACTTTTTTACTTGTTTTAACTTAAAACTTAAAAATTGTAGATGATTTTATTTTAAACAATTCGAACATTTGATTTGACAAAAAGTGAATTCAAACCACTAGCAATTTGCGAACCAAATTACTTGAAATTTTAATATATAACTTCCGATAGTACTATCGATACTATCGATGGTTTAGACTGTAGACTATCGAAACTATCGTTGGTCGCAACTATCGATAGTTCTCCAGCTCTACTCACCAGCTTCGAAATGTTAACAACACAAATGCAAGTATTTTGCTATTCACTCACACAGGCGCGGATACAAAGGGAGGGAAATTGGGACTTTCCCCCCCCCCAAGAGAAAGACCAAAGCTAAAAATAAACGCAAACCTAAGAAATTCACTTTCAACAAGCAACGCACTTGCGAAAACTTTCATAGATTCGATTTACACTCAGTAATTTTTCTCGGCAATTCTTGACTTACTTGGCCAGAACGGCGGGAGGAAGGGACATTATTTCTCTTCCTTTAAGCATATGTCATATTTATGGTAGAGCTGCAGGAACTATCGATAGCCTATCGATAGTGTCGATAGTTTTAAATGCAATAAAATAAATAGTAAAAAATATTAAAAATGAAATCCAAGTTTAGTTCGACATTTACTTTGATCGAGCTTTTTTAGCTCATCTTTTTTTTAGCTCATCTCTGCAGTGATGCCAGATCAGCAGATTTTCTGCTAGATCTAGCAGATTTTGAAATTGGGCAGCTGAGAAAAATTCGTTATTGCGGATAGCTGAAAATCTAGCGGAATTTTACTGTTTATCAGCAGCTTTTTAGCTGATTTTTTGGCTTTTGCAAATAGACGGACAAATTTTATGTTCCATTGGTAATCAAAGAACCACATTTTGAGATCTTTCCCCTACGAGACACGAAAAAGCGTTTAAGATTAGCCAGAGAAAAATCAGCACCTGCATTCACGATTAAAACAGTTGTGTGAAACTAGATGGGTTGAAAGGCATGATAGCATACTTTATTTTGCTTCCAACCTACCACTCATTAATGAAGCCCTAGTTGAAGTTTCTATGTGGAAAAACAGGGAAACAGCGGGAAAAGCGTCTATTTTAAATTCGTCTCTGTGCAGTTTCGAATTCATTATTTCTATCTTTACTCTATGCGATATCTTATCTCTAACTCAACCACTGAGTGTAATTCTTCAGAAAGAATCTATTGATTTATCAAAAGCAAACATTCTAATAAGCTCGCTTTTAGAGGCTCTTTCTTTGAAAAGGAGAAATATTGACGATCATTTTAAAGAAATTTTTAAAGAGGCAGAAAATACATCCAAACTTTTAGATATAGAGGTAAAAAAACCAAGAGGCTGCAATCGTCAAAAAACTTTCGAAAATAATACAGCACAAACATGCTACGATTATTATAGAATAACTTTATACAAGGTGATTCACGAGAGCTAGTACATCCGGCGCAGGGTGATAAGGGATGTCGAGACCAACAAAAAATTGTATGGGAAGGGGGGGCCGCAAATGCATCGGGAAAAAAATACTAGTTCGACATATTGATACCAAAAGAAAGGTAATGAATTTGTTAATCTGGAAAAAATTTTTTCAACTACTGTTAATTGGACCTTTTTCATACTAAAATAGCTGCCAAACTGGAAAAATTGAGTTCAAATTTGGAAATTTTGTGTTTCCTCACTTAAATTTCCATCAAACATTTATGTTTTGACTCTAGATTTATTTTTGGCTGAAAGCACATGCAATTGGCTATTCAAAACCGTGAATTTTTTCTTTTGGAGTATTGAAATAAACGCGGGGGAATTCTTTTTCTAATCTTTGTGCAGAATAACTTAAAAGCGTTGTAACTCCTCAGGGGTGCATTTGCGGCTCCCCCTTCCAATACAAATTTTTGTTGGTCTCGACATCCCTTATCACCCTGCGCCGTATGTACTAGCTCTCGTGAATCACCCTGTATATCCCACTATTAGAGACTGTTTTAGAAGATTTAAAAATGCGGTTCTCCAAAGATGTGATGGAAAGCTTTCAAATAAGTATGTTATTGCCTAAAAACATTTTATCACTTAAAACTGAAGATTCAGTTCTGCTTATAAACCGCCTTTTAGAAAAATTTGGTAATATTTTTGAGGAGAGCATAAAAACCTTGCAAATTAAACTTAAAGGTGAAATTGTACATTGGCAATTAAAGTGGAATTCGTTCGATACAAAAATTCTGAACTTCCATCAAGTGCATTAGAAACACTGAAATATTGTGATAAGGATATTTATCCAACTATTCACCAATTTTTGTTAATATTGTGTACTTTACCAGTAACTAATGCTAGCGCTGAGCGCTCGTTCTCTTCGCTTCGTCGTATTAAAACCTGGCTTCGGACAACAATGTTTCAAGACTGACTAACTGGATTGGCTTTATTAAATATTCATCGAGATATTGAGATAAAAGCAGAAAACGTCATTGAAATGTTCGCAAAAATGGGATGTCGTCGAATTATCTTATAAAATTTAAGTTGATATATGTACAAGTATATAAGATATATGTACACTCTATTACACTGAGTTTTATTGGTTGCCGTATCCATATAATTGTACTTTGGTTTTTTTGATTTTTTTTTACAATGAAAAAATTTTTTGCATTTCCCCCCCTTAGACTAAAGTCTGGATCCGCTACTGCACTCACACATATGCGATTTCCAACGTGCAAGAAAGGGACAAATGCTACATATACACAAAATTTTTTCGAATTATATTCTCGATGCCCATATAGCTTTACCAAAATACATTTCTGGAAAAATTCCGAGAAAATTTGGAGAATTTACCAGAAACGTGATTTTCTGGGTCGATTCACAATTCAATAGCCAAATAGCTATTACAAAGAAATTTAAAACCGAAATGGCCACTATTGGCTATAATGAGTGCCGGCCACGGAAGCAAGCTAGAAGTAAAAGGAGCGTAAGCACTTGCATGCACACAGAACTGTTTTTAAATAAGAAGTAAGGCTGAGAGCCAAAAACTAGTTCAGTTGAGTGGAAAAGTCCTATATGGTGGAGAACGTCAAACGAGATTGGGCTGCGTCGGTTGAAGCTAGATAAGAATTTAAAAATTTTCAGGCTTGGTACACTTCAAAGAAAATAATTTTTTATATATCAAGAAATTTTTCATCGCTTTTTATACCCAGCGTAAGCGGGGTATATTAGTTTTGTGCGAATCTTGTAACAGGGAGAACTAAGCTCCGGAAATATAGACATATATATATAGAAATGATCAGGATCAAAAACTGAATCGATTAAGACATGTCCGTCTGTCCCTCTGTCCGTCTGTCCGTCCGTCCGTGGTCGGATCTCCTCCGAAACGACTGGACCAATCAAGTCAAATTTTGGCACAAAGGTATATCGGGATCTGAGTATGATCCTAAGTAAAAATTGAAGACATCCGCGCACTACCACGCCCACAAATGAAAATAATGTGTTTTCAGTAAAATGCTTGCAACTTGCGAACTACTCAACACATTTCATTGATATTTGATGTGCTGGTAAACTACGCAAAATGACATATCCTGGCAAAAAATGAACGTCGCCCTCCTCGAGCTACCCCCACAAATAAGCCCACAAATAAGCCCACAAATAGAGATTTTTCGTAACTTCCAGAAAAATTGGCGTAGTAGCTTCAAATCCGCAACATAGGTTGACCAAGGCGAATGAAAGGTGTAGGAAAAAAATTCATATGACTCGCAAACTGCCACGCCCAAAAATGGAGCTTTTTCGTAACTTTCGAAGTAAAAGGCGTAGAAGCTTCAAATTTGCAACATAGGTTGACCAAGGCGAATGAAAGGTGTAAGAAAAAAGTTTATGTAACCCGCCCACTGCCACGCCCACAAATAAAGATTTTTCTTAACTTCCGAAGTAAAAGCCATAGAAGCTTCAAATTCGCAGCATAGGTTGACCAAGACGAATGAAAGGTGTAGGAAAAAAATTTATATGGCCCGCCCACTGCTACGCCCACAAATGGAGATTTTTCGTAACTTCCGAAGTAAAAGGCGTAGAAGCTTCAAATTCGCAACATAGGTTGACCAAGGTGAATGAAAGGTGTAGGAAAATAGTTTATGTGGCCCGCCCCACTGCCACGCTCACAAATGGAGATTTTTCGTAACATAGAGCGCCAATAATGTCGGAACGCTGGGTATTTCAAAGTCGGGCTTTACCGACTTTAGCGCTCTTACTTGTTTAACATTAAGTTGTTTTATTACACTGTGCGACATTTTAAAGGTCATTGCTTTGTAAACAAAAATTTGACAACTATTTTTGAAAGTGCTCGGTGAGTATAACCACGCCTCATACTCAGTTTTGTCAAAACACCTGTACTTTTTTAAAAAATAGACTTCAAAAAGTGGGGCCGAGAATTCAATTGCTCACTTACTTATGGCTATATCTCGTATTCCGTTCAATATTTGAACCCTAATCGGTTCTTTGTATACGAGCAAACAATTTTGAACTTTCAAATGGAATATAACCATAATCAGTCAATGTAATATACTGAAAATCGGTAAAATTTTTTTTATTTGTAGCATCTTTAGGGGAAAAATAATTGTGTATACGGACGTTTACACAAGAACCAATTCGACGACATTTTGAGGGAACCGATGTTAATTTTCTTTCTATCACAATTTATAGCTCTGATTATACCCGACACACTCTGTGTCCAGGGTATATTGCGTTTGTGTGGTTGTGTGTAACACCCAGAACCGGTCGAGATAGACCATACAAAAAATATATAGAAATGATCAACGTCACCACGAAATTCGATTTAGACATGTCTGTCTGTCTGTCCGTCTGTCCGTATGTCTGTCTGTCTGTATACAGTTATCTTATCGAAGGAGTTGAGCAATCTCCACAAAATTCGGTATACGTGCTCACGGGGACATGAGTAAGAACATGTTCGACAGTGGACCCGATCGGACCATTTGTAGGGGTACCTCCAGTACTAGGGTCTGTTACGAAAATCACAAGAACTGCTCTTAAATCAAAGTTTTTCAAGATATTTTGATAAAATTTTATATTTGATCATATTGAAAGTCCGGTAATATTATTTCCAAAAATTGAAAAAGTGGGCGTGACAGAAGGGTGGTTTTCGAAAATTGTCTCCTACACCCGAAACGCCCATGGGACTTGAACGAAATTTGGCACGAATGCTTCCTTTGTAGCCTTTAGCATCCTTCCAAAAAATTTTCTTGATCGGTCCATTATTAAGGGTACCTCCAGTACTAGGGTCTGACAGAAAAATCCCAAAACTTCCCCAAAATCGGACTTTTTCGAAATATTTTAATGAAACGTAAAATTTGAGCGTATGTTTAAGCGTCCGATTATAGTTCAACAAAAATTGGAAAAGTGGGCGTGGCAAAGGGGCAGTTTTCATAAAGAAATCTATCAAAAGTCGGTATATGGGGCCCCTTATGGTCTTATACACCTCTTGATTTTAAAAATTATTTGTGTGACATGTGAGTCTGTGTCGAGTATTCTATTGTCAGGCTCGCCTGACTATAACACCCTTACTTGTTTTATTATACCTTTTCCGAAGGAAAGGGTATATTAAGTTTGGCACGGAGTATGTAACATACCAAAGGAGTCGCGATATATATAGACATATCAATATATTCTTAATCAGGGTGACAAGAGCAGTCGATCTAGCCACGTCTGTCTGTGGGTCTGTCTGTATGTCTGTCTGTCGGTCATACTTTTTTTTTCGTTATTTACTCCTAAGCCATGAAAGATATCATATTGAAATTTGGCATGGACTTGAACCAGGTAAATGTCCGAAAAACTGCATACAAATTTTTTGCGTAGTTCCTTCTTGGGTCGTGGTAAGTGGTTCAGAAGTTTCAAAAATCACGATTTTTTACGTTTTTCGTGGATGACTTTTTTACTATACATCCCAGCTTATTGAAATTTGGTGTGTGTATAGTGTTGTGAGCCGTGTCTACTCACAAACCTTTCACGTTGACTCTGATCGACAACAAATCAAATAACACCGCAGCGAACGAAAATAAACAAACGACCCTGAAATGAAAGCTGACAAAATGGTAAATTCATGGTCAAGGTCGAAACAACGCCGAAGTCGAAGACAATAACCGCAGCAAGCGACGAAATATGATCAATCGCAACGGACAAACAGACGAACGGCGAGAACGACGAACGGCGAGAACGACGAACGAATCAGTTTCGCATGATCAGCAAATGCAAAGTAGAACACAGAAACAAAGCAACAAGTGACTATGACGACATCACCAAGAATTAGGTCAACAGTCGCAGCACGAGAAGCATTGCCACATCGTTTTCCGCATTCCGAAGTTCCAGCCAGAAAGTGCATGCTAGGCACTTTCTCCCTATAAAAGCAGATGATCGACAATTGGAAAAGGACTGGTGATTAAGTATTCAACGTTCCGGTTCGAATTGGCTTGTACTGACCCAACGGCAACAACAATTCAAGTCTGAGCGTTTATTGTAATTTAGGGAATTAGGGAAGTCATTCGAGTGTAATTCAGGAGTTATTGCAGTAGGAATAAGTGTTTTAAGATATAAATAAAAAGAGTGAAAAGAATCCTTCGATGTACATTTATTTGAAAGAAGAAAGTTAGGGCTGTGTATTTGTAAAATACACGAAAATATATAACGTTTTGGCATTAGGCTGTGTGTCCTTTTCAGTACACACCCTAGCCACAACAAATTGGCGCAGCCGGTATTCAACTGTCAGTTGGATCCAAACCTGGACTCACAACGATTTCATATCAGATTGTCTTGAACGTGTGCATGATCTGTGGAAAAAAAAAAGGATAGCTGAAGCGGAACTGGAACCAGTTTTAAACACGACGCGTCGCACCGCCTAGCTAAAGCCTATTTTCACAGATCTGGACTTGCGGACGATTGAAATAATCTCAAATAAAGACTATATTGACGGTGAACGTTTTCGCCGCCAGTATCCTCTTGAAATTGTTGATTGAGAAAATTTTTTTTTTATTTTATTAAATTGTTTTGCGAAGAAAACTGTTTCAGATAGTTCCAGACAAGAAGCAAGAAAACGAAATCCGAGACGAAAAGCAGCAAAAGGAAAAGTCGAAAAATAAAAATGGTAAGTGGAAAATTATGAATAAACTGTGCAAGAGTCCCGTTGTTTTTCGCTTTGTTAGAAAATATATGTAAAAACGGTGCAGTACCGCAAATATTCAACTCTATGGAAGACGAATTAGACAAACTCAGACAACATCTACATCAGTCAGAAATAGATGCAAAAACAATCGTAGCAAGTACTTGGGAGTTAATAAAGGAGGCAGGACTAAATAAGGAAAGCTCACAATTAATTAAGGATCAAGCAGTGTTAGGACAATTTACGAGACTTGAAGAAGCAAGCTTCCTGATCGACCAGGTGAAGGGTACATTTGGTGCATTAAGTCAGACCTTAAGAGAAAAAATAAAGACATTGGAAGACACCGTAATACTTCTTGAAAAAAACTGTAAAAAATTAAGGAAACAAATCGAGGAACAGAACAAATTAATAGAAAAGGCAGAAGGAGAAAACGAAACCCTTAAGGAAGTATTAAAACAGTCAGTAGGAAAAGAAACAGCAGAAGCTTTAGAAAAGGACAAAGCAAGTCTAAAAGTAAGTGAAGAAGAAGTCAAATATCTGAAACAAGAAGTTAGAAAACTAAAAAGTACATTAAGAACAGTTTGTGCAACTTCTCCAACACCAAGCCCGAATACCGCAAGGAAGATTAGAACAACGAGTACTAACACAGAAAACGTTGAGATTCCAACCATTACTACAACCCCTGTAGGAACAGCTAACAGCAACATACTAAATTTTGAATTGCCATCTACTACAGCAGCCCCTGTAGGAATAACTATCACTAACACAGAACGTTTTGAGCGACCGCCCGTCACACCAAAAAACATACCGAAAATACAAAGAATAATGACAACGCAATTGCAAGCGGATGAATTAATGAAAAAAGTGGCTCACCTGGTACCACAATTTTCAGGCTCACAAACCTCAGAATTATTTGGGGAAGCAGAAAAGCTCATAACAGGAATCGAACTATTGAAAAGTGTTGTGAGTGGCAGTGAATCTAGAGATATTATAAAATGCGTCAAAAATAGATTGTCAGGATTAGCGTATACAAAAGTGAGCCAGCGATTAGTAACTAGTCTAGACGACATAATTGAAATTATTAAGAGAGAGTTCTTAAAGCGCAGGAGTCTGGAGACAATCCGTTCCGAAATAGCAAGAGCAGAACAGCAGGCTAATGAAAGAGCTTCCACGTTTGGGGGAAGATTGGAAGTCTTGTTAAATGAGGCCGAGGAAATTATAAATAAGTTATGGAATAGCTCGGAAGCAGTGTCGGCACTCAGCGAGTACAGAAGATTAGCAACATTCAGGTTCATTTTAGGTGTTCGAGACTCATACATGCAGAGCCGCCTAGAAATGAACAAAGATAAATCAATCGCGGATTTAATCAGATTAGCTGAGGAAACAGAAGAATTGCATTTTGAAAACCATGTTAAATGTCAGTCTACTCATGCCGTGAACCAATTTGTCCCTATGGGACCCCAAACAGTTCCATGTGCTTTTTGCAATACAGTAGGTCACACTTGGGATGTGTGCATACAGAGAAGGAATACACCTTTCTGCAGTGTTTGTGCTGAATATGGGCACGAACAGAGTAATAAGTGCAATCAAAACAATAGCAAAGATATATTATTGACTGAGCAATCTTGTGCGTTTTGCGGAAAGATAGGGCACTTGGAGAACAAGTGTTTTAGCAGAATAAGAAAATTATTTTGCAACATTTGTAGGGTGAAAGGTCATGAGAGCAATAAATTCTGTAGGCCAAGACAGGGACCACCAGAACAATTTAATCAAGCAAACCAGAACTCGGGCCAAACTAACTCATCCCCAATACAAAACTCCAATCCCTTCCGAAGCCAAGGTGCTGCCCAACCTTTTACTCCAGCTTTTACGAAACCGGATTTCAATAAACCCCAAAATTCTACTACGCAAAATTTTAGTCAAAATTCGAGTCAATACGATTCACAAAATTCGAATAGAACACAGACACAATACGTTAACCAGAGACAAATACCACCTTTTATAGATAAGCCGCCTGGGGGTATGCAATGCTTTAAGTGCCATAATTATGGTCACATAGCCAGATTTTGTAAAGAAATGCCCCAGCAGGAAAGAAATAGTCAGGGAAACTCCATGCGGCCCGGTCATGGCCAATAGGCCGGAATGCCCAAACCCAGTCGACAGTTAAAAGGCCAAGTCTAGTTCCGGTCAAAAAAGAGAATAAAGAAAAAGAGAAATTAGTTAATTTAAAAAATACAAAAAAAAAGACAGTTCGTTTTGAGGAACTAGACATTAATAAGATTTTTATCGATGACATAGATAGTCAGAACATAGATAAGAAAGTAAGGAATATAGAAAGTAAGAAAGAAATGAATTGAAAAATAGAAAGGAAAACGTTTTAATGAACAAGGATAAAAATCCAAGAGAAAGAGAGCACACAAAAAATTTTACAGAGGGATTAGTAACCATATGTCAGTCCGCGATAAGAAATGAAGTGAAGGAGGAGCCTAACGTAGAGACCCCCGTTTGGAACAAGAGCAGAAACAAAAAGAAAGACGGATTTCCATTCTGGAAATTATTTTGGTCCTTTGTGATGTTTTGGGTTGTGTTGGCTAAAAAATCTGCAGCTTGTTTAGATGGTTTAATCAAGTATGTAGAAAATAAAAGATCAAACTTTCAACGTCAACGTCAAAGGCAGAGAGATGAATTGCCGAACTCAATATTCAATGATGCGTTTATAGTATTTCCCTGTGGACAAGCTGTAAACGATCAAGTAACGTTGTTGGTCGACACTGGGTCGGACACAAGCTTGATTAAGTTAGAAGCGCTAAAAGATATAAATGAAGTAAATCAGTGTGAAACAATCCGGTTAGTAGGAGCATTTGGAGGGGATATTTGCAGTAAAGGCACAGTAGAAATGGCACACGCGCGCCAACCGAATTTAAAGTTTAAATTTCATGTTCTTCCACGAGGGAGCAAGATTCCGGGAGATGGACTGTTAGGCAGAGATGAACTTTGGAATCGGTCCGTAATAGATAGTCAGAATAAGGAGCTTTTGTTTTTCGAAGAGGGGAGTGAAGTGACAGCCATTCCACTGGTTGTTTCCGAAGAAAAGACGATTTGTATTGCGGAAGCAGTTACGATAAAAGCAAGGGAAACAAAAATAGTGGCGATTTGTGTAAAGGGAATGTCAGGGGAAATAATAATAAACAAAAAGGAAATATTACCGGATGTTTTCGTAGGAAGCACGCTGACAAGAGTTGAAAATGAAACGGGGTATGTGCCAATTTTAAATACAAGTAGTAGGGCCATACGTGTTGATTCTGATATTGTTTTAGAAGGGGAACTCGGTGCTAATTTTGAGGAGCTAAAATCACTCAATATCAACCAAATGAAACAAAACAGTGATGTAAATAGTCGTCTTAATCTCTTACTGGAGTCAGTTGACTTAGACAACACTCTAAACAGTGAGGAAATAAGTTCAATGCAGAGAATTTTTAAGGATTATTCCGATATTTTCCACTTAAGTGGAGACATGCTTTCTTATACCACCGTGTTGGAGCATGAAATCCCCACAGAAACAGGACAACCACCAATTAATACCCGCCAATATAGACTGCCAGAGCATCAAAAGGCCGAAATAAATTCTCAAGTCAACAAAATGCTTAATGACGGCATAATTACGCCAAGTAAATCACCTTGGAACTCCCCAATAATTCTGGTACCAAAAAAGGCAGGGAAAAATGGCGAAAAAAAATGGAGATTAGTAGTAGATTTTAGGAAAGTAAATGACGTAACAATAAAGCAGGTGTTCCCGATACCTCGAATTGACGAAATTCTAGACCAGTTGGGTTGTAGTCGCTATTTTACTACTTTAGACTTAGCTAGCGGCTATCATCAGGTGTTAGTCGACGGCAAGGATAGGGAGAAAACTGCGTTTAGCACAGGGCTAGGACATTTTGAGTTTGCAAGGATGCCGTTCGGTCTCACAGGCGCGCCGGCAACGTTTCAACGCATAATGAATAGTATTTTGACAGGATTGCAGGGAGTGGATTGCTTTGTGTATCTGGATGACATCGTCATATACGCCAGCAATTTACAAACGCATGAAACACGATTACGAAAGGTGTTAGACATCCTGAGGGAAAACAACTTGAAAATACAAACAGAGAAGTGCCAATTTTTAAAACGGGAAGTAGTATATCTAGGTCACAAGTGCTCGGAGGCAGGTGTTTTACCGGACCCAGCGAAGGTAGAATGCGTGAAAAACATCGCGCCACCCAAGACTGTAAAACAGTTACAATCAATTCTAGGATTGATTAATTATTACCGAAAATTTATACCTAATGCCGCAAAAATAGCATTGCCTTTAACAAAATTGCTTAGAAAGGACGTTAAATTTAAATGGGATACCGAATGCCAAGAGGCAATGAACCAGCAGAAAAAAGCTATAACCAACCCCCCGATCCTACAATATCCTGATTTTCAGAAAACTTTCATTCTCACAACCGATGCTAGCAATGAGGCGCTAGGAGCAGTCCTTTCCCAGGAGGAATCAGGACATGATCTTCCCATTTATTACGCCAGTAGAGCGCTTAGCGAGACAGAAAGACGTTATTCAACAATAGAGAAGGAGTTTCTGGCAATAGTTTGGGCAGTAAAAAATTTCAGAACATATCTTTTGGGCAACCACTTCAAAATATACACAGACCATAAGCCCCTCAAGGGCATAGCAAATTTGAAAGAGCAGGATACAAGGCTAGGTCGTTTTCGTCTGAAACTGCTAGAATATGATTTTGAAATTTGCTATAAACCAGGGAAGAATAACTTAAACGCAGACGCCCTCAGCAGACTTCCTACACTCAAAGGTGAAGTATCAATCGTAACACGATCGAATGCACTAAAGCAAGAAGAACCAACAGAACCAGCCATAGTAGAAATATTTAATGGAAACGAAGAAAGTTCAGTAAATGTGGACACAGCGGTTTTCCTTACCGAGTCAAAAGAAATAGAAAAAGTATTAAAGGCGTTTCACGATACACCAATCGGAGGTCATAAGGGATTTTTGAAAACGTATTTCCGAATTAGGAGGCAATTTAAATGGGAGGGCATGCAAAAACAAATTAAAAATTATGTCAACGCATGCAAACTCTGCCAACAGAACAAAAGCTCGAGAGCCGAAAGATTGCCAATGACCATAACGGACACTCCCCATAGGCCATTCGACAAAGTTTTTATGGACATAGTTGGACCACTCCCAGTCTCACCTAGAGGAAATAAGTACATCCTCACCTTCTTGGATGATTTTTCCAAATACTTTCTCTGTATTGCCATCCCTGATGCGGAAGCAACAACTATAGCAAGAGCATATTTTAACGAGATAATTTCAAAGTTTAATATTCCACGGACACTAGTAACGGACAACGGGACAAATTTCATGTCAAAATTGTTTAACGAAGTTTGCAAAATTCTCGGAATAAAGAAGTCTCAAACTTCCCCGTACCACCCACAAGCCAACGGCGCTCTTGAACGGACTCACCGACCGCTTGCGGAATTCCTCCGAAATTTCGTCAAGGAGGATGGCACCAATTGGGATGAATGGCTGCACCACGCTATACACGTGCATAACAACACAGTCCATTCATCCACAAAACAAACACCCTGCAGAATTCTTTTTGGCTTCGAATTTGAAATTCCATTAAATTTAAAACAAAAACCTGCACCCCTATACAATCCAGACGATTACAGTAAAATTCTAAAGTATCAGATTCAAAGGAGCTATGAAATATCAAGAAATAACCAAAAGAACGCGAAGGCAAAGTCAAAAAAATATTACGATAAAACTACAAAGGAAAGGCAGTTCAAGATAGGAGATAAGGTTTGGCTAAAAAATCAAACCAAAGAGCACAAATTTTCACCAGTGTGGCGAGGGCCGTATGAGGTAGTCGAGATTCCTTCTCCGACCAATGTGCGTTTACTGATAAAAGGGAAAAAGAAAACTTACCATAAAAACTTAGTTAAGATTCATAAACAAGAAATCTGCGCAGTAGAATGTATAGTAGACCCCAAACAACCAAATACATCAGATATTTTAGAAGATGCAACCTATGTGAACGACATAGTCGAAGAATACGAAAAGCTGCCGAAGGTAAACAATGAAAATACAATTAGTCATTTTTTGAAAAAATAAATCAAAAAACAGATTCTCAAACGTGAAGTGCTTCGATCATAGCCGAGTGAAGCTCAAATCAACAAGCAAAAGGAGATCAGATTACATTCATGCCAACTATGTGAAGGGATTTCATTGTACACAAAAATACATTGCCACTCAAAAGCCGACGAAACAAACAATTAATGACTTTTGGCATATGGTTTGGGACGAAAATTCTTTCGATATAGTTATGTTCACAGAACCAAATAAAGAAGGAGAAAGTTGGCAATATTGGGGAAGAAGCATAAATGACATAGTTAAATGTGGAAATTTGCAAATTCGTACTTTAGAAACAATTACAGAAAATAATTACGTTCATAGTAAAATAGAATTGAGAAATTTAAAAAATGATAAAATCCGAGTAGTATCGCATTGGCAGTTTTTAAGTTGGCCAGACGGGGGCACTACCAACCCCGCAGAGCTATTGAATTTCTGGAAAAAAGTGAAGCAATATAATAATACGTTCTCGACAATGATCATTCATTGTATGGCCGGCGTTGGACGAACCGGCACAATCATAGCATTAGATATAGCCATAGACAGTTTAAACGCAGGTTTGAAACCAAATATTCCTAAGATAGTGGAAGAAATTCGTGAACAACGGGCTAATGCAGTAGGTAATAAAGACCAATACACATTAATATACAGAGCGCTTTACCACTATAGCAAAACAGTAGGGACTCGAGCACAGTAATTTGTATATTTGTTTATTTTCAAGAGAAGCTTAGGCACAAGACGACGCTCAGTGGAAATAAAACAGTCGATGACTATAAACAATTTGGGCCGACCAGAAGAACAAGAAGGGAAGAATAATACAAAAGAGAAAATAAGTTGGTAAGTATAAACAACCATATACAGATATTTATTAAATATTTGTATATACTATCAGCCCTATTCTAAATGAATATTCCCCGGAAATATTTAGAATCAGGCTGTATATTTGTATATGTCAAAAAAATCAATACCTTGAAAAGATAGGTATTTTTAATACATAACACATCCTTTGTTAAAAAAAAATATTAATATATATAAAAATATTTTAATTAAAAGCGCATCTCAATATAAAGAAAAATAAAAAAAAAGTATGGAAAAGTTTTCTGAAATAGTCACAAAACTAAATAATAAGAGGGATTATGAAACTCTCACAGTAAATTACGCAGAATGTCCACAACAGCCAAATCAATTCGATTGTGGCCTGTTTTTGCTTAATTTAGCAGAAAATTTTTTCATACAATTGGAGGAACACCAACAGGAAATTGAATTTTCTAAATTAAATGCAAGAATATCAAGAAAGTCATTAGCGACCTTAATTGAAAATTGGTCAATACAGAAAAATACATAAAAAGAATGCAAAATAACGCCAAACGAACATGAATGTCTAACTGAAATTGTGAACCAATTGAAAAAAGAACGAAAAAGTAAAAATGAAAAAAAAAGGCGACATAGGGAAAAGAGTCAGAATAAACAATAAACTGTTTAGAATAAAAATTACTAAAACAAAAAGAATTAAAATAGATCAAATGTAAAAGTCAAAAATTATAAGAAAAGTTCAGGTGAAGGGTAATATATAAGTAGCATTAAGTACTGAAATTATATACGAAACAAAATATATGCAATATTTGAGCATTTAAAGTAAGAATTTTAAGATTTACATTTCAAACATCCAAAACAAAACAAAAAGTACGCCAAATGGTTGACTCATCAATGAATACAATAATCATTCGATTGGCAATATTATGCATTTAAAAACAAAATAAAGATATATATATATATATCGGGTGAAGGGTACAATTATAAGAAAAATTCAGGTGAAGGGTAAAATATAAGTAACATTGAGTACTGAAATTATATACAAATCAAATATATTCATAAAGAGAAAGAAGAAAAAGGGAAAAATTGTACGAAAAATAATAAGCAAATTTAAGTTAGTCATAATCAGCAGATCTACCTGGCCAAGCGAACCCAACAAAAGTCAGTAATACTCAACACATCTAGGGCACTAGCTTTAAATGCACAACAGCGAACAACAAGAATTTTGAACAACAACAACGACAACTACAGCGAGTGCACTAGCTTTAAATGCACAACAGCGAACAACAAGAATTTTGAACAACAACAACGACAACTACAGCGAGTGCACTAGCTTTAAATGCACAACAGCGAACAACAAGAATTTTGAACAACAGCAACGACAACTACAGCGAGTGCATAAGTATTAAATGCACAACACCATTCAACACAACAAGTACATAGCCTCAAATGCATCGAGTCAGCGACAATTTCAACCAACACTAAATCCAGCGTCGGTGCATAATACGGCAACGTTCTATCAACACCTCGGGGGGGAGGGGGCAACTGGGTGAGTTGCCTTCACCCCACACAACATAAACAACACAACCATCTCTCAAGTCGCGATCATACCCAACATAAGCGCACAAACTATAGTTATCACACGAATGGTCATAGCTAAAACTATAAAAAGTCGACGACAACTGACACACAACAATCAGCTGATATCGACTCGGCAATGAGCTACATCGACCATTTTCAAGGTCATGCAATATTTGCGGCATGAGCAGCGTTCACCAAGTTCTGCTTAGCTGTTATCAACAACGGCCTACCACAACAGTAGACAAATCAACAAAACAGACACGAATACACACATCTCAATAATAGCACCTACATCAGCCACGATACTCGTGACTCATTGAAGGAGGGAGGTATGTTGTGAGCCGTGTCTACTCACAAACCTTTCACGTTGACTCTGATCGACAACAAATCAAATAACACCGCAGCGAACGAAAATAAACAAACGACCCTGAAATGAAAGCTGACAAAATGGTAAATTCATGGTCAAGGTCGAAACAACGCCGAAGTCGAAGACAATAACCGCAGCAAGCGACGAAATATGATCAATCGCAACGGACAAACAGACGAACGGCGAGAACGACGAACGGCGAGAACGACGAACGAATCAGTTTCGCATGATCAGCAAATGCAAAGTAGAACACAGAAACAAAGCAACAAGTGACTATGACGACATCACCAAGAATTAGGTCAACAGTCGCAGCACGAGAAGCATTGCCACATCGTTTTCCGCATTCCGAAGTTCCAGCCAGAAAGTGCATGCTAGGCACTTTCTCCCTATAAAAGCAGATGATCGACAATTGGAAAAGGACTGGTGATTAAGTATTCAACGTTCCGGTTCGAATTGGCTTGTACTGACCCAACGGCAACAACAATTCAAGTCTGAGCGTTTATTGTAATTTAGGGAATTAGGGAAGTCATTCGAGTGTAATTCAGGAGTTATTGCAGTAGGAATAAGTGTTTTAAGATATAAATAAAAAGAGTGAAAAGAATCCTTCGATGTACATTTATTTGAAAGAAGAAAGTTAGGGCTGTGTATTTGTAAAATACACGAAAATATATAACGTTTTGGCATTAGGCTGTGTGTCCTTTTCAGTACACACCCTAGCCACAACAATAGGTACTATGTAGACTTAAGCTTTCGCTGAAAAAAAAATTGCAACATCGCTATGGTCATCATCCCACACATTAGAAAAAAACACTCTATACAAAAATGATTTTTTTGCTCCTTCTGATTATGTATTTTGCCGCCAAATAAAGTCGTCACATATGGTTAAAATTTGACTATGACCACCATTCGCGAAATTCGCAAAAATTTGATTTTCACTATTTTGAATTGAGTATTTGGCAGCTAGACAAAATGCCCTCTAACGGTAAAAATTTGATGAAGACCACCATCCGCAAAGTTCGCGAAAATTTGATTTTCACTATTTTGAATTGAGTATTTCTCTGCTAGACAAAATGTCCTGTAACGGCTAAAATTTGACCATGACCACCATTCGTGAAATTCGCGAAAATTTGATGATCACTATTTTGAATTGAGTATTTCGCTGCTAGACAAAATGTCCTCTAACGGTTAAAATTTGACCATGCCCACCATGCGCAAAAATTTTGTACTTAAATATAATTTCGAGTTTGTGAAGCTAAATTGAAGCACAGATAATGTGTAGCTAGAACAACGAAAACGGCAGGAATTTTTGTTAAGGTAATGTTTCAACATATCTTAGGCTGACGAAATGGTATGTGTGCAATCGGCTTAGCCGATGGAAACTTCTTTACTTGTTTTAAATAAGTTTAGTACAAATCGACTCCAAAAAACTATATCTAGTAGGTGCAAATTGCAAAAAATCCAAAAATTTGACTTGTTTTTTTGTCATATTTTATTTTTTATCGCCTATAGCTCCCAAGGCAATACAAATTTTTTCAAAATTTTGAAATGCAAATATACAGGGTGTCCCGTAAGGTAGTACATTCCTTTACAGGGGTGGTAGGGGAGTCCAAGATGAACAAAAAATCGTATGTGAGGTGGGGGTCCCAAATGCACCCCTGAGGAGTTATAGGGCCTTAAGGTTTTTTGGCAATAAGTCCAGAAAAACAATTCTCCCACGCTAGTGGCTTACTGTAAAAAGAAAAATGTTATGCGGTTTCAAAGCCAATTGTACAGGCTTTTGGGCAAAATTGAATTGATGGTCAAAATTGCAGTTATTGTGTGAAAAATAAACGCTCAAAGTAAAAAATTCTGAAAAACTTTTAAATTACTTTACTTTGGGAGCCATTTTGGTATGGAAAAGGTCCAATTAACACATGCTTTTTTAATTTTTTTTTAAATCTTCGATCAATTTACTTCAAATTCTTTTAAGAATTTCATCACATAAAAAGTTCAAGTTTGTTTATAAATCCTATTTTTCCTGAGGTTAAACCGCTAATAAGGTATGACAAATGTACCACAGATTTGAAGTAAATTGACCGAAGATTTAAAAAAAATTAAAAAAGCATGTGTTAATTGGACCTTTTCCATACCAAAATGGCTCCCAAAGTAAAATAATTGAAAATTTTTTCAAATTTTTGACTTTGAGCGTTTATTTTTCACACAATAACTGCAATTTTGACCATTAATTCAATTTTTCCCAAAAGCCTGTACAATTGGCTTTGAAACCGCATAACATTTTTCTTTCTACAGTAAGCCACTAGCGTGGGAGAATTGTTTTTCTGGACTTAGTGCCAAAAAACTTTAAGGCCCTATAACTCCTCAGGGGTGCATTTGGGACCCCCACCTCACACACGATTTTTTGTTCATCTTGGACTCCCCTACCACCCCTGTAAACGAATATACTACCTTACGGGGCACCCTGTAGAAAGATTATAACCAAACAACTCCTTCATATACACGAACTGCAACCGAGTGCCACTTGATACCGTTTTGCCGCTGCAAAATTGAACAATTTCTACCAAAAATCGGAAGAAAAACGCAAAATCACCCTTTGGGTATGCACAAAGTTCTTCAATCCAAACCAAATGGTTCAGAACCGTGAAAAGAATTTCTAATCAGTATGAAATTAAAATATTGAACGGATTACGAGATATAGCCAAAAGTAAGTGAGTAATTTAATTCTCGGCCCCACTTTTTGAAGTCTATTTAAAAAAACAGTAGAGGTGCCTTGGCGAAACTGAGTATGAGGCGTGGTTATACTCACCGAGCACTTTCAAAAATAGTCGTTAAATTTTTGTTCACAAAATCGTGTCGCACTGTGTTATATAATATATATAAATTCAGCACATCATTGCTTTGTACAATAATTCTCTGCTCTACACTAGGGTGTCCCAAAAATAATTTTTTTCCGAATTTCTTAGTTGCACAAGTCTTGTTTGAAAGCTTATGTCGTAAAGTATTTTTGGGATTTTTTCCAGATTTTTTGAAGATGGTTTAGAGGTAGGTCTCGTCGATTTTTCCATAAAAATCAGGCTTTTAGGAAGATTTTTGATTTTCAGGATAAATCTATCAAAAGCAAACATTTTCTGAGTCCTATAGTCATCGCTACAAAACAGAGCTATCGACACTTTACTTTAGTGTACAGAAAACGTAACGTCTGGCATTTTTTTGGTCAATTGGAAGTCATGTATTAAATTTTTTTTGGAAAATTTTCGTAAACCTCATAACAAAAGGCTTCATAACTTTTAAAGATACTATGAAAATGAACAAAAGTAATGATGTAGTATAAGAGATAGCTAAGTTGTAAGTAATTTAAGACCATTGCTAAGAATTTTCGACTTACGGTTCTACAGTTATAGCCTATAATATTACTGTACACAGTGGTGAAAAAATATGTTGCCTACATAAAGGCTTAAACTTGAACAGTTCACTGTTAACATAACAGGCAATTTGTTTTCCAAAATTTCAAATTGACGTCTTTTTCATGGCAATCGATTTATAGCTAAAATCAACCCCATATTATCATAATATTTTTAAAATATATTTTCAATTGTTTGAAGAATCGGTAAGTAAGAAATAATTAGGGTTTAGTTTAAAAAACGAATTTTGATCTTCTTTTAATAACAGAAATGCATTCGTTGGGAAAAAGACATGTATGGCTTATGGGTGAAATGATTAATAGTTTCCACCCAGGAAAGTCGCCGACAAAAATGGAAGTCCTTAAACGGTTTTTCAGCGGACATATAAACGAGAAACTGACGATTGCGAAGAGCGCTCAAACAACAGCAGAGGAGTTGAAATGGATCTGGAAAAGAAGTCAGGAGGCCCGCAGCATTGCGCGCATTATATTAAAGTTATACGACAAGTGGGCTTCTTTTAATAAAAACAAATACAAACAAAACAAGGAAATGATAGCGAAACTGAAGGTCTTCCTGGCAGATTTAAAGAACGTGTTTGAAATCAAATCTCAACCTTCCGATGAAAATTCTCAAAAGCCTAACCGGATTCTAAAAACTAACCCGGAGAATGTGGAGACCAAAAATTTTAGCGATAGTAACAATGATTCGGACGATTCCGATTATAATCATAGTCCAAAGCAAATGAAAAAAAATCCCGAATGTGCTTCAGCTGCGGAAAAAAGCGAGAGTTTTGCTTAACGCTTGATAGAGCTGGAATAAGTTGTCGAAAGGCTGCTTTGGTATTGAATTCTTCAAGTAGGTACCTTATTGTTACATTCTGGACAGCAATCTAGTGGATAAAGGAATAACAAACTTGCATGTTCGAAAAGTTTATTGTGGAGAGATCGAAAAAAGCAACGATGCGTTGTTTCAGAGTCGATTAAAAAATCCGTTTATGAGTTCTTACTATATAACGGTACATTGGGATGGGAAAATAATGCCCGATTTGAAAAACAAAAAAAAAAAAGTTGATAGACTCTCCGTAAGCGTTCCCGGAAATGGTGAGTCTCAACTTCTTGGAGTTGTACCTTTGACATCGGGAAAGGGAGAGGACCAGGCGGAAGCAGTATTCCAAATGTTAAAGAACTGGAACTTGACCGAAAAATTAACATGTATGTCGGCCGACACCACCAGCTCCAACACCGGAGTTCGTAATGGCGCATGTATGCTTCTTAGCCAAAAGCTAGAGAAAGAACTCATTTATTTGGCATGTCGACATCATATGTTAGAGCTTGTAGCCGGCTCAGCGTTCAAGGCGCTTCACATTGAGCATCAAAGTACTTCACCAGAGATTAAAATGTTCGTTACCTTGCAGCAAAGGTGGGAGGTTATTGATAAAATTGATTTTTCGGACTGTATAAACCAGAAAAGAGTGAAAAAAATTATTCCAAAATACATACGTCTCGATTTAATTAAATTTATAAAAGGCCAACTTGACATAATTCAACCGAGGGAAGACTACAAAGAACTTCTTGAATTGAGCTTTATTTTTTTGGGTTATAATTCAGAAACCTGTGCAACAATCAAAGCCCCAGGAGCTGTTAATAGGGCTCGCTGGATGATGAAAATTATATATTCGCTAAAGATATGCATTTTTCGAAACCAGCTACGATTGTTCATAGACAGTTCAAATATTGATGCTTTGATCGAGTTCAGTTCTTTCACATTAAGAGTGCATATAAAAAATTGGTACCTCTGCCAGTGCTCTCGATACGCTCCCATGAATGACCTCAATTTGCTCAAGCAATTGGATAACTACAAGCGCTTTAATAAAGAATACATTTCTGCGTCATCAGTGGTACCTTACCGGAAATCTAGCAGCGCACAGTGTCGCGTCTCCATACATCTCGTGGCCAAAAATATAAGGAGTTGTGCTAGACCAATGAAATTTGACATGGAGGTTTATTTTCATAAAATTAAGAAATTTTGAAAATATTTTGAAAATCGAACCACCCCAACCCCCACCCTCCATGTAAAGGGGGGACCCAAATTTCGCAATTTTAGTCCTAGAGGCTTGAAATTCGGAACAGAGTTTACTGTTGTGCTCCAAAATTGGAAAAACCTAATTTCAGTTTGCTACCACGCTCACTTTTTGTGCTACGCCCACTCAAAGTTGGTAAATAGAGTACTTTTGAAACTCCCGAAAATCGCATAACAATTCAGAAAATATTAATGAATGATATTTACTTGTAAAATTTAAATGTGTATTTAGCACAAAAAATAAAACAACACGGTCCAGCCCTAGGGGATGTCTTTTAATTACGTAGGATTTCATTACTGTTTTCACGTTCGCGTCTTAAGTCTTTGCGTACACAGTTCTGATATAAAAAGCAACAGAGATAGAGCAAAGACTTAAGACGCGAACATCCTATAAATTTGCACCAATCTCATACAAGAGCAACAAATTAGTTTATAATAACGTTATTAATAAATATTTAACAATTATTATTGAACAATCTTGCATTGAGGCAGTTCGTCACACTTGCCAGTCTGCTAGGTGTAAATACCACGAATTTTCGCCTGTGTGGTTATCGAAAAAGCTCAATAACTTTTAAGGTCGCGGGTGGTCGCAGCTAAATTTTACTTCTTTTTTAAGTTAATTCTTCTACTAACAAAATGAAAGAAAAAACTGGAAAACCCATTTTAGATCTAATTTTTTTTTTTAATCCGAAAGTTGACATTTCAAATTTTTTTTTACTTTGCATATAAACCAATTTTCCATGTATCATAAAACATTAAGTAAAAACTAAATTTGAGTAAACTTAACGGGAACATATTAGGAATACTTCAAATAAGATAATAATAAAAACTTTTTTAATTGAAATCTTACCAGTTTCAAAATTTCGCTGGTACATAAAACATGCCATTTTTCTACATCATGTACGAGCGGTTAACTAAGTTTGACTTTGACACCTCATAACTTTTAAAGTTATTAATTTTTCGCCACATTTTTTGGATTCTTCTTAGTTGGAGTATTTACAATCAAACTGCATTTAAATTTTTTTAAACTTTTGAAATTGCATTTTGGCAATTTTGGCCGCTTCGCGACACTGTGCAGCGCTAGCATTTTTCGATGAACGCATCGAAGCCAAAACCCTGCATTTGGTGGCAAAAAATATTTATGCACTAAGTCATGAAAACGAAAAAACCAATTTAACACATAACAACGTAGGAAATAAACAAATTCAATTTATTACGAAAGATAGCCTGACTTTCTTTGAAGCCTGTAATATCTCGCTTGAATTTTTACAAACCAATCCAGAAACATGGAAAAGCAACAACGAATTTGTAGTAGGGTACGAGTGGGTTAAGGTTTTCTGTCTGAAAATCGGCAATTCTAAAAATAGAATCGCATAACGACAATCACCAAAATAATTTTTTTACCCGAGGAGCTCTTTGCATATTTCAACCCTTGCAATGGTAACGCCTTTATACTGCCAATGAATTATGAATTACTGCCTATGTAATTATTTTATAGAAATGGTTTATGAAATGACCAAGGAATTATTTTCGTCATTGTTTCGATTGAGAATTAAAAAAATATAATAAATAAATAAAAAAAAATAATAAATAATTTCTGCATTAGAAACTGTAACAATAGAAAATATTTTATGTTAGTCGAAGTGTATTACCAATCTAGGGTTAAAAATCGATCGAGAGCATCGTAGCAAAACTTGTAACAAAGGGAGAAAAAAAAATAAAAAATTGCTAATTAAATCTTAGCCAATCAGATCGCATTAATTGAAATTGCAGTTTTGGACGCATCAGGTGATGTTTCTGTCGGCTTAAAGTATTGCTCTGCCGTAGGCGGTCATTGTTCATTTGTCCTTAGCAAACGTCGGACGGCGTTAGTTAGTGAGTGCGGTTAAATAAAATACCAAAAGAAAAAAAAAAACTTATAAAAAAAAAAAAAAATAAACTTATAGTCAAGTAAACGAAAAGTGAACGTTCCCTAATTCCGTTGTGAAAATCTATAAATTTTCTTCTGTTTCCTCCGGGATCGTGCACTAGAGAAACATACTCGTATATGCGCTTGGACAAATAGAATTCCCCACTTCTCAGAGTCGAAGAAAACGTAAGTCCCACCAGTACGTTGGCCATGTGGTTTTTTTACATGTCGTGTTTCCTGTTAGGAATCCGAAATCCGTGGACATCCAAGCTTCCTTGGCTATATTGGTATCCCAATCAAAGGAATTAAGGCGCTGGAATACCGTGGAACCATCCAGCCAAAGTATTTTCGGGAATATCAAATTGCGTTTCCACGCTTTGGTCTATGCAAGGAAGAACTTCCGGCCGACGAAACTGTACCACCGTCATCTTTCTTACCGTGCTCTTTAAAATTTTGTTTACCACGCGGATTTTGTTTTTCGTTTTCTCATTTTTTCTGGAATCTTTGCGAAATTTTTTTAAATCTGAGCCCGAGCGTTGCCTACTAAATTATCATTAATAATTAAGCGTACCATACGCATTCTCGTTTTGCATTTCTCTTCATATTATTTCACTTATTATATATAAAAAAAAAAGGAAAAAAAAAACACTTAAGCAGTAATAAGTCTAAAATTGTAGAGAGAAAAAAAAAATCACAAGGAAAATAGTTTTCAAATTCTTACATTAATATAGAGCACAACATAACCCAATAGACCTTTTCATCCACAACAGCACTGCTGCACTCCTTTCAGCCAAAGACAATATTATATTGTCTTTGTTTCAGCGAAGGCCCTCGGCGATCGGAATACACCAGCTGCCCAGTAAACCACATATATCAAATGTAAGTCACATTGTTTCAATTCTTATTGTGTTGGCTCCTTTTTATTTTAATCGATTTGCAAACAATTAGAGTATAAAACAAGTAAGAAAGCTAAAGTCGGTCAAGCCCGACTTTGAAATACCCAGCGTCCCGACATTATGAGCGCACTATGTTTTGCTTCTCTATTTGTGGGCGTGAAAGTGGGCGGGCCACATAAATTATTTCCCTACACCTTTCATTCGCCTTGGTGAACCTATGTTGCGAATTTGAAGCTTCTACGCCTTTTACTTCGGAAGTTACGAAAAATCTTCATTTGTGGGCGTGGCAGTGGGCGGGCCATATAAAAATTTTCCCTACACCTTTCATTCGCCTTGGTGAACCTATGTTGCGAATTCGAAGGTTATACGCCTTTTACTTCGGAAGTTACGAACAATCTTCATTTGTGGGCGTGGCAGTGGGCGGGCTACATAAATTTTTGTTCCTACACCTTTCATTCGCCTTGGTCAACCTATGCTGCGAATTTGAAGCTTCTACGCCTTTTACTTCGGAAGTTACGAAAAATCTTCATTTGTGGGCGTGGCAGTGGGCGGGCCATATAAAATTTTTTCCTACACCTTTCATTCGCCTTGGTGAACCTATGTTGCGAATTTGAAGCTTCGACGCCTTTTACTTCGGAAGTTACGAAAAATCTTTATTTGTGGGCGTGGCAGTGGGTGGGCCAAAAAAAAATTTTTCCTACACCTTTCATTCGCCTTGGTGAACCTATGTTGCGAATTTGAAGCTTCTACGCCTTTTACTTCGGAAGTTATGAAAATTCTCTATTTGTGGGCGTGGAAGTGGGCGGGCTACATAAATTTTTGTTCCTACACCTTTCGTTTGCCTTGGTCAACCTATGCTGCGAATTTGAAGCTTCTACGCCTTTTACTTCACAAGTTACGATAAGCCCTTATTTTTGGGCTTATTTGTGGGCGTGGCTCGAGGAGGGCGGCGTCCATTTTTTGCCAGAATATGTCCCTTTCCGTAGTTTACTAGCACACCAAATATCAATGGAATGTGTTGAGTGGTTCGCAAGTTACAAGCATTTTATTGAAAACACAATAAATGCATTTGTGGGCGTGGCAGTGGGCGGATGTCTCCCATTTTTACTTAGGATCATACTCGGACGCCGATATACATGTGTGCCAAATTTCGACTTCATTGGTTCAGCCGTTTCGGAGGAGATCCGACCACGGACGGACGGACAGACGGACAGACGGACAGACGGTCAGACGGACAGACGGACAGACGGACAGACGGTCAGACGGACAGACGGACAGACGGACAGACGGACATGTCTAAATCGATTCAGTTTTTGATCCTGATCATTTCTATATATATTTTTCTATATCTCCGGAGCTTAATTCTCCCTGTTACAAGATTTGCACAAAACTAATATACCCGCTTACGCTGGGTATAAAAAAAGTGAAATCAAAAGCGAAAAAAAAGAAAGAAAAAACGAATTAAAGAGAAAAGCTTAGAGAATTTTGAATCATTATAATTTTTTTGTTCAATTGAATTCCTGAATCGAAGGTTCAACTAGAGTAAGATGCGCGAAGATGTAACATATGTAGATCAATTAGAATTTAAATAAATATGATGAACATGATGTAGATGAACAAATTATAACGTAATGGCCTGAAATCAAGGTGTTTGTGTTTGGGTTGGGTACATGGGACTTGAATTAATATCAAACAAGTTATGGTAGGGTGGGCGTGGCGTAGCTCATTAAATTAGACGCTACAAAACTTCGCGAGGCATCCTTAGATTCAATGGCAGTTTTGTTTTGAGATGTTTATAGGAATCCTAAGATTAATTTTCGTGTGCTAATATAGTCTGTTGGTTACGACTTCTAACATAAAATAAAAGCCACACGTAATCCTTGCGGTATAAAGAGCCCACCTGACTGAAGCAGCCGGATCTGCCAGAGCACACGGTGCCGCAGCACAGGGTTACTCAAAAAAGTTCTTATGAACTTAGCTTTATGAAGACGTGTTCATAACAAATTTCAAAAAGCGAAGAGTGCAATTGAAGAATTGCAAGTGGTAAATGACGTCGCGGAGCGAGGTGTGTCCTTTGCAAGCAGTTACATCAATGCCACAACTACCGAAGCTGACTTTCAAAATCTATGTTATTGCTGAGCGTAGAGCTAAGTCGCAAGGAATCAAATAAATGATTTCTTTGTAAAAAGTCACGTTGAATTACATATGCCCAATTTGCTGACCGAGTTTTCAAATCTACCATACTGCTTTAGATAAAACTAAATTTATAATACGACGCCGTATACAATCCGGCCTACTTTTTCCGATTTGTTCATACAAATCATCAGATTTGCGACGCGTCGTAATTGTATTTTTACAACTCCGATTTAATCCGCTGATAAAGTGCTGAATAGTAATTTACGACGCGTTTTTACAAATTTCCATTATGTATATTTCAATTCCCGATTTGTTTATTTTTTCTTAATGGAAAAATGCAACGAGAAAAAAAGCCGGCAGTTCCCGTACAAAGCAACAACAAGAACAACATTTGCAGCAAGAAAAGAAACGAAAGACGGACATTGGGCAGGCAAAATCTTTTGTGAAAATGTGATATGTAATAAACCAATCTCAATAAAACCATTTTTCTGTATTTTTGTTGGGATTTCTTTGAATTTTCGTACAGATATATTCCAGCCATCAACAAACAAGTGCTTTTTGTATTTATATTCTGTTAAATTCTGAAAATCAAATGACTCAAAAACCTGAAAAAAATATAAGATTTAAGAAATCGAGGACTTAAACGTGCTTGCGTCGTAAACGGAGTCGTAAAAATATTAAATCGTCCTGAATAAACCCGATTTCGGCCTAAATTTAAATTCAGCGAATTTAAATCGAGTTCTAAATTTAAATTTTTGTCAACAAATTGGGGGCCCGCTAGCCCAGCAAGCCTAGAAACGGCCCTGGGTACCGCATTCCGATACGTATTACATTCAAATATGTTTCTTTATGAGAGGTATATCGAAAAATAGTTACTAGGTACCAGAGGCGGATCCACGGGTGGTTTTCGGGTCCGGCTCCCCCAATTTCAGATAGTTTTTAGCCCAAAATTATGACGCGATCTTCAATTAACTTGTTGCTTACCTTCAAGGACCCCTCCCTTCACCAAATCATGGATCCGCCACTGCTAGGTACCTAAAAAGAACTTGGTCGAGATGAAATAAAACAAAATAAAAAACTTTCAGTAATAATTGTGGAAATCTGTAAAACATTGGAGATTATTTTATTGGGTCTTCACCATATTTTCTTTAATAATCATTGAGTTCAGTAAAAATTAGGCCAAAGTATTTAGAACTTTTGACAATGAACTGTAAACTGCTGTTGTTTGAGCGCTCTTCGCAATCGTCAGTTTCTCGTTTATATGTCCGCTGAAAACCCGTTTAAGGACTTCCATTTTTGTCGGCGACTTTCCTGGGTGGAAATTATTAATCATTTCACCCAAAAGCCATACATGTCTTTTTCCCAACGAATGCATTTCTGTTATTAAAAGAAGATCAAAATTCGTTTTTTAAACTAACCCCTAATTATTTCTTACTTACCGATTCTTCAAACAATTGAAAATATATTTTAAAAATATTATGATAATATGGGGTTGATTTTAGCTATAAATAGATTGCCATGAAAAAGACGTCAATTTGAAATTTTGGAAAACAAATTGCCTGTTATGTTAACAGTGAACTGTTCAAGTTTAAGCCTTCATGTAGGCAACATATTTTTTCACCACTGTGTACAGTAATATTATAGGCTATAACTGTAGAACCGTAAGTCGAAAATTTTTAACAATGGTCTTAAATTACTTACAACTTAGCTATATCTTATACTACATCATTACTTTTGTTCATTTTCATAGTATCTTTAAAAGTTATGAAGCCTTTTGTTATGAGATTTACGAAAAATTTCCAAAAAAAATTTAATACATGACTTCAAATGGACCAAAAAAAATGCCAGACGTTACGTTTTCTGTACGCTAAAGTAAAGTTTCGATAGCTCTGTTTTGTAGCGATGACTCTAGGACTCAGAAAATGTTTACTTTTGATAGATTTATCCTGAAAATCAAAAATCTTCCTAAAACCCTGATTTTTATGGAAAAATCGACGAGAACTACCTCTAAACCATCTTCGAAAAATCTGGAAAAAATCTCAAAAATACTTCACCACATAAGCTTTGAAATAAAGCTTGTGCAAAATAAAAAAAATTTTTTTGGGACACCCTACTCTACACTGTAAATTTTCAAGATCAAAGAGCTTTAGATGAGCTGAAAAAGCTCCAAAATGATTTAATTTAAATTAAGTGCCAAAATTCTTAAAATTTTTCACTTATTCTATATATGAATTTTCATCTTAATCGGACGTCGGCAGCGGTTTGAATTCATGTTCGACGATTTATGCCTGAAGCATTTTGAATTTGAGTAAAGTCGGAAAACTCCTTATAACTTCTACAATTTTCTAACGTGTTTCGTGTTCGTATTTACTTGTGTAATCGAATATAAGTTAATACCTTATGGAGTTTTCTAAATCCTAAATATGCTTTTCTTAAATAAAAAAATAGGAGTTTTCCCTTAAACGTATATTTTCCTTAAAGAACTTGAAAGCGCATTAATCAAGAATGCTAAAAAAGAATAAGTGCAGTTTTGTATGAAAACATCCATAACTGTTTCTCGCTGTGTAATATGCACGCAAACAAACGAAATAAGTAAATGTAGTGATGGCTGGCACGGCCCTACAAGAAGGATGTCTTCCTATGGCCGCATGTCAACACTGTGTCAATAAATATGGCTCATCTTTATCGACCATGTCAATAAGACGTCTATACATACGTAACAGGTTGGCTGATAAGTCCCCGGTCTAACAAAGAAAAACACATTTTTTTGTCAAAAATCGTTTTTATTATTCAACATAGTTCCCTTCAAGAGCAATACAACGATTATAACGACCTTCCAATTTTTTGATACCATTTTGGTAGTACTCCTTCGGTTTTGCCTCAAAATAGGCCTCAGTTTCGGCGATCACCTCTTCATTGCAGCCAAATTTTTTCCCTGCGAGCATCCTTTTGAGGTCTGAAAACAAGAAAAAGTCGCTGGGGGCCAGATCTGGAGAATACGGTGGGTAGAAAAGCAATTCGAAGCCTAATTCATGAATTGTTGCCATCGTTCTCAATGACTTGTGGCACGGTGCGTTGTCTTGGTGGAACAACACTTTTTTCTTCTTCATATGGGGCCGTTTTGCCGCGATTTCGACCTTCAAACGCTCCAATAACGACATATAATAGTCACTGTTGATGGTTTTTCCCTTCTCAAGATAATCGATAAAAATTATTCCATGCCCTTCCCAAAAAACAGAGGCCATTACTTTGCCAGCGGACTTTTGAGTCTTTCCACGCTTCGGAAACGGTTCACCGATCGCTGTCCACTCAGCCGACTGTCGATTGGACTCAGGAGTGTAGTGATAGAGCCATTGTTCATCCATTGTCACATATCGATGCAAAAACTCGGGTGTATTGCGAGTTAACAGCTGCAAACACCGCTCAGAATCATCAACACGTTGTTGTTTTTGGTCAAATGTGAGCTCGCGCGGCACCCATTTTGCACAGAGCTTTTTCATATCCAAATATTGATGAACGATATGACCAACACGTTCCTTTGATATCTTTAAGGCCTCTGCTATCTCGATCAACTTCATTTTACGGTCATTCAAAATCATTTTGTGAATTTTTTTGATGTTTTCGTCGGTAACCACATCTTTCGGGCGTCCACTGCGTTCACCGTCCTCCGTGCTCATTTCACCACGCTTGAATTTTGCATACCAATCAATTATTGTTGATTTTCCTGGGGCAGAGTCCGGAAACTCATTATCAAGCCAAGTTTTTGCTTCCACTGTATTTTTTCCCTTCAGAAAACAGTATTTTATCAAAACACGAAATTCCTTTTTTTCCATTTTTTTCACAATAACAAAAGTTGCTTCACAAAAGACGCTCTATCTCACAAACTAATTGACTTACAGACGTCAAATTTTGACACGAATCATTTAAAGGTTGCCACTATATAAAATTAATATGCATTTAATACTAGCGACGCCATCTATGTGTCAGACCGGGGACTTATCAGCCAACCTGTTATAATTGTTGTGAGTTTTAGAGAGATTTCCTCATACGCAGAGAAAGCGAGCCTCTGAAGCTGAGAATCTATCAAATGAATAAGTTAAACTTTATAATTTAAAATTGTCGTTTTCAAATTAATTTTTTTTTTTTTTTGGCAAGGATATGGGCCCCTACTACGTAAGTCGTCGTCGTTAGCGTTACGCTATGTCCTAACTAGGTACGGTGCGAGCGATGCGAAATTTATGCATCGCATGCGAAAATATCGTGTCGCTAGCCCGTCCTAATTGAGCACGGTGCGTTTTACGCGGTGCGAATTCGCATGCGACACACTGAAAGTAATAAGCGTTTTGAAATCATTTTCTGTTACGATTTTGCATTGGTAAGCATGACAAAATGTGCGCGCAAAGTTTTCTTAATGAAATCGAGCTATTTAAAATGTATTATTTTAGAAAAAAAATTAAAAAAGGAAACGCAGTGAGTGAAATTTACAAAGACAGGCTAAGTTTTGGGGAGTTCCATCATCTTTTTCCGCAATTGCAAAGTGATGAAAAAAAATTTTCGGAGTATTGCAGAATGTCTATAAAAACATTCGCGTACATAATTGAAAATATTCGAATACCTTGCACTAAAATGCCTACTAATTTTAAACGTCCGATTACCGTGGAGGAACGGTTCATTATAACCTTGAGGTAAGAAAACAAAACTTTAGATAAATGTATTTAAAATAATTTATTTTTTAATTGTTGTTTGGTTCAATGTTCACAATAGTACAAGCAACTGATTCCGAACCAACAGAAGTCATACATGGTGATGGAGTACTGACTGATACTTGATTCGAATAAGCTACCATCGGGCTGTTTGGCATAGACAAATCGGGATACTGAATATCAAATGCACAGCACGAGCTTTGGTATTCAGTCATGATATATTCACCTATTTTGTTACGCACTCGTAACTGCTGCAAAGGTGATAAACGCTGCATATATGGAATAAGCGACTTAAAGAAATGCAAACTTTCATCCTCTTCTGTCTTCAGCATTTGTAGCTTTTCCGATTCTATATTCAACAGTTTTTCAACAACGTTTTCATTTTGCCTCTTTTTCGCTTGTTTGAGAAATAAGGAGGACGAAGTTGACTCTTCAGCGTTGCATTGGCTTTTTGTAAACGTGGTGTTTAATGATTCTTCGGTTATGTTCATTTCATCAGGAATATTTCCTTCAGTTTTGGCATCAGGGAGTCTTTTAAAAATGTCAAATTCTGATAATACTGCCATTTCCCTTTGTATACTGCCGCATCTGCCGCATGCAGAAAACTCATATGCCTGTGCCAACAATTGAAAAGTTTCAAATTGTTGCCAAAGTATTTTATGAAAAATGGAATTTTCGAAACTGTTTAGGGAGCATTGATGGCAAGCACGTCAGAATTAAACGTCCGCAAAATTCTGGAAGCATGTTTTTAAATTATAAGGGATTTTTTTCAATCGTCCTTCTTGCTGTAGTGGATGCTCATTATCGATTTTTAATGATAGATGTTGGAGCTTATGGAAAAGACAGCGACGGAGGCGTTTTGGCCAATTCCGCAATTTATAAGAATATTGAAAATGGAAATTTACCATTGCCTGCTGCTTCACAGATACCGAACTCTGAAAATTCGTCGGAATTTGTTTTCCTTGGAGACGAAGCATTTCCTTTGAAACCCTATCTTATGCGACCCTACCCAGCAAGGAGACTGCAGGATAATCCAGAGGCTTCATACTTTAATTATCGCTTATCAAGAGCACGAATGACTGTGGAGTGTGCCTTCGGAATCAGCTCGTCCAATTTTAGATTATTGCATAAATGCATTGAGACGAACGTTGAACATGCAATTCAAATTGTAAAACCTATTTGTCTATTGCATAATGTAATAATTGATTTGGAACAACCACCCGTAGCCGTGCAAAGCAGTACTACGCAACATTTAAACAATTTCTCCGTTGGACGTATAAACAACCATTCATCACAAATAGCAGAAGATATGCGAAATCTTTTCACAAGCTTTTTCTCACAAAATAAAATTTAAATATTTTTAATTTCATAATAAAATACTTACTTGAAATATTACAGTGTTTTCCTATTTCGTTCCATGCTGCATTTGCATAATTTTTGTCCTTATAGTAGTAGTAGTAGTAGTGTTTTTACTCAATATTTCTCTTCATATAAATACAATTTTAATAGATATATATATATGTATGTTGTAACGATCTTTTTTTCTGCCGGGGTATGTCTCAGTTTAACCAGGGTTCGTTACAAGAAATTTTCTTCGTAGATGATGAACAGTAGACGCGGTAGCTCTGCTGTAGATTTCGTGCTTTTATTAATCTTCTTAAATTCTATACATTTCTTTTTCTTACAATACTAAACAATGCTTTAACATAATAAAATAATGAAATATGCTGTTGAGGGTTAATTTCTTCTCCTCGGACGGTATAGGCGAAGTCAGCGGGCTGTGGTGCGCGGTGAATCCTTCGTGGTCCTAGTCCAGCGGAAAACTCGTAACTCGATCGAGGAGGTGTTGCTTCTCGTGTCTCGCTTGATTAGGCGGTATAATTCGAGCCTGAGTCAATTAAATGATGAATACTGTAGCTGGGTCGATTAGGCGGTAATGCTTGTGCCTAAGTCAGTTAAACGGCGAGTCTTGCCTTGGGTACTTTAGGCGATACAACTGTTGCCTAGGTCAATAAAACGGTGAGTTCTCGTAGCTCGGTAGATTAGGCGGTAAAACCTGAGCCTAGGTCATTTAAACGATGAGTCTTGTGTCCAGTTCAATTAGGCGGTATAACTCGTGCCTAAGTTAATCAACGTGTCTCAGTCAAGGGAGCGTCGTGACTAATGTCCCGTCGACTTAGCGTCACGGGCGTATCGGGGTAACTTGTACAATAGGCGCAACTGCATTCCAGCTCGAAGCGACTATGTCAAAGCTAGTACTGGGGCGCAGTTATTCAATAGCACGACTGCGTTTCAGCACGGGGCGCTATTGTCTAACCGAATCCCAGGGCAAGGGCAGAAATCAATAGGAGCGACTGCGTTGCAGCTCGAAGCTACTATTGCTTTTAGAAAATTACTATGCGAGAACAGATCAATAGGAGCGACTGCGTTGCAGCTCGAAGCTACTATTGCTTTCGAAAATTACTAAGCGAGAACAGATCAATAGGAGCGACTGCGTTGCAGCTCGAAGCTACTATTGCTTTCGAAAATTACTATGCGAGAACAGATCAATAGGAGCGACTGCGTTACAGCTCGAAGCTACTATTGCTTTTGAAAATTACTATGCGAGAACAGATCAATAGGAGCGACTGCGTTACAGCTCGAAGCTACTATTGCTTTCGAAAATTACTATGCAAAAACAGATCAATAGGAGCGACTGCGTTACAGCTCGAAGCTACTATTGCTTTTAGAAAATTATTACCACGCGTGATCTTCTATGCGAAGTGCTTTGATCGACTGCTAGTCAGAAGATGATCAATCTTCGTCGATTGCTCTCCTTTTATAGCCACCAGAGGGCTTAATGTTGCTATGTCTACGATAGGTACTTGGTGTAGCGAGTATTCGGTATTCGCTCAGCTGACGGGGATCGTGTAACCGTTTGGGCTCCTAATGCCACATGGTGTTTTGTTTGATTGATCGCCTTGGCTCCTAATAGGATTTACTTGATTGGTTTTCTTTTTCTTCGCTTTTGAAATTTCTTATTTACATTTTTTTTTTTTTTTTTTTTTTTTTTTTTTTTTTTTTTTTTTTTATAAGTGGTAAATGAACAAAGTAATAATAAGAAAAAAATAAAACAAGCCTCTAAGAAAACAAAAAAAATTAATTCAGTTCAAACTTAAACTATTAGATTTTGCTAGAAGCAAATTTGTTGCTAAAAATTTGCTTCGTTGCATTCCCCCCCTACTTTGGATTAAATGGGAAATGGCTGACAGTGCCATCGCGGGCGATGATGATCTTGAATCCCATCAATGTCTCGGATGGCCTGGCGTCGCTGGTTCGGCCGTCGCTTGATGGTTGCTGCCACGTTTTTTATTTTATTTTCCAGATCCCCCTTCGGCTGGTCCCTCTCCTCCAGCTCCGGAAACTCTCCGTCCAGACTCAGGACATCTTCGTCCCTTACCTGGGGTGGTTTGGTCTTCGTAGTCACCAGTTTGGGGCGCGAGTGCTTCCTGGTGCACGCCTCCAGGCCGGGAGCGCTTGCGAATGGCCTCTTCCTAGTGGTCGTCTTTAGTGCCCGTTGCTCCCCTTCGCTCTCGTCCGAGTCCGACCCGAAAATGTAGGCTTTTAAAGCTCGGTCGCCGAGTCCCTTGAGAGCTTCTGGCAACTCTGGGGATGCTGAAGCTTTCTGTGGTTCTGGTGGAGCGCGCGGGGGCGCTGGTGGAGCTTGCGGTGACTCTGGGGGTGCTTTACGTGTTTTACGTGGGAAATTATTTAAAAATTTTATTTCCCGACGCTCGGCCTTTATCTCTTCCATTCTTCTAAGGAAGTTTTCGCGGGCGACCGCATACTTTTCCGGCTGGTTCGTCTGTTGTGCTCGAGACATGATGATCGAGTGTGTATGGTATTGTTTTCAGCTCGTCTTTTATAACCTGAGCTGCCTGGGCAACTGAATTTTATTTTATTGCCGGAAAAAAAAATATGCTGTAGCCTGTGGTCCTTTTTTTTTTTTTGTTTCTTTTCCTCTTTTTGTTTTTTCGCTGTCTGTGGTAGAAGAATTCTGCCTATAGCCTGGTCTCGTTTGCCTCTCCTTCTTCTCCGTCCTCCTCCGTGCTGCCTTCTAAAAATGCTTTTAGTTGCGTGATGTGCGCTGTCCTTGTCTTTCCTTGTTTCCTTAGTTTCACCAGTACCGGTGATATGAACTGTACCACTTGATAAGGGCCCTCATACTTCGGGGCGAGCTTAGCTGCAAATTTGTCTTCAGCTTTTGACAAAGGGAATGTTTTTACCAGAACCTGATCGCCTAGCCTTGGTCTCCAGTCTCTTCGTCTGAGGTTGTAATGCCGCGCTTGTTCTTGGGTTGCTTTTGCCTGATTCTGCCTCACAAGCTTGAAGGCTTCCTGGAGTTCTTTGGCCCACTCAGGGATAGATGGGCTTGGAATTTCACCTCCCGAGGGGTGCTCGTCGTATAGTTGTCTAGGCAGACGTGGCTCGCGTCCTTGGGTTAGAAAGGCAGGAGTGTACCCTGTGCTTTCCGACACGCTGCTGTTGATAGCAAGAGAGAATTCCGGTATTAAGTTATCCCAGTGATTGTGCCGAGATCCCGCGTACTGTGCTAGCATGGTTTTAATGGTGCGGTTAGCCCTTTCCGTAGGATTTTCTTGGGGGGTATATGGTGCAGTCTTTTGATGTTTGATTCCCAGGCTTTCAAGAAAAGTGACAAACTTACGACTGGTAAAGGCTGTTCCATTGTCTGTGATCAAGGTGGTGGGGATGCCATACCGAGCGATTATTCGTTCCCTTAAAGCCCTTTGCACCACCTCCGTGGTGGCAGCTCTGGTTGGGATTAACTCAGTCCACCTAGAGAATTTATCGAAGAACACAAGGAGGTATTTGTTTCCATGTGTAGAGCGCGGCAGGGGGCCCATGAAGTCGGCGCAGAGTACCGCCCATGGTTCTTCAGCGACATGTGTGAGCATACGCCCGGCGGGCTTATGCTGTTGGTGTTTATATTGCTGACAACTGGCACATTTTCTCACGTAGGAGCGCACGTCCCTGTGTAAACCGGGCCAGTAGTATCTTCTTGCTATTCGATAGATGGTTTTCTTGATGCCTAAGTGACCGGCGGTGGGGTTGTCATGATTCTCCGCGAGTACCCTTGCACGGTCCGTCCGAGGTACACACAGCTTCCATTTACAGTGGTCGTCATCCCCCCCGATGACGGGTAAGTATCGAAATAGTTGGTTGTCCACAAGTTTATAGTCTTTGAATTTTTCTGGCTGTTCCTGCACGAGTTTTATTCTCTTTTCGACCCACTCGGATATGCTGTTGGTTTTAGCATTCAGGTCCCCGGTGACCACTTGACATGCAGTTTCCAGTGGTTGTCTTGAGAGAGCATCAGCGACAACATTGTGTTTTCCCCGCCTATAGTGGATTTCGTACGAGTATTGTTGCAGCTCCAATGCCCAGCGGGCAATTCTCCCGGTTGGGTTGTCGATAGAGTTCAACCACTTCAAGGCTTGGTGGTCCGTGAGGATTTTGAAATGGTAGCCCTCCAAGTAATGTCTTAGTTTCCGTACTCCCCACACTATGGCTAGACACTCCTTCTCTGTGGTCGTGTAGTTAAGTTCGGCCTTGTTTAGGTGACGACTTTCGTACGCTATCACTCGCTCTATGCCTTCGATTTCTTGTGTCAACACTGCTCCCAGTCCGAAATCGCTGGCGTCAGTTTGTAGGGTGAACGGCTGAGTAAAGTCTGGGCATGATAATACCGGGGCTTCGGTGAGTCTCTTCTTCAATTCCTCAAATGCGTCTTGCTGCGGTTGCCCCCATTTCCACCGCGTGTGCTTTTTCAACAGACTGGTCATAGGGTGCACGATTTTAGAAAACTCGGGGACGAATCGACGGTAACAGGAGGCGATGCCAAGGCATCGACGTAGCTCTTTGGTATTGGCGGGCGCTCTTAGGTTTCTTATCGCGGCGATCTTATCAGGGTCGGTATGTATGCCTTGTGTGTTAACCAGGTGGCCTAGGTACTTTATCTCTTGGCGGAAAAATTCGCATTTTTCGATGTTAATTCGCAAGTTTGCGGCCCTCAGGCGACGCAAAACCTCTCTTAGATTGACCTTGTGCTCCTCCAGTGTCTTCCCTATGATAATAATATCATCCAAATAGGCAAACGCGTGGGGTTCCATGTCTGGTCCGATTACACTGTCAAGGGCTCGCTGAAATGTCGCGGGGGCGGAATGTAAGCCAAATGGCATGACTTTCCATTGGTACAAACCGCGCCCTGGCACCGTGAAGGCGGTATACTGTTTGCTCTGTTCGTCAAGGGGTATTTGCCAGTATCCATTTTTCAGATCAATGCTACTGATGAACTTGGCTTCCTTCAATCGACCCAAGATATAATTAATTCTAGGTAGGGGATATGCATCTTGTATAGACCGCTCGTTCAGTTGGCGGAAATCGAGGCACATTCGCCATTTCCCCGTCTTCTTTTTCACCATTACTACCAACGAACTGTAGGGGCTATGTGAGGGCTCAATACAATCTAGGCGTAAGAGCTCATCCACCTCTTTATTAATTGCTTCCTGCATTACCGGGTTTTTAGGAAAATATCGCTGCTTGAATGGGCGATCGTCCTTCATCACAATCTTGTGGGTGGTGATCTTCGATGGGCCTTTCATGTCCCCGAATTTCGCGAGTTCTTTTCGTAGAAATTCGTCTGTAGATTCACTGGCTGGTTTGGGCTCTTTGGTAGCCAATCGATCAGGTGAGTCAGCCTGCAGATGGCGGGCCTGGGCAGTTTGGCGATCGCTCTCATTGGTCACATTTTCTCGTATCCACACGTCATAACCACCGATGTTTATATGGGTTCCGAGCCTGCCGAGCAGATCCATTCCGATGATGGCTTCTTCCAATAGGACTGGCAGGATGAGAAAGGCGATCTCTCGGCTATTCAGGCCTAGCATTACTGTTGTGGTAAATGTCTTGGTAGCCACCTGCACTGAGCCATCCGCCATATACACAGGGCTATTGCTGTCGCCTAGCACGCCGTAGTAGTTTAGCCTATCCGCTACTGACTGGCTCATTACGCTCCTTGTTGCCCCGGTGTCAACAGTGGCTGTGAGGCATTCGTGTCCAATAAGTATTCGTGCCTGTAAGTGTCGATCCATGTAAAATAGGTATTGTTGCAAGGCATGACGTTTGGAGTCTCTCCCAGGCCTTGCTACTGTGGAGCTCCTTGGTCGTTTCCCTGTTTTTTTCTGCAGCAGTCAATTGTTCTCACGTTCTCTTTCCCACAGTCCCAGCAAAACAATTTGCGCGGGTTCTTGCAGTCTCTCCTGAGGTGGCCTTTTCCACTGCAACGATAACAGATAGTCTCTGATGAAGGTTTGGTTGCTGCCTGAAGCATCCGTGCTTCCTCGGTAGGTGGTTTACGTGGTGTGGGACGTGGGCTATGTGTAACTGAGCGGTCGTTGACTTCTTCCAGTTCACATGCTAAGGTAATAAGTTCGTTTAATGAATTGAAATCTCGGCGCTTTATATAGAGTTGGTATTCCTTCCTGCTGTTTCTCCATATCAAGTCTAGCTTCCTGTCTAAGGTAAGATTAGCATGCCGCATGAGGTCCTGGATGCTGGTGACGTATTCCTTGAAATTTTCTTGGTCGCCTTGCTTCTTAGATTTTATTTGGTCTTCCAATTCCTCGAAATAGCGATAGGGCAAAAAGAAAAGTAATAATTCCGATTTGAATTCCTTCCAGGTGCTCCAATCTTTCTTGTTGTTCCGATACCAGGACAAGGCGGTACTTCTAAATAACTCTGGCATTGTCTTTGGTAAAAAGTGGGTGGGTATATCATATACATTGGCTAGCTCCTCAACCCGTTCTACGAAGTCTAGCACACTGGTTCGTCCATCGAACCGAAAGGACCACTTGCGGACTTGATCTATAACGGCTGCATACGATTTAGTAGGTGGCACGGCGGGGGCAGGAGGTAGATGACTTGGCTCGAACAGTGTGGGCCTCGCATCATTTTTAGTACTCTGGGGCTCGGGGTTAATAGGCTCTGTTGGTATCGTAGCCTTTTGCTGACTCCTTGCAGGAAATTCGAAGCGAATGTCTTTCGTTGGTCCAGTTTGCTCCTTGGGAATGGTTCCCGTTGTCGTGGCTGCCGCTTCGTCCCCCCTTGGATTAGGTGACGATGACCTCACGTATTTTGTTTCCATTTCCTGCAGGGTTTTAACTATGACTGGATCCGTTCCGTGCTCGTTAGCGAAGTGTACTAGTCGCCTTCTAATTTCATCAGCAACTCCTTGTGTATCCAAGCCAAAGTGCTGTAGGCATTCCAGGGCCTCGTCTTTGCGAAGTTTTAAAATCCATTTATTGTCCATGATGTTACGCTGTTATCTCCGTTTCTCGGCTGGTGTTTCCAGTACGTTGTATGTTGATATAGGGTCCCTGCTCGGGCGCCACTTGTAACGATATTTTTTTCTGCCGGGGTATGTCTCAGTTTAACCAGGGTTCGTTACAAGAAATTTTCTTCGTAGATGATGAACAGTAGACGCGGTAGCTCTGCTGTAGATTTCGTGCTTTTATTAATCTTCTTAAATTCTATACATTTCTTTTTCTTACAATACTAAACAATGCTTTAACATAATAAAATAATGAAATATGCTGTTGAGGGTTAATTTCTTCTCCTCGGACGGTATAGGCGAAGTCAGCGGGCTGTGGTGCGCGGTGAATCCTTCGTGGTCCTAGTCCAGCGGAAAACTCGTAACTCGATCGAGGAGGTGTTGCTTCTCGTGTCTCGCTTGATTAGGCGGTATAATTCGAGCCTGAGTCAATTAAATGATGAATACTGTAGCTGGGTCGATTAGGCGGTAATGCTTGTGCCTAAGTCAGTTAAACGGCGAGTCTTGTCTTGGGTACTTTAGGCGATACAACTGTTGCCTAGGTCAATAAAACGGTGAGTTCTCGTAGCTCGGTAGATTAGGCGGTAAAACCTGAGCCTAGGTCATTTAAACGATGAGTCTTGTGTCCAGTTCAATTAGGCGGTATAACTCGTGCCTAAGTTAATCAACGTGTCTCAGTCAAGGGAGCGTCGTGACTAATGTCCCGTCGACTTAGCGTCACGGGCGTATCGGGGTAACTTGTACAATAGGCGCAACTGCATTCCAGCTCGAAGCGACTATGTCAAAGCTAGTACTGGGGCGCAGTTATTCAATAGCACGACTGCGTTTCAGCACGGGGCGCTATTGTCTAACCGAATCCCAGGGCAAGGGCAGAAATCAATAGGAGCGACTGCGTTGCAGCTCGAAGCTACTATTGCTTTTAGAAAATTACTATGCGAGAACAGATCAATAGGAGCGACTGCGTTGCAGCTCGAAGCTACTATTGCTTTCGAAAATTACTAAGCGAGAACAGATCAATAGGAGCGACTGCGTTGCAGCTCGAAGCTACTATTGCTTTCGAAAATTACTATGCGAGAACAGATCAATAGGAGCGACTGCGTTACAGCTCGAAGCTACTATTGCTTTTGAAAATTACTATGCGAGAACAGATCAATAGGAGCGACTGCGTTACAGCTCGAAGCTACTATTGCTTTCGAAAATTACTATGCGAGAACAGATCAATAGGAGCGACTGCGTTACAGCTCGAAGCTACTATTGCTTTTAGAAAATTATTACCACGCGTGATCTTCTATGCGAAGTGCTTTGATCGACTGCTAGTCAGAAGATGATCAATCTTCGTCGATTGCTCTCCTTTTATAGCCACCAGAGGGCTTAATGTTGCTATGTCTACGATAGGTACTTGGTGTAGCGAGTATTCGGTATTCGCTCAGCTGACGGGGATCGTGTAACCGTTTGGGCTCCTAATGCCACATGGTGTTTTGTTTGATTGATCGCCTTGGCTCCTAATAGGATTTACTTGATTGGTTTTCTTTTTCTTCGCTTTTGAAATTTCTTATTTACATTTTTTTTTCCTTTCTTTTTTTTTTTTTTTTTTTTTTTTTTTTTTTTTTTTTTTTTTTAAGTAGTAAATGAACAAAGTAATAATAAGAAAAAAATAAAACAAGCCTCTAAGAAAACAAAAAAAATTAATTCAGTTCAAACTTAAACTATTAGATTTTGCTAGAAGCAAATTTGTTGCTAAAAATTTGCTTCGTTGCAATGTATAATAAGACTTTAGCTGAGCGCTGTCAGTCTTGTACAACGTTTAAAATACCGAAAATATTCAAATTCAAAAATATTTATTAAGTTTACAATAAAGTATTCATTATTAGTTAAAATCTTTCTTCTAATATTTGCATTCTGTATGTTGAAGCTAATTTTATGTAATTATACAGTGCAACCCAGTTTTCCCCGTTTAAAATTACAGATATTTCTACTTCGTTGAGAAAGCATTTCCCAAAATACAGCATTCTGTATTCTCGCAGAATTGGGCATCTTCCTAGGAAGTGGAAAATATTTTCTTCCTCATTGAGGTTACAAATAGGGCAAATTACGGAGGGAGTTTCGAAATGTGGTATATAATTCAGTCTGAGCATTTCACCTCTTGCTCTAAAAATAAAACTAATAAGTTCAACATTATACGAATCTCTGAAATAATTTTGCTGACATAGGTTGTGATTGAGGAGCGGGTAGCATCGTCTTGTATTGCTTTGCTGTGCCTTGAGTAAGAACTGATCTCTTTTAGTTTCGTCCATTTTTTTCAAAATGTCTCCCTGCCAGCCTTCCCACGAAGCCTGATCATCCAATCTAATTTGCGAATTCAAATCATTTGCAAAGTTTTGCCATTTTTCGAAAAATTGTTGTTTTGTTTCAAGCAAAAAGAGTGCTATTTTTTTGGGCAGGCGCGTGTTATTCATTTTCATGATTTTTAGCACATAAGTGAAATGCGATTTTAGGAATGGTATATATAGCTCAGAGAGCCCTGTTTCTAGATTGACCATGTAATTTGGCGTGTTATGTGGAAGGCGAAATAGCTTTTTAATGAAATACCTCTGCAGTTTTTCCACCTCCTCATAATGTTCTATACCCCATACTTCTGATGCATACCCCATTATGGTGCGTACTGCTGCTTCAAACAAATTATATTTGGCGCTATGAGGGATGCCTTTTTTTCTTAGGAAAGACCCCCAGGTACTGTTGATAGCGGTTTTCGCTGCTTTAATTTTTTTCGTTAGGTGTTGTTGGAAGTTTGCATTATGAGTCATCAAAACCCCTAAGTATTTATATTGTTTGACCTTTTCCAGTTCTTGGTGTCCTAGATACCATACTTCGTCTCTACAGTAGCGACCCTTCGAGTGCCTAAAAATCAAAACTTTGGTCTTATTAAAATTTATTGTTAGATCCCATAAATTGCAGTAAGCTGAAAGTTTGTTTATCATTCTTTGCATCTGTTTTGGCGAGTCGGCTAGGATGACAATATCATCTGCGTACATCAAACTTTTAATTTCTACGTCACCAATACTGATGCCAGATGGAAGAAAAGAGACAAGATCGTCGATATAAAGGGCGAAAAGGAGTGGGCTAAGCAAACACCCCTGCTTAACACCTGATTCTGCACCAAACCATTCTGACCGATTTTGTCCGTCCCAAACAGCGACCTGATTATTTAAGTAAAGGCTTTTTATTATTTGCAGTATTTTTGTTGATACTCCAAGTCTTCTAAGTTTCTGGAAAAGCGCTTCTCTATTGATGCCATCTATAGAATACTATTCAGACAGAAAATGTGGTCAACTGTCGAATATCCCCTTCGAAACCCGGCCTGGTATTCACTTAAAAGTGAGTTCTTTTCAACCCATAGCGTAAGCCTTATGTAAATAATGTATGTGAAAATCTTTGCCAACGAATTTTGAAAGGAGACCCCGCGGTAGTTAGATGCATCATTTTCTTCTCCGCCCTTGAAAAGCGGAAAGATAATGGATTTTTGAAAACTTGGATCAACCATACCTGTGTTGAACATATGATTAAAACAAAGAGTCAACTTTTCAATAAAATTATGTGACGCGTATTTAAAAAATTCTGCTGGTATCCCATCTGGGCCAGCGGCCTTGTTTTCTTTGACTTTTCGCAGAGCCGTTTCTACTTCGTTATAGCTTATCTCCGCATCAAGCTCTTCAACCTCTATTTGCGGTATTTCCTCACTAATCACTGATGCATTATTACCCCTATTTAGCAGATTTCTGAAGTGGGGTCCTAGCGTTGTCGCATCCAATTTTGCACTTTTTTTAAAACCCGTTCCATTTAATCTTTTAACAGTGCTCCAGTATTCTTTGCTATTTTTTATATTTTTTAGGTTATTTTTTAAGTTATTAAAATAAACGTTTTTTTTTAAGTACAAAGGCTTCTGAACTCTCTCTTTGCTTCCATATATTTCTCACGGCTCGCTGGTGTATCTAGCCTTTTGGCAATTCTTAAAGCTTTGAAAGATTTTCCCCTTGCATTCTCACAGCTTCTGTCGAACCATGGCTGCTTTCCCTCTTTAATTCGCCTGTTTTGCTGATATGGCTCCGCCGCTTTTTGTACACAAGATACCAAATTTTCTACAGTACATTCTCTTTCTGATAGCCTATCCAATAACTGATTTAGTTCTTCTTTGTATGAATTCCCCTGCGTGGCAGACCATCTCAGCCTAGGTAAGAGGTTTAGCGTACTCTCATCCTGCACTAAATATATGGGTAAATTTAAAGAAGTTACTAGTGGTTGATGGTCGGAATATATCATATCTTCTACTTTAAATTCTTGTACCATTTTTAATAAATCTCCTCTGCCCAGTCCGTAGTCTATGACAGAGCATGCAGTGCCTCTTAAAAAGGTGTAACTCCCATCCTCGTCACCACACGCACGCCCATTTAACGCCGTCAGCGCAAAAGTACTGCAAAGGTCAGATAGTTTTCTACCATTCCTATCAATATTTTTATCTTTGGAGACTCGCTGCACTGTACCTAGAGAACAGCCGCAGGTATTGTTTAAATTAAAAAGCTCGTCTTCGCCACACCTTGCATTAAAGTCACCAACGGCCAATATATTTTCAAGTTCTATTCCAAGTAGTAACTCATAGATCTCATTAAAATCAGCATCCCATTTGGTGCAGTTCAGATAAACCGGTATTATATTAATTTTACAGTACTTTGAAATAACTTCTATTATGAAATTGCTGCCTTTCGCGACAAAACTACCGCGCCACTCCTTAGTCTTGCACTTTTTTATGCCATATAGGGCTCCGCCACTCGCTCTTCCTCTTACATGACTTCTAACAGCATCTATCCAGACCAAAGAATAATCCTTAAAAATATTTTCCACTTCCGCTAAACTGCTTTCTAAAAATGTTTCAAACAATAAAAATATATCAAAAGTTTTAATGTAGTTTTTAAAGTCGTAGTATGATATTTTTGATTTAAGCCCTGCAACGTTATATGATAGAATTTTAAGTGGACAATTGTTATATGTTATTTGGCTACTACTACGTTTTACAAGTTTTTTGCTTTTGCGATTAATTCGTCATAATTTCAATTAACACTATCAAGTGCGTTGCCAAAAATCTTTTTGAGCTCAGGTATGCCATCATTTTTTCCGTACAAAAGTTGTTTCTCTTTGCTCCATAAAAACCATTTTCCGTCAGCTCTTAGTTTATTGTCTCTAACCAGTACTTGTACATTTCCTTTAGCTTGCATCAAAATTCTCTTTAGATGTAACATCGCCTTTTTCTGCTCCTGCTTTTCGCTGCTTAGATCGCGGTCTATAGATATCGCGCTCCCGGCCAGATTTTTGGTATGACGCAAAACATCAGCGACCATTTCTTCAGACTTCAATTCCGCAGCTACCGTCATTTTGCCGTCTTTTCCATGTAACCATCTTGTAGCATTTATTTCCACTTCATGTTTCATTTTTAAGGAATTTTTGCAAATCGCCTTGACAGAGTCACCAAGAGAATTACTCGCTTCAATGTTTCTGAAAATTAACGATTTTTTCTTCACTTGTTCCTCAAGGAAATGTATATGCTTGCGGTCTTTTTCTTGCTCCTTAGTAATCTTTTCAAGCGACTTCTTGAGCTCAGTCTTTTCCTCCTCTAGAGCATTTACTTTCGATTTTATATAGTTTAATTCAGTAGTTAGCATCTCAAGATCATCTTTCGTGGCGATATTTGCAATTTTGTCGTCTATGGTACGGATATTGCTAGATATATTGGCAAATCCTTTTGTCATTTCCGCTTGCATACTGGCCATAAGGCTGGCAATATTCGCGCCTTCCTTGGTAAGATCAAGCTGTTGTAGCTCTGGAGATAGCTCTGAGTGGTGACGTTTTGCTGTAGTGATCGTTAATGCTGAAGTTTGTTCAGATACCTTTACTTTTGATGTTTTCGGAGTGTCAGACATTTCGGTCTAAAAATATGCTATGCTATTTAAGGTTTAAAAGCTAAGCAAAGCTTTAAGCTTTGATGGTGTCAGTTTCGTGAATTTTTAATCTCTACTTTGCAATATCGAAGACACGAATCAGTTGTTAAGCTGCTCTGGCGGGTAAAAAGTGAATTAATGGCGTTGACGGCGAAAATGCAAAAAAATGCAACAACAATATATGATAACAGCTCTCTCAGTGATTGTTTGACATTCGCTTTTTGTTTATTACGCTCAAAATTACAGCAACAATTTTACCTTCCTTTTTCGTTGAAAATCTTTTGAAAACCGATGAGAAACTGCCCTCTTCAGCCAAGCCACCGCACTCCACGCACTCCACACGCAGTCAAAAAAGCTCGATCGATTGATGTATAACACCAGTAGGCACTTTTTCCGTAAATACTCAAAAAACTTTAAAAATTTTCGAATCAGGTTATTTATTGACTTTACGAGGACAGCGTTGCCAGACCTCTTTGTCCTTATATTTATTGTCGCTTTTGTTCCACAAAAACTTTCGCTTTTGCACTTCCGAAATTAACAGCTCCTTATTTCGCACACGACTGAAGTGTAAAATCAAAAATGTTTGATTTTTACGCGATGCGAATAGACGCACCGCACTCTATTCGGACAATTCCATTGAAAACCGTTTGTTTGATTCCTTAAAATTCCAGTAATAGACGCATGCGAAATAAGCAGCGAGCTGCGCAGTCGAAATCAAACGTTGCGTCCGGCGAGCAGCGTTCGTGCCGCACCCAATTCGGACAGCTCTATATAAAAGCTGAAGTTTGATGTTCGACGCTCGCCGCATGCGGCGATCGCATGCGGAAAACCGGCCGCACCGTACCTAGTTAGGACGTAGCGTTAGACGTCGTCTCCTGTCGACATGACGAGATCGGTACCGCTGAAGTCGTTACCGATTAATTTCGACAGCAGACGACGAGTTTGCGGTAAACCCTGAGTCGTTATAACGAAAAAAACGAGTCGACGTGACTTAAATTCTGTCGTTACAATTTTTCAGCACGAGTTGTGACGACTTAAATTTTTCTTTGGTTAAAAAAAAATTGAAAAGAAATTAAAAACAAGTTGAGTTGTGTCATAGGACACCAGATAATTCATGTAAGTAAATATAATTTGCAGCAAGGTTTTGCCCAAAAAACAATTGTTTTTATTAATCGAAAATTATATATGTTATATACAAAACGGCCATAAGACATAATTTTTTTTCATTCCTTTTGTGTTTTTGAACATAAAAAATGCACAATCGAAGGTTATTGTTCTGCTGTTGTGCAGCAAATTATACTAATAAGTGCGAATTTTTATTCTTAATGGTGATAAATTTTACACTTTCAGCTATTTGTTGTAATGAGTCAAGCCACGTCAAGTGAGCACCCTTTTTTCAAAGTAGTGATGAAATTATGTTTTAATATTTTATATTAGTTGTATTTATAACCAAATAGAATTTTGAAAGAGGATTGAAAAAAAAATTAGTTGTAACAGTACTTTTTTGGCAATAAAACTTTTCATTTTTCTATTAAAAATGTAAATTCCTATATTTTAAAACTGTTGTTGCGTGGAAAGTGTTTAATGCAACTGAATATAATTTTGCATCCAAGTTGGGAGAAGGTTATTTTTTGGAAATAAAATTACAAAAACAACAACAAATTTTTTTCCTACTTTCTACGAAGCTTTAAAAAATACATATCAAAATTTTCAGCTCTTCTGCGTAACAAATTTTTTTCATTTATTTTTAATAAATTGCACTCAATATCTCTTTGTATGAATCTAAAAAAAATTTCACCGATCAGCTGTAGTTTCTACGCAATAAATGTTTTTCGAACCTCTCGCAGTGCTTAATCAGCGCTTAACCATAGCACAGTACTTATAGTTAAAGCACAATTACAACCACTTGGACCTTTTTGATTTTTTTTTATTTTTTTCGAATTTTAGCTGCAGGTGTTAAGAATATATCATGTAAGTTTGAAAATGGGATCTCTATTAGTTTAGGAGGTACAAAGCATTGAACATGCGTACCCAACAATTTTCCCTCAGTAAAATCGAAGTGAGCGCATTTTTGACAAGCACAGCTTTTTCGTTCCGTTTTGAACCTTGCATATAATGCGCTCGCTTCGTTTTCCATCACAAAGGAGATAGTCTCGAAAATTCGAATTTTCATACTTAAAGATGTTTTAAAGTATCGATATTTTTCACACCGATATTAAATCCGCAGACCCCGGAGTACAGACGATGATTTTAAATTACAGTGAACTACGGATAAATGCAACACGAATAAATGCAAAAACCTCATAAATGCATCGTGCTTTGAAGCCTTTTTTGTGAGTTCCCATGAAAACATGCACGGATTAATGCAAAGAACGCATAAGTGCACAAGAATTCGAGCAAAAAACGTGTTGCATTTATCCGTACTCTACTGTAATTTTAATTATGTTCGAATTTACGGATACTTTGAAAGCGCAAAAAAATTATATGTTACCTAAAATTCCCTTATATATTTGCAAAAATATACTAATCGGAGCTATTCTGAAAATTTTTTAAGCAGTTACCACTCTCCCCATTGGAAGAAGTAGTGGCCAACTTGATGCAATTTTAAAAACAGTTGAAACCTAATGGCATAGTGTAAGGAGTGGAGGAGCCTGAAAAAGTGGAAGTTCGTGAGAACACAATTCTAGAGCCGGACGAAAACATACTCTCTGAGACATCGTCCACGTCAAAAGTTTGTTGCCCGGAAACTTCAGATGAGCAGTGGTTCCGTGAGATACTAAATGTGGCAACTGATGTTGAATCAAATGTGTGTTTTACCGCAGAAAGTTTGACTAAAAAAGCAAATCTTCCTCTGAAAAGAAACACTGAAAAACCAGAGAACGAAAATAAAATTAATCGGGACTTGTTGCTGGAACAACACCCCAATATGGAAAGAAATATATTAAACGAGACTTCTCCCTCATTAATTTCAATTGAAAATACCTAAAAGGACACAAATAAAATAATCAATCGGAGAAATTAAAGAGAAGAGGAGGAATTTCAAATTAAAATTAAATTACAGAAAATTGAACTAGAAATTAAATAGAAAGAGTTACAAAAGCTAAAGGAAGCACATCTGAATTCATGCATATAAATAGGAAATATGAATGTTTTTTTCTATTTTAAACATGGATTAATTTTTTTTTTACATAGTGTACGTTAATTACAATATAATGACAAAAAATGCATTATAAAAAAAATTTTTTTTAAGAAAAAAGAAAGTCACAAAAAACTGTTATTTAATTGGCTCCCTTGTTTAATGTTAGTACTTACAATAATAGGTATAAGGTATAACAAATGTACCACAGATTTGAAGTAAATTGATTGAAGATATAAAAAAAAATTAAAAAAGCATGTCTTAATTGGACCTTATCCATACCAAAATGGCTCCCAAAGTAAAATAATTGAAAATTTTTTCAGAATTTTTGACTTTGAGCGTTTATTTTTCACACAATAACTGCAGTTTTGACCATCAATTCAATTTTGCCCAAAAGCCTGTACAATTGGCTTTCAAACCGCATTACAATTTTTTTTCTACAGTAAGCCACTAGCGTGGGAGAATTGTTTTTCTGGACTTAGTGCAAGAAAACTTTAAGGCCCTATAACTCCTCAGGCGTGCATTTGGGACCCCCCCGCCCCCCCTCCCATACGATTTTTTGTTCGTCGTGACCTCCCCTACCATCCCTGTAAAAAAAAGCACTCACCTACGGGACACCCTGTATATGATTGATTCAGTCTGACTAAAAACTCGAAGCAAGTCAGACGTGTGCCGCATCGCGCGAATAGAGAGAATATAAATAGACGAAAAAGTACATTGTAGAAAAGCGAATTGGTAATTTTTTGACGGCGTTTGTTGCTCATACCGCTTCATTTATGCGCGTTAATTTAAAGAAATATTGTAATATTACACGTTTTGAACACGTTTTTTTTTTCAATATTTAATAGTTTAATGGTTTATATACAAAACAAATACAGACATTTATTGATGGCCCAACATTTGGAAAACCTATTAAGGCTGGTCTCCAGTTCGGTAAGGAATGTCAGCAGAAATTTTCTATTTGTTTCTCCGAGGAAAAAAGGTAGTACTACAGAACTTTTTAGTGCAACAGAGGCAATCTGTCTAATGTCACATGTGTCAAAAAAGTGAAACGAAACATAAATTAAAAAGGCGCGATTATAAACGTTTACAATAAAAAGCGCGCGCATACGTATCAAACAAAGAAAAAACCAGAAAGGAAAATGGATAACAATTTGTAAGCATAAAGCTATTGTTTGCAATGTAACGTGTGTAAATATATTGCATTTACTTTTTATTTTAGAAATGATATGGAGTTCTTGGCCGACTGCGGTATAATTTTAGCAGGAATGATAACAGCTAACGAATTGGGCTTGTTAGGTGGTCGTCGAGGTCGCCGCCATTGGGTGAATCCATATTTAGCACAACGAAAAGAAAAAGGTAATGGAAGTCTTAGTGCTTCAAAACATATGTATTATAAACGCTTCGGTCTTCTTTACATTCTAGGAAGGTTTATGACAGATTTTGAGAATTTGAGCAATTCTCCTGAACTTTTTTTTGAAAATTTTCGGATGTCTCCTGAACTTTTTGAGGAAATGTACCGCATGGTAGAACCACTAATAAGACGTAAACGAAACACTAGGCCCAAGGATTTTATACCTGAGAAAGCAAAGCTTGCCATAGTTATAGAGTAAGTTGAATGAAACAATATATATTTTTAAGACTATTATTATAATTTTTGTTTGTTCGAACAGGTATATGGCATCGGGTGACTTACAGCGTCACATCAGCTCATGCTATAGAATAAGCAAGCAGCATCTCACAAGAATTATAAACAATGTGTGCAGCGCGATTTGTCATGTCTTAAGAGACCAGATGCCGGAATGGAACCAAGACACACTTAAGGAGGTTGCCTGTGGATTTCAAGAGAAGTGGAACTTCCCGAACTGCATTGGAGCAATTGATGGCAAACACATTTCCATCAAGTCACCGCCAAACAGTGGAAGCATATTCTACAATTACAAAGTAAATAATACATACTTAATGCATATTAATAGTTAAAGTAAAACTATTAAATTTTCAGGGATTCCATTCCATAGTTTTGTTGGCAGTGTGTGACGCAGAGTACCGCTTCACTTATCTAGATATTGGAGCCTATGGAAGTGAAGGTGACTCCGGCATTTTTATGCAATCCAAATTTGGAAAAAGCATAATTAACGACACTTGCCCATTCCCCGCCGATGCTTATGTGGGAAACCATAAAATTCCTCATTTTATAGTTGGAGATGATGCCTTTCCGCAATCGAAGCGAATAATGAAACCTTTTAGCAAAAAAGGGCTTTCGAAGGATGAAAAAATTTTCAACTATCGTTTAAGTCGGGCTAGGCGATGCATCGAAAACTCTTTTGGCATATTAAGTACGCGATGGGCTTGTTTGCGGAAAGTTCTAATGTGCTCCCCAGATAGTGCACAAAATATAGTAACCGCTTGTTGCCTGTTACATAATTGGCTGATAAACAAAAGTCGTGCCACTTACTGTTCAGATGCATTCGCTGGCGGCGAGAGTAGCGGATTTTTGGTTCAGGGTGATTGGGAAGCCCAGGAAGCACCGCACTCACTCAAAGACGTCTCGTCAATAGCTACACTTCGTGGTAGAACAACGGACTACGCTAAACATATCCGAAACATATTAAAAGAATATGTTAACTCACCAGAAGGATCAGTGCCGTGGCAAAATGAGTCAGCTTTTGTATGAAAAAATTAAATAAAAAGTTTTTATTTCAAAATTCTTGATCAGCTATTTTCATTGCGGTGCTCTTGCACCTTCGATATGAGAAACGCAGTCATTTCCTCACATGCTATGTCCGCTTCTTTATCTGGAAGCTTTTCCAGCAGATATCCAAAGTAGGCTAATGGCTGCTTAAATTTTGCCTTCTTTTCTGCTTCTTCCCTAGATTCTTGAATTTTCTTTTGAGTATCCAAAAGCTCACCAAATTTTTGCACAAGTGCGCTGTTATTGCTTTCAACTCTTGACCTTTTAGATGTTGAGGGTGCCTGAAAAGTATAGTTATTCAAATGGAAATACCCAAAAATACCAATTTTTGTACTTACGTTGTAGCTATACTGGCTACCACTTATATTGGAATCGTCTAATTCCGTATCCGGTTCACTCTGATGCGATTGAAATGTTCTGTAATTAAAGAAATGAATAATAAATCATAAGTTTTCAATGAAAACAAGTGTGTTACAGTTTCTTACTTTCTCTTTTGCGCTGCATTTGGTAGGAAGGACATTTCTTCCGAAAATTCCCAATCCACCACGTCGTCATCAAAACTTGGCTCTTCCAGTGATTCTCCGCCAGCATCACCACTTTTGCCTTTTCTATTAACGCGTGCATGGTAGCGATAGCTTTCGCGTAAGCTCGCCCACGCCAACTTACATTCATTTGCTAAATTTACATTTGTAATATTAATATTGTTATTCAAACAATCATTTCACAAAACAATGCAGCTGCCCACCTGGTACTTGGAGAACCATGCTTATGTCTGTCCATGCTTGGTCTACTGCATCCTTCCTAGAATGAAGCCGGTCGGTGACGTCCCAGATTCTTCTGCTCTCCTTAACAAGCGATATTAGTTCGCGTTTGTTCTCGTTTGAGAAATTTATTAGCCGTTTTTGATTTTTCTTGGGGTTTTTCTCCATGTTTTTCTGAAAAAACCCGAAAAATGGATGCACTATTTCTATACAATCACAACTGACCTACCTCACTTGTCAAAATTTCTCCAAGAAAGAATTCATTTGCAATTATTTCTGCTGATAGCCTGGGCTACCGTGCACATTTTATGTCAAAAAAACGTATTAAAATATGTACTACTTTTTTGCCGAACTGGGGACTGCATGCAGAAAATTTCTTGAAGAAATATTTCTTAAGCATTTCTTTGGCTTTTTTTTATATGGAGTTTTTCATTCCTTGGGGAACTGGAGACCAGCCTTTAAGAATAAAAACTTCTACTGCAAATATTGATTTCGATGAGATTATAAGGTTTTCAAAACCATAAATTGAACAACCAAAAGCCTTTTCCTGTTACAGTTAGGCCCCATCTACACGATGCAAGTTTTCGCTTGGCAAGTTTTAGTACTTGTGTGCAAGAACTTGCGTGACCAATCCACACGATGCTAGTAAATTTTAGCTTGCAGCTTGCCTGAAAGTAATCTAAAGATGACTTGCACGCAAGTGCTTGGGCACATAGCCACACGGCGTTACTAAAAGTTGCTTTTCAGAAGCAATTTTTTTAGAACATGTAGCTTGCCAGCTTGAAGGTTTTTACATTCAAGTAGAAGTTCTTGCCGCAAGTTTGCCAGTTGGTATAAAAAATCATATTTTAACCTAAAATAGCAAAAATGAATAAATAAATAAAGAAAGTTGTAGCAGCGGCGCTCATTTTGGAAGAAATAGAAAATTATAGAAAAAATCCAAAACGAACAATTTGGGCACGCAAGTTCTTTTTTAGAGGAGACATAAATCTCTATTATGAGAATTTAATGAAGGACCTATCAAATGAAGGTGAACAATTCAAAGTGCTTCCATTTCACTGGTTTACCCCCAGAGCTTCCAGAGCAATTAATGCAATTTGTCCTTTATAACCAGCTTTTCCAAATTTGTTTTTTCGGCAATGGCTTCGTAAGCTGCCTCTTTTTATACCTTTTCCGAAGGAAAGGGTATATTAAGTTTGGCACGGAATATGTAACATACCCTCTAACGGTTAAAATTTGACCATGACCACCATTCGCGAAATTCGCAAAAATTTTATTTTCACTTTTTTGAATTGAGTATTTCGCAACTAGACAAAATGTCCTCTAACGGTTAAAATTTGACCATGCCCACCATCCGCGAAAATTCTGTGCTTAATAATAATCTCTAGTTTGAGAAGCTAAATCGAAGTACAGATAAGATAAAAATAGATATCCAAGCTAGAACAACGAAAACGGCAGGAATTTTAATGTTTTAACATATTTTAGGCTGAGGAAAGGGTATGTGTGCAATCGGCTTAGCCGATGTAAACTTCTTTACTTGTTTATGCTTGTTTTTGTAGTCCATGTGTGACTTTTGCCACAAGCACTCATTTTGCTGGTATTCTTCAGTCATTATTTCAATTTGCTCCTCTGACACAGCCATGTTGATAAAAAAAAATTCGAAAAATTTAATTCAATAAATGCTAGCTATGAAAAAAATAATAAATATTGAAACATCGCACTCGCTTCTTTTTTGAGTATCTTGAACCTGACAGTTTGTAAGCATGCAAGTAAAAAAAAAAGCTTCTAGCAAATTGGAAGATTGTATTTCTACACGATCCGAATTTTCTTTAGGCAAGTTCTTGCATGGAAGTCTTGAAAAACCTGCCGCAAGTCCTTGCAAGCATTCTACACGATGCAATCTCCTTGCCAAGTACTTGCAGAAGTGACTTGCCAAGTGAAAACTTGCATCGTGTAGATGGGGCCTTATGAAAAAAGTTACAGTTATGAAAATTTTTATTTCACGCAAAATATTTTTCCCAGTGCCACGCATACAAATATGCACGCAAAACAAAAATGAAGTGGTGCCCATACCTGATTATGATGAAATATAATCGGGCACATCATGATCCAAAAAAAAAAAAACAAGTTGAGTTGTGTCATAGGCAGGGATGCCCACCACTAGATTGAAAGCTTGCGATAGTGTGTGTGCGCATTGCACTGAAGAACGTTTTTCGCTTTTTTCAGTTCTCTCTTTTTGCTTCATCCGACATAGGTCTTGTTTGTTCGCTGCCTGATGTCAGACCATATATTACTATATTTGTCACTCTCATAGATTTTGGGCGGAAAATTTCGCGCCAGTTAGAAAGAGATGTTACTCGGCAGGCAAAAAAATAGCGAGAGAGAAATACTTTTGGTGAGTACCTAAGTGAAAAATACTCATTTTGGTGGGTACCCAAGACCGTGTTGGGTACCCAAGACCGTGTTGAAAAGAGCCAAAATAGAAAAGACTTCTGAGTGACATATATAGTTATATATGTGTCAGACTAAACAGGTTTCGAAGTCTCAGCTTGCTTGTTGCCTTTTGTGTATGTACACAAGCATTTGCTCTCAATGCTCCGAAGCTTGCTCCGCGGGCATCCCTGGTCATAGGACACCAAGAACGAAGTTCTCAGAATTCGCAGCAAGGTTTTTCGCAAAACTCAATTGTTTTTATTAATCGAACAATATATGTATACAAGACGGCTGTTTGTTGTTTTCAACTGTTTTTCACAAGCGAAAATGCGATACAGTATATTCTGCTTAGATGCATTCAATTATTTTGCAGAAAATATTATGCACTTACGCGAAAAACGCACCTACCCGAATTTTTTTTCTGCATTTTTGAGTAACATATCAGAATGTCTTTACCAATACTTGAAAGGCGCTTAAAAGAACGCCGTCCAAACATTAATTTTATTAACAAAAAACATATTTAACTTTTGTAGTAAAAGGAAAATTCTTTCATAACTGACTAGAAATAAAAAAAAACTCAGTAAAATGAAATGAAAAAAAAATTTAGGTTTATCGTCTTCAACCTAGCTTAAACTTCTTGATGGTTTCAACTTTCAAATGATAGTCGCTATGAGAGTTTAAACCAGGTTTATTAACTTTGAATCAAAATTTTTGAAAAATTCTAATAAAGCAAAGGCGTTTTAGGTCGATAGGAAAGCGTTTGAAATTTAAAAGATAAATTTTCAACAGGGCTGTTAGAGGAACATTTTACTATGAAATTTTATTTCAAAAACAAACAACAGGATGCTGTTGAAGCGAATGTGCACCTAAGTTAAATGCAGCTAAAAGAGAAATTTTCAAACAAATACAGACAAAAATGATGCCGTAGAATATTTTTGTGCAGGTATGTAACTAACATGTGCGCTGAAGGGCTCTACGCTCTAAACTTTAGGGATGCACACGGCTTTTAGCTTCGCGAGCAACATGGAAATCTAAAAAAAATTTGTATGGAACCAAAAAAAAAAAACCTTTTTGTACAAAAATCACGGAAAACAACAACAACAATATTCATTCGAAATTCGACGGTAGCCAGAAACTGCGACACACACAAACGTGTTCCTTGGTTTGGTCATTGCGAAGAAAACAACAACAACAATAATCATTCGACGGGTAATCGTGGGTAAGATTGAACATCTGGCATATGATGCTCGGTTTTGATCATTGTGAGGCAATAAAAAATCGAATGCTGAAATTTAAAACGCAATTACCCACGCGGGTAATCCTCAATTTTAAGGAGCATCGTGAGCAAATTTTGCTATGGCGTGTGCATCCCTAGAGTCTAAAGCTGCAAGTAAATTTCCAATACCAAACACATGTGGAACCAAGTAAGAAAGCTAAAGTCGGCCAAGCGCGACTTTGAAATACCCAGCGTCCCGACATTATTGGCGCACTATGGTACGAAAAATCTCCATTTGTGGGCGTGGCATTGGGCGGGCTACATAACTTTTTTTCCTGCACCTATCGTTCACCTTGGTCAACCTATGTTGCGAATTTGAAGCTTCTACGCCTTTTACTTCGGAAGTTACCAAAAATCTTCATTTGTGGGCGTGGCAGTGGGCGGGCCACATAACTTTTTTCCTACACCTTTCATTCGCTTTTGTGAACCTATGTTGCGAATTTGAAGTTTCTATGCCTTTTACTTCATAAGTTACGATAAACCCTAATTTGTGGGCTTATTTGTGGGCGTGGCTCAAGGGTGACGGCGCCCATCGTTTCCCAGGATATGTCCCTTTTTGTAGTTTACCAGTACACCAAATATCAATGAAATGTGTTGAGTGGTTCGCAAGTTACAAGCACTTTACTGAAAACACAATAAATTCATTTGTGGGCGTGGCAGTGGGCGGATGTCTCCCATTTTTGCTCCGGATCATACTCGGATCCTGATATACCAATGTAACAAATTTCGACTTGATTAGTACAGCCGTTTCGGAGGAGGTCCGAACACAGACGGACGGACGGACATGTCTTAATTGATTCAGTTTTTGATCCTGATCAAGAATATATATATATATCTATATCTACGGAGCTTAGTTCTGGCTGTTACAAGATTCGCACAAAACTAATATACCCTGCTTACGCTGGGTATAAAAACAAATAAGTACTTTGACTTACTTTCGCTACTTGAACGCATTATAAATTACCTAAAATGCCCTTATATATTTGCAAACATCTACTAATCGGAGTTATTCTGAAAATTTTCAGTCTGGCAGCACCACATATTGTTTTGTTTTGTTTGAACGCATTTATGCTTGTATGTGGCTGTGTAGTTTCTGAATTTAATAATTAATTGTTTTTTCGTGATATCGTCGGAAATAAGTGTCGCCTAAAAAAATATTATATCTTGGCCGCATCAGGAAGTCATTTTACATAAATACGTGTATATTTCTTTCTCTCTGAAAAGGTTTTTATGCCCTGTTTTGCGAACTTCACTTTTTGGTAACGCTCAAAACTAACGGATTTTAACTTTTTCTCGACTAGGTCCCCTGTCGCTATCGTTTCATAAAGAACTTCGTTTTAAAAAAAACATTCAAAATATTACTTACTTGCAATCTGGCAAATTAAACACATCTGACTTTTGCCTGATGATTTCCCCCTCTATTTTAAGACATTTCTTCTTATTTTCATCACTGGATTCACTTGCACTTGTATCCGAAGCAAAATATTGGAAAAAAAAAATTTGAATTTTTTATATATCTGTTAACTATTAAAAAAATTTGACACATTTTCGATTATGTTATCGATAACAAGTCTTCACGTCGACTAATGAGACGAGACGACTTAGAGGGTACCGATTATGCATCGACGTGACGACGACGTTGATATCGAGTGCAACGCCAACGAGTCAACGACGACTTAAATGTCGACCTAGGTTGTAGGGCCGCACAGTGTCGTGTCTCCAAACATTCTGTGGCCAAAAATAGAAGGAGTGGTCGCAGAGCAACGAAATTTATAGGATGTACTACTTTTTCCCAAATTAAGAAAATTTGAAAAAATCATAGAATTCCGCCCACTGACAGGCCCACCTCCCATATAAAGTGATTTTCTAATTTCCACAGCTTAAGCTCTAGAAAGACGAAATTTGGTACGCAAGTTATTTAGGCGCAAAAAATGTGGGCACCAAAAAATTTTTTGGTTGCCACGCCCCCTTTATAAGTTACGCCCCTTCAAAGTTCAGAGTTTTAAAGCTTATATCTTCATATAGAAATATTTTTCCCTAATAAAAAATTTAACAAATTTTTTATGAATTTCAAATCTGAAACTATATGTTATTAAGAATTTAAAAAAAATTTAGGTCTAACCGACGACTTACAAAAATTGCAAAGCAGTGAAAATGCATGAAAATTCAAACAAAAAATTGTAGCACTTTCGCCAGTACGCTCCTGAAAGAATCACTGCTGTTCAACAATGAATTAATTTTTGAATGAAAATTTTAGTTTATTTTGATTAAAAATAAATAAACTTTTAAATACTTAACTAATTTTTTCGGTATGCAAGCGGTTTTTAAAAAAACAGGCAAAAGTATGTTACCGTATGTTACCAAATATTTTATTCAAATGGATAATTCTTTTAACACAATTACACACACAATTTATTTCTAATCACTGTTAGAGCTTTCACTTCCTGATTCAGATGAGATGAAGTTTTCAAAATCAATGCTCAAAGATGACATACTATCGTCATCAAATTCATCTATTATAATGTAATGCTCTAACTCATTCTGCGCAGACTTCGTCTTTGTTGTAAGTTTTCTGTGTCTATTTATTAGTGGATCAGACGATAGCAAAAAGTGTTTCATTATGTCAATATTGGATTTTTCCCTTGAACATTTCCTTGTGCTATGCAATCGTACTTGTCTGAAGTACTTATGTCGTGCTTCAAGAGCTTCCTCGGACATCATGCCGATTGGCAAAGAAAAGTTCTTTCCAATAAGTGCTCCATGGCACAAAACTTTGTGCAATGTCACAGGCATATTATACCATGAATAATTTGTCGTATATAAATCGAAAGCATCTTTTAACAAAGGTTCGAATGTTTCAAAATTTATTTTGAATCCAGACGATAAGATTCTTAAAATGAGACCTAATTTTTGAACCAAATTGATGTCAAGACCGGTAATTTTCGCGCTTATTGAGAAGAACTTGAAAATTTTTCTTGCGGTATTGCCATCGTTCGACGTTCCGTATCCAGTTTTCACTCTATCAACAATTAGTCCTAGCTCTTGTCTGAATTCTGTGCAAATTCTGTTTTTAGTTTCGGCAAGAACTTTCTTATCGTCTTCACTTTGTACTCTCCAGCGTTTAAATGAAAGCCTATAAGATATATGCAACAAACATTCGAAGCATTTAATCCACGCGTGTAGTGTAGAAAGTCCGTACTTGATGTGTCGTTCTTCGATAGGCGTTATTAGTGAATTGAAAGAGTTCATAAGCTTTGGAGTAGATCCACACAAATAGCATGAGCTCGTTGAATTTTTCTCCGAAAGAACATTTACAACAGCGCCATCCACCATAGTTAAATGGAGCAGGTACGACATATGCAATTTCTTATTGTTTATATTGAAAGTTCTGCCATTTAACCTTTCGATTTGGCTTGATATATGTTTTTCTGTTTCCAAAATAAGGGATTTGGATTCTTTCATAAACATAAATTTGATTGGACGACAAAATAAGGACGACGACGGTGTTTTGTTAAGCCACAATTCAGCTTTTGTGTTCGCATGGAAAATTTTTAACGGAACTAAGCCTACAACAAAGAGGAACTCATCTGTAGAGTTACCATCGCTAAAGTTTTGTTTGTACATTCCATGCCCTGAGCTTCCGTCAAATCCCCATTTGCACTCCAAAATGCAATGTGCGTCATCGTGCAATTCAACTAATTGCATTAAACTCTGCGCTGTTGAGTCAAGCAAATCTTGTAGGGGAATTTCAGCGGAGACTTCAGACGAAATTACCGGTTTCGGTAGAAACTTCTCCATTTCTTGGCTCAAAATATGATAGCTTGGAAAGCAATCAGGGCTTACAGAATTTACAACTGTTCTCAGAGTGTAATATTTACGAACAGACAGCTTTAAATCGAAATACAAGGCAATCACCTGTGCAATTGACAAACGGCTATGTTTAGCTGTGCCTTCTTCTTTTTTTATAGACTCTGCTGCATGCTTAATGTTTTCTGTCGAACTTAAATTTTTAAGTTCTTCTACCTTCCGGCGCTTACTTCTTTCCGACGATTCTTCATAGGCTTTTCTTGGTCTGCCTCTACTTGTGCTAGGTTGCTAAGAAAAATTGAGAGATATTATTCGAAACATTTCCAAACTATTTAATGTAGAAAAACCCACCTCGGCGTCCGTCGGCACAACCTCTCTATGGACCTATTTTTATGTTTTCATTTCGTTATTATAGGAAATAACTAATATTATTCTGCACTTACGCTCAACTCCACTTCGAAAGACGAACAGAGCCAATCCGAAAATTTTTTAACAAACCGTGTTTTGTTCCTAGTACAAATAGCCCACTTCCTCGAAAATTCGACGTCTAAAAAACGTATTTTTTTTCTAATAGCCTCTGTATCGAAGTGTCCATCCGTATTATTTTCTAGGTATTCAAACATAAGGTTCTCCCTTTCGGCTTCACGTTTACCCGAGCCCGCTAGCCAAACGTTAAAAAAATCTGATATTTTCAGTGCAGCGGCCACTATACAAAAAGTTAAATTATTATCGCGGTCGCACTCGGACGCAGCTGAATTTTTAGTATTGTTTTGTACTTACTTTCAGAATTAAAATATATAAGAATTACGATTAGCTTATCTTCACAAACTTTTTAAAACGCTTTCAAAAATATTTTATTTAAATTTTTTCGCTTTATTTCCTTTGTTTACCTTTTGAGGCAATATCAATCATATGTTCTTAATTTAAACAATAACAACAATTTTTAAATAAATGTTAAGGCTTAAGTTATAATTTGACATAAAAAACATAAAGACCAAAGTACAAAAGACGCAGTAAGAATTTTATAAACATAACAATTAAAACTTATAAGTTCTACATTTTACAGCTTTTTTACGAGCAGTGTCGACTTTGACAGTCTGTTGTGACAAAACCGCTACGAATATTTGGACAAAAATTTTGATTTCTCTATTTCAATATATTCCTAACATTTACCTATCCAAATTTTTTTCAAATTCACACATCGAATTTTTGTATTTTTGGCCGCTCAAACGACACTGTGGGCCGCTGGTTTTTTTAAAGTTTTTTCTGATGGATACAAAATTAAGGTTTTTTTTAATGTATTATGAAACATCAAGACTATTTACTGGGCGATTCCGCTATACACGATTTCCGATAATAATTTTTTATTTACGATAAAAGTGGTTTTTTTTGTCAATAGTACAAAGAATAAAGTTGAAATTTAATATTAAATTTAGTTGTATTTGATTTAACTCCATATTTCATTTAATGACGCGTTTGAAAATATTGCTATTCAAAAATCCTGGCAAAACTTTAAAGTCATACCTTTTTAAACTGTCACAAAACAGCCATTGCCGAGAATTCAAGGTTACATATTACCGACTAAATTGAAGTAGAAATAATAATTTATTCTCGCGTTGCAAAAAATGTACGTATAGATACGTTTTTATTTATTAAGCATTATTGATTCCTAAAATTCACTGTTGACTTGTTGCACCCGCGATACAAAAGGTGTAAAAGTTTACTTTTTTCACAGAAATAAAGAGCTAACATTCTGAAACTCTGTGAAAGTAAGAAGAAACCAAAACTAAACATAAATTAATCGTTTTTAAAAGTGTAGTGATATCCAGGTTAAAAAAAATCGATAATTTAAATTGGTTGCACCCCCGATTTTGATGTCAGATCGCGGGTGCAACTATTTAGCATTTAACCTTTTTGTGCGGTTTACTACATATTTGGTTATTTTGATATACCTTGACTAATAATATATGCTGAAAGCCAAAGTCAACAGTGTCCTAGAATTTTATGATCTAGCTCGCAGTCACTCTAAGAACATCTTCTTTAAATATGTGGTAAAAATAGAAATTAATGAAAAGATATCCATGTTGGATGAATGGGAGGGCTGAAACATATACCAAGCATTCAATCAAAACATTTCTTCCAATTTGAAGAGGCTCATAGCATTTCTGTGGTGCGAACCTCACGGTCTCCTTTTAAATGCAAATTGGTTTTGAAGTCGCTAAAAAGCACAACTTATACAGAAAGTGATTGGAGTGATGACGACTTGGAGCCTATTTCAAATTTCAAAATACGAAAAGAAACTCTGCATCCTGACATATCTGTGCCTTCAGTTTCGGATCAGAGCAAATCTTTATTAACCCTTAAAAAGAGATGGAGCGTTTTCGATTTTAACAGTGATTCAGATACTGGTTTTATAAATGACGAAACTCCATCAACGTCTTTTCAAGCTTCAGAATAATGTCGATGAGCATGTCCTGAAACTCCTACTGTCCAAATTTCTGTTTTAAAAAGATATTATTGCGATGATTTGTATGCCCTCGTACCACTGCTCTGCAAAACCGGCAAAAAAAAAAGACTGGTTGCACCCGCGGTAATTTGATGTTGCACCCACGATTTAAATAAAAATGAATAACTCTTTGTTTGTTAAATATACATCTAAGAAAATATTAAGGCATAACAGATAAAATGTATCACAATTAACAGATTTATGCGTTTTTTGTCTCTGATCTAGAAACGTAGGGCCAAATTTGTTGCACCCGCGATGGCAATTAAAATAATTTTTAAGACTTTAATAGTATTATATTGAAATACGTGTGACCTAATATGCAATGAAAATATTAAGATATTAAGACTATTTGTATTAAAAATGTTTTTTATTTAGTTACCTGGAACTAAAACATACGTGTAAATGTTGCACCCGTGATAATGGAATCGCCCTACTCTATGTTTGATTTTAAAATGAATTGTGACTTTTTTTTCTAACTACATTATGTATTATAATAAACCGAAACAAAGTGATATAAATCTCTTTTTATTCTTGCGAAAAATCACCAAAAAGTCACTGACAATGGGAACTTTTCAATACCCCTTTACTAGCGAAACAGTACTTCTTTTATCTACGTAATGGTACCCTTGTCAATAGCTAGCCCATACCTCTGTGAAGTTGGCTCCGACAAAGTCATTTAGAACAAAAAGTATGTGAATCGTTTGCCGAACGTTAGCCCACGTTTGCCCAGGAACAATTTGTGTTATAGTTAGGCAAACCTGACAATAGAATACCCGATACAGACACGTATGTTTTAATAATTTTTAATATCAAAGTGTTTAAGGCCATAAGGGGCCCCATATACCGACTTTTGTTAAATTTCTTTATGAAAACTGCCCCTTTGCGACGCCCACTTTTCAAATTTTTTAGTGCTCTAATCGGAGGCTTAGATATACGCTTCAATCCTAAGTTTCATTGAAATATTTCGAAAAAGTTTGATTTTGGGGCAGTTTTGAGGTTTTTGTCACAAACCTTTTTGGGGAGGATGTTTGTGGCTACAAACGAGGTATAAGTACTAACTTTCGTTCAGGTCCCATTTCAATGTAGGTGTAGGTTACAATTTTCGAAAAACGGCATTCTGCCACGCCCACTTTTAAAATTTTTGGATATCGTATTGTTTGCCTTGAAACATATCAAATATCAAATTTCATTCAAATATGTTAAAAAACTTCGATTTTAGAGCAGTTTTTGTGATTTTCGTAACAGACTAGTACTGGAGGTACCCCTAAAAATGATGCGATCGGGTCCATTCTTGTTCTTACTCGTGTCGCCGTGAGCACGCATATCAAATTTTTTCAAGATAGCTCAACTCCTTCGATAACTGTATATCGAATCTCCTGGTGACGCTGATCATTTCTATATATATTTTGTATGGTCTATCTCGACTGGTTCCGGGTGTTACACACAACCACACAAACGCAATATACCCTCGACATATAGTGTGTCGGGTATAAACACACAAAACGGCTTCAACAAGGAATATTTTTATTTTAACAATTTTTCGTGTCGAAAAAAATAAAGATTTTCCTTTTGAATCAACTATTTTTCAGGTCGAATTGACATGATAATTTTCAAAAATGGATTTAAAATTTAAATTTTTGAACTAACCACAGACATAATTGAAATGACAAGATAATTTTTAAAATAAACAAGTTGAGTTGTGTCATAGGACACCAGATAAGAACGAAGTTCATTATGGTATTTATAAATGTTAGTAAATATAATTCGCAGCAAGGTTTTTCGCAAAACTCAATTGTTTTTATTAATCGAAAAATACATTCCCTTTCACTGGTTAGACGCACAATATTATGTTCAAAGCCAAACGTTATTACTAAAAGGCAACTTGAAAAAAGTACCAAAGAAGTGTTGCCAAAAAGAATTTGAACATTGTCCTAAAAATATCAACCGTAAATTTTTTTCAGAAAGTGCATAACGGTGTTTTTCCAATTTTTGGAAGAAGCCATCATTTTGCGCGTGCTTTCAGTATCTCATTGAATTAGACGCAGCACGTTGTTTTACTGAGTGTGGAAAAAGTTTTGATTTTTTAAAACGATAATTCAAAGATTATCCAACTTCTGATTAAATTAATCCTAAATATGGGAAGGTCTGCGATATTAACTCTTTTAGAACGCGAAAAAATTGACTTTTATAATTCTGAAGGATTATCTAATAGAAAGATAGCACAAAAAATAAATCGGAGCTCCAGAACTGTCGACCGCTATTTGAAAGATCCAAACTCATATGGGAGCAATTACAAAGGTCGGAAAAAAGCTCTGAGTTCTCGGGAAGAACGCAAAATTTTGAAAATCGCTTCAAACTCGACAAAATCGCTACCCAAAATAAAGGAAGCAGCAGGTGTAAACGCGAGTATTACTACCATTCATCGAGTGATTTCTAAAGCCAAACAACTAAAACGTCTCAAAATTAAATCTAAGCCACCGCTGACTGCTGATCAAAAGCAAAAACGCCTTCAATTTGCGAAGAAGTACATGACCTGGAATGTACAAAATGACACCCGCTCGAATGATTGGCGATTGGTCGTGTTTACTGACGAAAAACGCTTCAACTTGGATGGACCGGATGGATACGCGTATTATTTTCACGATCTAAGAAAGGAAGAAATTTTTCGAAGCCGTCACCACAGCCGAGAGGGTGGTGTTATGATATGGGGAGCAATAACATTTTATGGGACAATTGAATTGACTTTTGTCGAGCAAGCCATGAATGGAACTCGATTCAAATCTTTGCTTGAATCGGTATTTCCTAAGCTAAATAACCTCTTTGGTCCTTTGCCTTGGATTTTCCAACAAGACAATGCTCCCATTCATAACGCGCGAATCGTAAAGTCATACATTTCAAGTCAAAATGTTGAAATATTGTCTTGGCCACCATATTCTCCGGATCCTAATATTATTGAAAACGTTTGGGGCTGGCTATCACCAAAAATTTATGAAGGAGGAAAACAATATGATGATAGGGAGTCCCTAATTTCAGCAATTAAATCCGCATGGAGCGATATTTCTTTGGATTACCTCCAATCCTTATATTCTTCTTTAAAAGACAGACTTTTTGAGGTAATTAACAAAAATGGAGGAAGTACACACTACTAAAACACGATTTTTCAGTTGTACTCATCTTATTTAAAACCTATGTAAAAAAAAATAATGTCTTTTTAAGAAATTTTAAGTTTTTTGATACTGCGTCTATTCTATTGAAATGCAAAAATATGTTTTTTTTTCAAGTGCCTTTATATGAAGTAAGAAAAAATTGTTTGTTTTTCGTTTTAAATTTTGTTTTGCTATTTTATGTGTGGAAGTATTAAATAAAGAAGACATTTGCATACTCTTTATTTTTAATTCACTTGAATAAATGATGATATATAGGAATTAGTTTGCAAGGTAAGGGTGCGTCTAAATCATTGAAAGGGAGTGTATATGTATACAAGACGGCTGTTTGTTGTTTTCAACTGTTTTTAACAAGCGAAAATGCGATACAGTATATTCTGCTTAGCTGCATTCAATTATTTTCCAGACAATTTTATGCACTTACGCGAAAAACGCACCTACCCGAAATTTTTTGCTGTATTTTTGAGTAACATATCAGAATGTCTTTAACAACACTTGAATTCTTAAAAGAACGCCGTCCAAATATTAATTTTATTAACAAACAAGTAAGAAAGCCAAAGTCGGTCAAGCCCGACTTTGAAATACCCAGCGTCCTGACGTTATGAGCGCACTATGTTTTGCTTCTCTATTTATGGGCGTGGCAGTGGGTGGGCCACATACAATTTTTTCCTACACCTTCCATTCGCCTTGCTGAACCTATGTTGCGAATTTGAAGCTTCTACGCCTTTTACTTCGGAAGTTACGAAAAATCTTCATTTGTGGGCGTGGCAGTGGGCGAGCCACATAAAATTTTTTCCTACACCTTTCCTTCGCCTTGGTCAACCTATGTTGCGATTTTGAAGCTTCTACGCTTTTTACTTCGGAAGTTACAAAAAATCTCTATTTGTGGGCGTGGCAGTGGGTGGGCCACATACAATTTTTTCCTACACCTTTCATTTGCCTTGGTGAACCCATGTTGCGAATTTGAAGCATCTACGCCTTTTACTTCGGAAGTTACGAAAAATCTTCATTTGTGGGCGTGCCAGTGGGCGGGCCAAATAAAATTTTTTCCTACACCTTTCATTCGCCTTGCTGAACCTATGTTGCGAATTTGAAGCTTCTACGCCTTTTACTTTGGAAGTTACGGAAAATCTTCATTTGTGGGCGTGGCAGTGGGCGAGCCACATAAAATTTTTTCCTACACCTTTCCTTCGCCTTGGTCAACCTATGTTGCGATTTTGAAGCTTCTACGCTTTTTACTTCGGAAGTTACGAAAAATCTCTATTTGTGGGCGTGGCAGTGGGCGGGCCTCATAAAATTTTTTCCTACACCTTTCATTCGTCTTGGTCAACCTATGTTGCGAATTTGAAGCTTCTACGCCTTTTACTTCACAAGTTACGATAAGCCCTTATTTGTGGGCGTGGCTCACGGAGGGCGGCGTCCATTTTTTTCCAGGATATGTCCCTTTTCGTAGTTTACCAGTACACCAAATATCAATGAAATGTGTTGAGTGGTTCGCAAGTTACAAGCATTTTACTGAAAACACATTAAATTCATTTGTGGGCGTGGCAGTGAGCGGATGTCTTCCATTTTTAGTTAGGATCATACTCGGACCCCGATATACCTGTGTGCCACATTTCGACTTGATTGTTCCAGCCGTTTCGGAGGAGATCCGGACACGGACGGACGGACAGACGGACATGTCTAAATCGAATTTTTGATCCTGATCAAGAATATATATATATATATGTCTATATTAGTGTCCGACCGAAGGTTCGGCTTCGGCTTCGGTAATCGGCATAATCGGCCAATTCTTAATATTCGGCTTCGGCTTCGGCTTCGGCTAGAAAACGCCGAATATTTTAGCCGAATATTTTTGCATTTTAATGGAAGTAAAAAAGTCACGATAGATTTTCAATTGCTTCCCCGAGTAAAAATAAGCGGGCCCAAATGACGCCAAAAAATCAAAACGCTCCCAAATCGAGCTCAAATTGAGCCCAAAATTCAATACGCGCCCAAACTGGGCCGAAATAATTAACAGTATCGCGCCCAAATCGAGCCCAAACCAAGCACAAATCTAACAAAAACGTGCCCATACCGAGCCCAATGCGCGCCCAAATCAAGCCCAAAATTGAAAAAATTATGAAAAGTTTTGACAATTTGACTTTAAACTTATAAACGTAAAAAATCCAGTCTTTTCAATTTGGCAAAGACGGTGTCGAGGAAGAGCACTCGACCACCAGTCGAGAGTTCCGGGATTCAAATCCCACGACGAGGGAGATCAAAATCGAGAAATTAACAATTTTAAAAACAAAAGGTATTTGGAATTTTAAATAGGGAAAAACAATATTTGATATTAAATGTGTGTACACCACCGGGCCTTGTTAAGGCCGGAATTTTTATACCCAGCGTAAGCGGGGTATATTAGTTTTGTGCAAATCTTGTAACAGGGAGAATTAAGCTCCGGAGATATAGAAAAATATATATAGAAATGATCAGGATCAAAAACTGAATCGATTTAGACATGTCCGTCTGTCCGTCTGTCCGTCTGTCCGTCTGTCCGTCTGTCCTCTGTCCGTCCGTCCGTCTGTCCGTCTGTCCGTCCGTCCGTGGTCGGATCTCCTCCGAAACGGCTGGACCAATCAAGTCGAAATTTGGCACACAGGTATATCGGGAACCGAGTGTGATCCTAAGTAAAAATGGGAGACATCCGCCCACTGCCACGCCCACAAATGAATTTATTGTGTTTTCAATAAAATGCTTGTAACTTGCGAACCACTCAACACATTCCATTGATATTTGGTGTGCTGGTAAACTACGAAAAGAGACATTTTTTGGCAAAAAATGGACGCCGCCCTCCTCGAGCCACGCCCACAAATAAGCCCAAAAATAAGGTCTTATCGTAACTTCCGAAGTAAACGGCGTAGAAGCTTCAAATTCGCAGCATAGGTTGACCAAGGCAAATGAAAGGTGTAGGAACAAAAATTTATGTAGCCCGCCCACTGCCACGCCCACAAATAGAGAATTTTCATAACTTCCGAAGTAAAAGGCGTAGAAGCTTCAAATTCGCAGCATAGGTTGACCAAGGCAAATGAAAGGTGTAGGAACAAAAATTTATGTAGCCCGCCCACTGCCACGCCCACAAATAGAGAATTTTCATAACTTCCGAAGTAAAAGGCGTAGAAGCTTCAAATTCGCAGCATCGGTTGACCAAGGCAAATGAAAGGTGTAGGAACAAAAATTTATGTAGCCCGCCCTCTGCCACGCCCACAAATGAAGATTTTTCGTAACTTCCGAAGTAAAAGGCGTAGAAGCTTCGAATTCGCAACATAGGTTCACCAAGGCGAATGAAAGGTGCAGGAAAAAATTTTTTGTGGCCCGCCCACTGCCACGCCCACAAATAAAGATTTTTCGTAACTTCCGAAGTAGAAGGCGTAGAAGCTTCAAATTCGCAACATAGGTTCACCAAGGCGAATGAAAGGTGTAGGGAAATAATTTATGTTGCCCTCCCACTGCCACGCCCACAAATAGAGAAGCAAAACATAGTGCGCTCATAATGTCGGGACGCTGGGTATTTCAAAGTCGGGCTTGACCGACTTTAGCTTTCTTACTTGTTTTATTTTAATTTTTCCCGTTTTGGGTTTATTTCAAGAAATTCGAGGGCCGATAGACTCAGAAGCTACTGCCTCTCTATTTTTTTTAAGATTGCGTCTTAATTCATTAAGGCGCAATACTCAAATAATAATAATAATAATACGTATGATTAGAATAATAATAATAATAATTATAATAATAATTATAATAATAATAATAACACTGTCGGAAATCGGTCGTTCAAGACAAAATCTTGCATGAAGTCTTCGAAGACATCGTTATTATAACTAAGCCGATTTTGACATTCGCATTTCGTTTGGCAATCACGTTCTATGTTGATTTGTTAATAGTTGTTAAATAGATTTAATATAATCAATTATATATATACTTGCGGACCCCGGGATAGACCGGGATAGTTAAACACGCAAGAAGAAGAAGAATTATATATGTATGTATATACATATAATAAATATTACAATGTCGTGTCAAATAAGCGTTTTATTGAAATTTTTAAAAAATTGTAAGAACTTATTCATGTTTGCATTACGGAATACCAGTCATGTATGACTTCCTCCACGCATGGGATGCATGACTTCATGAATGACATGTCCTGCAAAGTGTCGTGCACGAAACTCGCGACATTTGTATGGATTTTGCATCGACGCCACCTATGCTTTAGTCTCGCAAGTGTCGTCAACGATTAGTTCAAGTCGTGCAGCCAGCGTCGAAGACGGGTGCAAGGCTGTGCCGAGAGGAAATATTAAATTCGAAAGTGCTTCGGGCTCGTTTTTTGAAAATTTTTTTCTTAATTTGGGCCCATTTTGGCTATATTTGGGCTTGATTTGGGCGCGCATTGGGATCGATTTTGGGCGCGTTTGTTCACTACCCATGCCCGTTTTGGGCTCGATTTGGGCGCAATACTGTTCATTATTTGGGCCCAGTTTGGGCGTGCTTTGGGCGTGCAAAATAAATACAAATATTTGTACTCGGGTCATTGAGACTTTTTACACTAGTGAATTACTGCCGTAAATTCTCACTTTGTGGGCGACTAAAGCGAAAGAATTTAGAGAAAATTTGAGCGGTTTTTTTTTTGTGCTTGTCAAATGAATAAAGACTGATTTTGTTTCCTTACTAAAAATTTTTTTGCATTCGGCTTCGGCCTTCGGTCTTCGGCCGAAGTCTTCAACTCTGCCGATTGTTCGGCTTCGGCTTCGGCTTCGGCTAAAAATCCACCTTCGGTCGGACACTAGTCTATATCTACGGAGCGTTATTCTGGCTGTTACAAGATACCGTAATATACGTTGCTTACGCTGGGTATAAAAACAAATAAGTACTTTGACTTACTTTCGCTACTTGAACGCATACGCTTATTACAAGTAATCGGACTCACAGGGTTGCATTTAAGTCCCACATTTCCTATATTTCTGTCAACCTGTCATCGAAATTTCAACTCTGATTTCCTTTCTTCAAAGTAGTGAGTTCGTTACTTCCTTTCAATTTACTTTAACAGCGTTGAGCCCTCAAAGTACTAAGTTAGATAAGCAGAATATACTGGAACTGAAAAAGCATACGTGTAAAGCATACGCGTAATTTTTCATACATAAAGATGTTTTAAAGTATCGATATTTTTCACACCGATATTACATCCGCAGGCCCCGGAGTACAGACGATGATTTTAAATATGTTTTAATTATGTACGAATTGACGTATACTTTGATAGCACAAAAAAATTATAAGCTACCTAAAATGCCCTTATATATTTGCAACAACCTACTAATCGGAGTTATTCTGAAAACGTTCAGTCTGGCAGCACCACATATTGTTTTGTTTTGTTTGAATGCATTTATGCTTTTATGTGTCTGTGTAGTTTCTGAATTTAATAATTAATTGTTTTTTTGGGATATCGTCGGAAATAAGTGTCGCCTAAAAAAGTATAATATCTCGGCCGCATCAGCAAGTCATTTTACGTAAATATTTAAATATATATATATATAAAAAATAAGAGAATTCGATAAATTCTCGGAACTAAAGACTAATTTTTCGTTACGAAGACGTTAAGAAATTCCGATTTTTCGGAGCTAAAGATCTTCTTTGCAAAATCTGTAAGACATTTCGATAATTCGAAGTGAATTATTTATTGTATTTGTTTAACCATTTAAAATGTTTAGCTTATTAGCGAAGAAATCGACTTATTAAATAATTTTTTAAACATTCATTTTACTTGGATTTCGAAGAAATCGACAATACGAAAAGTAAAGAAAAGAGCATTACAGATTTTTTAATGCAATACCTATTATTAAAAAAATATTCATGCTCCCATACTGTCCTTTTGATATATTCTTTCATTTTTCTTTGCCAATAAATAATGTTCATAATAATTGAAAATAATTTCAATTTAAAATATAAATAATATGAAATATCAAAAAAAGGAGAAATTATTTTAATAGTGATCATACGAGTAACAAAATCACTAAAGGTCGAACACTACCGAAAATGCTTGTTCATTTTGTTGTTACTTTGTTAATGAAAACACTCTTCAAAACAAATGCGGCATGTCGGCAGTGAAAGAGCTTATACGCACATTTTCGTTCCATGCATAAACCAAAAATCAAAATCGAATCGAAAATTTTCTTACATACGCACATCGTAACTTCTTCAAAATAATTAAAGAAGAACAACAGAAGAAAAAACTCGACATATTCACATACACACACACGTAGTATGTTCAATACGACTTCAGTGTAGCAAAGCGAAGATGAAATAATTCTCGCTCATTTATGAGCGCAAATTGAGAGAGCTTAAACAAAAGTGAGAGAGCAAGAATAAAACTGAGAGCCTGGGAGTTATTGATGGCTGCTTTTTGGGCGCCAAACGCTTCTATGAAATTATTCCTCTATATATTGTATGCTTAGTGACCTAATATATGTATATTTCTTTCTTTTTGCAAAGGTTATTATACCCTTTTTTGCGAACTTCAGTTTAGGTAACGCGGATTTTATAGCGGTTTTTCACTTTTTCTCGACTAGGTCCCCTGTCGCTATCGTTTCATAAAGAACTTCGTTCTAAAAAGAATTTTTTTAATAAGCCCATAAAATAAGAACTGTCAAAACAAATTTAAATAACGTTCAAAGCAAATGGTCACAGAACCCTCTGCTGAACATAACCCCAAAAAAAAAGCCATCGGATGGACTTCATCCTATTTGGTCACCCCGTTGCCGTGACTGCTTTCGCAATGCTTAAAAAGTTCTAAGATGAATGAATATGTTATATGCCCTATTTTATAAAACAAATGAGAATTATAACGAACGAAAAGAAATGTAATTAAACATATTTCCTTTTAAATCAACCAAAAATGTTGTTGACTCAACCATTTTTCTTTTGAAATTTTCGTTCTGCTCGAAAATCAAAAGGACTGTGAATAACAATGCGCACTTTTAAAAAAAATCATGGTAAAATTTTTAAGAACAGTTTTTGAGATGTAGGCTGTTTTCCACATTTTGAGTTTTGAAAAAAAGTATGGTTGGTAAATTCAAATTCTCTCCGGACATACTTAACCGATTTGAAGTTCTTAGCTATAAAATTAAGGGTAATGACATTCTTTATCAACGACGGACAGTGTTTCGTGAGCGGCCAAAAATACAAAAAAATTATGTCTGAATTTTAAACAAATTTTGGTTGGTTTCTATTGGAAATATATTGGAATAGAGAAATCCAAATTTTTGTCTTAATATTGTTAGCAGTTTCGTAAGTGCAAGCCGTCAAAGTTGACGTTGCTCTTTAAACAGTTTTGAAATGTTGTACTTGTATGTTTCAATTGCTAAGTTTAAAAATAAAAAATTGCAGTTGCGCCAATTGTGCTTCGATCTTTATGCTTTATGTGTCAAAATATAAATACGGACTTAAAATTTAAAAGAAAATTGTTTTTATTGTTTTAATAATGCACATATGTTTCAAATTGTTTCCGAAACGTAAACAAATAAAAAAAAAAGATAAAAAAGGTTAAAAATATTTTTTGAAAATGTTTTAAAAAAATATATATCAAAAAACTTAAATGTTACAAGTTCGCGGAATTTTATCATAACAGTGTTTTCGGAAGAATTGTTAGGCCTATCTCAGAGTACATTATTGTGTTATACTAGAATACCAAACTTCAACTCATATATATTATAGATAGGAGCCAAAAAGTGGTCAAAAAAACTTTTAAAAAAAGTTTTAGATGAAGGCGTACCGATATCTCAAAAAACTAATGATGCAGTTCGATTCCTCGTGCCCGAAATAGAGGAAAACCGTTAAATTCGATCTTGTATTTTTAAATTTTTGAAAAAACTATCAGTGTTCTTAGAAAAAATTTCGATTTTTTTATCCGAAACAATTTTATAACGATGCTCTGCTCACGGGCTTAGCGTTGAGCTGGCAGAGCATGAATTTTCCGGGAAATGGCTGGAGCCGAAAATTTCGGATTAGGGCATTTAATTAATTAGTCTTTAATGTTCCACATATTTTTTTTGGATTCTGCTGACTTTGCTCTTCCAGTTTTAGGGACGTCTACGTCTCGCAAATTGCAAAATGAAAAAAAATGTGATAAAGGATTTTTATAGATTTTTGTCTGCTCTTCACGAAAAAAAATATTACAACCCGCAGAATTTATTATTGATGCAAAAAAAAAACGATTGACTTCCTATGTGAAGCGATATAAGTCGACCTACGTCACCAAGACGTCGTGGTCGAAGTGGCTAAGAGGTTTTAAGGATTCCTGATGATGAACTCGTAGCTGGGTTCGAAATCGATCGCATCAGCTGTCAACTTTCCACTTTCGGCAATTATAAAAGATTTTTTTCAATTGCCAAAAAATTGACATTTCATAACAGAAATGATTGGACCCTAAGCCCGAAGAATTCAAACCAAAATAAAATGAATTATTTCAAGGGTCGAATAAAAAGTATGAACAACAACAATTAATTTGTTATTAATTTGGTTTGCTCCTTCATGAAAACTGAATTTCATTGACAGAGACAGAAATTTAGACATTAAAAGAATTTTGGCCCTTATATCCTTCCATTTATGTATTACATTTGCAACATTTTGAAAATTTGCAATTTTTCAGAAAAGTTAACGGTCCTTGCGACAAATCGATTAACTTTTCCAGAAGTCTACTGTATATGCGCATATATTAAATATTATAGCATGAATTTCTCTCTGAAGTAGAAACAAAACAAAATGGAACACAAAAATAGAAATTCCACGTGTTCTCGTAATCGCAGGATATATTCCCAACAGTGCTGACCAAAAGATATAAAAGGCTAAAAAGCATCACTTTCATTTTTCTGTTTTTTGCCATTTTGATTTTGTCGTATTGGTTGTAGTCGTTGCCGCTATTGTTGTTGTATGTTTGGCTCTTTTATTGTTTTGTTGTCGTTTATTGTTCGGATCTTTTATTGTTTTGTTGTTGCTTCATATTTTTCTATTGTAACTATTTTGACCGCAAGTCGAATCGGATTATTACCTAAAGCTTTTCATGTGGACTGAGCAGAAATTTTAGTTTTAATTTTTATTTTTAGAACGAAGTTCTTCATGAAACGATAGCGACAGGGTACCTAGTCGAGAAAAAGTTAAAAACCGCTATAAAATCCGTGTTACCTAAATTGAAGTTCGCAAAAAAGGGTATAATAACCTTTGCAAAAAGAAAGAAATATACATATATTTACGTAAAATGACTTCCTGATGCGGCCGAGATATTATACTTTTTTAGGCAACACTTATTTCCGACGATATCCCGAAAAAATAATTAATTATGAAATTCAGAAACTCCACAGACACATACAAGCATAAATGCATTCAAACAAAATAAAACAATATGTGGTGCTGCCAGACTGAACGTTTTCAGAATAACTCCAATTAGTAGGTTTTTGCAAATATATTAGGTGTAGTAAAAAGAAATCCATTATTTTTCCAATAGATGGCGTTATTTATCTGCATCTCGCGTTGTATAAGTCCGATCGTGTTCCGCTAGGGGGCATTAGAAAGATGACAGTTCCTACTAAAAAAGCTTTTTTGACATTTTTTTGATTGATTGATTCAGTTTTGTTTGAGAGCTTGTCAAAGATGGACATCAGCAAAGAGAAAATTCGCTACATTTTACAGTTTTTCTTCGATAAGGGAGAAAACGCAAGCCAGGCGGCTGAAAATGTGAATAGCGTTTATGGACCTGATACTGTAACAGCCAATCATGCGCAATTTTGGTTTCGTCGATTCCGTTCCGGTAACTTCGATGTCAAGGATGCACCACGCACTGGAAGGCCAATTGTCAAAAATGTCGATAAAATCATGGAAATTATCGAGTCCGACCGTCATGTTAGCACTGTTTCGATTGCAAAAGAGCTAAATATTGCACAAAAAACCGTTTGGAACCATTTGAATAAGGCTGGATACACAAAGAAGCTCGATGTATGGGTGCCACACGAGTTAACGCAAAAAAACTCATAGACCGAATTTCCATCTGCGAATCGCTGCTGAACCGCAACAAAATCGACTCATTTCTGAAGCGGTTGGTGACTGGTGATGAAAAGTGGGTCACTTACGACAACGTCAAGCGAAAACGGTCGTGGTCGAAACACGGTGAACCGGCGGAAACGGTGGCCAAGCCAGGATTGACGGCCAGGAAGGTTTTGCTGTGTGTTTGGTGGGATTGGCAGGGAATTATCTACTATGAGCTGCTCCCATACGGCAAAACTCTTAACTCGGAACTCTACTGTCAACAATTGGACCGTCTGAAGGAAGCAATCGCCCATAAGCGGCCAGCTTTGGCCAATAGGAGAGGAATTGTGTTCCATCAGGACAACGCCAGGCCACACACATCGATAGTGACTCGCCAGAAGCTCCGGGAGTTTGGTTGGGAGGTTCTTCTGCATCCACCTTATAGTCCGGACCTGGCACAAGTGATTACCATCTGTTCCTGTCCATGGCGAACAATTTTGCTTGTGAAACATTCGCTTCAAGAGAGGCTTCTGAAATTCGACTGTCTCAATTTTTTGCTAATAGGAACGAGGGCTTCTATGAGAGAGGCATAATGAAATTACCTTTAAAATGGCAACAAGTTATCGAACAAAACGGCGCATATTTGACCTAAATCGGGTCATTCTAACTATCTTAAATAAAGCCCCTCAATTTAATGCAAAAATAAATGGATTTCTTTTTACTACACCTAATATAAGGGCATTTTAGGTAGCTTATATTTTTTTTGCGCTTTCAAAGCATACGTCAATTCGTACATAATTAAAACATATTTAAAATCATGGTCTGTACTCCGGGGCCTGCGGATGTAATATCGGTGTGAAAAATATCGATACTTTAAAATATCTTTATGTATGAAAATTCGCATTCTCATTTGCGATGGAAAACCCTTTTCACGTATGCTTTTTCAGTTCCAGTATATTCTGCTTATCTAACTTAGTACCTTGAGGGCTCAACGCTGTTAAAGTAAATTGAAAGGAAGTAACGAGCTCACTACTTTGAAGAAAGGAAATCAGAGTTGAAATTTCGATGACAGGTCGACAGAAATATAGGAAATGTGTGACTTAAATGCAACCATGTGAGTCCGATTACTTGTAATAAGCGTATGCGTTCAAGTAGCGAAAGTAAGTCCCAGCGTAAGCAGGGTATCTTGTAACAGCCAGAATAACGCTCCGTAGATATAGACATATATATATATATATTCTTGATCAGGATCAAAAATTGAATCGATTTAGACATGTCCGTCTGTCCGTCCGTCCGTGTCCGGATCTCCTCCGAAACGGCTGCACCAATCAAAACGAAATGTGGCACACAGGTATATCGGGGTCCGAGTATGATCCTAACTAAAAATGGAAGACATCCGCTCACTGCCACGCCCACAAATGAATTTAATGTGTTTTCAGTAAAATGTTTGTAACTTGCGAACCACTCAACACGTTTCATTAATATTTGGTGTACTGGTAAACTACGAAAAGGGACATATCCTGGGAAAAAATGGACGCCGTCCTCTTCGAGCCACGCCCACAAATAAGGGTTTATCCTAACTTATGAAGTAAAAGGCGTAGAAGCTTCAAATTCGCAACATAGGTTGACCAAGGCGAACGATAGGTGCAGGAAAAAAAGTTATGTAGCCCGCCCAATGCCACGCCCACAAATGGAGATTTTTTGTACCATAGTGCGCCAATAATGTCGGGACGCTGGGTATTTCAAAGTCGCGCTTGGCCGACTTTAGCTTTCTTACTTGGTTCCACATGTGTTTGGTATTGGAAATTTACTTGCAGATTTAGAGCGTAGAGCCCTTTAGCGCCCATGTAAGTTACATACCTGCACAAAAATATTCTACGGCAGCATTGATGAAATTTGATATTTGATCATATTTAAAGGCCAGTAGTATTATTTCCAAAAATTGAAAAAGTGGGCGTCGCAGAAGGGCGGTTTTCGAAAATTGTCTCGTACAACCGAAATTCAAATGGGACTTGAACGAAATTTGGCACTTATGCTTCGTTTGTAGCAATGAACATCCTCCAAAAAAATTTCCTTGGTCGGTCCTTTATAAAGGGTACCTCCAGAACTAGGGTCTGCCACAAAAATCCCAAAACTGCCTTTAAATCGGACTTTTTCGAAATATTTCAATGAAACTTAAAATTTGAGCGTATATTTAAGCCTCCGATTATAATTCAACAAAAATTGGAGAAGTGGGCGTGGCAAAGGGGCGTTTTTCATAAAGAAATCTATCAAAAGTCGGTATATGGGGCCTCTAATGGCCTTAAACACCTCTGGATATTAAAAATTATTTGAACATGTGTGTCTGTGTCGGGTATTCTATTGTCAGGCTCGCCTGACTATAACACCCTTACTTGTTTTATTTCTAGTCAGTTATGAAAGAATTTTCCTTTTATTACAAAAGTTAATATTTTTTTTTGTTAATAAAATTAATATTTGGACGGCGTTCTTTTAAGAATTCAAGTGTTGTTAAAGACATTCTGATATGTTACTCAAAAATACATAAAAAAATTTCGGGTAGGTGCGTTTTTCGCGTAAGTGCATAAAATTGTCTGGAAAATAATTGAATGCAGCTAAGCAGAATATACTGTATCGCATTTTCGTTTGTGAAAAACAGTTGAAAACAACAAACAGCCGTCTTGTATACATATATTTTTCGATTAATAAAAACAATTGAGTTTTGCGAAAAACCTTGCTGCGAATTATATTTACTAACATTTATAAATACCATAATGAACTTCGTTCTTATCTGGTGTCCTATGACACAACTCAACTTGTTATTCTTATTTTTGCTTTACTTTTCACTTTTTATTGTTCTTTTTTTGTTCGAAATTTATTTAGTTTTATTTTATTTTTACTTTTGATTTTTTGGTTTAATATTTATTTTTATAAATTGTATGGCACATTGAAAAATCGAGTTAACGCGCGATGCATATCATATCATGGAAACCAGAGATTTTTTGCCTTCGCAAAAATTTCACTAAAAATTTTTTAAGTTTTCATCGGTATTTCTTTGCTTTCTTTTGAAATTCTTCACTGATATTATTTGTTGATTTGTACGATTGAATATCACTCGCTGTGTATAAAATGTGAATTGAAATTAAAAGAACATTATCACAAATAGAATAAAATAAATCCAAAGTTTAAGTCGAGTACATTTTAGTCGAATATGGTCAATCGATTACACTGTAATTTCTTAAGTAAAATTTTCTGCTGAATCCGAATATGTACACAGAGAAAAAATCAACCAGAAAAGTGGTTAAATCAAAAGGAAAAACATACAAAACGGCTTCAACAAGGAATATTTTTAATCTAACAATTTTTCTTGTTGAAAAAAATAATGATTTTCCTTTTGAATCAACTATTTTTCAGGTCGAATTGACATGATAATTTTCAAAAATGGATTTAAAATTTAAATTTTTGAACTAACCACAGACATAATTGAAATGAAAAGATAATTTTTAAAATAAGAAAATTTTTTTTAATAAACCCATAAAATAAGAACTGTCAAAACAAATTTAAATAACGTTCAAAGCAAATGGTCACAGAACCCTCTGCTGAACATAGCCCCAAAAAATAGCCATCGGATGGACTTCATCCGATTTCGTCACTCCGTTTTGGTGACTGCTTACGCAATGCTTTAGAAGTTCTAAGATGAATACATATTTTATATGTCATATTTTATAAAACAAATGAGAATTATACCGAACGGAAAGAAATTTAATTAAATATATTTCCTTTAAATCAACGCACAATGTTGTTGACTCAAAAATTTTTCTTTTGAAATTTTCGTTCTGTTCGAAAATCAAAAGGACTGTGAATAACAATGCGCGTTTTTAAAAAAATCATGGTAAAGTTCGCTCAGTGTAGAAAAAAACAAGTAAGGGTAACACCCGAGCCTGACAATAAAATACTCGACACAAACACACATGTTTAAATACAGGAGATTTCCGATTTAACGAGTATTTGCGTTAGCGAGTTTCGCATTTAGCGAGCATTTAAATTCGTTCCATTGAGTATCTTATATAACGAGCAAAATGGCACAAAAATTGTTGTGTGCACTCGGTTTAGCGAGCAACATAAGAAATCAGTGAAAAAGCATAAAGAGAACAAAGGAGGAGTCCTAGAAATAGTTAAGCGAGGAGTCTTAAAGCGCGTGTGCTGCGCCAACTGCCGCAAGCAGTCAATGTATGAAAAGTAATGTTCAATTTTGCGTGACCTGCGTGAAATCGAAAAAGCGCAGGCGCTGTTGGACTTACCGCTTTAATTGTGCACAGTTGTTCAGTGATGTCAATTTTTAATCCCCCACGTAAGCATACGTTAGTAGAAATCAGTCGCGTACCAACCTAGGGGCTAGGAGGGTCTTTGCCCCACCACGATTCTTGGTCTTAGGTGGAAGGAACTACGAAAATTAAAAGGAAAAAATTGTGGAAAATTCTTTGCCCCACCCGGGGGAAGTTGGATTGCTACAGGTCTGGTATAAATCAGACTCGCCATGTAATCAAGCAAAAGATTTCTCAAACCCCTCCCCCTTTTTTAACGCAAAAATACATTTTTCTACTGGCAACACTGCAGTTGTTTACTTGTCATCATTACTCTTTGACAGTAAACTCTCAATTCAATTCATCAAATTTTCTTTCAATTTTTGTTAAAAAACGGGGTTTCAGCAAACTTTAAAGTAACGGTCTTCCGTAAATAAAGCATTCTGAGAAATATTTTGGACTACATGTTGAATAATTTCATATCTAGAAGCTGTAAAAAATATCGCGCAATTGAAAAGACCTAGGTTAATTTTCCCCCTTTTTTTGTTCGGTTTATAAAAGAATGCCCCATATTACCTATGTATTTTATAATTTAAACAAAACGTGATCTCATAAGTTTTTTACTCTGTTTACATAGACGTTATGTATATGTTTAATATGAACCAAAATGAAGAGTTGTTATGTTTTTTTTTTTTTTTTTTTTTGTTATAATAATTCTTTTGAAATAAAAAATTGTTTATAAGCCCAATTTATAATTTTAATCTCTTACAATAAGAAAAAAATGATTTTATGATGGTGCTCAATTTGACGAGAAATTCGATTTAACGAGAAGTGCTGGCAACATTGTGCTCGTTAGATCGGAAATCTCCTGTAGTTTTTGAACAACGCCCAAAAAACAGGACCACTAAGTAAGAAAATTCAAGAGGTTTTATAGGCCATTAGGGGCCCCATATACCAACTTTTGTTAAATTCCTTTATGAAAACCGCCCTTTGCCACGCCCACTTTTCCATTTTTTTTTTCCCAATTCCGATCGGAGGCTTAAATATACGGTCAAATTCTAAGATTCATTGAAATATTTTGAAGAAGTCCGATTTTGAGGCAGTTTTTGGATTTTTGTGTCAGACCCTAGTACTGGAGGTACCCTCATTAATGGACCGATCAAGAAAATTTTTTGGGAGGATATTTATGGCTACAAAGGAAGCATAAATACCAAATGCCGCGTTCTGATTGCCGTTAGAAGTACCTTTTCTGCAACTAGTGTGCCGTTGTTAAATGCTGATTCGATTTTGGATCAAATATGTGTCGTTATCAAGGGTAGAGCCAGTAAGTTATTCTTGGTTGCGTCTTATATACCGCCTAATAGTAGCTTTGAGCTGTATAAACTGCATGTCGATAATATTAATTTTATTGCGACAAACGCATAAGGAGACGACCACTTATGTGTGGTTGGTGATTTTATATTAAATAATTTAGATTGGTCGGTTTCTATTAACAAATGCTTTCTCACGCCGCACACTGGTCTGAAATATTATTCTAGCACGACAAATATCAAAAAAATTTTTGTCGCGGATTCCAATAATCATTGCAGAGTCTTATTGTTAAAAAGTTAAACTAACTTTTTTTGAAAATTATTTATCAAAAAAGGTAAAAACCTGTTGTTACGGCAACAGTAAAGTTGTTCTTTTATTAGGTGTAAATGAAGAAGTGATACGAGGCTGTTTAAGCAAATATTTGGTTTTTGATTTTTCTTTAATATTCCGTAAAAAAAAAATAGTGGTAGCTATTAGAAGATAATATTTGTACATTCTAAGAGCATTTTTATGTGCATTCGGTTTATTGTAACATTTAGTGTATAAGTGGCAGCTTGTTAAAGATTCCTTATTTTTTCACTTAATAAAATAAAGAAAGCTATCTTTACATAAGCTTTTAAAAAAAGTTTTAAGAGGTTTTAAGCTCTAGTTTTGATTAACCTATCCCTTAAAGCATAGTTAATGAGGTATATTGCGATTCATAACCGTCGGTAACCGTGCGTAAATTTCAAAGCTCAATTACGGTTGCCGCGAAAGGTGGTATTTTTAAGGGGATTCTATGGTTTTAAAGTCGAAAAAATGTAAGTTTTCATGATATTTTATTGGAGAGGTGAATAATGTTGGTGTTTTTATTTTTTGTACATGCTATAGCTTGACTTCTAAAGTATATTTAAAAAAAAAAAAAAGTGAAATTATTGATAAACAAATTCGTGGCAGCGATTCTCCGGAGGCCCCTAGAAAAAAAAGTTGTTTTGCGGTGAACATGATTGAAGGTTACCGGATCATGTGAAAAAAACGGAAACATGTTTTTAAAAGGAAATTTGTTTCCCGAGATAACGCCGAAGCATTTTTAAACGATTGGTCAAGTAGATTTTGCATCATCGTGTTCACCGACTTCAAAAAAGTCCATTTGCTTAAAATTGATTTAAAATTTTTTTTTTCTCGAACACATGCAAGTGGGCCACTCGCTTTGAAACCCTGATTCTTTTTAGTTAGTTAGTTAGTTTTAGTATGATTTACTTAAAATTGAAAAATGAAAAAAATTACAATACATACTCTTGAAATGTTGTACATTCAGAAGAAAAAACATTCCAAAATATTTTTTAAACTATACCATCCCCTTAAATATTGGATACAGTTCTAATTTAGTTTATTTTTGCTTCCATATATGTATAATTTGTAAATTTGGAAATTATAAAAGTTTTTAAATAATGGTTATTAGTCTATGATTTTTTGCAATTATTTGCTCAATAACTTGAGTACGTTATTCAGAATATTTTTTATATATTTTTCACAATTATTAAGACCAAAAGAAAGCTTAAAAGTCAAAAAAATGTTTTTGTCGCGCTACAAAAATATTTCAGACCACTGTGCGCCGTCAAATGTATCTAGTGATATTGAACTCTGTGTATTGGACACTCTGTCTGGTGTAAGTCTTTATCAAATCAATAATTGCTTTAATCTGCTGAATATACTTTTGGATTTGGTCTTTATAAGTGAGAATGTAAATGCAAATGTCTATGAAGCTTCATGTACTTTATCATCTGCTACATAACATCATGTTCCACTATCAATTATATTGAAGTTTTATGAATTTTTACCTCTTAAATTGGATAATGCCTGGGCGTTTAGTTATGATTATCAGAACTGTGATTTTAATCTCTTGAATCTTAAAATCAGTAGTTTTGATTGGAATGCATTATTAGATTCCTTATGTCCTGTGGAATCATTTAATTGCTTCAGGAGTACTATGATTGATATTATCAATGATAATATACCAAAAATTAAACACAAGTGTAAGAAAATACCTTGGGTGACTCCGGGGCTAATGAAACTCAAAAACTTGCAAAATAAATTTTATAAGAAATATGTTGCTACTGGTAACCTAATTTTCTTCAATAAATACAGACAATTTATGCGAGTTCTGGCAATTTGTTAACTCCAAAAAAAATAGTTCAAACTATCCAAAAGCGATGTTTTTAAATGACCAGGTTGTTTATTCTGCAAGTGCATCGGTCAATTTATTTGCTGAATTTTTCAAGTCGAACTTTGTTCCAAACTCGGCCTTAAGTTATAATGTATTTGTACCAAATCTTACTATTGATTTTGGATTTTTAAGTCTCACTGAGGAATCTATTTATACGGCGATGTCTAAGTAAAAAAATTCAGCTAAAGTTGATTCTGATGGTTTCTCTGCAACTATCTTAAAAAACTGTGTAAATAGTGTTTCGCTACCTTTGAAAATCATATTTAACAAATCTTTGGATTCCGGCGTTTTTATTAATGACTGGAAATTGGCTTTTATTACACCTGTTTTTAAGTCTGGTAATAAAAATGATATCAAGAACTACAGGCCTATTTCGAAAATTTCGAATATTAGTAAGATTATTGAATCCATTGTGAAAGATAAAATGTCCTTTGCTGTTAAGAATATCATCTCTCCTCTTCAACATGGGTTTATTTCCACTGTTACGAACCTGGCAATTTTCACGGAATACTGTATATCAGTCTTTTCTCAGGGATTGCATGTTGATTCTATTTATACAGACTTTTCAAAGGCCTTTGATAGAGTGTTGCATGTAATCCTATTAAAACAGCTGGAAATACTAGTTTTCCATTCAAAGTTTTTGCTTTGGCTAAAGTCATACTTAACTGATAGAATATCTTATGTTAAGGTTGATGGCTCCCCAAGTAACAAAAATGTTTATTATCATAACTTAAAGAAGTAGTGAAGAAGGCTACAAAAGGTATGCACTCCGTCTTTAAGACATATTAAAGTCCAAATTAAGTGCAAAAGGGCCCATGTGGGCGGTCCGATAGAAGAAATTGAGAAGCGTATTTCTATCTTAATTGCCACTTAAATAGGAGAGCGAAGTTTCAAGTTCTAGTTTTTATCTTCTTAAAGGCTTCTTAACTCCAGCACAGCTTATGAGTTTATAAAAACATTCTCTATCTCTTTTTATCACATTGATTTAAATACTAATGATAAAATGAAACGAAAACATATTTCGCAGAGGGTGTCGGTTCTGTCTAAAATTTTATTGACAAGATATTTGTGTTCATCAATGCTATGATAAGTAAAATAAGTGACTTTGGCTTTTGTTCGTTACGCCAAATTGAAGCGATTTTACAAACGCAACGACTTTTACGGTGAAATTACACCTGCTACCCCCTTCAAAATTCACGCGCCTTCATAATTGTTTGAATTGATGAAATATTTTTGTAAAACAATTACGCTGAAATCAATGCGCTGGTGCTTAAAAATGTGTTTTTTGTGGGGTTTTAGTATATACTTTTCTTAAGTCAAATAATTTGCAAAGATTAACTCCTAAGCATTTTAAATTTCGTACAATCGTAAGTATTGCTGCAAATTAGAAGGAATACATATATAATAATTTGATTAGGAAAAGTTTAACATCCGAGCGTACACCATTCCCTTCGGTGGTCGACACCGGACTGAAATGCAGGGTGGCCATAATTTTTTTCCATTTTGACAGCACACGTTGATGAAAAACAATTTACTAATTTAAGTACGATATTCGATGTATTAAATACGTCCCATCATACCGATTTAATGCTTCGAATATGGCTACTAATTTCAGAACCATCTAAGACTGCTTTAAGAAGGATATTAAATACCAATTTAAAACCAAAGTGACAGCTCTACTTTAAAACCGATTTATGTGACATTAAAGAAGGGAGGTTTCAAATACCAAAAACTGATCATATTAAGTTTGAATAAAGAAATGAAATACCGAATGAATACCACATTTTGCTACTTGGGTCAATTTCGGGTCCTATTTTGGCCACGTCTGGGGTTCCGCAAAGTAGTATTTTGGGGCCTCTATTATTTTTATTGTTTATAAATGATGTAGTTCACTGCATTAAATCTTCACATTGTTTGCTATTTGCTGACGATCTAAAAATTCTCATGAAAATGAATAGTCTAAACGATTGCCACTCTATGCAAGTTGATCTTGATTCTTTGTTTGAATGGTTTTCTTAACTTAGAAAAATGTGCGGTTGTTACGTTTTCCAAATCAAGTCAATGCGTGATGCCCTCCTCTACTTTAAGTGGTCATGTGCTTAACAAAGTCGTTTGTATCAAAGACTTGGGTGTTCTATTTGACTCCAAGTTCACGTTTATCCAGCACTTAAATTATGTAATTCCAAAATCGTATCATATGCTTGCCTTTATTAGACGTAACTCTGTCCATTTTAAGGATCCTTATACGTGAAAATCTCTTTATGTTGCTTTGGTCAGATCTAAGTTGGAATATGCTTCATTCATATGGAGCACATATCGAGCGAATTCAGAAATCTTTTACTAGATCTGCTTTACGCTCTCTTTACACTTTTGATAGTCTTCCTGATTATCGCACTCGCTGTGCGCTTATTAGGTTAAAGACCCTGGAGTCACGCCGGTCCATGCCATCATTACTCCTTGTCACTGATATTGTTAGTGGAAGGATTAATTGTACTACCTTCCTTCAAAGTATTTTCTTTTTTGTGCCTACTAGAATTTTAAGGCGGACTTAATTTATTTTTTTAACCCTCCAAAGAACGAATTTCGCTAGGAATGCTCCTCTATACAGAGCCTTAAATCTTTATAATAATGTTGCATCCTGTGTTGATATTGATTTTAATTTTTCAAGAGAGCATCTGAAGTCTATTTTAAGTTATTCTAATTTGTTTTAAGTCAATTTTGTAATGGATTGTTTACTGTTGAGTAGCCTGTAAGTGTTAACATAGTCTGTAAGAGTTTTGAATTCATAGACTGAAATAAATAAATAAATAAATAAAAAAAATTTTTTTTTTAAATTTCATTCAAGTCCCATTTGAATTTCGGGTGTAGGGAACAATTGTCGAAAAACGACCTTCTGCCACGCCCACTTTAAAATTGTTTGGAATTCGTATTACTTGCCTTGAAACATGTTCAACTATCAAATTTCATCAAAATATCTTGAAAAACTTCGATTTTAGAGCAGATTTTGTGATTTTCGTAACAGACCCTAGTACTGGAGGTACCCCTAAAAATGGTCCGATCAGGTCCATTCTCGAACTCGTTCTTACTCATATGCCTTTGAGTACGCATACCATTAATCAAGATAGCTCAACTCCTTCGATAAGAAAACTGTATACAAAGAGACGGACAGACAGACAGACGGACAGACAGACGGACATGGCTTAATTGAATCTCCTGGTGACGCTGATCATTTCTATATAAGTAGATTTTGTATGGTCTATCTCGACTGGTTCTGGGTGTTACAAACAACCACACAAACGCAATATACCCTCGACACAGAGTGTGTCGGGTATAAAAAGTCATTAAACATTAACGCATTCAACGTTAAAATCTCCTACTATCTAACCATATACATAAAAGATGGATGGGACATTTCATACAAGCAAATTGCACGCTTAGTGGAATACTGACCCAACTCAAAAACTCAAGTTTCGAGAAAAAGGTATTTCAAGTTTTCAATTTTCAAACGATTGTATGGGAACGAACAGAGTGTAATTTGTCATAACTTTCTTATTTTTGAAGATATTGATATGTAATTCTTACACAATATAAAACTGGCCATAACGAATAATTCTGCATCACTTACTCAACTTTGTCATAAGTACGAATAGGTCAGTATTCCACTAAGCGTGCGAAATGTAGCACATCAGAATTACGCCATAGTTCTTTCAGAAACGCTTTTTATACCCGACACACTCTGTGTCGACGGCATATTGCGTTTTTGCGCCTGTGTGAAGCGCTTAGAACCAATTGAGATAGGCTATATAAAATTTATATAGAAATGATCAGCGTCACCAGGAGATTCGATTTGTGCATGTCCGTCTGTCTGTCCTTCTGTCTGTCCGTCTATCTGTCCGTCTATTTGTATTAGTGATGTAACGAATATTCCTTTGCGCGAATATTCGCATGTTTTTTCACATTCGCATTCGCAAAATCTTGCAAATATTTTGCTAATATATTATATAATATAATTACCCGAGAAATTACTTGAAATGTAACTTTAATCGATCCTTAAAAATTTTTTTGCGGTGTCATGAATAAAGGTATTTAGTTACTAGGCCATGTTGGCTTGCATTAAAACGCCCTTAACACAAACAGACACATATGTACGTTGTCCCAACTCATAAGTTACCAAAATCACTAAAACTGCTCTAAAATCGAAGTTTTTCATTTTATTTTGATAAAATTTAATATTTGAAAATTTTGCTACAAAAGTAATACGATTTCCAAAAATTTAAAAAGTGGGCGTGGCAGAAAGGCGTTTTTTAAAAATTGTCCCCTACACCCGAAATTCAAATGGGACTTGAACGAAATTTGGCACTTATGCTTCCTTTGTAGCCATAAACATCCTCCCAACAAATTTCTTTGGTTGGTTGATTCTTAAGGGTACCCCCATTACTAGGGTCTGTCACAAAAATCCCGAAACTGCCTCAAAATCGGACTTTTTCGAAATATTTCAATGAAACTTAAAATTTGACCGTATATTTAAGCCTCCGATTAGAATTGCAAAAAAAAATGGAAAAGTGGGCGTGGAAAAGGGGCTGGTTTCATAAAGAAATTTAACAAGCGTCGGTATATGCGGCCCTTAATGGCCTTAAAAACTTTTTGAATATTCTTACTTAGTGGTCCTGTTATTTGGGTGTTGTTCAAAAATTATATAAACATGTGTGTCTTTGTCGGGTATTTTATTGTCCGGGTCTCCTGACTATAACAGCTTTACTTGTTTACAAAAGTTTTCGGGGCACCCTTTATATGTTCATATATATATTATTTTTTTTATCGAAATATGATAAAATAATAAATATAAATGTTTTCCATACTTTTGTATGGAAGACCCTTTAAATTGCTGACTAAAAGCTTCGTGACCAAAGAGAAAAAGGTAGCTGAATTAAAAATAAGGAGGGGTGGTAATCTATGTTGTTTTTGTCAGAGGTAAGATTTACCCGTCAAATGAGAAAACGTTTTTGGTTAAAAAATCGGATATAGTTAGAAAATTTTTTTCTGTGTAGAGATAAAGCTTTACAACCAGAGAAAGAAAAATTCAGTTTTGAAAAACAATAAGGTCCACGAAACATTCTATGTTGCGAGTAGTAATACTTTTTGAGCTATGACGATTTGAAGTGACGAAAACCCAGTTTTTTCAAAATTTAAGATCCATGCGCAATCTTCATAAACTGGGTTAGAAACCTGAAACTTTGCTTGAACACCTCTATAGTTATGGCTTACTAATTGACAATACACTAAAATTAAAATTAAAAAAAAAATTTCACTCTAATCGAAGGTGTAATTTGTCGTATGTGATATGGGCAATTCAACTTAGGAGTTAGCAAACGCCACATACGACAATTGTGTCACTGTCTTAAATGGTCTAGAAATTAAAAAGTATGTAAGATACAACATTCATATAAACTGCATTCAAAAATACATGTATCACTCTATATCTCGACGAAAAATTAATAAAATCTACCGTACAGATTTTAAGTAATTATCTCTTAGGGCCAATATTACCAAGCATATTTAAAAATTTTTTTAAATAAAAATCCGCTTTTGGCTTTTACCATTCCAATTTTTAAAAAAATTTTAAAAATATTTTAAATCACCTCGGCACTGCGTTTAAATATGACATCAAATTTGAGCTCGATTTTCAAAAAGCAGCTGTTTGGAAAAATTCAAAGAAATAATTTTCAAAAAAAGCAGTTTTGGAAAGTACACAATACTATAGACAGGACTAAAGGCTTTGGAGTCACAGCGCAGCAATAAGGAGTACGAAATAATCGTTAGAATGGCTCTTTATAGAATCCGTTTTTAAAAATAACGATCTAATCAGCTTTCAAATGTACTCACAGCCCTGGAAGTAGACGGTGCTGCCGTATATTTCGATGCTTAAAAAAATACGATATTGAAAATGAAATTTATTTAAAAAAAATTTTAATTTTAATTTTAAAAATTTTTTAAATATGCTTGGTAATATTGGCCCTTAAGCTTCAAAGACGATTTCCCAAAACCTCGAAATTTCTACATACGACACCGGTTTTCTTAGGGGACGATATGTATGTATATGCATACAACCATACTTATTGCGTAGGTCAGTTTCGCAGTCGTGTGCCGAAATTTGCTTTAAATCCCGTTAAGAAATAGCGAGCGCACATCGAACATACACCGATCAAACGTGCATGCTTGAAACAAGAGCTATAAGAATTGCAAGGCGTGTTTGTGTGTCGGCTCCGTTGTTTGATGGTCTGTGACGTCTCTGTGCATATTTGAATACAACATCACATTAATAAATGCTCCGATGCTTGCGTTCTGCTAACAGTCTGTGCATGTCGTCGTTCATACTATGAGTCAAGACAAGCGAGAGACACGGTGAATTCTCTTTTGGTGTCTTATTCGTGTTCATACTAGTAAAAATTGTCTCTGCGACATTTGAAATAGAAGAAGAAACTGGTTTTATACAGTGCTGCCAGAAAAAATATTTTGAAATACCTACAATCTGAATTAAAAATCCCCTACGCTCTTGAAATAAGATAAATAAATTATTATCACGGTTTTCGACAAAATAAGTTGGTCCAAAGATCTTTTTTAGAAAAAGTGTAAGCTATTCTCCACAATTTTTCGTATTTAATACTTCAAAGCTAGCTTTTAAAATTATTTCCGAAATCTGTAAATATGCTTCTTCATAAGAAGAGAATATTTACCCAAATATGGCAGCACTAGCTTCATTTATTTTGACATTTGCATCATTCTGTGTGTGAATAAAAACAAAGTGCATCGAATTCGTGAAATATTGAAAAAAAATTAACTAAAAACGCTATTATGGATAAGAAGGAGAAAGAAATTTTCGTTAAAAACATTTGGGAAACAATTGGAGAAGTTTGTGAATGGGATTCTGACCACAGCGAAAAAAGTGAAATTCTTTTAGGTAAATATGTGAATATTTGGACTATTTAATCAAACATTTATAAATTTCATTAAAAGGCTTGGCCAGTTTGGGTGAAAGAGTTTCATCATTGCCAGTTAAAAAGTGCAAACGGAAATTCATAAAGGAGTGGCAGAAATCGAGGGAGGCACGCGGTTCATTTGCCTTTTTGAATAAAGAGCTGTTGGTACACGACGAGGAAAGCTACAGGAACTATTTAAGACTTTCCAAGAGTCAATTTGATTTTTTGCTGTCCTTAGTAAAGGAGGACATTCAACGAGCGAACACTCTTTTTAGGAATGCGATACCTGCAGAGGAGAAGTTAGCCATGACACTGCGATTTCTCGCCACTGGTAAAATAAATACTTTGATAATATTATATTTATTATTAAAAAGATTAAGATTGGACACTTTTCATTTTTAGGAGAGTCTTACATCAGTTTGGACTACCAAACTCGTTTGTCTAAAGCTGCTATTAGTGGTTTTGTTCCAGAAGTATGTGAAGCCCTATACAGAAAGTTGAAAACGCCTTATTTAAAGGTACGAACTCCTGACAAATATATTCCTAATAATTCACATTTCATAGATTTTTTTTCTATGCAGTTTCCGGGTAGCCATGCCGAATAGGAGAACATTGCTAAGGAATTTGCAATTAAATGGCAATTCCCTAATTGTTTGGGTGCGTTGGATGGGAAGCACATAACCTTCCGTCCGTTGCGCAGGGATGGTGCGTTCTTCCACAACTACAAAGGGACGAACAGCATAATTTTGATGGCGCTTGTAGATGCAAACTGCAAATTTATTTTCGTAGATGTGGGATGCAACGGGCGCTGTAACGATGCAGGGGTATTCGGCCAAAGCAAATTAAATACCGTTTTAGAAGAAAAAAGCGAAATACCCCAGAACAGTCTAGTTGGAAATCACCGGAATCTTCCATATGTGGTAATCGGGGACGATGCATTTCCACTCAGGACAAATTTGATGAAACCATATCGCTTCCATTCGAAGAGCCAAGAAAAACTATACTTCAATCAGAGACTATCCCGTGCAAGGCATGTTGTGGAACACGCTTTCGGTATTTTGTCGAGCAGGTTCAGAGTTTTTTTAACTCCAATGAATCTAAAAGTGGAGACCGTTCAAATAATATCGCTTGCTAGTTGCGCTCTGCATATCTATTTGATAGAAAGTGGAATGGTGATCCCCGAGTTAACCGAAAACACAGCACCTTCAAGCGACACACAGTTATCTACTGAGAATACTTTCTACAATCCGCGAAAAGGTGAAGCAGAGAAAATCCGTCAACAATTTATGTCGTACTTTAATGAGGAAGGCAAACTGGACTGGCTTCGTCCAAATTAGGCTTACTGACAAATATTCATTTAAAATCGAATTATAATTTGTTTTCAATTTCAAATTTATTTCAATTAAAATTTTTGTATTAAAAAAATATTTTTCGTTTTATTTGAGTTAAAAATTTAACATTTTCAAAGCACTTCGGGCGTATATCACTTCATGACTTATTGATAACTTAATAAAATATCCAAATATATCAGTCTCAAATATTTACATATTTCAGGTGAGATTATCTACATATTAACTTAAAACTAGTGTGGCTTCATATGCCTGCAAAAAGTAAATATCACTTGGTTTAAAAATTCAAAAACTTGTAACTTAAAGACTAGTGTGGCTTCATATGCCTGTAAAAAGTTAGTATCACTTGTTGGTTTAAAAATTCAAAAACTTTTTGTTGAAAAAAAAAAATATTAAAAATGATAAAAATATATCCGTAAAAGAAAAAATATAAAAAAAAAACACTTCATGTGCATGAAAAAAATACATAAACAAAAACGAAAAAATTAATAAATAAAAATAAAAAAATATATACATAAACGTCAAATCAAGTCACTTTCGTCGAACAGCCCATCCATCGACATTTGTAAGATGTCTCTCTTTGGCGCTGAAGATGAGGAAGACTCGGCCCGTACTCTAGCGGCTCGGTCACAAAATGTTTGGAGCACAGACTGAAGCTGCCAGGCTGCTTGGTCTTGCTCTTCCGGCAACACGTCATCCATCCTTTTGGATATTAGACACCCTAACCAACTGAACTTTCTTTTATTTTTGTTTAAAATAATTTCCTTGAATTTGGCAAATTCTTCGCTCATTTCCGTATACTTGTTGTTTTTCTACAAAGAATTATTTTATTAGTTTTTTGCAAAATTGTTATCAAATTTTTATTATTACCTTCGGCCGCTTTGAAACCTGCACCTCATTGTTACTCTCCTCCGTGCCCTCAAAAGACGATGAAGAAGGTTCCGTCTAAAAAAATCAGAAATAATTAGGAAACAATAATTTTGAAGTAACTGAAAAACTTACAGATATGGTGCTTTCGCTCGATCTTGTCGAGGTGTGGGTTTCCAAAAAGGAGAGCTGCTCAAAACAGCACAGCCTAGACACATATAACTCATCACGTCCGCTGCCACTTTTTTTCGAGTTATTAATCAATCTCTTTTCTCTTGAATATTGGCATCGCAGGTTTCTCCATTTTGATTTCAACTCGTCTAAAGTTATGCCAGGCATTTCCTCTTTCATTTGGTCGTGGATGTTATTGAATGCTAGCGCCTTTTTGTTACGATCCAAATAATCTCTGGATCTAACACTATATAAGCATTCGTTTTCCTGAATGCATAAAATAAATTTTTCTACATTTTCCTTTAAACACTTGCACTCCATTTTTAATTTTTTCCGACACTTTTCACAATTACTGCACAACCTTCACGCGTCAGCAACGAATGCATATGAGCGAACTGTCAATAATCGACCGCCATATTGAAACAGCAGAAAAGAGAAGGACAAGCACAAAGCGTGTCGCCGAGTACGTAAGACACGTACCCCTCTCTCTACCCCGAACGTCCCTTGCCTACAACCACCGTGTCTCCCGCTTGTCTTGTCTCATAGTATGAACGACGACCATGCAACTGTTGTGATTGAAATTCGAAAGTCTTTATCGATATTTCTTTCGAACAAATAAATTATTTTAACTTAATTTTATTGAATTCTTTTGAAACGATTTGATTTTCTTTCATTTAATTTGGGGCTGTAGGAAGCTTGCGGGGTGTTGCGAAAGTCCACAACCAGTGCGCTACGACAGGCATTGACCGAAAATTTTTGTGCAACCTCGACTCTAGCTTCATTAATCGATCAGATTACATCGATTGGGAAAATTAAATTCTTGACTTTTCAGTGCACTACGACCGGCAGTGGTCGCCGCGATACCATTCCACGAGATTAAGACGTATATAATTTTCTGCGATCATCATGGCGTCCAATTGGAAATTCAACTTCCAGCTAGAGAATCTCAAGGGTTTGTGGCTTTATGCGGCTGATAGTGATCCAGGGACTTCGAGGGAGTCGCTGCTGGAGATCGTTGCGGAGGACACCAAGACCGCTTGTAAACGCGTCAACAATGCCTTCAGTGTAGCTTGTGAAAGAGGTGAATGGAGTGTTGGGGTCGTCGCACATGCTCGGTTCGCTTTGGACGAATTTCAACAACTCCAAGTTATAGCCCGGGCACAACTCAGCAATATGCTATGGGAAAAAAGACTTGGCGCCCAGGTCTGCTTTATACCCCTGCAGGAAATGTCAATATGGAATCTATTCTCTTTCTCTAATGACCGCGTCGACAGTACTGCTGACCAGATATACCCGCCGCAATGCTTTGCGCTATAGACATTTAACATTGAGTTGTCATTGCATGTCTACAGTAGACCAGCCCTCGTAGCATGTCCTCCGAATTGATTGGGAAAATACTCATTAAATTATTAATACTAGCATTTTTGGTCAAAAGTTTATCTAATTACACATTTTGCTCCCCTAATATACATATCTAAGATTTTGTTATTTTGGTCTTCCATCGTCCTGTTATGTTGTTGCACAGTTTCTATGGAGAAAAAAGAATGCTTAAATTATAATTTTAAGTTAATATTGAGAGTGTAAACCTTTGTATGATTGCAAGTCTTTTGCCATAGCTTTGCAATTATTTTGCAATTATTTATTGTGTAAAATAGGCGTTAAAATTAAAAGTTCCTCCAGTTGTACACTAATAAATTTATATTGCACGTTTTCTAATAAAAATTTTTATTTTTTCCCCAAAACTAATTTATTTTTGTATATACCTAATTGGCATGAATCTAATGGTTCGTTATAAAAAATTTTGGTCTAATATATACCTTCCTAACCCCTCGTGATTACTACCTCGCCGTGGTGAGGGGGCCCAGTACGTGCAATGAATCTCCGAGCGATGCCGGACAGGGCCACCCATACCGGTAAGGTCGTCAGAGGAGCACGGAAGCCAAACGTAATCGGGGCAATCGGGAAGAACGCCCCATTGTCGAGCATGTAGACGAATCAATTCATGTCAGAGTAAACTGTAAATCTTCTTACCCCCGGTGTGCTTCAGCTACTGAAGCGCACCAAACGGCACGACCCGGAAAAACTATTTGGTATTGACGCCACGGAGCTGGTGGCTGAGGTATTGCTGGATCTGAATAAGGGGAGTGAAATCCTACTGAAATGACTCCAGCGCTAATGCCTCGGCCATCTCCCGCCCCGTTAAAACCCTGGCTAGGTCTCAAAGTACGTTCAAAACTTGTCACCATTCAGTTGGCGGTGTAGGTGCGGTTGACTTCTGTCCCGCTTAACGCTGGTCTGGCTCTGAGCACATTGCCCCATAAGGGCGTGTGCAAACCCTCGCATGGCCTCCCTGCTTGCAAAGATACCCATGGGACCTTTAGGCGACTACACAACAAGCGGAGATAGCGGCTTTGAGTTGGGGCCCATATCGCATGGACAATACGCTTAACCAAACAACACAACAAACCAAGTCCAACCCGTCAGGGGGACAACCCAACACCCCTTCGGGGACGGGAGCAATCCCAAAAACGTCCAACCCGTCAGGGGCACAGAAAAAGTCCACTCTAGGTGGCTTTACAAAAAGTGGTACGCCCAACCCTAAAGGGGGGCCGCCACAAAAGAAAATTCTGAGGCAAAGTGTTATTGCTCTCACCACTCCGGTAAGAGACAGCACTTTGCCATCTACTTCGCGAGGCAATGGAACTGCTCCAACTGCCTCAAAGGGAACCACAGGACCTTCGGCAAGCAAGCCTGTCCTGAAGGTGAAGGAAGCCAGCGCTGCCTCCACGGCATCCAAGGCGACCAATGCCTCCACCCGGGCCTACAGGACGCGGAGATCTGCTCTGCGGATTCTCGCAAGGTATGAGAAAGTGGATCCGAACTCCTTAACGGAAAGCGACAAGGCCTCCATTGAGTGGCCAAGAAAAACGTCGCGGTTCGACCCGTGAGTCTGCCAACTGTCACAGGGGCAACTCAAAAACGGCATAGGTCCGTAGAGACCACCACTCCCCCCATCACTCAAGGTGGAAAGAGGCCCAGGCTTGCCACCAAGCCCAACGCAGGTGCACGACCCTATAGCGAGATCGCAAAGAACTCGCTCATATGGGCTATTATTGACGCCAATAAGAGCGACGGCACCATCTCCCCAGCTAACTAGAAGTTGGTACAACTGGCTCTTATGCGCATCTACAGAGACCTTGTCCGTGCCCATCCTGGTCCCTCTCCCGTATGCAGGGACGCAGGATGGTATCAGGGCCACGTCAAGCTGATAGTGTCATGGATAACGGCCACACAAGCAGACAACCCATAAATTCTACTACTTAGCGACGTCATAATATTGACAAACATTTGGTTGCAATAAATAAGAAACCTTCGACCCAAATCTAGACCACTTCAAAAATGTGCGAAGCACATGCCTTTAGCAACGAGCATGACGCATAAATTCCAATTCACTTCAAAAGGGTTCGAATTGCATACCGAACGCACAGCGACTCAGAGCGGTGCGGTCAAAGCGGTCTTTGTTCTAATTTTAACGGCAAACTATTTGACCGTTGGAATCATAGTCCAATTCTATGCGCGTGCATCACATGTGTCATGCAGCCCTTGTTGTCGCCCTTATCCATTTCTATCCATTTCATATAAATATAAGTCATAGCTCTAAGAAAGCAGAATTCATTGTGTAAGACTCAGGCACTCGGGCCGATACTAGCTTATGCAGTATACGCCGAGCTGCTTTAACGCGGTAATCAATAAAGACTTTAAATAAAAAGAATAAATGAATAATCTTATAATAATAGCTTGTGCAGATCAACGCTCAGCGGATCTGTACAAGCTTGCAATCAAGCAGGTATGAGAGGTCTGGTCCGGCGCCTTGATAAAGGTGGTCACCAAAGACCAGATCCCTAGCCGACCTAGGTCAAAGGCTTGGCTACCTACCGAGCCATCGTCGCCCGAGGAGATCCTCGAAGTGCTGAAGCTCAGCAACCTTGATCTCCCAACCCATGACTGGAAGGTGGTCAAGGTCGGTGAGACCCGCGGCAACATGCATGAGGTACTCATCGTATTAAACGAAGAGTCCCTCACGCCACTGCTTCAGAGGAAGGGCGTGGTCAACTACGGTTTCGAGTCGGCCACGCTCCGCATCTACAAGGGCGACAAATCCAGCAACGCATCAAGTGGCTCAGCATCAGCACCCCCTGCACCTGTGCAGGGAGCCGCAAGTCTCACCAGCCAAATGGAAGACAACTCGGTGAAAGAGGCCCTGCAATCCGACGACGGATGCAGTACAGCCTCGACTGCCGAGCTGGCGGGGGACTTCTTCGATCTTGTCCTGGTTTCAGAACAAGAAGAAGTCTCCCCCTGTTCTGGTGACAGGCCGAGGACCTGAACCAGACGATAGTCTGCCAGCCTAAGAATGATGAAGGTATTGCAGATTAACCTTCACCAATCTAAGGCTGCGTCAGCAGCACTACTCCTCCGTCTGGCAAAATCAGGGGAGGACATATGCCTAATCCAGGAACCTTGGTTCTCGCAGGAACGGGTTTGTGGATTAAACCAACCAGGCTACACCCTGGTATCACCTGGCACAGGTAAGGTACGAGCCTGTATCCTAATTAAGAATTCAATTGACATGATTGCACTCAACAGGTTCTGCGATGACGACAACGCCAGCATAGCGGTCAGAGCGGGTGGTTCGCCACTATGGATAGCGTCCTGCTACATGGCGCATGACCATGGGCCTAACCCTCCAGGCAACCTTTTAAGGGCCTTGACAGCAGAAGCCAACAGGACACACACCCCCATAATCATAGGGGCGGATGCCAACTCCTATCATCAGGTGTGGGGCAGCACCGACACGAATGAAAGGGGTGAGTCACTTTTTGATTATATATTAAGCAACTGCCTTACAGTAGCTAACATAGGTGAGGAACCTACATTTTTGACCTCGAACCGTAGCGAGGTCCTAGACCTCACATTAATTAGTGAACGGTTATCTAGCCTTGTCCGGCAGTGGACGGTCTCTTCGGACTGCTCACTGTCAGACCATAGATATATTACCTTTATAGTTGGGGAGTTAGATACTAAAAATCCAACTAGGTTCACGAACAGGAAACGTACAAACTGGGAGAAGTTACACTCCTCCCTTAAGTTTGCACTTGATCCGACACCTACTCCCATCCAGAGCATACATAGCTTAGATGAAACAGTAGATACTTTCACGTTGGCCTACGAAACCGCGGCCAAAGCAGCATCTAACCCCGCTAAACCTAGGGGCAAACTTAAACCTCCCTGGTGGAATGCGGAAATCGCTATCCTTAGGAGGACATGTAGAAAATGCTTCAATGAAGCCAAAAGAACATCGGACTTGCAACCCTATAGGGAGAACCTCCGAATATTTAAGTACGTCGTCAGGAAAGCGAAGCGATCGTCCTGGAGAACCTTCTGTGATAAAATAGAAAGCATCTCCGAAACGAATCGCCTACGCAAAATCCTAAGCTCGTCGCCAAGGTACCCAGATTGCATCCAAAGGGAGAATGGGACCTGGACTGATACTCCCTCAGAAACCCTGGAGGTCCTCCTGGACACTCATTTCCCAGGTAGCTACCAGGAATCCGACCACAGACTTCCGTCCATACATCACTCCACGAATTCTTATCCCTCCCCCAGAAGGAGAATAAGTCAGAACCATGTCAAATGGGCGATCAAATCGTTCGCCCCGTTTAAATCTCCTGGCCCAGATGGCATCATACCGGCCGACCTGCAACGCTCGTCGGAGTGGGCGATTCCCTGGCTTACAATGATTTACAACGCCTGTATGAAGTTCTCACATATTCCCGTTAAATGGCGGGAGTACAGAGTAATCTTTATACCTAAGGCAGGCAAAGCAAGTCATACGAAACCGAAAGACTTTCGTCCCATCAGCCTTTCATCCTTTCTTCTGAAAACTTTCGAGAGGATCCTTGGCTACTTCATAAATGATACCATCAGTATCGATAATATATCTGGATCTCAACATGCCTATACCAAAGGCAAATCTGTAGAGACAGCAATGCACAAAGTAATTCAACAAATTGAGAAATCACTTTCTCACAAAGAATATACGCTCAGTGCGTTTGTAGACATAGAAGGGGCGTTCAACAACGTCTGCCCACAAGCCGTGACGTCAACTTTAGCCAACTTAGGAGTTGATGGCACGATAAATAACATAGTGAAAAGTCTACTTATTGATAGGACTATCACTGCGTCGGTGGGGAACACGCAGCACAGCAGAAAAGTGGAGAGAGGAACACCCCAAGGAGGTGTCCTCTCCCCCCTTCTCTGGAATCTGGTTGTGAACTCTCTGCTAACTGTACTCGATGACATCAGATGCAATGTAGTAGCGTACGCAGATGACATTGCAATATCCGTCACCGGGAAGCATCTCGACATCATCTCGGATAGGATGTCCCAACATCTAGGAACACTCAGCCGCTGGAGCGGGGAGCGTGGACTAAAAATCAATCCTAATAAAACGGAACTCGTACTCTTCTCCAGAAGATACAAGATCCCATCTTTCAACCTACCAAAATTAAATGGGGTTGTCTTGAAACTAAGCAGCCAAGTCAAATACTTAGGGCTGATACTCGACTCTAAGCTCCTATGGAGAGAAAACACCAAGGAGAGAGCCAGAAAAGCACTCTGTGCGTTATACTGCTGTAAACGGGCAATAGGCACAAAATGGGGACTTTCCCCACATTCTATACAATGGCTCCACCAAGCTGTGGTGGAACCGATCCTTCTATATGGCTCAACCTTTTGGTTGCCGATCACCTATAAATCATTGTATACTCAAGCCTTAGACAGGGTGAGGAGACAGTCTGCTCTATTCATAACAAGAGCACTGAGAACTACCCCTTCCAAGGCACTTTTTACAATCCTTTGTTGGCTACCAACATCACTCCTCATCAGACAACAAGCGAAGATCGCGGCTGCGCGATTGAACACCGTCTGCCGATGGACCAGAACAGACACTGGTCACTCACAAATCTTGACAAAAGATTTCAGAATCCCGACTGATGTGGACTATCGCACCCCTTCGCTCTGCTTCGAATGCGGATATACCACCCGCATACCGAGCAGGGAGGAGTGGTGCGATGGTCTACAAATCAACCGGGACACAATTGAAATTTATACTGACGGCTCTAAACTCGACTCAAGGGTAGGGTGCGGTATCTATTCTAACAGCTTAAACCTTAGTTCAGCCCTCCGTCTGCCTGACCACTGCAGTGTATTTCAAGCGGAGGTCATGACCATTAACCACGCCGCCAGGTGGCTCATGTGTAATGAGATATTTGGCAGGAATATTTACATTTTCACCGACAACCAGGCGGCTATCAAATCCTTTGATTGCGGACTGGAGTCCACATCAAAACTTGTCCAAGAATGCCGGAAATCTCTCAACGAGATAGCGGAACATTCAGCGGTATCCATTTGCTGGGTACCGGGGCACAGGGACATTGAAAGAAACTGCAAGGCCGATGAACTTGCTAAGATGGGCACATCGCTTCCAGAGACCTCCTTTTCTAACATAGGAATCCCACTGGCTACAGTCAAATTCCGCATAAAAGAAGAATATCTCGACCTGGCAAATAAGCTTTGGGTCGAAGAAGATTTCTGCGGGATCACTAGACAAACCTGGCCATCTCTGAATAAGAGACGATCCAGGGACCTGGTGAAACTCAGCAACACCTCCATCCATCAGACGGTATCAGTTCTCACCGGCCATTGCCTGTTCGGCAGACATGCCGCAAGGCTGGGAGCCCCATACAATGACTTTTGCCGGAGCTGTCGCTCGGAGGAGGAATCCATTCTCCACCTCCTGTGTCAGGGCCCGGCCTTAGCGTCAAAAAGACTGTCTCTATTGGGACACACCTTTCTGACCAGCCTCACCGAACTGTCAGAAATCAAAATTTCAGACATCGCGCGGTTCATCAGGAAGTCAAATTGGCTTCTATAGGAAGTAGAAAGGGGATAGTCGTGTCTCTATGGTACCACAAAGGGCCTATCTGTGAGCCTACGTGAGCTATAAGCTGCCGCACCAACCTACCTACCTACCATATGCCTTCCTATTACATTGTTTTCTGTTTGCTTTTAAATTTCTTAAATTTTTATAGGAATATCCGATTTTATGGCACAAAAATTATTGGGTTCGTTAGGGAAAATAAAGCAGTCACTGAAAAAAAAAACACAATAAGTATATTATTCCTATTGCAATATTTTGTCCTGTCAGTTTTAACATGCGTTAAAAATTTTTCTCTGTGGACAGTCTGTTTTAATATTGCGGAAGGCTTTCGAACATGTTTCTTCAAAATTTGGTGCTTATTTTCAAAATCATAAGCAGAGAACGAATTCAATGGCCCATAACTTTGTGCGCGAGAAGCTATGTGCAGTAGGCTGTGAACGATAAAGGAAACACTGTTTGTTCCAAATACAATAGGCAAATTTTCCACAAATAATTGAAAAAGATACTGGCCTAGTTCTATATTTTTTTCTATGTGAAAGGGCTCCCTGTGAAAGGGCCCAATGCAAAACGGCCCCAAACAGAAAATGAAAATATTCCACAAAATTTGGGGCCATTTTGCTTATGAAAAATGACCCGAAATCAAAAATGAAATTTGCCCCCAAATTTAATAAAAAAAAAGGCCCCAAAAATAAAAAGAGGTGTTATAATCGAAATGAAAAATGGCCCCAAATTAGAAAATAAAACGGCCGTTTTGGAATTTAAAAAATGAAAAAAAGCCCCAATTTTGGGGTAATTGTGCATAATGCATTATTGCCCCACTTTGAAAAATGAAAAAAGGCCCCGAAATTGGGGAAATTTTACATTATGAAAAATTACCCTCAATTAAAAAATTAAACAAATAAGAAAGCTAAAGTCGGTCAAGCCCGACTTTGAAATACCCAGCGTCCAGACATTAGTGGCGCATTATGTTTTGCCTCTCCATTTGTGGGCGTGGCAGTAGGCGGCCCACATACATTTTTTTCCTACACCTTTCTTACGCCTTGGTCAACCTATCTTGCGAATTTGAAGCTTCTACGCCTTTTACTCCGGAAGTTACGAAAAAGCTCCATTTGTGGGCGTGGCAGTGGGCGGGTCACATAAATTTTTTCCTACACCCTTCATTTGCGTTGGTCAACCTATGCTACGAATTTGAAGTTTCTACGTCTTTTACTTCAGAAGTAACGAAAAATCTTTTTTTGTAGGCGTGGCAGTGGGTGGGCCATATAAATTTTTTTTTTTACACCTGTCATTCGCCTTGGTCAACCTATATCCCAACAAACAAAGTAAGGAAATATGAACAGCGCCAGGTCCATTCTACCTATTTTGGTTATGTTTTACCTATTTTTGACCACATTTCTGCCCTAAAAATACCCTAACTTAAAAGTAACTTTTACAAGGTCGAAATTACCTAAAATCATCCTTTGTCACGGCTTAAAAGTCAATGTGACTTTAAAGAATATTTTAGGTCGAAAATAGGTAAAACAGTCTTTCTTAAATGCCCTAATAGTGCCACAACTTTGAATTCCAAATTAGGTAAGTTTTTAAAGGCATATGGACTAAATTTTGGACTAAATTTCGACTATTAGGTCCATTCAACTTTAAGGGCGATATGAGGTCAAAAAATTACTTGTTTTTTTTGGCTTTCTGCCCTATAAGTCGAGATGCATTGATTATTCGACTTTTAAGTCGAGATGCCTTTGCAGGCAGAACACAAAGCTAAGAAAAAAACGTTTGCCCTATTTTGACCTAAAAGGACCATTATGTAAAGTAACGTTGAGAGCATAAGAAGTGTGAGTTTTAATTAATGCATTTTTATTCGGCCAGTTCGGTTCGTTAATTAGCGATTTCATCGCTTGTTGTAACGAATGTGCGATTTCGTAACTTTGAGTTAGCGACACTGATTTGCCCTCGATAAAAATTTAAAAAAGTGACAACGCAGCCACATGACATTTCGAACATATGGTTTCAGGTAAGATTAAAAATTCAATTGTTACTTCTTGTAACATAATTTTTTATCTTTTTCGTTTTATAAGTATGCAAGAAGAAAAAAAATTAAGAACTTCGCGAGCAACCGCAAATCAGCTGAGGGTAATGGTTGATTTTTTTAGCGATAACAATGGTTTGGCGGAGGGGAAATTCCAAACCATAAATGAAAAGGCGGAAGTGGGAAGAGCTCGCCAATTTGCTTAATGCCTCCAATGGAGCGCTCAAAAGCGCAGAGCAATGGCAAGTGGTAAGTGTCACACTTATGAACATGAAACAAGCACTTATGTTTCGTTTTCCTATAGGTTTGGCGCGACTTAAAAAGTCGAACATGTATAAAAGTTCGGGAGCGCAGAAAGGAGATGCACACGACTGGCAACAGGCAACTAAGCCAATCTGAGCTGACCGAACTGGAGCGCAGGATAGTCGGATTATTGGAACGTAACTACGTCGAAAGAAGTGCTGAGTGTGCAGATAGCCTTTCCGAAGAAGAAGTAATATAATTTAAAATAAAAAAAAAAACAACAAATATAATATTTAAATTTTAAAGGAGCTACAGGTGGCTCTTGAAGCCGGTGATGAAGGGATTTTGTCGCAACCTCCGAAAGTCATTAAATTGATTAAGGAAACAGACGGTGAAGATTCTGAGCCACATCCTTCAAGCGCAAAAAGGTTTAAATTTGACCCATCTTCAAAGCGCACCCCAAATAAACGTCGCCGTCCGCCAGTAGACGAAACCAAGCAGCAATTCATCCAGTTAGCGCAACAATAAGCTAATGCTTTAAAAGTAATGTTTGTGTTAGCAAATTCATTCCAAATATACTATATATATTTATTCTATTAAATAGATGCTATCGGAAGGGTCATTGGCAACATCGCGGGCGATTAAAAATATGGCCAAAGCCAGATCGTAGAGATCTTCGAAGTCGTAGTTCCACTCTCTTAAACGCAAGTTGTGGAGCACGCAGCACGCATTAACTATTTTTCCAGCGAATTCTGGTTGGTACAAGAGTACACGCTGGCGAGATAGGCAGCGCCAAATTCCTTTTAGCACTCCAAAGAGTCGCTCAATCGGATTTCTGTCTTTGCATAGAGCTTCGTTCTATCGAAACCGTGGGTTGCCTACTGTTTCATTTGGCAAAGGTGTCATTAGCCAAGGCTCAAGGGGATACCCAGAATCTCCTATAAATACAAGTATGTACTGAAAAAAGGTTTAAACTACGAAAAGTTACAAACCAATTAAGAGTAAACGTTCTCCATTGTCATAGGCACGACTCATGACCCTACGGGCCGCAGAAGAGTTCCATATAAACGCATTCTGTCGTGCTCCCGGAAAACGAACGTTGACCTTCAAAATTTTGAGCGTTGGATCGCAAATCTAACAAAACTATATACAATTTTCGATAATTACTTTTATACACATTGTATATTACATATTTACAAACCATTTGGACGTTAACGGAGTGGTATCCATGATGGTTTACGTATGCCTCCTCATGTATGTATGGACCACGGATAGCAAAGCGCGTGCAATCAATGGCACCAATTACGCCATTAAATGGTGCTGCTCCTGCCACAAAGACAGCTTTTGCTGCATTCCGTTCCTGCTGTGTCATTGGGAATTTAACAGTTTGTCGCAACAGCACTGCATTAATTGCATCGGTCACCTTATGAATGCAACGGCTTATTGAAGTTGGGCTCAATGTTATGCCCCATTGCTCTCCAACCGGCCGCTGATAGCACCCAGTTGCGTAGAACCGTAAAGCAGCGAGCACCTTTGTCAAAATATTTTCTTTTTACAAATAAACTTATAATGAAATAATATGAATACATACTTGTTTCTCCTCCGATATTGCTGTGATTCTGGAGGTTTTCAAGCTAGGCTCTAATTTATCGACCAGCTCTAAAGCAAGCTCCGGCGTAATGCGGTAAAACGTTCTGAAATCTTCTGCGCTTAACTCAAAGGGGTTGTCGGCTTCTCTCAGACTTCTGCGATACATATTTGACCAAGTTCTGTTTGCGTTACTTTCTTCTTTCACAAAAGTATTAGGTAAATATGCAAACACCATTGTCACCTTCAAAACAACAACTTCTTAATTAATTTCTATAAAGATTACAAAGACATGCATTTTCTTACAGATTTGACTTGAGTTTCAGCACTTTTAACGAAATTTTTTAACAAATATTAAGTCCCGCCGCTTAACGATTTCCTTAACAACGCCAAAAAAGTTGTCGTAATTAATATCGTTAAAACTTTTATTTATCGATACGAAAAATATCGTTAACAGCTTACAGAATTCCACCTTCGTTAAAAATGTTGCCACTTTCTGACTTTGCGATACGATTTCGGTCGCTAACGAGTAACACAATCCCACTACAGAATAAAATTCCATTTTGTTCCCATTTGCTAGGAACATATGCATACTCTAAACGCGAAGAAGCACCGCGAGTTTTAATGAAAGCTAGAAGTAGCATAAAAGAGCTGAAATTGACGGAAAAAACTATAAATTTACGCGTGCCCACTCTCGATGTTGCATGCTCGGCTGTTTGCGTCAAACTTAGGCAATAGCCTAAGCAATACATGTGAGTGGCTGTCGCCAAAAAAAGTTTAAATGCCTTATTAGAGCATTTAATTTGGGGCTGTAGGAAGCTTGCGGGGTGTTGCGAAAGTCCACAACCAGTGCGCTACGACAGGCATTGACCGAAAATTTTTGTGCAACCTCGACTCTAGCTTCATTAATCGATCAGATTACATCGATTGGGAAAATTAAATTCTTGACTTTTCAGTGCACTACGACCGGCAGTGGTCGCCGCGATACCATTCCACGAGATTAAGACGTATATAATTTTCTGCGATCATCATGGCGTCCAATTGGAAATTCAACTTCCAGCTAGAGAATCTCAAGGGTTTGTGGCTTTATGCGGCTGATAGTGATCCAGGGACTTCGAGGGAGTCGCTGCTGGAGATCGTTGCGAAGGACACCAAGACCGCTTGTAAACGCGTCAACAATGCCTTCAGTGTAGCTTGTGAAAGAGGTGAATGGAGTGTTGGGGTCGTCGCACATGCTCGGTTCGCTTTGGACGAATTTCAACAACTCCAAGTTATAGCCCGGGCACAACTCAGCAATATGCTATGGGAAAAAAGACTTGGCGCCCAGGTCTGCTTTATACCCCTGCAGGAAATGTCAATATGGAATCTATTCTCTTTCTCTAATGACCGCGTCGACAGTACTGCTGACCAGATATACCCGCCGCAATGCTTTGCGCTATAGACATTTAACATTGAGTTGTCATTGCATGTCTACAGTAGACCAAAAAACTATTGACGAACTATTGACGTCGGTACTATTATGTAGACAAAAGGAGTACTTTTTCCCTAGTATCGAGGTAAAGACAAAGTCGCCAGTAATAAATATATGTATATATTTCTACTTGCCGCTTTCAACAAAAATAGCTTGCATTTCAGTTTTTCAAGTATCTTAATAACAAAATAAATTGTCTCACAATACAAAAAAAAAAAAACAGTTTCATACTGCACCAACAGTATTAGCGTTTAAGAAAATTAAGTTAACTTCACTTAAAAAAGAAGTTTCATACTGCATAAAGAGAAATTAAATAAGAAAATAGTTTCAGTCGTTGTTTCCTTGTTTTCTTTGTTCAGTTGTTTATCACGACTTTTTTGCTTCAACAGTCGGTTTTTTTGCCGTTGGAACGCTGATCGAAGCTGTTTATCAGGTTTCGCATTGAATGCTGATATAGCGTCTAAAATTAAGATTTTATTTTAAACAAATTAATGTGTAATTGTAAAAAATTTTATAATTGCAACATTACCTATGATGGCTTTGTAAAAATTTGGATATTCGCGCAATCGCTTTTTGCCGAATGTTCCGTCAACGTCAAAGTCCATTAAAATATTTCTGCCGAGAATTTCGTTCATGTCACATCTCCTTTTATTAAAGATTTCATATGTTTGGTCTGTGAAAAATGAATTAAAATTTGGTCCAGTCCTCGTAGCATGTCCTCCGAATTGATTGGGAAAATACTCATTAATTTATTAAAACTAGCATTTTGGGTCAAAAGCTTATCTAATTACACATTTTGCTCCCCTAATATACATATCTAAGATATTGTTATTTTGGTCTTCCATCGTCCTGTTATGTTGTTGCACAGTTTCTATGGAGAAAAAAGAATGCTTAAATTATAATTTTAAGTTAATATTGAGAGTGTAAACCTTTGTATGATTGCAAGTCTTTTGCCATAGCTTTGCAATTATCACATCCTGAAAGTGAGAAAAATATTCTTTTGTAGGTAGAGATTTATTTTTTTTTTCAAAATTTCATTATTACCTTGTCCAGAATAACGATGCATTTTCAATTTCGAGGAGGAGACTGGTTGGTTATCGGACATTCTGCAACGCAGCTGTGTAAAATAGGCGTTAAAATTAAAAGTTCCTCCAGTTGTACACTAATAAATTTATATTGCACGTTTTCTAATAAAAATTTTTATTTTTTCCCCAAAACTAATTTATTTTTGTATATACCTAATTGGCATGAATCTAATGGTTCGTTATAAAAAATTTTGGTCTTATATATGCCTTCCTACCCCCTCGTGATTACTACCTCGCCGTGGTGAGGGGGCCCAGTACGTGCAATGAATCTCCGAGCGATGCCGGACAGGGCCACCCATACCGGTAAGGTCGTCAGAGGAGCACGGAAGCCAAACGTAATCGGGGCAATCGGGAACAACGCCCCATTGTCGAGCATGTAGACGAATCAATTCATGTCAGAGTAAACTGTAAATCTTCTTACCCCCGGTGTGCTTCAGCTACTGAAGCGCACCAAACGGCACGACCCGGAAAAACTATTTGGTATTGACGCCACGGAGCTGGTGGCTGAGGTATTGATGGATCTGAATAAGGGGAGTGAAATCCTACTGAAATGACTCCAGCGCTAATGCCTCGGCCATCTCCCGCCCCGTTAAAACCCTGGCTAGGTCTCAAAGTACGTTCAAAACTTGTCACCATTCAGTTGGCGGTGTAGGTGCGGTTGACTTCTGTCCCGCTTAACGCTGGTCTGGCTCTGAGCACATTGCCCCATAAGGGCGTGTGCAAACCCTCGCATGGCCTCCCTGCTTGCAAAGATACCCATGGGATCTTTAGGCGACTACACAACAAGCGGAGATAGCGGCTTTGAGTTGGGGCCCATATCGCATGGACAATACGCCTAACCAAACAACACAACAAACCAAGTCCAACCCGTCAGGGGGACAACCCAACACCCCTTCGGGGACGGGAGCAATCCCAAAAACGTCCAACCCGTCAGGGGCACAGAAAAAGTCCACTCTAGGTGGCTTTACAAAAAGTGGTACGCCCAACCCTAAAGGGGGGCCGCCACAAAAGAAAATTCTGAGGCAAAGTGTTATTGCTCTCACCACTCCGGTAAGAGACAGCACTTTGCCATCTACTTCGCGAGGCAATGGAACTGCTACAACTGCCTCAAAGGGAACCACAGGACCTTCGGCAAGTAAGCCTGTCCTGAAGGTGAAGGAAGCCAGCGCTGCCTCCACGGCATCCAAGGCGACCAATGCCTCCACCCGGGCCTACAGGACGCGGAGATCTGCTCTGCGGATTCTCGCAAGGTATGAGAAAGTGGATCCGAACTTCTTAACGGAAAGCGACAAGGCCTCCATTGAGTGGGCCAAGAAAAACGTCGCGGTTCGACCCGTGAGTCTGCCACCTGTCACAGGGGCAACTCAAAAACGGCAAAGGTCCGTAGAGACCACCACTCCCCCCATCTCTCAAGGTGGAAAGAGGCCCAGGCTTGCCACCAAGCCCAACGCAGGTGCACGACCCTATAGCGAGATCGCAAAGAACTCGCTCATATGGGCTATTATTGACGCCAATAAGAGCGACGGCACCATCTCCCCAGCTAACTAGAAGTTGGTACAACTGGCTCTTATGCGCATCTACAGAGACGTTGTCCGTGCCCATCCTGGTCCCTCTCCCGTATGCAGGGACGCAGGATGGTATCAGGGCCACGTCAAGCTGATAGTGTCATGGATAACGGCCACACAAGCAGACAACCCATAAATTCTACTACTTAGCGACGTCATAATATTGACAAACATTTGGTTGCAATAAATAAGAAACCTTCGACCCAAATCTAGACCACTTCAAAAATGTGCGAAGCACATGCCTTTAGCAACGAGCATGACGCATAAATTCCAATGCACTTCAAAAGGGTTCGAATTGCATACCGAACGCACAGCGACTCAGAGCGGTGCGGTCAAAGCGGTCTTTGTTCTAATTTTAACGGCAAGCTATTTGACCGTTGGAATCATAGTCCAATTCTATGCGCGTGCATCACATGTGTCATGCAGCCCTTGTTGTCGCCCTTATCCATTTCTATCCATTTCATATAAATATAAGTCATAGCTCTAAGAAAGCAGAATTCATTGTGTAAGACTCAGGCACTCGGGCCGATACTAGCTTATGCCGTATACGCCGAGCTGCTTTAACGGAATAATCAATAAAGACTTTAAATAAAAAGAATAAATGAATAATCTTATAATATGGCGATCGTGAAAAAGGATCACGAACTTCATAAAGTAAATGAAAAGTAAAAAAAAAAAAAAAAGATCGCAAATTTCATAAAAGAGAAGCGAAAAAAAAAATGGATCCGGTGGAAATTGAAATAATTAAACATTTCGGACAGGAGCAAGTGAGTGAGGATATTGAAGTGGATATGAAAAAACTTACAAAACGCCAAATCATAAACATACTTAAAAACTAAAAGATGAAAACAACATAAAGAAATTTAAACTATAGCTCTTAAAAATGCGAACAACACAATATTTTTTCAAAGGCAACAACGTCAACCACAAAAAAGTTAATGGCATTTGGTTCTATCGATTAGAGAATTTTCCTAAAGACGCGCAACACCTTATTAAATTTGAAAAAGTGTCACCAGAAAATGTACCATATTTAGAGTACAATTTGGGAATCAACAAGGATCCCAGATACTCTTTAAGCCCAAACGCTAAATACATCCTTGACAGACTTAATCAATCATAAAAAAAAAAAAATTAACTTTCAAAATGACTTGGTGGAAAAAAATATTAAGCGTAATAATGGTAGCTATCACGGGTTATGAAGTTGGAAAAAATACTGAACATGAACAAAAAATCGTGATGATTCCAGAACCAACGAAAGCAACCGAACATTTCAATACAAACACTTTAACTACCATTTGGGAAGCCAGCCTCGAAGGCATAGTGATAATACTAATAATTTCTCTGGGCGCATTAATAATTAAAAATTATCTAAACAAAAAATTTCACAAACGAGAACAACAAATTTAAAAAAAAAAACAAGAGAGCTTCCAATCCTGAGGCCCAACACCCCTCAACGATTGGGAATGAGGGTCAGCTTTAATGAAAACACCAGCAATAACAAACTCGAAGATGACCAGCCACTACAGCACTATGAATTCTTAGATAAGTAACATAAAAACAAATAAACAATTATTATTTTGCTATATTATGTACTTATAGTTAAAAAAAAAAAAAATATATAAATATAAATATATATAAAATATATAAAATAAAATTAAACATTATCTTTGTCAAAATTATGCAATCTCCCTAAATGTCAGCACCAGTCACATGGGAAACGGTATCACAAAAGCTCTCAGATATCAAAACATCTTTCGATAAATCATTCAAGTGTTTAAATAGAGTTCCCTTACCGTCTAGACCCACACAAACAAAACATTTATGCAATATCATATACCAGCACAACACAGTAGCAGCACTTAGTAGAACAATCTACCCATCTCTCAGTCAAGCTCATCGGCTCGATTTTGAAAAATATTTTGTATCCATCAAAACCAGATTAGAATTTCTCTTCAATAAACTTCAAATCCCACAGCGCATCCCAACTGATCTAACGAAATTTTTAGATCTACCGCTTCAACAAATTAGCGACACCGAATTGTCTGACATAGATTTTGAATCAGTCGAAGAAGAAGAAAATAAAATAAACAAAATGACTCCAATCGAGTTTATCGGTATAGCAACAAAATTGCTGCCAGAATTCGATGGCAAAATCGAAAATTTGAATAAATTCATAAACGCTCTTGAATTATTAGAAACAATAAAAGAAAATCATGAAGCTATCGCAATCTCATTGATAAAAACTAAATTAACCCATACAGCAAGTAGATTTCTAACAAACGAAAATACTATTCAAACAATCAAAAGCACATTGCTCGCAAATGTGAAATATGAAACCCCACAAAGCCTCACAGCCAAACTAACTGCAGCCAAACAACAAAACAAAAGTGACAATGACTTTGCCAAAGAAGTGGAAAGTTTAGCATTACAATTGGAGCAAGCATATATAGCAGGCGGTTTGACGACTGCGCTAGCACGAGACTACTCCACTCAACAGGCAGTAAAAACAATAAAAACAAATGCAAAATCGGACGAAGTAAAAACGCTCATGAGAGCAGGTCAGTTCTCAACAGTAAATGGAGCAATTACAAAATTCCTAGAATTATGCTCAGAAAGCTCTACCGCAAACTTCCAAATAAATTACATACAAAAGGGAAACTTTAATAGGCATAGAGGTCGTTCAAATATTTCGTACCGAGGCAATAATTTTAGAAACAATAGAGGACATCAAAATAGGAATTTTAATCGGAACAATCAGAACAACTACCATAATAACAGCAATAATCGCAATTCCAACAACTATAGCAACAGAAATAATAATAATTCTAACCACCCTAACAACAGAGCTAGAAACAATTTTAATACCAATTCCAATAGCAATGTCAGGTACACAGAAGCATCGGAAAACTCGGAAGCTCCCCAGACTGCCCACCTGGGGAGTGCACAAAACTAATACCAGCCAAAATATTAAATATTAATTTGTCATTTAGTAACTTCATTACACTTCGGTCCTCATTAAATAAATCAACGTCAACATTTTTGTTAGACACGGGATCAGAAATAAGTCTCTTTAAACTTCAGACAAATGACAATATAAATATAAATCCTAACGAGACTTGCAATTTAAAAGGTATAGGAAATGGCACCATCAAAACAATAGGTACTCATAAAACAACTCTGTATTTAAATAACTTCAAATTATACCAGAATTTTCAAATAGTTGATGATTCATTTCCAATACCATGCGATGGAATAATTGGTCTTGATTTCATAAAGACATACAACTGCATTCTAGACTATAACTATCAGGGTCCAAGTCTACTTATAATAAGACCAAATTCATTAAAAGGACAATTTGAAGTAACAATATCAGAATCACCATCACTACACACACTTTCATTACCTGCAAGAGCAGAAGTCATCAGAAAAATAAAAGTTTGTGCATCCGACGAAGAGATTTTAATTCCAAATCAAGAAATTCAACAAGGAGTAATTATAGCTAATACAATAATTAACACGAAAAATCCCTACGTTAGAATTCTCAATACAACCGATAAAAATCTTTTTATTCAAAAATACAATATTGAGTTTGAACAGCTTAAGGACTACAATGTAGTCACCATTCACAAAATTCAACAAGACGAAGCTAGGAAAAACACTATTCTCAGTAAACTTTCACAAAATTGCCCGTTATTTCATCGAGAAAAACTCCATCAATTGTGCTCAGATTACACCGACGTGTTTGCCCTAGATACAGACCCATGCACCTTTAACAATTTTTATAAACAAAAATTGCACCTAAAGGACGAAACTCCTCTCTACATCAAAAACTATAGACTACCACACAATCATAAACCTGAAATTGATAAGCATATAGAAAAACTTATTGCAGATGATATTGTTGAACCATCAGTATCAGAATATAACAGTCCTATTCTGCTGGTGCCCAAAAAATCTTTACCCAATTCAAATGCGAAAAAATTGAGACTAGTAATTGATTATAGGCAGGTAAATAAAAAATTAGATTCAGATAAATATCCATTACCTAGAATAGATGATATTTTAGATCAACTAGGTCGCGCTAAATATTTTTCATGTCTGGATTTAATTTCAGGGTTCCATCAAATACAATTAGAGGAAGATTCCAGAAATCTAACGTCGTTCTCATCAGATAAAGGTTCATATAGATTCAAACGCTTACCATTCGGTTTAAAGATAGCCCCTAATTCCTTTCAGAGAATGATGAATCTCGCCTTCTCCGGTTTAGGACCCAACAAAACTTTCGTGTATATGGATGATTTAATAGTGACTGGATGCTCTGAAACACACATGCTAAAAAATTTAAAATCAGTATTTGAAATATGCAGACGAACAAACCTTAAACTTCACAAAGACAAATGCAAATTTTTCGACTCCCAGGTTACATTTTTAGGCCATAAATGCACAAATCAAGGCATTTTACCCGACGAATCCAAATATGAAAAAATTCAATCATACCCAAAACCGAAAAACGCTGAAGAATGCAAAAGATTCATAGCATTTGTAAACTATTACAGACGATTTATCCCAAATTTTTCACACAATGCTGTGCATATCACTAAATTAACAAGAAAAAACGTCCCCTTCGATAGGAACACAGATTGTGAAAACGCATTTAATTATTTTAAAATTCCTTAATCTCACCAAAAATTCTAATATATCCTGATTTTGATAAACCTTTTTGCATAACCACTGATGCTAGCAAAATAGCATGCGGTGCAGTATTAAGCCAAGACTATAATGGTACACAACTACCAATAGCATTCGCATCGATAACTTTTACACCAGGTGAAAGCAATAAATCTGTAATTGAGCAAGAACTCACTGCCATTCACTGGGCAATAAATTTTTTCAAACCATACATATATGGCACAAAATTCTTAATAAAAAGCGATCACAAGCCTTTAACCTACCTTTTTGCGATGAAAAATCCATCGTCAAAGCTTACCAGAATGAGACTAGATCTTGAAGAGTTCGACTTTGAAGTCGAATATATCAAAGGAAAAGATAACTGTGGCGCGGACGCTTTATCACGTCTTAATTTCGGGCAAATCAAACAAATTAAAGAAACTAACACTGCCACAATCCAAGTAGTCACAAGATCTAAGTCTAAAACCCAACCGGCCTTAACTAACACCAGCCCCGAAACTAACGAAAAAATTGTAAAACAACAAGTTTACAATACAATTAATAATCACGAAGTAAAAAAGCTACCACGCCTCAAATTGATTACAAATAGGTGCACCGAAGAAAAACTACACGAATCCTCACACTTAACATTGTTCCATGGAAAACGAAGAGTACTCAAATTAAATGTTAAAGATTTCATTGCTCATGGGAAAATTGCACTAGCGCAATTATTTTCCAAACTTGAAACAGCAGTTGGCAATAATTTCTTTGATAAAATCAAAATCGCAATAGACGATAATTTATTTAAATATGTCGACATAGAGGAATTCAAAGAGGTAGGCAATAAATTACTAAAAAAGGTAACAATTTCTATAACTCCCAAAATATATGAAATTACTTCAGACACTCAAAAACTCGACATCCTCAAAAAATATCACGATGACCCTGCATTTGGAGGCCACCCAGGGATCACGAGATCATTAGCAAAAATTAGAAGAACATATTATTGGAAAAACATGACGCAAGATGTCAAAAGTTATATCCGCAAATGTCAAAAATGCAAACAAAACAAGTCAGGAATAAACAATGTAAAGCCTTTAGTTAAAACCCAAACACCAGCTAAAGCTTTCGATTGTGTTCAAATTGACACCGTAGGTCCACTACCTAAATCATTTAATGGAAAGGAATACGCACTAACAATCATCTGTAATTTAACCAACTTTCTAATTACAATAGCTATTCCAAATAAATCCGCTAACATAGTAGCAAAATCAATCGTAGAAAATTGCATTTTGATTCACGGACCTATACAAGAAATTTTAACAGATATGGGAACTGAATATAAAAATCAAGTTTTTATAGAAATTTGCAAACTTCTAAATATAAAATATAAAAATTCAACAGCTTATCACCACCAAACCTTGGGTACCGTTGAACGTTCACATAGAACATTCAATGAATACATAAGATCATATATATCTAGCGATAAGCTTGATTGGGACCAATGGCTAAAATTTTTTACGTATTGCTACAATACGAAACCAGCTACCACCCATAACTACACACCTTTCGAACTAGTGTATGGAAAAACCCCCGTTCCATATGATTTTATGCTTAACAACAAAGTGAATCCAGTTTACAATTTCGAAAACTACAAAAACGAACTAAAATTCAAACTACAAGTAGCACAGAAAAAAGCATTTGAATTGTTAGAAAAAGAAAAAATTCGAGCAAAACAAAATTATGATAAAAACACTAAACCGCAAACCATTAAACCAAGCGATATGGTCTATTTAAAAGATGAAGCAAACCACAAACTGGAAAGTGTTTTTAAAGGCCCCTACAAGGTGATTGAAACCGACATTTTTGGAAATTGCAAGATAAACACAAAACCAAAAGAATCTGTTGTACATAAAAATAGGCTAAAATTATCCTAAACATCTAATTTTACTTTACTATATAATTGTAGTTTAACAATCTGTCGACAGCTAGCATTAAAATATAGTAGTTTTTTTAAGAAAGAAAAAAAAATTTTTTTTTTCCCAAAAAGGGAAGGTGTCATGGATAACGGCCACACAAGCAGACAACCCATAAATTCTACTACTAAGCGACGTCATAATATTGACATACATTTGGTTGCAATAAATAAGAAACCTTCGACCCAAATCTAGACCACTTCAAAAATGTGCGAAGCACATGCCTTTAGCAACGAGCATGACGCATAAATTCCAATTCACTTCAAAAGGGTTCGAATTGCATACCGAACGCACAGCGACTCAGAGCGGTGCGGTCAAAGCAGTCTTTGTTCTAATTTTAACGGCAAACTATTTGACCGTTGGAATCATAGTCCAATTCTATGCGCGTGCATCACATGTGTCATGCAGCCCTTGTTGTCGCCCTTATCCATTTCTATCCATTTCATATAAATATAAGTCATAGCTCTAAGAAAGCAGAATTCATTGTGTAAGACTCAGGCACTCGGGCCGATACTAGCTTATGCAGTATACGCCGAGCTGCTTTAACGCGGTAATCAATAAAGACTTTAAATAAAAAGAATAAATGAATAATCTTATAATAATAGCTTGTGCAGATCAACGCTCAGCGGATCTGTACAAGCTTGCAATCAAGCAGGTATGAGAGGTCTGGCCCGGCGCCTTGATAAAGGTGGTCACCAAAGACCAGATCCCTAGCCGACCTAGGTCAAAGGCTTGGCTACCTACCGAGCCATCGTCGCCCGAGGAGATCCTCGAAGTGCTGAAGCTCAGCAACCTTGATCTCCCAACCCATGACTGGAAGGTGGTCAAGGTCGGTGAGACCCGCGGCAACATGCATGAGGTACTCATCGTATTAAACGAAGAGTCCCTCACGCCACTGCTTCAGAGGAAGGGCGTGGTCAACTACGGTTTCGAGTCGGCCACGCTCCGCATCTACAAGGGCGACAAATCCAGCAACGCATCAAGTGGCTCAGCATCAGCACCCCCTGCACCTGTGCAGGGAGCCGCAAGTCTCACCAGCCAAATGGAAGACAACTCGGTGAAAGAGGCCCTGCAATCCGACGACGGATGCAGTACAGCCTCGACTGCCGAGCTGGCGGGGGACTTCTTCGATCTTGTCCTGGTTTCAGAACAAGAAGAAGTCTCCCCCTGTTCTGGTGACGAGGCCGAGGACCTGAACCAGACGATAGTCTGCCAGCCTAAGAATGATGAAGGTATTGCAGATTAACCTTCACCATTCTAAGGCTGCGTCAGCAGCACTACTCCTCCGTCTGGCAAAATCAGGGGAGGACATATGCCTAATCCAGGAACCTTGGTTCTCGCAGGAACGGGTTTGTGGATTAAACCAACCAGGCTACACCCTGGTATCACCTGGCACAGGTAAGGTACGAGCCTGTATCCTAATTAAGAATTAAATTGAAATGATTGCACTCAACAGGTTCTGCGATGACGACAACGCCAGCATAGCGGTCAGAGCGGGTGGTTCGCCACTATGGATAGCGTCCTGCTACATGGCGCATGACCATGGGCCTAACCCTCCAGGCAACCTTTTAAGGGCCTTGACAGCAGAAGCCAACAGGACACAGACCCCCATAATCATAGGGGCGGATGCCAACTCCCATCATCAGGTGTGGGGCAGCACCGACACGAATGAAAGGGGTGAGTCACTTTTTGATTATATATTAAGCAACTGCCTTACAGTAGCTAACATAGGTGAGGAACCTACATTTTTGACCTCGAACCGTAGCGAGGTCCTAGACCTCACATTAATTAGTGAACGGTCATCTAGCCCTGTCCGGCAGTGGACGGTCTCTTCGGACTGCTCACTGTCAGACCATAGATATATTACCTTTATAGTTGGGGAGTTAGATACTAAAAATCCAACTAGGTTCACGAACAGGAAACGTACAAACTGGGAGAAGTTACACTACTCCCTTAAGTTTGCACTTGATCCGACACCTACTCCCATCCAGAGCATACATAGCTTAGATGAAACAGTAGACACTTTCACGTTGGCCTACGAAACCGCGGCCAAAGCAGCATGTAACCCCGCTAAACCTAGGGGCAAACTTAAACCTCCCTGGTGGAATGCGGAAATCGCTATCCTTAGGAGGACATGTAGAAAATGCTTCAATGAAGCCAAAAGAACATCGGACTTGCAACCCTATAGGGAGAACCTCCGAATATTTAAGTACGTCGTCAGGAAAGCGAAGCGATCGTCCTGGAGAACCTTCTGTGATAAAATAGAAAGCATCTCCGAAACGAATCGCCTACGCAAAATCCTAAGCTCGTCGCCAAGGTACCCAGATTGCATCCAAAGGGAGAATGGGACCTGGACTAATACTCCCTCAGAAACCCTGGAGGTCCTCCTGGACACTCATTTCCCAGGTAGCTACCAGGAATCCGACCACAGACTTCCGTCCATACATCACTCCACGAATTCTTATCCCTCCCCCAGAAGGAGAATAAGTCAGAACCATGTCAAATGGGCGATCAAATCGTTCGCCCCGTTTAAATCTCCTGGCCCAGATGGCATCATACCGGCCGACCTGCAACGCTCGTCGGAGTGGGCGATTCCCTGGCTTACAATGACTTACAACGCCTGTATGAAGTTCTCACATATTCCCGTTAAATGGCGGGAGTACAGAGTAATCTTTATACCTAAGGCAGGCAAAGCAAGTCATACGAAACCGAAAGACTTTCGTCCCATCAGCCTTTCATCCTTTCTTCTGAAAACTTTCGAGAGGATCCTTGGCTACTTCATAAATGATACCATCAGTATCGATAATATATCTGGATCTCAACATGCCTATACCAAAGGCAAATCTGTAGAGACAGCAATGCACAAAGTAATTCAACAAATTGAGAAATCACTTTCTCACAAAGAATATACGCTCAGTGCGTTTGTAGACATAGAAGGGGCGTTCAACAACGTCTGCCCACAAGCCGTGGCGTCAACTTTAGCCAACTTAGGAGTTGATGGCACGATAAATAACATAGTGAAAAGTCTACTTATTGATAGGACTATCACTGCGTCGGTGGGGAACACGCAGCACAGCAGAAAAGTGGAGAGAGGAACACCCCAAGGAGGTGTCCTCTCCCCCCTTCTCTGGAATCTGGTTGTGAACTCTCTGCTAACTGTACTCGATGACATCAGATGCAATGTAGTAGCGTACGCAGATGACATTGCAATATCCGTCACCGGGAAGCATCTCGACATCATCTCGGATAGGATGTCCCAACATCTAGGAACACTCAGCCGCTGGAGCGGGGAGTGTGGACTAAAAATCAATCCTAATAAAACGGAACTCGTACTCTTCTCCAGAAGGTACAAGATCCCATCTTTCAACCTACCAAAATTAAATGGGGTTGTCTTGAAACTAAGCAGCCAAGTCAAATACTTAGGGCTGATACTCGACTCTAAACTCCTATGGAGAGAAAACACTAAGGAGAGAACCAGAAAATCACTCTGTGCGTTATACTGCTGTAAACGGGCAATAGGCACAAAATGGGGACTTTCCCCCAATTCTATACAATGGCTCTACCAAGCTGTGGTGGAACCGATCCTTCTATATGGCTCAACCTTTTGGTGGCCGATCACCTATAAATCATTGTATACTCAAGCCTTAGACAGGGTGAGGAGACAGTCTGCTCTATTGATAACAAGAGCACTGAGAACTACCCCTTCCAAGGCACTTTTTACAATCCTTTGTTGGCTACCAACATCACTCCTCATCAGACAACAAGCGAAGATCGCGGCTGCGCGATTGAACACCGTCTGCCGATGGACCAGAACAGACACTGGTCACTCACAAATCTTGACAAAAGATTTCAGAATCCCGACTGATGTGGACTATCGCACCCCTTCGCTCTGCTTCGAATGCGGATATACCACCCGCATACCGAGCAGGGAGGAGTGGTGCGATGGTCTACAAATCAACCGGGACACAATTGAAATTTATACTGACGGCTCTAAACTCGACTCAAGGGTAGGGTGCGGTATCTATTCTAACAGCTTAAACCTTAGTTCAGCCCTCCGTCTGCCTGACCACTGCAGTGTATTTCAAGCGGAGGTCATGACCATTAACCACGCCGCCAGGTGGCTCATGTGTAATGAGATATTTGGCAGGAATATTTACATTTTCACCGACAACCAGGCGGCTATCAAATCCTTTGATTGCGGACTGGAGTCCACATCAAAACTTGTCCAAGAATGCCGGAAATCTCTCAACGAGATAGCGGAACATTCAGCGGTATCCATTTGCTGGGTACCGGGGCACAGGGACATTGAAAGAAACTGCAAGGCCGATGAACTTGCTAAGATGGGCACATCGCTTCCAGAGACCTCCTTTTCTAACATAGGAATCCCACTGGCTACAGTCAAATTCCGCATAAAAGAAGAATATCTCGACCTGGCAAATAAGCTTTGGGTCGAAGAAGATTTCTGCGGGATCACTAGACAAACCTGGCCATCTCTGAATAAGAGACGATCCAGGGACCTGGTGAAACTCAGCAACACCTCCATCCATCAGACGGTATCAGTTCTCACCGGCCATTGCCTGTTCGGCAGACATGCCGCAAGGCTGGGAGCCCCATACAATGACTTTTGCCGGAGCTGTCGCTCGGAGGAGGAATCCATTCTCCACCTCCTGTGTCAGGGCCCGGCCTTAGCGTCAAAAAGACTGTCTCTATTGGGACACACCTTTCTGACCAGCCTCACCGAACTGTCAGAAATCAAAATTTCAGACATCGCGCGGTTCATCAGAAAGTCAAATTGGCTTCTATAGGAAGTAGAAAGGGGATAGTCGTGTCTCTATGGTACCACAAAGGGCCTATCTGTGAGCCTACGTGAGCTATAAGCTGCCGCACCAACCTACTTACCTACCATATGCCTTCCTATTACATTGTTTTCTGTTTGCTTTTAAATTTCTAAAATTTTTATACGAATATCCGATTTTATGGCACAAAAATTATTGGGTTCGTTAGGGAAAATAAAGCAGTCATTGAAAAAAAAAACCACAATAAGTATATTATTCCTATTGCAATATTTTGTCCTGTCAGTTTCAATATGCGTTAAAAATTTTTCTCTGTGGACAGTCTGTTTTGATATTGCGGAAGGCTTTCGAACATGTTTCTTCAAAACAGGCCCGTAGCAACCATAGGGGCAAGAGGGGGCTTTGCCCCCCCACGCATTTTTGATTTTGCCCATGAAAAAAATTAAAAAAGTAGAAAAAATAAATCACAATCGAAAAAAAAATGATATTCAATCATATTTAATATAATTGGACTTTGCGATTTTTTAGTTTATTGAATCTTAAAAGAATGGTTTCCAGGTTTAAAAAATCAAGTCGCTTGTGCTCGAACGCCAGAAACGACAAATTGTTTAGTCTATCAGTCGACATGCCAACACGTTGAGGCCGCATGACCCGTGTCAAGGCCGAAAATGATGATTCGCATACTGCCGTTCCAGACGGGAAAGTTTCGATTGTTGCAAAAAGGTTGTACACGTTTTCCATTCCCTGGCGAACCTTATACAGCTCTGTCAGTGTCACAGTTTTGATTTTATTATCTTGTGGCCTTTTCAAATTGTTCAATTTCTCATTCTTTGCACGAATTCCGTCCATGTACTCTTTCGCAATTTTCAGCTCGATTTCATTTGGCAATTCGATGCCCAACTCAGTCAAAGGCTGCAGCTTTTCTAAGTCCATTTCATCTCCTGTATCGATAGATGTGAGAATGGGATCGTTTTTAATGAAACGATCTGTCATTTCCCTTAACACAATATCGATCGTTTCATAAAATGCCGATTTGAGGGTAATGGTTGATTTGCTTCGTTGTCCCAGTGTAACCTCGACAAATGAATTTTTTAGCAATGTTGATTGGTATCGATTTCGAATTGAACGACTTAAAGCGTGAGAAGATTCTGTAGGCTGTAATATCTGTAGAAGACTTGTTGCTTCAAAATTGTATTTTTTGAAGTTATCTTCTGTTCTCATTTTTTCGATCGTTGTGAAAACGGCTCTAATGAGTGACATCGAATCTTTGTATTCCATTTCTCGACCTTGCAATGCTTTTGTTACAGGTTCAATCGTTTGTAATAAATCCTTCATGAATATTAATGCGAATACAAATTCTAATGAGACCATTACATTGTACAATCCGGCTGCTAATGCAACATCATCACCATCGAATCCGGCAGCACCAGTTATCTGAGGCAAAGTATTCATAATATGTACATAATTTTCAAATATGGATTTTGAAGCACGTAAATGGCCAACCCAGCGAGTTTCAATTAATTTTAAAATGGAATGACCTTCGTAATGTTGTTTTACTTTGTGTCGGCGGAAAAATTTTGCAATGAGTTTTGCCTGAAAATGTTTAAATACGCATATTAGCACAATAGATATTCAAAATTGAACATGATTGACAGATAAATATCAAACCTGGTCAAAAAATTGTTTCACCAGTTGAACGCTTTCAATGGCCTTAGTAATGACCAAATGAAATTGGTGGTTCAGACAGTGAAAATACGGAATTTTTCGTTTCAAATCATCTTGAATTAATCTTTGCACTCCACCATTTTCGCCGTTCATCACGGCAGCACCGTCATAACATTGACTGAAAAGACGCACGAACAGTTTAATATGTACACACACAAATAATTTACCCCTACAGAGCACTTTAAATATAACCCTAATAGAGCACTATATTTGGCCGCTAAAACCACGATTTCAAAAAGTGTAATTTTAATTTTGCAAAATTTCACGAATTGTGGTCATTATCCTTATCGAGCCGAAATCGTATAGTTCCTGAACAGCGCAGTCATTCGAATTCCATTCAAACGGCTGAAGCTAAGCTGCGGCTGCGTCAATGTATAGTACACAGAGATGAATTTTGACAGTCAAACCAGTAACGGAAACTTTGTTATTATTGACAATTAAACGCTGTTTTCGATAAAAATTAAACACGCATCGCTGCCATTAATACAAAAGCACACCTATCGGGCGTTTGAAAATGATAATACCAAAAATGATTTTATTCGATACACTTATAAGCGTTTATCGTCTATCCTATGACAATTCATATTAGGGGAGTAAATTAGAACTAAGAAACTACTTACGCCAACATTCGTTGATTGTTTATTCCATTATCTTTAAGTATTTTCAATGTTTGTTTCTTAAAATACAAAGCATTTAATTCAGCAAATGTTTCCATCGTAAGTATGCTTTCCTGAACTTGGCCTTTTCGCACATATCTTGCAGCAATCGCGACACATTCCTTGTTCTGTTTATCTTTTGTCCCATCCTCTAAAAATGTGAAATATGGTACATCTGATTCCATCACGTCCTTAGCCACTGCTTCGCGTACCATCAAAGCCAAAAGCGCAATTATCTCATTTTGGATATCCGGTGATCGATATGTGTAATGGTGTGGCATATGCGATTCCCATTTGGCAAGATTTTTGTTGTTTTCTTTCGTGTATAAAAATAATTTTTCGAATAAACCTTCATCCATTCGGTTTTCTATATCATACGAGCCTCGGAAAGCCAGCTCGTTTTTAACCAAAAAAATTATAACCTGGAGAAATATTTTTTCATTAGCTATTTATTTATAAATTTTGAAATCATACAATACCTCAATAATTTTTCTCATGTAATTACGACGATACTGCAATACATTTCCCGATGCCATTTCGATAACAGATGAATTGGTTTTCTGTCGATTAATTGTTTCAGCCCATTTAGCCATGCTGTTCAAGTGCATTTTGGAACTCTGGTGTCTTTTGAAGCCCTTATTTGATTCGAGAGCAGTTTTCCAATGTGAAAAACCTTCACATTTGAATATGTTATCTCTTTCATGAATTGGAGAAAATTGACGGCATGCATAACAAAAAACAACATCTTTTGATACGGAATACTCCAACCAAACGTAATCATTCAACCATTTCGGATTGAATTTTCTTCTATCGGACATCGGAAATTGGTGTCCAGAGGGGAAATGTAGCACTTGAGACTCAATATTCTTCAAAGTACCATACGGAGTAATGTCGCCAGGAGCATTTGTTACAACCTCGGTATCAGCACTAACATCTACGAAAAATATGGATTACAGTTATTCCAATCAAAAATATCAACTAAAGCATTTATTCATCATTAACCTGCTTTTTCCATATCAGTAGTAATTTTAAATTTTACATTTACTGTGGTCGAATCGATGGTTCCACCTTCTGCATAAACAGTCGCCGACAATGAATGTGGTTTAAATGAGATTGAACAAGTTTCGGTTACCGGAGTTGCTGAAACAAAATAAATTGTTTTAGCATTCCTTTTCCCGATTCGAGATTTTAAATTCACGTTAACGAACAACACATTCAATATTTTCCGAATATTCCTTTTACCTGATGATGTTTCATTCGATTTGTTTATGACAGCAGTGAGCGTGGGCTGTTTCGAGTTTTTTTTTGTATTGTTTGCGATTCTTTTACTCATTTTTATTGGTTTTGTTCGTCATTTGTCTTTTCACGCACTAAATTTTTCATTTCTTCGTCAAATCGTATCGGAAAAACGGTTTCATCAATTAAAGTGCTGCTAGATAATGGAAATTTCCCCATTTTTGGGGATTAGGCAAAAAGGAGAAAATGTGAATTCTTAAAACTATAGGGATATTCACAAAGGCGTGTTAAAGACGTTGAAAAGTCAGAAATTGGTTAAACTTAGAGAGAGTTTGGATCTTAATCACTTTTATTTAACCTTTTTTTTATCCGAAAATGTAAAAAAACTGTAAAAATGAAAAATTGTTATATAAATTTACGTTTTATTCGGAATACAGCAATGCCAGGGGTTTTTTCCATCCTTTTTAATTTGAATAAAGTCCGACTTTCGGTATGGGCATCAAGACTCATTTTTTAGCCTTAGGATTGAAATCACAATTTCTAAAACAACCTATGCCCGCATTTGAAAAACCCTAATTGTATTTTTGAAATCTGGGAGTTCTTTTCTTTCCTTTAGCAAAGGAACAGGAATTCGCAAAATGCGTCAACTATATCCCCTCTATTGGAATAAATAAAATATCCATTAAAAATCTGAGAAATTTTTTGCCAATAGCCAAATATTTGAAAAACTACCGAAAATTTTTCAAAGCAAAAGGGGATTCTCAAAATTCGTTACCACTGCCCATTAATAGCCATTGTTTTAGAAAATGTGATTTCAATCCTAATGTGCTTTTCAGACGTACAACGAAATCTCGAGATTTCAGAAAATTTTCGAACAAATTTGACATTTGAAATCCAGGCGATTTCAATTTTGTTCTGAAATCCCGAGATTTCGTTGTACGTCTGAAAAGCACATAAGGCTGGAAAATGTTTTCAAATTGATTTGATTTAAAAATTTTAAGCTAAAATCAAAATGAGTTAACTGGGAGCTTTAAAAAAAGAATTATAAAATTGAATTCATAAATCATTTTTGACAGCTGAATGATGAATTCAAAGTTTTCATTCATAATTCATTAGAACGAAGTTTTGAATTAAATCTTTAAAAGGAAATTCAAAAGGCTGAAATTTGAAAATGAATTAATTCTTTTACAGCTCTGACTCAGCTACACAATTGACGCAATTTTGTTTGCTTTGCGAAGTAAATATGAACGCTTTAGAACATGCCAAAAATCATTATGCTGAGAAAAAGGGATTTTTCGAGGAGAGTAGGAAAAATGTAAGCTATAAGCGAGAAAAATCGTGTGTGTGGCATCACTTTTTGAATTGAACTGTTTGCCTACCCCGCTTATATCGTCTCGTGTAAAATAGCTCTAAAAAGAACAGCTGATTATGTCGAACACGCTTTAAAAAAGTATTCATTCGATACGATTCCTTAAGGGCCGTTAAAAGCTTGCATTGAAAGCGTACATGTAATAGGGTTTTAATTCAAATAGACGTTAAAATTGAAAAAAAATTTTTTCCCCCCCACGCAAAACCGAATTGCTACGGCACTGCTTCAAAATTTGGAGCTTATTTTCAAAATCATAAGCAGAGAACGAATTCAATGGCCCATAACTTTGTGCGCGAGAAGCTAACAGGTTGGCTGATAAGTCCCCGGTCTGACACATAGATGGCGTCGCTAGTATTAAATGCATATTGTTTTTATATGGTGGCAACCTTCAACTGATTCGTGTCAAAATTTGACGTCTGTAGGTCAATTAGTTTGTGAGATAGAGCGTCTTTTGTGAAGCAACTTTTGTTATTGTGAAAAAAATGGAAAAAAAGGAATTTCGTGTTTTGATAAAATACTGTTTTCTGAAAGGAAAAAATACAGTGGAAGGAAAAACTTGGCTTGATAATGAGTTTCCGGACTCTGCCCTACGAAAATCAACAATAATTGATTGGTATGCAAAATTCAAGCGTGGTGAAATGAGCACGGAGGACGGTGAACGCAGTGGACGCCCGAAAGAGGTGGTTACCGACGAAAACATCAAAAAAATTCACAAAATGATTTTGAATGACCGTAAAATGAAGTTGATCGAGATAGCAGAGGCCTTAAAGATATCAAAGGAACGTGTTGGTCATATCATTCATCAATATTTGGATATGAAAAAGCTCTGTGCAAAATGGGTGCCGCGCAAGCTCACATTTGACCAAAAACAACAACGTGTTGATGATTCTGAGCGGTGTTTGCAGCTGTTAACTCGCAAAACACCTGAGTTTTTGCGTCGATATGTGACAATGGATGGAACATGGCCCTATCACTGCACTCCTGAGTCCAATCGACAGTCGGCTGAGTGGACAGCGATCGATGAGCCGTCTCCGAAGCGTGGAAAGACTCAAAAGTCCGCTGACAAAGTAATGGCCTCTGTTTTTTGGGATGGGCATGGAATAATTTTTATCGATTATCTTGAGAAGGGAAAACCATCAACAGTGACTATTATATGTCGTTATTGGAGCGTTTGAAGTTCGAAATCGCGGCAAAACGGCCCCATATGAAGAAGAAAACAGTGTTGTTCCACCAAGACAACGCACCGTGCCACAAGTCATTGAGAACGATGGCAAAAATTCATGAATTAGGCTTCGAACTGCTTCCCCACCCACCGTGTTCTCCAGATCTGGCCCACAGCGACTTTTTCTTGTTCTCAGACCTCAAAAGGATGCTCGCAGGGAAAAAATTTGGCTGTAATGAAGAGGTGATTGCCAAAACTGAGGCCTATTTTGAGGCAAAACCGAAGGAGTACTACCAAAATGGTATCAAAAAATTGGAAGGTCGTTATAATCGTTGTATCGCTCTTGGAGGGAACTATGTTGAATAATAAAAACGAATTTTGACAAAAAAATGTGTTTTTGTTTGTTAGACCGGGGACTTATCAGCCAACCTGTTATGTGCAGTAGGCTGTGAACGATAAAGGAAACACTGTTTGTTCCAAATACAATAGGCAAATTTTCCACAAATAATTGAAAAAGATACTGGCCTAGTTCTATATTTTTTTCTATGTGAAAGGGCTCCCTGTGAAATGGCCCAATGCAAAACGGCCCCAAACAGAAAATGAAAATATTCCACAAAATTTGGGGCCATTTTGCTTATGAAAAATGACCCGAAATCAAAAATGAAATTTGCCCCCAAAATTAATAAAAAAAAGGCCCCAAAAAGGAAAAGAGGTGTTATAATCGAAATGAAAAATGGCCCCAAATTAGAAAATAAAAAGGCCGTTTTGGAATTTAAAAATGAAAAAAGGCCCCAATTTTGGGGTAATTTTGCATAATGCATTATTGCCCCACTTTGAAAAATGAAAAAAGGCCCCGAAATTGGGGAAATTTTACATTATGAAAAATTACCCTCAATTAAAAAATTAAACAAATAAGAAAGCTAAAGTCGGTCAAGCCCGACTTTGAAATACCCAGCGTCCCGACATTAGTGACGCATTTTGTTTTGCCTCTCCATTTGTGGGCGTGGGAGTAGGCGGCCCACATACATTTTTTTCCTACACCTTTCTTACGCCTTGGTCAACCTATCTTGCGAATTTGAAGCTTCTACGCCTTTTACTCCGGAAGTTACGAAAAAGCTCCATTTGTGGGCGTGGCAGTGGGCGGGTCACAAAAATTTTTTCCTACACCCTTCATTTGCGTTGATCAACCTATGCTACGAATTTGAAGTTTCTACGTCTTTTACTTCAGAAGTAACGAAAAATCTTTTTTTGTAGGCGTGGCAGTGGGTGGGCCATATAAATTTTTTTTCTTACACCTGTCATTCGCCGTGGTCAACCTATATCCCAACAAGCAAAGTAAGGAAATATGACCAGCGCCAGGTCCATTCTACCTATTTTGGTTATGTTTTACCTATTTTTGACCACATTTCTGCCCTAAAAATACCCTAACTTAAAAGTAACTTTTACAAGGTCGACATTACCTAAAATCATCCTTTGTCACGGCTTAAAAGTCAATGTGACTTTAAAGAATATTTAAGGTCGAAAATAGGTAAAACAGTCTTTCTTAAATGCCCTAAGAGTGCCACAACTTTGAATTCCAAATTAGGTAAGTTTTTAAAGGCATATGGACTAAATTTTGGACTAAATTTCGACTATTAGGTCCATTCAACTTTAAGGGCGATATGAGGTCAAAAAATTACTTGTTTTTTTTTTGCCTTTCTGCCCTATAAGTCGAGATGCATTGATTATTCGACTTTTAAGTCGAGATGCCTTTGCAGGCAGAACACAAAGCTAAGAAAAAAACGTTTGCCCTATTTTGACCTAAAAGGACCATTATGTAAAGTAACGTTGAGAGCATAAGAAGTGTGAGTTTTAATTAATGCATTTTTATTCGGCCAGTGGTGCGATTCTGTAACTTTTTAGCGATCCGAAATTCGGTTCGTTAATTAGCGATTTCATCGCTTGTAGTAACGAATGTGCGATTCCGTAACTTTGAGTTAGCGACACTGATTTGCCCTCGATAAAAATTTAAAAAAGTGACAACGCAGCCACATGACATTTCGAACATATGGTTTCAGGTAAGATTAAAAATTCAATTGTTACTTCTTGTAACATAATTTATTATCTTTTTCGTTTTATAAGTATGCAAGAAGAAAAAAAATTAAGAACTTCGCGAGCAACCGCAAATCAGCTGAGGGTAATGGTTGATTTTTTTAGCGATAACAATGGTTTGGCGGAGGGGAAATTCCAAACCATAAATGAAAAGGCGGAAGTGGGAAGAGCTCGCCAATTTGCTTAATGCCTCCAATGGAGCGCTCAAAAGCGCAGAGCAATGGCAAGTGGTAAGTGTCACACTTATGAACATGAAACAAGCACTTATGTTTCGTTTTCCTATAGGTTTGGCGCGACTTAAAAAGTCGAACATGTATAAAAGTTCGGGAGCGCAGAAAGGAGATGCACACGACTGGCAACAGGCAACTAAGCCAATCTGAGCTGACCGAACTGGAGCGCAGGATAGTCGGATTATTGGAACGTAACTACGTCGAAAGAAGTGCTGAGTGTGCAGATAGCCTTCCCGAAGAAGAAGTAATATAATTTAAAATAAAAAAAAAAAAACAAATATAATATTTAAATTTTAAAGGAGCTACAGCTCTTGAAGCCGGTGATGAAGGGATTCTGTCGCAACCTCCGAAAGTCATTAAATTGATTAAGGAAACAGACGGTGAAGATTCTGAGCCACATCCTTCAAGCGCAAAAAGGTTTAAATTTGACCCATCTCCAAAGCGCACCCCAAATAAACGTCGCCGTCCGCCAGTAGACGAAACCAAGCAGCAATTCATCCAGTTAGCGCAACAATAAGCTAATGCTTTAAAAGTAATGTTTGTGTTAGCAAATTCATTCCAAATATACTATATATATTTATTCTATTAAATAGATGCTAGCGGAAGGGTCATTGGAAACATCGCGGGCGATTAAAAATATGGCCAAAGCGATGGAGGAAAGCGGTCGCATTATTGCACAGACAATTAACAACTTTGCCGAAAAAATTAAAAGTGTTTTAATGCACCATCAACATAAGTCCTTTCTCTTAGTTATAAAATAACATTAATAATAATAAAGTTCTGAGCCGTATAAATTTTGAGTATTTATTTTGAAAATAAATTTTCACGAAGTACATCTATGTAAAATACGTTTGTATAATGCGATCTTGCATCCCTTCTCGGAATTGACAGAGTTGATCCTGCTGGTGGTCCTTGCTGCGTATTTTCCTCTACAGGTTCATCGTAGAGATCTTCGAAGTCGTAGTTCCACTCTCTTAAACGCAAGTTGTGGAGCACGCAGCACGCATTAACTATTTTTCCAGCGAATTCTGGTTGGTACAAGAGTACACGCTGGCGAGATAGGCAGCGCCAAATTCCTTTTAGCACTCCAAAGAGTCGCTCAATCGGATTTCTGTCTTTGCATAGAGCTTCGTTCTATCGAAACCGTGGGTTGCCTACTGTTTCATTTGGCAAAGGTGTCATTAGCCAAGGCTCAAGGGGATACCCAGAATCTCCTATAAATACAAGTATGTACTGAAAAAAGGTTTAAACTACGAAAAGTTACAAACCAATTAAGAGTAAACGTTCTCCATTGTCATAGGCACGACTCATGACCCTACGGGCCGCAGAAGAGTTCCATATAAACGCATTCTGTCGTGCTCCCGGAAAACGAACGTTGACCTTCAAAATTTTGAGCGTTGGATCGCAAATCTAACAAAACTATATAAAATTTTCGATAATTACTTTTATACACATTGTATATTACATATTTACAAACCATTTGGACGTTAACGGAGTGGTATCCATGATGGTTTACGCATGCCTTCTCATGTATGTATGGACCACGGATAGCAACGCGCGTGCAATCAATGGCACCAATTACGCCATTAAATGGTGCTGCTCCTGCCACAAAGACAGCTTTTGCTGCATTCCGTTCCTGCTGTGTCATTGGGAATTTAACAGTTTGTCGCAACAGCACTGCATTAATTGCATCGGTCACCCTATGAATGCAACGGCTTATTGAAGTTGGGCTCAATGTAATGCCCCATTGCTCTCCAACCGGCCGCTGATAGCACCCAGTTGCGTAGAACCGTAAAGCAGCGAGCACCTTTGTCAAAATATTTTCTTTTTACAAATAAACTTATAATGAAATAATATGAATACATACTTGTTTCTCCTCCGATATTGCTGTGATTCTGGAGGTTTTCAAGCTAGGCTCTAATTTATCCACAAGCTCTAAAGCAAGCTCCGGCGTAATGCGGTAAAGCGTTCTGAAATCTTCTGCGCTTAACTCAAAGGGGTCGTCGGCTTCTCTCAGACCTCTGCGATACATATTCGACCAAGTTTTGTTTGCGTTACTTTCTTCTTTCACAAAAGTATTAGCTAAATATGCAAACACCATTGTCACCTTCAAAACAACAACTTCTCAATTAATTTCTATAAAGATTACAAGGACATGCATTTTCTTACAGATTTGACTTGAGTTTCAGCACTTTTAACGAAATTTTTTAACAAATATTAAGTCCCGCCGCTTAACGATTTCCTTAACAACGCCAAAATAGTTGTCGTAATTAATATCGTTAAAACTCTTATTTATCGATACGAAAAATATCGTTAACAGCTTACAGAATTCCCCCTTCGTTAAAAATGTTGCCACTTTCTGACTTTGCGATACGATTTCGGTCGCTAACGAGTTACAGAATCCCACTACAGAATAAAATTCTATTTTGTTCCCATTTGCTAGGAACATATGCATACTCTAAACGCGAAGAAGCACCGCGAGTTTTAATGAAAGCTAGAAGTAGCATAAAAGAGCTGAAATTGACGGAAAAAGCTATAAATTTCCGCATGCCCGGTCTCGATGTTGCATGCTCGGCTGTTTCCGTCAAACTTAGGCAATAGCCTAAGCAACACATGTGAGTGGCTGTCGCCAAAAAAAGTTTAAATGCCTTATTAGAGCAAAAATAAGTAATAAATTCCTTAACAGTGATAATTTAAGGAAAAATAACTATAAAGAAAGAGCTGAAAGTCATTTTTTCCTATAAGTTAACGGAATGAAGGAAATTCGACTTTGTGGCTCGATTTTGCGTTCCGCCATGTCTTTCGAATGGCGGATTGAGAATTCTTCTTCTGCATCTTTTTTTTCTACACGAAAAATAATTTTTTTTAAAAGAAAAATTTATTTAATTCACATCAATGAGATGGCCCCTGAAAAATGAAGGAGTACAAGGAACACTTTCACCATAAATCAAAGCTCGCATATACGTTAAGGTTTAATAAAACGCGAAATATTTTTTAATTAAGTCCATATATTATTTATTATTCATTTCATAAGACATACCTGATAGAAAATCTTTCGTTCATTGTTGTATTGAAGTAATTCGTATGAATGAGTAAGATATTAGTGGGACTCATGCAGCTTCGCAAATTGTGGGAAATGAGAAATTTGTCACACAACTGTCAAAATTTATATGAAAATTTGCGATGGGAAAAGTTGCGAAGGCATTTGCGAAGCTGCATGAGTACCACTATTATCTATTTACAGGAGATTTCCGATTTAACGAGTATTCGCGTTAGCGAGTTTCGCATTTAACGAGCATTTAAATTCGTTCCATTGAGTATCTTATATAACGAGCAAAATGGCACAAATATTTTTGTGTGCACTCGGTTTAGCGAGCAACATAAGAAATCAGTGTAATAGCATAAAGAGAAACAAAGAGGAATCCAAGAAATAGTTAGACGACGAGTCTAAAAGCGCGTGTGCTGCTCCAACTGCCGCAAGCAGTCAATGTATGAAAAGTAATGTTCAATTTTGCGTGACCTGCGTGAAATCGAAAAAGCGCAGGCGCTATTGGACTTACCGCTTTATTTGTGCACAGTTGTTCAGTGATGTCAATTTTTAGTCCCCAAATCCCCCACGCATGCAAACAATAGTAGAAATTAGTCGCGTATCAACCTAGGGGCCTAGGAGGGGCTTTGTCCCACCAAGATTCTTGGTCTTAGGTGGAAGGAATTACGAAAATTAAAAGGAAAAAAATTGTGGAAATTTTTCCTCCCGCGGGAAGTTGGATTGGTACGGGTCTGGTATAAATCAGACTCGCCATAAAATCAAGCAAAAGATTTCTCAAACCCCTTCCCCTTTTTTAACGCTTACGAAATTATTGAATCTTTCATTTTTTTCGTAGGGAAAATTTGATTTCTAAAAAAAAGTCGTTGAATTTTAAAATTTTATGTCTAACCAAAAGGTCATCAAATGAAGTTAAATGGTAAAAATTAGAATCAATTGCTTTTCTTATGGGAATGTTTTTTCGATAGATAATTTTGTTTTAATGGTTTTTAAGGTTTGAGCAATTTGTTCCATTTCTTGGTTTATGATTTTAATTGCATGGTCGTTGAAAAATATCCATAACATACGTGATCAATAGTTTTATGTCTTAATTTGCCATTTGCATTATTTTATTATTTTTCTGTCAACAATGCGATTCTTCGAGGTACCGAAAAAAATTATTTCATTACTGACTCTACATTAACTGGAAAATTGCGATGGATATTTAAAGCGGCAAGTCCACTTAGAGAATCTTATTTTATTGTTGACCTCAAGTACGTTTTCAAGCGTCGCAGAGTAGAAAATGACCGTTAGTTTCCTGACGTGTTAACAGGCAAAACGGCGTGAACCCCCAAAACCCTCCACCTGCGTACGGGCCTGGTTCGGTTTATAAAAGAATGCCCCCCCCCCCCCCCCCCCCCCCCCCCAATATTACCTATGTATTTTATAATTTAAACAAAACGTGATCTCATAAGTTTTTTACTCTGTTTACGTAGACGTTATGTATATGTTTAATATGAACCAAAATGAAGAGTTATGTTTTTTTTTTTGTTATAATAATTCTTTTGAAATAAAAAATTGTTTATAATCCCAATTTATAATTTAAATCTCTTACAAAAAGAAAAAAATGATTTTGTGATGGTACTCAATTTAACGAGAAAATCGATTTAACGAGAAGTGCTGGCAACATTGAGCTCGTTAAATCGGAAATCTCCTGTATATATCTCTCTCCCTTTTTGCTGTTTCGTTTTGGGTTAATTTTTGTTTTAGTTTCGTTCTTTTCATTTCATTATTTGCCCAATTTAGGTTAAAATTTGGTAATTTCTTTTCGACCTATTTTTGGTCGAAATGCCTTTTCAATGCCCTAACTTTAAATACGAAATGCCCTATTATGCCCTATTATTACCGCCAGACGACTTCCATTCTATTCCCCACTTACGTCGAGTGGAAGTCGTACGGACGTAATTATGCGCCATTTAGGGCAGGGAAATGAAATATTCTACCCTAAAATAGGTAAGAAAATATCAATTTTGGAACTATTTTGCTAGTTGGCGTTGCGAATTTGAAGCTTCTAGGCCTTTTACTTCGTAAGTTACGAAAAATGTCTATTTGTGGGCGTGGCAGTGGGCGGGCCACACAAGTTTTTTCCTACACCTTTTATTCGCGTTGGTCAACCTATCTTGCGAATTTGAAGCTTCTACGTCTTTTACTTCACAAGTTACGATAAACCCTTATTTGTGGGCGTGGATCGAGGAGGGCGGCGTCTATTTTTGCCAGGATATGTCTCTTTTCGTAGTTTACCAGTACACCAAATATCAATAAAATGTGTTGAGTGGTTCGCAAGTTACAAGCATTTTACTGAAAACAGAAAAGAATTTATTCTTTTGTGGGGGTGGCAGTGGGCGGATGTCTCCCATTTTTACTTAGGATCGTATTTGGATCCCGATATACCTGTGTGCCCAATTTCGACTTGATTGGTCCAGCTGTTTCGGAGGAGATCCGACCACGGACGAACGGACGGACAGGCGGACGGACGGACGGACGGATGGACGGACAGACGAACATGTCTAAATTGATTCAGTTTTGTATCCTGATCAAGAATATATGCAGGGTGTTCCGCCACAGGGGGTCAACCGGAAAGGAAGTGATGGGGTGGGTCGAGACGGACCAAAAATCGTACGGGAGGGGCGGACGCAAATGCACCCCTGAGGAGTTATAGGGCCTTAAAGTTTTGAGGGAGTAAGCCGAGAAAAAAAATTCTCCCACCATATTGGTTTATTCTAGAAGAACAATTTTTATGCTTTTTAAAAGCCAATTGTGTGAGCTTTTAGAAAAAATTAAGTCGATGATACAAATTCGAACGAATGTGGGAAAAATAAACGGTCAAAGTCAAAAATTGCGAAAAAAATTTCAATTTTTTCACTTCGTCAGCCATTTTGGTAGAAAAGTGTGCAATGAACATCCAATTTTTTCAAGTTCTTCCTAATTTCCAATCGATTTACTTTAATTTGGTACCGCATATGTCTAACCGTTATGTTCAAATAAGATGGTAAAAAATTTATTTTGCTTGGTATCAACTTTTTTATTTCTCATAAATTGTGTTCGAAATGTCGACCTCCATTTCGAACGCAACATATTGTTCTACAGCGTATTTCTCTGCTCAAGTCCATGTATGTCATCTCATTTCTTACAATGCTTAAGGCCTCAGTAATTTTTTGCTTTAAATACACCCTAGTGGTAATTCTTTCAGCGTATACCAGTCACTTCAATCGCCCCCACAGAAAAAATTCTAAGGGCGTTATGTCGGTGAACTTAGCCCCCCATGTTGAAATTTTAAAAATTGCATAACTTGTGCTGAGTTGTGCCCGATGTGTGCTATTATGTGCCGCAAAAGAAAAAAAAAATCCTTCGTATAGTTTGGATTTTATGGGGAGGTCCTTTTTTCACCGTGAAGTTTGTCCCCCGATTGATATATTTTTTTTTAAACAAGAAGTGATTAAGGTTGTGCCCAGGATGAGTATTATGTGCCAATTAAGGAAAATTCAATCATTCACACGTGTAGTTTGTTATAAGGACATTTCCATTTTCCCTTAAGAAGTTGGCCCCCCAAGTCCTTTTTTTCGAAAAAAATTTTATTGTGCTGTGCCTTGCGCAGCACGTGGACCGATGTGCCGCTTTTGAAAAAACAAAATTTCCAACGGCAGGACTTTTATGAGGAGGTCCTTTGTAGAAAGTGCATTTTCTACCACCATATTTATCATTAGGGCATTTAAATAAAAAGGCAATATGCTAGATTTCTCCAATACTCTTATTTTAATAAAAAAAAACAATTTAAAAATAAAATTAAAATAGTTATAAACAAAGAACTCGATCTCGCCAAGAATTGATACGAAAGCTTTTGTGCATACAAAAGCTTTTGTGTAAACGAAAGCTTTTTTACTGCAGTGTTGTTTTATAAAGTAGCGAAGACTTAAATCAATAGTAGTTTTTGTAACAAAAAAGTAGTTATGCGTGAAAAAGTGAGTACATTTTTTTGTTATGGCAGCCCTGTAAATTTTGACGTTTCAAGTATTCTGAAAAATTTGCATCGGTGGTTTGTTTTGTCTGTTTTAGTTTTAATACCCGACACACACTGTGTCGAGGGTATATTGCGTTTGTGTGGTTGTGTGTAACACCCAGAACCAGTTGAGATAGACTATACAAAATATATATAGAAATGATAAGCGTCACCAGGAGATTCGATTTAGCCCTGTCCGTCTGTCTGTCCGTCTGTCTGTCCGTCTGTCTGTTCGTCTGTCCGTCTGTTTGTATACAGTTTTCTTATCGAAGAAGTTGAGCTATCTTGATGAAATTTGATATGCGTACTCACAGGCACATGAGTAAGAACAAGTTCGAGAATGGACCCGATCGGACCATTTTTAGGGATACCTCCAGTACTAAGGTCTGTTACGAAAATCACAAAAACTGCTCTTAAATTGAAGTTTTTCAAGATATTCTGATGAAATTTGATAGTTGAACATATTTGAAGTCAAGTTATAGCGCTGACAGACATAGGTATTTTACACCATGATGGTGTGAAGTCTAGGTGACAAACATAGGTATTTCTCAAAAGTGTACCTAAGCCAACATAGACTTTTTATAGACTTCACACTACATTGAAAGGGAGGATTTATTGTGGACTTCTTAGATTGATATGGCAACGCTGCACAAAATTAAACGAAATATCGATTATTTTATCGGAAACCAGATGTTTAAATTTCTAATTTCAAGTAATTTATGCGAAAGGCACAATGTAATTGTGCTTTTTGTTTTGTTTACTTTTTCATTCCAGGTTTCTGTCCGTCCAAACTGCCAATGCTTGTGAACATTGAAGTGAGCTTACTTAATTCTTATCGAATTTAAGCCAGCACGCCCACCCCTACCGACGCTATTGTGATCAAGGGGGCTTCGCCCCTGCTCGGGTCGCTTCGCACACCCGATTTCTGCAAGCATTTTTTATGGCCGTACCGTCGCTATCGGAGCTACAGAGGATACTTACAATCTCAGACCCCTCAAAGGATCAAACACCAGCAGAAAGGGACCACCGGTGCCAGGAACACCACCTACCTACAAAACCGAATATAAAAATATATATGAACAAGTAAGAAAGCTAAAGTCGGTCAAGCCCGACTTTGATATACCCAGCGTCCCGACATTATGAGCGCACCATGTTTTGCTTCTCTATTTGTGGGCGTGGCAGTGGGTGGGCCACATAAATTATTTCCCTACACCTTTCATTCGCCGTGGTCAATCCATGTTGCGAATTTGAAGCTTCTACGCCTTTTACTTCGGAAGTTACGAAAATTCTCCATTTTTGGGCGTGGCAGTGGGCGGGCTACATACATTTTTGTTCCTACACCTTTCATTTGCCTTGGTCAACGTATGTTGCGAATTTGAAGCTTCTACGCCTTTTACTTCACAAGTTACGATAAGACCTTTTTTGTGGGCTTATTTATGGGCGTGGCTCGAGGTAGACGGCGTCCAATTTATTTACAGGATATGTCTCTTTTTGTAGTTTACCAGTACACCAAATGTCAATGGAATATGTTGAGTGGTTCGCAAGGTACAAGCATTTTACTGAAAACACAATAAATTCCTTTGTGGGCGTGGAAGTGGGCGGATGTCTCCCATTTTTACTTAGGATCATACTCGGACCCCGATATACATGTGTGCCAAATTTCGACTTCATTGGTTAAGCCGTTTCGGAGGAGATCCGACCACGGACGGACGGACAGACGGACGGACGGACAGACGGACATGTCTAGATCGATTCAGTTTTTGATCCTGATCATTTCTATATATATTTTCCTATATCTCCGGAGCTTAATTCTCCCTGTTACCAGATTTGCGAAAAACTAATATACCCCGCTTACGCTGGGTATAAAAACAAACAAGTAAGGGTGTTATAGTCAGGCGAGCCTGCCAATAGAATACCCGACACAGACACACATGTTCAAATAATTTTAAATATCAAGAGGTGTTAAGGCCATAAGGGGCCCCCTATACCGACTTTTGTTAAAATTCTTTATGAAAACTGTCCTTTTGCCACGCCCACTTTTTCAATTTTTTTTTTCTCTAATCGGAGGCCTTAATATACGCTTAAATTCTAAGTTTCAGTGGAATATCTCAAAAAATCCGTATTTTGGGCAGTTTTGAGATTTTTGTGACAGACCCTAGTACTGGAGGTTAGGGATGCTCAATTTTAAAAAAACATCGATGTTTGACATCGATATCATCATCGAAGACCAACATTACCGACTTTAATCGCAAGCAAAACATAGATATTTATAAAAATCGATATAGTTTTTTATAAATTCTGCTATTCTTAAGCGCCAAATAAACATTCAGTCTGACTGATCAATCAATCGAGTACATGTTGATGCACTCTGCCTACACATTTAACATAATTTGTCGATGTACCACACACATACTCTTTTTCAGTAACATAATGAAATAACTGACCCTAAAGGGCCACATATTAGGTGTAGTAAAAAGAAATCCATTATTTTTGCATTAAATTGAGGGCTTTATTTAAGATAGTTAGAATGACCCGATTTAGGTCAAATAGGCGCCGTTTTGTTCGATAACTTGTTGCCATTTTAAAGGTAATTTCATTATGCCTCTCTCATAGAAGCCCTCGTTCCTATTAGCAAAAAATTGAGACAGTCGAATTTCAGAAGCCTCTCTTGAAGCGAATGTTTCACCAGCAAAATTGTTCGCCATGGACAGGAACAGATGGTAATCAATTGGTGCCAGGTCCGGACTATAAGGTGGATGCAGAAGAACCTCCCAACCAAACTCCCGGAGCTTCTGGCGAGTCACTATCGATGTGTGTGGCCTGGCGTTGTCCTGATGGAACACAATTCCTCTCCTATTGGCCAAAGCTGGCCGCTTATGGGCGATTGCTTCCTTCAGACGGTCCAATTGTTGACAGTAGAGTTCCGAGTTAAGAGTTTTGCCGTATGGGAGCAGCTCATAGTAGATAATTCCCTGCCAATCCCACCAAACACACAGCAAAACCTTCCTGGCCGTCAATCCTGGCTTGGCCACCGTTTCCGCCGGTTCACCGTGTTTCGACCACGACCGTTTTCGCTTGACGTTGTCGTAAGTGACCCACTTTTCATCACCAGTCACCAACCGCTTCAGAAATGGGTCGATTTTGTTGCGGTTCAGCAGCGATTCGCAGATGGAAATTCGGTCTATGAGGTTTTTTTTGCGTTAACTCGTGTGGCACCCATACATCGAACTTCTTTGTGTATCCAGCCTTATTCAAATGGTTCCAAACGGTTTTTTGTGCAATCTTTAGCTCTTTTGCAATCGAAACAGTGCTAACATGACGGTCGGACTCGATAATTTCCATGATTTTATGGACATTTTCGACAATTGGCCTTCCAGTGCGTGGTGCATCCTTGACATCGAAGTTACCGGAACGGAATCGACGAAATCAAAATTGCGCATGATTGGCTGTTACAGTATCAGGTCCATAAACGCTATTCACATTTTCAGCCGCCTGGGTTGCGTTTTCTCCCTTATCGAAGAAAAACTGTAAAATGTAGCGAATTTTCTCTTTGCTGATGTCCATCTTTGACAAGCTCTCAAACAAAACTGAATCAATCAATCAAAAAAGTGTCAAAAAAGCTTTTTTAGTAGGAACTGTCATCTTTCTAATGCCCCCTAGCGGAACACGATCGGACTTATACAACGCGAGATGCAGATAAATAACGCCATCTATTGGAAAAATAATGGATTTCTTTTTACTACACCTAATATGCATTCAGTCTGACTGAATCAGTCACTTAACTGTATTAAGAAAACAAGCCTGTTTTGTTACACCGACACGATTTTCGTTTTATGTATCAGTCAACCAAAATATCGCAACAAGTTCTGTATATTGCAAAGATTTTTTTAGTTAAGTTCACATTTGACGTACCATGTGTAGCAAAATCTTTTGAATGCATGGTCAAAGCTAAAAGATGTACCGAGACAAACTTGAAATAGAAGAATAAAAAGGAAATGCACAGAATCAGACTAAATATATCTAACATATATGGACGCATTTGACAAAAAACGGATACGTTACGCAAATCAAACAAGTCAAAAAACAATTCAGTTTAAGTTTTTTACGCTTTCACGTAGATGTGTTTTATTTTTTCATATATTATATACATATATACAATGTATACATTTTTTGATTTCTCTACAAACGCTTTACAATTAAAGCTGTTAAGTAATGACGAATAATGATGACGATTACTATCATTAGTAATTTTATTACTTTTAATCAAAGTTTGAAATAATTAGTTGGATTCTTGTCTGTCTTGGCCAGTAATCAAACGATTACGAATACAAATGATCAAGTTGTAATCATAATCATATGGAATTACTAAAAATAATCAAAATAATCTGATTACTTTCAAAGATTATTATCGAATATTTTTCAAATTCTTGTTTATGCATCAGGAATCAAAAATAATAAAAAGTAAATACACATACGCCCAATTTTTTGACAAAGACTTAAATTTAAAACTCAACCTTAAGCGATTTAACTCGAAAATCTAGTGTGTTTGTTGTATTTTACGCCGAGATTTAACTAAATCGAGGCTAAGCCTCTTTCAACAAATTGGGCAATAATTCTCTAAAATTTTGATTACAAAACAAAAAATCGAAAAATAATCAAAAATAATCAAATAAAACATTATTTTTGATTATTTTTAGTAATTTCAAGTTATGATGATAATAATTTGATTATTTGTTATCGTAATCAATTACTTATCAAAACTGGTAATTGATTACCATCCGTTATCGCAATTTAACAGCTATGTTTACAATGTTCAATTAAATTTTTTTAAGTAAATATATATGAAACAGCTGTCTGCTTTACAAATTCCAATATTTTTTCTCAACTGACTGAAGAAAAAGCAATTTTGATAGGTACGAACCCTTCAACCTGTTTCTCTGTTGGTAGAGAGTAGTTCCAGCTTTAGAAAAAAGTCTTTCGGACGGTGTAGATGTGGCGATGGTACTCAAATGTTTCAATGCCAGTGGTTTTAGCTGCGGGTACATGGAACCAATTGTACTATTCCAGAGTTGAAAAGGATCTTGATTGAGATCAGCCACCGCACTTTTCAAAAAGGAACTTAATTCTGCAGACATATCGTGGTCGCCATGAACTGCTATAGTTTTTTTCTCTTTCACTAGCTTATGATGTTCACTCCATAAATCGAATTCGGAAGATTGGTCCGTATTGAAATTATTTTTTTCGATATCCTGTACTGCCGGTTGAGCATTAAGTGACTCCTTGACACATCTGATTGCTTTAGAATATGCAATAGGATCTTGAAAATGAATATTTTTGAACCTTGGGTCCAGCAGAGTAGAAATGGCAAGTATTTGAACATGTTCCGAAGGCAATAATCGTTTAGCTATTTCGTGAACAATATTTTGCTTTAGATTTTCGCCAACGGAATATTTTGTGAGAATACTGTTCATCTTCAAGTTCAGCATTCGTGTTATTGGAATAACTTTGCTGCTGGTAACGTAAGATTCTCCAGATAATTCCCTAGTTGCAACTTCTAAAGGGCGTAAAATTTCACATACTTCTGTCAAATCTTCAATATCTTTGGCTGTCAACATTGCAGGTGCACTTGTATGACAATTGACAATTTGATTAATAATCGGTCGCAGCTTTATAAATCGTTCGACCATATAGAAAGTCGAGTTCCAGCGAGTGCTGACTTCTTGAACTAATTTCAAATCAGACAGTTTTAGTAGTTCATCACTCGCAACCACAGATTGCTTGAACCATGTGACAATTTTTTTTGACGGACCCAATCAATTGTGGCAATTGTGAATTCTTTTCGATAGATTTTTGTGCAGCCAAATTAAGAATGTGAGCGAAACAAATAATTTGAAATTTTTTTCCGAACGACAGTTCCACAGATTTCACTACATTTGCTCCACCATCAGTTACCACGGCAAATACTTTTTGTGGACTTAAAAGCCACTCATCACATGCTTGCAACAATTTTTACGATATGTAGTCAGCGGTATGATTCTGTTCCAGTTCGTAAACTCCTAGAGTTCCTGAAATCATGTGGTCTTTTTCATAAAAGTGTACGGTAATACCAAGAAAGCTTCGAGTTTGCATGGTATCCGTCCATATGTCGGTCGTAAGAGTAATATTTCTTACCTCTCTGATTTTGGCTTTGAAAAGGTTTTGTATAATTTCATACCGCTGCTCCAACATTCTCTTCAAAGTATGTCTGGATGGAACTTTATATAGTGGAGTAGCAAATTTCATTAGATTAAGAAAACCTTCATTTTCCACCACCTGGAAGGGCTGCGAATCTTTGCAGATCATATATAATATAGCATTAGTAAGACGGACTCCTTTCGCATATAATATATATAATATAATATAATAACGCAGTTGACCTTCTTTGCGCTATTTAAAGATTTCGAAGAAGAATTTCGACGAAGATTTCCTTCAGAAGTAGTTTCCGCTGAGGTTTCCACATGGGGTGCGATTTTCGTGACTGTTTGACTCCGAACAGTATTTTCCTTGCTCTTCGCTAGAAACGGAGAGTGTAGCTTTTCCATATGAAGTTTCTAATTTGTCGTATTCCCACAGGTTTTTAAAACTTTTCCGCAGAGACGGCATTTGGCTTCGTTCGGATTCAGCTTCTCGAAAAATTCCCAGAATCGGCTTTTAGGCGGAATTTCCCTGTAGCGACTTTACGCTTTACTCGTGCTTCAACAAATGATCGAATATTTGCAGGTTAGGTCCAGTGCTGCCAGGTTTTTTTCGAGCCTTCCCTCTAAATGTTATTCAATTTCCCTCTAAAATACAGTGTTTCCCTCTAAAAAATTTTTAAAAATCTCTAAAAATCCCTCTAAATTTTTAGAACATATATTAATATAAGGGCAAATCATCCATGTTACATTTTTTATTTAGGAACAACAGAAAAAGTTTCAACAAACAGCAAAAACAACAATTTAAAGTGAAGCTGAAGGGTCATACCCTGCGAAAGCGTCTAATACGTCCTTATCGCATTCACATTGGTAGGTGTTGTCTTATTGTTGAATTTTTTCAACATTTTTGTGGAAGGATTAAAAGATTTAGATGACTCAATCAATTCGCGTTATGGCATCGGCAGTTCGAATTGAAGTTTTATTTCTCAATTTGATCTTTATAATATTCACGGTGGAAAATGCTCTCTCAACCGCCGCATTGTTTCAAGTGTGTGACCTTGAGTTCCTTTGAAAGACAGAATGTGGTCTGACCGCGGACGAAAAAGCTGCGGGAACCAATTAGTGAAGATTTTATATGTCAAATAAATCTGGAACATACTCTCTTTTATAATATGTATCAACGAAATCTTTGAATATAATCCCTCTAAATTTCCCTCTAAAAGTTTTGTCCCTCTAAATCTACCTCTAAATTAATAAAAAACCTCTAAATTTAGAGGAAAAACCTCTAAACTGGCAACACTGGTTAGGTCTTAATCTGACAGTCGTATTAGACTTGTTGAACATCGATCGAGGTGACATCGATGTTACGATATTTTTTGTACCGCAACATCGATGTCAAAACATCGACATTTTAATTCTGAACATCGATGATTATCGAACATCGATGATAATCGAGCATCCCTAGTGGAGGTACCCTTAATAATGGACCTATCAAAAAAATTGTTGGAGAGGATGTTTATGGCTACAAAGGAAGCATAACTGCCAAATTTCGTTGAATTCCCATTTGAATTTCGGGTGTAGGAGGCCATTTTCGAAAAACGCCCTTCGGCCACGCCCACTTTTCCAATTTTTTGAAATTGAATAACTTGACTTCAAATATGTTCAACTATCAAATTTCATAAGAATATCTTGAAAAACTTCGATTTAAGAGCAGTTTTTGTGATTTTCGTAACAGACCCTAGTACTGGAGGTATCCCTAAACATGGTCCGATCGGGTCCGTTCTCGAACTTGTTCTTACTCATGTGCCTGTGATTACGCATATCAAATTTCATCAAGATAGCTCAACTCCTTCGATAAGAAAACTGTATACAAACAGACGGACAGACGAACAGACAGAAGGACAGACGGACAGACAGACGGACATGGCTAAATCGAATCTCCTGGTGACGCTGATCATTTCTATATATATTTTGTATAGTCTATCTCAACAGGTTCTGGGTGTTACATACAACCACACAAACGCAATATACCCTCGACACAGAGTGTGTCGCGTATAAAAACTAAAAACAGACAAAAACAAGTAAGGGTGTTATAGTCAGGCGAGCCTGACAATAGAATACCCGACACAGACACACATCTTCAAATAATTTTTAATATCAAGAGGTGTTTAAGACCATAAGGGGCCCCATATACCGACTTTTGATAGATTTCTTTATGAAAACTGCCGCTTTGGCACGCCCACTTTTCCAATTTTTGTTTAACTATAATCGGAGGCTTAAATATACGCTCAAATTTTAAGTTTCATTAAAATATTTCGAAAAAGACCGATGTTAAGGCAGTTTTGGGATTTTGGTGACAGACCCTAGTACTGGAGGTACCCTTAAAAATGAACCGATCAAGGAAAGTTTTTGGGAGGATGTTTAAGGCTACAAAGCAAGCATAAGTGCCAAATTTCGTTCAAGTCCCATTTGAATTTCGGGTGTAGGAGACAATTTTCGAAAACCACCCTTCTGCCACGCCCACTTTTCCAATTTTTGGAAATAATATTACTGGCCTTTAAATATGATCAAATATCAACATTCATCAAAATATCTTGAAAAACTTCGATTTTAGAGCAGTTTTTGTGATTTTCGTAACCGACCCTAGTACTGGAGGTACCCCTAAAAATGGTCCGATCGGGTCCATTCTCGAACTTGTTCTTACTCATGTCCCCGTTAGCACGCATACCAAATTTCTTCAAGATAGCTCAACTCCTTCGATAAGATAACTGTATACAAACAGACGGACAGACAGACGGACAGACAGACGGACGGACATGTCTAAATCGAATCTCCTGGTGACGCTGATCATTTCTATATATATTTTGTATGGTCTATCTCGACTGGTTCTGGGTGTTACACACAACCACACAAACGCAATATACCCTCGACACAGAGTGTGTCGGGTACAGAGACGGATTAAGGTTGCCGGGGGCCCGGGGGCCAGAGAATGGTGGTGGCCTCTCTGTTAATTGAAAGATATAGGATGAAATTTCACACAATAGCAGAAAATGTGTTTGTAGAAAGGTAATCAATTATAAGAATGAAAATATTTTTCAACGTTCACATTTGGTTTATTTAACAGTTTTCATAAAATATTTTTTTTTTATTTAGCGTCTTTTCAACCCATATAAACTTTTCTCGATTTTATCCTATTTTAAAATTAAATTTTATGGAATTTCGACCTTTTTTGGATACATTAGCGGAATATTTCGCTGAAAAATTGGCAACAGTTTTTTTTGCGGTTAGTTCAAAAATAGCAGTTTTATTCTCGAATAAGAAGTGTAGTTTTCTTAAAAAAATGTTTCTGTCTCAGAAACTCGTATGATAAGAAAGGTTACTAATAGAAAAAAAATACAAGTTGTTTGTCAGAGACATGATATTTGAATTTTACTTGGTCGCACAGAATTTCGGAAAACCTCACCAACAGTTGAAAACAACTTCTGTTAGGTATATGTTCACAAGTAGTGGACCATTATTCCCAGATCAGAGGAATTCTTTTTTCTCTGCTCGGTGAGGACAAATGGAACATAAATTTTTTTTGATCTTTTTGCGCACGACCACAGAACATGTAATTCAAACACGGTTAAAAATGTACGGAAAAAATTCCGCTCGATTTTTTGCTAACCGCAAGAATGCATTTTTCTCCGCTGTCCCATTTCAAAATCTGCTAGATCTAGCCGAAAATCTGCTGATCAGGCATCACTGCTTTGTATAATGATCCTTCAGACTTATTTCGTTATACTTGTTTCCACCACATACATATGGCAATTTCACCACATAGAATACTTATGGCCTTATTGGAATTTTTCAAATATAGAAATATTGGAAGTAATAAAGAAGTTATGAAAAGTTGAAAATTGCTTCGACGTATTGTCTCAGTAAGGGCGAAAGGGTTAAAATAAATCGTCATAAAATCACTTACTCCGCAACACAAATCCGCTGCTCCACGAAAAAGCGGTCAAGTGCGAGTCTGAGTAGAGCGAATATTATTAAATAAAATTTACTATGTAGCATATTTTCACTAAACGACAGATTGATTGTCAGCAAAAGTACGTTTTGTGATTGATAAATGGGTTTTTCAATTCTTAAGTCCACTGAATAACCGTATAAACAAGTGAAAATTTTAAGAGAATAGTTACTGAATATCTTGAAAACTATAATAAATGAAAAAAATTAATTTGATCACTGCTGGTGGGGGCCCCCACGTGGTGGAGGCCCGGTGCCACTGGCCCCCCTGGGCCCCCCATAATCCGGCCCTGGTCGGGTATAAAAACTACCGAAGCAAATTTTTCATAATACTTGAAACGTCAAAATTTACAGGGCTGCCATAACAAAAAAATGTACGCACTTTTTCACTACTTTTTTGTAACAAAAACTACTATTTATTTAACTCTTTGGTACTTTATAAAACAACACTGCTGTAAAAAAGCTTTCGTATACACAAAAGCTTTTGTATGCACAAAAGCTTTCGTATCAATTCTTGGCGAGATCGAGTTCTTTGATAATGTCTATTTTAATTTTATTTTTAAATTGTTTTTTTTTTTATTAAAATAAGAGTATTGGAGAAATCTAGCATATTGCCTTTTGATTTAAATGCCCTAATGATAAATATGGTGGTACAAAATGCACTTTCTACAAAGGACCTCCTCATAAAAGTCCTACCGTTGGAAATTTTGTTTTTTCAAAAGCGGCACATCGGTCCACGTGCTGCGCAAGGCACAGCACAATAAAATTTTTTTCGAAAAAGAGGACTTGGGGGCCAACTTCTTAAGGGAAAATGGAAATGTCCTTATAACAAACTACACGTGTGAATGATTTAGTTTTCCTTAATTGGCACATAATACTCATCCTGGGCACAACCTTAATCACTTCTTGTTTAAAAAAAATATATCAATCGGGGGGCAATCTTCACGGTGAAAAAAGGACCTCCCCATAAAATGCAAACTATACGAAGGATTTTTTTTTCTTTTGCGGCACATAATAGCACACATCGGGCACAACTCAGCACAAGTTTTGCAATTTTTAAAATTTCAAAATGGGGGGCTAAGTTCACCGACATAAGGGCGTTAGATCTGGAGAGCGAGGTCGCCATTTAACGGTGCTATTCCTCCCGATCCAGCGCCCATTGTAATGCTGGTTTAGCCATACTCTGACATTTCTTCCAAAGAGGGGTGGATTTCCATCATGTTGGTAATACATTTTCCTTCGTACATTAAGAGGCATATTTTGTAGGAGTTCAGGCAATGTATTGTTCACAAAGTCGAGATAAATGGCAGAGTTTAAGGTCGATTCGAAAAAATGTGGACCAATTATTGTTTTTCCAAGTATACCAGCCCACACATTCACGCTGAATTTGAATTGGGAACCCGTTTCTCGAATTGCATGGGGGGCCATATATGTTCGTTATGGTAATTAAATATGCCATCTTTTGTGAAATGCGATTCGTCTGTCCACAAAATGTTTTGAATAAAATTGTGATGTTCATCATCTTTGTGCTGCAACCATTCGCAAAATTGCACGCGTTTTTGAAAATCATTTGTTAACAGCTCCTGAATAGGTTGAAAATGGTACGGATGGAAGCGTTCTTTTCGCAAAATTCTCCATACTGTGGACTGTGCAATACCAAGCCTAGCGCTCAAGCGACGTATGCTTATTTGCGGCTCGTTTCGCACTATTCTCATAACTTCATTCTCAGTGTTTCCCGCTTGCAAAGTAATCCTTTCGCGTCTGAGCGCAAAACGTCCGGTTTCTCGTAGCCGTCTAAAAGTTCTACCAAAAACTCGACGGCCTGGAACTAGTCGATTTGGAAAACGGCGATTATACTCCTCCCGTGCTTGACTTTCGTTTCCATTGCAAAATCCGTACACGAAAACCATATCAGCGTACTCTTCATTAGAAAAATCCATGATATTTTTTGACAGCTTATTTTTTAAGAGTTGTAAATTCTATCGTGGTTTCCTTGAGCCTACTTTGTATTACATCGTTAAATGGCTACCTCGCTCTCCTGATCTAACAGATTTTATGAGAAATAAAAAAGTTGATACCTAGCAAAATAAATTTTTTACCATCTTGTTTGAAGAAAACGGTTAGACATATGCGGTACCAAAGTAAATCGATCGGAGATTTGAAAAAAAAATAAAAGAATTGGGTGTTGAGTGGACACTTTTCATACCAAAATGGCTGCCGAAGTGAAAAAATTGAAATTTTGTTCCCAATTTTTAACTTTGACCGTTTATTTTTTCAACAGTCGTTAAAATTTTTATCGTCGACTTAATTTTTTCTAAAAGCTCACACAATTGGCTTTTAAAGAGCATAAAAACTCTTCTAAAACAAACCAATATGGTGGGAGAATTTTTTTTCTCGGCTTACTCCCTTAAAAATTTAAGGCCCTATAACTCCTCAGGGGTGCATATGCGTCCCCCCTCCCGTACGATTTTTGGTCCGTCTTGACCCCCCCCCCCCCTATTACCACCTTTCGGGTTGACCCCCTGTGGCGGAACACCCTGTATATAGGTATACCTATATCTACGGAGCTTAGTTCTGGCTGTTACAAGATTTGCACAAAACTAGTATACCCTGCTTACGCTGGGTCTAAAAAGGCCTTAAATGTAACATAAATTTTTAAAAATGCAAAACGACCCAAAAAATATAGAAAAATCGCCCTAAAAATCGTGCTGTTGTTTTCACTACAAAATTTTGAAGCCTTTTTGCATTGCTCCCATTTTTCATGGAGCCTTAAAATATTGGTTTTTACGTATTTAAACATGTTCTCATAGGCTGCCTAAGATTTTTTTCAATAAGTACGAAAAATATTGGAAAAATTTAGATATAATACCAAATTTTTTTTTTTTTTTAACGGGACTTGTTTATTGAATCTTCTTATTTATAAAGAACTAACAATAAGTTGTAGAATCTTAAATCTAATTTTACATAACTTTACAAAAGCTTTCGGTTGTAAAGTTTCTTGTATAAACGTGCCTCGGAGCGGGCTTAAGAACTCATATATAGTTGTTTGTACATAATATGTGCCACGGGATCGGGCTTAGATAATAAATTTTTATATAAGATAAATGTGCCTCGGAGCGGGCTTAAGAACTCATATATAGTTGTTTGTACATAATATGTGCCACGGGATCGGGCTTAGATAATACATTTTTATACAAGATAAACGTGCCTCGGAGCGGGCTTAAGAACTCATATATAGTTGTTTGTACATAATATGTGCCACGGGATCGGGCTTAGATAATAAATTTTTATTTTTTTATTTTATTTTTTATTTTTTTTATTTGCATGGCGAAACAGTTTTTGCCAGCGAAGGAATTTACCGGAATCTGTTGTGTATCGATTTATAGCAGAGGCCACTCAGTTGCTTCCACAGTGGTGTGGCGATCACTTCTTCGTAGCCGGGAATGTGAAGAAGTGGAGGCTAGGCATCTAGCCATTTCGTTAGGATGATTTCTAAGCTTCTCGCTATAGATTGCCTTAAATCGCGAAATTTCATCTTTAACCATGGGTACATTGAGGTCGCGGTGGATGTTTTCGTTTCGGATAAACCATGGAGCACCTGTAATTAATCTTAAAATTTTCGATTGAGCTCTTTGTATTAGTTCTACAGTCGTGGAGCTAGCGTTGCCCCATAACTGTAGCCCGTACGTCCAAATCGGTTTGATAACACTTACGTATAAAAGCACCTTGTATTCAATGTTCAAAAGAGAGCGTGAGTTAATTAACCAATGAAGCTTAGAGGCTTTTAATTTCATGAGAGTTCGTTTGGCTTCAACGTGTTTGCGCCAAGTAAGACGTTTGTCCAAATGGAAACCTAAATAGTTTACATTGTCGGCCTGTGGTACTAAAATATTATTAATAGATACGGATGGGCAGATTCCCCTTTTAAGTGTGAATGTGACGTGCTTACATTTTTGCTCATTTACTTTTATACGCCAAAGAGCTAGCCATTTTTCAACTAATTTTAAATGCATTTGAAGGTTCCTAGCAGCTGAAATTGGGCATTTTTGCCGACTTATAATTGCTGTATCATCAGCAAAAGTAGATATTGTGGTGCTACTGCTTAAGGGAAAGTCTGTGGTGTATAATAAGTATAGGAAGGGGCCAAGAACACTTCCTTGGGGGACGCCTGCTTTTATTTCAATGTCTTGTGTTATATGATCCTTATATTTTACCCGAAATGATCTATTTTTTAAGTAAGACGCAAGTGTTTCATGTGTATTTGGAGGGAGGAGGCTCTTAATCTTGAGAATGAGGCCTTCGTGCCAAACTCTGTCGAAGGCTTGAGCCACATCAAGAAAAACTGCGGAGCAATACTCTTTATATTCAAATGCTTTCCTTATTTCGTTTGTTACACGATTCACCTGCTCAACCGTTCCATGATTTTTTCGAAAACCAAATTGGTGAGATGGAATAATATTGCTTCCATTAATGTAAGGAGTCAACTTGGAGAGCAATGCCTTTTCAAATAGCTTTGAGAGGCATGGAAGGAGGCTTATCGGTCGATAGGACGATACTATTGTAACGTCCTTGCCTGGCTTTGGAATCATAGTGATTAATGATCGTTTCCATGCAGCCGGAAAATGTGCATATTTAATTATTGAGTTGAAAAGCTTTGTGACAAAAATTATAGCAATAAACGGCATCTCTATAATCATTTTTTGTGTTATCTGATCATGACCTGGTGCCTTTTTCGGGGACAATTGGTGTTTTATGATTTCCTTTATTTCATTTGCGTGGAAGCGAATCGGAAAATTATGAGAATTTTGTTGTAGTGAAGGAGCTTCACCATGAATTGGGGGTGGATTAGGTTGAAACACAAAGCTCAAGTGCTTTGCAAATGTAGCCGCTATTTCTTCACTACTGCGTGCCCAATTGCCATTGGAGTCTCTAATCGGAGATTCACCCTGTATGGGTGTTTTTAAGGTTTTGTTCGCTTTCCATAACGACAATTTTCCTAACTTATGTGGTGAAAGATTAGAAACATAATTTTGACATTCCTGATCTTTTTCTCTTTGCAGCGCTTTTCTCAGCTCTTCTGTGGCTGCCTTTAATCTATGTTTGGCTTCTGGGGACCTATTTTGTTGCCATTCGCGCCTTTTCTTTCGCTTTTCTGGTACAAGTCTTTGTATTTCACTATTGGTGGTGAAATCTCTTTTTGTATTTTTATTATATGGTGGAGTTGAATTTTCTGCCGCTGACGTTAAAATAGAATTAAGTACGTTTACGGCATCTTCCACGTGATCTTTGCACTCTATTGTGTAGCTTGTGTGTATATGAGTGGCTATATATTTTTTAAATTTGAGCCAATTTGTTTTGGAAGACGTTAGTCCGAGGACTGGCTTGGAGTGAGTGGATGATTCCGAAAGTCGAAAATGCACAGGAGAATGATCTGAAGAAAGATCAAAGCTAGTCGTGGTTGAAACACTTGACCTATCTACTCCTTTGACAATGGCAAAGTCAATAAGATCTGGAATTTTTCTTTGGTCTGTGGGCCAGTAAGTTGGTTGGGAGGGTGACAAGAAATCGAGCCTACCACCACTATTAATTAAAGTGTTATATAGTTGTCTACCTTTTGGATTGATCAGCCGTGAGCCCCAGTGGGTATGTTTTGCATTATAGTCACCTGCAGCTAAAAATCTGTTGCCTAACGAACTAAATAGTTCTTTAAACTGCTGTTCACTTACAGGGTAGCGGGGTGGTGCATAAATAGCTGACAGAGTTAGGTTGCTGCCGTTCGTTTGTAAGCAGATGGATGTTGCTTGCAAGTAGGTTTTAGAGTATGAATTTAAACAGAAATGTTTAATTCTGCTGCGAATTAATATACCTGTACCACCATGAGCCTTACCATCAGGGTGATTAGTTTTATAGAAGTTGAACCCGGGAATATAAAAATTGTTTTTATCTGTCAGGTGTGTCTCTGAAATGAGCATTACGTCAATTGATTTATCGGAGAGATAGTGCATTAATTCTAGTTTGTGCTGGCCTATACCGTTAGCATTCCATGAACATATATTCAACATACTCATTTTTGGGAGATAAGAATTTGGAGCATTTGGTTTTGCGTCCGCACTAACTCCTGTAGTGTAGTTTGCATTGATGCCATAAATTGTGACATACATTGCGTCAAATTGAAAATCATATTTTCCAAACTGCTATTCAGTTGTTTTGGTACATTCTGTGCGTTATTTACACCAGATTTTAAAGCATCAGCGTAGGATAAGCTGGGATTGACAGACGGAATTGATTTGGCTTGCGTTTGAGCCGATGAACGAGTTAGAAATACTTGCTTTTGAGAACTACAGGCGGCTTCTTTGTGTAAAACCAAACGATTTTTAAGCTCCTTATAAATAGGGCAGCCCCTGTAATTAGCTGTGTGGTTTCCGCCACAATTACTACACTTTTTCGAAATAAGATCGTTGCTACTCTTGTTATTGCAGACGGAAGAGTGATGAAACTCTCCACATATGACGCATACTACGCGTAAGGTGCAGTATGTCTTTGTATGACCATACTCTTGGCAATTTGTGCATTGCACAGGTCCGCTACGTTTAAGCGGTTCTTCTACTGAAATCCTACGGCTTAGAAGATACTGTAAACTATATACAGGGTGATTCTCATTTTTCCTTAATTTTACAGCATCAGGGCAGAGTTCAATTTTGAACATGGGCTGAGGGACTTTCTGTCTATTTATTATATTAATTACATGCTTGACCTGGAAGCCCTTTTCTTCCAAGGCCTGCTTAATTTCAGATGGCTCTATATCTGATTCAAGGCCTTTTATTACAACAGAAATGCCTTTGCTGCTCTTTAGTTGGTAAGTATAAAAACTCTTTTTGCTGTCTTCTAAGTTTTTAGCGACAATTCTATAATTTCTTTCATTATAAATTTGGATTTTTGTCTCGTGAATATTCCCACGAGTTAATGGCACGATATGGAAGCTATCTTTGCCTATCAGGCGAATGAGGCTGGCAACGAGGCTATTAGAGCTCCGCTCACGCAAATAAATTGGAGGCGGTTTGAATTCTCTAGTAGGCTGATTTTCGGATGAATTATCATTCGATTTGTCAGCTAGTGGAGCAAAACGGTTACCCGATAACATATTAGTGGGGGTGGATATGACTTCCGTTTTATTTAGTTTAGCCCTATTAGCGTGTTTTCCAGTTGGACTTCTTTTACGTTTAATTATATTAACGTAGCGATGCATGCCAATCAGCATCGCCTTCTGCTCGATTTGTTCTTTTGACTTATTGTTTGAGTTTAAAGATTCTTCTAAAGCTGCGTTACCTGAGGTCGACGCGTTTGTTGTTGTTGTAGCGCTGGTAATGGGAGGTGCTGTAGGATCAGCTAGATTTAAATTGCCTTTTTTTATGAATTTTGGAACTGTTTCGCCGGTGGAATTGGAACGTTGCCTCTGAAAATGGCTTTTCAACATAGAAAATTGGCTGTTAGCTGCGAACTGTTGAAAACTTTCGTTGTCGCGAAGGAATTGTTTGTTGGGTAGTTGTGAAACTTGATTTATAGCATCTTCTGTAGCTAAGAACCCATGGTTTGTGTCGACGCTATTTTTTGGAGGTGAACGAGATATTGGCATCACTTGATCCAGCTGACAGCTGAATCAGCTGCAGCAAACAGTTGTCTCTGTCTATAAAAGTGTTTTTGTAAACAAACAGGAATGAATGGATTTTGGAATATACTTAACTTTGAGGAAAATTTGATTTTAATTCCTCAACTCACTGCCCAAAAGCAGGGAATCGGCTGGACAACAATACTCAGCCGTTCGCGAGGAAATACGACTTAACTTGTAGTTTTCTGTCTAATCGGATGTCGGAATTTAAAAGTTTACTGGAGCGCTTAAAACAACACAGCCGAACGCCTTGATCACCCAGTGAACTATCTAATATAATACCAAATGAAGAAATTTTTATTGACAGAGGCGAATTTTTTTTTAAAGAAAGGTGATAGCAGACAAAATTTTTTTTAAATCGCGCGCGCAAAAACTTTCGACTCTGCTTATTAAAAATGTATTTACCTCTTCTAAATATTCAATATAAATAAATAGGACTTGCTTAAAGCATCGGCGAGGAACAATTTTAAATGTAGCATCCATTAGATATTTCCTGTCTATAAGGTTTTCTTTTATTATACCAATGGATTTCAAAGACGCAAATATACAAAAGGAGAACCCATCTTTGATTATGCACGCTGAATAAAATGGTCTTGGATTTTCCGCATCTCTCGAAATCCAAAATTTTTCCACACTCTTTCTTATTGAAATGATTCAGTCACCTCTATAGAGGATTGGGGAGATGCTACAAATGATTTTCTGACCAAGTACTTTATACCCCTTTTCATTGTCGGCAATAAAATCGATTTACTTTCTTGGTGTTTCGCTCTGCGCCCAATGTTGCAGCTATCGACAAAGATTCCCTTTTAATTGAATTTTGAACTTTAAGCTCGTTTAATGCCACTTCCTCATCGCCATGGTCCATATAATTTTTGGCAAGGACACATTCACCGTTAGGTATAAGATTGACATTTGCCTTGCATGTATTTCGTCAAGACTCATATTTCATTACGCTCTTATGAGTTGATTTTTTCTTAACAATCATTTTTGTTTCCTTGAAACAGAGCATTTCGCTGTTAATCTTTTTTCCGGCAATGTATTCGTAATCCATTTTTAAGGATTTTAATTTCGGGCAATCCATGAACACTGTCCCACATGTGTTACTTATTTTTTAGGTTTTAGCTCAATTTAGTGAAGAAAAAGCACTTGATTTAAAATCATTCTAATTTTTGAATGCCTTTAAAAATAGTTAGGCACTGAAATTATGCAATTTTTGCTCGGAGTGACTGTCATGGGTGGGACCCTCTCTCGTGGAATTACCCTTTCGCGAAAAAGAATAAAAATCAGTACAGTACAGTATAGCTCACGGCCTACTTTTAGTCCTTATCATGAAACCATGTTTCGAAATTATCGGGAATATGATAAATGGCCCCAAATCTATACAAGGGGAAAAAGGACCCAAAATTCTAAAATTTTAAGGGATAATTTTGCATTATGAAAAATTGCCCCAAATCAAAAAATGAAAAAAGCCCCAGTTTTGGGGTAATTTTGCAGAATGCATTATATCACCACTTTGAAAAATGAAAAGAGCCACCAAAATTGGGGTCGTTTTGCATTACGAAACATGACCCCAAATCAAAAAAGGCAAAAAGGCCCCAAAATTGGGGTAATTTTTCATTATGAAAAATTAACCCAAATCAAAAAATGAAAAAAGGCCCCAAATGTAACATCATCAGCTATGGGCACGGAAGCTGTTTCGGAGCCGCGTTCTCTCACTCATGTACACGTACACAAAAACGAAAAAGCAAGCAGAGTAATGAAAATTGATTCAGTCTGACTAAAAACTCGAAGCAAGTCAGACGTGTGCCGCATCGCGCGAATAGAGAGAATAAAAATAGACGAAAAAGTACATTGTAGAAAAGGGATTTGAAAAATTTTTGACTGCGTTTGTTGCTCATACCGCTTCATTTATGCGCGTTAATTTAAAGAAATATTGTAATATTACACGTTTTTAACACGTTTTTTTTTTTCAATATTTAGTAGTTTAATGGTTTATATAAAAAATAAATACAGACATTTATTGACGGACCAACATTTGGAAAACCTATTAAGAATAAAAACTTCTACTCCAAATATCGATTTCGATGAGATTATAAGGTTTTCAAAACCATAAATTGAACAATCAAAAGCCTTTTCCTGTTACAGTTATGAAAAAAGTTACAGTTATGAAAATTTTTATTTCACGCAAAATATTTTTTCCAGTGCCACGCATACAAATATGCACGCAAAACAACAATGTAGTGGTGCCCATACCTAAACATCATTTTTGAATAATGCAAAACGACAAAAAAAAGTGAAGGCCCCAAAAACAAAAAAAAAACGCTCTAAAATTCGTGTTGTTGTTTTTAATACAAAGTTTTGGGGCCTTTTTGAATTTTCAGTTTGGGGTCATTTTGCATTGGGGCCATTTGGCATTGGGGCCATTTGGCAGTGGGGCCATTTTTTAGGGAGCCATGTGACGGCAACTGTTTAGTAATCTTTAAGCGCAATGCAACAACAGAGGTTCATAAAAAATATCTTCAGGCACATTATTGAACAATACAATTAGATCTGTGTAGGCCAAGAATAAATGAAATTCGGTTGCCTTCCAGTGGCAAATTTCATCCAATGGTCTAGTCTATCGAGGAAACTTTTTTGAAATAAATTTTTTTACTCTGCTGAGTTCAGAGGATATATTGCAAATATTTTGTTTTGAAATGCATCCGTTGTTTTTTTGTGATTTAACCGAAGTAGAAATTTCCTCATAACTCCAAGGTCGAATAGATGCATGCTATCTAAGGGAACTTGTGTAACCATGTTGAAGCCTATTTCCTCCAGGGGAGTTTTTTTGTATAAAAATTTTTGGTTTTGACGTTCCGGATATTTTCTCGATTTAACCCGCATCCATCGGAAATTTTTTTGAACGAAAAATAAGTTGTGCATCAAATTCATGCAAATAAAAAACACGAAATAATTTGTTGTTGTTGTTAGTTTTGAATAGAAAAAACGACGAAAATTGAAATTCTATTTCAATTTGGTAACGCAATTGTCACAAATTAGGTAGTGGTGATCAGGACATACAAATTTTTGACAATTGTTACAACGATTACTGTAGGCATTGAGATTTTTTTTTGATGTGCAGATGTAACAACGCGATCTTTTATTTGATTTCGGCAACTTTTCCAATATTCCACTGCTTGAAGGTTCGTTTTGGTCAATTGTGATGCCTTTTACTTCTTTTACAAGTGCACTTGCATTGGCCGCCTTCGGTAAGCACTTTCGCGATTCAATGTATGGCATCATCAAAGATTCAGCAACATCGACTAGAAAAAGACGACGACGGTATTTTTCCTCTTTTTTCTTCCACAAGGGATGCAATTCCGTAAAAACAACAAATGAATTGAACGCTGAAACATCAAGAATATTTGAAAAAATGGCCATTAACCATCGATTTACTTTGCGTTTGCAACGATAAGTGCCGATTCTTTCATCTAAAACATCCACTCCACCCTTAGTTTCGTTATAAAAATGAATTATTTCGGGTTTCTTTTCAGGACTATTCCGAATTTGCTTTTTTGTATGCAATGTACTAAGAAGCATGGATTATTTTAAGGCGGCCGCTCTGGCCGCTCTAGCCACTCTTAATGTAAAATTGGCCACTCTAAATCACAGAATTGGACGCTCTTAAAATATAATTTCGTAATGAAAACTCGTCGGAAATATGACAAAAATTCTTTCTCTCTTTCTTACGGCAGCGTGAAGCGGTCAATAGCGATAAAAGTGGTACAAACGATTACTTTATAATCAGCGATTATTTATGTTCCTTATTTTTATTAAAATAAAATACCGTTTAAGTATGTACAAAATTTATGAAAAAAAAAATGCATTAAAACCTATATTAAAAAATGTCCGCTCTTAATTTTTCTTAAAATAATCTATGCTAAGAAGGGTAACGAATCTATTTTTTTTGGCACATATGAAACCATTGAAAGACGCAATGAATGGTCAAACACAAATTCTGAGTAGAAATTTGGTTTTTTTTTTCATATCTAAAAGAACTGGTGGTATTTCCTTGCGATTTTTTCGAATGGTTCCGACAATAGTCATATTTCGCTGTTTCAACAGTTTTGCTAATTCATGTGATGTAAAGAAATTGTCGCATGTCAGATTGCGATTAGATAAACCTTGTGATAGCTCCAAAACCACGCGTTGGCCTTGATTGGTCTCTGGAGCGCAATTTCTATTTCGTCCAGTATAAATCTGCATATTATATGCATAGTATGAACGCGAGTCACATAAAACCCATGCTTTTATGCCATATTTATACGGTTTGGAAGGGATATATTGCGTAAAGGGTGATTTTCCACGATATGGAATCAGTTGTTCGTCCACAGTCACACAGTCACCAGGAACGTATAGCAATTTCAGATTTTGATTCCATTTTTCGAAAACATTTCGAATTGCTGCAAGCTTATCTCTCTGTCGTCGTTCGGCTCGGTCATTTTTATCATCAAATCTGATGCATGCGTTCAAAAGGCGAAATTTTTCCAAAGACATCGTGGCTCTAAATATAGGTCGTCCACGTTTATCATCCCACAACTCAGTCAAACATTCACCTTTCGAACGGTAAACGCCAGCAAGAAGAAGCAAGCCGATATATGCTCTCAACGTCTGAATATCAATATTTTCCCATTTTTCGTTGTAAGTACGAATGCCATATAGATTCGTCATATCCAGTATAATTTTTTCTATCGGTTGTAAAAACAATAAAAACGCAGATACTGGGTCCGTCACATGTGAAGTTGCAAAAGCAGTTGGTCCTACGAAGATATATGCTTGCATATGTATTCACAAATATGTATGGTATATATGTTCCAAAGAATAACGTAAAATAATGAAAATACAACGAACCTTTAAGACCGAAAAAAGGTGCCTTTCTACTTATATTTTGCGGTAAGTCATCAGACGAATACTGGATTTTTTTGTCTTTCGATAAAAGCCACGAACTAGGTTGAAGAATTGATTCTTCCCTTGATGCTTGGTCAACGAACATGTCATCATCACTTATCTCGCTTTCATACTCGATATCGTCGTTTTCATTTGGAACATAATCATCATCGTCGCTTGATCCATACATATCGTTTCCAGTATCTGAAGCCGAATCAACATTTTGGAAAGCTGAACTACGAGCCATTTTTCGTAAAAATACGTACAAAATCAAGCACTGACTTTCAACAACGACTAACGACGTTTGACTAAAAACCACGTGTCAAAGAAAATAAGATTACGCATTGCGAAGCTCCCTTATTATGCAACGTCATCATAGTCGTCATAGATGACGTAGGTGCGCAGTAGAATGCCGTTGATATCCACGATATGACTAAAACGCTCTTGCATCAATATGATGCACAACGCCACTTGTGTTACAAATTTTATAGATCTCTAACTGTAAATCTCTCGCTAACTCTAAAACTGCTCTCTTGTTCCTTCTGCTACTTTAGAAAGGTACACAAAAATATAATTCGAAATATGCATATTTATTCCCAATATAGGAATGTGTATGTGAAAAATGCATCAATTTGATGCAAACGATGGATGCGGGTTAAAATCCTCGTCAGTTACTAAATAGCCAATTGATGTACTATACGTGAGAACGTTATCTATTTCCCTCTCGACTTGTGTGCACTTTGTACATCCATGCGATGATGAGTGACGAGGAGTGCCACAAGCTAAAGCTCTAGCTGGCGTATCGCACACCAAACAGCGAAAAACAAGATTAATTTTTTTTCCAATAAAAATTACACAGCCTTTTAAATCAAGCACTTCTTGAACGAAGTCCTCAAAGAAGTCTTCAATGCAACTTGGTTTTCTATTCCCCATAAATATGCCCACAGGAAAAGGCTGTATTTTCTCTCCCACATTAACAATTTTCAGTAGTATAGGCCACAATTCAACTCTTGATTTATTAAATAATGGAATTCCATCAAATATAATTTCTTCATAATCTCTCAAAATATCCTCAAACTTTTTTAACTGGCTTACTACTCCTACTTATATGGCAATAACTGCCAGATGAAATGCTTTTCACAATTGTGCCATTGCTTTTTCCCAACAATGTTGCTGCAGATAGCGGGACGTCAAGTCCTTATCTGTGTAGAATTTCCAGCAGCTTCTCTTAGCAGTTCCTCGAAGGCGATGTTAGGATGTACCACATTTTTAATTTTGAGCGCAAATTCGTCTGAGGATAAGCATCTCTTTTTTTTCGAAAACAAATAAATTCCTATTTTATTCCATTTCTTCTCCTTCAAATAGGTTTGAAAACTTATTTGCTTCATTTAACGGATTACTGATAGTGCGTTCATGCTTAGCCATAAAAGCACATTTATTGTTTTCGAAAATTCATTTTCGAAAGAGTGTTCACAGTGCCGCTTTTGGTAAATGTGCATTTACAAAAAATTCAAGCAACCTATGCATTTGGTTTATAAAACGTCTATTGCAATTTTTTTGAAAGACAAATTGCTTTAAGAAATCGATATGCGTAGACTTAAATTTATTTTTACCAATTTGTACAAGTGCCGCAAGACAAAAGAAATATTGGTTTAAAAAAACGAGAAAACGAGAAAACGAGAAGCTGTGCTGCCACATATTCGCTCTGTCAAATAGTTCGAAACATATCATTTTTCGAAGTTTGCAGAGTTGCATTCGACTAAATGTTAAAATAATGTAACATTTAGCACATTTAATTTAAAAATTTTGTATGGTTAAATGTACATTTCAAGTAGCATTTAAAGCTTACTGCGCTAAATGTGCGTTTAGGGCTAAGCCTGACTGCACTATGACTCTATTTTTATATAAAATTATTTGTTTTTGTACTTTACTTTTACTCATTTTGTAAACACTTTTGAATATTTATATTATTATCACCTTTTATTATTTCGAAACAATTCCTAAAGTTTTTCCTGAAATTTTTTCGCCATGTTGACAAAATTCCAAAATTTTGGATAAAATACAAATATTTCTATAAAATGGTAGATTTTATTCAGATATAACAAATTTTTGTGAAACAACAATGTAGCGAAATATATAGGCTATTCACAAAGGCTGCTAAAATCCCTTCTAATGTGCTAATATGCTTTTTATATATGGAGTTTGACAGCTTTAGAACATTAGAAGGGATTTTAGCAGACCTTGTGAGTCGGTAAATAATATAATTTTCATAGTAAATTGCAATTTTGTATGCATTATATTACATTATTTCGAATATTTTATGACGTAATTTACCCGTTTACACGTACCGTCAACATCGTCAACAAAATGCAGTTTGTCCGAAGCCAGACATACCAAAGAGTATTAATATATTAGGTGTAGTAAAAAGAAATCCATTATTTTTCCAATAGATGGCGTTATTTATCTGCATCTCGCGTTGTATAAGTCCGATCGTGTTCCGCTAGGGGGCATTAGAAAGATGACAGTTCCTACTAAAAAAGCTTTTTTGACACTTTTTTGATTGATTGATTCAGTTTTGTTTGGGAGCTTGTCAAAGATGGACATCAGCAAAGAGAAATTTCGCTACATTTTACAGTTTTTCTTCGATAAGGGAGAAAACGCAAGCCAGGCGGCTGAAAATGTGAATAGCGTTTATGGACCTGATACTGTAACAGCCAATCATGCGCAATTTTGGTTTCGTCGATTCCGTTCCGGAAAACTTTGATGTCAAGGATGCACCACGCACTGGAAGGCCAATTGTCGAAAATGTCGATAAAATCATGGAAATTATCGAGTCCGACCGTCATGTTAGCACTGTTTCGATTGCAAAAGAGCTAAAGATTGCACAAAAAACCGTTTGGAACCATTTGAATAAGGCTGGATACACAAAGAAGCTCGATGTATGGGTGCCACACGAGTTAACGCAAAAAAACCTCATAGACCGAATTTCCATCTGCGAATCGCTGCTGAACCGCAACAAAATCGACCCATTTCTGAAGCGGTTGGTGACTGGTGATGAAAAGTGGGTCACTTACGACAACGTCAAACGAAAACGGTCGTGGTCGAAACACGGTGAACCGGCGGAAACGGTGGCCAAGCCAGGATTGACGGCCAGGAAGGTTTTGCTGTGTGTTTGGTGGGATTGGCAGGGAATTATCTACTATTAGCTGCTCCCATACGGCAAAACTCTTAACTCGGAACTCTACTGTCAACAATTGGACCGTCTGAAGGAAGCAATCGCCCATAAGCGGCCAGCTTTGGCCAATAGGAGAGGAATTGTGTTCCATCAGGACAACGCCAGGCCACACACATCGATAGTGACTCGCCAGAAGCTCCGGGAGTTTGGTTGGGAGGTTCTTCTGCATCCACCTTATAGTCCGGACCTGGCACCAACTGATTACCATCTGTTCCTGTCCATGGCGAACAATTTTGCTGGTGAAACATTCGCTTCAAGAGAGGCTTCTGAAATTCGACTGTCTCAATTTTTTGCTAATAGGAACGAGGGCTTCTATGAGAGAGGCATAATGAAATTACCTTTAAAATGGCAACAAGTTATCGAACAAAACGGCGCATATTTGACCTAAATCGGGTCATTCTAACTATCTTAAATAAAGCCCTCAATTTAATGCAAAAATAATGGATTTCTTTTTACTACACCTAATATCAGGGATCGGCAGTAATAATATTTTCAGCAATGTTATAGGTACTAATTGCGGATTGACCAAAAATTTTTATTCTTTTATTCTTGATTATTGAATAAAAAGAAATCACAAATTGCAAAAATAAAATTTCTGAATAATGAAAAATTGATATTTCAAAGTGAAAAAATTCGGATTGAAAATATGAAAATACTTATAAAAAGAAAATTTTCGATTGCTTGAAAAATCGAAATTTTAGATAAAAGGATTATGAATTGATTGAGTAATGAATAATCAGTCTTTTTGTATTACGGATTATTCAGGAAATCAATATTCATACTCCCAAGAGTATGGATTATTTGACTAATCAATATTCATATTCCCAAGATTATGGATTATTTGACTAATCAATATTCTTATTCCCAAGATTACGGATTATTTCAATAATCAATATTCATATTCCCAAGATTATGGATTATTTGAATAAAAGTCGAGATATCCCATTGGAAATTGGTACGGAAATAATCAGCGGCTCCAGTAGATCCGATTGACACGTTTTTTATACACGACATAGTTTGTGTCGAGGATATATTGTATGGTCTAAAGCGACTGGTGCTGTCTGTAGCACACAACCACACGCAACGCAATATACCCTAGACACAAACTATGTCGGGTATAAAAAACGTGTCAATCGGATCTACTGGAGCCGCTGATTATTTCCGTACCAATTTCCAATAGGATATCTCGACTTTTATTCAAATAATCCATAATCTTGGGAATATGAATATTGATTATTGAAATAATCCGGAATCTTGGGAATAAGAATATTGGTTATTCAAATAATCCATAATCTTGGGAGTATGAATATTGATTTTCTGAATAATCCGTTATACAAAAAGACTGATTATTCATTACTCAATCAATTCATAATCCTTTTATCTAAAATTTCGATTTTTCAAGCAATCGAAATTTTTCTTTTTATAAGTATTTTCATATTTTCAATCCGAATTTTTTCACTTTGAAATATCAATTTTTCATTATTCAGAAATTTTATTTTTGCAATTTGTGATTTCTTTTTATTCAATAATCAAGAATAATGAAGTATGGAAAAATTTATAATCAAAAAATCAAAATTCAAAAATGTTTTTTTGCCGATCCCTGTAATATAATATATATAAGAGCCGCCAACGTACTCTATGGCAAATCCCATTTTTCACTCGTTCTCGATGATACCACGTAGATGACGATACACTATGCTTTGGCAAATGAAACACTCAAAAAGCATGAAATCGAGGAAGGAAAGACACTCGAAATGTAGGAATTGATAGAAAGGATCAAAACAAAAACGAAAATCTGACTTCTCGACTTTAAGCATTGAGAACCGGTTTTCATGTCTTATAGTTTTTCGGCAGTTCAGCGCTGTGCTGTTATTCTTTCAATTGCGTGCCGCACTTATGCGTATATATGATTTTGTGTGTGCGCCAACGTACATACGTACGTTTGTATTTGGCCGTTGAGTGCCTTTGCAAATTTCGGCCGCTGAAAAATTCAAAAATCGTTTTTCGAGTCGGTTGCTTATGTTGTTTTCCTGTTTCTACGTGACCAATGCAAAGTCACTACCGTATGGTTCTGTAGGGTGATTTGCGCGGCGCTATATGCGAAAAAGGTGGAAGCCTGGTCGCTTCGATTACCTTTTGTAACACTATGTGCTAGTTATTTTTAGTTTTAATTCGATCCTTTTAATATTTTAATTTTAATTACTTCAATATTTTTTCGGGCCTAGATTGCAAGCATTGCTATTAGGAAATTAAAATTTTTAGCAATCGAAAAAAATTTTTTTCTTGATGTTTTTCTGATGCTAATGTAATTTTACTGACTGATTTTAAAACTGACAAAAAGTGCAGCAACTGTGGTGGAGATCACACAGCAAATTATAGGGGATGTTTAGTATATAAAGAACTAAAAATACGTATGTCAGAAAAAAAGCAAGCCAGTCGTAATAGGTCGAATCAAAATGCATTCCAAAACCCAATTTTCTCACAACCAAATAAATTCAGCGTTCCGGTGACTAATAAATTGTCCTATGCAAATGTTGCTAGTTCTGCAATAAGTGCCCATTATGCCCCTCAACAGCAGAACGGTAGCTTGGCATCCATGTTAGTCAGTCTGACACAGTGTATGACACAATTTATTTTGCAAATGCAAAGCACACTCCCGGAGTTACTAAGAGCACAAAACCAGTTGCTCCAAATTTTAACTGCACAAAAAGGAGTTTACTTATTTTATCCTCATGGAACGCAAATGGTATAAATCAGCGTAAGCTAGAATTATCACATTTCCTCTTAAACTACTCTATTGATGTAATGCTTATTTCGGAGACACATCTAACAGATAAAAATAATTTTTCGTTATCAGGCTATAAATTTTACAAAACAAACCACCCTGATGGGAAAGCACATGGAGGAATGGGTATATTGATTCGTAATAGAACTAAACATTTCCCTGTCGAACCTTTCGCAAAAAATTACTTCCAAGCGACTTCAGTTTCTATTGAAAGTTGTGGTGCAAACTTCATTTTGTCAGCAATATATTGCCCTCCACGATTCTCAGTCAGCGAAAATCACTTTAATGAATTTTTCAACACCCTTGGAAATAAGTTTTTAGCAGCAGGCGATTATAATGCAAAACACACCCATTGGGGCTCTCGTCTGATCTCTCCAAGGGGTAGACAATTAAACAACACACTGATAAATAGCTCCAATACTCTAGGATTTATTTCACCCGGACATCCCACGTATTGGCCAACAGATCTAAATAAAATACCAGACCTCATAGACTTTGCCATTACAAAAGGCTTTGATAATTCGCGTATTTCAACGTCGATTTGCCACGACATGTCTTCAGATCATTGTCCTCTACTAATCAAAATTTCAGAAAACATAAAAACAACATGCCCCCCTTTTAGACCACTTCAAAAACGAATTGGGTTTATTATAAAAAGTATGTTGCAACACACATACACTCTGAATATGCAATTTGTATTGAAAGTCAAATCGATGAAGCGGCAACAACCCTGAATTCAATATTAACTTCAGCGGCGGTGCATTCTACTCCAAAAACCTTTGAGCCTGCCGTTAGAAATTTTCATCATACTAATAGTCATATTGAAAGATTATTGCGAGAAAAACGAAGATTGAGAAGAGAATGGCAACAATCTAGGTCCCCTGACAGTAAATCTGGACGCAATACAGCTTCAAAGCAACTTAAAATCGCTCTTCAAAAAGACCAAGACAGGAAAAACTATAATTTCATTTCAAATCGTGCACCTATTAGCACGTCGAAAGAGTCATTATGGCGACCTTTAAAAATAAAAAATTCACCCATAGAACATGAATCTCCTTTGAGGGATTCAAGAGGAAATTGGGCAAGAAGTGATGAGCAAAAAGCATCCGTCTTTGCTCAACACTTGTGCTTAGTGTTCATACCAAACCCACCGGCAACAGGCCATAGATTTCCTCTCTGCGAGGTGAACAACCAAATTATCCCTATAACATTTAATGCCAATGAAATAAAATGCATAATTAACGAAAATTTTTGCGATAACAAATCTCCAGGCTATGACTATATAACCCCAAAAATGATCAAGGAGTTGCCATACATTGCTGTTACGTATGCAGCACGGCTTTTTAATGCTATTGTGAGCTTCTCCCACTTCCCTGAGATATGGAAAGAATCGGTCATCATAATGCTCCTGAAGCCCGGGAAAGACCCCACGACACCCAGCCCATATCGCCCAATAAGCCGTCTCCCCTGCTTATCTAAGCTTTTTGAAAAAGCTCTTCTTATAAAAATTACGCCATATATTCACGAGAATAACTTAATCCCTGCTCATCAATTCGGCTTTAGGAAAAAACATGGAACTGTTGAACAGGTTAATCGAATCACTCGTGAAATTCGTAACGCCTTCGAAAAAAAAGAATATTGTTCTGCAATATTCCTAGATATCGCTCAAGCTTTCGATAAAGTGTGGCATGGGGGTCTTATTGCTAAAATAAAGTCTCTTCTCCCCCAAAACTTCACGAAATTCTTATATCATACCTCCAATATAGATTCTTTAGAGCAAGAGTTAATGAATTTATAACGGATAAATTTGAAATTAAAGCGGAGTCCCGTAAGGCAGTGAATTAGGCCCCTCTCCTTACCTGCTTCTAACAGCCGGCATCCCCACCAGTGACAATATAATAATGTCAATTTTCGCCGACGATACAGCATTATTGAGCTGCCACCGCGATCCCATGGAAGCATCAAGAATCCTACAAGAGCATATGCAATTGATTGAAAATTGGCTCTCTACCTGGCGAATTAATGTAAACGAAGGTAAATGTAAACACATTACAATTACGCTTAGAAGAGGTATAAGCCCTACTATTATCCTTAAACGAGTCTCCATCCCCCAAGTAAATAGTGTAATCTATTAAGGAGTCCACCTAGATAAACGATTAATTTGGCGAAAGCACATCGAAGCAAAGAGGACCAACCTGAAACTTAAAGCATCAAAAATTCACTGGCTAATCATTATATAAGAGTGTATTAAAGCCAATCTGGTCTTATGGCATTCGGTTGTGGGGAAATGCCTGCGCAGTAGACTGGCCATAAAAATTTTTTTTTGGAAATTTTAAGATTTTTGCATCTCAAAATGTGAGGTTGGACATAAGAATCAATATTCCGTTATTTTTAACTCGATGCGACAATGATAAGTGGCGCCGCCACGGGGGTTTTTAGGGGGACCTTTTGCAAAAATCATCGTTTTCGCCTATATTTTTCTAAATTTTGTCCACACAGTGCAAATAACGGATAAGTTTTTAATAAATTCACAAAGCAGACATTTTAGTCTATCGAATAGTACTAAAAAGTCTATATTGGATCAAAAATAACTTCACATGGTAGCGGTAAAGTCGAAAAACTGCCTGTAAATGACGTTCCAACTAAAATCTGTTATTTTATTTGTGTACCTTACATAATACAGATAGTTATACGATCAAATAATTCTCATTGTTATATTTATCCCTTTCAATGAATAAACATGTTTGGAGATCAGTTCTGAAAGCAAGAGGGCACTAAGGGGGCTTATGCCCCCGTCAGACCTAGAAAGTTTAATACTTTGCTATTTTTTTTTAATTTCTCGCCTTTCACCAATTTTTTTTTTTTAAGATTAAAAGGATCTGTAATTGGATCCCGCAACGTTCCCCCTACTCCCTGTCCCCCTTTTTTCGGAAATTTTATATAATACGACATACATATTTGAATTGAAATTTAAAAAATTTTCCGAATGTTCAATGGTAGTATTGAACCCGAACAAGTGCAACATACATATAGGTGCTAATACACTATATGACAGAGTGCTTAATAAGATGTTCAAAAACTAGGCTTCTTATAAGCGATTATAGGACAGACAGTCAAATATGAAGTTTGATTTGAATCCGAGAGCGTGTAATAGGCGCGCTGTCCGTAAAAATCCAGAAAAAATGAAATTTTTATGGCTACTTGCCATAAAGTGTAACGCACCTGTAACAATTTTCTATTAATAAAGAAACAAATTTTATGCATAAGTCAATAAGTTTATGATGTTAATGTTTTTATTCTTTTATGAGGGATGATTTTGTATGCATCGGATACATTTTCCGATAGTGTTCTACAACTTGTAGTAAATATTGTCTGTCCTGCTCATCATAAGTCAAGGCACAATTAAAGTCGGTAACCAATTTTATGGCTCTTTCAGCAGCATCATTTACGACGGTCAATGTTTCACAAATATTTGTTCCAGCAAGAAAGTTTGCACTGTCATGCCATGATGTTGGATCCGATTGCAAAAAGTCAGTTTTTATTTGTAACCGGCTAAAAACCCGGTTTGTTTTTGGGGATACGAAATCGCTCAAATCCTTCTTTGAATATGATGTAAGGCCTTCAACCGTTGTTATTTTTTCGCTTTGGCACGCTTTCGTAGTTTTCTTCATCCCAATCTTCGATGGAGCCAAGGGCGCGAACCATCTTCCTTTTTGTTTCAGGCGAAACATTTTCATCGAAGAATCCCAAAGCAACAGCTTCTTCCGATAAATACGATAAATGGTTTGATATTTTTTTCAGTAAACACCTCGAAACATTTGGATCAAAATATAACAAGGCATCTTGAATTAACGTCAAATCTTGTTGAGGGGAATTAATGGCTTTAATGCAGCCAAACCAGTACGGAACATAAATATCTGTAAGAAAGATACAGATGCTACGAATGCTGTTAGTCTCAAATTTTGTCATTTTGAACTGATTGCGAAACAAGAACAGCTTATAGCAATATAAGGCCTTGGACATAAACCTTGCATGTGATGTTGCACCAGGTGAACGAAATCCTGTAAAATTTGGATCGCTTTCACCAATCAAAAGTAAGGAAAGTTGGAGAAGCTTCTTATAATCAGCTCTTGCGTGCTGAGATCTAAGCGCAGAAAGACAAAAAATTTTACGTGACTGTAGTTCTTCCGGTTTTAGTACTTTTACCACCTCTTCATCCGAAATTCCATCCTTATAAAGATCGCAGTTTATATTTTTCCAAAACTTGGAAACGATTGAAAAGCAAATTTTCGGGAGCTGATGACTTTCCAAAGTTTTCTTCAAACACAGCCTTCAGAATTAGTTCACTTATGTGATGACGACAAGGAAAGAAAAGCAAGCTATGGCCAAGTTTTTTCTCAAGTAGATATGCAGCGCCCTTTTTATTGCCAGTATTTGAAGCGGTCGTATCAAAGGCGACTATTTGAACTAAACTGCTAAGTTTCCATTTTTCCAAAAAAGTTGCGATATTTCCAGCTAAGATTTCGCCAGAAGAATCTGCAACTTTTGGTACTCCGAGGAGTTTCTCCATATTTTCTCCAGTTACAACAAGAGCAAGTCGCTCACATGTTTCTTTTCCCCTCACTTCAGGAAGCAATTTTCCGTCCCAATGGAGAACAAATATTTCTGGAATCTGAAACAATAGTTATTGACTGAGCTATACTTATATAGTATATTTAATATATCTGTGGCAATATGTAATAACATCCTAAGTCGACGTAAGCATAAAATAAATGAAGCACATTGAATTCCTTTGTAACAGGCGCTTCTTTAGGTAAGACCCTCGTTTTCCTACCATTATTCTAAAAGAAGTAATTCAAAAAATAAAGTTTCATTTACCATGAAAAGGTATAGAAAATGCAAAAATTTGAAGCGGTTTTTCTCGAAATAGCATTTTTCGACCTAAGTTATGACATATAGTATTGCCACAGAAATTATATATGATATTTCAGGCATTGCAAATTCGTTCAGATAGCTTGCCAAACGATATATTTTGGATTAATTTAGGGGGCCCAAGATTTAAATGAAAATTAAATGAAAGGAACTGTCAAATTTCATATAAAAAGTTAATTTTCATTTAGATTTTATTTAAATAGCTTGCTTGAACGTACGTTAAAGTTTTCCAAAATCTGTTGAGCTTGTCTGCGACGATATTCTCGGCGCATCAATTGAATGGTCGTTCGATTCAATACCAGATCGTCTAGACCTACTGTCATTGGATGTATTTCAACCTGTTCCAATGTCCTTAGCACCGCAGCAACCGTTGCAGTCACAAAATGCATCGCATCTCTGGAAGATATTTTGCATTTTTCCATGCACGAAAGCATCCTATCATCAATAAAATTAATTTTGCCGCGAATTCGATGGTTTCGATCTTGAAGAGGTTCTTCACTGTTTCGTGGATCAGTGACGCTTGCTTCAGTAGCAACAGTAACTAAGAAGCTTTCCTCACCCTCGCTAGCAGGCTCTCCAGAAAAATTCTCTAATGCTGAAACTATGATGTTGGTTTTTCGCCGTAGCCACTTTGAAGCCGGGGCTTTAAAGAACGGCAAAATAACCAAACTTAGTGAGTACCCTTTTCGCGTTCGACTGCGCTAACCGGCAGCGCTGCCTGGGAGGACTGCGCGCTGCCCTCTTCACTGTCGAAAAAGTCTCTTCGCGTTAACAACTCGCTCACGCGCCGGCAAAACATTAAAATTAAAAGAAAAAAAATCTAAATTTTAAAAGTAAACAAAAAATCGTGAAAACTAAAGTGTAACCTACGAAAAGAATTATAGTGAAAAAAAAGAGGTTGAGTTGTTTATTAAGAAATAAAATAAAATAAAAGAAATTATTGAATAAGTGAAAAGGCCAAACGAAAAGAATTAAAACAAAAACACAAAAAAAAAAAGAAAATTGAATTGAAATAACAAAAAACCTTTACTTTTTTAAATAAAAACTAAGTACATAAATCCGAAATATCGTCGCGCAAACCGACATATAAGTCGACGTACCCGGCATCCCCCAGGGTCAGCAGCGGAGTACCAGGTACGTCCTCTTTAGTCTGAAATCAGACATTTTGGCGATCCTGCCAGGAGCCTGGAATAGGTTCTGGTGGACCATAATAGTTAGAAAGGGTCGAAAAAGTCCGGCACGTGCACGTCGCCTTTGACCTCTGTTTGCCCTAGTGCAAATTCAAGGGCACGACAAGATCAAAGCGCGTGTCACGCATTACAACGTAACGGCGGGACAAACTCTTTCCTCCTCGACATCAATCATCTGTCTCAGTCGCACACCCGTGTGTCGTTTGGTGGTGGTTTTTGTGCACAGCCGATAGTGCAAAACAACAAACACATAGCAGGATTTGGTTTTCTCGTTCCCCTTTGAGGACGAGTTGCAGTTTTTTCTCTTTTCTTTTGTTGCTTTTGGTTTCTGGACACGCAGCGAAACCGTGTCTCGACTTTGGTTTTTTCATCGAAATTTCATACGAATTCAAGGCCAGCAGACAGCGAGCCATAAACGTATAGGGCATACGTGCATTGTGTTGCGTAGGTCAGTTCTAACGCTGTGCGTTGCATCGAACTTCGAACATAGAAGTTGATCGCGTATTGTCTGTTCGAGCGAACGTGGGTGAACTCAATTAGAACACACGGCCTCATACATACGATCCGTCGCTCTGCCTGCGCTCTGCCTGCGCTCTGCCTGCACGCTGTTTTTGATTTACGTGCATCACATCGACTTTGCGAATTGGTTAAAAAACTTGAATTTCTAACAAATCAATTGAATTTTACCTATATTTTCTTACTGGAATTTCTTAAATAATTTGGAATTTTTTAACATTGGATTCGGAGTACCAGGAGTCTTGTGGAGGTGTTGCGCAGCGCAGAAATCATTGAGGATTCGCTGCCACGGTTGCATATATATTCTCCAGTTTGTTTATTTCTTTATCACGGCTGACTTAAAGGTGGTCAGACGACATCGATCATCACCGTGCCCTATGACCGGTCTCTTCCGCACCCAACAAAGCCTAGTACATCCAGATTGCCATCGATAATTTTGCGTTTGGTAAAATTAAATTTAAGCGTGGGCGAGTATATTCGTTAATTTTACTGAAATATTATTAAATATTTTTTCGTTTTTTTTCACTCCGGAATCGCGTTGCTTGAGCTCTGTGTTAACGTTTCATGTTCGCTTCCAAAATGGCTTTCAATTTACTATTCAATGATGCGGTGGAGCAGCTAAAGAGCTACTGCGATGTGATTATGCGCTCCAATCCCTTGAATCAAACCGAGTCGCTCATCGAAGTTAAAATTGAGGAAACTGACTCTTGTTGGCAACGTGTTCAAGAGACTTACAGCCGCGCTCTCGCACATGATGAATGGACTGCTGAGGTTGCCGCCATTGCTCTAGTGACTTATAATGAATGTCGCGATCTCCAAGCTATCGCTCGAGCGCAGCTGAAAGATATGCTACGGTTGCATTCCCAATCTCAACCACCACTATCCAGCACAAGGTCGCCTCCACAATATGCTGAGATGCCGCCAGAGGATAATTTTATTCGAGTGCCCCCTTGTGACGTTGCGAGTTTTTCCGGAGGATACAACGAGTGGCCAGCATTTCGTGACATGTTTACGGCCGTGTATATCAACAATCCGAGACTGCCACCTGTACAAAAGCTGTATTATTTGCACAATAAAACGACAGGCGCCGCGATTTGAGCGATTGTCAAAGGATACCCCCTGTGTGGATCGAATTTTTCGCACGCCTGGGAGGCTCTCAAAGCGCGGTACGAGAACAAGCGCATTTTAATCGATCACCAATTGAAGACCTTGTTCGATCTGCCCGCGATTGAAGACGAAACCAGCGAAGGAATTTTGAAAATTCAGACGACAGTCAACGATTGTATCACCATGATGAGAAGCCAAGGAGTTGCCGATTTTTGGGATGCCATGCTCGTTCATTTTTGCTCCAGCCGCCTGCCAGCCTCTACGATCACACATTGGGAGCAGTCGCTTTCATCGCATCGAGAGCTGCCGACTTGGAGACAGATGAACGAATTTCTCAGCAACCGCTATGAGGTCGTCGAACGCCTTTCGAGCTTCACGAAGGTAAAAGCGCCGGTTCTATCAGCAAACCAGCCAACTTCATCGACCTACGCGTTCCACACACAAGAGCAAATACCAGGATTGTGTTCCTTGTGCAATGGAAATCACCCTCTACGCCAATGTTCTCAATTTTTGAAGATTCCAGTCGCGGAACGTTTTCAAATTATCACAGAACCAAAGCGTTGCTTCAATTGTCTCGCTACCAGTCACCAACGATCCAATTGCACCAGTCAAAACAACTGTGCGAAGTGCCAACAACGACATCACACTTTGTTGCATGTTTCGAGCGCGGCTGCAACACCGGACACGAAAGTCTCTACCCCCTCTTTGACATCTCCTCCGGAGATGGGCCCGTTTCCGACGAGCCAACCGCCGCATTTTCGTGCGCAACCAGAGGCTTCGAGCTCCGTGAGCATCCCCTCCCCGTCACAGGCACCCGCACACGTCACCATCAGCCAGACTCAGGCGCTTTTGCCAACGGTTCGGGCGCTTTTAGATCAAGGTTCGCAGAGGAAATTTCTTACTGATCGACTGCGGCTGCATTTGAATTTGCCAACGACTCATAAAATCTGCAACGTCTCTGGCATGGGTGGCCAATGCACCCAAATCGCAAAAAAGAAATGCACCATCACGCTCGACTCGCCTCGTTCTTCGTTCAGGGAAGAAATCGACGCCGTGGTGTTGCCGAAATTGACCAATTGGCTTCCGGCCAAAAGGGTCTCCAATTTGGATCCCCACGAGATCTCATCGTTGGAGCTCGCCGATCCCCGGTTTATGAATCCAGCCCGCATCGATATGGTCATCGGGTCTGATATCATGCTGAAATTACTGCGGCCGCGCGTCAAGATGAATGTCGGAGGAAGCCTTATTGCCCAAAATTCAATATTCGGATGGTATTTGAGTGGGCCAATCGCCAGCGAATCCATCGAAGCGTTTACGACGCAAGTCTCCTCCGGAGACCACCAGGAGTCACTTCACGAGTCACTCAAATCATTTCCAGAACAAGAGGAAGTTTCAGCCTCGCCTCTCCCTCTTCCAGAGGACATCTATGGTAGGCCCGTTGTGCGTCCACCGTTTAAGATCGAATTTTCTAAAGCCGCTCTTTGCTTGGACTCGTCGCGATTTGGAGCGCTGACGCAATACAGGAGCTTGAAGAAAAGGCTCGCACGGCAGCCACATATGCGCGACACCTTTAATTCAGTGACCAAGCCCGAGAGTACATCCACGAAGATACGAATCGTTTTCAACACTATCCAAAACTTATCGCGGAACGATGTGGTTTGTGTTGGAGCGGTGCTGCAAGCGTATCTGGTCTTTCGTATGATCAGCTGTGCATTCGTCATCCAGCAGTTCGATCCAGGTGGATTTTCGCTATCGAGGTGTCGACGCGAGTTTTCCACCTCACGCCGCTGCTTCTGATCGCAACACCTCCCCCTCCTCATTTTCATTTATTGTTCACTATCTTCTCAACAATATCGCCTCCGCCTTCTCCTACCAACGTCGCCACGGCCCAAACCAATCGTCTAGCAGACGCGAACTGGATTGAGAAATTATAGTTGCGTAGCGCAAGGCGGGCAGTATGTTGGTTTTTCGCCGTAGCCACTTTGAAGCCGGGGCTTTAAAGAACGGCAAAATAACCAAACTTAGTGAGTACCCTTTTCGCGTTCGACTGCGCTAACCGGCAGCGCTGCCTGGGAGGACTGCGCGCTGCCCTCTTCACTGTCGAAAAAGTCTCTTCGCGTTAACAACTCGCTCACGCGCCGGCAAAACATTAAAATTAAAAGAAAAAAAATCTAAATTTTAAAAGTAAACAAAAAATCGTGAAAACTAAAGTGTAACCTACGAAAAGAATTATAGTGAAAAAAAGAGGTTGAGTTGTTTATTAAGAAATAAAATAAAATAAAAGAAATTATTGAATAAGTGAAAAGGCCAAACGAAAAGAATTAAAACAAAAACACAAAAAAAAAAAGAAAATTGAATTGAAATAACAAAAAACCTTTACTTTTTTAAATAAAAACTAAGTACATAAATCCGAAATATCGTCGCGCAAACCGACATATAAATCGACGTACCCGGCATCCCCCAGGGTCAGCAGCGGAGTACCAGGTACGTCCTCTTTAGTCTGAAATCAGACATATGAATATGACAAATTTGTGATAGATGAAAATGGGATAAGTGAAAAAACTACAAGCTCTTGAGCACCTTCGTAGGCCAATGCATGACAATTCTTATTTCTACGATTTTCTTCTTCCTTCAATCGGTTTCTTTTACGTTTTTCTTTTTTTGCCAGTGATAGATCAACACCGGCCATGCTTCCTGGACGTCCTTTTTGTCTCTGTTGCAAAAGGAAATCTTTGTCCTCCTGAATATTAATAATTTCAAGCGCGTTAGGAGTCGCTATGTCAAATATATAGTTTCTGATTTTTTCATCAAACTCTTTTTCACACTTTCGATACTTTTCACCTGACTTTCTGCTTTGCTTTTGCAGAGATTTCCAGGTCTCATACAATTTCAAAAGTTTCTTTCCGCAGTTAGTTGCAGTGAGAGTGGGAATTCGAGCTCTTTCCCAAAATTGCAGAGTTATTTGGATTGTATGCTTGACACTTTCCTTAAGAGACAAGTTTTTAACACGTGTTTGATAAAATAACAACTGAAGTACTTGCTGCATAGATGGCAGTTTTGACCCTAAAATCTCTTCTTGACATTTTCCAACCAGGAAAATTTCATCTGCCGATCGAAGTTTTTTTACGTTTGGTTTTTGTAACGGCGTCGTAGTCACAGACATTTCTTAAATTAATGCACTTTCTGTTCACTTCATATTCAGTGCTCCGATGCGTAAATTAATGTGTTGAAAATAATGAACTCAGCTGACAGCTCATGAAATTACAGCTGAGTTAGTGATGCCAGATCTACGGAGCTTAGCTTTCATATACGGATATACGGATTTTTTGTAAAATCTACGGATTTTTATGTTATTCATTCAAAACTAGATCACCTATTGAAATTTGGAGCAAAAACAAAACTCCAAATTAACGGGTGGGCCATTAGGGCGTTTCAGACGTGAAAAAAAGTCTTCAATTTCGAAGACGGCGGGGTCTCAAACGAAAGATAATTTAAATCGAAAAATTTGGGCATCTTTTAAAATTTCTTAAATTGAGGTTTAGAGGTCGCTTAGAGGACTTGAATTTTCGTCAAATAACGCCTTAAAGAGAGCTAACAATTTTTTATTTAGTTTTTGTAAATTTAGAATTTTCAATTTGACAGATTTTCAACTTTTTCTGTATACTTTTAGGGGCAGAAAACACAAAAATTGATTTCAATTAATGGTTTTTACAGGAACAGTTCGATGATTTACCGATCAATTGATTCATTATATGTTTAAGCGATTCGAAAACATTTAATTGCATATAAATTTGTTTATGTAACAGACTTGTATTTAGGCTATATACCAAAAATGTTACATTTCAACTTAAACCCATTTTAGCTACCGTTAAACCTCAATGAAAAATATTGAAAATCGTGCCCAAATTTTTCTTTTTGCCTAAACTTTCTTTTTAGACCCCGCCGTTTTCGAATTTCAACACTTTTTTTCACGTCTAAAACGCCCTAGTGGGCCATCTAGCGCTTGGAATTTGAGCCATTTTGAGATTTCATGGTGTTATGTCATTTCTGACATTACAGAAATTTAGTAAAAGGTTTGACATTTAAGAAATTGGACGCTATGCACTCAAAGAAAACTGAAAAATATATATATATATAAGATCATATGGATTTTAAAAAATATGATCTGGCATCACTGAGCTGAGTGATACGTAAATAAACCATGGTTGCATTTAGAGCGACACTTTCAATTCGCTTAAGTAATTTATTTAATAATTTATTTATTTTAACGCAGTTTTACGAATGTCCAGTAATAGACAAAGAAAATATTTAATTATCTTAAACGCTGATCTCTCCTGCTTAACTGTTATATTTCTCTCACAATTATGGAATCAAAGATGGTTTGAGCTTGCAGGATACAATTTATGCGTCATATATTAAAGATCAATATAACCATTGAAAAACGGTAAAATAGTTAAACAAAAACTTTCTCAACAGCAACCAACTTGCAAAAACTGAATAGTGGAATAGCCTTAAATAGGAACAACTGCCTTAGGCATTAATCATTTCTAAATTCAACTATATCGTATTATATTAAATATCAGAAAACAGGGGGGCAGGGAGTAGGGGGAACGTTGCGGGATCCAATTACAGATTCTTTAAATCTTTAACAAAAAAATTGGTGAAAGGCGAGAAATTAAAAAAAAATAGAAAAGTATTAAACTTTCTAGGTCTGGCGGGGGCATAAGCCCCCTTAGTGCCCTCTTGCTTTCAGAACTGATCTCCAAACATGTTTATTCATTGAAATGGATAAAAATAACAATGAGAATTATTTGATCGTATAACTATCTGTATTATGTAAGGTACACAAATAAAATAACAGATTTTAGTTGGAACGTCATTTACAGGCAGTTTTTCGACTTTACCGCTACCATGTGAAGTTATTTTTGATCCAATATAGACTTTTTAGTACTATTCGATAGACTAAAATGTCTGCTTTGTGAATTTATTAAAAACTTATCCGTTATGTGCACTGTGTGGACAAAATTTAGAAAAATATAGCCGAAAACGATGATTTTTGCAAAAGGTCCCCCTAAAAACCGCCACTTATCATTGTCGCATCGAGTTAAAAAAACGGTATATTGATTCTTATGTCCAACCTCACATTTTGAGACGCGAAAACCTTAAAATTTCTAATTTTTAATTTTTTCCATATTAGCTATGGCCAGTCTACTGCGCAGCCTCTATAGAAATAATCCAAAAAGCTCAATCGAAAATTCTTAGAATCATTACAGGTGCTCCATGGTACATCCGTAATGAAAGCATTCACCGCGATCTGCAAGTCCCACTTGTTAAGGACGAAATCGTTCGCCTAAAATCATCCTACAATGAGCAACTAAGGAATCTCTCGAATCAGCCGGCAAGAGGCCTTAACAATACAACAAGTCGAACACGGTTAAGAAGAAAGTACCTTCCGTCCGCTTCTAGTGTTTTGGAAACTTAATACCGATACTCTGTTATCTGCACCTCGCCCGTGCATGTCGGACGTCTGGCCAATCAAGGAATCATACAGATTGAGGCATCTCGCTCGTGCACGCTCAACGCTCAATGCTCTCAACTACCATCAGAGTAGCCGCTCCAGGCAATCAATTTTTACGCACCTCGCTCGTGCGCGCCGTACGCTTATACAACCAAGGATTCGCTAAGCTTGACGCACCTCGCTCGTGCATGATCAAGAATCATCCTACCAACAGATGCGGCTCAACAGTAATAAGTCCTCAGCAGCCCAGTTTCTCAAATAGAGGCGCGTTGGAATCAAAAAAACTATTTATGTATATCTCTGTATAACTAGTTAACTTATATTTAAGAATTAAGATTCGAATAATTACTGTTAGTTCCCACCCAAAGGAAGATCCAGTAAAGAGAAGCAAAGTTTAATAAAAAAATGAAAAAATTTAATTTTACTTTTGATATTAACAATTAAATCTCTTTAAAATTTTTCTTCTGTTGAAATTGGTATTTTCAGCTGTAAAAATACTCACTTTAGGTGGGGCTTAATTAAAAATGAATTTTAAAAGGCTTTTTGAATTCCCTTTATATTGAAATTTGTCCAATTAATTTAAGGATTTTTTTTTTAATATTACCAAAATATTAATTTTAAATGTAAGAGAAAAAATAGTTGAAATCAATAGCAAAATTGAAATTTTCAAAAATCTTTTTTATGGGTCTTCAACGGACAACGTTTTTGCACCATCGAATGTACACAAGCTGAATCATTACTTTTTAAATACATATGAGCAATCTTATAGTGCGTTTCCATATGGTGTTTAAGTCTGAGACGTTTAGCTAAACACTTCGAGCGTTTCCACTTATGCGAGGTGTTTATGTTTGACAGCTGTTTGTTTATTTACAATTGCAAGCAGTGTTGCCATTTGTAGGAAAATCACTTGAAGGGAAAAAGGGAAAAATCGGCAAAATGTAGAGAATTTTTGGTATATTCTAAAATATTAGATATATTTTGAATATATTTTCTTGTCAATCAATTAAAACGACAAAATAAAAATTAAACGTGTAAAAAAAGTTTAGTAGAAATTCAAAAATAATGAAAAATAGGATTGTTTGTATCGAGTAAAAATTTTTTCGTTTTGCGCATCTACAATAATTACCACAATTCCACAAGTAGTTTTTTTTTTAAAAACAGATATAATGTATTTTTTTTTTGGTTTTTGATTATGCCTTGCGTGCATTCTTAATTTTTTTCGAATTTTCCATGTTTAAAGTATTTTAGGGAATTTTTTGTAGTTTGTAGGGAATTTTTATTTTTGCTATTGGCAACATTGCAAAACACGAACAACACAAATTGCAATTATTCTTGAAATTAAAACAATAAATGGATAATTCCAGCGAAAAGAATTTGATTGCAAAGCTTTCGGCTTTGATTTTTAGTGCCGATAATAAGAGATTTCAGCTGATGAAATTGCGGAGACTTCAAAATATTCGTAGAAGAAATGTTTTGGTGTTAATGCAAACTTCCCTCAAATCCAAAAGAAAGAGGACTATATGGATGAAGGTAAGAAAGTCCATTTGCAATTTTTACTTTATTAATAAAACTTTGTATCCTAATAACAGCAAAGACACGGCATGTTTTGAGAAATAGATGTGCCCAAAAATGATAACAATTTCTTCAAAGAGAGCTTCCGGATGAGCAAGGAATCATTTGAAATACTAAATACATGCATACATTTATGAATGTGTGTTTTGAGCACCGCTGCTCATACATATAAAACTTCTTTTCCCTTCCACCGTCCTTCCATGAACGAATTTTGCTCATTTCAATCAATGCTACTAAAAAAATTTCAAAAGATTGATACAGTGTGCAAATATCGATTCTCTTCCTTTCAGTTTATGAAAAAATTTTCATGAACTATAAATTATGAATATAAAATTCAGCAAAATAGCTTTCTTAATGTCTAGAAACAAATTGATAACATTTCAATTTTTATTTTACTATAAAAATTATATCAATAATAAGTAAAATAGAACTTGTCTGAAGAAAGATTTGAAATAGTCAAATATTGCACACTGTTCGGCTATTTTTTCTTTGTATCGTCAAGCAGCTTTTGCCTGCGCACAAGCATAAAAAAAATTCCATCCCTTTTTTCTCTGCGCATAAGCAAACGCACAATTCATTCATTAAATGTTCATTTACGCCAGGCATCTCCAAAATGGGAAAGGCATTTGTGTTAGTGAGCAAGAGAGCGAATGCGCTGAAAAAAATTTCAACACTAATTGCGTGCGCTCAATAAAATTTTGAGTTTCCATAACTTGTTAGTAAAAAATAAAATAGTTTTCATAAATCAATGAAATATAAGATTACTAGCGTGGAAAACTTAACAAATAACATATATTCGGCTATATAAAGGTGTCATGTTCAATGCATTTTTCAATGTCTACCACACCGCCACAATTTCTTATCAAAAGAATACTTTTTAAATGTTTTGCACTTAGTTTGTTGCGCTGCTTTGAACAAATAAACTTATTTCAAATCTGAAAATATTTGTTCAAAAAAATAAGTTGATGGGAAAAACGATAAAAGCCTTAAAGAAATTTTTCAAAAGCATTTGGGATCATAAAGTAGGCTTTGCATTCCATTTTGATAAAATATTTTTTAAGTGTTTTGTAAAAAAAAGTTGCGCAGACCCGCTCGAAGTGTTTTCGTCGGGCGATTGCTACCGACTAAAGAAAGAGCGTAAGGCATACGTGTGAAGTGAGCGAGAAAAATTTTTCTATGGCGTGGAGGTCTCTGATTTACGCACGTTTCTCGCACTCGCGTTGCGCATTTTTGTTTTCAATCAGCATTCGCTTTGTGATGTGAGACGAAATGGCATAGGGACAAAGTGTATCGTAATAAGGAGGCCAGCATTTTCAAAATGCTAAGAGAGCCGATAGAGTACGTTGGCCGCTCTTATATTTATTAATACTCTTTGGTACGTCTGACTTTGAGTGAGATACGCAAGTGGGGAGACTCTTTCTTATGGCCAGAGCTGCCCAAAGTGGTAGCTTCAAGTGGGAATAAGCGTAAAAGAGAAAATCTTTTCACACGCATAGAAACTGTGAGCGAGAGATGAAAAAGGAAAAAATCTGTCGCAACCCTGCAGTAAATATCACTAGTGCTAGTCATTCTTGTACTAGTGACCATCTGTACCCGTGGTGTTGCCTTCTGCTATTGAAAGTTTCTATCAACGAATATGCGAGAGGCAATCAGATGCTGACACTAGTGCGCTACAGTATAAAGTATAAATTTACTGAGTGAAAACAAAAATTTATGCGAAAAAAAGGGGGGAAATAAAACAGAGCGACACAGTTCTTGTTCATATTGTTCATATTTTTTCCATATTATCTTAAAATGACAGCTTAAATTAAGACTAAACAAGTCTTCAAATATTTGAAAATGCTCAAGAATCTCTGTTAAAGCAATTTCCCTCATCTAAAATGATTCAATTTGTGCAGCAGAAAAGTTGGTGGACTCTAAGCCCTGTGCGGTAGAATAGGTAGAATGACAATTGGGGAAAATTATAAGGTAGATCTACCGCATATGCGATAGAAGTGGCCACACTGGTTCCTATGCATGTGAAAAAAATTTTTTTAAGCTCATTCACACTTGAAGCTACCATTTTGAGCAGCTAATTTCATATCCATATCTCTGGTTCTTTTGTCTCTGATGCACCACTGGTAACATAGGGGTAATTGAGTCCGCATTTACTGCAGGGTAATAAAGGAAATTTGTAGAGGCAATGTAAATTTTTCAAATCAGTGGAATGACGAACTTCGAAGAGGCTGGACGTGTGTCGCTCTGTTTTAAATTTTTGTTCCTTTTTTCGTATAATTTTGGGTTTTCACTCAGTTAAAGAGCGTTAGGAGTTTAGTATGCTATAGACTTTCGGCGAGGCACGACCTATGTCGCTTGATTTTTTCTTACTCTCTAGCATTTTAAATTTTATGTGTTTGTTGTACCACTACATTTACATGAAGTCTAATTGCGCCTGTAGTGGTGGGCAGCTCTGCTTATGGCTAACGTCTCTCCCTCGAACTGCGTTTTGTTGACGATGTTGACGGTACGAGTAAACGGGCGAAATAGTACCGCGTAGGTTTATACCAGTGATTACCAAACCCACACAACGATACTTTTGCTTCGTATTTTAATGTAACGATGTGCATGCACTGCGCGAAAATCTCCAGTCAAATAAAAAATGCGAACCACATATTTCAGTGAGATAATATAAATCGAAATTTTTTACTCATTTCCAGGGAACTGACAGAATTTAGAGATTTGTTAACTTTCGAAAATAAAAACATACTTCTACTTCAAGAAAAATACAAGAAATTTCAACATTTTTAATAAGGGTCCCCATGCAACGCATTTACACCGTGTAAGCTGAGTGAAGTTCGTAAAACTGTAAAATTTTGTATGCAATTTTGACAGTTTTACTTACTTCACTTAGTTTACACGGTGTAAGTGTGTTGCATGAGGACCCATAATATATATTTTTTTGACAAATGCTCCAAATGCTCGGAAGAATACAGTGTTATAAAAATGCTTTAATATTTCTTTATAGCTATGTTCTTCCATATAAAAAATGAACGCATTAAAATCAATATTTTATTGCTGCTATGTCTTTTTCAGGATGTAAGCATAAAATAACAGGCAAGCGAATACACCCTTCCCGTTCGACAGTTTTCATATGACTGATTTGATCTAAATGACAAAAATTTTTAAGAAGGAAATCTAAAACTTCAAGAAAGCATGCGACCATATATAACTATATATGTCACTCAGGAGCCGTTTCTATTTTGGCTCTTTTCAACACGGTCTTGGGTACCCACCAAAGTGAGCATTTTTCACTTAGGTACTCACCAAAAGTATATCTCTCTCGCTCCTTTTTTGCCTGCCGAGTAACATCTCTTTCTAACTGGCGCGAAATGTCCCGCCCAAAGTCTATGAGAGTGACATATATAGTTATATATGCATGCGACGCAAGCCCGCTCGCTCGACATTTGACAACAGACTGATGTTCGTTTTTCAGCTTCGGCTTCACACGCATAGGCGCACTTACACAAGTGCGTTGCCCGCGGGCATTCCGGCGGCAATCACTGGTTTACACACATATTGCGAATGGTAGATTGCAATATAATATGTTATGTAATGAAGTGGTAAACAATTTTTTGTTTAGCGGTAGCACTGTTGTCTTCATAAGAACCAGTCTAACTTGCTCAATTATGCGGCACATTTTACCAGGAGACACGTTGTTGACATGGTCAATAGGGATGAATTATACCTCTTGACAGTACAGTTTCCCTAATGGCGCCGCCTATAAACACTGTTCAAGTTGGAACTAGTTTTCTTGTCTATATTTACGTCAATCGTAAAAAACAAATGTTACGCGTTAAAAATTTAAACGTAAACTGAGACGTTTAAATAACCCAAATAGACAAAATACAACAAATTCGCATCATTTTGACATCATGCATGACTCAAACGATGCTGAAAGTATGTGTTGCTTATGAGGGACAAAATATGCTCAACTTGAGAGCAAATTATGATTTCAGTATATGGTTACATATTGACCTTATACTCATATCATGAGATGGATCATTCTACGCTTGCATATTCGCCTCATATTCATATCATGACATGGATCATCCTACGCTCGCATATTCGCCTCATATTCATATCATGACGTGGATCATCCTACGCTTGCATATTCGCCTCATATTCATATCATGACGTGGATCATCCTACGCTTGCATATTCGCCTCATATTCATATCATGACGTGGATCATCATACGCTCGCATATTCGCCTCATATTCATATCATGACATGGATCATCCTACGCTCGCATATTCGCCTCATATTCATATCATGATAGGATATAATTTTTTTTGTTTTCATTTAAGAAAAACAAAAACTTAAAATTGCTTGAACGAACTTTATTTAACAATACTTATACATATCGCACCCTTGCTACTAAATCGGCACAATTTAAAATTTCGCATTTATCGAAAATCATCAAATCTCTCTTAAAACTAAGGAGAAATAATATATTTTCTAAACTTATATTAATCTCAATTGACTGCTGCTTCTGTCAATATAAGCGTTAATTTTCTAGGTGTTGGGTTTCTTACCGAAAAATGAAATCGAACATAAAAAAATTGATTAAAAAAATTTTGAATTGTGCCGATTTATTAGCAAGGGTGCGATATATGTAGTTAAGTTCAGTCATTTATTTATTTTTATATTTTATGAAAGCAATTCTCAATTTTAAATAATATTAATGTTTAAAATGGTTTTCCATGTCTGTATGGCGTAAATCTCGATTTTCACCAGAATGGATAGGTTTGTCCTTGCATGTCTGTTTATATGAGCGCAAAACTTCATTCATGTGATGGATGAACTCCTCTAGCCTTAATGGCCATCTCTTTTGTAAGGCATCTGTAATTAGAAAACAAAAAGTATGCATTACGGCAGTTGTTTGGATATAAAAAAATATACTTATGTCTACCGAAAAAAAATGCGCATTAGCTTTGTTTTGTAAAGAGAAAGTTTGCGAACCCCATCATCCTTTTTCCCAAACCATGTGTATTTGCGCGCTAATTCCGCCGTCATTGCGGCTCGAATGAAGCCATGCAAAAATTCACGTACGCTGGCTCCTCCTAAATATTCCAAGTATTCTTGCTAAAATATTTCGCAGAAATGTAAGTTAAATTATTCAGTCACGCATTTCTTACATTGGTAAGGCAATTATAATTTCGTCAATTCAAACTTAATGGAGTGGGGTATATGAAGTTGTTTCAACATAACAATATTCAATATTGTATGAAAGCAATTTTGTTGAAATGCTATGTGAACTGCTTTGAATTGTCGCTATTATATATTGCCGTAACACAATCAGGACTTATGGATATTTTTTTTACTATCACAAATTTTACCAGAGAATCATGTCGCTCTTCTCCATCGTTCTCGAAATCCTCAAAGTTCTCCACGGTTTCCATGGGCATTCCATATGGAGCTTCGTAAAGATGGCATCGTTTTGGTTTCTTGATCCAAAGTATATTTTCGATGCTTGTTACCTTCGCTCTTGAAAAAGAAATGTATAAAATACAATTTGGATAATGCATAAACCAAAGCTGATATTAATTTAAATACCGTAAAACACTGAGCTCTGCTAGCACTTTTTGTTGAAACGCGTTTTCAATGTCCTGGGACAAGGGCTGCAATGGTGTCAAAGCACTTGAGGTGCTTGGCTGAGAGATGTCGATGTGCGGTCGTTTTGATGCAATTTTACTGGAAGTACAAAAATTGAATTGTTAAACATGACTGAACTAGATATATATACTATTCATTTGCGTTTTACCTTTTGTTAAAATCATTTTTCAACAGAGCCATGCGTGCGGCTGGTGGACAAGAAGATGGAAAAAAATCTTCATCCTGGTGAAAAAGGTATCCGTTTCCGTTGTTGTTATCCATTAGTTTTTTGAGTCTATTTTATAATAAAAAATTGTCACATATTATCAATTTACGTTCGAAAGTAAAGCCGATACAATAAATGTTGCATCCAGCATATTATCACCATCCCAATATGGCATTTTGAAACATTTCGCTGCCACATCATCAAATCTTACTGCGAGATTTTCTGTTGATAAATTACTGCATACATAAACTCCTGTAAAGGAGGAAGATGTGCCACTTTTGAGAGTGTAGAAGTCTTGTACAGTGCAGTATTTATTCACTATCAACTGAATTTCGTTTGCAGAGTTTCTTAATATATTTTTTATATCGCATACGAATCCTGTTCTTAATAAAATGCAGCTATCACGATTACTATTTGCAACCAAGCGAAAATGGTTATATTTGATCAATTTAATCTGTTGAATTTTACCCTGTTTCCATTCGTCAGTCGGATCTTCGCAAAAAAAACCTGTAATTTTCGTCGGTATTTTTTGTTGATCAAACGTTCTTATATAACTTTCTTCAGCGAAACGTCGAAAAAGCTGCTGGAGGAGTTGATCATTTTTTCGAAGGTATCTTCGAAATATTCGTATGTTGTCTTCAAATGGGAAGGCAGAAAATGTATTTGCATTTCCCAAAACTCGAACATCTTCCACCACGTGCAAAAGTCCATGCACATTATACGTGAGAAATTTTTTTCCGTAGACAGATTCACATCCTTCAACGTATTGTCTGAACGTGTTTTCGGCAAATTGTAAATGAGCAGTGCTTGGGTTTGACATCAGAATGCAGCGGAAGGCAGCATGTAACAGAAGAAAATGTATATAAGTTTCATGCTCTAAAAGCCCCAGAAAAATTGATGGACCTGTGTATAATAAAAGTGTTCGAAATTCTGTAGCTTTAAAATATGCATGATCCTTCATCGGTCGAGGACGACGTGCAAATTCACTGCAAGTATACATTTGTATTGTTACTATTCTGGCTTCAGCTCTCTCCATATCCGATTTATTTAACTTTTTGCAATCATATTTACTTTCTGTAATAGCCGAAATGAATTTTTTCATCACTCCTAGACATATTAGATGCATATATTCAAAGAGAACGCAGGATACCATAGGGAAATTTAAACATTGCAAAGCAGCATTGTTTTGGGGCAGGTGGTGGCTTTTATCAGTTGCATCTAAATACTCCTCATTTGTACGCGGTTCATTCAAGGACTGACGAAAGGTCATTCGTCTTTCAAATGAAACCCCAGTAACTATGCATTTAGAGCAAGGCCGCTTTGCGTTGTGCCCCCGGTGATTTAGTATAAGTGCTCTTGCTGGAGTGTCAGCTATAAATGCCCGTATTTTAAGGGCAATGCGCGTATTATTGAGTAATATACCTCCATTTTCACATATTTTCTTATATTCATTAATAAAATATTTTAAAAATTCTTCACCGCTCGTTGGCTTCTTGACTCCTTTATAAACACCTACCACAACTGGTTTATCCTCACTAAAATTGGTGAGGCGAATCTGTATGGGCCATAACTGCGTTTTACTGCTTCGATGGATCGACATACCGTCTACATGAAAATCCATTTCCAATTCGTTCATTTCCATGATCATTGGCATTCCAGAAATTTTTTTTTTAATTTGTTCTTCAATGCCTATGTGGTAGTATTCTCCAGGAGGCATATTTATCATTGTTAGTTTTTGACGTGGCGTTCTAAGTAATGTCTTTGTGGTCAATGGAAGTTTATTGTGCCAGCTATGCGTGCGGAGAAATTTTAATATAATGTCCCCCTGGGTAAGGTTTATTTTGGCAGAAATAAATGTCCTTCGCAATCCCTCAAGAAACTGGTTCTTTTCACCATCGAAGTTGCACGGTGTGCTTAAAAGCGGATCGGTCTCATTTTCAAATTCATCGCTTAATTCCAAATCTGAAAAACAACTTGTTTCACTATCGCTACTCTGTTCGTCCTCCGTTGTGCTCAAGGTGATTTCATTTTCATTACAGCGGCATTCATTACAGTCCATGTGACATGTGCCACATTCCGAATAGCCATCGATGTCCTCTACTAATACTTTGGGTACCTAAGCGTTACCAAATGTTGTTTTGGCTGTTTCATTGTTAGGTAAAACGCGACATTTTTTAGTTGTTTTCAGAGCATACCTAACACTTTTCTTACGATGTCTCATCATTGTTAAATTGACTTACTTTCAACGCAATAATAAAATATGAAGCACGTCCGTTCTTCGTTTATCAAAATCGCTTGACAAGATAAAATTCACAATGCAATGCTGCCAATTTTTCGCGTTTTCCACGTACCAATTTTTTTTTCAATATTCTTGAATGTTCTGACTTTCTCGCCTACTAAATCAAGAATTTTGAAAAAAAATTAAAAAAAAATTTACGTGGAAAATGGAATTTCCGAACCATTAGGAAATATGAAAATTAATGCTATAAAAGATTACACCGTAAAAGAAGTTTCTAAAGTTTTTCCGGCGTCTATGAAGCGCCCGATACAGCATACTCGTGTGAACATGTCGATATTCTTTATTTTCGTCTAAATATAATAGCATTTCGCAGAGACTTAAAAAACACAAAACTAACCCGTTCCCAAAATATGATCAAAATCGGGGAGCTCCACTACTCGACCGCTCGCGAAAATTTTCATATTCCCATAGAGTATGCTAAACTATTTTTCTAATTTTTCAATTATTTTGCAGGTTCTGTTTCACATAAAAATACAATTAATTTAAAATGGTGCAAAAATGCCTAAATTTTTTTTTTTTTCAGAAATCAAAAGTACAGAGATCGGTCTTTCACTTTTTAGTAACCAGAAGAGGTAGGCTGACGTTGGCCACAGACCATCAAAAATAGGAAAGAGGGATTTAAGAGTGACCCTCGAATTTTTAATGGAAGTCAAATTTTTTATTTTGTAAAATATTCTACTTTTTATTTGATTCATCACAAACCAAAACAAATAAATGCAAATATTTTAAATAATACATTTCAAAATTTCCACCTGGGCTGTTGTCTTATAAAGAACGGTTTACTTTTTTTCATATAGACATGTTGGCTCTTTCACTTGCAAACATAATTCTCTGACATTGGTATCACTTTTCTCATGAAAAATATAGGTCAGAACATGAGGACAAATTCGCATCATAATGGACTCATGCAATGATTTCATGTAATGCATGAAGTTTGCGGTATTCATATCTTCATCAGATCCATGTCATGATATGAGATCATGCAGTGAAGTCAATTTGATGCAGTTTTGAAAACATATTTTGAGGACTAGAATTGTTAGCAAATTGTCGACAATTTCCATGCATCCCTTGAAATCATTGTATGAATATCATAGCTGTCTATTTGGGAAGTTAGCACAAAACTGAGCTGGAGCAAATGATGACAACAATTCGGGACTATGGTATTTCGATGCCCTACGCTTCATCCAAGATGTTGCGAATCCTAGTGAATCCAGAAGCAACGTACTGGTAAGCAATAAATTATTGTGTTCATAGCAAAGTGTGTCTATGTTTAACTTCCAGAAATTATAAGTCAAAAATGGAAAATTTAAAAATAAGTTGATATTAACATATTCGGGGCTGTTATGGAAACCGACAACTGTCTGAATCAGATTTGAAATCGACACATTTTTCGTTTTGGGGTTATAGAAAACCGAGCAGCTTTTACTTGACAGAATTGGTCGGCAGATTGTGTGAGGATTTTTTTCCGGCTGGTTTTTTTAGTAGAAATAAAAGTAAATACTTTATTTGAATATATTTTCTTAATTGTTTGGGTATTTAATGTTTTTGACTAAAGAGGGAACGCATAAAAATGCGACTCAGGATTGTATACTAGTTGAGGTTATGGAAAACCCCCCGGGGATGGCCAAGGGGCTTACTTAGCGGAACAAACCGCTTGTGGACTTGTTATGGCAGCAACTCGTGGTGTCGTTGAATTCTGCAGACCCACTAACAAAAGATGTTATCATCCACCCGATTCTCTAGCTCATTTCTTTTAGCAAGCTTCGCACCAGTTTGGCTGCCACCAATAAAGGTGACGCACTTAGGACGCATATCGGTTCGTTGTGATACCACGGAAATGGGAAATCAAAAATCAAAAAAAAAAAAAAACCAATTGGGAGTTGAACCCAGCACTTCTCGCCTTCAAATTCGACATCTCAGCAAATTAAGCCACGGGAGCCGCCAAGATTGACCTAGTTTTTAACGCATATGTAGTTTTTGTTTTTTTTCTGTATAGCATTTTCAAGTTTCAGGTTTTCCTATCTTCGAAAATCGATTTTGCTAACTTCGAAAAAAGCAAAACTGTGTCTATTTCATAACAGCTTTTGAAACAGATATTGATTTCAATTCTCATTCTGATTCAATTCTGTGTCAGTTTCCATAACAGCCCGGATTAATGAATACGATGCGATATACAAAATAGTAGAAAGTAATTGTTTACACAACAATAAAATATCATTTTGCCAAGGCACTTGGCCCTGGTTGTTGAAGTAGTTGCAAAACTGCTGGCTAATATTTGTTGCAGAATTGCCTGAATTTGTGGAAACTGTTAATTGCAGGCTTTGTAACTTCGGGCTTGAATGGTCTTCCATTGCTCTTCTACTCAGGCTGTCTTCCGCATTATATTTTAACATCACCTTTTTTCGAAAGAAATTGTGCAGATTACAACAAGCCAAAACAAGTACGAATGCTAAAGTCGGTCAAGCCCGACTTTGAAATACCCAAAGTCCCGAAATTATGAGCGCACTATGTTTTGCTTCTCTATTTGTGGGCGTGGCAGTGGGCGGGCCACATAAATTACTTCTCTACACCTTTCATTCGCCTTGGTAAACCTATGTTGCGAATTTGAAGCTTCTACGCCTTTTACTTCGGTAGTTTTGAAAATTCTCCATTTGTGGGCGTGGCAGTGGGCAAGCCACAAAAATTTTTTCGCTACACCTTTCATTCGCTTTGGTAAATCTATGTTGCGAATTGGAAGCTTCTACGCCTTTTACCTCGGAAGTTAAGAAAAATCTTCATTTGTGGGCGTGGCAGTGGACGGGCCACATACATTTTTTCCCTACACCTTTCATTCGCCTTGGTCAACCTATGTTGCGAATACAAAGCTTCTACGCCCTTAAATTCACAAGTTACGATAAGCCCTTATTTGTGGACGTGGCTCGAAGAGGACGGCGTCCATTTTTTGCCAGGATATGTCGCTTTTTGTAGTTTACCAGAACACCAAATATCAATGACATCTGTTGAGTGGTTCGCAAGTAACAGGCATATTACTGAAAACACATTAAATTCATTTGTGGGTGTGGCACTGGGCGGATGTCTCCCATTTTTACTTAGGATCATCCTCGGACCGCGATATACCTTTGTGCCAAATTTCGACTTGATTGGTCCAGCCGTTTCGGAGGAGATCCGACCACGGACGGACGGACGAACAGATGGACAGACGGACAGACGGACGGACGGACAGACGGACGGACGGACAGACGGACATGTCTAAATCGATTCAGTTTTTTATCCTGATCATTTCTTTATATATTTGTCTATATCTCCGGAGCTTAATTCTCCCTGTTACAAGATTTGCACAAAACTAATATACTCCGCTTACGCTGGGTATAAAAACAGTATGAACCCTCTCTGGAGATAAATTTATAGTTAGTTGAAGAACTCCGAAACGAGAAACCAAAATGCCAAAAACATTTTCAAATATGCGGCGGGCTCTGCTCAATTGATAGTTAAAAAACCTCTGCTCTTTTGAAAGTCCAGTATGCAAAAATGGCCTTCTGAAATTATCCTTTAGTTGAAAAGCATCATCGCCCACGAAATAATATGGCAACACTCAATCACTATTTGGAAATGCAGTCGGTTGGGGCAAGTTTGAATTGTCTACGTAAATCTTTTCCCGAAAGCTGTATGGCGCAGAAGTCCCCCATCTGATATTCGGCCGTAAACTCCAACATACCCCGCAACGAGTTCGTAGTTGGCATTATAAACAGCCATCAACACCTTACTAAAATTTTTTTTTTAATTATAGTAAAAAGAACCTAAATTTTTGGGCTTTCGGATCGCGACGTGTTTGCCATCAACCGCTCCCAAACAGTTCGAAAAATTCCATTTTGTATAAAACTCCTGAGCAATAGTTTTCCATTCCTCGGCTATTTCTGGCATCTGCAAAATAAAAGCCACAATTTAGAAAATAATTACTTATTGTTTAACTCGTTCAGGAAATTCAAGACGGCCCAACAAAAAGAACCAAGAAATGCATGTTTACCACCGGTGAATTGATCCATCTGGCGTCTAGAGTTCGCAAATTTTCGAGTGCTTTGTCGATAGTATCGATGGTTTGTGACTATCGTGACTGTCGATTTTTTGAAACTGACTATCGATGGTTTTCGATAGTACTTCGCAAACAATGTTATAGCCTTGCTGGGCTATGCCAAGCTACAAAATCGCGGATATTTCTGGGAAAATTTTGAAGTGGAAAAAAAGAAAATGCAAAATCTGTTAAAAGTAAGAACTTTAGTTCCATATCATGTCTCCGTTGGTTGTTCAATTTATTTATTGTAATGAAATAGGTCAAGATTGTATAGAAGCTGTTATTGATGTAAGAATTGCGTCTGCAACCATATGTTATCTGATAAAAAAAAATCTTTGGACACTGCTAGGCAAATTAAAAATGGAGTGTCAAAAGTATGGAAATATTTCAAGAGATCTCGTGACCAGAGGTTTGAAGAATGTTTAGTATGTGGCAATGAGCATAAAACAAGTGGAAAAACATGTAACTTTTTTGACCCTTTGTGGCGTTTTCATCAAAATTTGGATATTCCGCTCTTAGGTATGTTTAATTCGATAAACAAAGCTCAAGCTTTTGACGCTCTTGGTAATTTTTTAGATCGATTGGCGCATATTGTAAATGTGCTACTGAATACGAAAATAGTTCGCAACGAAAGAAGGAAATAGATACAGCTTTATTTGGATTAGTTGCAAAAGACTTTCACGCATTTAATATCGTTATAATTAAAGGTTTTGAGATTTCGTTAAGGTTTTGGATCCCAGATATATTATTCCAAGCGCAAATCATTTACGTGATACGTATTTCACGGCCTACTTTATTCAACTAAAAAAATTTTTAAGTAAATATGCTGCTTGATATAGATTTCGTTGCTTTAACAACTGGCGGTTGGACATCAAGCCTACATTACCATTATTCGTCAATTTGTAGACAAATGTTTTGAGTTGCACTGCGCAGTACTATCTACAGATAAATGGATGGACGCAACAAATCATAAAGCTGAATATATAGCCTCAACCATTCAAGATTTTATGTCTGCGTGGAATATTACTAACACAGCATATTGCATTGTTACTGACAATGCACTTGTCATGAAAAACGCTTGTGAATTACTGGAAAAGAAACATATACCGTGTTATGCACACACTTTAAACTTGGTCGTTCAGGATAGTTTAAATCAAAACAAAGAACTTGCAAATATTAAAGAAATGTAACGCAACAGTTGCATACTTCAAAAGCTGCACAATACCATATGAAAATTTTAAACTCGACCAAAACAATGAAAGTCCTTATAGTTTATTGCAACAGACACTAACACGATGGTAAAGTATTTTTGTATGATCCAACGCATTATGCTTACAAAGGATGCAATCTCGCAAGTCCTCTTAGAAAAAAAAACGCTTCTCCACCTCTTTCAGCAGATGAAATTTCTGTTTTGCAAGAAGTACAGAGCTTATGGGAAATATTTCAAAATGTTACGGAACAGGTTTCCGGAAGTAAATATGTTACAATTTCTTCGATTATTCCTTTGGCCTATGGCTAAGTGGAAACCCTTAAATTTATGAAGGCTTCATCTACTTCAATTGAAGGAAACACATTATTCTCAGCTTTGCTGCTTGGAATAAAGAAGAGGCTATCGCCATATGGGGCAAAACACGTCAAGTGTACCACAGGCAAAATTTTTTCTCCCCGATTTGGATGAAACTTGGTACAGTTGTTAAGATGTACGAGAACGTTAAATGTGCAAAAAAAGAGTAAATTTTAATCACAGGTTGCTGAGATACAGGGTGTCAAAGTTTAGATTTTTGCTTCGAAGAACATATTTCATTGAATTACAATGGGGTTAAAATCGCCTCGCTTCAAAAATTTTTCGAATGTTTCTTAAAAAAAAATTGTGGATATTGAGGGAAATATGCTAGGTAAGCATCTTCAAAGGTGTATTTGGAGCACTAATCATGGTCCGCCCATTCTGATTTATGCATCAATTTAAAGGGGAAGAACTAAGCTTTATTCCAAAATTAAAAAATAAAAATAAAAACCTGACGTCTCTCCTAGAAAATCAAGAAATAAAATTAAAATGCCAAATTTTCCTCATTTACCGTTATCGAAAAATTTTTTAAGTATTGTTTTCGAAAAGTTCAGAAATTTTTTTTTAAGAAACATTCGAAAAATTTTTGAAGCGAGGCGATTTTAACCCCATTTCGTAGTCCCTTCTTGGGTCGTGGGAAGTGGTTCAGAAGTTTCAAAAATCACGATTTTTAACGTTTTTCGTGGATAACTTTTTTACTATACATCCCAGCTTGTTGAAATTTGGTGTGTGTATAGCTACTATGTAGACTTAAGTTTTCGCTGAAAAAAAATTGCGACATCGCTATAACTGTGGTCATCATCCTACACATTAGAAAAAAACACTCTTTCTCTTATTCTCATATCTGAATACAAAAATGATTTTTTTTTTTTGCTTCTGGTTGTGTATTTTGCCGCCAAATAAAGTCGTCACTTATGGTTAAATTTTGACCATGGCCACCATTCGCGAAATTCGCAAAAATTTTATTTTCACTATTTTGAATTGAGGTTTTCGCAGCTAGTCAAAATGTCCTCTAAAGGTTAAAATTTGACCATGATCACCATTCGCGAAATTCGCAAAAATTTGATTTTCACTATTTTGAATTGAGTATTTCGCAGCTAGACAAAATGTCCTCTAACGGTTAAAATTTGACCATGACCACCATTCGCGATATTCGCAAAAACTTTATTTTCACTATTTTGAATTGAGGTTTTCGCAGCTAGTCAAAATGTCCTCTAACGGTTAAAATTTGACCATAATCACCATTCGCGAAATTCGCAAACATTTTATTTTCACTATTTTGAATTGAGTATTTAGCAGCTAGACAAAATGTCCTCTAACGGTTAAAACTTGACCATGCTCACCATCCGCGAAAATTTTGTGCTTAATAATAATCTCGAGTTTTAGAAGCTAAATCGAAGTACAGATAAGGTATAAATAGATATCCAAGCTAGAACATAGAAAACGGCAGGAATTTTTGTTAAGGTAATGTTTTAACATATTTCAGGCTGAGGAAAAGGTATGTGTGCAATCGGCTTAACCTATGTAAACTTCTATACTTGTTTTTTTTTAACTTTAAATTTATTTATTGTATCACTCATTTTACATGAGTCCATAAATAGGTAGGAAAATCTTAAATCTTGTTTGGAATTAATTACATGATATGTAGCATTATTATTATTAATACGCATATAAATGTAATTACTTTTTTCGTGAGAGCCTCAGATAAGGAAACCTGTGCGTAATGCGTCCAATTCACTGTCAAATCCCTGAACAAACCTTTCAAACGTGCTAGCAAAAACCAAAGTCCGTGTGCACATAGGCTCTACTTTTCACCAACACATGTAAACAATTCGATCAAAGATTTGACCGTGAAATGGCCTCTTGAGTCTGAATAGACTTTGAGATTTTGCGTATTATTTTACCGGAAAAGTGCAAAGAAGCACAAACGTAGTTAGGAATCGCGTTCATGCAATGGAATGCTTTGAGTATTAACATATTTTACTGAAGGGCAAGGAAGCACAAGCGTAGTGCAAGGAAGCATAAACGTAGTTAGAAATCGCGTTCGTGCAATGGAATGCTTGAGTATTATTTTACCGAAGTGCAAGGAAGCACAAGCGCAATCAAGAACCGCGGTCGTGCAGTGGAATGCACTATGTTTAAGTTAATGCAATTCTAAGGATCGAATTGGACGGTTGGTCTTTTCTTTTTTTTTGAATCGCGAAAGAGAGGATGTAGTTGCGAGTTCTCTAGCGAGGAGATTTACATGAGGTTGCAATTTTTGGCGATATTTTTGCTTGATCTTCATAAATTCTGATTTACCCGTCTTTACCTTTAGATCTCTATGGATGTGTTCATTTTGAATGATCCATGGAGCTCCTGTAATTGATCTCAGGATTTTGGACTGAGCTCTTTACAGAATATCTATATTTGAAGCACTTGCGTTTACGTAGAGTTGTAAACCGTACGTCCATATCAGTTTTATAACTTGATTATATAACAGGATTTTATAATCTTGTTTTAGGGGGGAACGACTATTCATTAGCCAGTGCAAGCTAATTGCTTTAAGTTTCATCTGAGTCCGCTTCGCTTCGATATGCTTGCGCCAGGTCAGCCTTCTATTTAAATGAACTCCCAGGTATGTTATTTCTTCAACTTGAGGGATTCGAATGTTATTTAGGAATACGTCAAGAGAGACGCCTCTATTAAATGTGAACATAATGTGACGAGATTTTTGTTCGTTAACTTTAATACGCCAACGAGATAACCAGTTTTGGATATTATTTAAATGCGCTTGTAGCTGATTGGTTGCTACCACCACGTTGTTGTAATTAGGGAGTAATTGCCTGAATTTAAATTTCAGCCCATCATGCCAAACTTTGTCGAATGCTTGTTGAATATCTAAAAATACCGCAGAGCAGTATTCTCTTTTTTCGTATGCGAGTTTTATTTCGTTTCTAATTCGATTAACTTTCTCGATTGTACCGTGTTTTTCCCTAAATCCAAACTGATGAGAGGGAATAATGTTTTGTTCTAGTAAGAATGACGACAATTTCGGAATAAGTAAATTTTCAATGGTTTCCGTACCATAATTATGACCGATCTTTTCAGTCATGTCCATACTTTATTATTGCATTAAAAAGGTTTGTTATAAACACCACTGCAATAAAAGGTAAGTTTTTTAACATTTTCGGAGTAATCAAATCATACCCTGGACCTTGTTTGCAGACTAATTTATTGCTAGTGACGTCAATGATTTGACTGGGAGTTATTTCTACGTGCAATTGTTGAGTGTTTTCAGAACTTTGTGTAACAGGGTGAACATCACTACTTGGATTTGGTTGAAATACCTTACTCAGGTGCAAAGCAAACACGTTAGCCTTCTCTTCGTGGCTACGCGCCCATCCACCGTTAGGAAATCTAAGAGGGAATTCACTTTCGACCGGAGTCTTCACCCCACGTATTGATTGCCATAAGGATTTTTAGTTTTTGCCTTTCGGAGTAAGGTTTTGCACAAATTTATGTTGTTCAAATCGTTTCTCCCTCGAAAGGGCTGCTTTGAGCTTTTTTTTAGCTTCTTTTAATCCGCATTTAGCTGCTGGTGATCGGAATTGTTGCCATTCCCTCTTGCACCTCCTTTTACAGACCACCAAATTTTCTATTTCAGCATTTGTAAAGGACAAATTTTCCGTTTTACTATACTTAGACATAAAATTCTCTGCTGCTGAAGTCAACATAGAAGTAAGGACTGTCACGGCATCATCAATATGCTCTTTACTTTCGATTTTGTAATTGGTGCGTATATGTGAGCTTATATACTTTTTGTATAGGAATAACACTGGAGAATGATCTGAAGACAGATCAATCGTTGTATATGTTGATATGGATTCTCTTTTAATACCTTTTATAATGCCAAAATCTATAAGATCTGGTAATTTATTTGGGTCCGCTGGCCAATAAGTAGGATTCCTAGGGGAAACAAAGTCGAGATTGTTATTTTTATTCATAATTGCCGTATATAGTTGAGCACCTTTTGGATTACAAAGACGGGAAATATATAAATATATTTAAATTTTTTCTGCAATAGTGTGACGCGGTGGGCAGTATACCGCCGACACTGACATGCTTTTGCTATTACCCCAAATACTTATTGTTGTTGCTTGGATAAAAGTAGTTGCATACGATTCCATTAGGAAGTGCCTAATTCTCTTACGGATAAGAATGCCTGTACCACCGTGTGCTTTACCATCTGCATGATTGGTTTTGTAAAATATATATCCAGGGATTGCGAAGAAGCATTTATTAGTTAAGTGAGTTTCTGAAAGGATTTTTTAGCTTATGCCGGCTTAAGCGCTTTGAATTCCATGCACACATTTTTAATCTGCTCAAATTTTCAGCTAATTTAAGCTAGCCCACCCATTTTGGCACACCATAGCACACCATAGAATTGCTTACTTAGGTAATTAGTGCTTACTTAAAGCTATAAGGATAGCTGTGGAAAAAAATTGGTTCTCGTAAGTTTTGAAAGTTATGCGGTTGGGTGCCAGCTTAAGTGTTAAGCTGGCCGACCTGGCCGACCAGAGACACGAATTTTTTTCCCATCTAAAACTGCCTTCTTTCGATTGGTGTTCCCTTAAAACATATATAACTAATTCAAAAGTTACAAAATTATTATCTAATCCCTTGAAAAAACAGATGGTGGGCTCGCTTATTTTTTAAACTAGCCTGCCCTAACTTTTATAGGGTAGGCTAACTTAAGACTTAACTTGGCCCCCCATTTCTCTATAACAATAAATAAATAAAAAAAATTTTGCGTATATTCTGCGGAAAGCAACGCGGAAGGTCATATAAAATTTTTAGAATTTAGTGCTAACTAGAAAAAAAGTTATATTGAGGTGTGCTGGTTCAAGACTTAAGCTAGCACGCTTAAGATTTCTGAATGCTTAAACGAAAAAATTTTCTTGTTTTTTTATTAATTGATCTTAGATATAAATGCTTGAGGTGGTTAAAATGTGAAGCATTGATTTAATTTGAAAAAATCATACTTTGGGCGTGGCACGTTATAGTTTAAGCTAGCAGTACCCCCTAACATGATTTTCGATAAAAGAAACTATCGCCCTAGTACCAAGTACCTTAAAAAAGTACTCAATAGTTTCTACAGCACCGTTATATTACTCTTTCGACTGTTATACTCAGCTGTTATAATCGATACTAAAGATAGTCAGTGCTGCCACCGTAGGGTATTTTCCCCTAAATTTGGGGGAATTTGTCCTTCTACGGGGATTTTTTAGTGTGCACTTTTTGTTTTGGTAATTTTTATGGCGGATTTCCATGAAGGAGGCAAAACTAAAAACACGGACTTTTGTCTCTGAAAACTGTTTTTCAAAACAAAACACCTTCCCATCCTGAGTGGGAAATTAAAAACATTTATATTTTGTTCAGAAAAACAGTTTTTGTCCCTGTTTTTTGCTTTGTCTCTTTAGTGGAAATCTGCCATTAGGGCAAACAAATTTTTTTGATTCTTTAAATAGTGTTGGTGTTTCCTCTAAAAAAAAAGGCAGCACAAGCTCACCTCTTTATTATAGTGGACAATCTATGCGCAGGTACGAATTTTCATTCCACAGAGCGCACTTATTTCTGGGAAACTCAATTAGGGTCCTCATTGAACGTCCCTAAAGCTGGAAGAGCAAAGTCAGCAGAATCCAAAAAAAATATGTGGAACATTAAAGGCTAATTAAATGCCCTAATCCGAAATATTCGGCTCCAGCCATTTTCCGGAAAATCCATGTTCTGCCAGCTTAACGTTAAGATGGCAGAGCATGCTCGAAAAAATGGTTTGCACAACAATTACAGCAATTAATTAGCACAGGAATTAACGGCTCATTTAAGGCTCTAGGAAAATATCAATCGCAAAGAGATCGCAGCATTTTTTCAATATAACAAGTAAGGGTGTTATAGTCAGGCGAGCATGACAATAGAATACCCGACACAGACACACATGTTCAAATAATTTTTAATAGCAAGAAGTGTTTAAGGCCATTAGGGGCCCCATATACCGACTCTTGCTAAATTTCTTTATTAAAACCGCCCCTTTGCCACACCCACTTTTCCAGTTTATTTGTATTCTAATCGGAAGATTAAATATAGGCTCAAATTCATTGAATTATTTCGAAAAAGTAATATTTTATGGCAGTTTTGAAATTTTTTTTGACAGACCCTAGTACTAGATGTACCCTTAATAATGGACCTAAAAAAATTTTTTTTTAAGATGATGTTATAGGCTACAAAGGAAGCATAAGTGCCAAATTTCGTTCAAGTCCCATCTGCATTTCGGGTGTAGGAGGCAATTTTCGAAGAACGCCGTTCTGCCACGCCCACTTTACCAATTTTTTGAAATCGTAATACTTGCCTTCAAACATGTTCAAATATCGAATTTCATCAAAATATCTTGAAAAACTTCGATTTTGGGGCAGTTTTTGTGATTTTCGTAACAGACCCTAGTACTGGAGGTATCCCTAAAAATGGTCCGATTGGGTCCATTCTCAAATTTAATCTTACTTATTTCCCCGTGAGCACGCATACCAAATTTCGTCAAGATAGCTCAACTCCTCCGATAAGAAAACAGTATACAAAGAGACGGACATGTCTAAATCGAATCTCCTGATGATTCTGATCATTTCTATATAGATGTATTTTGTATGGTCTATCTTGACTGGTTCTGGGTGTTACACACAACAACACAAATGCAATATACCCTCGACACAGAGTGTGTCGGGTATAAAAATTCGACTTAGGTTGAAAACACACCAAAGCCAACAAAACGTTGTTTCTGGTCGAATTCGACAAACGTATATTGCTTCTTATCTAGCAACACACACCGAGTACGACACAACATTTTGTTGGTCAACGCATTTGTTCGAACGCCGTTGATACATGGCACTCCATACAGCCAACCCACACCGAACTCGACAAAACGTTGCGCATGCTCGGCGACGTCGATAATCTCATGTAAGCTTACGGCGCAACGCACACTGAAAACGACACGAGCAAAAAAGAAGCTTCGACAAAAAAGCATGCAGAAAGCTGTTGGCTTGGATTTTGTTTGAGCTCGACAAATTTGTTGGCGTTGGTGTGGGTTATTTCGAAAAGTGTTTTTTGCTGTACGTTTTGTTGGCTTTGGTGTGTTTCATGTAGGACTGTAGGTCATATAGAACTATAGGTCTAACTCTTCTTCTTCCTAATCCCTGCAATGTGTTAGAGCTACGCTGCTTCAACATAGGCATATAGCATGAGGAAAAGAGAAGCACGCTATGGCAGCGAAATCTTTAGCTCTGCTCTGGTGAAATGCATTGCCACTTTTATTTTTAACTTTGGGAGATTTTCGAGTTCATTACATATAAAATATCTACCAAAATCATAAAATGATATGAAAAGCTTGAAAAACATAAAACTAATCAAGGAAACTCAATATCAAGGAGAAAAATAAATGTTTTTTTTAGTTCTACCCTGTCCACTTAACTTTTTGCTCACACTGTTTCAGCGAAAATACTAACTTCTATGTACAATCAAATTCGTAGCCGTAGTCAAAAATGTTTGTCAATTTATTGCAAAATGAACACATTCGTGCACATTGAGCAAAAACATATCGTAATACATTTAGTAAAGTTTCAATTATGAACTTTTCAAGCAATATAAAAAACAGAGCCGACGCCGCACAGTGCTTCGACCCATAGACAAAAATCAAAAAAAAATATTGTTTTAATATATTGATTAATGTCATTTTGGTTTTTTGCTTTGAAAAACACAAATTTTTGGTTGTTTATTCAAAAATTACAAAACATTAATGGAGTAAAAAAAAAAATACGGAAAAACGGGTATTTTTTTATTCCTATTTTTAATACCTTATATATTCTTCTAATAAGATATGAAAAAATCAGACTTCTATCGAACCAACAATTGAGAAAAAAATCATTTTTTCCATAAGCGTTTTTCTTGATTTATGAAACACTTGTTTCAAACTGTTTCGCAAGAAATTGCCACAAATACATTTTTTCCTTAATAGACTTTAGGTTTGTTGTTTTAACTTTTCAAATATATGAGAAGTACATTAAAAATATGCTTTTAGGCAAAGGAGCTTAATATCATTTTGCTTTTCTGCTTGAAAAAGGCACAAATTTTTTTTTCATAGTAAAAAATATCGAAACTTTAATGGAGTTCAAAAAAAAAAAAATACGGAAAAACGGGTATTTTTTTATTCCTATTTTTAGTACCTTATATATTCCTCTAATAAGTTATGAAAAAATCAGACTTTTATCGAACCAACAAATAAAGAAAAAGTTAGATTTTAAAAATGTATATTTTCATGATTTATACTAAAGTTGTCTTTGTAAATAAACATTATTAAATGCAGCCAAAAAGTATGCTTTTCAATATTTATGAAATGTGCATGCATTTATAAGTCTTTACCTTCGTTGTTTTTCGTTGCAATTTTTAAAAAATGTGGCTGATTATTGAGTCTTAAGTCCTTGCTTTATCTCTCGTTTTTTTAACAGAACTGTCTGCGAAAAGACTTAAGACGCGAACGTGAAAACAGTAATAAAAATCTTACGAAATTAATGGAGGAAATATTATTTTTTGATAAGATCGCATATGTATATACTCTTCTCCCAATTTTTAAGAAATTTTTGGCAAAATATCAATTTTTATAGCCGAAAATAACTTTGGGTGGTATGGGCGGTGGGTGGTGGGAGGGGTCAATTTTGATGAAACTTCGAAATTTTCTTAATTAAGCCATATTAGGGACTTGTGCCAAATTTTATTGCCCTACGACACTTCTTTCTATTTTTGTCCATCGAATGTATGGGAACGAAGCACTGTGCGCCGTGTTTCTTTTATAATTTTCTTGCAAGTGGCATCATAGTGCCACTTTTTGTCTGCCCGTATTGTTGTTGGTAGCTTTTTGGTGAATTTCTCGAAAGAGTTGAGTTTCCTATCCCTGCCTAATGGGGAGTTTCTTATTAGCGGCAGAGGCCTTTCGACGTCGACAGTTAGACCTATAGTACTATATGCTGTATAGACAGTCCTACATGGTGTGTTTTCAACCTAACACCGCGCACGCAGCGCGTGAGCAGAGCATCGTAAAAAAACTGTTCCGAATAACAAAATCGAACTTTTTTCTCAGAACGCAGCGCGTAAGTAGAGCATTGTAAGAATCCCAGCAGGCAAATGTATCCAGCAGGAAAAAAACATTAGTGATGTCACTGGGTCATACAGATGACATTGTAATGTATTATATGACTTATTGGGGGACATGCCATCGTGGAGGGAAGCTGTTCATGTTATTGAATCTCATTGGCTACTGAAATTTAAATAAGGTTTTAGCGTCAGTTGAGCCTAAGCATGGATGGCGTAGTGAATAAGTGCTCGACTTACAATCCGAAGACCGCTGGTTCGATCCCTGGCGGAGGAAAACAAAAATTTTTGTATATAGATTTTTCAAAATTTTCGAAATATTCAAGAAGAAGACAAAGAAGAGAGTTTTCAAACCGGTTTCTATGAAGTGGCATTTAGAAAGAGCATGTGCTGCTCTCAAATGCATTTTTCGCCATCGCATCCTCCAGCAAGACAATGTCCTGCTGGGCGTCACTAGTGACTTTTTCTAACCCCACGAAGACAAAGTCACTCGGGAAGTCCCTGTCAGTTTGTGTACAAATGTCATACAAAGTGTCCTGCGAATTAGCATGCATGACGGCTCCAAAGTCACCGTGACATCACTGGTTTTCTCAGGGGCCTTTTCCTGCTGGGAAACAAAAACATGCATGCTTGGATATGTAACTGAAATCGCGAATGCGCTCGGCACGGTTGCCACTTGAAAAAATCAGATTGCGCCAATTTCATAACAAAAATATTTTTCTTCGGTTAATCATGTTTTAATTTCATATTATATTAAAAGAAAGCAATTTTTTTTGCTTTCTTTATTTCACTTCAATGAATTTGTTTTGATATTTCCAAGCTTTTGATGGTGGTCTACTGTTAAGAAAACTATCGCCCACTATCGAAAAATAAATATCCGGATCTCAATTATCACCCCTCTCTTCACCGTGCATCCCTCGCTTATAAGCAAAATGTTTTTCTATTGAAATGTTTCACTGTTTACATTAAATATTTTTTGACCGTCAACTCCCATCAATAGCTGCTAATTCTGGCAGCTCTGTTTTTATAAGAGCGAACACACCAAACCAACTTTGCTCGAAGTAGTTTATAGTGTACGTGTCTGACATTGAGTCGGCAGTGATTTGAAGCCATACAATCCCAGTAGTCAGTAGGTCGCCCCCGATATTTGTGACATGCCAAAGTGCCAGTCCTTGATGACTAGCCATTTCACCTACCACATGAACCTGAAAGAGTAGATAGGCCTCAGCTCACATTTCCCTATTCGCTGCGTATGATTGTGTTTGCTGTAGTCTGCTTTTACCTCGCATTCTGATCATTTGTCCGTCAAGCGTTCGATAGCTCAGTGGTTCAAGCTGTGACTCGACAGCCGGGAGGTTCGGGGTTCAATCCCTGCGGGCGGCGAGAATTTTTCCTAAATTTTTTACTTTTTTTATAAATTAGAGTTTTTTTTTTTTGTTCATAGTTCACTTATTTTGGAAGACAAACATTTTCCCCTAAATTTTTAAGGTTTTTATTATTATTATTTTTTTCAATGGTTCATTTTCAAGTAAACAATTTTTGGAGTGAAAAAATTCGTTAAATACGTTTCCCAAAATCTGAGCAACGCTAAACTCAACTGAGCATTTCGACCAAGAAATTAAATTCGTTCGTTTAGCGTAATGGTTAAGGCGTTCGCCCAGCGATCTGGTGGTAAGCGGTTCGAGGCTCGGTGGAGGCGAGAAAATGTTATGAGAAGTAAGATAAAAAAGATTTAAAATAAAATATAGATAAGCAAAAAAATATAATAATTACATGAAATTTTTTTTTCTCAGTCGCTGGTGCTAGGCCATTTTCCTGCCCCTTTTCGCTAGCGAAATGACTGGTTAAAGGTGGCGCATAAAAGGACGACCTGTCCCCGGCAATGAGATCGTAATGTTAAATTCGCCAGCGTCTTGGATAGGAAAGGGACCGATCTCCGACACCCAGTGACTAGTGAAATCGCTAGTGTTGTGGTGGCTCCGCTGACTACTGGGATACTCCAAATGACACTTGGCTATGGCGGGAAAAAATCACCGAGACGGGTGAGGGAAGGTGGAAAAATTTTATGGAACATGGACTTTCACCACACAGATTGGACATTCAACTAAAGCAATACAGCCGAAATAAAGTTTAGACTTTCACCAAAACGCGTGTACGTACAATGCCAGTGCCACTAACACACAGTCAGGAACAAATTTCAACTCCCCACAGATATCAGTCGTTTTCAGTCGCACTCATATCGGGTATTCTCTCTGTCGTATTCGCTCTTATGTATTCTTATCAAACCAACAAGCAAATTTTTAAAAAATGAGAGTGTCAGTTGTAGTATTGTATGTTTGAAGCATGTATAACTATATATGTCACTCAGGAGCCGTTTCTATTTTGGCTCTTTTTAACACGGTCTTGGGTACCCACCACGGTCTTGGGTACCCACCAAAATGAGCATTTTTCACTGGTACTCACCAAAAGTATTTCTCTCTCGCTCATTTTTTGCCTGCCGAGTAACATATCTTTCTAACTGGCGCGAAATGTCCCGCCGAAAATCTATGAGAGTGACATATATAGTAATATATGGTTTGAAGCCCTAACATAGTTCATTCTGACAACGTAAATCCCATAATTAGAGTTTCTTGTAGCCTTTAAGAGCCTTTAAATAATTCTTTAAAAAAAGTTTGAAATTTTTATCTGAGACAGGTTTCTTACGATGCTCTGCTCACGCGCTGCCCGCGCGCGGCGTCAAGTCGAATTTTTATATTGAAGAAATGCGATCTTTTTGCGATTGATATTTTCCTAGAGCCTTAAATGAGCCGTTAATTCCTGTGCTAATTAATTGCTGTAATTGTTGTGCAAACCATTTTTTCGAGCATGCTTTGCCATCTTAACGTTAAGCTGGCAGAACATGGATTTTCCGGAAAATGGCTGGAGCCGAATATTTCGGATTAGGGCATTTAATTAGCCTTTAATGTTCCACATATTTTTTTTGGATTCTGCTGACTTTGCTCTTCCAGCTTTAGGGACGTTCAATGAGGACCCTAATTGAGTTTCCCAGAAATAAGTGCGCTCTGTGGAATGAAAATTCGTACCTGCGCATAGATTGTCCACTATAATAAAGAGGTGAGCTTGTGCTGCCTTTTTTTTTTAGAGGAAACACCAACACTATTTAAAGAATCAAAAAAATTTGTTTGCCCTAATGGCAGATTTCCACTAAAGAGACAAAACAAAAAACAGGGACAAAAACTGTTTTTCTGAACAAAACATAAATGTTTTTAATTTCCCACTCAGGATGGGAAGGTGTTTTGTTTTGAAAAACAGTTTTCAGAGACAAAAGTCCGTGTTTTTAGTTTTGCCTCCTTCATGGAAATCCGCCATAAAAATTACCAAAACAAAAAGTGCACACTAAAAAATCCCCGTAGAAGGACAAATTCCCCCAAATTTAGGGGAAAATACCCTACGGTGGCAGCACTGACTATCTTTAGTATTGATTATAACAGCTGAGTATAACAGCCGAAAGAGTAATATAACGGTGCTGTAGAAACTATTGAGTACTTTTTTAAGGTACTTGGTACTAGGGCGATAGTTTCTTTTATCGAAAATCATGTTAGGGGGTACTGCTAGCTTAAACTATAACGTGCCACGCCCAAAGTATGATTTTTTCAAATTAAATCAATGCTTCACATTTTAACCACCTCAAGCATTTATATCTAAGATCAATTAATAAAAAAACAAGAAAATTTTTTCGTTTAAGCATTCAGAAATCTTAAGCGTGCTAGCTTAAGTCTTGAACCAGCACACCTCAATATAACTTTTTTTCTAGTTAGCACTAAATTCTAAAAATTTTATATGACCTTCCGCGTTGCTTTCCGCAGAATATACGCAAAATTTTTTTTATTTATTTATTGTTATAGAGAAATGGGGGGCCAAGTTAAGTCTTAAGTCAGCCTACCCTATAAAAGTTAGGGCAGGCTAGTTTAAAAAATAAGCGAGCCCACCATCTGTTTTTTCAAGGGATTAGATAATAATTTTGTAACTTTTGAATTAGTTATATATGTTTTAAGGGAACACCAATCGAAAGAAGGCAGTTTTAGATGGGAAAAAAATGCGTGTCTCTGGTCGGCCAGGTCGGCCAGCTTAACACTTAAGCTGGCACCCAACCGCATAACTTTCAAAACTTACGAGAACCAATTCTTTTCCACAGCTATCCTTATAGCTTTAAGTAAGCACTAATTACCTAAGTAAGCAATTCTATGGTGTGCTATGGTGTGCCAAAATGGGTGGGCTAGCTTAAATTAGCTCAAATTTTCAAAAGAAGAGCTGTCATTAACTTAGTCTGCATTTCCACAATTGTGTCGACGGATTTTTGCATTGCCTGCATAAAGTAAGAAATACTTTGAGTAAGAGTTGATATCATTAATTCAAGATTGCTATTTGAGTTGGAAGGTGTGAACTGATTTGATGGAATGCCTCTCTTCAAAGCATTTGCATAGGAAACACCAGGAGTGGAAGCAACATTAGCTTTGTTCGGGGATGGCGCGGTTAAAGGAACAAATGTATTTTTAACTGGATTTCGAGACATTTGCTTTCGGATATCAAGTCGCTTAAAAACAAACTAATAAAAGTAATAAAAATATAAAAATACCATTAACGTTTTACTCACCTTCAAATAGTCCTTCAAAACAAAAATGATGGCTTCGGCAGTTTCAATAACACTCCCTCCAATAGATTAAGCCGACACGGCACTCGTAAACTTCAAATCTTCGAACGAATTCCCTTTTTCTAAATACCGCCCTGTTATGGTCAAACGATGCTCAGCAGGTATTGGAGCACGCATAAATGTGTCCTTCTTTTCAATAAAGGGCTTAACCGACTAGAGTAACTCCTTGAATGTCTGTAGATCCATTAAAAAAAAAACTTCGAAAATCGTGCGGCGAAGAAACACTAAGTCCATCTAATAAACTTTGATGAGTGAATATTGGCCTCTTCTTATGCCATTGCTTCATCCAAATTCGCTTCCTTTTCGATGCTTTTTTTCTGCTTTTTATACCCACCGTAAGCGGGCTATATTAGTTTTGTGCGAATATTGTAACAGGGAGAATAAAGCTCCGGATATATAGACAAATATATATAGAAATGATCAGGATTAAAAACTGAATCGATTTAGACATGTGTACTGTCCGTCCGTCCGTCCGTCCTTCCCTCCGTCCTTCCGACCGTCTGTCCATGCGTCTGTCCGTCCGTCTGTGTTCGGATCTCCTCCGAAACGGCTAGACCAACCAAGTCGAAGTTTGGCACACAGATATATCGGGATTAGGGTATGATCCTAAGTCAAAATTAGACACATCCGCCCACTGCCATGCCCACAAATAAATTTAATGTGTTTTGAGTAAAATGCTTGTAACTTGCGAGCCACTTAACACATTTCATTGATATTTGGTGTGCTGGTAAACTACGTAAAGGGACATATCCTGAAAAATATGTGGACGTCGCACAGTGTTGCGAGGTGGACAAAATATTAGGTGTAGTAAAAAGAAATCCATTATTTTTCCAATAGATGGCGTTATTTATCTGCATCTCGCGTTGTATAAGTCCGATCGTGTTCCGCTAGGGGGCATTAGAAAGATGACAGTTCCTACTAAAAAAGCTTTTTTGACACTTTTGTGATTGATTGATTCAGTTTTGTTTGAGAGCTTGTCAAAGATGGACATCAGCAAAGGGAAAATTCGCTACATTTTACAGTTTTTCTTCGATAAGGGAGAAAACGCAAGCCAGGCGGCTGAAAATGTGAATAGCGTTTATGGACCTGATACTGTAACAGCCAATCATGCGCAATTTTGGTTTCGTCGATTCCGTTCCGGTAACTTCGATGTCAAGGATGCACCACGCACTGGAAGGCCAATTGTCGAAAATGTCGATAAAATGATGGAAATTATCGAGTCCGACCGTCATGTTAGCACTGTTTCGATTGCAAAAGAGCTAAAGATTGCACAAAAAACCGTTTGGAACCATTTGAATAAGGCTGGATACACAAAGAAGCTCGATGTATGGGTGCCACACGAGTTAACGCAAAAAAACCTCATAGACCGAATTTAGATCTGCGAATCGCTGCTGAACCGCAACAAAATCGACCCATTTCTGAAGCGGTTGGTGACTGGTGATGAAAAGTGGGTCACTTACGACAACGTCAAGCGAAAACGGTCGTGGTCGAAACACGGTGAACCGGCGGAAACGGTGGCCAAGCCAGGATTGACGGCCAGGAAGGTTTTGCTGTGTGTTTGGTGGGATTGGCAGGGAATTATCTACTATGAGCTGCTCCCATACGGCAAAACTCTTAACTCGGAACTCTACTGTCAACAATTGGACCGTCTGAAGGAAGCAATCGCCCATAAGCGGCCAGCTTTGGCCAATCGGAGAGGAATTGTGTTCAATCAGGACAACGCCAGGCCACACACATCGATAGTGACTCGCCAGAAGCTCCGGGAGTTTGGCTGGGAGGTTCTTCTGCATCCACCTTATAGTCCGGACCTGGCACTAAGTGATTACCATCTGTTCCTGTCCATGGCGAACAATTTTGCTGGTGAAACATTCGCTTCAAGAGAGGCTTCTGAAATTCGACTGTCTCAATTTTTTGCTAATAGGAACGAGGGATTCTATGAGAGAGGCATAATGAAATTACCTTTAAAATGGCAACAAGTTATCGAACAAAACGGCGCATATTTGACCTAAATCGGGTCATTCTAACTATCTTAAATAAAGCCCTCAATTTAATGCAAAAATAATGGATTTCTTTTTACTACACCTAATAGAAAAAAGTTGATGTCGGATTTTTTAAAAAATTTTGATGGCGATTTACAGCAAATACCAGCAACTGATCAAGGCTTAAATATCTTTGAAAAATACTAATGGTTACTTATGCTTTGGAGCCTTCAAAGTGCAAACTTCAAAACCGATGTTGCTTATGGCAAAAATATACCGAATTTATGTAGAATAAGAAATGTCGTATTTCATTTGTTTTTTAAGTTATTCATAAGATTGATGACTTTTCTGAAAGCTCAACTTATTTCCTAGAGGGTAGTTTTTGTTTTGTTTTCTTTTGCTTGACATTTTAAAAGTTTCGTTATTTAGAATGAAACATAAAAGAAAATTACTCAAAATATGCGTTTTTAAAGTTTCGAAGAGGGCGAAAAGTTGTGTTACAATTTGTGACTACAATTTTTAATAAGAATGTATAAAAGAAAATATGTTTAATCCAAATCAAAAAGATTTGCCTGCACCTTTTTGCAACTTTGTTTTTTACGTTGATTTTTGCAGTGGAGTCTTCAATAAAAATTGGCGAAATTTTCGAAGCTTGGTGTGCAGGGAACAATGCAAATAAGGAGCCAGCGGTGCAAATATTTGTGAAAAACAAATTAAGCAGAGAGTTGAGTATTGAAGAGCGTAGTAAAATTAGAAATATGTGTTCATTTTGAAAAATTATGCTCTTGTATGAGATTGGTGCAAATTTATACGATGTTCGCGTTTTAAGTCTTTGCTCTACCTCTGTTGCTTTTTATATCAGAACTGTGTACGCAAAGACTTAAGACGCGAACGTGAAAACAGTAATGAAATCCTACGTAGTTAAAAGACATCCCCTAGGGCTGGACCGTGTTTTTGTATTTTTTGTGCTAAATACACATTTAAATTTTACAAATAAATATCATTCATTAATATTTTCTGAATTGTTATGCGATTTTCGGGAGTTTCAAAAGTACTCTATTTACCAACTTTGAGTGGGCGTAGCACAAAAAGTGGGCGTGGTAGCAAATTGAAATTAAGTTTTTGCAACACAACAGTAAACTCTGTTCCGAATTTCAAGCCTCTAGGACTAAAATTGCGGAATTTGGGTGCCCCCTTTACATGGAGGTTGGGGGTTGGGGTGGTTCGATTTTCAAAATATTTTCAAAATTTCTTAATTTTATGAAAATAAACCTCCATCTCAAATTTCATTGGTCTAGCACAACTCGTTCTATTTTTGGCCACGAGATGTATGGAGACGCGACACTGTGCGTCGTCCCCTTCGAGCCACGCCAACAAATAAACCCAAAAATAAGGGTTTATCTTAACTTGTGAAGCAAAAGGCGTAGAAACTTTAAATTCACAACATATGTTAACCAAGACGAATGAAAGGTTTTTTTTTTTTTTATTTAAACTTTGCTTCTCTTTACTGGATCTTCCTTTGGGTGGGAACTAATAGTAATTATTCAAATCTTATTTTTTAAATATAACTTAACTATTTATATTGAGATATAAAAGTTTTGATTCCAACGGGCCTCTATTTGAGAAACTGGGCTGCTGAGGACTTATTACTGTTAAGCCGCGTCCGTTGCTAGGATGAGTCTTGATCATGCACGAGCAAGGTGCGTCAAGCTTAGTGAATCCGTTGGTAGGATGAGTCTTGATCATGCACGAGCGAGGTGCGTCAAGCTTAGTGAATCCTTGGTTGGATAAGCGTACGGTGCGCACGAGCAAGGTGCGTCAAATTGATTGGCTAGAACGGCTACTCTGATGGTAGTTAGGAGCATTGAGCGTTGAGCGTGCACGAGCGAGGTGCCTCAATCTGTATGATTCCTTAATTGGCCAAACGTCTGACATGCACGAGCGAGGTGCAGATAACAGAGTATCGGTATTAAGTTTCCAAAACACTAGAAGCGGACGGAAGGTACTTTCTTCTTAACCGTGTTCGACTTGTTGTATTGTTAAGGCCTCTTGCCGGCTGATTCGAGTGATTCCTTAGCTTCTCATGGTAGGATGATTTTAGGCGAACTATTTCGTCTTTAATAAGTGGGACTTGCAGATCGCGGTGAATGCTTTCGTTACGTATGTACCATGGATTATTTTAAGGCGGCCGCTCTGGCCGCTCTAGCCACTCTTAATGTAAAATTGGCCACTCTAAATCACAGAATTGGACGCTCTTAAAATATAATTTCCATAACTCGAAAAATTTTCAAAAAACCCCCCCAAATTCTTTTTGGATACTGTCTCAAAATTGATTAATCTACCACTCTTGCGAATATCAGAACTACCAGAGCATTATTTCTCTGGCTGCATCCCTGATTCAAGTTATGAAACGAAAAGACTGCAAAATGTACACATATTAGCGATCGAGACATTTGCTGTTGATGTACATTAGTTCTAAGTAATAACACTTTTTAAAACAGAATGTTTTGTTTATGTTTCTTTTTCTTTTTAGTCAACGACACATTTATGTTCCTTATTTTTATTCAAATAAAATACCGTTTAAGTATGTACAAAATTTATGAAAAAAAAATGCATTAAAACCTATATTAAAAAAGGTCCGCTCTTAATTTTTCTTAAAATAATCTATGGTATGTACCATGGAGCACCTGTAATGATTCTAAGAATTTTCGATTGAGCTCTTTGGATTATTTCTATAGAGGATGCGCAGGCGTTTCCCAACAACTCAATGCCATAAGACCAGATTGGCTTTAATACACTAGTATATAATAGAACTTTATACTCCATATTAAGAAGGGAGCGATAGTTAATTAGCCAGTGAATTTTTGATGCTTTAAGTTTAAGATTGGTCCTCTTTGCTTCGATGTGCTTTCGCCAAGTTAATCGTTTATCTAAGTGGACTCCTAAGTAGATTACACTATTTACTTGGGGGTTGGAGACTCCTTTAAGGAGAATAGCAGGGCTTATACCTCTTCTAAGCGTAAATGTAATGTGTTTACATTTACCTTCGTTTACATTAATTCGCCAGGTAGAGAGCCAATTTTCAATTAATTGCATAAGTTCTTGTAGGATTCTTGATGCTTCCTTGGGATCGCGGTGGCAGCTCAATAATGCTGTGTCGTCAGCAAAAGTTGACATTACAATATTATCACTAGTGGGGATGTCGGCTGTTAGAAGAAGGTAAGGAGAGGGGCCTAATACACTGCCTTGCGGGACTCCTGCTTTAATTTCAAATTTTTTCGTTATAAATTCATTAACTCTTACTCTAAAGAATCTATTTTGGAGGTATGATATAAAAATTTCGTGAAGTTTTGGGGGAGAAGAGACTTTATTTTAGCAATAAGACCCCCATGCCACACTTTGTCGAAAGCTTGAGCGATATCTAGGAATATTCAATATTCTTTTTTTTCAACAATATTCTTTTTTTTCGAAGGCGTTACGAATTTCACGAGTGATTCGATTTACCTGTTCAATAGTTCCATGTTTTTTTTCTAAAGCCAAATTGATAAGCAGGGATTAAGTTATTCTCGTGGATGTATGCTGTTATTTTTATAAGAAGAGCTTTTTCAAAGAGCTTAGATAAGCAGGGGAGAAGGCTTATTGGGCGATATGAGCTGGCTGTCGTCGGGTCTTTTCCGGATCATGATGACCGATTCTTTCCATATCACAGGGAAGTAGGAGAAGCTCACAATAGCATTAAAAAGTCGTGCTGCGTACGTAAGAGCAATGTATGGCAATTCCTTGATCATTTTTGGGGTTATATAGTCATAGCCTGGAGATTTTTTCTCGCAAAAATTTTCCTTAATTATGCATTTTATTTCATTGGTATTAAATGTTATAGGGATAATTTGGTTGTTCACGTCGCGGAGGGGAAATCTAAGGCCTGTTACCGGTGGGTTTGTTAGAAAAACTGAGCACAAGTGTTGAGCAAAGACTGACGCTTTTTCCTCATCACTTTTTGCCCAGTTTCCTCTTGAATTCCTTAGGGAGATTCATGTTCTATGGGTGAATTTTTTATTTTGAAAGCTCGCCATAATGACTCTTTCGACGTGCTATAAGGTGCAAGATTTGAAATGAAATTATAGTTTTTCCTGTCTGGGTCTTTTTGAAGAGCAGTTTTAAGTTGCTTTGAAGCTATATTGAGTCTAGCTTTACTGCCAGGGGACCTATGTTGTTGCCATTCTCTTCTCAATCTACGTTTTTCTCGCAATAATCTTTCAATATGACTATTAGTATGATGAAAATTTCTAACGGCAGGCTGAAAGGTTCTTATGGTAGAATGCTCCGCCGCTGAAGTTAATATTGAATTCAGGGTTGCTGCCGCTTCATCGATTTGACTTTCATTACATATTGTATATTCGGAGTGTATGTGTGTTGCAACATACTTTTTATAATTAACCCAATTCGTTTTTGAAGTGGTCAGTCTAAAAGGGGGGCATGTTGTTCTTATGTTTTCTGAAATTTCTATTAGTAGAGGATAATGATCTGAGGACATTTTGTAGCAAATCGACGTTGAAATACGCGAATTATCAAAGCCTCTTGTAATGGCAAAGTCTATGAGATCTGGTATTTTATTACGATCTGTTGGCCAATACGTGGGATGTCCGGGCGAAATAAATCCTAGAGTACTGGAGCTATTTATCAGTGTGTTGTATAACTGTCTACCCCTTGGAGAGATCAGACTAGAGCCCCAATGGGTGTGTTTTGCATTATAATCGCCTGCTGCTAAAAATTTAGTTCCAAGGGTGTTGAAAAATTCATTAAAGTGATTTTCGCTGACTGAGAATCGTGGAGGGCAATATATTGCTGACAAAATGAAATTTGCACCACAAGTTTCAATAGAAACTGAAGTTGCTTGGAAGTAATTTTTTGCGAAAGGTTCAACAGGGAAATGTTTAATTCTATTACGAATCAATATACCTGTTCCTCCATGGGCTTTCCCATCGGGGTGGTTTATTTTGTAAAATTTATAGCCTGATAGCGAAAAATTATTTTTATCTGTTAGATGTGTCTCCGAAATAAGCATCACATCAAAAGAGTAGTTTGAGAGGAAATGTGATAATTCTAGCTTACGCTGATTTATACCATTTGCATTCCATGAGGATATAATAAATAAACTCATTTTTGTGCAGTTAAAATTTGGAGCAACTGGTTTTGTGCTCTTAGTAACTCCTGGAGTGTGTTTTGCATTTGCGACATAAATTGTGTCATACACTGTGTCAGACTGACTAACATGGATTCCAAACTACCGTTCTGCTGTTGAGGGGCAGAATGGGCACTTATGGCAGAGCTAGCAACATTTGCATAGGACATTTTATTAGTCACTGGAACGCTGGATTTATTAGGTTGTGAGAAAATTGGCTTTTGGAATGCATTTTGATTCGGATTATTACGACTGGCGTGCTTTTTTTCTGACATATGATTTTTTAGTTCTTTATATACTGGACATCCCCTATAATTTGCTGTGTGATCTCCAGCACAGTTGCTGCACTTTTTGTCAGTTTTATTTTTATTATAATTTGCAGAGTTGTGAAATTCTCCGCAAACGACGCAGACCATGCGTAGGGTACAATAGGACTTAGTATGGCCATATTCTTGGCAATTAATACATTGGACAGGGCCAGTACGCTTATGAGGTTCTTCTATTACAACTCTACGGTGGAGAAGATATTGTAGTCCGTAGATTGGATGAGTCTCATTTTTTTTTAGTTTTAAGTTGTCCGGACTAAGTTCTACTTTGAACATCGGCTGTGGGGTTTTATTCCTATTGAAAATGTTCATTACGTTCCTAATTTTAAAGCCTTTTTCTTCTAGGGCTTGTTTAATTTCCACAGGATCTACATCTGATTCAATGCCTTTAAAAACTACACTAAGGCCTTTGCTGCTTTTAAGCTGATACGTGTAGTAGCTTTTTTGTTGTCGTTAAGGAATTTAGTGACAATTCTGTAATTATTTACATTGTAGACCTGAATTTTGGTCTTATGAACATTTCCTCTAGTAAGAGGCATGATGTGGAAGGACTCCTTTCCAATTAACTGGGTCAGGCTCATGACCAAATTGTTAGAGCTACGCTCTCTAAGATATACTGGAGGCGGTTTTGGTGATTTTTCTCCACCATCCTTTGATGTATCAGAGGTTTCAGTGGGCTCTGTGCTTAGAGCCGCAAATCGATTTCCACTAAAAGCGTTCGATGGGTTAGCGTCAGATTTTGTTTTATTTTTTTTCGCTTTACCCACATTTGATTTCTGTGGGCTAAGTTTCCTTTTAATCTTAGTGTACCGATCCATGCCTGTCTGCACTGCTGGATCACCTATGTTATTAGCAGGAGCTTTTGAACCGCTGTTAACAGAAAGCTCAACGTCTGTTGTTGATCTCGCAGTCTTGTTGGTTTTTGTATTGGATAATTCCGTGTGAGCAGTGGAATGATTTTGCGAGGGCGGTACTTCAGGCGCTTTCACTATTAAATAAGCATTTCTGGCATTAGAGCAACTAAAAGAATGCCTTCTTTCAGGCTGAGGTTTTAAGTTATCGCGTTGCATACGTTGTACCAGTATGCAAAATTTAAATACTGCCCTGGGGCTAGCTTTGAGTCTAGCCTGTAATAGGCAGAGCTCAAAGCTTTATTGTGGTTCTTGTATAGGCTAAAAATTTATTCTGGACAGCTTTGGCGAAAGAACAAAGCTACAATGAGAGAAATGATAAATGAAGAGAAAGAAAGAGTAGAGAAAGTCGAAGTTCGGAAAACTTATAGATTTCTACTTGGAAATGATACGTCTCACCCGACGAAGCTTGAATTCCTCAGTTCCTTAGGAGGATGGACTCGAGAAGAATCGCGCGAGACAGAGAAATGAATATAAATTACTATTTAATACTTTAAATTTAAATTTTGAAATTTTCGATTTGACGAGCGCGTAAACTTTGATGATCCCGAATAGGGTTGCCAACGCGAACTACGAATGAAAGGTGAAGGGAAAAAATGTATGTGACCCGCCCACTGCCACGCCCGCAAATGGAGGTTTTTCGTTATTTCCGAAGTAAAAGACGTATACGCTTACAATTCGCTACATAGGTTGATCAAGGCGAATGAAATGTTTACGAAAAAAATGTATGTGGCCCACCCACAAATGGAGATTTTTCATAACTTCCGGAGTAAAAGGCATAGAAGCTTCAAATTCGCAACATAGGTCCCTCTGTCTCGACGGAAGCTTCTTTTAAACCAAACAGCGTTTTTGAGTTCTTTATGAATTTCGTTTGTCCTTTTTTGAGTAAAACATCATGTCGCATAATATAAAGACTACTTCCAGTGTCAACCAATGCTGTGACGGTTTTCCCATAACATAATACGTCCTTAAAAATAAGATCTGTTCACATCACGTTAACGCTGTCTCTTTTCGAAGCTTTAGTTTCCGTCTTTGGACAGTTTTTTGCCACATTGCCTAAATCCCTACAACGGAAACACTTAACGGCCGATTCTTTACAATCTTTTAAAATGTGACCTGACTCTCCGCACCTAAAACATTTTTGAGCTCGTTTCTCACTATCTGCCCTCGACTGATCTGACGATTGGTTTGGTCGCTTATTGAACTGGGCCCTGCTTCCGCGTACATTCGCGTAAATTTTAATCTGCTGTTTAAGGTCCGAGATTGTACGGGCTTTATATAAACAGGCTTTGTTGATTTCTGAATCTGAAATTCCTTCTATGAAATATTTGACAATGCTTGCTTCATCAATCATAATAGTCTTGCAACGAATAAAGATACTCGAAATAAGTTTCTTGCGACTTTTTCCCTCTCTGTTTAAGCATTTGATGCACTTCGGCCGATGATAGATTTATTCCGAATTCCCTTCTCAACGACTCTTTTAAATCTCCCCAATTAATGCCAGTTTGACTTCTGATAAATAATTTCGCTGCCCCACGCAAAAACTGGTTCCCGTATACAAATTTTTGAAGTAAAGACCATCCAACAGTGTATGCGCTTTGTTCAAAATCCCTTAACCAACTATCGATAACATGATCTGTCCCATTGAATGTTGTTACACTTTCGATAACGTCACTCAAAGAGAATCTACTGATCATCTCGATTAGGCGCTCCTGTGCATCTTCAAACGTTGATGTGATCGAATTTACATCATCATTACCCCCGTTCAAAGATTGTAATGCTGCATTAGGCGTTGTTGCAACTGGGCTTTCCGTCCGTTCACTTCTAAACCCACGTCCAATAATTTAGCCTTTAACGTATCTACGTCAAAGTCCAAAATTTCTCCAACGTCCTTTCAGTTGTTTATAAATATGAAATTATTCGAATCACAATAAAATAAAATACAAAACAAGTAATGTCACAAAATAAAGTTAGTTTTTACTCGAATCGGTTACGATTCTTCAAACATCTCTTCAATTAATTCTCCCTTAATTTTCTCTTTAAATTCAATTTCGAATTTTCCTTGAATTTCTTCCCAATTTCTTCTTCTTTGATTCTGTAAGTTTCACTTGAATAATGTTCCTCTCTTTTTTTTCTTCTTAAATTCGAACAATTTAATCAGCTTTTTTCTTTATGTTTTTTTATTTTTTTTATTTACTCTTCCATTAGCTCTTCTTTGAATTTTTTAACTTAACGGTAACTGAATTCGTATAACTACTAGGAATCAAGCAAAATATTAAAAAAACATAATACTTGGAATATGGACTTCTCTGCTTTCTCAGAATTATCAGCGTTACCAAAGCTGCTGCTGCTTCTCTTTCAGATCTCCTTAGCAACGCTTCTCTCCTTTTCTGCTTCTAATATTGCGCCACTAATAGATTTCTTCTCTCACGCACTCTCTCTTCGCCCACCAACGAAATCCGCGTGCCTTCTTTCTGTTTCCTGCGAACAACACCACTGTTTGCTCCTCTGTGCTATCTGTCCGCCAACGATTCACAGAACAGAATTCACTAACACTTTGCCTTGGTTCTCCGCTTAAGCCAAAGCAGAATCAGTTGCGCGCTTCACTCTTGCGCACAACTCGATCGAATGTTCTCGTTTTTGTATAGCGCTCTCTTTCTCCTATACACACGCGCACAGCTTCTCGTCGGCAAACTGCAATTTTCACCGAATTACTTTTTCATGAAGGTTGAGCCCCCATATTTTGTAGGCAAAGTATTAGTTTTAAAGTTTAATAACTTTTTATTTTGTATTGTACACTTTAATTTTAACAGTTTTTATCTTAATCAATAGTTTTGTACACTTTATTTTAACAGTTTTTATCTAAATCAATACTTTTGTACACGTTACTTTAACTTTGTAACTTCTTCTTCATAGCAGTTTGTCGACTGACTCCTTTTTAGGTTCGTCTCAGTCATAATTCAATGCAAAAGTGTTGCCACCCTACATAAATGTCTTATATGTCATTGTTCGTTCTTCGCCGTAGCCGCTGCGCAGCCGAGCTTTTACGCACGGCGAATTTTTCTACAGCGCTAGCTCGTGAGAAAGCTCCTTCCCGATGAGAAGGAGAAACGATTAAGCAGTCTTCGATCAGTTTGATTAAAACGCGCTTCGCCGCTCCGCAAATCACCCGACTCGCAAGCAACAAAAAAAAAAAAAAACAAAAAAAAAAGAATTTGAAAAAAAGAAAGTTGCCAAGAAGGCTCAGTGTTTTTCATATATATATATATATTTTAATTAACCCCCAGTGAGTAATCCACCATTTAATTCCGGGAAAACCCTCACCCGCGTCGCGTAATAACCGAAAATCAAAAAAACAAAAAAACCAACATCACTCAGCGATCACTCCACGACGAGCAGCAATCACAGGTACGTCTCCTCCTTGTTGTCCCTCACACTAACAGTCATATTTTATGAAACAAATGAGAACTATACCGTACGAAGAGAAATGTAATTAAGTGCTCAGTGCTCTTAACTCAAATAGTTTCGCTCTTAACAAATTCAATAAAATGTAGTTGGAATAACAGTTTAGCTGTAAGAAAACCGAACTTTAAATGCGAAAGTATTTAAATCTACAGATTCACTATTAAAGTTACTACTTTCACTCTTAAATGATAACCATTAGCGTTTTCATTTTTGGGTTTAAAGCTAAATCCTTAAGATTCAAGATCGTTTTCTCTAAGAGCGTCGCACTCTTGAATTTACTACGTTTCTTTTTTATCTGTGTGCTGTTTTCTTTCTCAATGTCTATTTTTAGCAATCGTTTAACAAATCTTCCTCTCTTGAGTGCTGGAAACTCGAATTTCATGAGAGAGGATCTCTTCATCCTTGGTATTCATTCCAACCACGAAGTTAGTGAACTTTGAGAACTTTTTAAACAGCCGTTAAAGCTTCCATGTATTTTGACAGCTAACGCAAAGAAGTTCTTAGAGCTCACTCCTTCGAGGGTTCGAATGAATTTCCATATCTTGTTTTTTGTGTATTTCGAATTTTTTTTTTTATCTTTCTGCTTCTACAATTATTTTTTGGTTTCGGCCAGGGATCCAGAACCCGCGATCTTCGGATTGTGAGGGTAGTGTGCATGCCATACGCTACGTCTTGCAAATAATCTGCTGACGCTAAGAACCAATTTAAATTTAAGCAGCTAATTAGATTCAAGCAAGACGAGTTTAAAATGGAAATGACAATCGGGTATGATTTTTTCACTCCACCTCGCTGACACTGTCATGCTGAGCATGTCAACGAGGCGTCCGCTCTGAAGGACGCGCGGACTTGTTCACCGCCAACATAATAGTCTGCTGGTGTTGTATGGAAAAAAATTTTTTCGTGTCAGTAATACGAGTAGACAAGAAAAGTTATGTGTCTTATATATAGCAAATAGAAAAAAGAAACATTTTAGAACAAAAAACAACAAAAAAACCTGAATAATCAATGTTATAAATACTTCTACTTGATACTTATCACTTTGCTTTTAATATCGAAATACCTATGAACTTTATTGTATTGAAAAAATTTAATGCAGGGATCAAAAATAAGAATCAACGTAAATTTTTGTCTGTTTTTCTCCGATTTTTATTTTTATAGCTTAAATTTAAAAATTGTTCTCAATGAGAAATAGTTTACAAACAAAATTTTCGGTTCGTAAGTGAGATTTAATTTTTAAGTGTTAAAAATATCTCACTTTCACTGAGATATATCAATGAGATTTATTTGCTTGTGTCTCCTAATTACTCTTAAAAAATGAGAAAAGTAAGGAACTGTTGAATATAAAAGTTTTTTGAAAAAAAATTTTTTTAATGGAAACGTAGCAGTTACAGTTTGGGTTTTCCTTTTGTTCGCATGCCCTTATGAAGATCATTACAAAAAAAGTTTTTATAAAAACTATGGGAAGGAAGGCAAATGAGAGCCAGTTTTATATATTCGATGCGAAAAGCCAAAAATCAATATGTAAGGTCTGTAATACAAGCTTGAGTGGAAGACACATCCAACTTGAAGAGGCACCTTGAAACGATTTATTGATTCCTTGGTTAAAATTGTAACTAAGGATAGAAGGCCATTTGTGCATTTAGAGAGCGAGGGGTTCCAAGAAATTGTCACTCCAATATTTAACTGCCTCGAAATGACACCAATAAATTCCCGGAATATTATGCAGCACGTTAATGCTAAGGTTGTACAAATTAAAAAGGATATACAAAAGCTTGTCTCCGGAAGACTTATTTCGATCAAAATCGACAGCGCAACACGACTTGAAAGATCGATTCTCGGTGTTTACCTGCAAGTTATTGCAAGGAATCCTATTTCAATTGTGATAAAAACAATAGGAATGGTTCAGCTAGATCCACCTCACACTGGAGTTGCAATCAAAGAAAAGTTAAAGGAAATACTCCAGGACTTCGGAATAAATATTGAGAAAATTTATAGGTATGTTATCTTGTATAAATGTTTAATTTAATGTACGTTTCACTATTGAGTAGCATAACGAGCGACAATGGGCAAAATATGATAAAAATGGTCGAATGTTTGAACCCAGAAATCGAGGATGTTGAAGAAGAAGAAGATTGCTATGATGATTCCGCAGATGAAATCACCAATTCTATTTCTTTTAATGAACACATATTTTCAGTTAGGTGTGCTGCTCATACTCTCCAACTGGCCGTTATAGAATTCCATAAGGAACAGAATTTTACGTTAAAAATCGAAACTGAACGAAAACTTATTAAAAAAAATACTGCGTACTACCAAAAATAGGTTTATTTTACATCAAAACAGTAAAATTGTACCTCCATTGGACGTTGAAACGAGGTGGAACTCGACATATAATATGTTGGAAAAACTGCTAGCACTGAAGACGTTCTTATTTGAAAGAAACCTAGGAGGGCGTGACGTAGATTGGCAATGGGTCGAAAGCTACGTTGTAACGTTAGAGCCCATTTGGATCGCAACCAAAAAATTACAGATGGAACAACTAATTTTGAGCGAACTTTTTAAAATTTGGATGGAGTTGAAGTTAAAGTACGAGGCAGATTCTTATGAAATTAGTAAACAAATACTGGTAGCACTTTGTAAGCGTGAACACATGCTACTCGAAAACGATGCATTGATAAGTGCAGTTTATTTGGATCCTCGATAAAATGTTCCAATAAATGCAAATGTATTAACATTTTTTTTAGGAAAAAATTCAGTTCCGATACCCGCGCATGTTTAAACTGGCACTGGTGATTCTGGGCTTACCTGCGACCCAAGTGTCCGTTGAAAGGGCATTTTCTGCGTTGCATTTCATGCTCAGTGAAAAGCGATACAAACTGGGTGCACAAACCTTAGAAAACCTACTTCTAGTGAAGTTAAATTCTTCTTAATTTTACTTGAAATAATTTTTTTCTTAAACTTTAATTGTTTGTTCTCCAAATACACATTCATGTTGATATGGTCTCAAAAAAACGCTCAATATCAGTGTCCGTTTTTGCCGCTGTCGCTATGCAGCTAAATCCCACCAGCGGCGAAAAAACGGGAAAAAGGAGGGCAGCACTTCGAGCCCAGCTGCTCGCCACTTTTCCCGCCGGGCTTGACTGGCGACACCGGTGGGTTTTAAATAATATTACCAAGTAGATTTTCAATGTGACACAACTGCGAAAACCCGCCGTTTCAAACAATCCGACAAACGAAAAAAAAGTACGGGCCGCGTTCGCGTGAATAAAAGAGTAATTCGGGCGTTTTTCTTTTGTGTGTTAAATCGGAAATCAACATCAACTTGTTGAACAGCGTAGTCAACAACAGCAGCACCACCAGCATCGGAATCCAGCAGAAGCAACGTCAACCGCAACCGCAGAAGAAACAACGGCAGTCTAAGGTACGTGATCTTCTGTTAATTTACAACCGATTTCCCTTTGTCCCATTTCGGTCGCAAGACCAATAAATCTTTACGGGCCCAAACATTGGCGATCCTGCCAGGAGTCCTGGCTTCTGGGAGAAAAAATGCAACCGTAGCCCATTCCATTGCACGCGGTGTGAGCCTTCCAGTGCCCTTCAAAGTCTAACGGACGGTGGAAGTGCAGTGCTTGGAAGGTTTTTTTCTCATTCAAACTAAAGTGCCCGTCTCGCTCTCGTGGCATGGGGAAACCAACAGGTGAGCGGCAGCGGGGTAACCAGTGCGTGTATTTGCGTTGCTTTGTGTCTACAGTTGATCGGCCTAACGGCTTTTTGCACGCAAGAAAAGAGAAGACAAAGCAAATTAGACGACAAGCTCGTTGGTCTGCTATATCGCAGCGCTGCTTCCGTTTGTCTGTTCGGTCGCTGTTTCGATCTTTCGATTTGAATTCGCAGCTGGCGTACGAAGCAAGGCGGATTTTTCTCGCATGCAATTTCTTCACTCAGAAGAATTTGAATTATTGCATACACCAGACGAAAATTATTAGTAGGCTGCACTGCCTAGCCTGTTGAGAAATAAAGTATTGACAATTCAATTTCGACTATTTATTTTATTTGCGTATTTGCTAAATTGATTGGTGTACTAGCTAACCAATTTAAATAAAGCCTGACCAATTTATAAACGATTTCAATTCCCATATCAAGCAAATTAGAAGAAAGAACGTTGGTCCGCTATATCGCGGTCGCTGTTTCAATCGTTCGATGGACATGAATTTGATTAGAAATTTCAACGACGCTCTCAATGCATTCATGGATTCGTGCAGATTAAGTAAGAGGTATGATGAAAATTCACCGAGATTTCTGCTGGACGACGCGAGGACGGACCTCGACTCAGTGTGGAGAAGGTTTCGAACGGCTTACGACGACGCCTGTCTTTCCGATGCTGTCAATTCGGACGAAGTGACAAATCTGTCGGATACTCTAGAGGCGTGTAAAGGGGTTTATTACGAAGCCAAAGCCCATCTTCTTGAGCTACTGGATCTCCCTAAAAACTCAGTGGATTCGACGTCTAGCATGCAATTCCACACCTCTAATGTGAAAATTTCTTCACCATTTTCAAACATCTTTCTCGGATGCGAGCAGCCGGCGAACGTGTGCCACCTGTGTGGAAATGATCATGCACTGCGACAGTGCCCACAATTTTTGGAAATGACGGTCGACGATCGTCATAGATTTATCACGCAAAATAACAGATGTTATAATTGTTTGACTGCCTCCCATCGCTCGGCAAAATGTACCAGCCCCTATCGATGTGCGAAGTGTAAGAAGCGGCACCACACGCTGCTTCATGGACATGCTCCCGCGGTCTAACCGAAAGATGCTTCTCCGCCGTCCTCCCAGACCCCCGGCCCTCCGACGACGAGCTCCGCTGTTGCATCATCGGCGACGTCACCGTCCCCAATTGGAGCCTCGATTTCCTCCCATCAAACCAACGCACATGTGGCTGACAGCCACACTCAGGTCCTATTGCCTACTGCCCTCGCGCACATTCTCCGTCAGGGCGAGCGATTCACCGTGCGAGCGCTCCTGGATCAAGGATCTCAGCGTACCAAACAATCGCCGATATCTAGCTCTCCTCCTGGGACGATCGTCTCCACGCAGCCAGAACTCGCGCATGTGACCGACAGCGACAACCAAGTTCTGCGGCCCAACGCCCCCTCGCATGGACACGGCCCTGCGGCATCAACGAATGGTTCATCTCTCTTTCCGTCGTTCCAGACGCTAGGCTCGTTGATGACGAGCAACTCAGCACAACCTTCGATGATGCTTTCTCCTTCGGCACGTACGTCCACACGAAAAGCAAGCACGCATATGGCTGAAGGCCATACTGAAATACTTCTACCTACCGCCCTCGCGCATATTTTTCATCAGGGCAAGCAATTTACTGTGAGAGCGCTCCTGGATCAAGGCTCTCAGCGCACACTCCTCGACGACAGCAAACAAAAACTGCTCAATCTTCCCACACTGCAAAAATTTCGCTAATTCTCTGGCATTCGCGGGCAGAAATCAACAGCGGAAAAGGAATGCGTTTTCACCTTGGCCTCTCCGCATTCTGAGTTTCAAGAGGAGGTGGCTGCCGTCGTCCTACCAAAATTAACAAATTGGCTTCCATCATTGAGAGCAACAAATCCCATCGCGAAAGACCTACCTTCCCTGGAGCTTGAAGATCCACACTTCATGGAACCAGGACGTATCGATTTAGTTATTGGCTCCGACATCCTCCCGCGAGTAATGCTATCAGGAGTTCGATTGAACGTCGGTGGCAGTCTACTACCACAAAGTTCAGTCTTCGGGTGGTGCTTGAGTGGTCCCATAGCCAGCGAATCCTGTAAACCATATGCAAGCTGCGCAAACATTATCCTGCCGTTCGACCCAGGAGAAGCTTTCAATTAGTGATAAAAGAGCCAAAGTATTACACTTTGGCAACACGATACGCTCCGCGTATCACCAAACGATTTGGATGGAGTTGAAATTAAAGTACGAGGAAGATTCTTATGAAATTAGTAAACAAATACTGGTAGCACTTTGTAAGCGTGAACACATGCTACTCGAAAACGATGCATTGATAAGTGCAGTTTATTTGGATCCCCGATAAAATGTTCTGCTATCACCAATACAAAAATCTGTAGCGAAGCAGAATTTAAAAAGAATTGCAAATATCATCATGAAATTAAATCAGGTAAAAAATATGAACACTTAACTACAAATAAGTTAATTTTAAACATATAACTTTTTAACTCTTTATTAGAATGAAACTCAACTTTTAGGCCCACCGCAAACAAATACACCAGGACCGTCCGGATGTCCGATTGAAGATGGCGAACATTCATTGCTCACTACCCTTTTAAACAAACTAAGCGACCAAAGTGACACGGAATTAAATGAGCCGCTTACCGACGAGTTAAAGGAAGTTTTTTGTGAAATCGACAATTTTCAAGAACTTCATAAGCGGCTTCCAATAAATGCAAATGTATTAACATTTATTTTAGGAAAAAATTCAGTTCCGATACCCGCGCATGTTTGAACTGGCATTGGTGATTCTGGGCTTACCTGCGACCCAAGTGTCCGTTGAAAGGGCATTTTCTGCGTTGCATTTCATGCTCAGTGAAAAGCGATACAAACTGGGTGCACAAACCTTAGAAAACCTACTTCTAGTGAAGTTAAATTCTTCTTAATTTTACTTGAAATAATTTTTTTCTTAAACTTTAATTGTTTGTTCTCAAAATACACATTCATGTTGATATGGTCTCAAAAAAACGCTCAATATCAGTGTCCGTTTTTGCCGCTGTCGCTACGCAGCTAAATCCTACCAGCGGCGAAAAAACGGGAAAAAGTAGGGCAGCACTTCGAGCCCAGCTGCTCGCCACTTTTCCCGCCGGGCTTGACTGGCAACACCGATGGGTTTTAAATAATATTACCAAGAAAATTTTCAATGTGACACAACCGCGAAAACCCGCCGTTCCAAACAATCCGACAAACTAGAAAAAAAAGTACGGGCCGCGTTCGCGTGAATAAAAGAGTAATTCGGGTGTTTTTTTTTTGTGTGTTAAATCGGAAATCAACATCAACTTGTTGAACAGCGTAGTCAACAACAGCAGCACCGCCAGCATCGGAATCCAGCAGAAGCAGCGAGAGAAGCAACGTCAACCGCGACCGCATAAAGTTAGATATTTTTTTCTGTCTGTTTTATCTGTCACTAGCCGTGAGAAATTTTTATTTGAAAAGAATTGGGGTTTCTATCTGAGAAAAACTAAAAACCCTGTTCTGTCAAAAAAATGTATTTCTATTTCAGATTTTTCTTTTTTTGTCGTTATTTAAGAATTATTTTGTAACTTTTTGAAAAGGTTGAGAGTTTCATGCGACCTCTGCTTTAATGAAAAGCTTCAAGATTTTTGTGATTTATCGTCAGAGAAACGAAAAAGACTTAAAATTTGAAGTTGTAATTTATTTAAAAATAAATAAATTCTACTCTCAAAAATAAGGATTTGTTTCTTCTAAATATTCTTCAAAATTAAATCTATTAAAATCCCTGTTGCATCTTTAGCAAAATTCTTCGATCCTTCATTTGTTGCCTTTTGCTCGTGAAGAAATATTCAAACGCCACCAAACCAAAGGATGAATAAAAGCTGTGGTCAATGCGATGGCCTGGATACAATGCACAAATGTGATACTTGGTATCATTTTAGTTGCGCAGGAGTAACACAAGCAATTGAAAACCAGGCCTGGATATGTTCCAAATGCAAGGACAAGATCGGCCAATCTAAGAAAGGTGAGGAAGCTAAAGGCATAGAATCAAAACACGATCCATCTGTGGCTGCAACAAATAAATCAAAGCTGGAACTTGAACTAATGCAGCTAGAAGAGCAGAAAGCAATTGAAGAGAAGTACTACGGAAGAAGTACTATATTTCAGCAAAATCCAATGAAGGCTCCTGCAGGAGTATTCAAAGCGAGCGAAGCGGAACACATCAAAGCGAAAGGACACGGCAATGGGTTTTTCATTACCTCAACAAATTGCAGATGTACGCCAACAGCCTGAAGCCCATGCCTTCAATCAACGTGAGCGTGAAATTCAAACGGCTACATCCATACAGTCTAGACTTGCAGCAAGGCATGTGCTTTCGAAGGATTTGCCCCAATTCTCAGGAAAGCCAGAAGATTGGCCTATATTTATCAGCTCATTTGAAGAGAGCACAAAGCTCTGCGGTTATTCAGATGCTGAAAATATGCTGAGACTACAAAAGGCTTTAAAGGGAAAGGCATATGATTCAGTTGTAAGTCAATTATTGCTGCTGAAGAACGTTCAAGAAGTCATAAGAACATTAAAAATGATGTTTGGACGGCCAGAAATTATCATTAACTCGTTGATTAATAGGACTCGACTTGAACAATCTCCGAAATCACATAATTTGGAGACATTATTTGCATTTGCGATATCTGTAAAAAATTTAAGCTGCACACTGAAAGCCTGCGGTATGAAAAGTCAGCTTAATAACCCCGTTTTAATGCAAGAACTTTTTTCCAAGCTCCCTGCCCATATCAAGTTTAATTGGTCGCTGTTTATTGGAGAAGGTTATTCTGACATATCCACATTCTCTCAATGGCTCTTCAATCTAGCCGAAACTGCCACTCCAGTTAGTGATATGCCATCAACAAACAAAGTATATGCGAATATACATGCACATGAAGGTGACAAGTCGAACAATTCATCAGAGAAGGCTAAATTTGGTCTTTGAAATGAGTTTCATCTATTGACAGAATGTGAAAAATTTGCATCTCTTAAACTATTTGAACGTTGGGACTTTGTGAAGCAAATTAAATTATGCCGCACTTGTCTTAAAAGGCACGAAAAATATCGCTGCTCCTTTGATGAATGTGCAATTGCCGGCTGTGATGCTAGACATCACAAATTGCTGCATCGATATGTTGCACCAACTAATGTAGAGCTTCAACAACAAGCTCAAAGTGCTAATGTAACTCATTCCACTGTGTCAACCCACTACGAGAATATAAACAAAATATTGTTCAAGATCCTTCCAGTCACGTTGTTCAATAACGGTTGTTGCATGGAAAAATTTACTATGTTGGATGACGGTTGTAACGTGTCTGTTATTGATGAAGACATATGCGAGCATTTGCGCGTTAAGGGTGAATCAAATACACTGTGCCTCAGATGGACATCTGGAACAACGCGGCAAGAGGAGAAGTCAATGAATGTCAATTTATTATAATCTGCTTCATGCAACAACGCCAAAATATTTGAATTGAATAATGTTCAAACTGTGAAGCAACTATCCCTGCCGGTCCAATCCGTGGAGGATAAGCAAGTTACGTATTATAATCATCTTAAATATCTGAAAATTAAGACATACTCTGATGCGATTCCTGAACTTCTTATCGGTTTAAACAACGGATACCTTACAAATACGCTGAAGATGGTGGGGGGCTGTGTAAACGAACCATGTGCCTCAACAACGCGGTTAGGCTGGGTAATCTATGGAGGTGGAGAGGCAGGCAATTATGCCCAAAAAAGTTTTCAGATCAATTGCTGCGATTGTATGTTATAAGCGATTTGCAAAATATTCAGAATCAAATGACCGTATACTTTTCCCTTGAGTCGCATGGACACAAGTTCGAATTAAAATCGCTGGATGACGAAAGAGCAAATGATATACTCGAATCAACTACCAAGCGTATTGGAAAGAGGTTTCAAACCGGGTGGCTATGGAAAACTAATATTGCTAGCATCCCAGATAGCTACCAAATGACACTGAAGCACCTTCAGTGTCTGGAACGAAAGTTACGCCCTGGCCAAGCAGATGCGGTCACGCAACAAATTTCAAATCTTGTAAGTAAGGGATAGGCTCGCAAAATGCAGACAGATGAAACCCAAACCCCTGGAATAATATGATATTTGCCATTATTCACCGTCAAGAATCCAAACAAGCCAAACAAAACTGGTCTTGTTTGGGATGCAGCTGCAAAAGTCAGTGGGACATCACTGAATTCAATGCTACCCAAGGGTCCCGACCTTACAATTTGTAAACAACAAAAACGCTCTAGAATTTCAAGAGTTATCGGCGTACCGTAAATACAATTCTCCATCATCACTACGTTGATGATCTTCTAGATTCCGCGGAAACCGTTAATTCTGCAATTCAATTGGCCAGAAAAGTTTCTTATATTCCAAAAGAAGGAGAATTCTTTATCAGGAATTTCAGATCAAATTCACTAGAAGTGTTTCGCATTCTTCAAGATTTGGAAGAAGTTCCATCGAACTCGAAAAGTTTCTGGGAATATGGTGGAAAACTGCGTCAGGTGAGTTTACTTTCCTGCTCAAACTGAATCGCTCAAACGCAGAAATACTACTGGAGAAAAGTGTCCCACAAAACTGGACATTCTTAGAACTCTTACGTCAATTTTCGATCCATTAGGTTTCCTATCGCCTTTTGTTATTTACTTAAAAATTTTGCTTCAAGATGTTTGGAAATCTACAGAAGCTTGGAACTGGTATACCAGTCACTATCTCTTTCATAAATGGCTGATCTGGATAAAGTACCTGGGTAAAAATACCCCGATGATACAATATCGATCACAGTTCTTCCATACAGCTGCACATTTTTGTCGACGCAAGCGAAAATGCTTATGCTGTAGTTTGCTATTTCCGAGTGAATGACAATAGGGTAAAATGAACGACTCTGGTATACGCTAAGGATAAGGTTGCTCCAAAGCAACCCTTACCGATCCCAAGAATGGAATTAATGGCCGCTGTTCAAGGCACTCGTTTGGCCAATACAATATGCAAAATGCATCATTTCAAGTTGGAGAAGCGATACTTCTGTTGTGACTCCAAAACTGTCCTTGCCTGGATAAATTCGGAATCTCGAAATTATAAGGCGTTTGTGATGTTTCGCGTTGGCAAGATCCTAGAGATAACAAACTCATTCGAATTGAGATATGTACCAACGAAAATGAACGCCGCGGAGGATGCCACGAAATGGAGGAACACAAACTTCTTTGATTCAGAAAACAGATGGTATCATGGGCCTCCGTTTCTACTTCAAAACGAATCTCAGTGGCCAGAACAAATTTCGCACAAACAATCAAAAGAAGAAATCAAACCTTATATCTTAACGTTACACCAAGGTGAGCCCCCAATTACAAGCTGTTGCTTAGATAGTAGGCGTTTCTCGTCATGGAGAAAACTTATGAATACATTATGTACTATTTTTAAATTTGTATGTCAACTTAAACACGAGCACGTCACACGTTCATATCTATTGCAAAGAGCGGAAGACTATATGAATAGTAGAATACAGCAAGACGTTTTCGTAGATGAGAAAGCATCCCTACAACTAGGTTTGAATATTTAAAAGACAAGCAGCTTATATAAGTGTTTTGCTTATCTTGGTAACCAATCCGTATTGCGCGTTTGTGGATGAATCGATCTAGCGAATATTGATGAAAATACAAAACGATCAATTATTCTTTCAAGAAATCATTATGGAACTCAACTTATTATATAGCATTATCAAGAAAAATATCATCACATTCATCATAATACATGTCTGAATGAAATAAGGCAGAAATTTTATAGTCCCCGTCTTAGAAGTGAGTTCAAGAAGGTTCGATCAAAATGCCAACGCTGCAAGAACTTCAACGGTATGCCCGGCTTTTCTCTGGTTGTAGGAGTGGATCTGAAGTCAGCCGAGACCGCACGTTCTGTGTACAACCTACGTCTCAATCTGTTCTTTGGATGAGTGAAAATCCACATTGACTCCAAATGAGCAGATTGAGACGTTAATGTATTATTATCCATTCTTAGGATGAAGAATGTGATAATAACACAAATCAACTTGCAGCACTCAAAAGCCGCCTCCTGCCTCCTAGGTAGGCGAATTTCCTTGCTGCATACATCTCCACACATCATTGCCGTGCAGGAGCCATGGATACACAAACAGCGTATCTGTGGCTTGGGCGGTTTGTGTGGCACTGCGATACTATATGATGAACGCTCGGTCCGTCCGAGAGTTTGTCTTATAGTGTCTGGTGACCTTACGGTGAACAGATTGGCTCAGTTTAGTATTGTGCCTCTGGTATTGTGCTGCGACGCTAATGCCCAACATACTATTTGGGGCAGTAGCAAGTGCAATGGTAGGGGTATAAAGCTGTTTGAGTACATCCTGTCTTCGGGCTTGTCTATACAAAATGTAGGCGCACGTCCTACCTTTGTGACTGCCAGAAGGCAGGAAGTTATCGATCTGACACTCTCTTTTAAGGTGGAAGATTTGATCAGTAACTGGAAAGTGTTGGATGAGGATAGCCTATCTGACCACAGATACATAGAGTTCACTCTTGGGGCAAGGGTTATGGACCCGGTGCCAAGAAGAAACCCTAGGAAAGCGGACTGGGAAAGGTACAGGTCTGAACTAAGGAACTGTACCTTTGGTCCGCTAAGTGTACGGAAAGAGCGGAGTATTGATGCTGGAGTGGAGCAACTTCACTGCAGTCTTACAGCCAGCTTTGAACGTGCTTGTCCACTTCAAGTGGGGCCTAGTAGAAAATCGGTTCCCTGGTGGAATGGTAATCTACAAAAGCTTAGGAATGAATCGAGGAGACTCCTCAATAAGGCTTTGAAGTTAAGGTCTGAGGAGCCCTGGAATCTTTATCGTTCCAAGCAAAAAGAGTATAAAAGCGCAGTTCGCAAAGCGAAAATTGAAGCTTTTAAAAGTTTTTGCAGCGGAATTGAATCCGTCAGTGAATCCAACAGAATGGTCAAGTTTTTAAAGCGGGATCATTCGGTCAAGCTGGATACAATGAGAAGGGAGGATGGATCGGTAACTGAGTCGAAGGAAGAAGCTTATTTGGAGCTGCTCGCGACTCACTTTCCGGGAAATCCAACACTGGTGTGCGACCACCCTAGTCCAATTGAGTGTGACTATGTCAGGCCGCACATAGATAAGCATAATTGGAGGATTGCGAGGCAGCTGGTGACGAAAGAGGTCATAAGGTATGCGGCTGCATCCTTTGACCCCTATAAATCGCCGGGGCCAGATGGAATCCTACCAATTATGATCAGGGAAGGAATTGAGATGCTGCTGCCTGTCATGAAAAAGATTTTTGTGGCATGCGTGGCAAGAGCATACATACCTACCCAATGGAGGACAGTCAAAGTGACGATTATACCAAAAGTTGGTAGAGACGATTACTTTCTGCCAAAAAGTTTCAGACCTATAAGCATGATGTCTTTTATGCTAAAGAGTCTCGAAAGGATAGTTGAGCTGCACATTTGAGAGAAGGTTCTTTCGAGGCAGCCTCTGTCACCATGTCAACACGCGTACCAGCGCGGAAAATCTTGCGAAACTGCCCTACATCAACTCGTCTCTAGAGTTGAGAGAGCGTTCGATAAGAGAGAATACGCTGCAGGTATTTTTGTTGACATTGAGGGTGCCTTTGATAATGCAACATTCGATGGAATGTGCAGGGCAACTGCAGCTTTTGGCGTAGATAAGGTGATAGTTGACTGGATCAGGTCTCTTCTGTCACATAGGACGTTGGTGATGCAAGCAGACTGCGATAAATATGTCGTATCAGGGGTGAATAGAGGATGTCCACAAGGTGGCGTTCTCTCACCTCTGCTATGGTGTATTCAGGTCGACTCTCTGCTATGCGCGCTAAACTGCTGTGGTATTTACGCACAAGCTTACGCGGATGATGTTGCTGTACTGATCAGTGGATCATCGCTTCGTGACGTTAGCAGAAAAATGCAAGCGACACTAGATCGTAAAGACGCCTGGTGCATTAGTAATGGGCTTTCCGTAAATCCTTCTAAGACTAGTGTAGTTCTCTTTACTAGAAGGAGAAGGATTGACGGACTGACTCTTCCAATGCTAAGGGGAGTTGATATTGCACTCTTAACTGAAGTCAAATATCTGGGAGTCATTCTAGATATCAAGCTTCTGTGGAGAAGGCATTTACAGGTCAAAATCTCAAAGGCGCTATCAGCTTTTTGGAAGTGTCAGAAGGTATTTGGCAAAACATGGGGTCTGTTGCCGGGTAAAGTTCTTTGGATTTACAAAGTGCTGATCAGACCCATGATATCGTGTGCGTCGGTGATTTGGTGGAGCGCAATGAAACGGAAATCCTCTGTTGCGGCGCTTGCCAAACTTCAAAGGGCTGTGAATCTAGGTTGTACTGGTGCTTTCACCACAACACCTGGGCCAGCTCTCGACGCCTTGTTAAATCTGGAACCACTAGATGTCTTTATCAAAGGAGAAGCCATCAAGGCAGTCTGTAGATTAAAGCGCAATGGTTACTGGATAAGAACAGGGTGGGACGTGAGTGATGTAGCGGGGGGAGCGGACATTGATACAAACACAATGCATATGCCGTCTGACGCAATCACTACCACCCTGATCTTGAAACGCAACTTTGAAGTTAAACTGGATGAAGCTGAAGATGTTTCAGATCTTCTGGTTAACGCAAGTTGCATTTATACTGACGGCTCAAAAACGGAACTAGGTTCTGGAGCAGGAGTATTTATAAGAGAAGAGGAGGAACAGAAACTCTTTTTTCTACTTGGGAGCAAAGCGGCAGTGTTTCAGGCTGAGGTTTTTGCTATCCTTAAAGCAATGGATCATTTAGTTGATAAAAGATGGCGGGGTAGAAGCATCTATGTCTTTAGTGACAGTCAGGCTGCGCTACTGGCAATGCTTAACCCTGCTGTCTCGTCAAATCTAGTGAAACAGTGCAAAAATAGAGTTAATTACGTCAGTAAATTCAACTCTGTGCAGCTCAGATGGGTGAGAGGACACTCTGGTGTTGAAGGCAACGAGGAAGCTGATAAGCTAGCCAAACTTGCATCTGATACACCTTTTCTTGGTCCGGAACCAGTCATAGGAGTTGCTACTGCCAACATAAGGACGGCTGTTGCGGAATGGGTTTTCCTAACCTGTTCACAGCAATGGCAAAATGTTTCTACGTGTAGGTTCTCGAAGCAAATGTTGCCATCTTTGTGTAGCAAATCTGCCAAATTTCTGCTGTCCCTAGCTAGGGGAGACTGCAGACTTTTGGTTAATGCAATCACAGGGCATGGCGCTTTTGCAAAACACCTCAAGGTGATAGGAGTCACCGAAAATGCTAACTGCCTGTGCTGCGGAGACGAGGATAAGGAAACGGCTGAACATTATTTGTTCGACTGCCCGGCATTCTCACGAAGCAGACTGATGGCATTCGGTACGTGTGACATATACGGAAAGAATGCTCTTTCCTTATCTTTCAGGAATCTTCTAAGGTTCATTCATAGAACTGAGAAGACCCTGTAAAGAATAGGCCATCTTGGGTCAGTACAATGGACAAATTGGAAGTCTGAGTGCTGCCCTTGAAAATAGGCGTTTATTTTAATAAAAAAAAATAATAAAAAAAATGCCCGTTGTGCCTGAAATGTCAATACTACCTTTTGCTCGACTTGCTGCGTATGAACGTCCTTTCTCCTATGTCGGTATCGATTATTTTGGACCCATTTAAGTAACAGTTGGCCGACATAAGGAAAAGAGGTGGGGTGTTATATTTACTTGTTTCACAGTCTGCGCAATTCACATTGAAGTTTCAAGAGTTTTGTCGACAGACACGTTCATATTGGTACTCCAAAACTTTATAGGAAGACGCGGAACCCCTGTCGGCATAACCTGCGACCATGGAACTAACTTCAGAGGAGCAGAATCTGAACTTAAAAGGGCAGTCCAAGAAATTGATTTCCAAAGGCTTGATATAAAGTTTTCCTCTCGAACTTGTTACGTGCGATCCATGGTGTGTGGATTCTAAATGTGAAAAAGAGAAAAAAAAGAAAAAAAAATTAAAAAATAAAGAAATTTGAAAAGTTAATTAAAAATGAATTAAAGAAACAAAAAATAAAAAAATATATAAAAAAAAATGAGAAGGAAGAACACTTTTTTTTGGACACTACACTAAGACAAGACATAGAACCAGGGCTGTAGAAGATTCAATCATTTCGAGATTGATTCACGATTAAATCATGGCCTGATTGGAAACTTAAAGAATGCATTCATTTTGGCTTAAAATCCTACAGATTTAAATCAGGATTCAATCATTTAAGATTTATTTTCTATGATTTACAATTCATTTTGGGCCAATCTTATTGATTTACATTTTGAATGAAATCATTTGATTTAAATCTAAAGGAATTAAATCATTTGATTTAATTCAAAAACCGTTAACAGATTTAAATCATGTATGATTTAAATCGCAAATGATTTAAATCATTTAACTTAGTGAATATTGGTTTTTTTTGTATTTTTGTTATAAGTTCCGTGTTGTTTATTTTACATAATTTGAAATGTCGGAGGAAAATATATTTGAAGAAGAGGTTGACTTTTCGTCCGATAATGAATTATTAGATCCGGACTTTAACGTTAATAGAAAAAGGCGACTTTTTGCGGATGGCGAAAATGAAGAATATGGGCAATCGGTTGCCCCGTCAACTCAAGCTACTAATGAAGAAGTGCCGATTTTGTTCCGGAAATTCTTCGAAATAGTTGAACAGGTTAGTAGGTCATGATAACTAAGAATAACCATTTTAGGTTCAAATGTTTAAGTGTTTGTGAAATTTGCGTTGTTCTTTTCATTCAGCCACAATCATCAAGAAAGAAAAGCAATAATAGAATGGATAGAGTTTTAGCAAAGTGCCGCATTTGCAATGTTGTTTTAACGGGCTATTTGACTGTTACATCAAATTTTATTCGCCATCTCCGTGAGCAGCATGCTAAATACTTTGAAGAATACGAGGAAGGCAAAAAGCTTAAAACTGTAAACACAAATAGCCAAGCCAATAAAATTAACCGTCCGAAATCTTCGGAAAAAATTATTTCTGTTTTGGGTTCACAACTGATTTATTCCGTCGTAACGCGCTGGAATTCCTTATATGACGCAATACAAAATATCTTATTCCATAAAAAAACATCAATAAGCTTTGCGACGAGCTACAAGTAGACGCTTTTCTGGACAGAGATTTGGATTATTTAAACGAATATGTAATTTTGATGCAACCTAAAGCTGAGGCAATAGATTTTTTACAGTCGGAAAAAGGAATGTTTTACGGTTATCTACTGCCAGCTTTAGTTACAATGAAGACCAAATATGCAAGGCTAATCCTTAAAAGATCCAGCGAGTATGTCGTTGAAATTGCAAGACGATTGCAAATAAGCATAGAAACAAGATTCGACATATTCGTTAATTTAAAAAAGGGGTCGGAATTAGCTGCAGTAGCTTCTGTTCTCTCCCCTTCCGTTAAATTTAAATGGGTTAGGGCTATTAATACAGATTTTAATAGCTCCAAGAAAGATGAAGTGCTGGAAACGGTTAAAGCGACACTTTCATTATTTTTTAAAGACGCGGTAACTGAAGATTTAACATAACTCCCGATGAATCTGATGCATCAAAACATTTTGAATTTGACATTGAAGGTTCGTTAAAAGTTTTTCTTTAATTTTATAGATATAACAGTTTCCTTTTATTTCTATTTCGTTTGTTTTAGAAACTTCAGAAGAGCAGTCAGTAGCCGGCTCACTTAAATGGCAATCCGAGTTCTTTGCATATATTGCTGATAATGCAAAGGGTTTCTCAATGCTCGATAATTATCAATATCTCAAGAAAGCATTTCTCAATTTAACTGCCCGCTTCCATCTTCAGCTCCTGTAGAATGGCTTTTTTCGCACGCATCTTTCTTAAATGCACCCCGACGCGGCTGCCTAACAGATGAAAATTTTGAAAAATTACTTCTATTGAAAGTAAATAACTTTGTTTAATTTATAACCTTCATCCCATAAAATAAAATCATGTTTCTTGTTTAATTTTGATACCCAGCTTCTTCTATGAAGCAGGGTATATTAGTTTTGTGCGAATCTTGTAACACCTAGATTTAAGTTTCGCAGGTATAGACATATATATACATATATATATTCTTGATCAGGATCGAAAGCCCAGTCGATTTAGACATGTCTGTCCATCCGTCCGTCTGTGGTCGTATCTCCTCCCAAACAGCTGAACCAATCAAGCTGAAATTTGGCACATAGATAGGTTGGACTATGGGTATGATCCTTACAGAAAATGGGAGTCGCCCGCCCACTGCCACGCCTACAAATTTAATTATTACGTATTGAGAAAAATGCGTATAACTCAAGAACCATTCAAAGCATTTGAATGAAATTTGGTACACAGGTTAAAGGCCTAGAGATACACGTCTCCAAAAAAATGGGCGTGGTACGCCCCCTTCCGCACTGTTAAACAGGCTCACAAATAGTAGATTTTCGAAACGTGCGTACGGAAGGGCCTAGAAGTTTGAAATTCGAAATATAGGTTAATCATGACAAATAAAAGTTGGAGGGCGAAAATGGGCGTGGTGCGCCAAATGAAATGCCCAAAAATTAAGTTATTCTGTAATTTTTATATGGACGAGCGTATGGGGTTGAAATGCAGAATATAGGTTGACTATAACAATTCGATACTAGGAGGCGAAAGTAGGCTTGAGTTGGCTGCCGCGCTTACAAATAGCAGCTGTTTAGGATTGACATTGGCATAAAAGACACGAAGCTGGGTATATCAAAGTCGGGCCGGAACGTTTAGCTTTCTTACTTGTTTCAAAATACTGCAGTTATCTTTATTGAAAATATATGACATATGCATTCCGCGCAAGAAATGGAACCTGAACCACTCTCGAAAACAAATGATTTCATAAAACTCTCACACGCGCCGTTCTGCGCTGCTCTGCTACGTTCCGCGCTTGTCGTTAAGGCGTGGAAGGCGCAGCGCAGCCGGTCTGGAAGCAGCTTCAAAGATTGGATTTAGAATGTTTTTTTTTGCTGATTTAAATCAAATGATTTCGTTTTTAGAACGAAGTTCTTTATGAAACGATAGCGACAGGGGACCTAGTCGAGAAAAAGTGAAAAACCGTTATAAAATCCGCGTTACCTAAATTGAAGTTCGCAAAAAAGGGTATAATAACCTTTGCAAAAAGAAAGAAATATACATATATTTACGTAAAATGACTTCCTGATGCGGCCGAGATATTATACTTTTTTAGGCGACACTTATTTCTGACGATATCCCGAAAAAACAATTAATTATTAAATTCAGAAACTACACAGACACATACAAGCATAAATGCATTCAAACAAAACAAAACAATATGTGGTGCTGCCAGACTGAACGTTTTCAGAATAACTCCGATTAGTAGGTTTTTGCAAATATATAAGGGCATTTTAGGTAGCTTATAATTTTTTTGCGCTATCAAAGTATACGTCAATTCGTACATAATTAAAACATAATTAAAATCATCGTCTGTACTCCGGGGGCTGCGGATGTAATATCGGTGTGAAAAATATCGATACTTTAAAACATCTTTATGTATGAAAATTCGCATTTTCGAGACTATCTCATTTGCGATGGAAAACCCTTTACACGTATGCTTTTTCAGTTCCAGTATATTCTGCTTAGCTGACTTCGCAGTTTAAGGGCTCAACGCTGTTAAAGTAAATTGAAAGGAAGTAACGGGCTCATTCTTTTGAAAAAAGGAAATTAGAGTTGAAATTTCGATGACAGGTCGACAGAAATATAGAAAATGTATGACTTAAATGCAACCCTGTGAGCCCGATTACTTGTAATAAGCGTATGCGTTCAAGTAGCGAAAGTAAGTCAAAGTACTTATTTGTTTTTATACCCAGCGTAAGCAGGGTATATTGGGGTATCTTGTAACAGCCAGAATTACGCTCCGTAGATATAGACATATATATATATATATATATATATATTCTTGATCAGGATCAAAAATTCGATTTAGACATGTCCGTCTGTCCGTCCGTCTGTCCGTCCGTCCGTGTCCGGATCTCCTCCGAAACGGCTGGACCAATCAAGTCGAAATGTGGCACACAGGTATATCGGGGTCCGAGTATGATCCTAACTAAAAATGGAAGACATCCGCTCACTGCCACGCCCACAAATGAATTTAATGTGTTTTCAGTAAAATGCTTGTAACTTGCGAACCACTCAACACATTTCATTGATATTTGGTGTACTGGTAAACTACGAAAATGCACATATCCTGGGGAAAAAATGGACGCCGCCCTCCGTGAGTCACGCCCACAAATAAGGGCTTATCGTTACTTGTGAAGTAAAAGGCGTAGAAGCTTCAAATTCGCAACATAGGTTGACCAAGACGAATTAAAGGTGTAGGAAAAAAATGTATGTGGCCCACCTACTGCCACGCCCACAAATGGAGATTTTTTGTAACTTCCGAAGTAAAAAGCGTAGAAGCTTCAAATTCGCAACATAGATTGACCAAGGCGAAGGAAAGGTGTAGGAAAAAATTTTATGTGGCTCGCCCACTGCCACGCCCACAAATGAAGATTTTTCGTAACTTCCGAAGTAAAAGGCGTAGAAGCTTCAAATTCGCAACGTAGGTTCACCAAGGCGAATGAAAGGTGTAGGAAAAAATTTTATGCGGCCCGCCCACTGCCACGCCCACAAATGAAGATTTTTCGTAACTTCCGAAGTAAAAGGCGTAGAAGCTTCAAATTCGCAACATAGGTTCACCAAGGCGAACGAAAGGTGTAGGAAAAAAATGAATGTGGCCCGCCCACTGCCACGCCCACAAATGAAGATTTTTCGTAACTTCCGAAGTAAAAGGCGTAGAAGCTTCAAATTCGCAACATAGGTTCAGCAAGGCGAATGAAAGGTGTAGGAAAAAAATGAATGTGGCCCGCCCACTGCCACGCCCACAAATGAAGATTTTTCGTAACTTCCGAAGTTAAAGGCGTAGAAGCTTCAAATTCGCAACATAGGTTCACCAAGGCGAATGAAAGGTGTAGGAAATAATTTATGTGGCCCTCCCACTGCCACGCCCATAAATAGAGAAGCAAAACATAGTGCGCTCATAACGTCGGGACGCTGGGTATTTTAAAGTCGGGCTTGACCGACTTTAGCTTTCTTACTTGTTTGTTAATAAAATTAATATTTGGACGGCGTTCTTTTAAGAATTCAAGTGTTGTTAAACACATTCTGATATGTTACTCAAAAATACAGCAAAAAATTTCGGGTAGGTGCGTTTTTCGCGTAAGTGCATAAAATTGTCTGGAAAATAATTGAATGCAGCTAAGCAGAATATACTGTATCGCATTTTCGCTTGTTAAAAACAGTTGAAAACAACAAACAGCCGTCTTGTATACATATATTTTTCGATTAATAAAAACAATTGAGTTTTGCGAAAAACCTTGCTGCGAATTATATTTACTAACATTTATAAATACCATAATGAACTTCGTTCTTATCTGGTGTCCCAGGCGCGCAGCCAGGGGGGGGTTTTGGGGGTTCAACCCCCCCCAAATTAAGGAAAAAATACACCACACAGCCGCTTACATTTCTACACCGCCGTCCTATAAACCCTTTTATTAAGTTTTATGATGCAATAATTTTAGCTCTTGACCGAATTTCCTTTTGGAATGATTAAAATGTGTAAAGTCAGTCTAATTTATTAAAATGTGCCTTACAAAAAGGCGAATTTCTTATATCTCTTCATTGTATAAACCAAGTTTTTAGTTCCAAATTTGTTTTATGTAAATATTTACAAGGTAGAAACATTGATCTCAAATATGCTGTTGTCCTAGCAGATATATGCTTAGAGAATATTCAAACCTTAAGAAGTAACGCTGAGGAAGAATTTCAGAACTTGTTTAAAAACGCTGAGAAGCAAGCTTTATCAAGCGGACTTATTTTGCAAAAACCTAGGCTCGCACATTCTCAGTACCACGAAGCACATTTTCATACTAAAAGTGTTGAATATTATTATCGTATTTCCCTTTATTTACCTTTTGTGGATGCATTTATTGTCAACTTAACCAATCGCTTTTCAAAACACAAGGATATTCTTCTTGGTTTTCAAGTTTTATTTCCTCAAAGCGATACTGCAAAAGTTGATGATTTTTTAGACAAATTTAAAAAACTCTTTCAGTTTTATCAAGATGATTTAGAGGGAAATTTTGATGATTCAAAAAAGGAGCTCACTGTTTGGTATAAATTAATTAATAATTTAGAAAAAAATGAAAGACCAAAAACAGTGTTTGACGCTATAAAGTTGTGTAAAAAAGATATTTTACCAAATATTTTTAATTTATTAACTATTTTGGCTACTCTTCCAATAACCACATGTGAAAATGAGAGATCGTTTTCAACTCTCCGCCGACTCAAAACTTATCTTAGATCTACAATGACAGAACAGAGGTTAAAGGCCTTAGCACTCCTCCACGTCCATCGAGATCTTACTCCCAGTGTAGAGGACATACTAAATAAACTTGCTGAAAGCACGCGCTTCATATTGCACTTTAAATTGAATAAGTTCCTTCGAAAATACTTTTTTTACTTTGTACACCTTATAAAAATGTAAAATATTTATGTAAATATATTTTAATTATCTATTTTGTAAGCTTTTTACGAAAATAAAAACAAAAAATATTTAGAAAAATTTTCTGCGAACCCCCCCCAAATTGAAATCCTGGCTGCGCGCCTGTGGTGTCCTATGACACAACTCAACTTGTTTTTTATTTAAATCAAATAATTTAAATCTTTTTTGATTTCAATTATATAAATTTTGATTAAAATTAAATGATTTAAATCATTTGCGATTTAAATCAAACATGATTTAAATCTGATAAAGGTTTTTTGATTTAAATCAAATGATTTAAATCTTTAAGATTTAAATCAAATGATTTCATTCAAAATGTAAATCAATAAGATTGGCCCAAAATGAATTAAATATCACATAAAATAAATCTTAAATGATTAAATCCTGATTTAAATCCTAAGGATTTAAATCAAAAATGAATGCAATCAAAACCAAAATAAATCGCAAAGATTTAAAATCAAAAATGATTGAAATTTTACACAGCACTGCATAGAACAAGCAAAGACGATAAATATACAAAAACAAAAAGAGAAAAAAATACCCGTCCACACTAATAACAATTCTACAGATGGAGAACGCAAACGAAAAAATGTCAACCTCGAAATTGAGATGCCTAGAGGCGTACCAGCCGATTAAGGAGGCGCAACCACGAGTCAAAGAGCTGGCGGCAACATTCGTCGAAAGACAGGATACCAAAACGAAGAGGTTGCGACTGGAACAGAGGCCCAATTGCGAACCACACAAACAGACCTTCACATACGTGGAGCCTGCGCCAGCGACTTCCGTGCCCGAGGTTTTTACGAGACCCAGACCACCATCTCCGGAAATAAGATGGAAGGACGTCCTCCAGATCGACATCGACGAGGAGATTGAGAAGTTGAACTGTTTACAGCCCAACGAGCAAAGAACACACACCCACGTTCGCGACTTCATAGTACCGGCAGAAGAAATTGGTGCAGGTACTCCGCTAGTCCTACGAAAAGATATAAGGGTGGAACTACAGCATCGAACTCCACGACAGGCTCTGCGATTTAAACGATGAGTAAACGAGACCTTATAACAAGTCCGGGTGTCTAAATCCGGATATGTGAAGGTGACAAGTAAACCGGCGCCTCAAGTAAAAACATGAACGAAACGCCCAATAACAGAAGAGGAGGGACCAGAGCACTGAGGAGGAAACTTGGAAGTATATCTGCGAAACAAAGGCAGTAAGAATTATATTTTTTTGTATAATGAAATTTTTTTATTCTAAATATTTTGTATTGAATTGAATTAGAATAAGAATGAATTGTGATAACTGAATTGAAAAAGAAAAAAAAAAACAAGTTGAGTTGTGTCATAGGACACCAGATAAGAACGAAGTTCATTATGGTATTTATAAATGTTAGTAAATATAATTCGCAGCAAGGTTTTTCGCAAAACTCAATTGTTTTTATTAATCGAAAAATATATGTATACAAGACGGCTGTTTGTTGTTTTCAACTGTTTTTCACAAGCGAAAATGCGATACAGTATATTCTGCTTAGCTGCATTCAATTATTTTCCAGACAATTTTATGCACTTACGCGAAAAACGCACCTACCCGAAATTTTTTGCTGTATTTTTGAGTAACTTATCAGAATGTCTTTAACAACATTTGAATTCTTAAAAGAACGCCGTCCAAATATTAATTTTATTAACAAACAAGTAAGAAAGCTAAAGTCGGTCAAGCCCGACTTTGAAATACCCAGCGTCCCGACGTTATGAGCGCACTATGTTTTGCTTCTCTATTTATGGGCGTGGCAGTGGGAGGGCCACAAATTATTTCCCTACACCTTTCATTCGCCTTGGTGAACCTATGTTGCGAATTTGAAGCTTCTACGCCTTTTACTTCGGAAGTTACGAAAAATCTTCATTTGTGGGCGTGGCAGTGGGCGGGCCACAAACATTTTTTTCCTACACCTTTCATTCGCCTTGCTGAACCTATGTTGCGAATTTGAAGCTTCTACGCCTTTTACTTCGGAAGTTACGAAAAATCTTCATTTGTGGGCGTGGCAGTGGGCGGGCCAAATAAAATTTTTTCCTACACCTTTCATTCGCCTTGGTGAACCTATGTTGCGAATTTGAAGCTTCTATGCCTTTTACTTCGGAAGTTACGAAAATTCTCCATTTGTGGGCGTGGCAGTGGGCGGGCTACATAAATTTTTGTTCCTACACCTTTCATTTGCCTTTGTCAACCTATGTTGCGATTTTGAAGCTTCTACGCCTTTAACCTCGGAAGTTACGAAAAATCTTCATTTGTGGGCGTGGCAGTGGGCGAGCCACATAAAATTTTTTCCTACACCTTCCCTTCGCCTTGGTCAACCTATGTTGCGAATTTGAAGCTTCTACGCTTTTTACTTCGGAAGTAACGAAAAATCTCCACTCGTGGGCGTGGCAGTGGGCGGGCCTCATTAAATTTTTTCCTACACCTTTCATTCGTCTTGGTCAACCTATGTTGCGAATTTGAAGCTTCTACGCCTTTTACTTCACAAGTTACGATAAGCCCTTATTTGTGGGCGTGGCTCACGGAGGGCGGCGTCCGTTTTTTTCCAGGATATGTCCCTTTTTGTAGTTTACCAGTACACCAAATATCAATGAAATGTGTCGAGTGGTTCGCAAGTTACAAGCATTTTACTGAAAACACATTAAATTCATTTGTGGGCGTGGCAGTGAGCGGATGTCTTCCATTTTTAGTTAGGATCATACTCGGACCCCGATATACCTGTGTGCCACATTTCGACTTGATTGGTCCAGCCGTTTCGGAGGAGATCCGGACACGGACGGACGGACAGACGGACATGTCTAAATCGAATTTTTGATCCTGATCAAGAATATATATATATATATATATATATATGTCAATATCTACGGAGCGTTATTCTGGCTGTTACAAGATACCGCAATATACGTTGCTTACGCTGGGTATAAAAACAAATAAGTACTTTGAATTACTTTCGCTACTTGAACGCATACGCTTATCACAAGTAATCGGACTCACAGGGTTGCATTTAAGTCACACATTTCCTATATTTCTGTCAACCTGTCATCGAAATTTCAACTCTGATTTCCTTTCTTCAAAGTAGTGAGTTCGTAACTTCCTTTCAATTTACTTTAACAGCGTTGAGCCCTCAAAGTGCTAAGTTAGATAAGCAGAATATACTGGACCTGAAAAAGCATACGTGTAAAGGGTTTTCCATCGCAAATGAGATAGTCTCGAAAAATCGAATTTTCATACATAAAAATGTTTTAAAGTATCGATATGTGTCACACCGATATTAGAGGCCATTTACACGTTAAGACATTTCGATAATGAAACACACTTTTTGTGGGCTAGGGACGCACGGGGATGTGGTATGGTAGCGTTTTTCTCTCTTTCCCCTGCCTCCCTTGCCAACGAAAATTTGTTTCATAATCGAAATGTTTTAACGTGTAAATAGCGTATTACATCCGCAGCCCCCGGAGTACAGACGATGATTTTAAATATGTTTTAATTATGTACGAATTGACGTATACTTTGATAGCGCAAAAAAATTATAAGCTACCTAAAATGCCCTTATATATTTGCAAAAACCTACTAATCGGAGTTATTCTGAAAACGTTCAGTCTGGCAGCACCACATATTGTTTTGTTTTGTTTGAATGCATTTATGCTTGTGTGTGTCTGTGTAGTTTCTGAATTGAATAATTAATTGTTTTTTCGGGATATCGTCGGAAATAAGTGTGACCTAAAGAAGTATAATATCTCGGCCGCATCAGGAAGTAATTTTACGTAAATATATGTATATTTCTTTCTTTTTGCAAGGGTTATTATACCCTTTTTTGCGAACTTCAATTTAGGTAACACGGATTTTATAGCGGGTTTTCACTTTTTCTCGACTAGGTCCCCTGTCGCTATCGTTTCGTAAAGAACTTCGTTCTAAAAACAAGATGGAGAATATTTAATAAGATAGAAAATCTCCTTGTCCGCATGAACTAACGCAGGAAGAATGTGCGCACTCAAAAGCCTCAAGCATCCCTAATTACTTTCGATCTGCAGCAAAATCAAATAGAAGAAAAAAAAAAACAAAAAGGCCAAACGAAAAGAAAACATAACACGAATTCCTTTCCTTTTGATTACCATTCACAATTTCTTTTCACTTTTTATAATCTTTCATATTTCTATTCCATATACTTAAAGTACACTCACTGAAACTGTTAGTAATTTCTCTTCGTTATTTATCCACAAACACAACTTTGTCCGTTTTTTTAAACACACACAATTTTTTTCGTTTCTTCTTTTTTCAATAACAATTTTCCACTTTAAATACTCACTTTTAAATCCCATCGCACCACATCCATCTAAAAACGTATATCCTGAAATTAAATAGGCAAATCAAAATATAAATAAACGTTAAATAAATATATTTGCCTACCAGAAAGAGCGATCGGAATTTCAATATCTTTTAGTCCTTCCTATTTGGTTTACGATGAGGAAAAATATAAGGAAAGCAAAAAAATAATAACAAGGAGGAAAAGGAGTAGAGAGCAAAAAGAGCTTCTTCAACCCGCAAGGTTGCATTCAGGATGCAAAAGCTCCGGAGGCATTCCATACATTTATGTGTGCTAACAAATGCATAGGATCCGCATAGAAGAGGATCAAACCAGAAACTTCTAGTTTGTAATTAGAAAATAGAGCATAGAAAAGGCGCTACAAATAGACAACATCATTGACATCGGTCCCAGGCAAAGCTTATGGGAATCCTTGAAGTCCGATTTTTGTATAAAAGGAAGAGCAGGTGCAGTCAGAAAGAAGTCTGCTAGCGGTTTTCACAGCCAGCGCACTAAATTGAAGGGTTCACTTCGATTAAAATTATTTTGGAAAAGCAGGGTTCACTGCTGATCTCGACAGAAAGGTACAAAAATTTTTTTTGGACGGTATCAGACAATTTTTTCTTAAAGAACATTACATTCTACTTCCGCTGAATTTTTTTGGATTTTTTAATTTTTTCTTTTGGTTAAATTAATGTTTTGCTTTTTTTTATTTTTTCCTTCTCATTTTGGTTTTTTATTTGGTTTTGAATAACACAAAAAACAAAAAAAGAAAAAAGAATCACCAATATTTATCTGCTTTCACAATTAGAGCTCAGCACAGAACACCATGAGTGACAGTGGTTTCTACAGGCATGACTGACACACTTTTTTCATGTCTTCTTTAATATAAAATTTTAGCTGACCCATTTTCATGAATCGGTTATATTTGTTCCAAGAGAGAGCAAGAGTCTCACTGCCTCTCGTATCTACTCGCGCATATAGCTGCACAACGTGGAAGGGCATTGCTTTAACACTTTGCGCTCGTTTGTATTTTTCTCTTCATTCCCTGCGTTATTTCATGGTAAGATAAGGGAGTTTTCGTACACTCGGTTACCCAAAAAATAAATTAAATTAGGTAGAATTTGATTATCTTGGTTTTTGTAAAATCACTTTGTTTTATATATTCATGCTTAACTAATTAAATTTTTCCTATTATGTTCGTTTTCCTATTATGTATCGGCATGAAATCTTTTTTTAAATGCTAGCATACGGGGGGCCTAACAAAAATTCGGTAAGTTGGCAACACTGAGAACTTTTTTCCAACTCAGAAAATGTCAGCTGATTTAGCTTAATTCTGTGAGGTTTCGGTGTAAGTTTCGAAAAGATTGCTTGAAATGGAGACGAGGAAGCGTAATATTTCTGAAACAAAGTGTGTGGCTATTCCGCAGCCAACACAACAAGAATTTCGTTATGGAATTCTTTATGGATTTCGGCGTCAATTGAAGCCTGTACAAATCTTCCATGAAGTCCAAACAGTATATGGAATAAATGCACCATCTCTTAAAACTGTTTCAAAGTGGTTTCGAAGATTCCAGACTGGACATTTTAGTATGGAGGACGATTCTCGGGAAGGCCGGCCAAAATCTTCCACTGATGACGAAAATGTGGTTCTGGTTAAGTCCAAAGTTGACGAAGATCCGCGATTGACACAAAAAATGATTGCAGACGAATTGGGCTTAAATGCCATGATTGTATCGCGAATATTAAATAATCATCTTGGGTACACCTAGAAATCTGCTCGATGGGTTCCACGAATTTTAAATGAGGTTCAAAAAGAGGCGAGAATGCGTTTTGCTCAATATTTCCTAAAAAAATTTGCAAACGGACGCTCAAGCTGCTTTAATAAAATCGTAACAGGTGATGAAGCTTGGTTTTATAAGTACGATCCGGAAACAAAACAGCCGTCCATGGTATGGAGCCCAGCAGGAGCGAATCCGCCTATAAAAGCCAAACAACAAAAATCAGCAACAAAAGTAATGATGGCTATTTTCTTTACTAGGGCAAAAATTGTGGCTGCTATTCCCTTAGAAACAGGTCAAACAGTAACTGCTAGATGGTACTCCAAAGACTGTTTACCAAAAGTTTTCAACAATTTGTTGGGAAACCAAAAAAAAGGGGACCTGCGTCGTTACTTTTTACATCATGATAATGCGCCTGCTCACACCGCCGAAAGGACTTCTAATTTTATTGCCGTCTCTGGCATCGAAGAAGTTCGCCCAGCACCATATTCTCCGGATCTGGCACCTTGTGACTTTTGGTTGTTTCCAAAAATTAAAAAAAATTTGAGGGGAAAAGTCTTTAACAGCAATGCAGAGATAATATCTGCGGTGAATAAAGAAATCGAGAGTCTAAAAAAACGCGATTTTGAGGACTGTTTTGGCAAGTGGATTTACAGACTAAAAAAATGTATTGAAATTAAGGGCGATTATGTAGAGAAAATAAAAAATAACAATGCTTAAAAATATAATACTGAAAAAAATTTTTCCTGTTTCCTTTAAACCAACTTACCGAATTTTTGTTATTCCCCCCGTATTGGTAAGCGGATGGCAAGGCCCCATGCCAACGGCCAGCTAAGTCGGAGCTGATGCCACCATGCCGAGCTGCTATTCCGAACCAATAAACCAGATGTTAGAATATTAACAATGGCGCCCAACGAAGTTTTTTTCAACGTATTTTCTTCCAACTTAAACTTTTTCCTCCTATCTTTCTCTTTCTTCCTCTTTCTGCCAAAAAAATACCAAGATAGGATTTTATGTTTTTTTTTTGCTGATGGGGGTTTACCGAAAGCAGCGAATTTCACTCTAATCCGCAGTGATACGAAATTTTGGGCTTAAGGTATAAAAGAAAAAAAGAAATTTGTAATCTCTAAATTCTGCACTACCGAACCGGGCTTCACTCTAAACCGAGGCAGCTGTAAGCTGTGACGTCCGCGGCTTTACGCATGAGGCATATGAGTGCATTGGATTTATAGCGCTGAAGCGGGCCTACATCCTAAATGTAAAAGAGGATGCAGTGACCTTCGGTCTTTTTTAATTGGCGGGGGGGAGTAGATTAGACCCGGACATGACAGACGGACTAATAGAATACTCCTGTGAGAAGTTCCTAGTGGGAAGCTTCTGCGCCAAGTACCAAGTATCCAACAATTTTCACAGTTTTCTTAAATATACACATATGAATTTTTTTTTTTAATTTTTCATCAACTTAAAATAACAGGTTGGCTGAAAAGTCCCCGGTCTGACACATAGATGGCGTCACTAGTATTAAATGCATATTTTATTTTTATATAGTGGCAACCTTCAAATGATTCGTGTCAAAATTTGACGTCTGTAAGTCAATTAGTTTGTGAGATAGAGCGTCTTTTGTGAAGCAACTTTTGTTATTGTGAAAAAAATGGAAAAAAAGGAATTTCGTGTTTTGATAAAATACTGTTTTCTGAAGGGAAAAAATACAGTGGAAGCAAAAACTTGGCTTGATAATGAGTTTCCGGACTCTGCCCCAGGAAAATCAACAATAATTGATTGGTATGCAAAATTAAAGCGTGGTGAAATGAGCACGGAGGACGGTGAACGCAGTGGACGCCCGAAAGAGGTGGTTACCGACGAAAACATCAAAAAAATTCACAAAATGATTTTGAATGACCGTAAAATGAAGTTGATCGAGATAGCAGAGGCCTTAAAGATATCAAAGGAACGTGTTGGTCATATCATTCATCAATATTTGGATATGAAAAAGCTCTGTGCAAAATGGGTGCCGCGCGAGCTCACATTTGACCAAAAACAACAACGTGTTGATGATTCTGAGCGGTGTTTGCAGCTGTTAACTCGCAATACACCCGAGTTTTTGCGTCGATATGTGACAATGGATGAAACATGGCTCTATCACTACACTCCTGAGTCCAATCGACAGTCGGCTGAGTGGACAGCGATCGGTGAACCGTCTCCGAAGCGTGAAAAGACTCAAAAGTCCGCTGGCAAAGTAATGGCCTCTGTTTTTTGGGATGGGCATGGAATAATTTTTATCGATTATCTTGAGAAGGGAAAAACCATCAACAGTGACTATCATATGTCGTTATTGGAGCGTTTGAAGGTCGAAATCGCGGCAAAACGGCCCCATATGAAGAAGAAACAAGTAAGAAAGCTAAAGTCGGTCAAGCCCGACTTTGAAATACCCAGCGTCCAGACGTTATGAGCGCACTATGTTTTGCTTCTCTATTTATGGGCATGGCAGTGGGAGGGCCGCATTTATTATTTCCCTACACCTTTCATTCGCCTTGGTGGACCTATGTTGCGAATTTGAAGCTTCTACGCCTTTTACTTCGGAAGTTACGAAAAATCTTCATTTGTGGGCGTGGCAGTGGGCGAGCCACATAAAATTTTTTCCTACACCTTTCATTCGTCTTGGTCAACCTATGTTGCGAATTTGAAGCTTCTACGCTTTTTACTTCGGAAGTTACGAAAAATCTCCATTTGTGGGCGTGGCAGTGGGCGGCCCTCATAAAATTTTTTCCTACACCTTTCATTCGTCTTGGTCAACCTATGTTGCGAATTTGAAGGTTCTACGCCTTTTACTTCACAAGTTACGATAAACCCTTATTTGTGGGCGTGGCTCACGGAGGGCGGCGTCCATTTTTTGTAAGGATATGTCCATTTTCGTAGTTTACCGGTACACCAAATATCAATGGAATGTGTTGAGTGGTTCGCAGGTTGCAAGCATTTTACTGAAAACACATTATATTCATTTGTGGGCGTGGAAGTGGGCGGATGTCTCCCATTTTTACTTAGGATCATACTCGGATCCCGATATACCTGTGCGCCAAATTTTGACTTGATTGGTCCAGCCGTTTCGGAGGAGATCCGACCACGGACGGACGGACAGACGGACAGACGGACAGACGGACGGACGGACGGACGGACAGACGGACAGACGGACAGACGGATAGACGGACAGACGGACGGACGGACAGACGGACAGACGGACGGACGGACAGACGAACATGTCTAAATCGATTCAGTTTTTGATCCTGATCATTTCTGTATATATATGTCTATATCTCCGGAGCTTAGTTCTTCCTGTTACAAGATTCGCACAAAACTAATATACCCCGCTTACGCTGGGTATAAAAAGTGTTGTTCCACCAAGACAACGCACCGTGCCACGAGTCATTGAGAACGATGGCAAAAATTCATGAATTAGGCTTCGAATTGCTTCCCCACCCACCGTATTCTCCAGATCTGGCCCCCAGCGACTTTTTCTTGTTCTCAGACCTCAAAAGGATGCTCGCAGGGAAAAAATTTGGCTGCAATGAAGAGGTGATCGCCGAAACTGAGGCCTATTTTGAGGCAAAACCGAAGGAGTACTACCAAAATGGTATCAAAAAATTGGAAGGTCGTTATAATCGTTGTATCGCTCTTGAAGGGAACTATGTTGAATAATAAAAACGAATTTTGACAAAAAAATGTGTTTTTTTTTTGTTAGACCGGGGACTTATCACCCAACCTGTTACATAAAAAAAAAATAATAATAATAATAATAAAAATAAGGCATAACTTTTTTTTACATTCCTTTGAAATATTGAATGGTGGGGAATTAATAAAGAATATTGAATTTAAAAAAAATATAAGAATAAAATTTTTCTTTATATTTGTTTGTTCATACGAATTGAATCAATAATATAAATTAGAATTTAAAATAGAATAGTTTTTTTTTTGGATAAGAAAACCAATGAAAACCCAGGTTAATTGATGGACAGGCAAACAGCTCCTGATAATAATTCGCAAATTCCATCGAACCAAAGATTAACAAGGAATAGGCGCAGACAGCTAGAACTCGAACGTTTGAGCATAGATTTTTCAAATCTAGCTGTCATATCCCAAAGAACTGAAGGTGGTACAGCTGACACAAATTTAACCAGCTCTGAGAATAATCTAAACAACGATTTCGTTAGTTTTACTACCAGACTAGACAATTTATTCAACATGTCAAACCCTAAAGAGCAAAACAGCGTCGAAGGGACAAGCCTAGATAGGCAACCGCAAGCGCTAGGCAATGACGCAGTTAATAATAATAGTGGGTTCACACTGCAGCAGCAGATACAAGATCTAGCACGACTAATGGACGCTCAGAATGGAGGTGTAGTAAGCTGCATGAGCACTTTGCAGGACATATTGACCAGATTTACGACAATAGATAATCGAGTGGGAAATCTGGAAAACAGTAATGGTCCAGACACACCACGACCACAATCCACTCCGGTAAAAGAACCAGGTGGTGGCACTGTCACACAGCCAGGTGTATCAAACCGCCAAGATGGAGTACATTTTAATCACACAGGGATCAATCGACCTCTGTCTAACAATGAAATAGAGCGAGCTAGTAAGTTCGATTTAGACAGATGGCACATTAAATATGACGGGACAAATAAGGAGATGACGGTGGAGAGCTTTGTATTTAGAATTGAGAAATCAGCAGAGACACTTGCCATCCCTTTCGATAAGCTCTTCAAGAACTTTCACTGTCTACTGAAGGACAAATGGTATTGGCAACTGTTAGAAGCCAACAAAAACAATTTAGAATTCGACTTCTACGATGTGTGCAGAGAGCTCCTAAGCCACTACAAATCTACTCAAACCGAGTTTGAGATAATTAGAGAACTAGCCGAACGAAAGCAACAAGTAGGAGAAACATTTGACGATTTTTATACAGAAATGCATTATATCAGTTTCAAACTCCAGAATAAAATTTCCGAAGACGAACTAGTGGGCATACTTAAAAATAATTTGCGTGGGCAACTTGCTACGATGATGTTCGCGAATAGAGTAACAAATTTATCCGAGTTGAAGTCCGAGTGTAGAAAAGCCGAAAAGGTATTGCCTGAATCAAGGCCCAAGCCAAGGCAAGTAAACGAGGTCCAAGGTGAAAATATTGTAGGTGAGCCAGTAGAATCGTCAAACATCATTCAGTCAAAATCCTGCAAAAAAATATGAAAATAAAAATACCAGTAATAATCAACCGTATCAAAAACCAAACTTACCCATGAATATACAAGGTCAACTGCCGCCAAAGGATAGTGCTGCCAAGCCAACCTTATGTCCATCCCCATTTCATATCAACTTGGCTTTAGTTGTGGTCTGCCAGGCGACTATTTTAGAAAAAACGCCATCGCCACAGAAAAATCCTGCAAAAGTTCATTCCATGAAATGACATGCTTTTTATCAGGGACCGTACCAGTTATGACTTTTATAATAAAAGTTAAGAAAAAACAATTATTTTTGAACTTAAATATTATTTGAAAAAAATTAACAAATCAGTTTTGACTTTTATTTTTTCAGTCAGATGATATTTGTTAAATTGTGACTTTTATTTTTTTTGGCAAAAATAAAAGTCATTTTAAAATAACTTTAGAACCGTTAGTCCGATATAAATAAATTTGGTATCAATTGATTGCTAATAGTCTCTAGAATCTAAAATTTTATAGTTTAATATACCTTGAATGCCTAAAGGTTGAGATATGAGCCAAAAACTACTCTCAAGTATTTTTCAATTGTACCCTTATACATTTTTTACATATAGAGGAAAATATTTTAAAAATTTGTTGCAGGAGTAGAAATTTAATGGGGTTCGTCAAATTTCAGCACAGATGATACGTGAGGTTAGGTTGAAGTGACACTTGATAAAATAAATCTATACTTTAACAAGCTGCAATTAGCATGAAACAGCCGTTTTGATCCATTTAAATATAAAAAAACCGATTTTGAGACTTACGGGATTTAAATCCACCGAATTAGATCAAGGAACAGAAGCAATTTAATCAGTTCAATGCTGGAAATGAAATCCAGGTCGTTAAGAAATGCAGCGCCAAGAGTGCGCTGCCTCCTCCTAGCTAGCGCTGGGCAATGACATAAGAAATGTTCAATAGTTTCTTGTTCAGAAGGGTTATTGCAGCTTCTGCAGTGTCTATTGTGCACAAGCCCGAGCTTGGCTCCATGCACCGCTATAGGCCAGTGTTCTGTACAGACTGCGGTGCGTCTGTATATGTCCACTCTGCTATGGGAAGTAAGTCCTTTGTTCTACGAATTTTAAACTCAGGCCATATCAACCTAGTGATTCTACAAGCAGGCATGTGTTCTCATTTTGACTGTGCCACACCCATGAAGTGTCTGTAGATCCTATCTTTGATCGAGGCTAATAGTGCCGTTACATCCCAGCGGGAAAACGTAAGGCATAGTAAGGCAAAAAAGAATTTTTGATATGCCCTATAAAAATCGAATAATACATTATTTTTAACACGGCGATGTCATAGGAGATGTAAGGCCTTCCGTTTTGCATTACCTTTAAATGTTATTTATAATCAAGAATTTTTAAATAATCTTCTAGTTTGCCTTACTTTTCAATGCACAAAATTATGTTTTAGTGATGACACATTACTTTCTGTTAAAATTTTTATATTATTCCCTTTCTTTTAAAATAATAAAATAAGTCATATTAAATAATTGTTCTTAAAATCATGCACGTTTTAAGGCCTTACACAATTTCCCGCTGGGATGCTACACGCTACATGCCACTGCATGATCTACTGAAGTTTCCGACAACGATCACTGTTTCGCCAGAGTATCGGCCATTTCATATCCCTCCAGGGGCGTGCGCAGAGAAAGAGTGCTCTGGTAGGGCTCATATTTTCTAGGGTGATATATTCAGCGCGTAAATTCCTAGAATTGCACATTTATTCTATAAATAAATTTTAATGAAAATCGGAAGTCATAAATTTTTCATTTTTTTTTTGGTTTTTGGTCCATAACTCACTTATCTTCCAAGAACCCCCCATTTTTTGTAAGGATATGTCCCTTTTCGTAGTTTACCAGTACACCAAATATCAATGGAATGTGTTGAGTGGTTCGCAGGTTGCAAGCATTTTACTGAAAACACATTATATTCATTTGTGGGCGTGGAAGTGGGCGGATGTCTCCCATTTTTACTTAGGATCATGCTCGGATCCCGATATACCTGTGCGCCAAATTTTGACTTGATTGGTCCAGCCGTTTCGGAGGAGATCCGACCACGGACGGACGGACAGACGGACAGACGGACGGACGGACAGACGGACGGACGGACAGACGAACATGTCTAAATCGATTCAGTTTTTGATCCTGATCATTTCTGTATATATATGTCTATATCTCCGGAGCTTAGTTCTCCCTGTTACAAGATTCGCACAAAACTAATATACCCCGCTTACGCTGGGTATAAAAAGTGTTGTTCCACCAAGTCAACGCACCGTGCCACAAGTCATTGAGAACGATGGCAAAAATTCATGAATTAGGCTTCGAATTGCTTCCCCACCCACCGTTTTCTCCAGATCTGGCCCCCAGCGACTTTTTCTTGTTCTCAGACCTCAAAAGGATGCTGGCAGGGAAAAAATTTGGCTGCAATGAAGAGGTGATCACCATAACTGAGGCCTATTTTGAGGCAAAACCGAAGGAGTACTACCAAAATGGTATCAAAAAATTGGAAGGTCGTTATAATCGTTGTATCGCTCTTGAAGGGAACTATGTTGAATAATAAAAACGAATTTTGACAAAAAAATTTGTTTTTTTTTTTTGTTAGACCGGGGACTTATCACCCAACCTGTTACATAAAAAAAAAAATAATAATAATAAAAATAAGGCATAACTTTTTTTTACATTCCTTTGAAATATTGAATGGTGGGGAATTAATAAAGAATATTGAATTTAAAAAAAATATAAGAATAAAATTTTTCTTTATATTTGTTTGTTCATACGAATTGAATCAATAATATAAATTAGAATTTAAAATAGAATAGTTTTTTTTTTGGATAAGAAAACCAATGAAAACCCAGGTTAATTGATGGACAGGCAAACAGCTCCTGATAATAATTCGCAAATTCCATCGAACCAAAGATTAACAAGGAATAGGCGCAGACAGCTAGAACTCGAACGTTTGAGCATAGATTTTTCAAATCTAGCTGTCATATCCCAAAGAACTGAAGGTGGTACAGCTGACACAAATTTAACCAGCTCTGAGAATAATCTAAACAACGATCTCGTTAGTTTTACTACCAGACTAGACAATTTATTCAACATGTCAAACCCTAAAGGGCAAAACAGCGTCGAAGGGACAAGCCTAGATAGGCAACCGCAAGCGCTAGGCAATGACGCAGTTAATAATAATAGTGGGTTCACACTGCAGCAGCAGATACAAGATCTAGCACGACTAATGGACGCTCAGAATGGAGGTGTAGTAAGCTGCATGAGCACTTTGCAGGACATATTGACCAGATTTACGACAATAGATAATCGAGTGGGAAATCTGGAAAACAGTAATGGTCCAGACACACCACGACCACAATCCACTCCGGTAAAAGAACCAGGTGGTGGCACTGTCACACAGCCAGGTGTATCAAACCGCCAAGATGGAGTACATTTTAATCACACAGGGATCAATCGACCTCTGTCTAACAATGAAATAGAGCGAGCTAGTAAGTTCGATTTAGACAGATGGCACATTAAATATGACGGGACAAATAAGGAGATGACGGTGGAGAGCTTTGTATTTAGAATTGAGAAATCAGCAGAGACACTTGCCATCCCTTTCGATAAGCTCTTCAAGAACTTTCACTGTCTACTGAAGGACAAATGGTATTGGCAACTGTTAGAAGCCAACAAAAACAATTTAGAATTCGACTTCTACGATGTGTGCAGAGAGCTCCTAAGCCACTACAAATCTACTCAAACCGAGTTTGAGATAATTAGAGAACTAGCCGAACGAAAGCAACAAGTAGGAGAAACATTTGACGATTTTTATACAGAAATGCATTATATCAGTTTCAAACTCCAGAATAAAATTCCCGAAGACGAACTAGTGGGCATACTTAAAAATAATTTGCGTGGGCAACTTGCTACGATGATGTTCGCGAATAGAGTAACAAATTTATCCGAGTTGAAGTCCGAGTGTAGAAAAGCCGAAAAGGTATTGCCTGAATCAAGGCCCAAGCCAAGGCAAGTAAACGAGGTCCAAGGTGAAAATATTGTAGGTGAGCCAGTAGAATCGTCAAACATCATTCAGTCAAAATCCTGCAAAAAAATATGAAAATAAAAATACCAGTAATAATCAACCGTATCAAAAACCAAACTTACCCATGAATATACAAGGTCAACTGCCGCCAAAGGATAGTGCTGCCAAGCCAACCTTATGTCCATCCCCATTTCATATCAACTTGGCTTTAGTTGTGGTCTGCCAGGCGACTATTTTAGAAAAAACGCCATCGCCACAGAAAAATCCTGCAAAAGTTCATTCCATGAAATGACATGCTTTTTATCAGGGACCGTACCAGTTATGACTTTTATAATAAAAGTTAAGAAAAAACAATTATTTTTGAACTTAAATATTATTTGAAAAAAATTAACAAATCAGTTTTGACTTTTATTTTTTCAGTCAGATGATATTTGTTAAATTGTGACTTTTATTTTTTTTGGCAAAAATAAAAGTCATTTTAAAATAACTTTAGAACCGTTAGTCCGATATAAATAAATTTGGTATCAATTGATTGCTAATAGTCTCTAGAATCTAAAATTTTATAGTTTAATATACCTTGAATGCCTAAAGGTTGAGATATGAGCCAAAAACTACTCTCAAGTATTTTTCAATTGTACCCTTATACATTTTTTACATATAGAGGAAAATATTTTAAAAATTTGTTGCAGGAGTAGAAATTTAATGGGGTTCGTCAAATTTCAGCACAGATGATACGTGAGGTTAGGTTGAAGTGACACTTGATAAAATAAATCTATACTTTAACAAGCTGCAATTAGCATGAAACAGCCGTTTTGATCCATTCAAATATAAAAAAACCGATTTTGAGACTTACGGGATTTAAATCCACCGAATTAGATCAAGGAACAGAAGCAATTTAATCAGTTCAATGCTGGAAATGAAATCCAGGTCGTTAAGAAATGCAGCGCCAAGAGTGCGCTGCCTCCTCCTAGCTAGCGCTGGGCAATGACATAAGAAATGTTCAATAGTTTCTTGTTCAGAAGGGTTATTGCAGCTTCTGCAGTGTCTATTGTGCACAAGCCCGAGCTTGGCTCCATGCACCGCTATAGGCCAGTGTTCTGTACAGACTGCGGTGAGTCTGTATATGTCCACTCTGCTATGGGAAGTAAGTCCTTTGTTCTACGAATTTTAAACTCAGGCCATATCAACCTAGTGATTCTACAAGCAGGCATGTGTTCTCATTTTGACTGTGCCACACCCATGAAGTGTCTGTAGATCCTATCTTTGATCGAGGCTAATAGTGCCGTTACATCCCAGCGGGAAAACGTAAGGCATAGTAAGGCAAAAAAGAATTTTTGATATGCCCTATAAAAATCGAATAATACATTATTTTTAACACGGCGATGTCATAGGAGATGTAAGGCCTTCCGTTTTGCATTACCTTTAAATGTTATTTATAATCAAGAATTTTTAAATAATCTTCTAGTTTGCCTTACTTTTCAATGCACAAAATTATGTTTTAGTGATGACACATTACTTTCTGTTAAAATTTTTATATTATTCCCTTTCTTTTAAAATAATAAAATAAGTCATATTAAATAATTGTTCTTAAAATCATGCACGTTTTAAGGCCTTACACAATTTCCCGCTGGGATGCTACACGCTACATGCCACTGCATGATCTACTGAAGTTTCCGACAACGATCACTGTTTCGCCAGAGTATCGGCCATTTCATATCCCTCCAGGGGCGTGCGCAGAGAAAGAGTGCTCTGGTAGGGCTCATATTTTCTAGGGTGATATATTCAGCGCGTAAATTCCTAGAATTGCACATTTATTCTATAAATAAATTTTAATGAAAATCGGAAGTCATAAATTTTTCATTTTTTTTTTGGTTTTTGGTCCATAACTCACTTATCTTCCAAGAACCCCCCATTTTTTGTAAGGATATGTCCCTTTTCGTAGTTTACCAGTACACCAAATATCAATGGAATGTGTTGAGTGGTTCGCAGGTTGCAAGCATTTTACTGAAAACACATTATATTCATTTGTGGGCGTGGAAGTGGGCGGATGTCTCCCATTTTTACTTAGGATCGTGCTCGGATCCCGATATACCTGTGCGCCAAATTTTGACTTGATTGGTCCAGCCGTTTCGGAGGAGATCCGACCACGGACGGACGGACAGACGGACAGACGGACGGACGGACAGACGGACAGACGGACAGACGGACAGACGGACGGACGGACAGACGAACATCATTTCTGTATATATATGTCTATATCTCCGGAGCTTAGTTCTCCCTGTTACAAGATTCGCACAAAACTAATATACCCCGCTTACGCTGGGTATAAAAAGTGTTGTTCCACCAAGTCAACGCACCGTGCCACAAGTCATTGAGAACGATGGCAAAAATTCATGAATTAGGCTTCGAATTGCTTCCCCACCCACCGTTTTCTCCAGATCTGGCCCCCAGCGACTTTTTCTTGTTCTCAGACCTCAAAAGGATGCTGGCAGGGAAAAAATTTGGCTGCAATGAAGAGGTGATCACCATAACTGAGGCCTATTTTGAGGCAAAACCGAAGGAGTACTACCAAAATGGTATCAAAAAATTGGAAGGTCGTTATAATCGTTGTATCGCTCTTGAAGGGAACTATGTTGAATAATAAAAACGAATTTTGACAAAAAAATTTGTTTTTTTTTTGTTAGACCGGGGACTTATCACCCAACCTGTTACATAAAAAAAAAAATAATAATAATAAAAATAAGGCATAACTTTTTTTTACATTCCTTTGAAATATTGAATGGTGGGGAATTAATAAAGAATATTGAATTTAAAAAAAATATAAGAATAAAATTTTTCTTTATATTTGTTTGTTCATACGAATTGAATCAATAATATAAATTAGAATTTAAAATAGAATAGTTTTTTTTTTGGATAAGAAAACCAATGAAAACCCAGGTTAATTGATGGACAGGCAAACAGCTCCTGATAATAATTCGCAAATTCCATCGAACCAAAGATTAACAAGGAATAGGCGCAGACAGCTAGAACTCGAACGTTTGAGCATAGATTTTTCAAATCTAGCTGTCATATCCCAAAGAACTGAAGGTGGTACAGCTGACACAAATTTAACCAGCTCTGAGAATAATCTAAACAACGATCTCGTTAGTTTTACTACCAGACTAGACAATTTATTCAACATGTCAAACCCTAAAGGGCAAAACAGCGTCGAAGGGACAAGCCTAGATAGGCAACCGCAAGCGCTAGGCAATGACGCAGTTAATAATAATAGTGGGTTCACACTGCAGCAGCAGATACAAGATCTAGCACGACTAATGGACGCTCAGAATGGAGGTGTAGTAAGCTGCATGAGCACTTTGCAGGACATATTGACCAGATTTACGACAATAGATAATCGAGTGGGAAATCTGGAAAACAGTAATGGTCCAGACACACCACGACCACAATCCACTCCGGTAAAAGAACCAGGTGGTGGCACTGTCACACAGCCAGGTGTATCAAACCGCCAAGATGGAGTACATTTTAATCACACAGGGATCAATCGACCTCTGTCTAACAATGAAATAGAGCGAGCTAGTAAGTTCGATTTAGACAGATGGCACATTAAATATGACGGGACAAATAAGGAGATGACGGTGGAGAGCTTTGTATTTAGAATTGAGAAATCAGCAGAGACACTTGCCATCCCTTTCGATAAGCTCTTCAAGAACTTTCACTGTCTACTGAAGGACAAATGGTATTGGCAACTGTTAGAAGCCAACAAAAACAATTTAGAATTCGACTTCTACGATGTGTGCAGAGAGCTCCTAAGCCACTACAAATCTACTCAAACCGAGTTTGAGATAATTAGAGAACTAGCCGAACGAAAGCAACAAGTAGGAGAAACATTTGACGATTTTTATACAGAAATGCATTATATCAGTTTCAAACTCCAGAATAAAATTCCCGAAGACGAACTAGTGGGCATACTTAAAAATAATTTGCGTGGGCAACTTGCTACGATGATGTTCGCGAATAGAGTAACAAATTTATCCGAGTTGAAGTCCGAGTGTAGAAAAGCCGAAAAGGTATTGCCTGAATCAAGGCCCAAGCCAAGGCAAGTAAACGAGGTCCAAGGTGAAAATATTGTAGGTGAGCCAGTAGAATCGTCAAACATCATTCAGTCAAAATCCTGCAAAAAAATATGAAAATAAAAATACCAGTAATAATCAACCGTATCAAAAACCAAACTTACCCATGAATATACAAGGTCAACTGCCGCCAAAGGATAGTGCTGCCAAGCCAACCTTATGTCCATCCCCATTTCATATCAACTTGGCTTTAGTTGTGGTCTGCCAGGCGACTATTTTAGAAAAAACGCCATCGCCACAGAAAAATCCTGCAAAAGTTCATTCCATGAAATGACATGCTTTTTATCAGGGACCGTACCAGTTATGACTTTTATAATAAAAGTTAAGAAAAAACAATTATTTTTGAACTTAAATATTATTTGAAAAAAATTAAGAAATCAGTTTTGACTTTTATTTTTTCAGTCAGATGATATTTGTTAAATTGTGACTTTTATTTTTTTTGGCAGAAATAAAAGTCATTTTAAAATAACTTTAGAACCGTTAGTCCGATATAAATAAATTTGTTATCAATTGATTGCTAATAGTCTCTAGAATCTAAAATTTTATAGTTTAATATACCTTGAATGCCTAAAGGTTGAGATATGAGCCAAAAACTACTCTCAAGTATTTTTCAATTGTACCCTTATACATTTTTTACATGTAGAGGAAAATATTTTAAAAATTTGTTGCAGGAGTAGAAATTTAATGGGGTTCGTCAAATTTCAGCACAGATGATACGTGAGGTTAGGTAGAAGTGACACTTGATAAAATAAATTTATACTTTAACAAGCTGCAATTAGCATGAAACAGCCGTTTTGATCCATTTAAATATAAAAAAACCGATTTTGAGACTTACGGGATTTAAATCAACCGAGTTAGATCAAGGAACAGAAGCAATTTAATCAGTTCAATGCTGGAAATGAAATCCAGGTCGTTAAGAAATGCAGCGCCAAGAGTGCGCTGCCTCCTCCTAGCTAGCGCTGGGCAATGACATAAGAAATGTTCAATAGTTTCTTGTTCAGAAGGGTTATTGCAGCTTCTGCAGTGTCTATTGTGCACAAGCCCGAGCTTGGCTCCATGCACCGCTATAGGCCAGTGTTCTGTACAGACTGCGGTGAGTCTGTATTTGTCCACTCTGCTATGGGAAGTAAGTCCTTTGTTCTACGAATTTTAAACTCAGGCCATATCAACCTAGTGATTCTACAAGCAGGCATGTGTTCTCATTTTGACTGTGCCACACCCATGAAGTGTCTGTAGATCCTATCTTTGATCGAGGCTAATAGTGCCGTTACATCCCAGCGGGAAAACGTAAGGCATAGTAAGGCAAAAAAGAATTTTTGATATGCCCTATAAAAATCGAATAATACATTATTTTTAACACGGCGATGTCATAGGAGATGTAAGGCCTTCCGTTTTGCATTACCTTTAAATGTTATTTATAATCAAGAATTTTTAAATAATCTTCTAGTTTGCCTTACTTTTCAATGCACAAAATTATGTTTTAGTGATGACACATTACTTTCTGTTAAAATTTTTATATTATTCCCTTTCTTTTAAAATAATAAAATAAGTCATATTAAATAATTGTTCTTAAAATCATGCACGTTTTAAGGCCTTACACAATTTCCCGCTGGGATGCTACACGCTACATGCCACTGCATGATCTACTGAAGTTTCCGACAACGATCACTGTTTCGCCAGAGTATCGGCCATTTCATATCCCTCCAGGGGCGTGCGCAGAGAAAGAGTGCTCTGGTAGGGCTCATATTTTCTAGGGTGATATATTCAGCGCGTAAATTCTTAGAATTGCACATTTATTCTATAAATAAATTTTAATCAAAATCGGAAGTCATAAATTTTTCTTTTTTTTTTTTTGTTTTTGGTCCATAACTCACTTATCTTCCAAGAACCCCCCAATATATTTTTTTTGCTTATGTCTTATAATTGCTGAATATATCACCCTAGAAAATATGAGCCCTACCAAAGCACTCTTTCTCGGCGCACGCCCCTGTTTCTCTCTATGCCACAATCACCCGGAACCCAGACCAGGGTAACACTGGTGAGGCTGGAAAGTTTAGCAAGCTCTTGCAAACAGCTTGCCAATAATTTTGAGTGGAAAAGATCTGAGCACAAAGCTTTTATAGCTGCCTGACTGTCGGTATAAATTCTAAGAGCTGTTATAAACGAGCGCGTTTTAACGCGCGTTTATTCACTCGCGTGTCGGAGTTTGTAGGACGGAGGTATAGTGATGTAAGCGGCATAGACAAACACGAAAGGGCATATTTACCCCGCCGTCCAACAAACTCGACACGCGACTGAAGAAACGCGCGTTAAAACAGGCTCGTATATAACAGCTCTAACAGTACTGTTGATGCACTGATGTGCGACAACTAAATTACACGCTTCTCTAATGGTCATAATTTCTGCCTGAAATACGCTGGCGATTACTGAAAGTTTAAGTGATTTGGATAGCCCGAACTCCTAAGAGAAGATTCACTGGTCTTTTATCTTTCATGTTTACCTCAAAAATGGCATTCTTGAAAAAACACGCTTATTTCCTACTGGGAAAAAATAAAAAAACCGCTCTTCTTTTTAAGTTTGCCATTTTTAATCAACTATATTTTTATTTAATTTAAGCAAACAAACTGTTTCGGTATTTTTTTCCGAAAGGTTGTACCGCAAGTCGGATAAAATTAGCTTAAGCGCTGAAAAGCCCGTTCTACGCTTACTTGCGTTGCCGGCACTGCATGAACTGCAAGCGCAAGTTTCTTTAGCCACGGATAAGAATATTTTTGATTATTGCAATATTCTATCAAGTCCGATTCCACATCGACTCGTTTTTCCCTATACTTGTCAATTTCGTAAAAATCTTTTCTAATATTTTCATTATCAACTGGCAATTCCTCATCAGACGACATATTTTCCAGTTCCATTGCCAAAATTCCACTCCTTAACAGCAAAGACGAGCTTTGCACAGAGCACTCATCGAAAAATAGAGACGAGGCTTCATCCCTGCAATCGTCATTTGATGAAGGCAGTTGAGAGTTGTAGAAAAAAATGCACTCATTGAAAATTTATCGAGTTGAAAAATTTTTTTACTTCTTTTTTACGTTTTTTAGGCTTACCATCTTTCGAACTAGTCCCTTAAGATGATTTTTTGCAGATTCAAATTTCTCTTTAGAAAGCAGATGTCTGAATCTCGGGTCCAAAAATAATGCGGTATTTACAGTATCGTTATTCATAATCGATTTTTGTCTTTTCTCTACAGTTTTTAATAGTTTAAGGCTAACTGCGCTGCTATTATTTTTTAAGACGAAAATCATTTCCAGCCAGTTTTTGTAGAAATCTCCTAGAAGCAGTTGGCTATCTTGAAGCCGTTTGGTTAAGGTATGCAGGGGTAGCAATACCGAAAGAATATTGTCTACCAATTCCCACTGACTCTGATTTAGATTTCTTCCTTCTGAGAGATTGGATGAGCAAAAGTCTTAAAGGAGACGAAGTCTTTCCAACATTTCGAAAGTTGAACTCCAACGCGTTGCAACATCGAGTTGTGATTTTTTAAGATCCATATTTTTTATTTTAAGCCTGAAAGTCAAACCAAAATCAGTATGAATCAAACAATTCTCGGCATGAAGTACGAGTATGTAAATTAATTTCACAAAACGAAGTTGTTTTAAAACCCACTGCAGTAATGGAGTACGCAAAAGCTTAACAACCTCTCGAGCACTGTTTATGATTCCGGGACTGTATTCTTCTAGGAAATCTTTTACGGCAAGTTGAAGTGTGTGTGCGGCGCACTTTACAGAAATAATAGGCTCATCCCATAAGTTGTTCAAAACCTGGTTATGCATTTCACTAGACGAATCTATTTCGATCTCCTCTTCGTCATCTTCGCTATCTGTATCAGAGGACAGGAGCTCAACTGCTTTTACTAAATTCCGGCCATTATCGCTTGTTATCGCATAGATTTTCTCCTTTTTAATGCTGTATGAATCCATTGCTTTTTGCATAATCACTTTTATATTTTCTGCGGTATGCCTGCCCTTTATTTCCTGCATACATAATGTTACAATTTCAATTTTGTCCTTTACAAAAAGTTGAGCTTTTATGCAAAGAACAGAACGATCACTTCGAGTAACGGTATCAATTTTTAAGCAAATAAGCTTATGTTTTAAGGCTTTTTCAATGAAAATTTTTAATCTGGCACACTTTTCGTTTGCCAACTCCATGATATTTCTTGATGTGATTTTTGGTATTGCAAGACCGTCGAATATTTGATTCGTCAAAGTTTTGAAAGACTCAGAATCAAAAAATGAAAGTGGCAATGCATCTTTGGTCAAGAAATTAATGCAAGCATTCACAACCTCATTAGGAGTAGTTTCAAAAGTAATTTAATTTGTTCATCATTCACGTCTTTTGCCATATTTTCCAGTTTAATACGCTTCTCGTACTCTGCTAACAATTCAGGATGTTTACTCTGTAAATGCCGCTTTAAATTTGTTGTGAACTCCAGCTTCATTTTCTCTCCACACGCCTTTTATTTGCCATTCCGATTATCACCATCAGGTTGATAGTAATCTCGTAAATAAATGTTTCATTTTCGACCCATTTCATCAATAAACTTTAATTCCATAAATTACAATGCAATCGCGATAAAATTTTTTTTACAAATTCCAATGCAATCGCGATAAAAAATTGTGTTAAAAAAGGTACAAAAATTATTAGAAAAATTATAAAAATTAAAAGGTTAGAAATTCTTTATACCATTTTTAATTATATACGCAAACGTCTTAGAGACAAATTAGCACTCTATACTCAGAAAGTGTAAGAGTTGAAGCTTATATTGAATTTATTATAATATCTCGTAAAGCCCTATCATATTATATTTAGAGAGATGCTTTAAATATATTTATGTTTTGCCGTAAGAAGATGACGTTAATAAACCTGTATATTATAAAAGAAAGAAAAAGAAGTAAATATGCTCATCCAAACAATTAAGAGAACACGCAAATTTATATGGTAGACATATATGTACAAGCAATTGTTCAAAAAATGTGCTGTACATAATTATTTTAATAAATTTCCGAAGCAGCGGTTTATTTAAAAAGCGAATAGGAGTCGCGCCCACTTTATCTATAACTTTAAACTATGAATAAATACTGAAACATACCTAAAACTATAATTGAAAAATACTTGAGAGTATTTTTTGGCTCGTATCTCAACCTTTAGGCATTCAAGGTATGTAAAACTATATACTTTTAGATTCTAGAGACTATTAGCAATCAATTCATACAAGATTTATTTATATCGGACTAACGGTTCTAAAGTTATTTTAAAATGACTTTTATTTCTGCCAAAAAAAATAAAATTCACAATTTAACAAGTATTATCTGACTGAAAAAATTAAAGTTAAAACTTATTTGTTAATTTTTTACTGTTTCAAAAAAGGCAGGAAAATAAAAGGCATACAGGATTCTGGTAGAAGATGTCCTGAGGATATCGGGGATATCAAACCTTTTGTGCTGCGATAATTTTTTGTGCTTGACTTTTTAACATAAAAGTTACATTGATAACTGTTAAATTCAGTCCCTGCTTTTTATGCAACAAAACAGATTCCTACTGTGTATATGAGGGTGACATCAGCAAAATTAATTTAAACCGCAAACTGGCGGAGCTGTCCGGAATCCCGAGCCAGACGGAAGCCACTCTAGAAAAAAAGAAATCTTAAAGCGTGCGCTCCCAGAAAAATCGGATAAGCCACCAAAAATATAAACTAAGACGCTGCGTCAACGTAAACTTGAATACAAGCAAACTAGAGCTCGTATATTTTGTGAGGCTATCGTAAATCAGAGAAAAATAAAGGTTTATAAAAAAATTAAGAAATTAAGGGTAAAATTTAAAATTTTAAGGAAAATTAAGCGTATAGTTATTTCCTCAGTTTGCACACGCGAGGGCGATAACCGTCTATTCGCGAAAACAAAAGTAGGAGTTATTGAGGTCCACACCCGCAACAGGTGTTATTACCTTGCCAGTCCTGTGGAACGGCCAAGAGAAAAATATAGAGTTCTATATAGTCCCAGTTTTGCAACAGGATGTCTATTTTGGGAAAGACTTCTGGTATACATTCAATTTAGAGCTGCTTGGAGGTAATCAGCAAAAATCAGAGAACATAGAGGAGGTAAAACAGTTTATACCCGCTCTGATGTCAGACGAACCTATGACTATGATCAAACAACATTTGCTTTCCAAAAAAGAACAAAAAGAACTGGAAACAGTCAAGCTGAACTTTCCTTCATACGCTACACAGGGCCTAGGAAAAACAGATCTTGAACAGCACGTCATTCAGGTCACTAATGAAGACTTACCAATCAAACAAAGGCACTTTCTAGTATCTCCGGTAATACAGGGTTCGATCTTCGAGGAACTTGGTCGCATGCTTAAGTTAGGTGTCATTAAAGAATCCCACAGCAGTTGGACCTCACCAGTCATTTAAGTTAGAAAACCCTAAAAAAATAGTGAAACACATGCAACAAAGTATACGTGGGAACTACGAAAAATACATTAAGAACACGGCTAGCTGGACATAAATCATACTTAAAACTACGAAATAACAATTTGGCACAAAAAACAGCGTTATCGGCCCACTGTTCCGCGGAGAATCACACACCTGATTTGGAGGGAACAAAGATTCTACAAACAGAGAACAATTATAAGAATAGACTGATGTTGGAGATGCTTCACATCACAAATGTACCAACAAAGATGCGGATCAACTATAAAACGGACACAGAGAAAATTGCACACAGTTACAGACATCTGATTTATAAAAACAAAAACAGGTGATCATGCGGCTAGAGCGAGCTTGGAAGAGAAAACACAAAACAATTGACGACCAAAAATATAACGAACAGCTTGCTGGAATTAAATGTTAATTGTTTTTTGTTTTTTGTTGTTGCTTTTATAAATTTTTTTAAAGTTTTTAAATGTTTTTAAATGTTTTTTAAATGTTTTTGAATAAAGTTTTATCTTAACAGATGAATATGCTAGCATAAATATTTTAATGTGGGTCTTTTCTATCGCTTCATAAGTGAAATGTACTAAATTAGTGTATATATATTTTTAAATTGTACAAAAATTTCCTGATGATGCTCTTCAGAGAAGGGCGATATATCGAAAAATAAATAAAAACTGCTATGACCTTAAGCTCGAAGAACACATAACGTATCTTAAAATTGAATAAGAGAGGTCGAATAAAACAAAATTACTCAAAATCGCGGAAACATTGACTTGATACGTACTTTGACACGAACGGTCTTTTTGTACGTTCTCAGTGTGCATTGATAATTTCAGAAATTGCAACCATGCCGCAATTAGTTGTAAGAAAGAGCGTATTTGAATCGTTGAAATGTAAATGTAAAATGTGTAATTTTTTGTTTTTTTGTTTTTTGTTGTTGTTGCTCTTTTAAAGTCTTTCTAAGCAGTGGAATATGCTAATATTAATAATTTTTTAATGTGAGTCTTTTCTTTAGTTTCATAAGTGAAATGTACTAAATTAGTGTATATATATTTTTAAATTGTACAAAAATTTCCTGATGATGCTCTTCAGAGAAGGGCGATATATCGAAAAATAAATAAAAACTGCTATGACCTTAAGCTCGAAGAACACATAACGTATCTTAAAATTGAATAAGAGAGGTCGAATAAAACAAAATTACTCAAAATCGCGGAAACATTGACTTGGTACGTACTGTGACACGAACGGTCTTTTTGTACGTTCTCAGTGTGCATTGATAATTTCAGAAATTGCAACCATGCCGCAATTAGTTGTAAGAAAGAGCGTATTTGAATCGTTGGAATGTAAATGTAAAATGTATAATTTTTTGTTTTTTTTGTTTTTTGTTGTTGTTGCTCTTTTAAAGTCTTTCTAAACAGTGGAATATGCTAATATTAATAATTTTTTAATGTGAGTCTTTTCTTTAGTTTCATAAGTGTAATGTACTAAATCAGTGTCAATATATATATTTTTTAATTGTAGAAGAGTTTCCTGATGATGCTCTTCAGAGAAGGGCGAAATATCGAAAAATAAATAAAAATTACTGGGACCTTAAGCTCGAAAAACACATAACTTGTCTCAAAATAGGATATGTTCAGATGCTCGAAAATTGAATGAGAGGACTATAAAAGACGCTTACCCGCTTCCAAATATTGAAGGCATTCTCAGTCGGCTCCAAGACACGAGTTTCATTTCAGCAATCGACCTCAAAGACGCATTTTGGCAGATACACCTAGAGCAAAAGTCGCTAGAAAAAACCGCCTTTACAGTGGAAAATGCTCCCCTAAAGAGTAAGAGGGCCTTAAAGTTTTTAGGTAGTAAGTCGAGAAAAAAAATTCTCCCACGATAACGGTTCATCGTAGAAAAAAAACTGTTAAGCGGTTTGAAAGCCAATTCTATGGGCTTCTAGGCAAAATTAAATTCATGGTAAGAATTTAAGCCAATGATGGTTAATTAAGCGGTCAAAGTCAAAAATTCTGAAAAAAGTTCTATTTTTTTACTTTGAGAGCCATTTTAGTATAAAAAAGGTCCTATTAACACATACTTTTCTAATTTTTTTCAAAATCCTCGATTAATTTACTTCAAATCTGTGGTACATTTGTCATACCTTATTAGCGGTTTAACCTCAGGAAAAATAGGATTTATAAACAAACTTGAACTGGTTGGAGGCCGATACGTTTAAAAGAAAATCTGCAGCATTAGCGTGCCGCAGATTTAAAGGCATTCACTCTTTTAGCCGAATTACGGATATAATCTGTGAGATCAATGGCCAATATAACATACCTGTTGACAAAATAGTATATACTATTACCGACAACGCATCTAATTTCGTCAAAGCTTTCAAAGAGTTTGGAGTTCATCTGAGTAAATACCATTTGAATCATTATATGAATATTTATAATACGAAATAATTAAAATTCCTTAATTTTACTTTAGAGATTAAAAATGAAGAAGAGATCGAAACTTATGATAGTTCCGACGATGAGAAGTCATCAGAAGAATCAGGACCTGTATTTCACGATGTGCCTCCTCTTCTTTCGAAACATTTTCGATGCGCTAGCCATACTCTCAATCTGTTGGCTCCTACTGATTTTATAAAAATTCTGAAGTCAACTAACCAGGAGCATCAAAATCTACACAATTGCTCAAATTCTAAAAATCTGTCATAAACCTTCCTAGAATGTAAAGAAGACCGAAGCGTTTATAATACATATGTTTTGAAGCACTAAGACTTCCATAACCTTTTTCTTTTCGTTGTGCTAAATATGGATTCACCCAATGGCGGCGACCTCGACGACCATCTAACAAGCCCAATTCGTTAGCTGTTATCATTCCTGCTAAACTTATACCGCAGTCGGCCAAGAACTCCATATTATTTCTAAAATAAAAAGTAAATGCAATATATTTACACACGGTACATTGCAAACAATAGCTTTATGCTTACAAATTGTTATCCACTTTCCCTTCTGGTTTTTCCTTTGTTTTATACGTATGTTATGCGCGCGCTTTTAATTGTAAACGTTTATAATCGCGCCTTTTTAATTTGTGTTTCGTTTCACTTTTTTGACACATGTGACATATGCCAGATTGCCTCTGTTGCACTAAAAAGTTCTGTAGTACTACCTTTTTTCCTCGGAGAAACAAATAGAAAATTTCTGCTGACATTCCTTACCGAACTGGAGACCAGCCTTAAAAGACAAATTCTTTTTTAGTCTCTCAATTTCGTTTTTAAATCTAATTCCTTCGTTTGACTTCTACACTAAATTCGACCTTTATGTAAATAATGAAATAAAAACAAGTAAGAAAGCTAAAGTCGGTCAAACCCGACTTTGAAATACCCAGCGTCCCGACATTATGAGTGCACTATGTTTTGCTTCTCTATTTGTGGGCGTGGCAGTGGGAAGGCAACATAAATTATTTTCCTACACCTTTCATTCGCCTTGGTGAACCTATGTTGCGAATTTGAAGCTTCTACGCCTTTTACTTCGGAAGTTACGAAAAATCTTCATTTGTGGGCGTGGCAGTGGGCGGGCCGCATACAATTTTTTCCTACACCTTTCATTCGCCCTGGTGAACCTATGTTGCGAATTTGAAGCTTCTACGCCTTTTACTTGGGAAGTTACGAAAAATCTTCATTTGTGGGCGTGGAAGTGGGCGGGCCGCATAAAATTTTTTCCTACACCTTTCATTCGCCCTGGTGAACCTATGTTGCGAATTTGAAGCTTCTACGCCTTTTACTTCGGAAGTTATGAAGTTTCTCTATTTTTGGGCGTGGCAGTGGGCGGGCTACATAAATTTTTGTTCCTACACCTTTCATTTGCCTTGGTCAATCTATGCTGCCAATTTGAAGCTTCTACGCCGTTTACTTCGGAAGTTACGATAAGACCTTATTTTTGGGCTTATTTGTGGGCGTGGCTCGAGGAGGGCAGCGTCCATTTTTTGCCAAAGAATGTCCCTTTTCGTAGTTTACCAGCACACCAAATATCAATGAAATGTGTTGAGTGGTTCGCAAGTTACAAGCATTTTATTGAAAACACAATAAATTCATTTGTGGGCGTGGCAGTGGGCGGATGTCTCCCATTTTTACTTAGGATCATACTCGGATTCCGATATACCTGTGTGCCAAATTTCGACTTGATTGGTCCAGCCGTTTCGGAGGAGATCCGACCACGGACGGACGGACAGACGGACAGACGGACAGACGGACGGACGGACGGACAGACGGACATGTCTAAATCAATTCAGTTATTGATCCTGATCATTTCTATATACATTTGTCTATATCTCCGGAGCTTAATTCTCCCTGTTACAAGATTTGCACAAAACTAATATACCCCGCTTACGCTGGGTATAAAAAGACAAACATTTGAAATAAATCGAAATAAACGTGATTCTAAGAAAATCTGTCATTGCGTCAACAATTCTAAAAAAGAATTTGTATAATCAAAGTCCGAACTAATAAGTGAGCTCTAACGCGCGCGAAGAAAAGACTCAATCGTTTTAAATTAAGCTGTAAGCTTCGGGTTTTCATTTCACGGAAATTTAAGCACACGGAATTCATAAAGAATTTCTACGTAAGTCCTAACCTCTAATAGGACACGTGATCGTGCTACCGAAGTAGCCTACTATTAGTGGACATAACGGCAAGATGGACGAAACGACAACGCTTTGCGCGATATGCGGAAAAAGGGAAAACGCGAACAATGAGGACGTTGTTAGTTGGGTGAGTTGCGACCAGTGTAAACGTTGGTTCCATTTCGACTGCGCCGACATGGGAGCGGAAGTCGCCGGTAAAAATTTGGCATGTGACCACTGTCAACCAAAAAGCAACAAAATACCGCTAGTGACGATCGTAACCTCAACTCCGGAAGTGAACGTGGCGAATCTCAAAAGAGGGAAGCAAAATTCTACTACTAAGGGGAAAAAACAAAATGCTCCCACTAAAGGGATAAATCAAAGTGCTGCCACCAACGGTGCCCCCAGTAAAGGGAAAAGCAATATGTTACTGAAAGTAGTGTTAATATGAGAGTGTTATCGACGGCCGATAAAACAGAATCTACCACGCTTAATGAGGTTGTTTAATTGTTCGAGACTGTTATTTTTTATGTTTATTTTTTGTTTAGTTTGCAGTAAACAATAATACTTCTTGAATCGAAATAAGTTCATAACAGCGTTGAAAATTGTATCGTGTCTTTAATGTTGACATTGCATTTCTTCATTATGTTTGATTTTCAATTTTTTATTTGTTCTTTTTTTTTTGTTTGAATTCGATATTGTAGTAAATGCCCTGCGACGAAGTTCATGGTCATAATAATGCAAAATTTGCAATAAATTGTTATTTTTTTTCTTGTTATGCTAAGTGAAATAAGAATGTAACATTTTATGATATATAAGCACCACAAGGTGCAAATAAAACTGACTCTTAATTTGACTTCAAAACAGAGCATTTCATTTTGAGAGCAAGTAACTCGGTTTAAGTGCCGTTGTTACACAGAACAAAACTTAAAGCCCAATTCAGTTTATGTGCTGCAATTGGAATCTTTTAAGACACAACATTAACAAGGAGACAGACAGTTTTCCTTAACATTTTGGTGACCCTCAACGACAGAATAAGGTGTTTCCTTATTTTGAAACGCAACCAACCTACGGAAGGACGGAGGTACAAGAACAATCAGCAACTAACGGAGGTAAAACAACAACAACAAAATGGGACTATTTGAGGACTTGGTCGAGAAGCAGAAGCAAACTGGAGCGAACATAAAGGCAATAATTAAAAACTTCAAAAAGGATTCAGCAACAAGGAAGACTACTACAACGTATTTTCAAGAGCGACTTCAAAAACTGAATGACGAATGGTCCACATTTGAGACTACAGACAACCAGATTCGTCTACTGGAAAATCGACCAATAGACCACGAGTATTTCAAAAACGATTACTTCAGTGCAATACTGAATATCGTCCAAGAATATCAGGAGATATTTAAATCAGCAATGCTTAAGGTCAATCAAGCAAACAATACTAAGCAGCTTCCGGAAGCAACTCAACGCACAAGTAACATGAACGATGGCCAGCAAGCAAATATGGCAGGACAACAGGCAGAATATGCAGAACTTATCAAATTAGTTCGCCGACAAAATTCAATGATGGATTCCCTTCAACGATTGATAGAAGACAATTTCTCCGAACAAGACCTTCAAGTCGCAACAAAATTATGGGAAAACATTCAAAATCTTCATTTCCAAGTTAGTGAACTGCATGCTTACCCAGAGGAAAAAGGATACAACCTGAATAGGTTCATTGCTCTCGAAAAAATCATCAGAAACATTTGCAACACTGTGACAAGAAATTCGTCAACTCAACCAACCTCGATACGGATTAGTAATCAATCGGACTCAATTCCAATGCCAAAAATCATGATACCAAAATTTGACGGTAATCACCTAAAGTGGCAAGAATTTTACGACTTATTTTCGTCACTTGTAATAAATCAGCCGATATCAAAAGTTTAAAAAATTTGGTATCTAAAAACACTTTTGGTGGGGGAAGCTGCAAACCTTATAAAGCATTTTTCTGCCACAGGAGAAAATTTCGAAGCTGCGTGGGAAATGGTGACCGATCGATACAATAACAAAAGAATGCTGGTTGGGAAATTAATTCATGAGTTGGTTGAAACGCAAAGTAGTCCTGCAAAGGATAACTTCAAGGCATTACACGATAGAACTCTAGAATGCTTATTAGCTCTGCAAAATCTTCAAATAAACACGTCAACTTGGGACCCGCTGCTACTACATATACTACTGAAACGATTAGATCAAGCGACATGTCTCCGATATGAACAATCTTTGTTAAAACCACGAGAAATTCCAACAATTAAGGATTTTCTCACGTTTTTGGAAAGAAATGTCCAATCTATGGAGGCAATAGGTTCGAAGGAGAAATCATCAAACCCGAAGGCAAACGTATGTACTTCAGTCACGTCAAACAGTCAACCTGATGGATCCTGCGCTATGTGCAAAAACGGAAAGCACCCATTGTTTGCCTGCAAAAATTTCCTTCAGGCACCCCCTGCAACACGACTTCAGTTTGTGCAACAGCAAAAATACTGTTTCAACTGCTTAAAACCAGGACATGGCTCGAAAAAATGCACGTCAAGAAGCTGTACAAAATGCAACAAGAAACACAATACACTGTTACATCTTCAGGAGCAAACTACAAGCACTTCATCATCAACAACAACCAAGTCCTCGGAAAGCACGTCATCAGTAATTACGGAGACATCCCAAGACGACAAAGAGGCGGCATCTCTGACCGCAGCTAAGCAATCGAAGTCAAGTAGCTACGTAATTCTTGGAACGGCGATGATAAAGGTCCAGGCAAGTGGAAAGGAAATTCAGTGCAGAGCAGTTCTAGATTCGGGCTCTCAACTCAATTTCGTCACCGAACGTTTGGTTAAACGCATGGGTATTTCAACAAAACCAGCTTAGATATCTATCAACGGAATCGGCTCAAGCAACACAAAAGTAAGGCATCGAGTCAACGTTGCATTACACTCCCGTATCAACAATTGCACAACTCGTCTTGAAGCAGCAGTGTTGCCACATATCATATCCACGCAACCATCTCGGCTAATCAACATCGATAGTTGGCCGATTCCTAAAAACATAACACTGGCAGACCCAGAATTTCACCAGCCGAACAACATTGACGTTCTATTAGGAGCAGAGTTTTATCACCAGCTGTTGGTAGTTGGGCAAATACAATTATCGGTTGAGTTGCCCACATTACAAAACACGCGGCTCGGTTGGGTCATATCAGGGAAGATTAATGGGACCCAGTTGTCAACCGCCACATGTAGTATATGCACGGATGATGAAACCAGTCTAGAAGAAAATATTGCTCGATTATGGGAACTAGACGACATTAAAACAGCAGATAAACTCCTATCGCTGTCCGACAGACAATGTGAAACTCATTTTGCACAAACCTGCAACATCGATAAAAGTGGGAGATTCGTCGTAAGGATTCCATTTTGTGACAGCCCGGAGGTGCTAGGAGAATCTCATGGGATAGCACTCAACAGGTTTCTCTCTCTTGAACGCCGTCTAGAAAAGACACCAGAAATTAAAACTCAGTACGAGAAATTCATGGAAGAATATGAAGCATTGGGCACATGACCCAAATACCTCTTGACTCAATCACCAAGCCAAATTATTTTATTCCTCACCACTGCATTCTAAGGCCACAAAGCGAAACAACAAAATTACGAGTTGTTTTTGATGCCTCTGCAAAAACTTCATCGGGAGTCTCCTTAAAAGACATAGTGCATACAGGCCCTACAGTCCAAAGTGAGCTTTTTTCTATTCTACTTCGCTTTCGATTACCCCGATTCGTGTTTACGACCGACGTAACGAAGATGTATCGCCAAATGTTCATCCACCCAGAAGATCGAAAATTTCACGTTATCATATGGAGGGAAAGTTCAACCACCCCAATCAAATATTACCAGCTCAACACGATAACTTATGGAACTCGAGCAGCACCATATTTGGCAACTAAGTGCTTGGAGAAGATAGCTAAGGAGAACATGACACGATATCCTTTTGGGGCCAAGTTTCTTCTTGAGAACTTCTACGTGGACGATGGAATTGGTGGAGCTGATAGCTTAAAAATTGCGCTGACAATTCAACGGGAGCTCACACACATCCTGAAACAGCACGGGCTCAATCTACAAAAATGGCATGGAAATCACACCCAGTTACTCCAAAACGTAGCAGGAGAAAATCAAGAGGTCAACATTAATTTCAATGACTGTCAAGAAACGAAAACCTTGGGTTTGACCTGGATTCCCAGAAGTGATAAATTCTCTGTAAAGGTATGCCTGAGCCAAAGCAAACGTGTAACAAAACGAACAGTGAGCTCAGAATTAGCAAGACTATTCGATCCTTTAGGGATTTTAGCACCTGTTACTGTCCTCGCAAAGATTTTCATTCAAGAACTATGGCAAATCAAACTATCATGGGACGAAGCCTTTCCAGAAGAGCTGTATAAAAGATGGATGACATTTCGCAATAACTTGGAAAACATAAACAATATGCAGTTCCCCCGACACATATTTGAGCACCACGTCACATCCACGGTACAGATTCACGCCTTTGCCGATGCCTCCGAAAGAGCGTTCGGAGCAGCTATTTATATAAGATCAGTAATAAAAAATGGAACTGTGATTGTGAGGTTACTTTGTGCAAAATCGCGAGTGGCTCCTTTGAAGCGGCAGACTCTTCCTCGGCTCGAGCTTTGCGCTGCTTTGGTGAGTGCTCAACTAATGACAAGGATAAAAAAGGACTTGAAGTTCGAAAATGCACCTGCCTTCCTTTGGACAGACTCAGAAATCGTTTTGGCGTGGATCAATTCCAGCTCATCTTCCTATCACACATTCGTCGCCAACCGAGTGTCCCAAATCCAGGACTTAACAATAGCTGAACAATGGAGACATGTACCTTCAAAGGAAAACCCTGCGGACATCCTATCCCGTGGCCTTGATCCAAAGAAATTGTTAACATGCAATATGTGGCTGTATGGGCCAATGTTTTTACATGGTCGAGAAGAGTTTTGGCCACAAAGAAAGATATCATGCGACGAAACCATCATGGAGCGCAAAAGGGAAACCACAGTCGTAGCCGCCACTACTGATTCAGCAATGATGATCTATAACATCGACTACAAGGGATCTTTCTTAACCCTTCAACGCGTTATAGGTTATGTGCTAAGGTTCATCAGCAATGCAAGAAAAGGACAACGGAAGTTCAAGCTGGCGTTAACTGTTGAGAGTGCTATCGTGGTCATCGTTAGATCTTTGCAAGAATCAGATTTTCAGGAAGACTTGAAACATTTGGCAAAACAAAACGAAGTAAGCAGAAGCAGCCCAATCAGTAATCTTTGTCCGTTCTTGGATAAAAATGGAATCATCCGAGTTGGAGGTCGATTGGAATCATCCACACTGTCATACGAGGCTAAGCATCCAATGTTGATTCCATACAACGACCCTATATTAAGGCTTTTAATGCAGGGAATCCATGAACAAAATCGTCATTGTGGGCCTCAAGCACTACTAGCCTACACGAGACAGAGATATTGGCCTGTAAAGGGAAAATCAGCTGCACGCTCAATTGTGCAACATTGTGTACGATGTACTAAAGCTAAACCAAAATTACTCAGTCAACTGATGGGTAATTTGCCTACAACACGCATCACACCGGCTCGACCTTTCATCAATGCTGGTGTTGACTTCTGTGGGCCATTTTCGGTTCACTATAAAGTTCGAGGAAAGAAACCCCAAAAATGCTACATAGCAGTTTTTTGCTGCTTCGCGACTAAGGCTGTCCATTTGGAACTTGTCAGTGATCTAACTACTGATGCCTTTATAGGAGCGCTGAAACGGTTCATAAGCAGGAGAGGATTTTGTCAACATCTATATTGTGACAACGCCACAAATTTCGTTGGTGCTAAAAATCAGCTGAAGGAACTGTCAGAAACCATATTTACCAGCTCTGCAAGCGAAGTCATCAGCCGAGAATGTACAACGAAGGGAATAACATTCCATTTTATACCCCCAAGGGCACCTCATTTTGGAGGTTTATGGGAGGCCGCAGTGAAGTCGGCCAAACATCTGCTGATAAGAAGTGTATCTACTGCTTCCTTGACGTATGAAGAGGTCGACACCGTTGTGATAGAAATTGAGGCGATTATGAACTCACGACCCATCAGTCCGATGTCAGAAGATCCAAATGATCTAACGGCTCTGACTCCTGGCCACTTTCTGATAGGAGAGCCATTGAACGCACGAATTGATCCAGAGTCCACACCAGCGAAGATAAGCCTTCTTACAAGATGGAAATTAGTGACGCATCTAAAAAGAGAATTTTGGAAACGGTGGATGAGGGAATACTTATGCGAGCTGCAATATCGACACAAGTGGAAAACTCAAGGTGTTAATATTAAACCAGGAGACATGGTCATTCTAAAGGAAGATAATGTGGCCCCTTTACAATGGCCAATGGGAAGAATTCTAAAAGTTCATCCAGGAGATGATGGCATCGTCCGGGTAGCAGACGTGAAAACAGCTTCCGGCACCTGCAGAAGACCGATCGACCGACTAGCACCGTTACCGATCAAATCGGAAGCACCAATTGAAGAAAATAGTCAACTAGGCGAAGAAGAACCCGAAATACCTACGAAGAAGAAACGTCTAGCAAAAAATCCCAGTCTTTTTATGGCACTCGTAGTTCTCATGGCTTTACCACTAGTATTCGGAGCTCAATTTCAAAACACGCAGTTTGGAACGAGGCTAGGAATACACTTCGAAGGAATTGGTTCGGTTGCTATTTCATCAACTGATTGGCAGCTTTTGATTTATTACGATCTCAACGGATTTTGGAAGGACCTGCAAGCATTTTCTAACGGCACTAAGGCCTTAAATCAATTGTGTCAGCAAATTCAGCAAAAGAGCACCTGTACAAACTTGGCCACACACTTTGAGCATACGAAGTCTGAATTGATGTCAGAAAGCACGCTCTTGTCAGGGAGACGACATAAAAGAGGGCCGGTAGACTTAGTTGGCAATATCGCACATTCAATATTTGGAGTTTTAGATTCCGAATATGCCGAACAAATGGCGCACACAATAACAAAAGTTAAGGACAATGAAGCCCATCTTTTGAATCTGCTTAAAAACCAAACATCAATTATTGATTCCACGATAAACATCTTAAAAACGGATCAAAAGGCGGTAACGTCAAAATTTGATCACCTTGCAAACCAGATAACTCAAATTTACAACCTCGTGCGCAATAATACGGATGATAAATACCAAGAACAAATACAACGAACTTTTTTGTCACTCTGCATACAACTCAACATAATTGCAGCAAACTTACAGCAGACACAATCCTCAATTCTTGATATACTGACAAACACTCACCATGGCATTATTAGTCCATTGCTGCTTACACCAAGTCAATTGCAACAGGAAATTCAAAAAATAAAACTTCACTTGCCGTAGTCGCTTTCCCTGCCTGTAAGACAAGAAAATTCATTTCAACTGTATAAATTAATGAAGATTACAGGAGGACTCACGCGAAACACCGTCATTTTCAGCCTTACCGTACCATTAATCGAGCATGAACAATTTCAAATATTCAATCTCGTGCCAATACCCAATTGGATCAACAAAACGATGATATCCATAAAGCCGTGCTCCTCTCTTCTGGCGATAGGCATGGACAACCAATATTTCACCATCAGGGATTCGGAATTACAAGAATGTCCGATCATAAAAGACGAAACGTACATTTGTTCAAAAGGTCAAGTCCGATATGACCGTGGCTCAACAATTTGTTCATGTGAAATAAACTTATTTCACAACAAAAGTCATTCCGATTGCGCACTGCAACGATTATCCGACAGCACTGCTTGGATCACTCTCAGGCATACAAATAAGTGGATATACGCACTACCAACAGCTACTCGTGCAATAGCAGTATGCAAAAGAGAGATCACACAACTAACTCTCACGGGATCGGGATTGCTCAGTCTAGAACAGCAATGCATACTCAAACATGACTTCATATCTATACGAGGGCAACGAGTAATATCCAACACTCTCAAATCATCATACACCAGCCTTTGGGAATTCACAAAACAAAACTACACAGAAAAATTAAAACCTCTGCTTCAAGAAATCCAAATAATTGATTATATTGCACAAATAGAAAATCTAACGGCGCTACAGTCCTCACTGGCGAAACAGGAAATATTCCAACTTCCCAATAAAATTCAAAGCCAAAATTATCATCATATGACGGTCAGTTATATAGCACTAATCATCACTGTATGCATTTTGATCTACTTGGGAGTTAAACGAAAACCCAAGGGCTCGCCAACTCCAGCACCACGAAATCAATTCACAACAACAGACTTCACAGTGCATATATAAGCAAACCATTTCAACAGAAGAAACACTGAAAAGGCAACACCTCAACATCGTAAATTTCGAGCAGAGCTCAAGGCGGGCATAATGTTTAATTGTTCGAGTTTGTTATTTTTTATGTTTATTTTTTGTTTAGTTTGCAGTAAACAATAATACTTCTTGAATCGAAATAAGTTCATAACAGCGTTGAAAATTGTATCGCGTCTTTAACGTTGACATTGCATTTCTTCATTACGTTTGATTTTCAATTTTTTATTTTTTTTTTTTTGTTTGAATTCGATATTGTGGTAAATGCCCTGCGACGAAGTTCATGGTCATAATAATGCAAAATTTGCAATAAATTGTTATTTTTTTTGTGTTATGCTAAGTGAAATAAGAATGTAACATTTTATGATATATAAGCACCACAAGGTGCAAATAAAACTGACTCTTAACTTGACTTCAAAACAGAGCATTTCATTTTGAGAGCAAGTAACTCGGTTCAAGTGCCGTTGTTACACAGAACAAAACTTAAAGCCCCATTCAGTTTATGTGCTGCAATTGGAATCTTTTAAGACACAACATTAACAAGGAGACAGACAGTTTTCCTTAACAGAGGTAGTAGATAATATCGATCATACAGATACTACCAACAAAAATGAAATTACTGGCAGCGCTCGCTTTATTCTGTCAATGCTAGAAGAAGAAACCAAGGTGAAGGAAGAATACATACGCAAAAAGTACGCGATCCTAAGCCAAATGGGAGACGATGCCATTAAAATGCAATTTGAAGAAGCTCCTGGATTAACAGCGACACAACTAGCAGCGAGGCAAGTCATACCGGCCGAACTTCCAGTATTCAGCGGTGAGCCAGAGGACTGGCCGACATTTATTTGTTCAAACGAAAACAGCACTCGGGCGGCCGGATTTTCGGATACGGAAAATGAGCTGAGGTTGCAAAAGCATCTCAAAGGCAAGGCCAGAGAAATCGTTTAGGATAAGCTTCTGATCCCTACACTGGTACATGAGGCGATCGCAACACTTAAACTTTTCTTTGGCAGAGCTGAGCACATCATCGAACGCATGATCGAGCAGGTAAGAAAAACGCCACCACTGAAGGACAAATTGGAAAGCTTGATCGAATTTGCACTAATCATACGCAATATATACTCCACAATGAAAGCATGCGAACTCCAAATGCACCTTTCCAACCCGATGCTATTGAAAGAGCTCATAGAGAAGCTTCCAACTCATCGTAATAAAGGAAAATGATATCAGCAACCGATGTCTCAAGCGCCATTGAAAACGCTGTTTCAGGAAGGAAGATTGCGGCGTTGATGGCTGCAAACTAAAGCATAATCCCCATGAAGCATCGTTCCTATAAATTTGCATGGGAAAAATGGAGTCGTCGAAACGTTCGCATTCCTCGACGAAGGATCGTCGGTGACATTAATCGAGAGCAATATTTTCCGTATGCTTGGAATCGACGGCACTCTTAAACCTCTATGTCTTCAATGGACAGGTGATACTACATGCATGAAAAACGACTCGCTTCGAGCATAAATTCAAATTTCCCCGAGAGGAACGAATGTTCATAAGTATTAGTTGAACAATGTACAAACTGTCGAAAATCTCGCTCTACCTCGACAATCGCTCGGATTTGGCGAAAACGTACGAACATTTATCTGGCATACCATTGCAATCGTACGAAAATGCGGAGCCTGGAATATTAATCGGTAATGACAACTGGAAGGTGGCCATCCCAACCAAAGTACGCGAAGGAAGATGGGGCGAACCGATTGCATCAAGATGAAGACTAGGCTGGGCAGTACAAGGAGGCGAAAACGGAGCTACAGGTCGCGTTAACGCGCACAGGCGATGCGACTGCAAAGATCTTCATCAAGCCGTCAAAGATAACTTCAACTTGGACATCACAGTTAAGGACAACCTCGCAACGCCGGAAGAAAGCAAGGCGCTCGAACTTCTTGAAACGAAATGCATTAAAAAGGACGGACGATTCGAAGTCGCGTTGTTATGGCGCTAAGAGAACACGCCATTGCCCGACAGCTACAAGATGGCAGTCAACCGCCTGAAGTGCCTCGACAAGAGAATAAAAAAAGAACCCTCCCTGAAGCAGCTCATACAGACCCAAATTGATAATCTTCTTGCTAAAGGATACGCCAGGCAACTATCCGGCAAGGCTATTGAAGAGTTCAAAGGGCGAGTGTGGTAGCTTCTTATTTTCATCGTTCGGAACCCGAACAAGCCCAGCAAAATTCGGTTGGTTTGGGACGCCGCAGCAACGGCTCACGGAAGGTCGTTAAATGATTTTTTGCTCGCCGGTCCTGATTTGTTGAATTCTTTGGTCGCAGCCTTTCGAGTAGGCAAGTTCGCCGTATGCGGCGATATTTCCGAAACGTTCCATCGTATCAACATTCGAGATGAAGACATGCACGTGCAAAGATTCTTGTGGCGTACCGACGGCGATCCAAACAACGAGGTGAACGTATACGTCATGAAGGCGATGAAATTCGGAATACGATTGGAATTATCCACACTGTCATACGAGGCTAAGCATCCATTGTTGATTCCATACAACGACCCTATATTAAGGCTTTTAATGCAGGGAATCCATGAACAAAATCGTCATTGTGGGCCTCAAGCACTACTAGCCTACACGAGACAGAGATATTGGCCTGTAAAGGGAAAATCAGCTGCACGCTCAATTGTGCAACATTGTGTACGATGTACTAAAGCTAAACCAAAATTACTCAGTCAACTGATGGGTAATTTGCCTACAACACGCATCACACCGGCTCGACCTTTCATCAATGCTGGTGTTGACTTCTGTGGGCCATTTTCGGTTCACTATAAAGTTCGAGGAAAGAAACCCCAAAAATGCTACATAGCAGTTTTTTGCTGCTTCGCGACTAAGGCTGTCCATTTGGAACTTGTCAGTGATCTAACTACTGATGCCTTTATAGGAGCGCTGAAACGGTTCATAAGCAGGAGAGGATTTTGTCAACATCTATATTGTGACAACGCCACAAATTTCGTTGGTGCTAAAAATCAGCTGAAGGAACTGTCAGAAACCATATTTACCAGCTCTGCAAGCGAAGTCATCAGCCGAGAATGTACAACGAAGGGAATAACATTCCATTTTATACCCCCAAGGGCACCTCATTTTGGAGGTTTATGGGAGGCCGCAGTGAAGTCGGCCAAACATCTGCTGATAAGAAGTGTATCTACTGCTTCCTTGACGTATGAAGAGGTCGACACCGTTGTGATAGAAATTGAGGCGATTATGAACTCACGACCCATCAGTCCGATGTCAGAAGATCCAAATGATCTAACGGCTCTGACTCCTGGCCACTTTCTGATAGGAGAGCCATTGAACGCACGAATTGATCCAGAGTCCACACCAGCGAAGATAAGCCTTCTTACAAGATGGAAATTAGTGACGCATCTAAAAAGAGAATTTTGGAAACGGTGGATGAGGGAATACTTATGCGAGCTGCAATATCGACACAAGTGGAAAACTCAAGGTGTTAATATTAAACCAGGAGACATGGTCATTCTAAAGGAAGATAATGTGGCCCCTTTACAATGGCCAATGGGAAGAATTCTAAAAGTTCATCCAGGAGATGATGGCATCGTCCGGGTAGCAGACGTGAAAACAGCTTCCGGCACCTGCAGAAGACCGATCGACCGACTAGCACCGTTACCGATCAAATCGGAAGCACCAATTGAAGAAAATAGTCAACTAGGCGAAGAAGAACCCGAAATACCTACGAAGAAGAAACGTCTAGCAAAAAATCCCAGTCTTTTTATGGCACTCGTAGTTCTCATGGCTTTACCACTAGTATTCGGAGCTCAATTTCAAAACACGCAGTTTGGAACGAGGCTAGGAATACACTTCGAAGGAATTGGTTCGGTTGCTATTTCATCAACTGATTGGCAGCTTTTGATTTATTACGATCTCAACGGATTTTGGAAGGACCTGCAAGCATTTTCTAACGGCACTAAGGCCTTAAATCAATTGTGTCAGCAAATTCAGCAAAAGAGCACCTGTACAAACTTGGCCACACACTTTGAGCATACGAAGTCTGAATTGATGTCAGAAAGCACGCTCTTGTCAGGGAGACGACATAAAAGAGGGCCGGTAGACTTAGTTGGCAATATCGCACATTCAATATTTGGAGTTTTAGATTCCGAATATGCCGAACAAATGGCGCACACAATAACAAAAGTTAAGGACAATGAAGCCCATCTTTTGAATCTGCTTAAAAACCAAACATCAATTATTGATTCCACGATAAACATCTTAAAAACGGATCAAAAGGCGGTAACGTCAAAATTTGATCACCTTGCAAACCAGATAACTCAAATTTACAACCTCGTGCGCAATAATACGGATGATAAATACCAAGAACAAATACAACGAACTTTTTTGTCACTCTGCATACAACTCAACATAATTGCAGCAAACTTACAGCAGACACAATCCTCAATTCTTGATATACTGACAAACACTCACCATGGCATTATTAGTCCATTGCTGCTTACACCAAGTCAATTGCAACAGGAAATTCAAAAAATAAAACTTCACTTGCCGTAGTCGCTTTCCCTGCCTGTAAGACAAGAAAATTCATTTCAACTGTATAAATTAATGAAGATTACAGGAGGACTCACGCGAAACACCGTCATTTTCAGCCTTACCGTACCATTAATCGAGCATGAACAATTTCAAATATTCAATCTCGTGCCAATACCCAATTGGATCAACAAAACGATGATATCCATAAAGCCGTGCTCCTCTCTTCTGGCGATAGGCATGGACAACCAATATTTCACCATCAGGGATTCGGAATTACAAGAATGTCCGATCATAAAAGACGAAACGTACATTTGTTCAAAAGGTCAAGTCCGATATGACCGTGGCTCAACAATTTGTTCATGTGAAATAAACTTATTTCACAACAAAAGTCATTCCGATTGCGCACTGCAACGATTATCCGACAGCACTGCTTGGATCACTCTCAGGCATACAAATAAGTGGATATACGCACTACCAACAGCTACTCGTGCAATAGCAGTATGCAAAAGAGAGATCACACAACTAACTCTCACGGGATCGGGATTGCTCAGTCTAGAACAGCAATGCATACTCAAACATGACTTCATATCTATACGAGGGCAACGAGTAATATCCAACACTCTCAAATCATCATACACCAGCCTTTGGGAATTCACAAAACAAAACTACACAGAAAAATTAAAACCTCTGCTTCAAGAAATCCAAATAATTGATTATATTGCACAAATAGAAAATCTAACGGCGCTACAGTCCTCACTGGCGAAACAGGAAATATTCCAACTTCCCAATAAAATTCAAAGCCAAAATTATCATCATATGACGGTCAGTTATATAGCACTAATCATCACTGTATGCATTTTGATCTACTTGGGAGTTAAACGAAAACCCAAGGGCTCGCCAACTCCAGCACCACGAAATCAATTCACAACAACAGACTTCACAGTGCATATATAAGCAAACCATTTCAACAGAAGAAACACTGAAAAGGCAACACCTCAACATCGTAAATTTCGAGCAGAGCTCAAGGCGGGCATAATGTTTAATTGTTCGAGTTTGTTATTTTTTATGTTTATTTTTTGTTTAGTTTGCAGTAAACAATAATACTTCTTGAATCGAAATAAGTTCATAACAGCGTTGAAAATTGTATCGCGTCTTTAACGTTGACATTGCATTTCTTCATTACGTTTGATTTTCAATTTTTTATTTTTTTTTTTTTTGTTTGAATTCGATATTGTGGTAAATGCCCTGCGACGAAGTTCATGGTCATAATAATGCAAAATTTGCAATAAATTGTTATTTTTTTTGTGTTATGCTAAGTGAAATAAGAATGTAACATTTTATGATATATAAGCACCACAAGGTGCAAATAAAACTGACTCTTAACTTGACTTCAAAACAGAGCATTTCATTTTGAGAGCAAGTAACTCGGTTCAAGTGCCGTTGTTACACAGAACAAAACTTAAAGCCCCATTCAGTTTATGTGCTGCAATTGGAATCTTTTAAGACACAACATTAACAAGGAGACAGACAGTTTTCCTTAACAGAGGTAGTAGATAATATCGATCATACAGATACTACCAACAAAAATGAAATTACTGGCAGCGCTCGCTTTATTCTGTCAATGCTAGAAGAAGAAACCAAGGTGAAGGAAGAATACATACGCAAAAAGTACGCGATCCTAAGCCAAATGGGAGACGATGCCATTAAAATGCAATTTGAAGAAGCTCCTGGATTAACAGCGACACAACTAGCAGCGAGGCAAGTCATACCGGCCGAACTTCCAGTATTCAGCGGTGAGCCAGAGGACTGGCCGACATTTATTTGTTCAAACGAAAACAGCACTCGGGCGGCCGGATTTTCGGAAACGGAAAATGAGCTGAGGTTGCAAAAGCATCTCAAAGGCAAGGCCAGAGAAATCGTTTAGGATAAGCTTCTGATCCCTACACTGGTACATGAGGCGATCGCAACACTTAAACTTTTCTTTGGCAGAGCTGAGCACATCATCGAACGCATGATCGAGCAGGTAAGAAAAACGCCACCACTGAAGGACAAATTGGAAAGCTTGATCGAATTTGCACTAATCATACGCAATATATACTCCACAATGAAAGCATGCGAACTCCAAATGCACCTTTCCAACCCGATGCTATTGAAAGAGCTCATAGAGAAGCTTCCAACTCATCGTAATAAAGGAAAATGATATCAGCAACCGATGTCTCAAGCGCCATTGAAAACGCTGTTTCAGGAAGGAAGATTGCGGCGTTGATGGCTGCAAACTAAAGCATAATCCCCATGAAGCATCGTTCCTATAAATTTGCATGGGAAAAATGGAGTCGTCGAAACGTTCGCATTCCTCGACGAAGGATCGTCGGTGACATTAATCGAGAGCAATATTTTCCGTATGCTTGGAATCGACGGCACTCTTAAACCTCTATGTCTTCAATGGACAGGTGATACTACATGCATGAAAAACGACTCGCTTCGAGCATAAATTCAAATTTCCCCGAGAGGAACGAATGTTCATAAGTATTAGTTGAACAATGTACAAACTGTCGAAAATCTCGCTCTACCTCGACAATCGCTCGGATTTGGCGAAAACGTACGAACATTTATCTGGCATACCATTGCAATCGTACGAAAATGCGGAGCCTGGAATATTAATCGGTAATGACAACTGGAAGGTGGCCATCCCAACCAAAGTACGCGAAGGAAGATGGGGCGAACCGATTGCATCAAGATGAAGACTAGGCTGGGCAGTACAAGGAGGCGAAAACGGAGCTACAGGTCGCGTTAACGCGCACAGGCGATGCGACTGCAAAGATCTTCATCAAGCCGTCAAAGATAACTTCAACTTGGACATCACAGTTAAGGACAACCTCGCAACGCCGGAAGAAAGCAAGGCGCTCGAACTTCTTGAAACGAAATGCATTAAAAAGGACGGACGATTCGAAGTCGCGTTGTTATGGCGCTAAGAGAACACGCCATTGCCCGACAGCTACAAGATGGCAGTCAACCGCCTGAAGTGCCTCGACAAGAGAATAAAAAAAGAACCCTCCCTGAAGCAGCTCATACAGACCCAAATTGATAATCTTCTTGCTAAAGGATACGCCAGGCAACTATCCGGCAAGGCTATTGAAGAGTTCAAAGGGCGAGTGTGGTAGCTTCTTATTTTCATCGTTCGGAACCCGAACAAGCCCAGCAAAATTCGGTTGGTTTGGGACGCCGCAGCAACGGCTCACGGAAGGTCGTTAAATGATTTTTTGCTCGCCGGTCCTGATTTGTTGAATTCTTTGGTCGCAGCCTTTCGAGTAGGCAAGTTCGCCGTATGCGGCGATATTTCCGAAACGTTCCATCGTATCAACATTCGAGATGAAGACATGCACGTGCAAAGATTCTTGTGGCGTACCGACGGCGATCCAAACAACGAGGTGAACGTATACGTCATGAAGGCGATGAAATTCGGAATACGGTGTGCGCCATGTACCTATAGCACATTTCGTACGGAACAAGAATGCCGAAGAATACAAACAGGTATTCCCGAGAGCATACAAATCAGTGCGATACGCGCACTACGTTGACGACTTCATCGACAGCATGTCAAGTGAAGAGGAAGCCATCGAAGTTGCAAGAGGAGTGCACGCTATTCATGAAGCAGGAGGGTTCCATATCCGAAATTGGGCGTCGAACTCGATCAAGGTCTCGCAGCAACTCAACGGCAATGCAGCAGACAAACAGAGCCAAATAGAAATGGGAAACACTGAGAAAGTACTGGGTTTGTATTGGGATCCTAATCAAGATGTGTTCCACTTTATTTTCAGGTTCGCTAAAATGAAACGAAATGTAATAAGCGAACCGGGATCCCAACAAAAAGAGAGCTTCTGTAAGCTCTAATGAGCATGTTCGATCCGCTAGGGTTCTTGGCAAGTCAAACCATCGGCCTCCAAATATTGCTACAAAAGATCTGGCGTAGCAATATCGGCTGGGATACGCACATACCAGTGGAACTACAAACAGCCTGGAATCAATGCAGGGGAATAATCCAGACTATCAGCACCCTTAAAATTTCACGCCTATACTCACCGATGCTAAAAGAGGCCACTGACGTACAGCTCCACACATTTGTGGACGCCAGTGAAGAGGCGTACGCAGCCGTCTGCTATCTGCGTGTCTCCAATAGCGGTCTTGTTACGACATCCATTATTTTGGCGAAATCAAAGGTAGCTCCGCTAAAGCCGCTTTCGGTGCCTAGACTGGAACTCCAGGCAGCAGTTATCGGAACTCGTCTCGCTCAATATGTGCAAAAAACCAGACGTCTACGCGTGGATTCCTGCTACAGTAGGTCCGACTCTAAGACGGTCCTGCGATGGCTACAAATGGAACCAAGAGCGTTCCACCAATTTGTTATGTTTCGTATCGGTGAAATTTTGGAAACGACGCGAGCGAGCCGATGGCATTGGGTCCCATCCAGGTTTAACGCAACCGACCAAGCTACTAAGGCGAAGCCACGAATAAACGTAAATCTTTGGCTAAATGGTCCGGAGTTCTTACAAAAGGAGCGTGAGGATTGGCCGATATGCACCGATCTAGGGCGCTTGGACACCGAAGAATTGAAGAAGCCTACTCTGCTCATAATCAAAAACAAGAAATACGAACCGCTGTGTAAATACGAGAATTTTTCTTCTTGGCGAAGCCTGTACAGATCTTAAGCAGCACTTATTTTCTGTGTTACTACGTTAAAACACGAAGACTCTTCAACAAAACGAACCAACTTCATGAAAATGGCTATAGCTTTAGACGACGATGGCGTATTAAAAGCTAAAGGGAGAGTTGAAGGCTTAAACAACAACAACGGATTCACTGTCCTGCTGAATGATAACTACATAACGTTCTTAATCGTCCGACACTTCCATGAAGAAGCGCACCACATCGCACATGAACGACCATCAACCTGATCCGAGGCGAGAATTACATTCTAAGGTTGCGCGTCTTGTATAAAAAGGTTCGAAGTAACTGCCAATGGTGCAAGAACAGCCGATAGAAACCCAATCCTCCACAAATGGCACCGATCCGTTTAGCACGAATGGCGAGTTTTCAAAGAGCATTCTCGTATGTCGGCGTGGATTATTTTGGACCACTATTAGTAAACGTCGTGAGACGGGAAGAGATGGGTGTGTTGTTCACCTGCCTTACATTAAGGGCGGTCCATATCGAAGTGGCTCATCAACTGGATACAAGCTCCTGCGTAATGTGTATAAAAAATTTCGTGTCTCGCCGAGGCAGTCCAATCGAGATTTATTCCGACTGTGGAACAAACTTCAGGGCTACTGAGAAAATATTTCGAGATCAGCTGGCCAACATCGACTATCTTCAGATCGAGCGTAAATACGACACCATAAAATGGAGATTCAACCCGCCAGGAGCTCCGCACATGGGTGGAATCTGGGAGCGGATGGTAAGATCTAAAAAGTCAACCCTCGCAAATATTAACCCTACTGGGAATTTAAACCATGAAACCTTAAGGAGTACACTGTGCGAAATCGAATTTTTGCTGAGCGCAAGACCATTGACGTTTGTCTCGCTCGATATTGAGGACGATAAGGCGCTCACCCCCAACCATATCCTTCTGGGATCAGCGGCTGGTTACAAACCCTTCGGCGACGGAAATGACGACTTAAGAATACGATGGAAGCAGACCCAAGCGTTCGCCGATCGATTTTGGCGTAGATGGGTCAAAGAGTACCTACCTGTGCTGACTAGGCGCAGCAAGTGGTTTTCAAAGCAACCACCGGTGAAAGTTGGAGACATCGTCATAATAGTCGACGAAAACCTGCCGCGGAATTGTTGGCCAAAAGGAAAGGTCATCGACGCGATAACAGCTAAGGATGGGCAAGTGAGGCGAGCGACAATAAAGACTCAGCATGGTGTGATGGTGCCACCAGCAGCTCGAATAGCAGTTTTAGATGTCGGCTCTGCAAGGAGTAAGATTGATCTATAGACCTTCGCATACCAGGGGGAGAATGTTGCCGCCATTAGGAGCCAAGATCCCAGTTATCAATATCTTTTCTTTATTTATCGAAATATCGATTAAAACTTAACGGCAATATTGTAAGCTAATTCATTCTTAAAAATCGTTCGCCATAGTTTGTTCAATTCGTGCTTTATACTTTTCTTTGACGTAAATCAAGTCGCGTTTAAAAGAGAAATTCTTTTTTAGTCTCTAAAGCTACGCATAGCCTCCCCGGACGGTGAAATTGTAATACACAAGAAGGAGCTAGATGAAATTGTGTTCTTGGGAGAAGCACTCACGTCTGTTAGCAATGGAGTAGCGTACACCCCAATTTTGAACGCTCAGGATACAGCAGTTTTACTGAAGCCTGCCGAGATTAGGTTAACACAGGCAGAACAGTACCATGAAGTAAGTTAAGGCCGTCGGTTCTGATAAGAACGGTGAAACCGAAAATAACATAAACGAAATCTTGCGTGTACTATGAATAGACCCCAACTTGACCGAAGAGGAACGGCATTCTATAGAGAACGTTGTAACAATCTTTAGTGACGTTTTCCAAATAGAAGGGAGGCCCTCACCTATACTGACATATTAACGCACGATAGCCCTTTCAGTCCAGGGGTGGCTTCCATTAACAGATGACAATATAGGTTACCCGAGGCCGACCGGGACGAAATAAATAGGCAGGTTCAAGACTTATTGGACCAGGACATAATAGTACCCAGCACCTCACCTTAGAATTCTCCAATCATTCTGGTACCCAAGAAATCGACGGATAGTACCGTAAAAAAATGGAGATTAGTCGTCGATTTCAGGCAACTAAACGAGGTTATATTAAAAACGGTGTTCCCCATTCCAAGGATTGAGAAAATTTTAGATCAATTAGGACGAAGTATGTATTTTCCAAGTCTTGGTGGACGACAGAGATAGGGAGAAAACCGCATTCAGCACGGGCACGGGACATAATGAGTTTAACCGTTCGGCCATACAGGGGCCCCAGCAACCTTTAGGAATAGCGTGTTAACGGCCTTACAATGAATTGATTGCTTCGTATATTTGAACGACATCGTCTTTTATGGTAGAAATCTAGCTCAGCATGAGGAAATACTGTCGCGGGTTCTGCAGGCCTTGCGGGGCAGCCGTCTGAAGCTGAAAACACCGATATGCCATTTCCTACGTAAAGAGGTGGTCTATTTGGGCAATCATTGCTCGGAGAAGGGTTTTTCGCCAGACCCAGGTAGGGCCGATTGCGTCAAAACCATGCCAGCTCCCCGCAATGTAAAGAAGCTCCGGGGGGTCCTCGGCCTTATCAACTACAATCGCAAATTCATTCATAATGCTGCCCGACTTATGCTGCGAATGATAAGACTTCTGCGGAAGAGTGCGAAACTCAAGTGGACGGCAGAGTGCCAGACCGCACTGGATTGCCTAAAGGAGGCCATAATTAATCCACCGGTACTCCGCTTCTTCGATTTCTCTAAGCCAATCCGTCAAACGACAGATGACAGTGGTGGCGCGTTAGGGGAAGTATTGTCCCAGGAACAAGGGGAGGACGAGTTTGCTCTACATTTCGCAAGTAGAGGGTTAGTTGAGACTGAGCTCCGCTTTTCTACCTTTGAGAGCGATTTGTTGGCGATTGTATGGGCCACCAAGGTGTTTAGGTCTCATTTATTGGGTAGAAATTTCACAGTGGTGACGGACCACAAGCCTCTTAAGGGGATAGCGAATTTAAAAGACCAAACTTCCCGTTTACTAGGTTTCACCACAAACTTTCTAAATTTGATTTCGAAATAGTTTACAAACCTGGAAAATAGAATTTAAACGCTGACGCGTTAAGTGAAATCTCCCAGGATTTCAGTGAAATGACGGTTAACTTAATAACAAGGGCTCAGGCAAGGGCCGTTCAAACTAAGGAGTCAGAGAGTGGGGCCCATTCAGTAGGCAAAGAGTCTCCTAAAGAACACGTTAAGGAGAGAAGAGAGAAGTCAGGACCAAGTGTTCAAAGTCAAGTCCATTTCTTCCAATACCGGGAACAGGTAAATTAGATATTGAAGCAACTCAAAGACCTCCCGACCGAGGAGTCACTGGCGCCAATACCGCTGGGTAAGAATGAGGAGTGAAATTCGGGATTACATTAGGGCCTGCCCCAAATGTCAGAAGAATAAGACAGGTACCGAGGAAAGGGCTCCCATGCAGATAGCGGACACGGCCACGCGCCCTTTCGAAAAGGTCTTCATGGACATAGTCGGGCCGCTACCTGTAACAAGCAGCGGGAAGAAGTACATCCTGACCTTCCAGGATGACGTGTCAAAGTACATGGCATGTGTAGCCTTTGAGGACGCAGAAGCGTCCACGATGGCCCAAGAATTTTTACCTCCGATATTATCGCACGTTTTGGTATTCCAAGGAAGCTGGTTACCGACAATGGTACCAACTTTATGTCAATTCTATTCAGAAGCGTCTGCAAGATTTGAGGGATAAAGTAATTGCACACTAGTCCATATCATCCCCAGGCGAATTGTACTTTAGAGCGAAGCCACCGACCCCTGGAAGAATATCTGCGAAATTTTGCTAACAAAGACGGAACCAACTGGGACGGAACCAGTAGCTGTGCTACGCAATGTACGTACACAAACACACCCGACATGCTGCGACACAACAAACACCGACCAGAATACTGAACGGGTTTGACGTGGACATGCCGACAAACTTAACAAAACCAACTGAATCAATTTACAATCCAGAAGACTACCCTGCCCTCATGAACTCTTAACTTCAACGATCACATAAGTTTGCCAAGGAGACACTAGGAAAAGCTAAGTCGTTTCTAAAAACCGTTATGATCAAGCGACACGTTCCAAAACCTTTAAACAAGGTGGCTTTGTATTGATCAAAAACCATGCGAGAAAAAAAGCTCTCTCATTTTTGGGAGGGGCCTTTCGTGCTAATAGGGGTCCCGGGCCCCGTAAGCGTGGTTGTTAAAATACGCGGACGAGATAAAACATATCACTTCAATTCGGTTAAACGCAATGACCCAAAGCTCCCACTCATAACAACCATCTAGTATAAGATTTTCCATATAAGTTTCTATAATAAATGAACAAACAGAACAATTCTAAATAGATCATAACCGGTGGTGGGTATGAACACGTTGTAGTGATAGGAAATATATGATGAAAAAATAACATTTATTTTCAGGTAAACGAGCTTGAAGGCGACGGCGCTTAGCCCCTACGATTGATATCGACTTTGTACGAGAGGAGGAAAGAAAACGCCAATACGGCACTCGAAAACCTCGCCATCCTCCGCAACTACTTGCGGCCAGAGAAGTCCCATTTGATCCGTAACCGGAAACGAACAAACGAGTGTGTGGGCCCCAACCATTGCCGAAATTGAAGGAAGTGCATTCGCGATAGGTTGAATAACCACGCACAACATAAAAGAATGGCCGGCTGGGGAATGTATTTGGTCGAGGAGTTTTTACAGGACCTTGAGGTATACTTCGTAAACGACGCTAATCGCGCAGCCACATGACGCTCGTTAAGGTCATCGAGGCGAACCTGGGCGAGTGACGTATCTTGACGTACTTTGGGGACGGGGACGAGGGGCCTCGTGAACGAATTCGGAACTTACGGAAAGAGTCGACTAAGTATGATGAAACTCTAAGCTACCGAGCGAATGCCATCATACTTGCGCTGCCCAGAATTTTAAAAAGGTTACCGAGCATGAACGGAAAAACTTCGAAGACCGAATTGGCCTCATTCCACGTCAGGGGCTGAAGAGTCGAGCAAAAAGGGCCATGAGACTACCACGCAGCAAAAGTGTAGACCAGTCCTAAGAGTGGGGGCCCAATGATGAGTAGGAATCGTACGAAACGGTCCAAAAGGCATTAAAACCCCTTCGAGATCGACGAGAAAGGGTAATCGCCATGGCCAAGTTGGACTGCTCGTTCAAAATAATCCTCGACAGCGTGGCCGTACAGACCAACGAACCTATGTCCGAAACGGGGAAACTATATTTCGAAGCCTTCTTTGGACAATTTTCAGTCGTAATAAATGCCCCTCTGGCCAACAAGTTCGCAAGTTACAAGCATTTTACTGAAAACACATTTAATTCATGTGTGGGCGTCGCAGTGTGCGGATGTCTCTCATTTTTTTTAGGAGCATACTCGGGTTGATTGGTCCAGCCGGTTGGGAGGAGATCCGACCACGGACGGACGGAAAGACGGACGGACGGGCAGACGGACATGTCTAAATCGATTCAGTGTTTGATACTGATCAAGATTATATATATATGTCTATATCTACGGAGCTTAGTTCTGGACATTACAAGGTTTGCACAAAACTAGTATACGCTGCTTACGCTGCGTATAAAAACGGCGTCCCAGTTTTTCGTTCTCGTCTCCATTGTAGTCGACAGCTCCGTAAGAAAAAGCTGTTAAAAAATCTCACTTTTGCTCAATACAAACTGGATCAACTCACCTACGGGTGGGGCCGGTTGCCGAAATGTCTCTACACATTCTTTCCTCTTTTTCAGCTCCTGTTACAAGTTGCACTGGCAATTTTCCCGCTCGTCAAATCCCACCAAATACTTTATCTGGAGAAAAAAGAGACGGAAGCCGGTTTTGCTGAAATACACACTGGTACAGTGGATGTTGTTACAAGTTTCGACTACATACTCTACCAAATATACCGTGCTGCGATTCGCACTATGCTGAGCGCATTCCTGGGGATCAAGGCGATTCTTAATAGCAGCGTATACGACGCGCTGATTGCAGCCCAAGTAGACGATATTGACTCCATGTTGCACACGTTCGGCCGATCGAAAAGAAGTCCGTTTGACTTCATTGGCTCCAGCCTAAAATGGCTATTCGGTACCATGGCAGCCAGTGACCGACAGAGTGTAGAAGATCACCTCGCCACTGTAGACGTTAACAATCATAGGCTTATTGAAAACGGCAACCACTAAATCAAGATTAATCGCGACTTTAGTGAGACGCTGGAAAGCATGAGACAATTAGTACAAGGCGCCCAGCAGGCACTGACTGACCTGAGAAAGTTGAATTCGCGAGCCGCTAAGGAGAGCCGGGCGGCCGAATTCGCACACAGACTGTTCCTGAAGCTCCACCTACTACGAAGTCAGGTAGAGACAATTCAGAAGAATGTGGCAGCAGCAACGACGGGTATATAGACAGATGTTCATTATTCCCAACAAGAGACAGTTAGAACAGATGGAAGAAATACCAACCTTCAAGGAAGCGGTCTTGTAGCAATTCGAAAATAACGAGGAAATAAAAGAACTAAAGTTTCAGAAAAAACTTTAAAGTATTGGGGGAATAAGTTTAACGGGAGTTATACGATAGTAATAATTTTGGCACTATGTTGTTTCTGCAAATTACGGAAACGAACATTAACTCCAAGACCACTTTCGCGCTTACGATCGTCGGAACCAATATCCACGATAGACGCTATGTTAGCCAAGTACGAAACACCGCTTAACGTCTAACACAACGTCCTCTATTAAAGAAAAAACACCTTTTCCTCTAAAAACAATTGTTACACTCGTGCTTGTACTTTCATTCGAGTTTTTGTTCGAAATGCACTCAAGTCTTCCATTCATATCTTTTTTTTTAATGTATTCAAGTCTTCCAATCATTTTTTTTTTTGTTATTCATACATACATTCCAGCCACGTAGTAAGGATTTTCAGACGGTGGGGAGGGGGGTGGGGGGTTTTATATTTCCAATTTTTTGTTGCGTAACAATTTACATTCTTTCGAAACAGTACGTCAATGAAACCGATAGTCGTAACAAAAGTATAAGAAAGTTAGAAACAGAACTCCAAAAGAAGAAGCATTATAGTGTGCGTATAAAAGTTGCTGAAAATTTATTTATATTATATATCTATATATATAAAATAATGTTGCGAAATGTGTTTGTGTTGAACTTTCTCGGCACTGGCTGAACCGATTTGCATGCAGTTTTTTTTGTTTGAAAGGTGAAGTCTGCCTGAATGTTTTAAGCTATATGCGACATTGGTGCGTGTGCGACATTGGTGCGTGTGTCGTGAGATATCAGCATTTTTGTGAGTTGTAAGAATTGATAGATAGAAAGATTGATAGATTGATTGATTGACAGATTGATAGATTGATTGATTGATATATTAACAGATTGATAGATTGAAGGATTGACAGATTGATAGATTGATAGATTGAAAGATTGATAAATAAACAGATTGACAGAATGATAGATTGATGGATAAATATATTGAAAAATTGATCGATTGAGAAATTGATAGATTTACTGATTGACAGATTGATAGATTGATAGATCGATAGATTGAAAGATTGATAGATTGACATATTGATAGGTTGATAGATTGAAAGGTTGATAAATTGACAGATTGATAGATTGATAGAATGACAGATTGATAGATTGATGGATAAATATATTGAAAGGTTGATAGATTGACATATTGATAGAATGTCCGATTGATAGATTGATGGATAGATGTATTGAAAGATTGATTGATTGACAGATTGATAGGTTGAAAGATTGATGATAGATGGATAGATAGATGGATAGATCAATAGAGAGATGGATAGATAGATAACACCTATTCCCTACATTAAATTGGGGAATTATTTTACCGAGATTGCACTGCAGTCGGTATCTAGGTTATTTAAAATGAAAAAGCAGCAAAGTAGGCTTGAGCAAAAAATACGAATCCACTAAGCTATTTAAAATTTTAATGTAACAAACTTTCAAATCATAAAAAAAAATTTATTTTTATTTAAATCGGGAGTAAGCGCATTTCAGTGAATATTAAGTGTATTATATTCACAATTAAGTACATAAAACAATGCCACGTTTCCGTGGGCGAGGGGGAAATATTGGTCGATAGTAGTTTAAGTAAAAATTTATAGCATAATGTTTAAATTTCACACAAAGAATGAATAAAAACCTAGAGTATTTAAAAACATACTACTTTACCACTTTTATTACTTTTGCCCAATATCAACCTGTACCGGGAGAGGAAACGAGCGCGGGTCATACGAAGCTGGCGCGAAGGCTCGCGGAGCGAGCCTTGGTGCCAGCTAGTTATATATACATATGTAGATGCTAAACGTGTCATATACCGCCCGCTAAGCTTTTCACGGCATTATCTCCATCAATTTGATATTTTTCGATTTTTCCTTCTTACAGTTAACTCTCAATATATTAAGGTATTTAATAATAGAAAGACAATTTTTGAATTTTTTTTTCAGTTCTAAAGCAGAGTTGCACAAGTTAAGCTATTCAAAAGAAGTTGATGTCGAATAAAAACAGTCGTCAATCAATGATTTCGATTCGACGAACTAGGAGTGCAATAACATATAAGATTAGTTTATTGGACATCCACTGAACTTATATTCAGGAAAGTCGGCTATACGAAATTGTAAACTTTTGAAAGTTAAGAAACATTGTAAATCCAAGAATTAGAAACAATATATAATATAAAAACTGCTTAAGGGTCGCACCCTGCAAAAGCGTCTTCGCTTATTCATCGAATTCACTTTTGTAAGTGGTGTATTTTTTATAAGCAATATTTCTTTAATTATATCTGAAAATTACAACGAATAGGTAAACTAATTGGCTAATATTTAAATTTCGTTCCTTTGAAATTAGTCTGGCAGCATTCGTACTGCAATACAACTATTTTATATATCTCTTTGAAATGAAGAAAGGGTGAACTATTTTATCGAAAAAATTTTCTTACGTGCAAACGCAGACAAAACCGCTGAGGGATTGAACAATTATACATATCTAGAGTCCCTGCAAACTTCCCTCTCAAAGTTTTTGCGGCTAATCCGTACACAGCTGTGTTATTCTAGTTGTATATCTGTTAAAGTTTTTGCAGACAATTTTTAGTATCGATCTTTTGAGATTCCTCAAAGGGATTTTTCACTGCACAATACCTTTAAAAATGTGACTTTAATTTTCATACCTGCTTAAATCGATTGGGCAACACTGAAGCAGCGCTTAGACCTTCATGCATGTTGAATGGAATGTTATTTTCGATCACGATACGAGAACAATCTGCCATTTGGACATTGCTCGTCGAACCTAGTAGAGTATGTTTGAACTTCTGAGCTCCGCTCCAATTCTGTCTTCAATGTAACCGTTTCCGTTTTGGCTTCTTGCAGTTTCAATTTGTGCCAAAGATTGCATTGGAAATACAGTTTAAAATAACATAGTCAGATTGACGACGAGGGGGCGCCCCCTCCCCCGGTTTTAGCACCGAAAAATCCCCCCTTGGATACGTGATACATACATACATTTAAGTCAATGTCCCCGTTTAGACGATCGCCAACATCGTTCAACAAAACGCTACTTAGAACTAAGAGAACCGACGACAACATTGTACGAACGAAACGAAAACGAGAAAAAACAAGTAAGGGTGTTATAGTCAGGCGAGCCTGACAATAGAATACCCGACACACATCTTCAAATATTTTTTAATATCAGGAGTTGTTTAGGGCCATAGGGGCCCCAAATACCGACTTTTGTTTAATTTCCTTATGAAAACCGCCCCTTTGCCACGCCCAATTTTCCAATTTCCGTAATTCTAATCGGAGGCTTAAATAAACGCGCAAATTCTAAGTTTCATTGAAATATTTGGAAAAAGTCAGATTTTGGGGCAGTTTTGAGATTTTTGTGACAGACCCTAATACTGGAGGTACCGTTAATAATGGACCGATCAAAAAAAATTTTGGGCAGGATGTTTATGGCCACAAAGGAAGTATAAGTGCCAATTTTCGTTCAAGTCCAATAGGCGTTTCGGGAGAAGGGGACAATTTTCGAAAAACGCCCTTCTGACACGCCCATTTTTCTAATATTTGTAAATCACATTAATTGGCCTAAATTATGTTCAAAGGCCAAATTTCATCAAAATATCTTGTAAAACATCGGTTTTAGAACAGTTTTTGGGATTTTCAGATCACACCCTAGTTCTGGAGGTACCCCTAAAAATGATCCGATCGGGTCCGTTCTCAAACTTGTTCTTACTCATATCCCCGTGAGCACGCATACCAAATTTCGAGATAGCTCATCTCCTTCAATAAGAAATCTGTATGAAAACAGACAGACGGACAGACAGACGGACATGGCTAAATCGAATCTCCTAGTGACGCTGATCATTTCTTTATATATTTTGTATGGTCTATCTCGACTGGTTCGGGGTGTTACATACAACCACCCAAACGCAATGTACCCTCGACACAGAGTGTTTCGGATGAAACAGGAATCGATTTGGAAATCGAGTGAGCGGCGATTTTTCTTTTTGAAAAAATAAAAATTAAAAAGAAAAATTTTATTTTGGAGAGAGAAAAAGAAAAACAATAGAAAATAAAAAGGATAGAGGTTTTTATGCCGTTGGCTTTTCCTTATAAAAAAAACTTGTGTTTATTTTATGCGTGAGGTTTCACAACATTTGGTCGCATTCGAGCCGGATAGAACACAGAAAAATATGGCAGATAAGTATATGTATACAATTGGTAAAAAAAAAAAAAAAACCCTAAGTAAAGAAAATGAAAGATTTGGGAAAGAGTTGGTACAGTACGCAATGCATGGCAGAATTATTTATCTACATATATATATCAGATACTTACAATATATGAAATATGCTGAAAGAGTTGGAGAGATATGAATCTTGTACATACCTCAAACAGATCTGAAATAAATGATATTCCTTATGTATGCAAGCATGCATGTCGTATATAATATTATATATTATATTATATATATATGCATACACTGTATGCAGATGAATATTATTTATTTATATTTATATGAAGAATTAAATAGAAAATCATATGCTTACAACCAGGGCCGTATTATGGGGGGGGGGCCCAGGGGGGCAAGTGGCACCGGGCCTCCACCACGTGGGGGCCCCCACCAGCAGTGATCAAATTAATTTTTTTTATTCATTATAGTTTTCAAGATATTCAGTAACTACTCTCTTAAAATTTTCACTTGTTTATACCATATGTATGTGGTGGAAACAAGTATAACGAAATAAGTCTGAAGGATCATTATAAAAAGCAGTGATGCCTGATCAGCAGATTTTCGGCTAGATCTAGCAGATTTTGAAGTTGGACAGCGGAGAAAAATGCATTCTTGCGGTTAGCAAAAAATCGAGCGGATTTTTTTCCGTACATTTTTAACCGAATTTGAATTACATGTTCTGTGGTCGTGCGCAAAAAGATCAAAAAAAATTTATGTTCTATTTGTCCTCACCGAGCAGAGAAAAAAGAATTCCCCTGATCTGGGAATAATGGTCCACTACTTGTGAACATATACCTACCAGAAGTTGTTATCAACTGTTGGTGAGGTTTTCCGAAATTCTGTGCGAGCAAGTGAAATGCAAATATCATGTCTCTGACAAACAACTTGTATTTTTTTTCTATTAGTAACCTTTCTTATGTGGCTCTGGGATAGCGTAGGGGATGTGTGCTATGCTCTTGATCCCAGAGTCAGAGGTTCGATTCCCGGCACAGGCGAAACGGAGTGTAATGTTCCAAGCCTAGCACTGGTTTTTCAAAAATCGCATGTTAGGGGCACACTACATAAAAAAGACATACACTCACACAAACACAAGAAAACCTCCTTGGTATCACAATGGGCCGATTAACGGCCTAAGTGGCAGCCACTTCAACCTACCTACCTACCTACTTTTCTTATCATACGAATTTCTGGGACAGAAAAATTTTTTTAAGAAAACTACACTTCTTATTCGAGAATAAAACTGCTATTTTTGAACTAACCGCAAAAAAACTGTAGCCAATTTTTCAGCGAAATATTCCGCTGAATGTATCCAAAAAAGGTCGAAATTCCATAAAATTTAATTTTAAAATTTCATAAACAGTATTTTGGTCGCATGATATATTATACACATGTATTTTATAATTCCGCGGAGATTCCGTTAAATTTTAAAAAAAAAATATTTTATGAAAACTGTTAAATAAACAAAATGTGAACGTTGAAAAATATTTTCATTCTTATAATTGATAACCTTTCTACAAACACATTTTGTGCTATTGTGTGAAATTTCATCCTATATCTTTCAATTAACAGAGGGGCCACCACCATTCTCTGGCCCCCGGGCCCCCGGCAACCTTAATCCGGCTCTGCTTACAACATATGTATGAAGAAGAATTAGATAGAGTGAAAATTATGTACATATCATATACATATGAGATGTATATAAGAAAGAAATCGAGAGACATGGAGATTGTGTAATATACACAGATCTAAATATTCAATAAGCACAGAAAAGAAATATAATGTTTGATATAAATATCAATATTAATATAAAAATCATTTGAATTACATGGAAAATATTTAAATCATTATAAAGAAATTATTTATATACATAAACGGAATTGGGAAAGTAAATAAGTAAAAAAGTTCTGACATTAGTAACCTATGGATATTTGAATTCGAAATTGTCTTTCTTCTTTTTTTTTTTTTTTTTTTTTTTTTCAATTTAAGATTGTGTTTTTGATTTATTTCTTTAAAAAAAAAAAAAAAGGAAAGGAATTTGAGAAATAATCTCCAGGGAAAGGACACTGAAGCCTTTCCATTGATAAACTAGAATATTTATTGGTTTTATTATAGGTGAGAGAATTTATACAGTCCACTTATAAAGGATATAGGATTGGAAGAGGATCACAAAAAAAAAAAAAAAGTTGGGAGTCAGAAATAATTAAATTGTGGATACAGAAAGGAAACAATAATTTAAATCCTCAAACATAATAATTTTTTGAATACGAAAATTTTGTTTCTTTAGCAGAAATAAGGAATGAATGAGAGAATGGAGCAAGGAAATAAAAATTGCTATGGATATGGCTGTATTGAACCTAAAAAATTTCTTCGAAGCAGACAATTCCGAAGCCTTAACATCGATCGGTCGATGTAAATTAAGGTCTGAAATGATCGAAGGATACTGAGTAGTATTTAAACAAATGCATAATCTCTTGTATGCAAATTATCAACCAGTGGGAGGACAAAATAATGAGTCCCTAATGGAATGGATAAGAGGAGAGGAAGCTTATCTTCTTTGTAAGGAGAAACTGCAGGATGGTATTGATGAGATGAAGCAGAATGAAGAAATAATCGAACAGATTGCAACAGTCGCTCCAACTGCTAGTCAACCAATACAAAAGCAATTACCATTTAATCCCCACAACATCCCGAATACGTGGGGAACCTTTGATGGAAGCTTGATGAAATGGCAAGGATTCAGAGACAAATTCATAAACGCAAGTCATGAACGAAGTGAAATTTCTCCGGCCTACAAATTTAGTTATCTGCGGAGTTCACTGACTGGTCATGCCGCAGCTGCTTTAGGTGAATGGCAAATATCTGACGAAAATTATAATGAAGCCTGGGTGAGGTTGAATGAGTTGTTTAACGATACGTATCACTTAACTCGGAATTATTTCCGACGTTTGTTTCGACTTCCAATGTTGCAATCGCCAGTTCGCGGAAATGACTTACAGCGAATGGCTAATATTGCTCATGAAACAGTACGACAGCTTCATGCACTCAAATATCCAACGGAACATTGGGATGCCTTTCTTGTACACGTTTTGCATGAGCGTCTAGATAGTGAAACCGCTATACAATGGGAACGTGCTCGGCAGGACGAAAAACCAACATTTAAAGAGATGCATGACTTTTTGTTTGCACAGGCACGAAGCTTGCAATATTCTGACGATAAATTTCGTCGGTCAACAATAATTTCAACCGCAAGTAGTTATTCTCGATCGAAAAACTTAGGCGGGAAGCGGGATGAGACAAATCCTTTTGGCTCATCACACAAAGGAAATTTTAGCGTATCAACAGGAAAATTGTATCCATGTTTAGTTTGCAAAGGAAACCATGCAATTTGGTCTTGTAATGAATTCGCAGCGTCGAATTTGCGTTCGAAAACATCATTTGTCGAAAAGAACAATATGTGTGCAAATTGCTTAAAGCGTGGCCACAAAATTTGGGAATGTTATTCCGCACCATGCAGCCGCTGTACAGATCGACCGAGACACAATAGATTACTATGCCCAATGATTGAAAAGGCTCGAGCAGTTAACACATTTCGAGAGGTAAATGAAGTCGGAAAGGCAAACAGCAGCCTAAAACGTAAATGGAACGGAACAGAAGGCGACAAGAGAAAACAAAGGGAGGAATGACATCAAAGTTCAGCGTATGAGAAGTCTTTAGGTGCGGGTCAAAGTATTTGTCATACGCAAGAACGGATAGAAGAGCACCAGAAAAATTTTAGTTCCTTGACTCCATTATTGCCAACAGCTATGGTTCGAATAAGTATAGATGGATGTAAGTACGGGCCGGTTAAAGCTTTATTAGATACAGGAGCAGACGGTTGCATATTAAGCTATTCATTCTATCAAAAATATAAATTTCCGACCGTACATACTTATCGGAAAATGACAGGAATTTTCAAGGAAGTAGTTGACGTCAAGAAAGCAGTAAATGGGAGGACATGTCCTTGGTTTGAATCAGATATCAAAATACAAACATCATTTTACGTATTACCAAAAGAATGTCAGTGGCATCCAATATTACCTTCCAAGCTTATTAAAAGACCGAAGGACCTTTTAACATCTAAACTAGCTGATCCTGAGTATTGGATGCCTAAAGAGGTTGACTTGCTACTTGGAGTTAAGCTCCTAACAGACATCTTTATTGGAACTGCGTCGCGGAGGATGGAGAACACAGTCCTTTTAGATACTACTCTTGGAACAGTTGCTCTTGGTTCTGAATCAGAGGATGCAATAAACGAAAAGGCGGAGAACGTTTATGCAATCGAAACAGGAAGTGACGAAGAACTCAGAAAATTGTTATCTCGATTGTGGGAAATGGATCAGGTTGGATCTGGGTCAAACTGGACTGAAGAACAAGAAAAAGTAGAGAAGAATTTTATGGAAACATCCTCAAGGGATTCAACAGGACGTTTCACGGTTACCATTCCATAAAAAGGAAATATTAAAAACATCGGGAGCTCCAGAGAAATCGCAAAAAGAAGATTCATTTGGGTGGAGAAACGTTTAGAATCAGATCTTGACAATAAGCAAAAGTATATTGAGTTCATGCGTGAATATGAAGATCTTGGGCACATGCGAGTGGTAACTGAATTTGCAAAAGAAGAAGAACTCGTTTATTATATTCCTCATCATTGTGTAACAAAAAAATTTCGGGTGGTGTTTGATGGTGGATGCCGGACAAATGCTGGTGTTTCTTTAAATGACATTCAACTTCTTGGAAAAAAAAAACGCAGAGGGACTTGCAAGATATCATTATGCGTTTTCGAAGACACTCGGAGGCGTTTGTTGCAGACGTTAAACTGATGTTTCGGCAAGGTAAAATCCACCAATCACAATGGAACTTACAGCGAATATTCTGGAGAGAGAGTTCTACCGACCCATTGAAATAATATTGGTTAACAGTTGTAACATATGGGTTAACGTCTTCAGCATACAATGCGACACGCGCCTTGATTCAGTGTGCTCGTGAAGCAAAGGATAACTTTCCAGAAGCTGCCAGCAGAATTGAAAATGATGTATACATGGACGATTGCACGACTGGAGGGAATTCAAAAGAAGAAACAATCAAATTAGCCAAAGAAATTGATACCATTTTGAAAGGAGGAGGATTTGTGCTTAGGAGATGGAAATCGAACTGCAAAGAACTTATGCAAGAAATGTGTACAAAAAAAGACAGTCAAACATTTAATGTTGAGGAAGATAAAACAACAATCCTAGGACTAAAATGGGTGATCAAAGAAGATAAATTCACGTTTATAGTTAAAACACTAATATTGGAGGGAGAAATCACGAAGAGGAGAATCGTTAGCTGCGTAGGCCAGCTATATGATCCAAATGGTTATTTAGCACCGGTGGTAATAAAAGGGAAGATATTCATTCAGCAATTATGGAGATTATCATTGAAGTAGGATGAACAAGTACCAGAAGATATTGAGAATGAATGGAACAAATTCTGGGAGGATATTAATTTATTAGAAGAATTCAAAATGAGCAGGTGGCTAGGAACAAATTACGAATAAAAAATATAACTCCATGGATGTTCGGACGCGTCTACGGTTGCATATGGTGCAGTAATCTATGTCTGAGTAACTGACCAAAGTGGAAATATTACCACGAATTTGTTAGTTTCAAAGACAAGAGTGGCTCCAATCAAAACGATTTCTATTCCCAGATTGGAGTTAGCAGCAGCTGAACTACTATCTCGATTGTTAACCAGCGTGAGAAGCTCAATGGAATGGGAAGATCTAGCATACACTCTATGGACGGATTCAACTGTAGAATTACAGTGGATGAAGAAATTACCATGTAATTTGAAGACGTTTGTAGCAAATAGAGTCTCATCAATTCAAACGAATTGTGATATAAATAAATGGAGACATGTTGGAACTAATGATAATCCAGCCGACCTACTGAGTCGGGGACTAAATCCAAGAGACTTAGTGGGAAATAATCTATGGTTACATGGACCGGCATGGTTACCATTACCGATACAGAAATGGCCAATGAATCACGTAAATGAAACTCGGCGGGAAGAAATGCAAAATGAAATAAAAATATTCACAACAACAGAACAGCACAACAAGTCATTACAAATTACATTGAAGAATAGGAACGAAAGAGTAGACCTGATTAACTACACAATTATCCTATGAACAAAAACATCAAGCAATCATTCCAAACAGTTCGCGTTTGGCCTACTTACTTATCCAACATGCTCATGCAGAGACGAAACATGGAGCAGCTCAATTGATAACACAATACATTCGAAAGTTTTACTGGATTCCAAAAATCAGAAATGGGATAAGAAGATTCTTACGTCAGTGTGGTATGTGTGAGATACAATTACAGATTGGAAAATCAGCTGATGGCTGATTTACCGGGGGATAGGGTTCGTATTGGGAAAACCTTCCTATGTACTGGAGTGGACTATGCCGGACCTTTAGAAATGAAAATCCTGGATAATAAAAATAATACGATTACGAAACAAAAATGCTGGGCAGTAGTTTTTGTCTGCCTAAGGACAAGAGCAATTCATTTAGACTTGGTAACCAATCAGTCTTCAGCAGCATTCCTCCAGTGCTACCAAAGGTTTATCGGAAGACGCGACCGTTGTGAAAGGATGTAAAGCGATAATGGAGGAGCCTTTGTTGGAGCGAGAAATGAAATAGAGAAAAGGTTAGACTTTGGGAAGAGTAAAGAATTCATCAACTTCATTAATAAGAAGGGAACGGAATAGAAATTTATGACTCCAGAAGCACTTCATCAAGGAGGCATTTATGAAGCTGCAGTGAAGTCTATGAAATACCATTTAAAACGCATAGTTGGAACGCATACACTAACATATGAACAGTACCTCTCATTGCTGGTCGATATAGAAGCTATCCTAAATTCAAGACCGCTTTATCCATTGACCGATGACCCAAATGACATTCAAGCGCTCACGCCGGGTCATTTTCTAATAGGCGAACCGCTGGTTTTGCCTCCTCCGATTAATTTTGAGAATGTACCGCCCCACAACGAGATTCGACTTTGGAAAGAAAAGCAAAAAATGTCGAAATGTTTTTGGGAGAGATGGAAGGAAGAATTTCTGACAACCCTTCAAGAGAGGAAAAAATGGAGAAGGGAAAAGGAGAATATCGCAGAAGATCAATTAGTTCTTCTGAAAGCAGAAAATTTTCCACCAGCACAATGGGCGTTAGCACGGGTCGCTGAGTTGATCACTAGCAAGGATGGCAAAGTTAGGTCAGTTATTGTGAGGACGAAAACCAGTTGTCTTATGCGACCACTAACGAAGATCTGCATACTTCCACAGAAACCATGCGAAGAGAACCCACAGTCAACTATCGAGTAAAAAGCTGTAGTTTTTCGGGGGATTGTTTCGGATGAAACAGGAATCGATTTGGAAATCGAGTGAGCGGGGATTTTTCTTTTTGAAAAAAGAAAAATTAAAAAGAAAATTATTCGAGAGATTTATTATGGAGAGAGAAAAAGAAAAACAATAGAAAATAAAAAGGATAGAGGTTTTTATGCCGTTGGCTTTTCCTCATAAAAAAAACTTGTGTTTATTTTCTGAGTGAGGTTTCAACCACAACACAGAGTGTGTCGGGTATAAAAACACACGAATTACGTTTTTTTTCGTTTCCATTCTCTTCTCTTTCTTCAAAAAAAAAAAAAAATGTTTTTTTGTCTTTCCGCTTTTTCCGCACAACCCAATGGTTTTATTGTTTGTTTTTTTTTTTTTTTTTTGCTGCACATTTCAGTATTTCTTTCTTCGAATTTGTTTATTCTTTGAAAAAAAAAGGAAAAGAAAAAAAATATGGAAACGAAAAAGAAAGGATTATCATGAAATACCTTTCAAGAAAGGAGGGATGGCGAAGGGCGAGCTACGCTAAGGAAATTATTAATAGTAAAATGTTTAAGAAATGTATTTGCGGCCACGCAGGTCTATTTAAGGGCAATAAATTTGGTATGTATAAGGAGACGCTCCAGTCGCTCTGAAGACTCACCGCTGGTGTCTCCTTCCGTTTGATGTTTTAAATGCGTTTTGTTGGCAAAGGAAATGAGTTTTTTTTTTTTTTTTTTTTTTTTTTTTTTGTTTTAACTTTATCGCACATTTCTTACCTTGGATATTTATTTATAATGTCGCAGTTGTTTCCAACAAACGAAACTTTTTTTGGGCTTTTAAACTAATGGCTCGGACATTTGCGGTCCAAATTTATTTATGAACGGAACAACGCTAATAATTACCATTATTACTATTTTTTATACTATATATAATAGTATAATAGTATATATGTATACATAAGTATATACTCTATATTTATCACCTTAAACAAAAACACCAAACACAAAAACACAAAACAACCACCGCGTCTATTATCCGAGAACTGGTGCTACCATACCAAATCTCATGCGCACGCAACTAATTCAAAATCTACCACGAAATCTTTTGGAAAATACCCTCATAAAAATGTTTAAGTAGAATCTCTCGGAGAGTTTTTGTTCCGTGGAATTTGGGCTGACCTTTCCCCTTTCAAATTTTCCCGTTAAACGGCAACACAACAAATAATGGACTTGTGTTCATACGGACAAATAAAGCTACCCAATAGAGAAAGAGAATAAACGTAGAATCGGTGATCAGTTGCAGGAAAATGGGGAAGTCGATGAAGTAAAATTTTATTTTATTTTTATAAATATCTTAACGTAAAGTAATAAAGTTTTGTTGAGTTAAACGTAGCATAACAAAGTTTTGTTCAATTTAGTACGTTAAGTTCAAAGGACAGTCGTCTAGGCTGGCATTAAGATAAATATGTAAGGAACTATTAGTTAGGAAACCGGACGTCTAAAGTAAGGGAGAATATGGGTAGCTTAAGGACAAATTATATGCATATAAAATAATATAAAAAAAAAAAAAAAAAAAAAAACAACACCAAAAAAAACCAAAAAATCTAAAACAAAACATAAAAAAAGAAGAATAAACGTATAAAGAAAAAACAGAAAACCGAAAATAGTCACAAAAAAAAATTGTCTGAAAAATAAAAATTATTAAATTATGCAGTAACGACAGTAGCGAGGGATCCGGCACAGTAACTACAGCAGCGAGGGATCCGGCACAATAATGACTGCAGCGAGTAACCCAGAGTATACAAGTTAACACAAAATCAATTATGAGCCAGCATAAAATAATTTCAACAGTCCAAACTTCTCTTGTTGCGAAATATCACAAAGAAAATTCTAAACCAGCATAAAATCATTTCAACAGTCCAAGCTACCTGTGTTGCGAAATATTTTCTTCTTTTTAGCTCGAAAAATCGTTTCAGCAAAAACGCTGACTCCAGCGTTTGCAACAAATGCACGTCAAGTCACGTTGCATTTCCAAGTGATGATCGTCGCCCATTCGAAACAAAAAATTAAAAGAACAATTTTTGTAAAATTAGTCGTAAGAGAACTTCAGGTTGAAAGAGTAATCTTCGGAAAATAAAAACATATTTTTTTTAAATACAAATTTAACTTGTATTTTATTTAACTGGCGCCCAACGTGTGACAGTGCGTGTTGATTGTGCGTTGTAAAGTGCGTGTAACGATTTTTCGAAAGGAAATTAATAATTTCTAAAATTTTTGGTTACGCCAAATAGTAAAAATTTGCGAAAACGATAAAAGCATAAAAACTTTCGGTTCGTTCTGCACACACACTGAAAAAAATAGTTGTTTGTAACAAATAAAAAAAATTATTCGAACTTCTTTTGTTGGACATTTGGATCTTAAGTAGCTCCGTCTAACGTTAATAACTGGTGCGAGAAATAATTCGCTTAAGGATCTAAAGTAGCTCCGTCCAGCGTCTTATCATCCGTTTGCAACGCCAAAAGGACCTAAAGCAGCTCCACTTCAACACACCTGCCTCAGAACTCATCTTTAACTGGTTCAGTTGAAACAGTGATCTTCGCAATTGGTATGAGAAGGATCCCAAGCAATTTAGTTATAAAAAGTACGAAATCCAACTTATCAGCGGAGATGTAAGTAATATCAATTATGTTAGTCTAGAATAATCATTTTATTTGTGTGTTTCTATTTAATCGACTAAAACAAGTCTGAAATTTCAATATTTTCAATAAAAGTGTAATTTATCTGTTTCCACATAGAATTTTTTTAAAGTAAAAAAAAAAAAACACAAAAAGTTTAATTAAATTAAAAGTGAAAAAACTAAGGAAAATCTTATTCAATTAAGGAATTTGTTTGTTTTAAATGAAATCATACCTTCTATTAAATTAAGAAGAAAAAAAAAACAATCTTATTCAAAAGTGGATTATTCAAAGTTAAATAAAAATAGTTCGTTACTCAATTGATTATAAAACATATATTTTTCCGCCTTATTATTATTTCTCGTCAAACTTTTCATTGAAACATTTAAATTTATGGCAAACCCAAACAACTTAGTACGGCCTCCAGTTTTGATCATTCCGAATCCAGTTCCTAATCTAAATCCTATTCCTAACCCAAATCCTCCAGCATTAGCTCAAATGAATCAAGAGTTAGAAAATAGAATCACTGCTATTTGCGCGCAGCAATGTAGAAATATCGTACAATCTATCCTTAATCCTAACTCGGACTTAAACTTGGGATTGGATCAGAATATTGAGGACAGATACAGGGGAGATTTAGGAGATTTATATAGAATACCAGATATCGTAAGATGTCTCAGAGATTTTTCAGGGAATCCAGCAGAATATAATTCGTGGAGAAAAAGTGTAGAAAGGGTCTTGCAAATTTATAATTCAATAGCAGGAACACTTAAATATTACGGCATTCTAAGTGTTATCAGAAATAAAATAACAGGAAATGCAGATATTGCATTAGAATCTTATAATACCCCATTAAATTGGAGCAGCATAGTGAAGTGTCTTAATTTGCATTACGGCGACAAAAGAGATCTGGGGACCTTGGAATTCCAGATGACTTCGCTCATTCAGGGCAATAATACAATTAAAAGTTTCTATCAGGATGTTTACTCACATCTGTCGTTGATCCTAAACAAGATTGGATGTATGGAAATGAGTAACGAGTCTTTACGCCTCTTGACTCAGACCTACAGAGATAAAGCACTGGACACTTTCGTGCGTGGCTTGAACGGGGATCTGCCGAGACTGCTAGGCATCCGTGAACCCATAGACCTGCCCTAGGCATTACACTTATGCCTAAAACTGGAAAATCAAAATTATAGTTCTGAATATGCGATCAAGCAGCAAGGGCTTAAACAACACAACACACCACCCATCCCTCCTAAACGTTTTCCTAACACAATAAACAGAATACCTTTTTATCCGGAACTCACATTCCAAAATAATGCAAGTTATAATAGACCGATGCCTAACATGCAACAAAATGTATTTCGACCACAACAAGGGCCTCTTAACTTCCCTCAAAATTTCCAACCGCGTTACCAAGCCTACCAACCATTTCGACCAAATGTTCAACCAGCGCGTCCAAACCCCAATATCCGCAGCCAATGGACGTAGATCCATCCATTCAGACAAGAAATTTAAATTACCAAAATAGACTACGACAAGTAGATCAGTTTAATGGTAAACGATTGGGGTCCTTCAATGCCGTTTCTCCACCATATAAGCAACAAAGAAATTTTCATATAGAAACTAACGTAGAAAATTCCGAGCCTACGGACCAAAACCAAGAGGCACATACCGAGCCTCTTGAGAAGAATGATAACGAACAATTGATTCAGGCGGAAGGAGTGGAAGAGTACGCTGAATCTTACCAGCATTGTGAGGCAAACCCTGAAGACTTGAGCGATATTCATTTTTTAGACTAACCCAATCCTCGATCTCGTACTTCGAGTGCAGGGCGAAGGATGGAAAAATATTAAAAACTTTAATTGACACTGGATCGAATAAAAATTACATCCAGCCATATTTTATCAGTAAGGCCATCCAAAACCAAAAACCCTTTTTTGCTAACTCCGTATCCGGAAATGTAGAAATAACGCATCATACTTTTGCAAATTTGTTTAACTTGCCAAACTAAAAAATTTAATTTTACATTCTCCCATCGCTGAAATCATTTCATGGAATATTGGGCCATGATACTTTGAAAGAATTAAATGAAATAATTAACATAAGAGAAAACTTTAAGCTAATAAATAATAAAACGGAAATAAAAATTCATCAGCACTCTTATCAATCTATTAATAAATTCGAATTAAGAACAGGTCACATGAACGAGCCCCAGAAACTAAAACTACAAGAAGTAATAAAAAAACATCCAAATTTGTTTGCAGACCCTAATCAGAAATTAACATTTACCACTAGAATCAAAGGCGAAATCAGGACTACAACAGATTCCCCCATTTATACTAAATCTTACCCATATCCAATGGCACTGAAAAGCGAAGTCGAGGAACAAATCCGTGAACTCTTGAATGATGGCATAATAAGACCATCAAAGTCCCCGTATAACGCTCCTGTTTGGATCTTTCCAAAAAAAACGGACGCATCGGGAAAGAAAAAATATCGGATGGTCATCGATTATGGAAAACTGAACGCAGTCACAGTGCCAGACAGATATCCCATCCCAGAGATTAACGAGGTCCTCGCAAATTTAGGGCAAAATAAGTACTCTCTGTTATTGACCTGAATAGCGGATTCCATCAAATCCCTCTAAAGGAATGCGATATCGAAAAAACTGCATTTGCAATAAATAACGGAAAATTCGAATTTGTTAGGCTTCCGTTCGGACTAAAAAATTCGCCATCTATTTTCCAAAGAACACTAGACGACGTCCTGATCAAGCTTATAGGTAACATCTGTTACGTCTATATAGATTATATTATTATTTTTGGGAAAACTGAAGACGAACATTTCAAAAACCTTAGTACAGTCTTTGAAACATAAGAAGCTGCGAACTTCAAAGTCGAATTGGACAAGTGTAAATTTTTGAAAAGAGAGGTTGAATTTTTAAGAGTTTTCGTCGGAAGCAATGGAGTAAGGGCTAATAAGAATAAAATAGAAGCGATATCAGAAATACCATCACCAAAACCCATTAAAGATTTAAGAAGTTTTCTCGGGATGACAGGCTATTATCGCCAATTCATCAGAGACTACGCGAAACTTGCTAAACCCCTGACATCCTTTTTAAGAGCGGAGGAGGGTCGCATCTCAAAAAATGCTTCAAAAAATGTCAAAGTAAACTTAGATCAAAACGCCCTAGAAGCTTTTCAAGAACTAAAGAATTCACTCACTTCGGGACACGTCGTCCTCTCTCATCCTGATTTTAGCAAAGATTTTAATTTGACAACAGATGCATCCGAATATGCAATAGGCGCTGTACTATCGCAAGACAATAGACCAATAACATTCATATCTAGAACTCTTAGCAAGACAGAAGAAGGATACGCCACAAACGAAAAAGAAATGCTGGCGATTATTTGGGCTCTAAACTTGCTAAGAAAATATTTGTATGGCTCCAGAAAAATCAATATATTTACAGACCATCAGCCGCTGACCTATGCTCTCAGCAGCAAAAATACTAATAACACTATGAAGAGATGGAAGGCCATCTTGGAGGAGCACAATTACGAATTGAAGTACCAACCCGGGAGGACTAACGTAGTCGCAAACGCGCTGTCTAGGCCTCAAATAAATTCCCTGACGGCATCCCAGCATAGCGCCGAAAGAGCTTCAGAACACCCTATCCCTGCGGTAGAATCCCCAATCAATGTCTCCAAGAACCAGTTACACATTTTAGGTGACAATCAGGAGCTTTATGGATTTGAGATACCCTTCCCAACATACCACAAGCACATAGTAAAGAGACCCAAATATTCCAAGGAAACCTTAATTGAAATTTTCAGAAAATATCTTAATCCAAGCGTGATAAATGGGCTATTCACAAATGAAACACTTATGGGAATTATTCAGGAAATTTACGCAGAGCACTTTAGCAACTTTAAAATAAGATTTACCCAAACTCAAGTTAGGGATGTAGTTGAGGAAACAGAACAGGAAGAAATAATGATAAATGAGCACAAGAGCGCCCACAGAAATGCAAAAGAAAACAAGGAACAGATTAAACAAAAATACTATTTCCCTAAGATGGCAGAAAAACTATAGAGAATAGCTAAAGTTTGTAAAACCTGTAAGGAGCAGATATACGATAGACAGCCAAATAAGCCCCTGCTGCAACTCCCTCCCATTCAAAAAAATCCACGCGAAATAGTACACATAGATATTTACTCCACAGAAGGAAATCTAGTTCTTACAGGAATAGACAAATACTCCAAATACGTTCAAGGAAAAATCCTAAAATTCAGAGCTATAGAAGATGTTTAAGAACCTCTAACAGAATTAATTTTAGCGTTTGGAGTTCCGAAATCAATTGTTATTGATAATGAGAAATCATTAAACTCGGCTTCAATAACTTTCTTACTGAAAGATCAATTCGGAATAGACATTTATACAACTCCTCCATATTTCAGCACTGTCAATGGACAAAGAGAAAGGCTACACTTCACCCTATCCGAAATCATGCGATATTTGAAACCTGATAAACTCCACAATTCCTTTCACGACCTATTAGTCAGAGCCATAGTAGAGTATAACTCTTCAATACATTCTACTATCAAACATAGACCTATAGACATATTTTTCAGCAGAATTGAAAACAGCGATCCATTAAAAGCTCAGTCGGAAAAACATAATATTACTTATAGACATACCAACAAACAAAACCAGAATTTAGAATTCCACAACAGAAATAGACAAGAACCTAAGACCTACCTAGTAAGAGCAAAAAGTTTTGTTAAAATCAACAAAAGATTCAGATCAAAACTTTCTGCAAGATACAAGGAAGAAGTCGTGAAAGAAGATAGAAACACAAAAATTTTAACTGAATCGGGCAGAATCGTTCAAAAAGGCAAAATTAAGAAATAAAAAATGTCTTGCAGCATCCAGCTAACCTGTGTAGTGGCCGAAGTCCAAGTATTGGACTATTCATCCTCATACGTCGGGACGATTGATGTGGGCCCAGCAAAGATCCAGCAAGGAACATTCGCGATTATCCACCCCGTGGATTAAGCGCAGTATGAGGTTTCTCTTTTTAACACTCAAACGTTCATCGAGCAAAACATTTCCAAAAATCATAATCTGTACCCCCTCTTGACCCACGAACTGTCGCAAGCCGTAACGATTCTAGAAAACAAACCACCTACAATAAGAGGTAAGAGAGCCATAAATTTTCTTGGAACGGTTTGGAAATATATCGCGGGATCCCCGGATCACGACGATTTCGAAATTTTAGGACATACTATTCATGATTTGAACAGAAATAATAATAAACAGACTTATATCAATGAGCCATTTAATAAAAGATTGAATAATTTTATTGAAATAGTAAATAAAGTTTCAAATGCTATTAGGAAAGATGGCTATTTAGAGAATCAAATCGTTATCAATTTACAGAACCGAGTGAGACTAGTTTAAGAAGAACTATTAAATATTGAAAATCTGGTGTAATCCTTCTTAATGATTTTGATGGAACCATTTTAGTAGACGAAACCAATCATTTTTTAATGGGCACCTTTTTATGAAAATTTCACAATAGCACAATAAAAATTAATAACAAAACATTCAGTAATCTAGAGGCTTCACCTCTTCAAGTAGTTCCAGCTCTAATGCAACCGACTCCTTTTGAAGTCGACCGTATCAAGTTATTATCACTCGAAGCTCTTTGAAAACTCTTCTATACGTTGGCCAAAAGATTCAACAAAAAAAAGAAGTTTTTAATATTAACAAAAGAACTGTAGGCGGAATTAAGCGTTCTGATCAGAGGACAGTTTTATTAGCGAAAGACTCACTCTCCTTTCTTGAGGTTTTTTATAAAGAAGAATAACAATGTGTGCTTAACAATGTAAAGAGAAAAGAAAAAGAGAGAATTTATACAAGATGAGTTTACAAGAAAAAGAGAATTAATACAATGCAATAGGCAAAAGAGAATTAATACAATGTAAGTTGAGTTTAGAAGAAAAAAAAAAGTATTAAAAATGGATGTGGGTTGCCAACATCCCGCCGGCCTTGCAGTTACTGCAATTTCTTATGAAGCGTGTTGAGCGCAGATATAATTTCGCTGATCAGAGTGCAGGACGCCTCTTTTATCTTCTCCTTGGGTTGAGAAGCCTCGGATTCCCTTTTCCCGCGGAATCGGATATCGGCGCCAGCTGTCTTGATAAGGGGGGTGTACCCAGACGTCGCTTTACGCTTTTCAATGATGGCGCGTGCGTCTTTAGCTGGCACAGTGGCCTTGTGAGTTGTTGTTGCTTTGTGAATTGTTGTTGCCTTGTGAGGTGCCTTCCTTTGAGGTGCCTTCCTTTGAGGTGCCTTTGCCTTCGGTTCGCTGTGCAATAACGTGTGGTGGGGTGCCTGACAATCTCGGCACCTTCCCGCTGAGGTACAGCATTCTAAACGATGCGATCGCACCAAACAGTTTAGGGAATATTGCAGCCGCTTTGCCGTCTTCTTCCTCTGCTCTGGGGTCTGTTTGAGGAAGACCCGACATCGACGCAGGGCGTGCTCCGCCTTGCACACGGGGCATGGGAGGGTTCTGAAAAGATACCGTCGAAAAGTGGGAATTAGTTAAACGTCGAAATTGAGAGGTACATTTATAGGGTGCTTATTGTTAGTGTATGCATAAATAAATATTATTAGTGTACATCTTGCTTAAATGTATATGCATAAATACTGAGTTAGGGCAACGGTTGGAATTGGCTGAGACTAAGAAAAAGAAACCAGGAAAAAAAGGGGGGGGCGTGGTCAATGAGGTAGAACCACTAATTTGATAATAGGGCGGGTCAAAAGACCGCTGCTCGTGCGGATAGTCGCTATGCGTACGTATCCATCACGGCCTGGGTGAATTTCGGTGATTCGGCCGCTTCTCCATTCAGTCGGAGGAAGCAAGTCGTCTCTTATGAGCACAAAATCACCTAACTTGATGTTTGTTTGAGGCGATTTCCATTTGTGTCTCTTTTGAAGCTCTTGTAAGTTTTCTTCTTTCCAGCGTCGGCTGAATTGGTGATGAAGAACCTTAAGTTTTTCCCATCTGTTGATTAGCGATAAATTTTGCTTATCAGGTTCTGGAATGCCCAGAAGGGGAGCGCCTCTAAGGAAATGCCCTGGAGTTAATGGCAATGGATCTGAAGGATCAGTACTTAAAGGCGAGATGGGACGTGAATTGAGAACCGCTTCAATTCGAGCTAAAAGAGTGGCAAATTCTTCAAATGTAAACTTATGAGCACCAGCAGTCTTCTTAAAATGCATCTTGAAGCTTTTTACTGCTGCTTCCCAGAAGCCGCCCATATGAGGGGCGTTGGGTGGAATAAATGACCATTTTAATCCTTGATTAAGGTACTTGGGTACAACTTCAGCCGAAGTAGCCTTCAGAAAAGCGGAGAACTCCTTTTGCAGCGCTCGATCGGCACCAACAAAATTGCGTCCGTTATCGGAAAAAACCTTCTTTGGGAGTCCTCGCCTTCCTACAAACCGCGCAAAGGTCGCTTCAAAGGCTTGAGTACTCAAATCAGAGCATAATTCGAGATATATGGCTTTAGTCGTGAAGCAGACAAAGACGCATACATAGCGCTTTGTGGAGGGTGCTTTTCGCAAAGACGATGTCTTCAATTGAAAAGGGCCTGCAAAATCCACTCCGACAACAGTAAAGGGTGGTGAATAATCAACTCTTTCGGGTGGCAATGCCGCCATGATCTGTTGTCTCGTGCGCTGTTTGTAAATAACGCACGGCTTACATTTGCGTAAGCAGAGCTTCACTTGATCTTTTAGTCGAGGAATATAAAATTCTTGTCGAATCATTCTCAACATTAATAAGTGTTCGGCGTGAAGAAGTAATTTATGCGTGAAGCGAACTAATAGAGTACAAAATGAAGAATTTTACGGAATGATAGATAGATAGATAGATAGATAGATAGACTTCTTTATTTTCAAAAAATTTTTACAAAAAACTTCTCTTATGACTAATACTTATTTTCATTTTAATTTAAAAATTAATGTATTGCAAAAAATCTAAGAAATCAAGAATACGACAATGACTTTTTAGTCGTCTGTCGGAGGTGTTGGTTAAAAAAAAAAAAAAAAATTAAGAATCTAATTTGCTACAAAAAACTTCTTGCTTATTTGCATAATTTCAATAAGATTGCTAGCTTGGTGTACCTATTATATGTAAGAGTTAATCAAAGTTAAACACGTTCATTATCAATTTTCTATATTTTAAAGCACTAGTAATATAGTTTATAAGTTTTTTCCAATCCGGATCGTTTACGCCATTGAGAATGTTTATAACATCTTCAGCCTCTAAAAATTCTCTCTCAAAACTCGCTCTTCTAAATAGCTTCAGAATCGGACAACGACCTAAGAAATGCTGAATGTTTTCCGTTTCATTACAATTGCATAGTGTGCAGTTTCTATTGTAGACACTCTCCAGGTAAATTAAGTCACATCTCGCTTTGAAAATCCACATTGTATCGGTCCTACTGTAGCTTTCTTTGAAATACTGATGTCCCAGATTATGGCATTTGACGGAATGATTATAGGGTGTCTCTCGTTATAAGTTAGGGTGGCGTAAGTCAAACGACCGTTAACTCGCATAACGTGTTGTCGATCTAGAAATGGGTTTAACGAGAGTAAAGCGCTTTTGCGCGAAATGGGTTGAGAGTTAAGTAGTACAGCATATTCTTGTGAATAGTGTTTTTGTTGTGTTAGAATGATAAGCACAATTTTTGCATGTGCTATTTCCTCTTGGGTTAACTCTCCTTTCATACGATTCTTCTGTTGACAGTTCTTGCAGAATCGCAGAATAAATGCGGTCACTCGAAGAGCGCGCGAAAAACATGAGAAACGAGATAGAAAATCTTCATTTTCCGCGTCAGTGTGGAAGGTTTCCACTTTTCTCATTTCAGGTGGAGAAACAGTGGATTGGGTTTTCTTTGGCCAGTGTTCATCAGTATTTTTCAGCCAGTGCGGTCCTTCCCACCACAACAAGCTGACAGACAAATCACTCAAATTGAGGCCTCGGGTGCCTAAATCGGCTGGATTCTCAGCTGTGGGTACATGTCTCCATGTAGAATTACCAACGTTGTTGATAATTTGTGAGATCCTATTGGCAACATATGTTTTCCAATGATGGGGTGGCTTTTCCAGCCAAGCCAAGACAATAGAAGAATCTGACCATAGAGTAATTCTCTTATAGGGTATGTGAAGATCGTCTTTGACTGCTTTCAGTAATTTTGAAAGTAAAACAGCAGCGCACAATTCTAATCGCGGCAAACTGATAGTTTGCAACGGAGCGACTTTACTTTTTGCAACTTAAAGATGCGTAGCAAAGTCGTTATTCGATAGCTTAGACCGAATGTACAGAGTAGCGCAATAGGATTTTTCTGATGCATCGCAGAATCCATGAATTTCCATTTCATTTTCAGGATGTGTTTCAATCCATCGTGGAATTTTAAGGGTGTCAATAGTTGACAAATTTGAAATGAAAGAATTCCACTTCATCAGAGATAGTGGCTTAACACAAGTGTCCCAATCATCCCCTTCGAGCCATAATTGCTGCATGAGGATTTTTGCTTGGATTATTAAGGGTGTCAACCAGCCGGCTGGGTCGAAAAGACTCGCGATCGATGAAAGCATTTGTCTTTTCGTGATAGAGGTGGTCGTGGGGATTGGTTTGACTGTATAGTGAAACGAGTCAGAAATTGCATTCCACCTGATACCTAGGGTTTAAGTTTGACTTGTTGATTCTAATTTTAAGAAATTTTCATCAAATAAGTCTTGGGTTGCCACATTGGCAAGCAAATCAGGATGATTTGCAGTAATTTTCGTTAAAGGAAAACCGGCTGAAAGTAGGGTGCTTTGAAGTTGTTCCAAAGCTGTTTGTGCTAGCTTGAGATCATGACTGCCTGACAAAATGTCGTCAACATAAGTCTCATTCTTTAGAATAGCGGCTGCTAAAGGGTTAAGGGTTTCTTCGTCTTCTGCTAATTTCTGTAGCGTTCGAAGAGCCAAGAAAGGCGCGCAGTTCACACCAAATGTGACTGTTTTTAATTGAAAATCTTCAATTAAGTCATTAGGGTGCGCTCTGAAAACAAATCTTTGATAAGGTCGATCTTCGGGGTGTACATATATTTGTCTGTACATTTTCTCTATGTCTCCGAAGACATATTTATGAGTTCTCCATTTCAAGAGAATGGTCACTAGATCTTTTTGTAAAATAGGACCTGTGTGTAGTATATCGTTAAGCGATATACCACTTTGGGTGCGCTTAGACGCAATGAAGACAACTCTAACTTTAGTAGTTGTGCTTTCGGGTTTTAATACTGCATGATGCGGTAAATAAAAAGAAAAGTATTTTCCATCTTCTACGAGCTCTGTTCGAGAACACCGTTCAGCATGGTTAAGGGTTAAATATTCTGATAAGACTTCAAAATATTTAGTGTGCAGATCGGGTTTTTTATTTAGAGTTTGCTCTATGCGTTCAAACTGTTTAGTTGCAACATAGCGTGAGGGTCCAAGCGAAATTTTACTTGGATATTCGTCTTTAAAAGGAAGACGAACTAAATATTTACCATCAGATAAACGAGTTGTGGTCTTTTTATAAAAATCTTCACAAAAGCGATCTGAATCAGACAAGGGGTGTTTTTCTGGGACTTCTTCGAGCTCCCAAAATTTTTTGAGTTGATAACTCAAATAAGGAGTCTCCTCAACACTGACTCCAGTCGAAAAATTGGCTATGTTGGGAGTGATCGTTCCGCTTAAGAACCATCCAAAAACTGTATTTTGGGCCAAAAATGTGCCACTAGAATTTTTCCTCACACCTTCCAGCATAATAAGGGGGATGACGTCGCTTCCAATCACCATATCTATTGGGGCTGGCCTATTGAAGTTGGGGTCGGCAAGCGTTAAACCGAAAAATTCGGATAGGTCAGGCAGCTCAAAAGAGTTTGATGGCAAGAAGTTTGTCAATTTGGGAAGCATTATAGCTTTTACCGGAATTTTCAGGCTGTGAGATGGTGATGCAAGGGTTAATGCACAAGCTTTTGTAACATTTTTGAACGAGTTTCCTCCCATTACCGAAATCGTGGCATTTATGGGTTCGCAAGGCAGTCTTAAGCTTTTCTAAATACGCTCAGAAACGAAAGTGCGCTGTGAACCTTGATCTATCAAGGCACGCACTGTGAACAATTCACCTGATTGGAGAATTGTTACCAATGCCGTTGGGAGTATGACGTTACCTTGGTTTGAAGCGTGCATACTACTAACATCAGCGGTTCTAGGAATGTTGTAAGATGGAGAGGGGATTTCAGGATTTGAGACGGTAGGAACTTCAGTATGAAGAGTCGAAGAAGGTCTCGAATTTTGCTGATTAGGTGCAGCTTGCTGTATGTGAAACATCGAGTGATGTGGCTTTTTGCAATGCATGCATGTAAATTTGCTCTTGCAATCCTTTTTTACATGAGACAGGGCTAAACAGTTTGCGCATATTTTATGTGCTGTTACAAACTTTGTTCTGTCGTGAACAGACATATTTTTGAATGTAGCGCACACGCGAATGAGATGCTGCTCCTTGCATAAAGGACAGCTCAATTTGCGGTTTTTGTTTTCTTGCGCATGGAAAGATTGTGCTCTTGAATTGGGTTTAGAAGTCATGTTCGACTATGCGGGGCCTTGCTGTCGCGTTGAAGCATTTGGATAACGGATTTGTTGGGAATTAGAGGTTGAAGGTTGTCTGTAATTGTTAATTGTTTCAACAATTTGAGCTCTGGAAATGAGGAAAGTTTCCATTTCTTTCCAAGAGGGTAAGTCTTTATGAGACGTTAAAGATTGTTCCCACAACGAAAGTGTAAATTTCGGTAGTTTCATTGCACATAAATGAACTACGAAAGGGTCCCAATTATCCACACTGATTCCTTGTGACGTCAATGTCGCAAGACAGTCACTAATAGTGACTTGAGTTTTTTGAATCGCTTCACAACTTTCGATAGTTGCTGAAGGCAAATTCAATAAAAAATTCAATTGATTTGAAAGAAGAACACGCTTATTATCATAGCGAACACGAAGAGCTTCCCATGCTAAAACAAAATTTTCTGCACTGAGTGGATAATGTTGGACAATTTTTCCTGCATTACCTTTTGTCGTTTGCCGTAAGTAAAATAATTTTTGCACGGGGTTAAGGCGAGGGTTTTCAATGTAAATTGCCGTAAAAAGGTCTCTAAATGCTGGCCAAATTTCGTAGGAGCCTTCAAAGGCCTCCGTGTCACAAGGTGGTAGAGTCATGCTAGTGTGTAAAGGGGCGTGGTCAAGGCAAAGAGATGTTTCGTTGATTGTAGAATGAGTGCCAACTTTGGCAGCAGCACTAAAAGTCTGCACCATCTCGCTTATTTTTGCCTTACAAGAGTGAAATGCTTCGGTGCATTTATCAAATTTTACACTAGCTGATTTTTTAAATTTTTCATTGCTGGCTTCTTCATTAGAGACCATAGCGTCCTCGTAGGCGGTAACCAGTATGTTCCATCGACGGTCTAAATCTGATTTTTTAGACTCTAGAACGCCTTGGGTCATGTCTTCTAATGGGGTTTGCTCAAGTTTTGAGCAAAATTTCACTAGGTCATCGGACCGAAAAATGAATATCGAAGCCATTGCAATTTTTGTAGAAGTTGCGTTTTCGCTTTGAGCCATTTTCACGAAAAATTGAAGGGCTTTTGTTTCTCAACAAATTAAAATCGAAATCAAGGAACGAGAAAATAAATTCAAGACGGGCTTAAAAAAACTTTGTCTAAAACCGACTGTAGGGTGTCAAACTTGTCTCTCGCAAAAATGAGTTTGAAAAGACAAAAACAAAAATTTTCCACAAAAAAAAAGAAAAAGAAATAGAATTTTCTCACGTTAGTGTATTTAATTAGCTTCGTAACTAATTAAATAATTGCAAATAATAAGCTGAAAAACAGAGTTTATATGTATAATATAAATTCGCAATATATAATAAAATGTCGCAAGCCAATCCGGCTATTGCCTACTGTAGGGTGCACTGTACTAATGCAAATGAAAGTGCTTTGGCTATGCACAATTTTCGATTTGCAACAAATGCAAAGGTAGAAAAAACAACTAAAATCAAATTTGAGGTATATCAAATGGTATAAGCGTTACGGGAGAATGACAAAGAAAAAAAAATTTTTTTTTTCTCGGGTGCTGCTAAATATTACAGCAAAGCGCGTAGCTTTGGTGATCTTTCTATTTGATTTTATGTTTGTGTTTTTTCTTCCCTTGTATGTGCGTGCAGTGAAGAGCGAAAAAACGGTTTTGAGCTGTACTTGAATAACTACAAGTTAACAGAGCCTGCCCCTATGTGCAGGTATGCAAATATATGTATGTGCCGTTTGCACTGTGTAACACCGTTTTTTTCCTTTCTTGTTATATATATAGATGTAAGAGTTGGCGCTCTTTTTAGCGTGAGTTCACTGAATTCCAGCCCTGTATATATAAAATGTTTTATATATAAAATCGTGTTTCCGTTTTTTTTTTTTTCCCGTGTTCTATATATATTATATTTGCCATTGGCAATTTAGGTGTTGGTCCGATCAAGGCACACCAAATGCTAAATTATTATGGCAATTTATAAGATAAGTTAAAGAAAATCAACAGAATTTAAATACTAATATAGCAAACCTGCCGCCGATGATAGTTCATTGCGCTGCAGGCATAGGTAGAACAGGCGTTTTCATAGATTTAGATATCGCCTTAGATTTGAGAGAAAATAAAAAGAACATAAAGGTACGGGAAATAATACGGGAAATAATACGGGAAAAACAAAATATAATATGACGTATGTGTGTAAATAAAAATTTCCGTTATTCTCACAGTGTTCCCTTTTGGAATTTGCAAAAAATTCTGCAAATTCACTTTTAGGAAAGGTATATACATATGTATATATATATATAAAAAAATTTTTTTTCTTTTTTCGTGGACTGTATTATCTAACGGGTGTTTCTACCTGAACAAAGAGACGAACGGAAACTTTGAAATGATGGGGAAAAATTGGCGTTATTTGGAAGTATGTGTATATATATATATATATATATATACAGTGAACTCTCGAAAACGCGAACACCCACAAACTCGAACCCCCGCAAACTCGAACATTTTTTTTTCACCATTGACTATTGTTAGGATATAGGGTGCAAAGCGCTCAGACTGGTGTCGAGCGTATAGCCGCGCCCTTATTCCTACTCTCAAATACAGGATGCAAAGCGCTCAACCGGAGTCGAGCGTATAATCGCACCTATATTATCCCTTTACGAAATGAAAGAACAAGGATCAAATATTGTCCTTTAATTTTATTGGATAAAATCCTTCCTATATGGCAAAAGCTTACACTTTGAAGTTAATCTCTAATCGCCGTGGCCGCTGGGTGGGTACGCACGTCAGAGTTGAGACATCAAAAAACAGTCTGCCTTTCCAGTGGACGCTGCTCCGTTTTTATACTGAAATAGTGCTGATCTTGCACTTCCCATAATCCGCATTGTGCTGATCTTGCACTTCCCATAATCCGCGATCTTTGTTTATTTTACCAGACAATGTACCGCCCATGTCGTCGTCGTTCTTGCCCTGGATCTGCTTTGAGCACGTACAATCCTCTGCATCCAGCTTCTTCAGATGCTGCATTACTTTTTGATTTACTGGCTCGTGCCCCTCCTCATGTCACCTGCCCGTCTGCGTCTGCGTCTATCGTGGTCGTCGCTCAAAACCCTTTCAGCTCCCGTTATTTGTTTATTTGTTTTGAATATTATTGTCTCCCAAATGGTTTTATGTTTCGCAGCTGTGGTCTTTTGCATAGCGGTTGTAGTTATGCATTGATTCATGAAGAGAAGAACAGAAAGTCGGGATAGGGATTGTTTGTGCGGTTGTGACTCACAACATCCCTCCCCTCTTTGGAGAAAAGCGCTACCTTAGCGATGTTCAGAATCTTTAGTCTGGATAAATCTGCTGGTATAGTGTCATTTGTGTTGTTCTCTGCAACTAATGTTGTTGTTGGTTTAAAATTTCTTCTAATGATTTTTATTTTATTCCAAGACGAAAAAATGTGTCGAAACTCATGCTGCCGCTGTTGCTTTGTTGTTTATTGCAAGACGAAACAAACTCATGTTGCTGCTGTTGCTTTGTCGGCAAGCCGTTGTTGTTTGGTGTACAAAATTTGTTTATTTATTTATTTATTTTTTTTCCTCTGCTGGTGCAAGTGATTCGGCCTTGAACTTGAAGACACAGACGACCAACGTTGAAAAGCTTGCTTCTGGATGTTTATATTGTTCTGGGAGGCAATTTTGGCTCCCCACTCTCCCCCTCTTAATGTTGATGTGCGTTCTTGTCGAAAGTGTTCACTTTTTTGGTCATTTTGATCCAGGGCAGATTTGATGTTATCATGTGGTAGATTTATTGCTGATGATGTGTTGGAGTGGTGGCCACGGCGTTTACAATTTATTTCAATTACATAGATTATATTTCTTAAACAAAAACCTTCATTTGGTTTGGCTTAGTCTAAAAACTCTTATTAATATTTAAGTTTTTAATTGTAGACAAATGAATATTTCGATTTCGCTTAGTTTTACAAAAAGATTGAAATTTATTAATTTTGTGGTATTAAGATTTCTCTTTTTCTTTTCCCCTTTTTTAATGTGTATACATATATATATATATATATATATATTTTTTTTTTTTTTTTTTTTTTTTTAATTCGACGTGGCTTAGTTCCACAATAAGAATTAGTATTATTTAAAATAATTTTTGTTAAAAAGTTAGAAAAATTTGTTTTTTTTTTTTTTTTTTTTTCAAATTCTAAATAAGCTTTTAATATGCAAGAAAAATTGAAATATTTGAGAAAAATATTTTATACGTTATTAGTTCTAGTTTCAGGGTTTAGTAATACCTTTTGAAACACATCTTTTTCCTTCATATATATATATCCTTAATATATAATATATATCCTTAATGCTAAATTCTCAATTTAAGTTGCTTATTGTTCAAGATTTTCGTGGGAATTTTTCCACTCTTAATAATGTAATAATTTTTAAAGTTGATCTTATAATATAATTTTTATGCTGCGTTAAAACTTGTCAAAGTTAATTGTTTTTTTTTTTTTTTTTTTTTTTTTTTTTAAATCAAATGCAATGCAAGCAATAAAGTTGTTTTAGTTTTCTTTCTTAATTTATAAGGTGATGCCTTTAAAACAACAGGCTGCAAAATCCCGGCTCATTTTTATCTTAAATTTATTATTCCTGCTTACTTCTAAACTGAAAGTTCGATTGTTTAAATGTACTTTTTTCTCTAAAGGTTGTCTGCCTTTTTTCCTCGATTTCATTTGTTTTAATATTTTGGTTAAATTTTCTCGTTCAATTTTTGATAATTAATTTATTTGTATCTCTTTTCCCTCCCATTCTTTTAATAAATTCGCCAGAAAGATTCGACTTATGTTTAAAGTGCTTGTTTCAAATTTATCTGTATTCGGGTTATATTCTCTTTTTCCCTTTGTAGTTAAAAAAAATTCATGAACAAATTGTATTACAAACAACCCGCAATCTATGGAATTTTGTTGCTGTGGGCATTTGGGGTATACCCACTTTAATTCTTCGTCTATATTTAGGTGATGAATATCTTTTAACTGCTCAATAAAGTATTTAATATTATTATATATATCCTCTGTATTATGTGGTTGCAATGAATCCAAGATCCATACAACATTAAGGTGGACTATGACCAACATCCAATGATAATCTTCGCATATTGGGAAAATTAAGGTTTTAATATTATCAATATCAATTCCCCTTGTCAAAGAACGTATTCGAAATTCAGAAATACTACCATTGTCAGTTAGTCTAGCTAATTTGATCCCTGTATAAGTGAATGCATTAAATATGTGTATACTTTTTTCCGATCCATGTGTAATTTGAATCCAATTTAAGAAAACATCTATATGAATGTCATTGAACCAATTATTCTCAATTAAAGAAATATATTCCCGATTTTCTATTCGGGTGTCTCGTTTTCCTATTCTGTACGAGCATGTCTGAAAAAAGTTCATTTTACTTACATAAGTATACACATATATATATATATTATTATTATTATTATTTTTTTTTTTTTTTTATTATATATATATATATATATATATATATATTATTTATTCAAAACTTTTTTTTTTTTTTTTACTTTGCCTGTGGCTTGATGATCTCCGTTCTCCTTCTGTGCCGCTATAAAAGAAACAAAGACTGAGAATTATTCGCACCGAATCCCCTCTGTTAGAAGCTGTTAACTGTGAAAAACGTTATTTGATGTTTATGTTTAGATTAACTTTGTTTGGATCGCCAATTGACGACAAAGTGTGCAAGTTGTTGTTTCGATACGAGGGGCTGTTCAAAAAGTTACTAACTTCGGTTATTCTTCCTCTTGATATTTTTGACGGACCGTTCCAAAACTGGACTCCTCTTGCTTCTCGAGTGCCAGGTCCTGATTTATTTCTACTTTAACTGATTTTCTCTTAATTATTATATAGAATATTATGACGCCTCCAATAATTAGAAGGAAAAGCGTGCCGCTTATTCCATATGTGATATTACGGTGGAATTTTAGGTCTTTTATATATGGCCTATTCCTAAAACTATTAACCACCATATCTTCGAATATGATTGGGTTATTTTCGTATTTCTTGTCTGTGTTTTCTGGATAAAAAAATTTGTCTTCCATGATGGATCTTGCATTAAAAAACTTTTCATTTCCAATCTCTATACTGCAATTCGAGAAGGAGATAAGAGCGTTCCTTTCTATTGTTAAATTCCTTCTATCGCAGGTCTGATACAACTTTAGCCCCCTTGCGTTTTTTACAATTATTGTCCCCTCATCCACGTACTGAATGAAGGTCCTATTGTTAAAAATTAAATTACATTTGTTTTGGACAGCACAGTGGCGGCTTCGTTTTAGTTCTTTCAAAATTGAGTTGTCTTGGTAAGTAAAAATTGTGTTATTAATTGATGTAATTATTTCGTCGTCCGCCATTATTTCGAAAAAATCTTTATTTGGGACTGCTGTAATCAGCATGATCTCTGTCTTTATCATTGTTTTTGGTACTTTAATGAAAATTATTATAGAATTATCTGTATGAGACAATATTCCTACTCTTATAAACTTTAATCTGAGGAAGTCTATTTTGAATTTTTCGATCTCCTCTGTGATAAGGATGCTGGGGTGAATTAATCCATTTTTTGCTGCTGCAATACTGTCTTGTATCAAACTTATTTTATCTTCAATACTTTTTAGTTTAAACATTTGGTCACTGAACAGGAGGTGTTTTGAAAGCTCTATATTTCGTTTATCTAAGGTTTTAAAAAATTTTCTATCTTGTTCCATTGCTTTTCTTATAACTCCCAGGGTTTCATTGAAATGGTTATTTATTACGATTTGTTTATTAAGGCCCTCTATGGCGTTATGACTATTTTCCACCGCTATTTTGAGATGATCTTCTATTTCTTGTTTATCCTGATCATCCATTATACCAAACAACCATTTGGTTGCGGTGCCTACCGCATTTATCAGTCCCCTTTGTATGCGCCTTTGTTCGAATGGTGTTATTGATTTAAGCTTAATTTGAATGGTTTTGATTTCATGCTTCAACAGGCGTTTGTTGTAGATATCAGCTTCATCAATATATGTCTCTATTGAATCCAGCATAGTAGCAATTTCTTTGGGATGGATTATATGTAAGATTGTGTATGAGTCCGCAACAATGTTTGTGTCCCGCAAGTGGATTTCGACGAATCCCTTTTGGTCTGGAATTGGTGTAGACATTAGGTTTCCCTTGGCCGCAGTAAATAAACATATCAACAGGGGAAAAATCTGAAACACAGAGATTTTTTGTTGTATTTTTAGTCTCGATCCAGATTGCTTGGATTTCAATGGTGTGTTCGTATTTTAGCTTATTAATTATGTGTTATATATGTCAACAGTGGCTGAATTCCAAAATCAGCACTTTTGGTCATGTTCGGTTTTTTTTTTTTTTTTTTTTTTTTTTTATATCGGAATTAAATGCTGTGTTGGCTTTTTTGGCCTATAAGAACCCGGCTCGTGCTGTTTACCCTTTAAACTTTTACTGATCGTGGAGTGTGTCGGACAAAAAATGTTTTCGCTTCTATCTGGTGTTTGCTTGGTAAGTTGCAACAAATTACAGACTTCAACTGTTCACAATTCCAAATGTCAATTTATTTATTTTTTAATTTTTTTTTTAATTTTTTTTTTTTTCTTTTTATTTTCTTTATTTTCAGATCTGGGATGCCGCTCTTAATGTTTTGGCGCTCCTTAACGATTTTTATGGATGGCCGGCGATTTCTCCAAAAATTCGGAACAGGCGGATATGGCAGAGGTGCCATCCACGATGCATCCCCGGCCGGAGGTGTCGTACGCTTGCCATCATGTGTCGCAACTATCATTTGGTTGACAACCCCCTCACGGATGACCATTTGGGGTACTACTTAGGAGATTTTTATTATTTTCCCGGTGTCCGTGATGCTTTACACAAAGTGCTTGCCAGTGTAATGGTGATCGCTCTTAGGGAGGAGTACCAGCGTCGCTGGGACATTGTTTGTGACTCCGGACATGCTCACAGGCTGGAGACCTTGCGGCAAGATGCAGAGCCGTAAAATGAGGGGTTAACCTTTTGCATGAACGCCAATCGTCTGGCGTTTGAGACTCTCGCTCCAAAGATCCATGACATGCCGTGCCTGCCACCAGGACCCTTACTAGATGAGTGGGACCATGGCCGTCACTACTTTTTTGCACCAAATGCCCCGTTTCTCCGGACCACATCCGAGAGCGACCTTACTGAATTTGGACCTAATACCGTAATATGGTTTTAAAATGAATTATCGTGTACAGTAGGTTCAATAAGTTTTCGTCTTTAGATTTGACTCGTTTGAAATCAATAAAAAAAATTTTCAAGTTTAATCAATAACGTTTTCATCTCGGCATTTCTGAGAATATGGCAACGGGTTTGTATCAAACTGAATGTTTAAATTGTTAGGTTGAATATTTGTTTGCACCCACAGTGCCTGGTGCAGGAAAAGATATTGCTGTTGGCAGTTTATTGCATGCGCTCGCTGCGAGCGGATTTCAAGTATGATTTCAGGAATATCACAATTCAGCCCTGTGTTTAATGTGTTTATTGCTATGTCCAGCGCAATAAGTGTGCCTGTGCGGCCAACACCAGCACTGCAGTGAATGATGATTTTTGAATGTTTATTTTTCTTTTCCGAGATTTGTTGGTGCCGCTTGACAGTGAACCAAAATTTAAGAAGAGCATGAGGGCTTGGTGAACCATTATCAGGCCAGCTCGTAAAATGCCAATGCCAAATCATTCTTGATTCCCTTGTTTTATTATTTATTAATTCTATTTTGGATTGAGTGCTATTTTTCTTCACAATCTTGCTTAAAGTTTTCACCATGAAATCGTCTGTTTTAATTACTTCGTTTATCTGTTGCCCCCAATACGGGTGACATTTCACCTTTTCGTTTTCGATGAGCCTTGTAAGCATGACTATATTAAAGCATTTTTGTTCCCATACCATGCGCCAGAAATCATTCATTGTGTCTTTAAGCGGACCTTGTGTGGCGATATATTCTTTCTTTTTCCCAAACCCATCAACAAAATTTGCATGAATGTAATTCGATGGTGAATGAAGCCTCACCCGATTCCGCTTCAAACATGGAATGTCATAGTATCGGTTTTTTGATTGGTGTTCGAGGCTAACATCGATCTTTCCCTTAACCAGTTGTTGGTTTAATCTAATATATTCTTCAGTTAGTTGCTTAATATTTGTTGTGTGTAACCATTTATTTAACCCCTGTGCTCCCAATTGTTTAACTGTACAAATTTTGTGCGTTTTTTCATTAAATGGTTTAAGTAAATCTTTATGGAAGGTTTTTTCTTTTCCTTTGATTTTCAACCGTACATTGCTCACGCTTCGGAGGGAGACCACCTCATAGGGCCCCTCCCAGATGGAAGAAAATTTATTTTGACGGCTTTGGATCTTAATCCATACCTTTTCGCCTATTAAAAAATTTCTCTGTTTCGTTTTTTTATCATAATATTTTTTTGAATTTTGTTTTGCTTTCTTTTGATTATTCCTAACTATTTCGTGACATCTTTGGATTTGATACCTTAAAATTTTGCTGTAATCGTCTGGATTATACAGTGGGCTTAGTTTATTTTTTAATTTTACAGGAATTTCGAAATCAAAACCAAAAAGTGTTCTGCATGGTGTTTGTTTTGTCGATGAGTGTACTGTGTTGTTATGCACGTGCATAGCATGGTGCAGCCATTCATCCCAATTCGTGCCATCCTCATTGACGAAATTTCGAAGAAATTCCGCGAGAGGTCGGTGACTTCTTTCAAGAGAACCATTGGCTTGGGGGTGGTAAGGTGAGGTCTGTGATTTCTTTATCCCAAGCACTTTACAAACCTCATTAAATAGTTTGGATGTAAAATTGGTTCCATTGTCAGTTATTAGTGTTTTAGGAATGTTAAATTTCGAAATAATTTCATTGAAAAAAGCTCTAGCTACTGTTGCTGCTTCTGCATCTGGAATGGCTGTGCAGACGAAATATTTTGAAAAGTCATCCAAAAACGTAAGAATGTATTTATTTCCCCTGGATGAAACGGGGAGTGGACCGACTATGTCCATAAAAACTTTATCAAAAGGTCTATGGGGTGTGTCTGTTATTGACAAAGGCATCCTTTCTACTCGAGGGCTTTTGTTTTTCTGGCAAAGTTCACATGCTTTAATGTAATTACTAAATTGCCGTTGCATGCCCTCCCATTTATATTGTTTTCTAATTCGAAAATATGTTTTCGCAAAACCCTTGTGGCCTCCCATTGGAGTATCATGAAAAATCTTCAGCACCTTTTGTATTTCAGTTGGGTCGGTAAGTACAACAGCTGTGTCTTCATTCCAACTGTCATTGGTACCCATGCTTGTTGCTTCGTCCAAATGCTCGTGAGTGTCTTGTGACATTGATCTGGTGACTACTGCTATTGGTTTGTCTGAATTTGGAAGTCTGCTTAACGCATCTGCGTTAAGGTTGTTTTTTCCAGGTTTATAAAGAATTTCGAAATCGTATTCCAAAAGTTTCAGTCTAAAACGGCCTAATCTCGTGTCTTGATCCTTTAAATTTGCTATTCCTTTCAGAGGTTTATGGTCGGTATATATTTTGAAATGTTTGCCTAAAAGGTAGGTTCTAAAATTTTTCACTGCCCAAACTATTGCTAAAAATTCTTTTTCTATCGCGGAATATCGTCTTTCGGTTGCACTTAGTGCCCTACTCGCAAAGTAGATTGGCAGGTCTTGTCCCGGCTCTCCCTGCGACAATACGGCCCCTAATGCTTCGTTGCTGGCATCAGTTGTCAGAATAAATAATTTTTTTAAAATCGGAATACTGAAGTATCGAAGGGCTTGTTACCGCCTCCTTCAACCTTTCCATTGCCTCTTGGCAATCCTTATTCCAGACAAATTTTTCTTTTTTTCTTAATAATTTTGTTAGTGGCAAGGATTTCTTGGCTGCATTAGGAATGAATTTTCTGTAATAATTTATTAATCTGAGAAAAGATTGTAATTGCTTAATATTTTTTGGTGGTTTAATATTTTTTACTGATTCTACTTTCGTTGGGTCCGGTAAAACTCCAATTTCCGAACATTTATGTCCTAAATAAACTACTTCCTTTTTTAAAAATTGGCATTTCTCCGTTTGAAGTTTAAGATTATTTGCCCTCAAAACGTCAAACACATTCCTCAACCGAATTTCGTGGTCCTCTAAGTTTCTTGCATAAACGACAATGTCATCAAGGTACACAAAGCAATCTATTCCTTGAAGACCTGTCAAAATACTATTCATTATTCTCTGAAACGTTGCTGGTGCTCCTGTAAGACCAAAAGGCATCCTAATGCATTCAAAATGTCCCAAGCCCGTGCTGAAGGCTGTTTTCTGTCTATCCCGCTCATCAACCAGCACTTGATGATAGCCGCTAGCCAAGTCCAAGGTGGAAAAATAACGACTGCATCCCAATTGATCCAGAATTTCATCTATTCTTGGTATAGGGAAAACTTGTTTAAGTGTAATGTCGTTTAATTTTCTAAAATCCACTACTAGTCTCCATTTCTTTTCCCCATCTTTTCCTAGCTTTTTAGGAACCAATATTATTGGAGAATTCCAAGGCGATTTACTAGGTGTAATTATGTTATCTGCCAGCATTTAATTAACTTGCGAATTTATTTCGGACTTGTGATTTTCCGGTAATCTATATTGTCTACTGTTAATTGGAGGATGTCCTGGATCTGTAGGAATTTCATGTTCCAACACCGTTGTATAAGAAAGGGTGTCTCCTTGCAAATGAAATATATCTGTATAATCCCTAAATACTTCTTTAATTGAATGTAATTCCTCTTTATTAAGGTTGTCATCTAAATTTACTGAGTTCATCAAAAGGTCAAAACGCTTATCTTCGCTATCTCCTTTTTGTAACTGATTTATGTTCGGAATCTCCAAATGCTCAAATTCTGTGCCCCAATCGTAGTCCAATTCAAAAGGTTCCATTTGAATATCCGTGCTATTTGCGTTTAACACGGATACATAGCCCCTTCCCCTTTGAACTTCCGTAATTGTGCCTCCCACGAAAACATTTGGCATAATTTCTTTTCTATGAACAACAATCTCTCCTGAAAATTCTTCCATGCATATTGCCACTACTCTTGCTTCTCTAGCATGGATCGTGACTCGTTCTGTAGTACAAACCCGATTGCTATTTTTGGAACAAACAAGTGGTAGTGAAGCGATGTGTGTGCCGTTTTGGAAAAATGATACATCTTTATTAATGCTGTCTATAAAGGACTTATTCCAGAGCTCATCTCTGCCTATTAGCCCATCTCCCGGAATTTTACTTCCTTTGGGTAAAACATGAAACGTTAATTTTAATTCTTCAATATCGGAATGTTCTAACTTTACCATTCCTTTACTCCTAACATTGCCTCCGAAGGCTCCTACTAAACTTCTTGTTTCCGATTCATTTACTTCTTTCGTATTTTTTAGCGCCTCCCATTTAATCAAACTTGTGTCAGCGCCAGTGTCCACTAACAGGTTTAGCTCTTTCTTTACTGCTTGTTCACTAGGAAATACTACAAACGCGTCGTCCGACACCGAACTGGAACATTGTGTTTTGAAAGTATGGGGGCTATTTTTAATCAGGTTCCTACAAGGTTTTGTGGTTTGGCTACTCAGCCATTTGCTGCTTTTATTGAATAGGCCAGAAAAATTTTCCCTGACAATTGCGAAGAAATGTAACAGATAAGATAAAAATAAAACCAAAAATTGGCTCTCATCAATTCTATTACTCTTTACAATTTTTAAATTCAAAATTTCCTTGTTTACTATTGGTATGTTTTTGTCATAAACATGAAAGACTACCTTGTCGTTGAAATGTACCTTCCGTTTCTTCTTGCGAATATTTTTCAATAAGGGTTCCTTATTAATATGTTTTCTTGTCTTTATTATTGGCATGTCCTTTTCGTAAAAATGAATTATTACGTTATCGTCGAAATGTACCTTCTGCTTCTTCTTGTGAATATCTCTCAATAAACATTCTTTATTACTGTGTATTTTTGCTTTTTCTATACATGTTTTTGTTTTCTCCTTCTCCAAATGTCTCTCATTAATTTGCATTTGGGTTTCTTGTACATCATCTAAAAAAATTTTATTTATGTCTAGTTCTTCTATTTCGTTATTATTTTGTGTTTTACCCTGGTTTGTTTTTAAACTAAGAACTAGACTTGGCTTATTATATTGTCGTTTTATTTGGGCATTCCGGTCTATTTGCCGAGACCGGGACGCTGGAAGTTTTTCTGATCCACGTTTGCCTTTTGAGGTGGATTGGGGCAAAATCTCGCCACATGACCCACCTGGGAACATCTGTAGCACTGGATATCTCTGTTAGTAAAAGGTTTGTTTTCTGCATTTGCTACCGTATTCCTGTTCTCTGCTCTATTATTGTGGTCAGGTGGTTTGTAGGAGTTTGAATTTTCCGCTCTGTTTCCATCCCTGCCTTGTCTTTCGTTTTGGTTAAATGGTTTTCTATTTTGCTGTTGATCTCTTTGTGCATTATTATTTTCGAACTTATTCTTACAAAACGGTGTACTTAAATGCCCATTTATTTTGCAAATGTTACAAAACAAGGTTTTCATTTTATTGAAACATTTTTCTTCTGAATGACCCCTTTTTCCGCAATATGCACACATTTCTGTATTTGGATAATTTTTGTTGCAATTTGCGTTAAATTGGTGTCCATACTGTGCACAAGTGTTGCAAAATGGCGTATTTTTTCTTTGGGCACAGATATCCCAAGTATGGCCTTCTAAATTGCAGAAAGAACATTTAATCATTTGTGTTCCTACTGGGGGTGGTTTGTTCATAAAATTGTTCAAGTAGTTTCTTTTGTCATTTTCTGCATGGAGGTCTTCTGATTCTTCTGCTAATTTAATCAGTTCTGCCAGTGGTTTATCCTTTGAACCTTCAAGTCGGTTTTGCATATAAGGATCTTTTACACCGAAAATGAACTTATTGGTTGCCAGTTTTTTATATTCGCTAAGCGCCGACAATGCCTCTACATTGTTCCATGATTTTTTAATTACTGCTTCTGCTTCATTTAATAAAAATTCCAATCTGCCACCAAATGCTGATGCTCTTTCGTCATTCTGTTGCTCTGAGCTTGCTATTTCTGATCTAAAGCCGGGAAGTCGCATACACCGTTTTCGGCGACGAAAACGAAATTCCATACATTAGCTCCGAAAAATTTTCTGGCACAGAAAGTAGCGGCGAAATTCAGAATCGAAACAGCGCCGATTAGCAACGAAAAAATCGCCGTTTGACGACGGAACGAAAACAACTTCAAGTAGGTTCTTTTCGGAGCTATAGCAACGAAATATGTTTATTTTGACAGTCAGTTTCTTTATTTTATTTCAATTTAATTTTGTTGTTGTTTTTATGAAAAATGAAAATAAAATTTTCATTGTTGCACAAGGAAAGGATAATAGACTTCGTGAAAAGCCATGAAATGTTGTTCAATGTCCGCCATGCGCAATTTCGTAACAGCGAATCAAAAAACCGTTTGTGGCTGCAACTGGCAAACGAATTGAATGCAGAAGGTTAGTTTATCTCAATTTAGTGGTCTTGAAATTTTGCATGGTGAAACATTCTGTAGAATGCAAATGTTTTTTATATTATTCGGTTCTGCCACTCAACTGCTCCAATACCATTGAAATAGTCCTTCAATTTGTCGCGAATCGTTGAAGCATTGTTGTTTGGTCGACCACCTAACGTACCCGCAATTGATATGAAATTATTTTTTGGCATTATGTTAGCATTTTCGATATTTCCGAATATAGTCTCGACCGGAGAATTTATCTTTTCAGACCGCATCATATTGTGCAATACACATGCAGCAACAACCAGATTGTCGATTGTTGTCAGTGTAGCGATCCCAATTGGTGTATGAAAAACACGAAAATATGAAGCCATAATTCCAAACGAATTTTCGGTTGTTCTTCTAGCACGTGAATGCCGGTAATTGTAGATAGCCTTAGACCTGTCATGGAGGGATTGTTGTCGTGGATATGGCTTCATTAGGTTTTTGTGCAAGGCAAATGCTTCGTCACCAAGAATTATATTTGGCAAAAAAATGTCGGTGTACGGTAGAGCTATTGGTGGTGGAATGTTGAATTGTTCATTGTTGATTTTTTGACCCATTATGCTTTTCAAATAAATCCCTAAAATTAGTGATTTTAAGAAATTATAGTTCGATCCACATATTGTTGATTTCGTATGACATAAAATATACCCGCATCGCCTTCTCGGCCGTATGAACCGACGTCCACAGCTATAAATCTGTAATTTGCATCGACAATAGCCAAAAGTACAATCGAATGAAAATCTTTGTAATTAAAAAATGCAGAGCCGGCCTTTGGTGGACATTTGATTCGCACATGTTCGCCATCGATCGCACCACAACAATTTGGATAGTTCCATTTGGACGAAAATTCAGCAATGCTCTGTGTCGGAGATTCAGTGTTTGGTTCTGGCATTGCTGTATGCATAAGGTGTTTCACAATAGATTGGAGGCATTTTGGGATAATTTTACCAATTGTTGTTCTGTGAACCCTGAATTGAAATGCCAACGATGCATATGTTTCACCAGTAGCAAGATATCTAAAATAATAATTATTCAAAATATAAAATCATTTATTATTTTGCATTTTTGTAGTTGATGATGTGAAAAAAAAATGGGCACATATGCGCGATTATTTTGTTCGTAACCAAACAAAAAAGTCAACTGGAAAGCCAGCGACCACTACGAAGCGAGATGACTCAATGATGTTTTTGTTGGATTCTTCCATCCTGAAGCGAAGCACTGTGTCCAATATGCCATCCAATCAGGCATCAACATCCAATGAAGCATTAGATGATTTATTCACACAAAACGAATGTGATCTGACTACGCAATCCGAATTGGATTTGATGTTTCAACATAATGAAGACATTCAGTCTGAAGTCGATATGAACGAATGCACATATAGTGCCTCAGGTCGCATGACCACAACTGGAACAGATGGTTGCTCTGGTAGCATGGCAACAACTGGCAGTGATCGCTACAGAAGCGAAACTCCACAGCATCGTCGAAGCAAGAGACGAGCAACATCTGCCGATCCAACTGAACTTTTGTACGATCTTCTATCAAAACGCAAACCGAATCCAGTGGATTTTCTGCCACCCAGTCCAGCATCGAAAGACAATTTGCATCATTTTTTTGAATCTCTTGCTAGTACGATGCGCACATTTCTGACCCTTTCAGTTGCAAAATTGAAACTGAAAATGTCGCAGCTTGTTGGCGAAGAAGAAATTGCTCTAGCTCAACAAGCCACCGATTCAAATACCTAAATTGCCAATAAGAATGCAACTGATACTCAATTTGCAATACAATTACAAAATATGTTAAATGGTTAAATAAAGGGCAATTCCACTGTGACGGGTGTGACCATATTTGTCAAATTGTTTTCAAAAATTAATAATTTATTATTTAAAAAAAAAGGATGCGATTCCCAAGGATGTTAATCTTACAAACGTTTAACAACATAAAGGAACTGAATGAACACGATTTCGACCATATTTCATTCAACAAAATTATAAAATTTTTTCTCCGTGTAGGGCCGTTTTACGTGGAATTGTCCTAAAGCAAATTCGCTACCTCAAAGTTATGCAAAGTTTTTGTTTTGGTGTCATAGGTTTTCTATTCCAAGTTGTAGGTGTCCCTTCCAGATCACATTTAATAATTTCCAGCACAGACGCAAAAAGATGAGGACTCAGACGAAAATATGCCTTAAATTTCGTATCGTCATCCATCAGATATCGATCAATGAGAAGGGTGTGTGAGCCTTCTCTGAACCGCTGTGTATACATTTCGTGAACTTTTTTCCTTTTTTTCTTTGCTTTTAGTAATAAAACCACTATAACTTCTTCTTCGAACTCCTGTTGCGCTAAATTATAGGCTGCAATTCGACGATTTGCTTCAAATATCTCTTCAGCGCTATAATTTTCCATTCTTTGATTTTATATCAATAAATTTCGAGGCTCTATATTTCACTTCAATATGATATGACAGCTAAAAATCGGTTGTTTCGGTTTCTGATTTATGTCGCTACGCTTCTAACGAAACGAAAACTAACTCAGGAACGAAACAGTGACGAACAACAACGATTTTCAGTTTTCGTTTTAGTTTTCGTGGCCGAAAACGGTGTATGCGACTTCCCGGCTTAATAGTTTCAAGGGTTCGTTTTTTCAAAAATTCTCTTTTTATCAAATCACTAAGTTCATCTAAGGAACTAATTGATCTTTGGCTTACTTTCAAGTAGGCCATGCCTGTTAATCTGTCTTTTATGCATTTTATAACGTCTATTATGTTAAAGTTGCCCACAACGCTTTTAAGTAACTCTATTCCAGTGACAAATTTATCAACCTCCAAGCTTAACTCTTGATTGTTTGATCCCGAAAAGTATGGTACTAGTCGATTGACCTTTTCCATTAATTCATCTACTTGTGGTGGATTTGACATGGTTATACTAATTGATGGTAAATTTAGATTTGTGGGCGTCAAGAAGTTTTCTGTGTCAGTAGTTACGTTTGAGAGTGTTGGAAGAATGAGATTATCCGTGTTCGCTCTGGTTTTTCGTACTGGGTTAGGGCTTGGAGAATTAGCGGTGTCACATACGTTTTTCAGAGCGACTCTCAATTCTCTTACTTCCTGTTTTAAATACCTTACTTCTTCTTCGCTTTGCTTTAAGCGCTCTTTGTCCTTTTCTACGGTCTGTGCTAACTCGTTTCCGACTGCTTTACTCAGTGTTTCCTTTAAGTCTTGATTATCTCTTTCCGATTCGTCAATTAAATTATTTTGTACGTCTATCTGTTTTCTCAAATTTTTGCACTCTTTCGTTAAACCGCGAATTGTTTGTTCTAGTGATTGAATTTTTTCTTCAGTGGCTTGTTCCGACGCACCTACTGTATTTTTTACTTGATTGATTAAAAACGTTGCTTCTTCAATTCTCGAAAATTGTCCTAACACTATTTGGTCTTTTAATAATTGAGAAATTTCCTTGCTCAGATTTGCTTGTATTACTAGTTCCTTTGCTTCTCTCAAAATTATTTCTGAATCGTTTTCGAATTCTTTTAATTTTTCTTTTAGTGATTCCAGTTCTTTGGCCATATGGCTTAATCAATATATTAATATTTAAGCAAAAAATATTTCCAACAGACAGGATTCAGTACTATCAACCTGAATAAATTTTTATGCACTTACCGTTTTGATTTTCTTGTTTTCCGAATACATCTTTGCTTTTTCGACTTCTGCTATTTGGTTATATCTGCGTTCAACTGCTACCGTAGTGTTTTTATTTAATTAAAATACTTTTTATTACACTTTTCCTTTGCCAGACACAAAGGATTTTTCAAAATTTACAATTACAAAAAAAATTCGTTGTGTTTTACCATGCAATCTTGCCACGAATTATTCTTCGGATTTCCTTGGTAGCAACTAGTTGCTGTTTAAAACCGGCACAGTTCCAAATCAATGCGATTTATTGGCGCCCTTCATGCATGCACACTTAAGGTGATCAATTTCTTCACAGTTGCCTCCAAGGTCCTTCTGCTAAGATATACCGGCACCTATCGTTTAATAACGACCGCCGCCAGCATAGGCTCAGCTCCAAAAATTACAAAATGCTATGCGGTTAATCCCGTGCGGGTGGGTACCCATCGGGCGCGTCCCCAGGTGGCGGATAGGGGGTGCCACCTACTCAGATTGAGTAGATGGTTTACGGAGTCATAGCGCCTTGGTGCAAAGCTCCTTCGCGGACCAAACCCCCCTCTTTAGGTAACGGGGTCGATGATGCACGCAGGCTATGCCAAGGGAGACATCGTTCTTCCACTGGGGCTTCCCGTGTTGGATTGGCTGCGTGCTGAGTAAAGTTACCTACGGCTTGAACGGCAACGACCTTGGCCTATTCTCTTGGACACCTGATTCGGACTTGACGTCTTGGGCTGGCAACTGTGGTATTCTGTTACCTGAGTAGGTCGGGGTGATACCCTACCGAAATGGCTTTCGGGCTAATGCCACAGTTGTCTCCGTCCCGGTAAAACCTTGGCAGGCTTCGTGGTACGTTCCTTATCCGTCGCCGTTAAGTTGGTGGTGCAGGTGCGGTTGACTTTCGTCCCGCTTAACGCTGGTTGGCTCTGAACATGTGTCCCATAAGGGCACATGTCAACCCTCGCATGGACCTCCCTGCTTCAGCACAGATACCCATGGACCTATATAGGCGACTGCACTTCGGATTAAGGATACCGGCCAGGAGGGGGGACCCTTTTTACATGAACAATAACAACAACAAAACCAAACCAACATTAAAGAGCGGAGGAAAGTCTTCAGCATTGGAACTTTTGACCGCCTCTTCCTCTTCGGCTTTGAAGCCAAACGTAAATCCTAGGGGATCTTCTACAGGAGTTACCAGTGGAAGCTTTCCCCCCAAACCAAAGCCACCGCTAGCCAAAGCAGGCAGGGCTTCGAAACTCCCGGAATCACCAGTAGTGGTGATTCCGGCAACCCAGTCGCCGCTGCATCTGCCGAGTATGACTGGCACTACCTCCGCAGGAGGCTCTCTGGACCAGGGAGCCAGCACCAGCAAGGGTCTTGCTCGAGTGGAGGCAACCTCTACTGGGAATCCCTCTGCCAAGACTTTGGCAGGAGGAAATCCCAGAAAGAGGATGCCACCTTCGAAAAAGGCGTACTCGGACAGACGCATGTCCGAAAAAATTACTGGGAAATACGGGAACACTCCCAGAGAGCAGCTTACTGCGAAGCAGGCTGCATCTCTGGAGTGGGCCCGTAAGGTCCAGGCGGAAGCCTCGAAGGTAGGACTTGCCTCGAAGAGGCAAAGGTCTCAGGAGGAGGAACCTCCTCAAGTGAAGAGACCTAAAGTCCACCCTTCGAGGTCATATAGTGAGGTGGCCAAAAATAGCCTGATCCTGGGCGTACTTGACAGCAGCGTCGAGGAGGGTAGGATACCCAAGGATAAGTGGAAGTGGGTGGAGATGGCCCTCGCTTCCGTCTTCTTCCAGGTTTTGGAAGAAAATCCAGGGCCTCCTCCCTCCTGCGACGATGCTGGCTGGCATCAGGGGCAGGTGAAATTGGTCGCCTGCTCAAATGAGCGATCGGTTGCCTTGTACAAGGCAGCCATCGCGAAAGTAGGGGAGGTGTGGCCGGGAGCCTTCAGTCTTCTGTGGAGACTGCAGAGCGAAGGGAATCCATATCCACAGCTGGGTCGATTACCAGCCTCACGCGCCTCTTCGAGGATGACCTCCTGGCGTCGAGCGACGAGGCGGACGCAACGATGGTGGAGATTGCTGGAGTACATGAGGGTACTTCAGATTAATCTTCACCACTCGAAGGCGGCCGCCGCTAATCTCCTTATTCACCTTGAACAAGGTGGAGCCGATGCGGTGCTGGTCCAGGAACCATGGGTATGGAACAATCGGATCGGTGGGATTGGCACCTCAAATTATAATATTTTCTGTCAGACTGGTTCAGGTAATTCAAGGTCACGCATTCTAGTTAAGAAGAATTTTAAGGCTTTCTTCCTGCAAAACTTTAGTGATCACGACACGGTTGCTGTATGCATAGAGGCTGGTGGCAGGAGGACCTGGCTGGCCTCGGCCTATATGGCCCACGATATAGAAGCTCCCCCTCCCGTTTTAAGAGGACTCTTGGCGGAAGCAAAAACCATGGGCATTGGTGTGGTGGTGGGGGCTGATGCAAACGCGCACCACACAATATGGGGCAGCACGGACACAAATGAAAGGGGTGAGTCACTTTTTGATTATTTATGCAACGAAAACGTAGGCATATGCAATAGGGGGGAAGAACCCACCTTCATAACAGCTAACCGGAGAGAAGTGCTAGACATCACACTGACATCTCTTCTGGACGAAAATTTTGTTACTGACTGGAAGGTGCTGGAGGAACACTCCTTCTCCGACCATCGATATATACAGTTCACTGTGAATGCTGGAACGCAGCAGGTCAAGGTTCTGTCGTACAGGAACAACCGTAACACGAACTGGAAAACTTTTAGCGAGACTATTGGGCCTTTTCTGATAGACACTTCGCGAACACCTACTAACTCTGAAGAATTAGAGTATATGACAGATAGTCTAACTACCGCGTACAGGGAAGCTCACAATGTGGCCTGCCCTATAATCAAACGCTGTGGGAAATCTAAGCCGCACTGGTGGAATGAGGACATCGAATGCCTCAGAGCATCGTGCAGAAGGTTGTTTAATAGGGCCAAGAGCTCGAATGAAGCAGAGGACTGGCAGGTTTACAGGGCTAGCCTTAGCATATATAAGACTGAGATTAGGAAATCTAAAACGACTTCATGAAGGGCTTTCTGCGAATCAGTGGAAAGCAGTTCAGAAGCTACAAGATTTCGTAAAATTCTGTCAAAAAGAGCTCCTGCGATTGGTTATATTAAGACTGATAATGGCGGGTGGGCTACAAGTAGCGAGGAATCCCTCGAGTTTTTGATGGATAAGCACTTTCCTCCAGCTCAGGAGCAAGGGACTAGTCTGATCCCATCGAACCTGGCGGAGGATAGCTTGCTGCTGTCGGATATAGTCAATGAAAACAGGATTATATGGGCTGTAAGATCCTTTCAGCCATATAAATCACCTGGCCTAGACGGTATTTTCCCTGCACAGCTACAGAAAACGCTCAGTACGGCGCTTAAGTGGCTCCAGACGATCTTCACTGCCTGTGTCCGCCTGGGACACATCCCTAGGGGCTGGAAGATGACTAGGGTTGTTTTCATTCCCAAAGCGGGAAAAAGATCACACACCTCACCTAAGGACTTTCGTCCCATTAGTCTCTCCTCCTTTCTCCTGAAAACCCTGGAGAGACTTCTTGAGATATATATTAGAAACAAAGTTCCCAAAAGTAGGCTATCCAACTCTCAGCATGCATATACGAGGGGGAAGTCGGTAGATACGGCTCTTTACTGCTTGATAAATCAAGTGGAGGGCTCCTTGACTCACAAGGAGTTCTTACTGGGAGCCTTCCTAGACATTGAGGGAGCCTTTAATTACGTACATCCGGAGGCCATCACAAGTTCTCTTGTTAGTCTGGGCATACCGGGCAGATTGGTCGAGATGATTCACGAACTGCTTACGGACAGAACTGTCGTAGCGGAATGGGGAAGCTCGGTAAGGACGCGAAGGGTCAGAAGAGGAACTCCCCAAGGGGGAGTATTATCACCTCTTCTGTGGCTCATCGTAATGAATGGCCTCCTAGAAAGGCTTGATTCATATGGATGCCGCACGGTTGCCTATGCAGACGATGTGGCGCTATTGGTAAGAGGAAAGCATTTAGACACCCTGAGTAGTCTAATGCACTCCTATCTAAAAATCGTGACAACCTGGGCCAGGGACTGTGGGCTTGCTGTTAATCCAAGCAAGACTGAACTGGTTTTTTTCACAAAGAAGCACAAAATTCCGCATTTCCGGGCACCATCTCTGGATGGTGTCCCCTTAACCGTCACAGACAACGTGAGATATTTGGGTCTTCTAGTTGATAGGAAACTAAACTGGGGGCCGGCGATTGAAGAGCGCATTAGGAAAGCTGAGGTAGCGCTCTACTGTTGCAAACAGGCCATTGGTAAGCGATGGGGGCTGTCCCTCAAAGCTGTGTACTGGATCTTCACTGTGGTGGCCAGACCCATACTTCTGTATGGCTGTGCTGTCTGGTGGCCTGCGTTGAAGAAGACCTCGATTTGCAAAAAACTAGACAAGGTCCAACGTTTAGCTCTCGTGGGTATCACGGGAGCACTTGGATCTGCTCCCACGCTCGCCTTAAGTGCGATGCTCAATATTATACCCCCCGACATAGCGGCGAAGAGAGTGGCTTTGACCACTGCTTTGCGTTTGAGGGAAGTTGGTGTAAGAAGTAGAACTTCGAACCTACCAATGCCCGTTCTTTTGGGCGACATACCGGAGACTACGGACTACTGTGTACCAACGGTTAGTCTGGAAAAGCCCTTCCGGACTTCTATACCCTTGAGGGAGGACTGGAAGGGGGGTCCGTCCGGGATGGGGATCGTCTGACCTTCTTTACAGATGGTTCTAAATTGGAAGGTAGGGTTGGAGGAGGTGTTTTCTGTAAAATGCTCAATGTGAGTCTTAGTTTTAGACTCCCTGATCACTGTAGCGTCTTTCAGGCAGAGATAGCCGCAATCAGCGAAGCAGTTAGATGGCTGCGTCGGAACGTGATAACTCACACAAGAGTTAGTATTTTTACTGATAGTCAGGCAGCAATTAAATCACTCGACTCCTTTGTGGTCAATTCAAAATCGGTCAATAAGTGTCTGTCCCTTCTGTCTGAGATGGGAAAGTACTTCCAAATAGAGATCGTATGGGTACCTGGACATAGCGATATTCCTGAGAACTGTACAGCTGATGAGCTGGCCAGACACGGCACCACTCTGACGGCTCCACGAACAGGCGAGCAAACAGAGGTTCCTCTTGCTACCTGTCCCCTTCTCATTGAGGAATGGGCCAACAGGTCCTTTCAAGAGAGATGGGAAAGCGGGGGTTTTTGTGAGAAAGCTAGACTAACTTGGCCACGCATAGGGCATAAACGGACTGAGGAATTACTCAGGATGTCAAAAACGCGTCTTTCGGTGACAGTCGGACTGTTGACCGGTCACTGCCTCATAGGTCCCCATGCCAGAAGGCTACGGGCACCTGCCTTCGATTTTTGCAGGAGCTGTCAGGATGAGGAGGAGGAGGAGGAGGAAACTCCTCAGCACCTTCTCCTGCACTGCCCAGCCTTTGCTAAACTGAGATTTAAAACCTTGGGATATTACTTCTTTCACTCCCTATCGGAACTCGGGGAACTTAACCCTGTGAGGATAGCAAGCTTTATTGAGCGAACAAAATGGTTTGTTAAATAGGTGTCCTGAATCCGTGGGTATCACAATGGACCTTCCTTGGTCTAAGTGCGCCACCTTCCTGGTGGGCGGCCCCTACAACCTAACCTAACCCTAAACTATGCGGTTAATGTTTTGCACGTCGGTGATAACTAGTTACCGTTTAAAACTGACACAGTTCCAACTTAGCAAAACCCGCAGAGTTTACTTGCAATATTCTTGTAAAAACTTATCGGAGAACTCTGTTCGAATCCAACTGAAAGTCAGTCGAATACCGGCTGCGCCAATTAATGTTAGGATATAGGGTGCAAAGCGCTCAGACTGGTGTCGAGCGTATAGCCGCGCCCTTATTCCTACTCTCAAATACAGGATGCAAAGCGCTCAACCGGAGTCGAGCGTATAATCGCACCTATATTATCCCTTTACAAAATGAAAGAACAAGGATCAAATATTGTCCTTTAATTTTATTGGATCAAATCCTTCCTATATGGCAAAAGCTTTCACTTTGAAGTTAATCTCTAATCGCCGTGGCCGCTGGGTGGGTACGCACGTCAGAGTTGAGACATCAAAAAACAGTCTGCCTTTCCAGTGGACGCTGCTCCGTTTTTATACTGAAATAGTGCTGATCTTGCACTTCCCATAATCCGCATTGTGCTGATCTTGCACTTCCGATAATCCGCGATCTTTGTTTATTTTACCAGACAATGTACCGCCCATGTCGTCGTCGTTCTTGCCCTGGATCTGCTTTGAGCACGTACAATCCTCTGCATCCAGCTTCTTCAGATGCTGCATTACTTTTTGATTTACTGGCTCGTGCCCCTCCTCATGTCACCTGCCCGTCTGCGTCTGCGTCTATCGTGGTCGTCGCTCAAAACCCTTTCAGCTCCCGTTATTTGTTTATTTGTTTTGAATATTATTGTCGCCCAAATGGTTTTATGTTTCGCAGCTGTGGTCTTTTGCATAGCGGTTGTAGTTATGCATTGATTCATGAAGAGAAGAACAGAAAGTCGGGATAGGGATTGTTTGTGCGGTTGTGACTCACAACACTATTCTAAAACTCGACCAAAGTTTGAAGGCTCTAAAACTCGAACAAAATTTTCTTCTTGTTTTATGTATTAAAACACAAATCAAAATACGTTTGTTGACATGTGATCATCCCTGTGTACACACGCTCATGTATTTGCCTGTCTTTCTCTTATTTTGTTTTGGTTGGGCAAGATCCACCGTTAGTTTCGCAAAATTTTTGTGAATCTTTCCACGTTGTTTACGTAGAGCAGTGCGAAACCATTCATGGTATGAAATAGCCCAGCAGGACAAGTCACGGTGAAACAATCTATGATTTCAGCATGACATTAGAGCCGCAACTCTTCCTGACTTTACACCAACTTTCTAATGAAAATAACACATAAGCGGCCGTCATAAAAGAACATGTCACGAGTTGGTCATTGAAATTGGAGTAGATATGTATTTTAACTTGAAATGAAAGTAAACAACATCCTGTCTCGATAACAATGCCATTGGCATTGCGATGAATAACAGCTTCTCCCGATGACAATATCATTACAATTGAGAAATAATCATTTTTCTTCTTGATCTCCACGGTGAAAAAATTAATGAATTTGTCCTTTATGCTAAAAAGTCCGGCTGGGTATTGTAGGAGTGTTGGCATTGCGTTGGCAGCGATTTAAAGCCGTTATGACGCGTGTTTGAAAAACCGAGAAATGCTCATCACTGATTGACAGCTTTCATTGTCACACAAGTTTTTGCACGGTAAATTGCATTGATTTTATAATGGGACGAAAGTTAAATGTCTTAGCTCTTGAGAAAAAGGCTGAAATTATTAATGAGGCCAAAAAAGGAGCAAGTGTTACCGCATTGGCAAAGAAATATGGAATTGGAAAGTCGACAGTGTGTGGAATATTGAAAAAAGAAAAACAAATTCTAAAGTGCGTTAATAACACTTTTTGCGGACCAGGCAAACGTAAGACCCTTCGAGCTTCTGAGCTACCTAAAATGGAAAAAGCACTTTACAAATGGTTTTTAATACAACGCAGTAAAAATTATCCTATCAACGGAATAATTTTAAAATGTTCTATCAATATGCGAGTAAAGACTGAATTTAAGATAAAAAAAACGCATAAATAAATAAAAAATATATGGCGTTCCAAAACTCGAACAATTCGTTAACTTGAACAGTGCCGGTTTTATTCAGTTCGAGTTTTCGAGAGTTCACTGTATTATAAAGTACCGGTTTCAGATTTTTAATATAAGCTTGAGGTACAGTACCTTGGCATAATGGGTATACTACCACAGAGATCTGTTCCAACAACAAACTTTTTCTCCTTCTTCTCCACGGATGTAGCAGCAGCAACAACAGCAACCGACCTCCACTCCAAGCTAACAATCTCGGCTAACGTCCTTAGGGTGACCTTGGTTGTTTTTTTGTGTTTATTTATTTTTTTTTTTTTTTATATATCGCGCACCGGTTTTTCTCCACAAAAATAGTCCTTTTTTTCTCAAAGGGCGGGGGTTTTTTTTTTTATCAAAAAACGGAGGTTTTTTTTTTTTTTCAAAGAAAAACAGATTTTTTTTTTTTCACAAAAAAAAAACAGTTTTTTTTTTCGAAGAATTGGATTTTTCTAAAACAGTTTTTTCCGAAAGAAGGGGTTTGTTAACAAAACAGTTTTTCTAATTTAGTTCAAGTTTTGCCTCGAAGGACCATGAAAACTCTTCTATACGTTGGCCAAAAGATTCAACAAAAAAAAGAAGTTTTTAATATTAACAAAAGAACTGTAGGCGGAATTAAGCGTTCTGATCAGCGGACAGTTTTATTAGCGAAAGACTCACTCTCCTTTCTTGAGGTTTTTTATAAAGAAGAATAACAATGTGTGCTTTACAATGTAAAGAGAAAAGAAAAAGAGAGAATTTATACAAGATGAGTTTACAAGAAAAAGAGAATTAATACAATGCAATAGGCAAAAGAGAAATAATACAATGTAAGTTGAGTTTAGAAGAAAAAAAAAGTATTAAAAATGGATGTGGGTTGCCAACACTCTTAATGAATTGCAAATTAACAACACCGAAACTATTACGACCATTCAAAAACATCTGGAAATTGGGGGATGGTCGTGTTCGATGAAATTTTGTGTCATAATCGTTTTAGTTATTTCATTGAAGCTACTTCATAAGCCAACCGAGAAGATTGTGGTTTGGGAGCCCCATAGGTTGGATACGGAACCCTCGAAGCCTTTACCGAGCTTGCATAAGATTCTTCTGTTTTGAAGCGATTGGTGACAATCGGCTTAAGTGGGGAGGAGTTAACACAAAATAAATTATGAGCCAGCATAAAACAATTTCAACAGTCCAAACTTCTCTTGTTGCGAAATATCTCAAAGAAAATTCTAAACCAGCATAAAATCATTTCAACAGTCCAAGCTACCTGTGTTGCGAAATATTTTCTTCTTTTTAGCTCGCAAACTCATTTCAGCATAAACTGGGCCGGATTATGGGGGGCCAGGGGGGCCAGGGGGGCCAGTGGCACCGGGCCTCCACCACGTGGGGGCCCCCACCAGCAGTGATCAAATTAATTTTTTTTATTTATTATAGCTTTCAAGATATTCAGTAACTACTCTCTTAAAATTTTCACTTGTTTATACCATATGTATGTGGTGGAAACAAGTATAACGAAATAAGTCTGAAGGATCATTATAAAAAGCAGTGATGCCTGATCAGCAGATTTTCGGCTAGATCTAGCAGATTTTGAAGTTGGACAGCGGAGAAAAATGCATTCTTGCGGTTAGCAAAAAATCGAGCGGATTTTTTTCCGTACATTTTTAACCGAATTTGAATTACATGTTCTGTGGTCGTGCGCAAAAAGATCAAAAAAAATTTATGTTCCATTTGTCCTCACCGAGCAGAAAAAAAAGAATTCCCCTGATCTGGGAATAATGGTCCACTACTTGTGAACATATACCTACCAGAAGTTGTTATCAACTGTTGGTGAGGTTTTCCGAAATTCTGTGCGAGCAAGTGAAATGAAAATATCATGTCTCTGACAAACAACTTGTATTTTTTTTCTATTAGTAACCTTTCTTATGTGGCTCTGGGATAGCGTAGGGGATGTGTGCTATGCTCTTGATCCCAGAGTCAGAGGTTCGATTCCCGGCACAGGCGAAACGGAGTGTAATGTTCCAAGCCTAGCACTGGTTTTTCAAAAATCGCATGTAAGGGGCACACTACATAAAAAAGACATACACTCACACAAACACAAGAAAACCTCCTTGGTATCACAATGGGGCGATTAACGGCCTAAGTGGCAGCCACTTCAACCTACCTACCTACCTACCTTTCTTATCATACGAATTTCTGGGACAGAAACATTTTTTTAAGAAAACTACACTTCTTATTCGAGAATAAAACTGCTATTTTTGAACTAACCGCAAAAAAACTGTTGCCAATTTTTCAGCGAAATATTCCGCTGAATGTATCCAAAAAAGGTCGAAATTCCATAAAATTTAATTTTAAAATTTCTTAAACAGTAATTTGGTCGCATGATATATTATACACATGTATTTTATAATTCCGCGGAGATTCCGTTAAATTAAAAAAAAAAAATATTTTATGAAAACTGTTAAATAAAAAAAATGTGAACGTTGAAAAATATTTTCATTCTTATAATTGATAACCTTTCTACAAACACATTTTCTGCTATTGTGTGAAATTTCATCCTATATCTTTCAATTAACAGAGGGGCCACCACCATTCTCTGGCCCCCGGGCCCCCGGAAACCTTAATCCGGCTCTGAGCATAAACGCTGACTCCAGCCTTTGCAACAAATGCACGTCAAGTCACGTTGCATTTCCAAGTGATGATCGTCGCCCATTCGAAGCAAAAAGTTAAAAGAACAATTTTTGTAAAAATAGTCATAAGAGAACTTCAGGTTGAAAGAGTAATCTTCGGGAAATAAAAACACATTTTTTTTATATACAAATTTAGCTTGTATTTTATTTAACTTATACGGCACAAACAAAAACAGTTGCGGTATGTGCTCGCCATGCGCTGCAGTAATAATCTGGGGCCGAAACGTTCGTCTAGGTCAGCAATCGTCAAAGTCGAATTAACCAATATGCGCACACACCAATGTCAAGGCCACAAAGAATTAACAAATAAAGCGATGTACGACAAGGCCAAGGGCATAACCGTACAGCGCCGCAAGTCAGTGGATTCAGAACTCAAAAACAGAGGGCCCCCGTAGATGGGAACCAAATCAATTGCGCCTTCGCACAAAATTAGCGATGCAACTACAAAATAACAACTGGAAGCCCTGGTGTCGCAAGGAGTTGCGTGTTCGGTGACGCATGTACGAGCCACATTAGGATGTTAAAAGTGAGACAACGCTACATAGAACTGAATAGACTGCAGCGCAACACCGAGACCAATCAAGCGGAGACAAACCCCTCTCCAAACAACAAACCAGTCCGCATGAATGCGGACCCATCAACAAAAAAAAGGGTGGGAGGAATGTTGTGAGCATGCAAACGTACAGCATGGTCGAGGGCTCACTGTATGCATTAAGCTTCACAACGAATACGGGTCAACGGAAAAATGCACCCTTAAGCGGACGTGAAGAAGAAAAGCCGAACGAGGTCAAGACGGCACGAAATTGCGGAAGAAAGAAAGAATGCAGACTGAAATTGGACTACATGGAAAGATCGCTGAGGTGCCAAGACAGCAGCAGAGTTCGCAGCCGCGAACCTAGTCGTAACTTATAAATAGGTGTTATTTTTTAGAATAAGGCAAATGGAATTGCATTGTATTCTCGAGTTATGTCTTAAAAGTGTTATGTTATACATTCGGAATCTTGTTTGGAAAACCTAAAATTGTTGTAAATGAAAAATATAATTGGATTGTAATAATAAATAAAAACTTGAAGTGGAGCATGGTCGATTAAAACTTTAATTGGATTGTATAAACCAATAGTAACCGGAAGTGGATTTCGGTTGATTAAAAGGAAGAATAAGAGAGTGAGCACGACAACATACCGTGGAAGAAATAAAAAACAAATACCAAAGAGTGTATAAGAATATTCAGAGTCCCGGAGTCCCTTTTTAATAAAGTAAGAAGGAGAATCACTTCAACTGAAATATCGGACCTTATTGATTTAAAAAAGTATATGAATTCCGTATTCCATAGTTTAAAAAGACATAGCACTTGTTTTGCACTAACATTGATATAATAAAACTAGCAAAATCATATCTCGCGATGGCGAAGTTCAAGTGTGTTAGATTTTTAATCTGCAAAGTCCGAGTTCGAATCCTGTCACAGGCAAAACAATTTGTGGCAAAATGAGGAATGCCAAGTAAATTTTAAGGAAGAAATACGGGGAGCAGATAGAAAGTTGCCAACCAATAAGTAAGTTGCTTTCATCGCGCCTTCCAAAACGTCATGCACAAGCTCTTTCAAAATATTAATTGCAGAATCTTTTTATACCCAGCGTAAGCGGGGTATATTAGTTTTGTGCGAATCTTGTAACAGGGAGAACTAAGCTCCGGAGATATAGACATATATATATAGAAATGATGAGGATCAAAAACTGAATCGATTTAGACATGTCCGTCTGTCCGTCTGTCCGTCCGTCCGTCCGTCCGTCCGTCCGTGGTCGGATCTCCTCCGAAACGGCTGGACCAATCAAGTCGAAATGTGGCACACAGGTAAATCGGGATCCGAGTATTAGCCTTAGTAAAAATGGGAGACATCGGCCCACTGCCACGCCCACAAATGAATATAATGTGTTTTCAGTAAAATGCTTGTAACTTGCGAACCACTCAACACATTCCATTGATATTTGGTGTACTGGTAATCTACGAAAAGGGACATATCCTGGCAAAAAATGGACGCCGCCCTCCGTGAGTCACGCCCACAAATAAGGGCTTATCGTAACTTATGAAGTAAAAGGCGTAGAAGGTTCAAATTCGCAACATAGGTTGACTAATGCGAATGAAAGGTATAGGAAAAAAATTTATATGGCCCGCCCACTTCCACGCCCACAAATAGAGAAGAAAAACATAGTGCACTCATAATGTCGGGACGCTGGGTATTTCAAAGTCGGGCTTGACCGACTTTGGCTTTCTTACTTGTTTTAAATTTCTTAGGCATAAAAAGTTTGTTAAAATCTTTTATTTCTCAGTTTTTTAAATAATAAAAACCAGAGAGCGTAAAAAACCATTAAATTTGTTTTTTGAATCGAAAAAATTGCCTTTAAAACGACGAAAATTTTTTACGTTAGTCGATACTACTGATGATTGGAATTTTTTTTTTTTCGTTGGTCAAACCGTTTATTGTTTGATAATTATTTTTTATGCAATTCGACATCATAATGAGCCTATTATGATGTCGACCTAAAGATCATAATTTTCCGTTTCTTATAAGCTTTTATTTTCAATAAAGAATTTTTAATTTTTTTTGTTAAGAGAAAAAATTTATGTGTTGTGGTATACTGGTGATACCATTCTACTGATATCATTAACAGCGCTGCTGATCGCGGTGGTTATTAGGTAACGTAAAAACAATTTATTGAAAAATAAATGTTATAAGCAACGGGAAAAAATTTTTCTCGTTCATAATTCTTATAAGGCAACGTAAAAAATATTTATCAATTTATGAGCAACGGAAAAAAATTTTTTTCTTCAATACCTGTTATGGAAGAATGAAATACATTTTAAAAATTATTAAAATGATTTTTTTTTAATACAAACTTTAATAGAAACAGCCCAATTTTTTTCCGGATTTCTTATAACTGTTGTGTCTCTGAATAAAAATGTTAAACTATCTTCTTTTCGAACAAAAAAAATATCGACGCTCGCTGGAGCAGGGATCGAACCCGCCGACATCGGATTGTGAGGCAACCTCTCTACTTGTTTTTAACAAGAATTCATATAAAAATTAAAAAGTTATCTTCTTAACTTTTCGTTCAAGTTTTCGCTAAAATTGAAGATAAGTTTTTCTATACTATCTTCTTGAATAAAAACCATAGGGAATTCTTATGGTTTTCTTCCATTTTATATGGTATCGTTTTCTCTGTGTAAGTGTACAAGGTCGAGAATTCAGAACGAAAACAAGACCAGAACAGACCATTTTTAAGGGTACCCCCGGAATTTTCAATTGAATTTGGAATTTGAGCTCATATTACAGCTTCCGATGGATTTCGTAATATTTCCTGGAGTTGGCGTGGCTAAAGGGAGGTGTTGATGATATAAATTTCTAACGATCTATCTGTGTCGGGTATTGTATTGATAGGCTCGCCTGATTATGGCTCCCATTCTTGTTTTAATAATTCCGTTTTTAAAATTTCTTATTTAAGTAATTATTATTGCATTACATTGTTTTCCATTGTTGTGAGACAATTGCAAACAATGAGAAGAACAAGAAAGAACGCAAGTCATAAACACTAAATTTATGTCACACGCGCATCGATTGCGCAATATCAATTCATCAAAGTAAGCGAAGAAAAGCTTAAGCGGTCGAACCGAAAACGCAAGCTGGCGTTTTGGCACATATGGCATTGGCACGCTGGGTTATGAGGCCACAGCGAAGCACAGGTGACCCAATAAATAACCAAAGAGCGATTCCGCTTTACACGATTTTTTATATTAATATTTAAATTATTTACATTAATATTATATCAAAAATGGTCAAAATCGCCCTTACGTAATTAATGGACAGCCCCTTACATATTACCGAATAAATTGAAATAGAAATATTAATTTATTCTCGCGTTGCAAAAAATGTACGTATAGATACGTTTTTATTTATTAAGCATTATTGATTCCTAAAATACACTGTTGACTTGTTGCACCCGCGGTACAAAAGGTGTAAAAGTGTATTTTTTTCACAGAAATAAAGCGCTAACAATCTGAAACTTTGTGAAAGTAAGGATAAATCAAAACTGAACATAGTTTTTAAAAGTATAGTAATTGACAGGTTAAGATAATCGATAATTAAAATTAGTTGCACCCGCGATTTTGGTGTCAGATCGCGGGTGCAACTGTCTGTCTTTTAACCTTTTTGAGCGTTTTACTACATATTTTGTTGTTTTGATATGCCTTGACTAATAATGAAAGCTGAAAGCCATCGTCAACAGTGTCCTAGAATTTAATGATTTAGCTTGCAGTCTCTCAAAGAACATATTCTTTAAATATGTGGCAAAAATAGAATTGAATGAACAATGGGAAGGACTGAAACATATCACGAAATTCATGAAAAAGTCAACCGCAGCGGTCAAAAGTGAAATTGCAAAGAGAAAAGAGAAATTGTACAGAATATATTCTATGGAACTCCGACTTCACGTTATAAGTTTAATTCTTGAAGTAAACGGTAGTTTTCTTGTTTTCTTTTAATTTCGCGCAGCGAGCGCATTTGAGCAAAAAACTTTGTAGTTTCATATCGCTCCTTTCGGTGATTGTGTGTGCTGGTGGCTCAAATAAATTGGAAAACAAGTAAGAAAGCTAAAGTCGGTCAAGCCCGACTTTGAAATACCCAGCGTCCCGACAATATTGGCGCACTATGTTTTGCCTCTCCATTTGTGGGCGTGGCAGTGCTTGGGCAACATAATTTTTTTCCAACACCTTTCATTCGCCTTGGCCAAGCTATGTTGCGAATTTGAAGCTTCTACGCCTTTTACTTCGGAAGTTACGAAAAATCTCCATTTGTGGGCGTGCCAGTGGGAGGGCAACATAATTTTTTTCCTACACCTTCCATTCGCTTTGGTCAACCTATGTTGCGAATTTGGAGCTTCTACGTCTTTTACTTCCGAAGTTACCAACATATATTATTTGTGGGCGTGGCAGTGGGCGGGCACATAAATTATTTTTCTACACCTTTAATTCGCTTTGGTCAACCTATGTTGCGAATTTGAAGCTTCTACGTCTTTTACTTCGGAAGTTACGAAAAATCTTTATTTGTGGGCGTGGCAGTGGACGTGCCCCAAAAATTATTTTCCTACACCTTCCATTCGCTTTGTTCAACCTATGTGATGAATTTGAAGTTTCTACGCCTTTTACTTCACAAGTTTCCATAAACCCTCATTTGTGGGCTTATTTGTGGGCGTGGCTCGCGGAGGACGTCCCTTTTGGTAGTTTACCAGTACATCAAATATCAATGAAATGTGTTGAGTGGTTCTCAAGTTACAAGCATTTTACTGAAAACACATTAAATTCATTTGTGGACGTGGCAGTGGGCGGATGTCTCACATATATTATTCAGTTTTTGATCCTGATCAAGAATATATATGTATATATGTCTACATCTACGGAGCTTAGTTCTGGCTGTTACAAGATATGCACAAAACTAGTATACCCTGCTTACGCTGGGTATAAAAACACTTTATTCAAACTTATTGATATATTGCTAATAAAGGTATATATGCAAATATAAATAATTGTTATCGGCATACCGAGGTAAGTCTATTAAAATAAAGTAAAAAAAAAGTGTAACGCCTGCGTAACTAAATTGATATTTTTTCCAATACAGAATCTAATATAGGAAATTTTTTTTTCGAAAATTATGCTATGTGTGGATTTTGAGACGGTGATGCTGATTGATTTTTTATGCCCGACAAAATCTGTGTCGAGGGTAAATTGCGTTTGTGTGTAACACCCAGAACCAGTCAAGATAAACCACACAAATTTTATATAGAAATGATCAGCTTCACCAGGAGATTCGATTTAGACAAGTCCGCCTGTGTGTCCGTTTGTTTGTATACAGTTTTCTTATCGAAGGAGTTGAGATAATTTTCTATGCAAACTCACAGGCACATGAGTAAGAACAAGTTCGAGAATGGACCCGATCGGACTATTTTTAGGGGTACCTCCAGTACTAGGGTCTGTCGCGAAAATCACAAGAACTGCTCTTTAATCGAAGGCTTTCGAGATATATTGATGAAATTCGATATTTGAACATGTTTGAAGGCAAGAAATTGATATAAAAAAATTGGAAAAGTGGGCGTGGCGGAAGGGCGTTTTTCGAAAATTGCCTCCTACACCCGAAATGCCAATGGGACTTGAACGAAATTTGGCACTTATGCTTCCTTTGTAGCCATAAACATCCTCCCAAAAAATTTGATCGGTCCATTATTAAGGGTACCTCCAGTACTAGGGTCTGTCACAAAAATCCCATATTTTGTATGGTCTATCTCGACTGGTTCTGGGTGTTGCACACAACCACACAACATTTGAACATGTGTGTATGTGTCGGGTATTCTATTGTCAGGGTCGCCTGACTATAACACCCTTACTTGTTATATCTGTATTGAAAAAAATTTCACGCATTACGCACATGTTACACTTTTTCTTCAGAATGCGTTTTTTTTTACGCAAAGGGTTTTCCGACTGCAGCTCCCTGAAAGGGATTTAGAATTTTTGTTAATTTTTCGATAGGTTTGATCTAAAAATACTCCACGAACCAATTTTTAAGTTTCTTTTGCGGAGTCCTTGAGATATTCTTGAAAAATTCCTTTTGATAAAACTTTTTCTGCAAAATTTTATATCTCAAAATCAAGTTATGGCAGAAAGCTAAATTAAATGGCTGATGATAGTAGATTTAACTGAGAATGCAAAAACTTTTTTTTTTAATTTTACACTGAGAACAAATTTTTCACAAAAAATAAAAAAAAGAATTAATTAATTTTTTTCAGTGTTTTACCGCTTTTGCGCCACTTTCTAGGTATTTAAAACAAAAAATACGTCTAGGTATAACCTTTTGCTTAAAATAAAAACTTTTAAAATCGAATCGTTACTCTTTGAGATAATAAAAAAAACCCAAGTGCACATAAATAGATGCTCCCAGTACTAATTTTCAATACAAATGTGCAAAAGTTGTAGAAATTGGATGAAAAGAAAGGCGAAAAATTTTTTTTAAATTTCCAATAAAAGCGATTATAAAAAAAATTGGAGAATGTAAAGAATTTAAGGTTTAAATACATATGAACACTTGGTGTAACAGTGCGTAACGGATGTTACATGTGCGTAACGGAGTTTAAAGTTGAAAAAAGTTGTTTTATAATTTTTATTCTCAAATAACAAAGCTACTAGTGCAATCAACGATGACCTCTAATAGCTGTGAAAAAATATGAAAACTCTATCTGAAGTCAAATCACAGAAATTTCAGATAGCAGCTGACATAAAAGTTCTAAAGGAAAAAATTTGTAACGCGTGCGTAACGTACATTTTGCTTTATATCATCGAAATTTACAAATGGATTTAAAAACCCTTTACACGTTTTGAAAAGAGGGTAAAATTAATTAACAATAATTGCAAATCAGTTTTCGGAAAAAATTTTTTCTTAGCTAAACCAATTAAAATAATTCGCACGATGTAACAGTGCGTAACATGGATTTCGTGATATACCAAGCATTCAATCAAAACATTTCTTCCAATTTGAAGAGGCTCATAGCATTTCTGTGGTGCGCACCTCACGGCTTTGAAATACCCAGCGTCCCGACAATATTGGCGCACTATGTTTTGCCTCTCCATTTGTGGGCGTGGCAGTGCTTGGGCAACATAATTTTTTTCCAACACCTTTCATTCGCCTTGGCCAAGCTATGTTGCGAATTTGAAGCTTCTACGCCTTTTACTTCGGAAGTTACGAAAAATCTCCATTTGTGGGCGTGCCAGTGGGAGGGCAACATAATTTTTTTCCTACACCTTCCATTCGCTTTGGTCAACCTATGTTGCGAATTTGGAGCTTCTACGTCTTTTACTTCCGAAGTTACCAACATATATTATTTGTGGGCGTGGCAGTGGGCGGGCACATAAATTATTTTTCTACACCTTTAATTCGCTTTGGTCAACCTATGTTGCGAATTTGAAGCTTCTACGTCTTTTACTTCGGAAGTTACGAAAAATCTTTATTTGTGGGCGTGGCAGTGGACGTGCCCCAAAAATTATTTTCCTACACCTTCCATTCGCTTTGTTCAACCTATGTGATGAATTTGAAGTTTCTACGCCTTTTACTTCACAAGTTTCCATAAACCCTCATTTGTGGGCTTATTTGTGGGCGTGGCTCGCGGAGGACGTCCCTTTTGGTAGTTTACCAGTACATCAAATATCAATGAAATGTGTTGAGTGGTTCTCAAGTTACAAGCATTTTACTGAAAACACATTAAATTCATTTGTGGACGTGGCAGTGGGCGGATGTCTCACATATATTATTCAGTTTTTGATCCTGATCAAGAATATATATGTATATATGTCTACATCTACGGAGCTTAGTTCTGGCTGTTACAAGATATGCACAAAACTAGTATACCCTGCTTACGCTGGGTATAAAAACACTTTATTCAAACTTATTGATATATTGCTAATAAAGGTATATATGCAAATATAAATAATTGTTATCGGCATACCGAGGTAAGTCTATTAAAATAAAGTAAAAAAAAAGTGTAACGCCTGCGTAACTAAATTGATATTTTTTCCAATACAGAATCTAATATAGGAAATTTTTTTTTCGAAAATTATGCTATGTGTGGATTTTGAGACGGTGATGCTGATTGATTTTTTATGCCCGACAAAATCTGTGTCGAGGGTAAATTGCGTTTGTGTGTAACACCCAGAACCAGTCAAGATAAACCACACAAATTTTATATAGAAATGATCAGCTTCACCAGGAGATTCGATTTAGACAAGTCCGCCTGTGTGTCCGTTTGTTTGTATACAGTTTTCTTATCGAAGGAGTTGAGATAATTTTCTATGCAAACTCACAGGCACATGAGTAAGAACAAGTTCGAGAATGGACCCGATCGGACTATTTTTAGGGGTACCTCCAGTACTAGGGTCTGTCGCGAAAATCACAAGAACTGCTCTTTAATCGAAGGCTTTCGAGATATATTGATGAAATTCGATATTTGAACATGTTTGAAGGCAAGAAATTGATATAAAAAAATTGGAAAAGTGGGCGTGGCGGAAGGGCGTTTTTCGAAAATTGCCTCCTACACCCGAAATGCCAATGGGACTTGAACGAAATTTGGCACTTATGCTTCCTTTGTAGCCATAAACATCCTCCCAAAAAATTTGATCGGTCCATTATTAAGGGTACCTCCAGTACTAGGGTCTGTCACAAAAATCCCATATTTTGTATGGTCTATCTCGACTGGTTCTGGGTGTTGCACACAACCACACAACATTTGAACATGTGTGTATGTGTCGGGTATTCTATTGTCAGGGTCGCCTGACTATAACACCCTTACTTGTTATATCTGTATTGAAAAAAATTTCACGCATTACGCACATGTTACACTTTTTCTTCAGAATGCGTTTTTTTTACGCAAAGGGTTTTCCGACTGCAGCTCCCTGAAAGGGATTTAGAATTTTTGTTAATTTTTCGATAGGTTTGATCTAAAAATACTCCACGAACCAATTTTTAAGTTTCTTTTGCGGAGTCCTTGAGATATTCTTGAAAAATTCCTTTTGATAAAACTTTTTCTGCAAAATTTTATATCTCAAAATCAAGTTATGGCAGAAAGCTAAATTAAATGGCTGATGATAGTAGATTTAACTGAGAATGCAAAAACTTTTTTTTTTAATTTTACACTGAGAACAAATTTTTCACAAAAAATAAAAAAAAGAATTAATTAATTTTTTTCAGTGTTTTACCGCTTTTGCGCCACTTTCTAGGTATTTAAAACAAAAAATACGTCTAGGTATAACCTTTTGCTTAAAATAAAAACTTTTAAAATCGAATCGTTACTCTTTGAGATAATAAAAAAAACCCAAGTGCACATAAATAGATGCTCCCAGTACTAATTTTCAATACAAATGTGCAAAAGTTGTAGAAATTGGATGAAAAGAAAGGCGAAAAATTTTTTTTAAATTTCCAATAAAAGCGATTATAAAAAAAATTGGAGAATGTAAAGAATTTAAGGTTTAAATACATATGAACACTTGGTGTAACAGTGCGTAACGGATGTTACATGTGCGTAACGGAGTTTAAAGTTGAAAAAAGTTGTTTTATAATTTTTATTCTCAAATAACAAAGCTACTAGTGCAATCAACGATGACCTCTAATAGCTGTGAAAAAATATGAAAACTCTATCTGAAGTCAAATCACAGAAATTTCAGATAGCAGCTGACATAAAAGTTCTAAAGGAAAAAATTTGTAACGCGTGCGTAACGTACATTTTGCTTTATATCATCGAAATTTACAAATGGATTTAAAAACCCTTTACACGTTTTGAAAAGAGGGTAAAATTAATTAACAATAATTGCAAATCAGTTTTCGGAAAAAATTTTTTCTTAGCTAAACCAATTAAAATAATTCGCACGATGTAACAGTGCGTAACATGGATTTCGTGATATACCAAGCATTCAATCAAAACATTTCTTCCAATTTGAAGAGGCTCATAGCATTTCTGTGGTGCGCACCTCACGGTCTCATTTTAAATGCAAATTGGTTTTGAAGTCGCCAAAAAGCACAACTTATACAGAAAGTGATTGGAGTGATGACGACTTGGAGCCTATTTCAAATTTCAAAAAAATAAATTCCGTGTCCTGATATATCGGTGCCTCCAGTTCAGATCAGAGAAAATCCTTATTGTGCCTTAAAAAGAGATGAAGCGTTTTCGATTTTAACAGTGATTCAAATACTGAATTTATAAATGATGAAATACCATCAGCGTCTTTTCAAGCTCCAGAATAATTACCATAAGCAAGTCCTGAAACTCCTGCTGTCCAAATTGCTGTTTTAAAAAGATATTTTTGCGATGGTTTGCATGTGCTCGTACAATGGCTCTGCAAAACCGGCAAAAAAAGACTGAATGCACCCGCGATAATTTGATGTCATTCATTCATTCATTTATTCATTACCCAGCCAACACTGAACGTTACCATAACGTTTTGTAAAGGTAACATAAAAACGTTGCAGTAACATTATTTTATTTTGTTTAGGCAACGTGGTGGGAATGTTTTCACATATAAATTATTGAAACGAATGAGTTAACTGCTGCTTTATAACCTGCTTGATGTTTTTAGTAGATACATATGCATTCTAACCTGACGCAAAATTCGAACTCGAATATGTCCTTTATTTACATATCGAGCCATAACCGCCAAATTGATCTAAGTGACTATTTTTTTTAATTGACCTCTTCATGAAAATATCGACATTTTTCGGGAAATCATTGTTTGCTACATTTTTTTTAACTAATTTTACTTTTTGATGCAAATTTGTTCTAGAGCCTTTAATTCATCGCCTCGCAAAATTTTAAAATCTCGAGAACCGTATTTACGGAGATAATGTGGAATTAATGAAAAATTTATTCTTATTTATTCTCCTTTTTATACCCAGCGTAAGTGGGGTATATTAGTTTTGTGCGAATCTTGTAACAGGGAGAACTAAGCTCCGGAGATATAGACATATATACATAAATATTCTTGATCAGGATCAAAAACTGAATCGATTTAGACTATTAAAATAAAGTAAAAAAAAAGTGTAACGCCTGCGTAACTAAATTGATATTTTTTCCAATACAGAATCTAATATAGGAAATTTTTTTTTCGAAAATTATGCTATGTGTGGATTTTGAGACGGTGATGCTGATTGATTTTTTATGCCCGACAAAATCTGTGTCGAGGGTAAATTGCGTTTGTGTGTAACACCCAGAACCAGTCAAGATAAACCACACAAATTTTATATAGAAATGATCAGCTTCACCAGGAGATTCGATTTAGACAAGTCCGCCTGTGTGTCCGTTTGTTTGTATACAGTTTTCTTATCGAAGGAGTTGAGATAATTTTCTATGCAAACTCACAGGCACATGAGTAAGAACAAGTTCGAGAATGGACCCGATCGGACTATTTTTAGGGGTACCTCCAGTACTAGGGTCTGTCGCGAAAATCACAAGAACTGCTCTTTAATCGAAGGCTTTCGAGATATATTGATGAAATTCGATATTTGAACATGTTTGAAGGCAAGAAATTGATATAAAAAAATTGGAAAAGTGGGCGTGGCGGAAGGGCGTTTTTCGAAAATTGCCTCCTACACCCGAAATGCCAATGGGACTTGAACGAAATTTGGCACTTATGCTTCCTTTGTAGCCATAAACATCCTCCCAAAAAATTTGATCGGTCCATTATTAAGGGTACCTCCAGTACTAGGGTCTGTCACAAAAATCCCATATTTTGTATGGTCTATCTCGACTGGTTCTGGGTGTTGCACACAACCACACAACATTTGAACATGTGTGTATGTGTCGGGTATTCTATTGTCAGGGTCGCCTGACTATAACACCCTTACTTGTTATATCTGTATTGAAAAAAATTTCACGCATTACGCACATGTTACACTTTTTCTTCAGAATGCGTTTTTTTTACGCAAAGGGTTTTCCGACTGCAGCTCCCTGAAAGGGATTTAGAATTTTTGTTAATTTTTCGATAGGTTTGATCTAAAAATACTCCACGAACCAATTTTTAAGTTTCTTTTGCGGAGTCCTTGAGATATTCTTGAAAAATTCCTTTTGATAAAACTTTTTCTGCAAAATTTTATATCTCAAAATCAAGTTATGGCAGAAAGCTAAATTAAATGGCTGATGATAGTAGATTTAACTGAGAATGCAAAAACTTTTTTTTTTAATTTTACACTGAGAACAAATTTTTCACAAAAAATAAAAAAAAGAATTAATTAATTTTTTTCAGTGTTTTACCGCTTTTGCGCCACTTTCTAGGTATTTAAAACAAAAAATACGTCTAGGTATAACCTTTTGCTTAAAATAAAAACTTTTAAAATCGAATCGTTACTCTTTGAGATAATAAAAAAAACCCAAGTGCACATAAATAGATGCTCCCAGTACTAATTTTCAATACAAATGTGCAAAAGTTGTAGAAATTGGATGAAAAGAAAGGCGAAAAATTTTTTTTAAATTTCCAATAAAAGCGATTATAAAAAAAATTGGAGAATGTAAAGAATTTAAGGTTTAAATACATATGAACACTTGGTGTAACAGTGCGTAACGGATGTTACATGTGCGTAACGGAGTTTAAAGTTGAAAAAAGTTGTTTTATAATTTTTATTCTCAAATAACAAAGCTACTAGTGCAATCAACGATGACCTCTAATAGCTGTGAAAAAATATGAAAACTCTATCTGAAGTCAAATCACAGAAATTTCAGATAGCAGCTGACATAAAAGTTCTAAAGGAAAAAATTTGTAACGCGTGCGTAACGTACATTTTGCTTTATATCATCGAAATTTACAAATGGATTTAAAAACCCTTTACACGTTTTGAAAAGAGGGTAAAATTAATTAACAATAATTGCAAATCAGTTTTCGGAAAAAATTTTTTCTTAGCTAAACCAATTAAAATAATTCGCACGATGTAACAGTGCGTAACATGGATTTCGTGATATACCAAGCATTCAATCAAAACATTTCTTCCAATTTGAAGAGGCTCATAGCATTTCTGTGGTGCGCACCTCACGGTCTCATTTTAAATGCAAATTGGTTTTGAAGTCGCCAAAAAGCACAACTTATACAGAAAGTGATTGGAGTGATGACGACTTGGAGCCTATTTCAAATTTCAAAAAAATAAATTCCGTGTCCTGATATATCGGTGCCTCCAGTTCAGATCAGAGAAAATCCTTATTGTGCCTTAAAAAGAGATGAAGCGTTTTCGATTTTAACAGTGATTCAAATACTGAATTTATAAATGATGAAATACCATCAGCGTCTTTTCAAGCTCCAGAATAATTACCATAAGCAAGTCCTGAAACTCCTGCTGTCCAAATTGCTGTTTTAAAAAGATATTTTTGCGATGGTTTGCATGTGCTCGTACAATGGCTCTGCAAAACCGGCAAAAAAAGACTGAATGCACCCGCGATAATTTGATGTCATTCATTCATTCATTTATTCATTACCCAGCCAACACTGAACGTTACCATAACGTTTTGTAAAGGTAACATAAAAACGTTGCAGTAACATTATTTTATTTTGTTTAGGCAACGTGGTGGGAATGTTTTCACATATAAATTATTGAAACGAATGAGTTAACTGCTGCTTTATAACCTGCTTGATGTTTTTAGTAGATACATATGCATTCTAACCTGACGCAAAATTCGAACTCGAATATGTCCTTTATTTACATATCGAGCCATAACCGCCAAATTGATCTAAGTGACTATTTTTTTTAATTGACCTCTTCATGAAAATATCGACATTTTTCGGGAAATCATTGTTTGCTACATTTTTTTTAACTAATTTTACTTTTTGATGCAAATTTGTTCTAGAGCCTTTAATTCATCGCCTCGCAAAATTTTAAAATCTCGAGAACCGTATTTACGGAGATAATGTGGAATTAATGAAAAATTTATTCTTATTTATTCTCCTTTTTATACCCAGCGTAAGTGGGGTATATTAGTTTTGTGCGAATCTTGTAACAGGGAGAACTAAGCTCCGGAGATATAGACATATATACATAAATATTCTTGATCAGGATCAAAAACTGAATCGATTTAGACATGTCCTTCCGTCCGTCTGTCCGTCTGTCCGTCCGTCCGTGGTCGGATCTCCTCCGAAACCGCTGGACCAATCCAGTCGAAATTTGGCACTCAGGTATATCGGGATCCGAGTATGATCCTAAGTAAAAATGGGAGACATCCGCCCACTGCCACGCCCACAAATGAATATAATGTGTTTTCAGTAAAATGCTTGTAACTTGCGAACCACTCAACACATTCAATTGATATTTGGTGTACTGGTAAACTTCGAAAAGGGACATATCCTGGAAAAAATAGACGCCGCCCTCCGTGAGCCACGCCCACAAATAAGCCCAAAAAAAAGGCTTAACGTAACTTGTGAAGTAAAAGGCGTAGAAGCTTCAAATTCACAACCAAGGCGAATGAAATGTGTAGGAAAAAAATTTATATGGCCCGCCCACTGCCACGCCCAGAAATGGAAATTTTTCGTAACTTCGGAATTAACAGGTGTAGACGCTTCAAATTCGCAACATAGGATGACCAAGGCAAATGAAAGGTGTAGGAAAAAATTTTTTGTGGCCCGCTCACTGCCACGCCCACAAATTAAGATTTTTCGTAACTTCCGAAGTAAAAGGCGTGGAAGCTTCTAATTCGCAACATAGATTCACCAAGGCGAATGAAAGGTGTAGGGAAATAATTTATTTTGCCCTCCCACTGCCATGCCCACAAATGAAAAAGCAAAACATAGTGCGCTCATAATGTCGGGACGCTGGGTATTTCAAAGTCGGGCTTGAGCGACTTTAGCTTTCTTACTTGTTTTTACTTTATTTTGTCATTTTCAAGTAAAAAAAAATTTGGTGGAAAAATTCTTTACGCATGTTTCCCAATATCTGAATAACCATAAACTCAAGTGAGCATTTTGACGAAAAAATTGTTTTTGTTTGTTTAGCCTACTGGTTAAAGCGTTCGCCTAGCACGCAGGATGTTGCGACATGTCGTGGGTTCGAAACTCGATAGAAGCAAAGAAAATTGGAGACAAATTAGGAAGATAAAAAAATGAAAAAAATGAAATCAGTTAATTAAATAATAGTAATAATTGTTATAAATAAAAATAAAAAATTTAGAGATAAATAAGAGAAAAAAATATAAAATTTTTTTTTCTCCGTCGTTTTGATAGGCTGATTTCTGTTACACTGTTACGTTGTTGAGTAGGAAATAATAACGTTAGTGTAACCTTATTGTGACGTTCTTAAAACGTTTTTCCACTTTTAAATTACGCCACTGTAATGTTATATTAACGTAACAGTGTTGACTGGGTATTTGAAGTACATTTTTTATACGAAAAAAATGCTACAATTAGCTAGCAATAATTAATATACGGCAAAAACACGCCCGTACGCAGGGGGAGGGTTTTGGGGGTTCAAACCCCCCACCCAAAACAACAGAACTAAAAATTTTTTCCAGATTTTTGCCATAAAAATTATCTGTTGAAAAATGTTCCCACTAATAAAGCAAATAATTTCAAATTTTCCCAATGTGCGCTAAGTTTTCCGCCCGGGGCCCGGAATCCGGGCAACAAAAGAAGTTGGTTTTGTCTAAGTTTGCTTGCTTGTTTTCCAAAAAAGTTAAAAATTTTATATACTTTCTTGTGCCGAATTGTTCAAAACATACGAATCTGTTTTGCATGATAAATTTCCAGACATATGGATAAGTGAGGTTGAAATTCGGAGGAAACGCATCGAAAAAGTAAATATTCAAAATTCCTTAGAGGCTCTTGACATTTTGTCCCCTGAGAAAACCGGTGTCGTATGTAGAAATTTCGAGGTTTTGGGAAATCGTCTTTGAAGTTTAAGAGATAATTACTAAAAATCTGTACGGTAGATTTTATTAATTTTTCGTCGAGATATAGAGTGATACATGTATTTTTGAATGCAGTTTATATGAATGTTGTATCTTACATACTTTTTAATTTCTAGACCATTTAAGACAGTGACACAATTGTCGTATGTTGCGTTTGCTAACTCCTCAGTTGAATTGCCCATATCACATACGACAAATTACACCTTCGATTAGAGTGAAATTTTTGTTTTTTTTTTTTAATTTTAATTTAAGTGTATTGTCAATTAGTTAGCCATAACTATAGAGGTGTTCAAGAAAAGTTTCAGGTTTCTAACCCAGTTTATGAAGATTGCGCATGGATCTTAAATTTTGAAAAAACTGGGTTTTCGTCACTTCAAATCGTCATAGCTCAAAAAGTATTACTACTCGCTACATAAAATGTTTCGTGGACCTTATTGTTTTTCAAAACTAAATTATTCTTTTTCTGGTTGTAAAGCTTTATCTCTACACAGACAAAAAATTTCAAACTACATCCGATTTTTTAACGAAAAACGTTTTCTCATTTGACGGGTAAATCTGAGCTCTGACAGAAAAAACATTGATTACTACCTCTCCTTATTTTTAATTCAGCTACCTTTTTCTCTGTGGTCACGAAGCTTTTAGTCAGCAATTTAAAGGGTCTTCCATACAAAAGTATGGAAAACATTTATATTTATTATTTTATCATATTTCTATAAAAAAAATAAAATATATATGTACATATAAAGGGTGCCCCGAAAACTTTTGTAAACAAGTAAGGGTCTTATAGTCAGGAGAGCCGGACAATAAAATACCCGACAAAGACACACATGTTTAAATAATTTTTGATCCACGCCCAAAAAACAGGACCACTAAGTAAAAATATTCAAGAGCTTTTTAAGGCCATTAGGGGCCGCAAATACCGACTTTTGTTAAATTTCTTTATGAAAACCGCCCGTTTTCCACGCCCACTTTTCTATTTTTTTTTTGCAATTCTAATCGGAGGCTTAAATATACGGTCAAATTTTAAGTTTCATTGAAATATTTCGAAAAAAGCCGATTTTGAGGCAGTTTCGGGATTTTTATGACAGACCCTAGAACTGGTACCCTTAAGAATGAACCGACCAAAGAAATTTTTTGGGAGAATATTTATGGCTTCAAAGGAAGCATAAGCCAAAGGGTCTGGCGGGTTAAGCAAAGCCATGCGGACTCATGAAAGGATTTTTAAATTTTGTTGATTTTTCGATTGGCGCCATCCAAAAACACTGTGAAAACCACTTTTTAGATTTTTATTTTGAACGGTCCTTGAAATATCCTTGAAAATCCTTTTTTATAAGCCTTTTTTCAAAACTGTATTTCTCAACAACCAATTGCGATAGAGAGGCGATCGAAGCATATTATGTTAAATAATAAAACAAGGAAGCTAAAAAAATTTTTTTAAATTTTTTACACTCAGAAAAATTTTTCACAAAACTAAACAGAAAATGTTGAATATTTTTCCCGTTTCCCGCCACTCTATAATTATACCTTTTCCGAAGGAAAGGGTATATTAAGTTTGGCACGGAGTATGTAACATACCAAAGGAGTCGCGATAGATATAGACATATAGACATATGGTTAAAAAAAACTGGCTAATAAAAAAATAGTTGGTCTGTGGGTACAAAGATTTCCTAAGCAGTTAGCTTTTTATGTTAGGCAGAAAAAAGGTCTTTAGCATGGTAGACACCTATACTTTTCCCTGCAACATTTCCAAGCTCATACATGGAATTGCCAATGCATTTCAGTATCACGCACTTTACGTTTTTTGGTGCAAGCTTAGCATTGTATCCTTCTACCAGATTGCTCTGCTTGTAATTTTTTCTAAAAACTACCTGTCCTTCTTTGTATTTCACTTCCCGGCAGCGCGTATTGTAAGTCTTCATGGCTTTTTCGTGGGCCTTTGTTAACTCGTTTAGAACCCATTCCCGAATTATACGTTGTTTGTCTGATTGATGTGAAATCTGGAAGTCTTCTTGACCTAGGGTACTTAAACGCCTACTTAATTTATATGACTCGCCATGTTGCATCATATAAAGGCCAAACAACACATAATACGGTTCGAGCTTTATGGCACTATGTATAGCACTACGTAAAGCGAAAGCTGCGTCGCTCACATGTTGATCCCACTTACGTTGGTCATTTTTAATGAAAGACCTAATTATTTGCAATACGGACTGATTGACCCTCTCTGAGGCATTAGCTTGTGGTGCATAGACTGCCGTTTTTATGTGGGTTACCCCATATTTTTCTAGAAATGCTTGAAATGTGACTGCAATAAATTGCTTACCATTATCCGAGTGTAGAAACTCTGGTACTCCAAAGACATGAAAAACATCTCTTTCAAGATATTTTATCACCTCCGTTGTAACCGCCTTTCTCATGGGTTTCAAAAATACAAATTTCGAAAAATGGTCTAGGCAAACAAAAATGTAAGCATTACCATCTCTAGTTCTGGGGTAAGGCCCCATGAAGTCTATGTACAGCCTTTGGAATGGCCGTAATGTCTTTTGCTGTGCACCTGTGAGAAGTCACAACAATTTCAATAGCTTACATTTTTTATATCGTATTAATAATATTTTTAGTTTAATCATGATTACTTTGCTTTCTAAAATTTACTTTTCTTTATTGTTGATTTGTTAAAAATAAAAAATAGATTCGATATAAATTCAGTTTGAATATTTATTTTATATATTGAGCTGAATTCTTGAAAAGGATCTTATACTTAGTAATAAGGAATCAAGAATCCTAATAAAGGATCAAGGAATCAATATCCTTTTATTGGGATCACTTCATATAATTTCCCTTACATTGGTGACCCCGAACATCGAACGCTCCGGATCAAGTCCCGAACATCGAACGCTCCGAATCAAATCCCGAACATCGAACGCTCCGGATCAAGTCCCGAACATCGAACGCTCCGGATCAAATCCCGAACATCAAGGATACATATAGGACACAGAATGCCTGTCGAAAATTCGCCAGTTCGAGAACCAGACGCAAACGATTCGATGCCAACGGCTACAATGAATCGATTTTCAAATCTTCAAGAAGCTGCTACGATAACAGCATTAAAGATTCCACCATTTTGGATAGGAAACCCCATCCTATGGTTTGTCCAAGTTGAGACTCTTTTCAGAGTAAACAGAATAACACGCGGTGACACGAAATTTGACCACATACTATGCAATTTAGACATGGGTACTTTGGAATTCGTAAGCGACATCGTCCTATCTCCACCAGCAGATGGCTGTAAATATGAAGCTTTAAAAAGAAAGCTTATCAACACATTTGCCGAATCCGACGAAAAGAAATTAAAGAGGTTACTCACAGGTAACGCAATTGGAAACCAGAAACCTACGCACTACCTCCAATTCATGCGCAACTCTGGTGGTAGTCACGTAAGCGAATCCATCTTAAAAGCGCTATTTATGGATCAAATGCCTGAGAACGTACGCGCCATTTTGGTCGGCAACAAAGGAACACTGGACGACATTGCAGAACAAGCAGACAAAATTCTGGAATATATTGGTCCATCAATTTCTGTAATCTCGAGTGACTCTACTACATCTAGCCTCTTAGCTAAAGTTGAAGCACTAGAAAAACGTTTTGACGAATGCTCAACAAGATCTCGTGCAGAATATCGTCAATCTCGAACAGATTCTCCAAACCAATCGGTAAATCGTCAACGACGTCGTTCAAACAGCCGATCAAAAACTAAAGGCTGGTGTTGGTATCACAACAACTTCAAGGAGAAAGCCTTGAAGTGCATCAAACCATGTTCATTTTCAAAAAACTAAACAGTGATTCGGACCACGCGGCATCCGAATGTTCCACAATCAATTTCAGCCGCCTTTTCATTCGTGATCGTAACTCAAAGCAACACTTTCTCATCGACACTGGTGCGGACTTGTCAGTTGTGCCCAAAGCCTTTATCAAAAAACCTGTCTTCATCTGCAACAATGATTTTCCAATAAGCCTATATGCGGCCAACGGTACACAAATACAAACTTTCGGTACCATTACACTCTCTATCGATTTTGGTCTTCGTCGTAATTTCAAATGGAGTTTTGTAATAGCTGATGTTACCAAGGCAATAATTGGATCCGATTTCCTTACACATTTTCATCTATTACCGGATTTAAAAAAGCAGGAAATTGTCGATGGCAAGACACTCATCAAGACGCAGGCATACGGCGACAAGCAACCGTCCTTTCGAATTACTGCAATCCTTATGGACGAATCACCTTACACCAAATTATTATCAAGCTTCCCAGATATTTGTACGATGTCCAATGCGTTGAAACGGCTTCCTCAACACACCATATATCATCATATTGAAACCTCCGGACCTCCCTGCCATGCAAGATGTCGAAGGCTGGACACTAACAGGTTACAAGCCGCAAAAAAAGAGTTTGAGAATTTAATGGAGCTTGGCATTATTCGACCCTCAAAATCTCAATGGGCAAGCGCACTACATTTAGTTCCCAAAAAGGATGGATCTTGGAGATGCTGCGGAGACTATAGACATCTTAATAGTCAAACTTCCCCAGATCGGTATAACATTCCTTTTTTGACAGACTGCAATATCAATCTGCATGGATGCACGATATTTTCTACTCTGGATTTGGTACGAGCGTATCATCAGGTCGATATGTTTTCTGATGACATAAGCAAAACTGCTATCATCACACCATTTGGTCTTTACGAATATCTTAAAATGCCATTCGGTTTAAGAAACGCAGCACAGACTTTCCAACGTCTCATGGATACGGTGCTACGTGGATTAGATTTTGTTTTTTGTTATTTAGACGATGTTTTAATCGCGTCTAAAAATCCAGAAGAACATGTTAACCACCTACGTATCATTTTTCACCGTTTTAACGAGTATGGAATAGTTCTCAATCAAGAGAAATGTAAGTTTGGTCTTCCTGAAGTAAATTTTCTAGGTTACAAAATCACCACTCAAGGACTTTTGCCAATGGATACGAAAGTTGAAAGAATTATCAAGTTCCCTAAACCAACAACCGTCTTAGAAATGCGTCAATTTTTGGCTATGATGAACTTTTACAGAAGATTCCTGCCAAATGCTGCTGAAATTCAAGCACCTCTGAATGCATACCTTCAAGGTGCAAAGAAAAAAGACAAGCGTCCTATCGTCTGGACTGAGAAATCTGAAAAAGCGTTCGAAAAAATCAAATCACAACTTTCGCAAGCTACGCTACTCTCTCATCCAGTTGCACAAACAACAATCGCTCTTAAAGTAGATGCTTCTGATTTCGCAATAGGCGGTGTTGTTGAACAGTTAGTCGACCAATCCTGGCAACCTTTAGCATTTTTTTCAAAAAAATTAAGTCCAGCACAATCAAAATATAGCACATATGATCGCGAATTACTAGCAGCATATATGGCTATACAACATTTCAGCTACATGCTAGAAGGACGATCATTCACTCTATTTACGGATCACAAACCACTTTGTTTTGCATTCAAGCAAAAATCCGAAAAATTAACTCAAAGACGTTTCCGATATCTCGATTACATAAGTCAGTTTACCACTGACATTCGACATATATCTGGCCATGATAATGTTGTAGCTGATGCACTGTCAAGAATAACAGAGATATCTTCTTTTAATTATCAGCAACTATCCAAACAACAAGAAGAAGATGACGAATTGAAGATATTAATGAAATCGAACTCGAATCTTACTCTGAAGCCAATGCAAATAGCCAATTCACAAAACCCCATTTATTGTGACGTCTCAACAAGCAAAGTTCGTCCCTTTATTCCACCAGCACTACGACGGATAGTTTTCGACCAAATCCATAATATGTCACACCCAAGTCATAAAGTTACTCAAAAACTCATTTCAGAGCGCTTTGTATGGCCTTCAATGAATCGTGACATCGCTCAATGGACTAAAACTTGCTTGAATTGTCAATCGGCTAAAACAACACGACACACAAAATCTGTGATCGGAAAGTTTCAACTCCCTTCACGCAGGTTCGCTGACGTACACATCGATATTATAGGACCCTTACCGCAATCTGAAGGATTTCGCTATATTCTCACAATTATCGATCGTTTTACAAGATGGCCTGAGGCAATCCCAATGGAAAACATCACATCTTCAACAGTCTCCAGAAAGTTCTACGACGGATGGATATCAAGATTCGGATGTCCGGACAACATTTACACGGACAGAGGAGCGCAGTTCACATCAGCAATGTTTCACGATTTAACAGCTCTTATTGGATCAAATATGAAACACACCACAGCTTACCACCCGCAAGCAAACGGATTAGTCGAAAGGTTCAATCGGACACTTAAAACTGCTTTGTCTTGTCATAAAAGCATACCATAGACTCAATCACTGTCAACTGTGTTACTAGGACTTCGTGCTGCATTTAAACACGATCTTAACACATCTAGTGCAGAAATTGTTTACGGCGAACCACTTCATCTACCAGGAGAATTTTTCGATTCAAAAAACACGTCAAGATCAACAGCGGAATTTTTAACTAATCTACGATATACAATTTCTACCTTCCAGCCCATTTCACCCTCTCATTATTCTAATACTACGCCTTTCATTAATAAGGACTTGAGCACGAGCTCACATATATGGCTCCGAAATGACCACACACAAAAACCCTTACAACCAAAATATTCTGGCCCATATCCTGTAGTGAAACGAAATGCCAAATATTTTATCATAAAAAAAGGAGCACTCGAAGACACCGTATCTGTGGATCGTATCAAACCGGCATACATAGAAGTATCGTGCGAACCACACATAAACGAAAATCATACCGTACGTTTCGCACTGCAAAGGGGGTAGTGTGAGAAGTCACAACAATTTCAATAGCTTACATTTTTTATATCGTATTAATAATATTTTTAGTTTAATCATGATTACTTTGCTTTCTAAAATTTACTTTTCTTTATTGTTGATTTGTTAAAAATAAAAAATAGATTCGATATAAATTCAGTTTGAATATTTATTTTATATATTGAGCTGAATTCTTGAAAAGGATCTTATACTTAGTAATAAGGAATCAAGAATCCTAATAAAGGATCAAGGAATCAATATCCTTTTATTGGGATCACTTCATATAATTTCCCTTACACACCCATTGGTGGCCTTTTAACAAAATTTTTACTTTTGTTCTCTTTACAGGTGTCACAACTACTAATTACTGCTTGAACATCTTTGGCTAAGCTTGGCCAGTAATATTTTAATTTCAATCTCTCGAGCGTTTTATGAATACCCCCGTGTCCTGTAGACTCTGAAAAATGGGCCTTTGCAATCAGCTCGTGACGGAGTGTCTCGGGGACCCATAATTTCCAAGCCCGATCCTCCTGAATAGGATCGCCATTCGCAAATTGTGTTCGTTTATAGACATATCCTTCGGACTCACAGAGGTCGGGTAGTTTTTCTTTATTTTCAGCTATACTTTTTATGAGTTCTCTATATTCATCGGACTTAAAACTGGGCGAATTCAAATCAACCTCGAGCTTCCTATCTAGGCTAATCTCCTCAATATATGCTCTTGATAAGGTGTCTGGAACTATGTTTTGAGAACCCTTCCTATGCACTATTTAAAAATCGTATCGTTGTAATTTTAGGCTCCAACGTGCTAGTCTTCCTGCTAAGTCTTTTTGGTTCATCAACCATTTTAGGCTAGCGTGATCGGTGATGATCGAAAGTGGGAGTCCCTCCACATATGGTCTAAAACGCTGCACTGACAGCACTGCGGCATAGCATTCGAGCTCAGTAACGCTATAATTTTTCTGCGCTTTGTTCAGCTTAGTCGACACATATGCTATGGGCCTCTCATTACCATCATCATCTTGTTGGAATAGAACCCCCCCCACACCATCATTTGAAGCATCACACTGGATGTAGAAACGTTTTTCAAAATTAGGATTCACAAGTACAGGAGCGCTTATCATTGCGAGTTTCAACTGATCAAAGGCAATCAGTGCTTTTTCGTCTAATGCAAACTTTTTCATTCGATCTTTAGTAAGGCATGAGTGCAAAGGAGCTGCTATTGTTGCATAGTCCTTGATAAATCTTCTATACCAGCCCGACATTCCAAGGAATCTTCGGAGCTGTTTTGGAGATTTTGGGACTGGAAAATTTTTAACAGCATCAACTTTGTTCTCATCCGTTTTTATGTGGCCGTTACCTACGACAAAACCTAAATATTTCAGTTCTTGGAAACAGAACTTGCTTTTGTCTACGTTAATAGTTAATTTAGCAAGACTCAAACACTCGGCTACTTCCCTTAAAAGTGACATATGCTCGTCGAAATCGGCAGACCAAACTAAGAGGTCGTCTAAATATACAAATACCCTCTCTCGGAGCCTAGCTGGTATTGCTTTATCCATCAGTCTGCACATTCTTTGTGCAGCATTGCACAGACCGAATGGCATCACTGTGTAGTGATATAGTGGGCGTCCAGGAACGGTGAAGGCGGCTTTTTCTCGAGTTTTTTTTTCCAAGGGTATCTGCCAAAACGCGTCTTTTAAATCGATTGCCGATATGTATTTCGTATCTTGTAGACGGCTAAGTATACCGTCAATATTTGGCAGCGGGTAAGCATCTTTGACGGTTCTCTCATTGACTTTTCGGGCATCTAAACATACTCTTTTTTTACCGGGCTTTCTAACTTACGTTACTGGTGAGCTCCAACTACTATTAGATTCTTCTATTACACCTAGCTTTAACATGCGATCCAGTTCGGTGAATATTAATTCTTGAATAACGGGCGACACTTGATAGTGACGTTGTTTGATTGGTAAGTTTTCGTTAGTAACCTCAATAATATGCTCCTCAAGGTGTGTCTTTCCTAAGCCTTGTGCTGAGTATGATGGAAATATTAGTTTAACTTTCTCTTATTGTTCTCTTTGGGATTCAGACAGGTCATGTTGCTTAATCATAGTGACTGGTTTATCAGATAGAATCTCCGATATATCGTTTTGTAAAGCCTCACTTGTATTTAGGTTATTTTGAATCTGCCTAAGCAAATCTATTCCAAAAGTGCGCCAAAAGTCAATTCCAAAATACACATCTTGCAGTAAGGCAGGGACAATATAAAAATCTAGGTTTTTTACTGCACCATTCCAATGAACAGGTAATGTGATAAAGCCTATTACGGGTGTTTCTCCACCATCTGCTGTCTTAACGTTTTCTGATTTTATTTTAATTATTTCCTTTTCTTTATTTAGCAATAGTTTCATACCCCCTTTTCCTATGCAACTGGTTGTAGCTCCTGAGTCTAGTAGAGCCATAATTTCTATTCCACCCACTTCTGTTTTAGCGAATAGTCTGTTATCGCCCTTAATGGTACAAACGGACGATACGATTTTAGTCTTAATTTTCCTCAAGATCCGCTGCCTTCTCCTTAATTTTCCGATTTTTTCAAACGTTTTCTGCCTCCTATTTTTTCTAATGTTTCGCAAAATATACGTGCCCTGGCTTGTTCATATTCAAGTTTGCGATGATGAAGCGGCTTAAGCTCTCTTATGGGCTGTTTAGCAGCATTCTCTAATTTTGGTCGACTTAAAATTGTGAGGTTTCCGGAACCGTCTCGACCTGGCTCGGGACTCCGGACACCTCCGCCAGTCGGTTGTTTAACGTTGGTCTTACTAAGCTGCCTTCATAAACGCATAATGAATCGGATTTATGACACAAGAAGCATTTCATGTCATGAAATGAGCTTTTGCAGACATTTTCGCTTGCTACGGTATTTTTTTTGAAATAATCTCCGGGCATACTACAATTAAAGCAAAGATTTAAATGAAATGGAGATGGACATAAGGTTGGCTTCACGGATGTGTTTCTCTGAATATTTTGGGCTGGGTTGGCTGCAGAGGGGTGTCATCTTTGGTTCTGATTGTCATTACTATTTCTTTTATTTTCGGTTTTTTGCATGGAAATCTGGTTATAATTAATGGCATCTATACTGGATTGTTGCGAAAGGAGTGGAACTGATTCAACTAGATGGCTTTCGGCATCCTGCACTTCGTTAACCTGTCTGGTTTTAGGCCTGTATTCCCGCAACATCTTCTCAGCCTTTTTGCACTCTAGTTTTAATTCTGATAGGGTGGCGACCGGACTTGAGAACAACATGGTGGCTAGTTGACCACGCAAATTGTTTTTAATTATGCCAACTAGTTCTCGTTAGGCCATCCTATTCGTAAGTCTGAAGCTTATGTTATGGATATCGGTGTAGAAATCTTCAAAGGACTCTCCTGCTTGCTGTTTACGTTCAACAAGTTCCCGGATTATCTCGAAATCTGTCTGAGTGACCTTGAAATGATTAAGAAGCTCTCTTCTCACATCGAAATAGTCAAAATCAGGATCATTTTTATTGTCTTCTAGCAGCTGCCAATACCATTTTGCTGCATTGTCTTTTAACAGACAGTGAAAGTCTCGAAACAATTTACTGTACGACACACCATGTGTTTCAGCTAATCTCTCTATGCGAAACAGAAAACTCTCGACCGTCATTTCTTTATTGGTGCCGTCAAATTTGACATACCACTTATTCAGGTCGATTCTATTCAGTCTTTCGACTTCACTAGAAGACAGGGGTTCATTGATCCTGGAATGGTTGGGTGCTGCTGTTTGATTTGCATGATCTACAGCTCCTACACCTTGTCGCGTTGCATTTGACGTGTGAGATACTTGCACAGGAGTGGACTGGGGGCGCTGGGTGGTTTGTGTACCACTGGTCTCTAATCTTCCTAACCGATTCTCAACCCCTTCAAATTTGCTCTGCATATTCCCGAACTCGGCCATGCAATCTACAACAACTCTATTGTGTCGTGACATCATGATAACAATATCGTTTAGTTGCCGCTGTAATGTCACCTCACTACAGGCAGCCCCTTCATCTTGATTTGGGATAGGTGGTTGTAGATTGTCATGGTTATTCATATTCTCTTCATTATCGTCACTATGTAGAGGGTTTACTTGATTTGGCGGGTTATCCCCCCCTGCCCCCTATTCTTCTGGGTTGGTCATGTTAAGCAAGTTATCCAATTTTGATGAAAAACTAAGTGAAACAGAATTTTTAGCTTGCTGATCGCAACTAAAATGAGGACCCGAACTTGTGGGTTTTTCTACTGGGTTTATTTGAGAAGCTTGAAATAATTGTTCTAGTTGCTTACTTCGATTTCGCGTTAACCGTTGATTACACTGCTCAACAATAAAATTGCCTTTGACTTGAAACCAATTTTTTTTTGTAGTATTTGTTTCGCTGAATCTCAATATATGCGTAAAATTTGAAAGTTAGCTCGCGTTTTTTATATATCCGCTAAGAAAGGTTTTGCGAATTTTTGTCAATATTTTTTAGTCGTAGCCCCATTATCGTTCGACCGTTTCAAAAAAACTTTAATTTATATGAAAGAAGAGTAAAAAATACAACATATTCTTCACACATGTGGATGAAATCGGTTCAACAGTTTAGGCGCTATAGGTCGATAAAGGCGAGAATTTTATGAAAATTTTAACAATTTTGTACAAAAACTTGATTTCAAACCCATATAATTTCCGAAAAAGGTACGGTATTTAAGTTCAGGCTATCTTACGTAAAAGAGTGGATTTCTAGGAGCATTTCAAGACCAAGAAAAAAAAAATCCGATGAATGGTTCATATTTTAATTGGGTTTTTAGAAAAAATGAGACGACTTTTTTACGCCGGAAAATATGCCACATTTTTTTTATTTCTGTCTTTAAGTTATATTAATATATAAAAAAAATATGTGGCATATTTTCCGGCGTAAAAAAAGTCGTCTCATTTTTTCTAAAAACCCAATTAAAATATGAACCATTCATCGGATTTTTTTTTTCTTGGTCTTGAAATGCTCTTAGAAATCCACTCTTTTACGTAAGATAGCCTGAACTTAAATACCGGACCTTTTTCGGAAATTATATGGGTTTGAAATCAAGTTTTTGTACAAAATTGTTAAAATTTTCATAAAATTCTCGCCTTTATCGACCTATAGCGCCTAAACTGTTGAACCGATTTCATCCACATGTATGAAGAATATGTTGTATTTTTACTCTTCTTTCATATAAATTAAAGTTTTTTTGAAACGGTCGAACGATAATGGGGCTACGACTAAAAAATATTGACAAAAATTCGCAAAACCTTTCTTAGCGGATATTTAAAAAACGCGAGCTAACTTTCAAATTTTACGCATATATTGAGATTCAGCGAAACAAATACTACAAAAAAAAATTGGTTTCAAGTCAAAGCCACGCAAAAAGTTCGATTTTGTTGTGCAGTGTTATCAGGAAATCTCAAATTCGGATCAAGTTTCTTCAGATCGTCCATTAACAAATTTGTCAATTAATCAAAAGCCGTTTTTAGATTTTTCTTTTAATTTTAAAATCCGAGAATTACAATTACCTTAAAGTATTCAATTTTATATGAAAAAAAAAATAAAAAAAGTTTTTGTTATTCAATTTCAGGAAGAAAAGAGAATTTTCTTTATTGCCTAGGTAATGAATAAAAATCAAAATTATTAAAACTATGAAGAAGTTCCCTCTTTTTACTTTTTCTTCCCTTTTTTTTTTTTTTTTTTTTTTTTTTTTCTATTCAGAGAGATTCATATTTGGTAGAAATAGAAAAATAAAAAATTTATAAAAATGTAAACTCTCAAAAAAATTATGAAGAGAAAATATATTTGGATTCGCGATTGGTACTTCTAGCTTGAGTTATCCCACTAGACATCCTATTTGGGGTATTATTGTCCGTCTGTCATGTACGCGTCATTTCAACTCCCCCTCTTAACCCGAATTAACCCACGATTACCATATGGTAACGCAAAATGTGGGAGTACATATTTATGCATAACTGCAAAACTACAAAACACATGAAAATAAATAGCACTCTTTTGGTGCGCAAGGCTTGCAGCTTTCTAACGAGTGCTTTTGTGTTTCATTCTGTGATTGACTAGTGAAGTAATCGCGTCTCAAACCGAAGCAAAAAAAGCAGAAGTGAAAAAAAAACGTTTTTCGAGATGGCACATCGGTAAGTACACCCACAAAATGTTTATTCTAGCTTGGATATCTATTTATAACTTATCTGTACTTCGATTTAGTTTCTAAAACTCGAGAATATTATTAAGCACAAAATTTTTGCGGATGGTGAGCATGGTCAAGTTTTAACCGTTAGAGGTAATTTTGTCTAGCAGCGAAATACTCAATTCAAACTAGTGAAAATTAAATTTTCGCAAATTTCGCGAATGGTGGTCTTGATCAAATTTTAACCCTTAGCGGACATATTGTTTAGCTGCGAAATACTCAATTCAAACTAGTGAAAATCAAATTTTTGCGAATTTCGCGAATGATGGTATTGATCAAATTTTAACCCTTAGAGGACATTTTGTTTAGCTGCGAAATACTCAATTCAAAACTGTGAAAATCAAATTTTCGTGAATTTCGCGGATGGTGGTCTTGATCAAATTTTAACCCTTAGAGGACATTTTGTTTGGCTGCGAAATACTCAATTCAAAATAGTGAAAATCAAATTTTCGCAAATTTTGCGAATGATGGTCTTGATCAAATTTTAACCCTTAGGGGACATGTTGTTTAGCTGTGAAATACTCAATTCAAAACTGTGAAAATCAAATTTTCGCGAATTTCGCGGATGGTGGTCTTGATCAAATTTTAACCCTTAGAGGACATTTTGTTTAGCTGCGAAATACTCAATTCAAAATAGTGAAAATCAAGTTTTCGCGAATTTCGCGGATGGTGGTCATGGCCAAATTTTAAACCTTAGAGGTAATTTTGTCTAGCAGCGAAATACTCAATTCAAACTAGTGAAAATCAAATTTTTGCAAATTTCGCGAATGATGGTCTTGATCAAATTTTAACCCTTAGGGGACATGTTGTTTAGCTGTGAAATACTCAATTCAAAACTGTGAAAATCAAATTTTCGCGAATTTCGCGGATGGTGGTCTTGATCAAATTTTAACCCTTAGAGGACATTTTGCTTAGCTGCGAAATACTCAATTCAAAATAGTGAAAATCAAGTTTTAGCGAATTTCGCGGATGGTGGTCATGTCCAAATTTTAACCCTTAGAGGTAATTTTGTCTAGCAGCGAAATACTCAATTCAAACTAGTGAAAATCAAATTTTTGCGAATTTCGCGAATGATGGTCTTGATCAAATTTTAACCCTTAGGGGACATGTTGTTTAGCTGTGAAATACTCAATTCAAAACTGTGAAAATCAAATTTTCGCGAATTTCGCGGATGGTGGTCTTGATCAAATTTTAACCCTTAGAGGACATTTTGTTTAGCTGCGAAATACTCAATTCAAAATAGTGAAAATCAAGTTTTCGCGAATTTCGCGGATGGTGGCATGGCCAAATTTTAACCCTTAGAGCTAATTTTGTCTAGCAGCGAAATACTCAATTCAAACTAGTGAAAATCAAATTTTTGCGAATTTCGCGAATGATGGTCTTGATCAAATTTTAACCCTTAGGGGACATGTTGTTTAGCTGTGAAATACTCAATTCAAAACTCTGAAAATCAAATTTTCGCGAATTTCGTGGATGGTGGTCTTGATCAAATTTTAACCCTTAGAGGACATTTTGTTTAGCTGCGAAATACTCAATTCAAAATAGTGAAAATCAAGTATTCGCGAATTTCGCGGATGGTGGTCATGGCCAAATTTTAACCCTTAGAGGTAATTTTGTCTAGCAGCGAAATACTCAATTCAAACTAGTGAAAATCAAATTTTCGCGAATTTCGCGGAAGGTGATCTTGATCAAATTTTAACCCTTAGCGGACATATTGTTTAGCTGCGAAATACTCAATTCAAACTAGTGAAAATCAAATTTTTGCGAATTTCGCGAATGATGGTATTGATCAAATTTTAACCCTTAGAGGACATTTTGTTTAGCTGCGAAATACTCAATTCAAAACTGTGAAAATCAAATTTTCGCGAATTTCGCGGATGGTGGTCTTGATCAAATTTTAACCCTTAGAGGACATTTTGTTTAGCTGCGAAATACTCAATTCAAAATAGTGAAAATCAAGTTTTCGCGAATTTCGCGGATGGTGGTCATGGCCAAATTTTAAACCTTAGAGGTAATTTTGTCTAGCAGCGAAATACTCAATTCAAACTAGTGAAAATCAAATTTTTGTAAATTTCGCGAATGATGGTCTTGATCAAATTTTAACCCTTAGGGGACATGTTGTTTAGCTGTGAAATACTCAATTCAAAACTGTGAAAATCAAATTTTCGCGAATTTCGCGGATGGTGGTCTTGATCAAATTTTAACCCTTAGAGGACATTTTGCTTAGCTGCGAAATACTCAATTCAAAATAGTGAAAATCAAGTTTTAGCGAATTTCGCGGATGGTGGTCATGTCCAAATTTTAACCCTTAGAGGTAATTTTGTCTAGCAGCGAAATACTCAATTCAAACTAGTGAAAATCAAATTTTTGCGAATTTCACGAATGATGGTCTTGATCAAATTTTAACCCTTAGGGGACATGTTGTTTAGCTGTGAAATACTCAATTCAAAACTCTGAAAATCAAATTTTCGCGAATTTCGCGGATGGTGGTCTTGATCAAATTTTAACCCTTAGAGGACATTTTGTTTAGCTGCGAAATACTCAATTCAAAATAGTGAAAATCAAGTTTTCGCGAATTTCGCGGATGGTGGTCATGGCCAAATTTTAACCCTTAGAGGTAATTTTGTCTAGCAGCGAAATACTCAATTCAAACTAGTGAAAGTCAAATTTTTGCGAATTTCGCGGAAGGTGATCTTGATCAAATTTTAACCGTTAGAAGACATTTTGTCTAGCTGCGAAATACTCAATTCAAAATAGTGAAAATCAAATTTTTGCGAATTTCGCGAATGGTGGTCATGGTCAAATTTTAACCGTTAGAGGTAATTTTGTCTAGCAGCGAAATACTCAATTCAAACTAGTGAAATTCAAATTTTTGTGAATCTCGCGAATGATGGTCTGGATCATATTTTAACCCTTAGAGGACATTTTGTTTAGCTGCGAAATACTCAATTCAAAACTGTGAAAATCAATTTTTCGCGAATTTCGCGGATGGTGGTCTTGATCAAATTTTAACCCTTTGAGGACATTTTGTTTAGCTGCGAAATACTCAATTCAAAATAGTGAAAATCAAATTTTTTCGAATTTCGCGAATGGTGGTCATGGCCAAATTTTAACCTTAAGTGACGACTTTATTTGGCGGCAAAATACACAATCAGAAGAAGCAAAAAAAACATCATTTTTGTATACAGATATGAGAATAAGAGAAAGAGTGTTTTTTTCTAATGTGTAGGATGATGACCATAAATATAGCGATGTCGCAATTTTTTTTCAGCGAAAGCTTAAGTCTACTAAGCTGGGATGTATAGTAAAAAAGTTATCCAGGAAAAACCTTAAAAATCGTGATTTTTGAAACTTCTGAACCACTTCCCACAACCCAAGGAGGGACTACGAAAACAATTTTTGTGCAGTTTTTCGGACATTTACCTGGTTCATGTCCATGCCGAATTTCAATATGATATCTTTCATGGCTTAGGAGTAAATTACGAAAAACTAAAGTGTGGCCGACAGACAGACAGACAGACAGACAGACAGACAGACAGACATGGCTAGATCGATTCCTCTTGTAACCCTGATCAAGAATATATATATATGTCTATATCTATCGCGACTCCTTTGGTATGTTACATACTCCGTGCCAAACTTAATATACCCTTTCCTTCGGAAAAGGTATAAAAATACTTTTCACGTTCTTTTTTTACATTTTTCTCGCTTCGTTACCATATGGTATCCGTGGGTCGTGTAGGGTACTGGTTTTGGATAAGGAAAAAAACCATTTTTTTTCTTTTTAAAGCATTTCTGTGTTTAGCTATTTTCTAAGAAATGAAAAATACTAAACTGCGACAACGCGCACGTGCACAGTTAAGTGTAAATAAAACAAGCATGTGTACATATGTACATATGGCATGAAACGAAAAACTGTTCTTACGGCTGCGATCGACGCTCAAGTTGTAGCCGACCGCGGTAGATGTTTAAACACATTTAGCTTTTTATTTCAAATTGGAGGACAGTTAGTCATTTCATTTATAATAATTTATCTATTTTTCACTCAGCAATTCAAACCATGTTTTTTGTTTTGTTTTGAAGGTCAAAAAATGCATTTTGACCACATTTTTTTGAAAGTGTATAATTTGATTTCCTTTTTAAATTTTGCCGTTTTTAGTGGTTTATCATTGCAACAAGTATTAGATTATCTTGAAACTTTAAGTAGTGGCGATGATGTGGTTGACGTACCAACCGCAATATACATCGAGCCACCAAATGATGGCAATATATCTGGTGAGGATGATGCGGAAGAGGAATCTGGTGGTATACCAGACAATGTTTGCCCCGCTCAACTAAAAAGCGGCTGCGAAATTGTGTTTAGTAGTGGTCGACATATTCAAACTTTCGACGTTGAGGAAGATGAACTAAGAGGTATGTTGGTTACCAATTTTAGCTTATGCATACTTTAATTATTTACTTATTAAATTTTTAGCTCAAAATGATTTCAATGATTTACCCGAATATCTTGAGGATATCTTTCGAGACGAACAAACATCAACATCAACAAAAACAAGTTCACCGTGTAAAAAACGACTACGTAAAGTGCAGCCAAAAGCATCAAATGTTGAATTGCCTCCAGGAAATAAAGCAACAACATTCGAATGGGTAAAAGACGATGCTCCATCTCTTATACCAATATTTCCTGATGAAAATTACGCAGACTGCCGTGGTATTCTGCCTCATCAGCAGTTTGAAAAGTTTTTTGATAACGATCTTCTAACTCACATTTGCGAACAATCTGCAGTGTATGCGATCGGAATGAATAAGCCTTATCCCAATATAACAGTCGAAGAGCTTCGGGCATTTATCGGCATATTAATTATAACAGGCTACAACTATCACGCTTGCTTTAGAAATTTGTGGAGCCAAGATGAAGACATTCGCAACAATCTCGTTAGCAACACCATGCGTCGAAGTAGATTTCAAGAAATCCTACAATTTCTTCACTTCGAAGACAACTCGAAAGCATCTTCTCGAGAAGGCCTTAATCCCGATAAGATGTGGAAATTACGTCCAATCACCGACCATCTCAAAGCCAAAATGATTAAATTTTCATGCCGAGCAAAATCTCTCATATGATGAAAGCATGATAGCTTATTTTGGTAAGCATGGATGCAAGCAGTATATAAAAGGAAAACCATTGCGATTTGGCTTCAAAGTTTGGTCCCTTTGTACTCCATCAGGCTATATGGTTAACTTCGAAATATATCAAGGAAAAAATCCTCGTTCAAACAAGGAGTATGAAGCGAAATTTGGAAAATGTGCCGCTCCTTTGGTGAGCATGATCGATGATTTTCCCGATACGTTGAAAGCATTGCCTTTTTCGTTTTATTTTGACAACCTTTTTACGAGTTATCCTTTAATAGAATATTTAAAATCATGCGGGTATAATGCAACAGGAACAATTCGCGAAAACCGTATTCCAGAAAGCTGTCCACTGGCACATAAAAAACATTTATTAACTACAGGAAGAGATCATTCCGAATCGATAATGGTAAAGCGCACGGGCATTCGCTTGGTGAAGTGGAAGGACAATAATATTGTGTGTATATTGTCCACCACCTTTGGTGAAAATCCCAAATCAATGGCGCAGCGATATTCGAAGGAGAGCAGAAGCAAGATAAAAGTACCCCGTCCTTGCGCCATCACGGAGTATAACAAATATATGTGTGGAGTCGATCGTTTCGACCAAAATGTGGCCCAATATCGAATCGCGTATAAAGGGAAAAGTGGTGGTCGAGCATTTTCACTTGGCTAGTTGATGCATGTATTCAAAATGCTTGGCAGCTTCATCGAAAATTTCAGCCGAAAATGCCACAGCTTGAATTGCGAAGACAATTGGCAGTTTACTACTGCAAGCACCACTGTACCAAAGCCAAATCTTCTGGTCCAATGTCAAGCCATAGATACGCCCAACAATCTGGCCGAGTGGAACACACACTCCGGTATGATCAGGTGGGACATTTTGTGGTCCCATCAAATCGTAGGCGTTGTGCTGGGGATCGTTGCAAAGTTAATGGGCGTACAGCTTGCAAAAAATGTGACGTTGGACTTTGCGTCAATTGCTGTGCGAACTATCACACAAAAACTTAAATAGCTATATACAAACTAACTTTTATTGTCCTCTTTTTTGTATAAATTGAATATCAATGCCTTATTTTTTTATAAAACACTTAATTGCATTTTTTTATTTTGATATCAACAAAAATAAACCGAGAATTTACTTAAAAAAAACCAGTACCCTACACGACCCACGGTTACCATATGGTAACGCTAGTTTTTCGCATTTTCCGGAAAAGTGTCAACATCAAATGAAAAATTAACTTCATTTTCGTGCTCAGAAGATCAAAATACATAAATGGACTTATTTTTAACAAAATCTGGAAAAAAAAATAGTTCTGGGCATTACCGGGTTAAGTAGGTATTCTGACTGCGACCCACTCTACACGTTTTAAATGCGTATAGAGGCTGTCTCAGTACTTTTAAATAGGTATACCGTAGGCGAAAACCTCTCGCGTAAAGCCGCCATGTAGCAAGCTTGCGGTAGCTTTGGCTTCGGTATTTACCTCCCCCCCTTCCCGATTTTTGTTCACAACTATGTTGTAAGGAGCATTTCGGAACTGATTCTGAAACCTGACCATCGAAGCCCCCTTACGAATAACTGATCACTCAAGACACATATCCCACTTGTAGACTTAACACACAAAAGTTTCAGTATGAATACTTTAAAACTTGCTGTGTTAAATCAGAAATCCCCTCGTTAAAAAAAATCACAAAATCCTAACTTTTAGCTATTTTTATAGGGAAAGAAAGAAATATAGAAGTGAAGAAAGAATAGAAAAAAAATAAAGAAGTTTAAAAAAAATTTAATCGTTGGGAAAAAGGTTATGTGAGAAGAAAAATTTATAAAAAAAAACTACGTTAAGAAAAAAGAAAAAAGAATAGTTGGAAAAAGCTTATCGTTGGGCGCCATTGTTAAATTGTAGCAGTTGGTTTAGGTTTGCGTAGTAGCGGACCGGTACGGTGGCAAAAATCGGCTAGCTCGCCGCATGGCGTGGAATCTTGCCACTTCCGCATACCTTCTGCTAAATTAAACAAAAAAAATCGTACCGATGTAGGGTTCATAATAAAAAAATCAAAGAAAATAGAAAGGGAGAGGAAAATAGTGAAATAATAAAAAAATATAAAATAAAAAAAAGAAAAATAAAAAAAAAGGATCTATAAGAATAGCTAGCGTCCAAACTACACAGCTACACATTCCCAAGTTACCTACATTCGCACCACGCATTTGCTCCTTTCATTCACTGCCCACACTACCCTAACAAACACTCCACCTACACGTCTCCGTCCTAAGTCTGGAGCATTCCCACCCGCTGCTAGCTTAGCAGCCGTGAGCGCGCTGTGGCTCCCTCTAAACTTAAGCCCGCTCCCCATAATCAGTCCGTTCGTCCGTCTAAGTAATCTTCAGTTAGTCCATTTGTGGTCCCCAATACCCCAATAGTATCCCTAACGGGTCTCTGCTAGTACCAAATCTTTCTTTATACAGACATGACTGTATAAGTGGTCATTACTCAAAATATATGATCAGAAGGTAGCACCTTCTGTACTTACTATTTTCACATTTAAAATTAAAGAAAAAGATTATACTTTATTTTATTTGGCGGGTTTTTATTCAATAATAAAAAAAACCAAAAAAATTAACGAAAAACTTCCATGTACATTTTTTGTATTTACATATATATAAATATTTTTAATCAAAAAATAAAAAAATTAAATTCCTTTATGCGGAGCAAAAATAAAAAAAAAATACTCAAATTTCAAAGCCAAAAAAATCAAATGGTGGTCAAATATTGCTCTAAAGGTCTCACCTTTTCAGCAGATCCACCAAATCTTTTAAAAAAAATATAAGGGAATTTAGGCAAATTGTTTCACAATTTGCGCTTTTGGAGGAGTCAGCACTGCGGCTCACGCTATGCTTAACTGATCAACTCTAGGAATTTGCTCTCCTTTTATAGTAATCGGAGCCCCAACCTTTGGAACTTTTGTTGTTGTGATCCTAACTCCTGTACTAAATTGTTGATGCATTTTTCTTGCTATCTTTTTTCCATACTCTAAGCTTCACTACCTCCTCTCTTTCTTTCCTATGCTCGATCACTTGTTTAATATAGGCAAAATAAAGCCAAACAAACAGGTGCAATACTAATAAATGCAATAAAAGAAAACAAATAAAAAAACAATTGTGCCAAAATTCTAATGAAGGCTGCGAGAACGGTGAGTACAGACAAAATAATTTCTATATCTTTCTCTATTCTCCCTCTTTCTTTTTATTTCAGTATAACATCTTTATGCTCGGTAAGGAATTTGCTTTTTTCTTTTCTTTTCCTTTGCTTTAACTATTTTGGTGTTATAAAAAAATAAAAAAATTGATAGTTTGGCTCGATTTAATTTTAGGGTGACCAAATGTTTGTTATTTTTATTTTTTTTGTAATTCAAATTAAACCTATTCCTAAAAATCCAATAATAAAAAAATATAGACTTAATTTATAAGAAAAAAATGCAAAATATACAATTGAAACTACTAAATATAAAATGATTATATATATGTATAAAATCAACAAATTGTGAATAAAAAAAATTCATCAAATTCAAAAAACTAAATTCAAATATAAAAATTCAAAAACAATAATTTCACCATCCAAAGTCCCATCATTGCTTCGGTTTCAGCGCCTCTTCGGTTTTGGCCTTTTTGGAGCGATGCCGATTTTTGCCGCCGCGGTGTTGCTTGCGTTTACCGCCGTTATTCTTTGGTTGCGTTTCGGTGGCTGGCTTTAGTACATCACAAAATTGATAGTTTGGCTCGATTTAATTTTAGGGTGACCAAGTGTTTGTTATTTTTATTTTTTTTGTAATTCAAATTAAACCTATTCCTAAAAATCCAATAATAAAAAAATATAGACTTAATTTATAAGAAAAAAATGCAAAATATACAATTGAAACTACTAAATATAAAATGATTATATATATGTATAAAATCAACAAATTGTGAATAAAAAAAATTCATCAAATTCAAAAAAACTAAATTCAAATATAAAAATTCAAAAACAATAATTTCACCATCCAAAGTCCCATCATTGCTTCGGTTTCAGCGCCTCTTCGGTTTTGGCCTTTTTGGAGCGATGCCGATTTTTGCCGCCGCGGTGTTGCTTGCGTTTACCGCCGTTGTTCTTTGGTTGCGTTTCGGTGGCTGGCTTTAGTACATCACTACTGCGTGCAGCGACCTTATGGACACGTGACAGGCCGGTCTTTGAAATTTTTATTTGGTAGAATGTACCATTGACGGTCTTTAAAAATTTCAGCGCCTGTCCTGGTTTTCGGGTTTGTTGTGCAGACCGAACCAAAGCGCGAAGACAGTCTGGTATACCGTCACCCAACTCAGATTGTGGTACCATGAAGTCGCGCTGGTGCTGTGGTGGCGAGTCTTGCTTCTGTAGCCATCCCCAGTCTTCATCCTCAAATTCATACCCGTCCAAGCTTATAGCATCGTCATCCTTTTCCAACAACATCTCAATCAAACGGGCATATTCGTCAGTGTTGGATTGAGCCGTATCGCTGGTTTCAGGTAGGGTGGCATACCTGCTTTCAACTGGAAGCAGCGTTGTGTCGATTAGCCCTTCTGATGACTTGGGCTTTCGGTAAGGAGCTTTCGGTTTCACCGATACTCTCTTATTGACCGGATTTCGGATTTCTTCTAGGTCAGCGGGAAGAATTTTAGTACGTGACAACGCGTTATTAGCCTTAGCCACCGATTCCGCAAACCGCTTTTTGCTGTTTTCAAATTTCAGATTAATGTCCTCCATCTACAACGAGCTTTATGAAATAGGATTTGAAATGACTATTACACTGCTTAACAAATTTGGAATTTATAAAAAGCAACTGAATATTTGTGCAATTTTCCTGTAGATCTCGGCCTCCTAAGCAAGAAAAAAAATTTTTTTAATTTTTTTATGGAAGAGTTTTTGAGAAAAAATTTTTTGAAATTTTTTTCAGTGCATTTCGTAGGTGCACTTGCTATTTCAAGCATATCTCGGGCCCCGATCTACCGATTTTAATAAATATATTTTCCAAATATAGATAATTAAGCTCCCTACAACTTTTAGAAACAAATTTTTGATTTGCATGAGTAGTTTTAGTGCTAGAGGTGCAATTATACAAGAAAATTGTGTTTTTTTCAAAAAAATCAGGGTAAATTTTTCATATAAAAATTTGTAAAAAATAGAAATCGAAGTGGAAAACCCATTTTCAAATTTTTTGCGTATAGCTAAGTATTTCTTCTAAAAAATAAGCCCCGTTTGGCTAAAAGCGGTGAAAAATTTACGGAGCTATGATTTTTTTGCCAAAACACTAAAAAATCGATATTTCACAATTTTTGCTTTGTTCACAAAACTTGTTCATATGAGCCGAAATTATTTTATGAAGGTGCAATTGAGTAAATTTTCACATATATAAATGCATAAATGCTGCCTCTTTATTGATTAAAAATGAATGTCGTTTTGCCCTGCCTTTTAGAATATTGTGGTGGATTTGTTTACCTGCCGGTCTCAATGACCTGTACCAGATAAAAAAGGGTGCAGTGCTTTCCCTTAGTGGAAAAAAATATAAGGTATCATGAATACGTTTTGTGCGTTAACGTCAGTTTTTATACTAAACGTGTTTCTTTACTTTCAATTTTGCCTAATGAATTGAGCGTAGTATAAAATACCTGAGGTTTTGCATACTTTACATACATACTTACATACTTACATACATACACCGGGGCCGCTGTGATGCAGCCCACTTTAAGACAACATGAACTACCAAATTGGTACAACTCCTGTAAAACATTTGTGAAATAAGCTCTAATGCAAAAGTGTTAAAGAAATAAAAATTTATTTCCAAAATTATTTTTATACAATTTGAAAAAAGTTCTTGCTTCCGCTTTGTCTTTTATATTTACTACCATCATTTTCACGCACAAGGGACCACACGTAATCACCCATCATTGCCGTGTCGAAAAGGCCGCTATAGCGATTTTCAATATCCTTTAATTGCTGATGAAAACGTTCGCCATGCTCATCGCTTACGTCTCCTAAGTTTTCAGGGAAAAAATCCAAGTGCGAATCGAGAAAGTGGATCTTCAACGACATGTGTACTTCGGCTTTCTTATAATTCTTTAGTAGGTTATTTACTATTTGCTTGTAATCTGGACTTTTGTGGTTGCCCAAAAAATTGTGTATAACAAGTTTGAATGAGCTCCACGCTGCTGCTTCGACTGGGGACAAAAGGCTTGAGAACTCGTCGTCTTGCAAAAGTTTACGTATTTCTGGACCATTTAGAACTCCTTCCTTGAGTTTTGCGTGTGAAAGGTAGGAAAAGATCGCCTTTAAGCGGGCAAAAGCTTCCTGTGTTCCATCTTTTGCCAATTTTTTTATAAAGTTCTTAGCAAGTCCTAATTTTATATGCAGTGGCGGTAATATAATATTATTTTTATCAACGAGAGCAGTGCGTTGAATATTGTCTGCACCAACTATAATGTTGGTTCGCAAAGGCCAATCTTTTTTAATATAGTGTAAGTGGTCAGCGCGACTATCCCACTTGCACAAAAAACAACAATATTTTGTATATCCTCCTTGAAGCCCGCACAGAATTGCCACTACCTTGAGATCAGCGCATATTTTCCATCTATGCTTGTCATATTCAATATGATCCAAAAGCGTTTTCATTGTTTCGTAGGTTTCTTTAGAATGCGATGCATATGCGACAGGAAGAGACGGTTTTTGGTTGCCATTGTGTAGGAGGACAGCTTTTAAGCTCTCTTTGTTGCTATCGATAAATAAACGCCACTCTCCGGGATTGTAGACTTCATTGAGCTCTTCGAATAGGCCTAAAATATTGCTGCAGAAACAGATATCGTCTACTTTTGCGTAAAATTTTCCGTATTGCAAGTGCCGATTTCTGTAAATGCTTGTTTTGACATCAGGAGCCACAAATCCGCGTTCTTTCATTCTAGATGCAAAAAGTTCAGCTTTACCCTTTGAAAAACCAAAATCACGAATCCAGTCATTTAATTCGGCCTGTGAGAGTATTCGTTGCGTTAAACTTGTTTCAAACTGACTTCCACTAGACCCCAGCATTTCCTCTGATGATCCTTCTATTTTGGGTGCTGAGCCAGGGCATTCTGGATAAGGCACATCACTTGAATGAGGTAGAGGAAATTTTACCGAATCAACTTTCGCGTATTCCCATTTTAAATGTTTCCCAAATCCACTTCTTGCACTAAGGCAAAAATAGCAGTCCACCGAGTGACAAAAGGGCTCACTCCATTCCATTGCCGTGTCAAAATCCATGTAACAGCTAGAATGCAAATAGTTAGTTTTTTTTATAGCGTATTAAATTTTAATTCTTACCGTTCTCCAGAAGCCCATTTTGATAACTTTCTATGACATAGGTCACATATTCTTTTAGGCGTCCACGGCTCATTGAGAGTTGGCAAAACACCGAAGTAATGGAAATAGTGCTTTTGCAGTGCTTCAGTAAACGCTAATCCTTTATTTTTTAACATATATAATCCACAAATATTGCAAAAATCGTCCGGATTGTTTTTGCACATGAATACACGAGTTCTTTTACTCATTTTTTTATATTTTAAAATTTGTTTTATTTTCAATTGATGTACGTTGTTCAAAATTTAGTTCAAGACTACTAATCTAAACGCATAAGTGTTACCCTTTTATATATTGCCATAAATTTTCTATACTGTATGTAAGTATGTATGTAAAGTATGTATCTGGTACAGGTCATTGAGACCGGCAGGTAAACAAATCCACCACAATATTCTAAAAGGCAGGGCAAAACGACATTCATTTTTAATCAATAAAGAGGCAGCATTTATGCATTTATATATGTGAAAATTTACTCAATTGCACCTTCATAAAATAATTTCGGCTCATATGAACAAGTTTTGTGAACAAAGCAAAAATTGTGAAATATCGATTTTTTAGTGTTTTGGCAAAAAAATCATAGCTCCGTAAATTTTTCACCGCTTTTAGCCAAACGGGGCTTATTTTTTAGAAGAAATACTTAGCTATACGCAAAAAATTTGAAAATGGGTTTTCCACTTCGATTTCTATTTTTTACAAATTTTTATATGAAAAATTTACCCTGATTTTTTTGAAAAAAACACAATTTTCTTGTATAATTGCACCTCTAGCACTAAAACTACTCATGCAAATCAAAAACTTTGTTTCTAAAAGTTGTAGGGAGCTTAATTATCTATATTTGGAAAATATATTTATTAAAATCGGTAGATCGGGGCCCGAGATATGCTTGAAATAGCAAGTGCACCTACGAAATGCACTGAAAAAAATTTCAAAAAATTTTTTCTCAAAAACTCTTCCATAAAAAAATTAAAAAAATTTTTTTTCTTGCTTAGGAGGCCGAGATCTACAGGAAAATTGTACAAATATTCAGTTGCTTTTTTTTTGTTTGACAGTGTTATTAGTCTGTCCTGTACTGTTAGTCATGTCAGCCTTGTCGCAGGGAAACTGTTTAGACTTTCAAAATCCATTCCTCTCCTTACATTTATATTTTTATTTTTTAATTTGCTTTTTTTTTTCCTTTTTTTTTTATTTATTTTTTTATTTTTTTATTTCTAAATAAAACTAATTTAGTTAAAAAATCGATAAAAATTTTTTTTAGTAGATTTATTGTAATTTGGGAAAAAAAAAATATATAAATATATATATTATGTTCTTAAGATCAAAAGGATTGTTACGTAACAAAGAACATAAGGGTTTCAAACGCGCCTACTAATTTTTCCCATCTTCGGGTTAAATCGTCGAGTCTAGAGTCAATTATGTGTTCCGTATGATCTTCAATGGGAACTTTGTCGAAATTATTGCAAAAAATAATTACGTGGTCCGAAAAAAACATAAACATATTCATTTCTGCCATGTTGATATCAAAACAAGAAATTTCCGACAGGGGTGTTACTTCTATTTGCTTCAAACGACGAGTGAATTCTCAATTGGAATCCACAGCATGCGTGCGTGTGTATGTAAATATGTCACGCCACCAAGCCTCGACGAAGACGATTTACGGAAAACGTTGCGTTTAAATTTTTGTTTGCGTATGTGCGTATGTTTGTCGTACTGATATTCGCACTATGAAACCTCGAAAACAAAGATCAAAGGGGAATGAATAAACTGTAAGCCGTTCACTGCGTGTGACGAACGGAGGCTAGGGTGTGTGTGTGTGTGTATGTAAAATGGTGTCGCGAATTCGAAAACATTCAGAAAAGCAAAATCGGATGATAGTTTTTAAGTTTCTTGCATAACGCAATTTATTTCGAAGGTACAGTGTGAAAGGGGAAAATGAGGTAGGGTTACTTGAAGGTCAAGAATTTTAAATCTTTGTAATTTTATATTTCAGGATCTTGGGTTAAAGTTTAGTTATTATCACTAACCGACCATATGGAGTTAAGCGAGCAGACATTCCTTTTGGCTTATGCTGCGTCTGGGTGACTCGAAGGACCATAAATAAAGTGTGGGACTGCTCCAGGTGAGGCTGAAGGGCTAAGATCAGTCAAGGTGCGCGCTGCAATTCCTCAAAAGGCGAATTGATTCACGAGGACCATTTTTTTTGATTTTGGTTCGAATGATTTGATTTATTTTATATGTTTTTTTCTTTTTCAACTTATATTATTCAGTTATTGTTGTATGTATGTGACTATACTTTTAAATACTTATTCTCTTATGTGGAATATATAAAAATAATTTCAACCGCTTTTCCTCCGCAAAAACCCGAATACAAAATTTGCACGTGTATATCGATCAACGAAAAACAAATGAGTGAGTAACTTAAGGGTCTTATTAATGCCCGTTGCAAGAGACAAAAAAAGAATGTAGTAACAGAGAAAACAATGATGCCAATGCTAATGCAAAAAAAATGTTAAAAAGTTAATTCATAATTTACACGGGTGCAAAAAAGTAATTGATTTGAGATGAAATTTCATGCAGCGAGAAAGTGATGACAAAATATATTCTGCTGCAGATGAACTTGGCGTAGCCACAGATATTAGTACTGGGAGCATACTAGGAGCGTATTAATGAAGTGGTTTTGTACCATATCGCACACATTTGTACTGGATATTAGTACTGCCCACACGGCATGTTATATTGCTTCTGCAAGAATAATGTTGCAGTAATATTATAACAATGTAAAAGTTGTAAAATTGAAAGTGTAACATTTCTGTAATGTTGCAGCAGTGTTGCATTTACGATATTAATAATAAAATATTGCTGCAATATTGCATATATAATATATATACATATATAATGAAAAGGCGGACATTCACATATTGCAGCATCATTACTGCAATGTGCAATATTGCAGAAGCAATACTGCTGCAATATTGTAGCAATTTAAAATGCCGACTGGGTGGGAGCATATAGGTGCACTTGCAATTTTTTGATTATCACACTGCTGCGCCATCTGATTGAAATAATTTTTTCTTTTAAATGAAAATAAATATTTAGAGGTGTTTTTAAAAGCAAATTATAGAGTGGCGGTAAACTGGGAATACACTGAAAAAAATATTCAAAATATTCTTTTTAGTTTTGTGAAAAAATTTTTCTCAGTGTAAAAAGTAAAAAAATATTTTTACCTTCCTTGTTTTATTATCTAACATAATCTGCTTCGATCGTCTCTCTATCGCAATTGGTTGTTGAGAAATACAATTTTGAAAAAAGGCTTATAAAGAAGGATTTTCAAGGATATTTCAAGGACCGTTCAAAATACAAATCTAAAAAGTGGTCTCCATAGTGTTTTTAGATGGCGCCTATCGAAAAATCAACAAAATTTAAAAATTCCCTTCTAACCACGCAAATAAACACAGCAAAAAACCTCATAACGAAAATAACATCAATCAGCGACAGCGAATTCACTAAACAAAACGAAAGAAAAATTAAAATAATTCTCCACAAAAACAATTTTCCCAAACCACTGGTACAACAACTATTAGAAGAACAAAATACAAATCAGTCAAACAGAGAAAACAGAAACGAGCGCGAAAATAATTTACCAAGCCGTTTCTATAGAGTACCATTTATTCCCAAGCTCACAGAAAACTCCAGCCTCAGACCGATTTTCAACAACAACGCAGTCTTTGAGCATAGCACTAACAACAATCTTCGGTCAATCTTCTCCAACACAAAGACGAAGATAGAAAAAGAGGATCAACATAAGGTCGTATACATGATAAAATGCAACGGGGAAACAACAACAAATGCGAACAAGTCTATGGAGGATGCACTAAGCGACAACTAAGAGTGAGACTAGGCGAACATAAGAATGACATAGCGAAAGGAAAATACTCGACAGCGCTTTCACAACACATACTTCACAGCCAACACACAGCAGACTTCGATAACGCGATCATTTCCCTGCAGAAATATGGACTGACCCAATTGTAGCCTTCGGTCAGTCCCTCATGTTACCACTGCTAGTCCCCTCTTAATTCCACTTGCAATGTATTCAACTGTCCTTTTTAACATAGGACTGGCATTGGACAGGGACCGGTCCGCTGAGGGACTGACCGTAGGTGTGTCCCATAAGGGTGATTCGAAAGAATATTCGAAAATTTGATTTTTTGTTGAGAGCGTCGCGTCAATCTCTCTCTCTCTCTCTCTTTTTCTCTGTTTCTCTTTTGAGTATTTCTATTTACCCAGCGGCGCAAATGTACGTTACGGAATCCAATACTTCTCCAATACTTTGCAGTCAGTATGCCAGAAAGAATCGATTAAAAGCTTCATTACTTTTACATAAGCATGGCCGCTTTGTAATGAGCTCCCTTTACGAACTTATTTACTTGTAACCAAAGAAGTATTGCGCTGCCGACTACTTATCGAGCGTTTGCTACATTATAGTAATTTAGTACCTCAATAGAAAAGTGCGCATCTAGACCTGGCGTGGCTCAGTGGGCAGAGTGCGTGGCCAAGAATCCGAAGTCCTTGGGTTCGAGTCCCATTCTGGCAGGCGCCAAATTTTTTTATTTTTTATTTTTTTTATTAAAAAAACAGGCTTCCAAATCCAACTCCTAGGATTTTTGCCACGAAAGCCCTTTTGTTTCCATTACTATTCTCTTATATTTATCCATTGGATCACATTTTTGTGCACTTCAATGTTTTTCCACTTTTTCTTGCCTGCCCGCAGGTTCGAACTCGGGCCTTCCGTCTGCTAGCTCAGACACTTTCCACTGCACCATCGCCACATCTGATTAAAGTGCAGTAAATACAATATTTTATAAAATATTGCAGACAATATTACCAAAGATAATTTATGACAAGTACGCTTTCGGTAATGCATTTTGTCGGCGCAACCCATTAAGTAGTGCGCCGCTGGGTATAGACATATTCATAATAGCAACAAAAGTTTATAAAGCGGTGCGCCCAATCTTTCTCTCTCTTTCTCTCTGTCTCTTTTGAAAGTTTCTATTTATGGAGTCAAAAAAATTCGAGAGTCTTGCGTAGGCAATGTGCCTCTCTCTCCCTTCGCGCGTATACTTATAGAATTCTATTTGAACATCTTTTTTCTAATAATTGTTTGATGGGCACGGGATTTGAACAAGCGAACCTGCGCAATTTTGATAAGTAAGCTTGCACGCTATCCTCTGAGCTACCACTGGCTGTGACTCACTTAAAGACAATATTCTATTTAAGTCCATAGAAGAAACGAAAATAGAGAATATAAAGAAATGAAACAGAATCCTCTCTCGCATGCTTCGAATAAGTTGCTATTATTTTTGTATGAAATACACAAAAATTTTCTAAGTTTAAATGATTGTCGTTTAGGGGACTGACCGCCGGCTAACCGATTTCGCTTAAGAAAGAGTCCTATTTTGACCGGTCGATGTGGGACTGGTTAAAGGTCAGTCCTTTTTAGAAAATTAACCGCTTCATTTCTGCAGGGATTAGACAAGGAAAACAACAACAACAGGCGTTTCACGTTAGAAACTCTACAGGCTTGTTCAGACGGAGCTCCGTAACATGCGTTTCGTTTCGTTAAACACGAACGCGAAACTACTCGTTCAGACGTAGTCATTCGTGTTTCGTTTTCCACTTCTCCGTCTTATTTGTTTTTCAAAATGTTTGGAAAAAGTCATTCTTGCCCGCTTTGAAAGTGGAAAAGAAATGTGAATGAATTTAGATCGCATGTATAGTAATTTTTCTTTTGCTCTTTAATTCTTTTCCCGATAACAATCGATTAAATTAGGGACGATAGCAATTTTTACTTGTTTCGCTACTTGTTTCGATCTGAAACACGTAGTTTCAAAGTGTTTCGGATGTCAAAATTTGTATGGCGAAACAAGTGTTTGGTTCTTGTTTCGGCCCCGAAACACGAATGAGAGCTGAAACACGTAGTGTCTGAACAACCCTGCAGTAAATGCGGGGCAAATTGACCCCTGCGTCACCACTGTCATTCTATAGACATGGTCAACGAGGAGGTCCACAATTCAATTTTCTTGAGCATTCATAAAATGAATTTGCTGCACGAGAATCAGAAGGCTCCGTAGCGTAATGGTTAGCATGTCCGATCATCAATCCGAAGGCTCGTGTTCGAATCCCAGGGCAGACGAGAAAAAGTGGAAAATTGTAAAATTCGGAGGATTATTCTTATGGGTGAGAAGAGAGAAAAAAAGTTTCCATTCTGAACTCTCGTGAATGCTGCCTTCACAGTTCGTGCGAAAATTCTCATGAATTATATTTTCAATTACTTAATTTTTCCAATTTTTTCGCAAATAAAAAATTTTTTTAAGCCTGTTAGACACCTATAATATTATCCACTTAAAAAAAAAAAAAAAAAAAAAAAAAAAAAAAAAAAAAATTGGCATCCGCCCGAGCGAGATTCGAACACGGGTCTCCAGGTCGCTAGGCCAGACTCTTCACACTGAGCCATCCGAGCCCTGCGCGCGGCGCTTTCCATTTAGGTAATATAGCTAATGAGCTGCCTCTACAGCATCACCAGTTCAATCGTCAACTGGTGTCCGCTCGAACATATGCTCATACAAAATGTCCATAGGAGAATACATTGGCACGGGTACAGTTGGTCACTAGTGACGGTGACGGAGGAACTAGTGACAGATTGAATCAGTCACTAGTGATAATTACTGCAGGGAAGCCTTAAGAATACAAGAACACTTCACACATACAATAAAATTCAAAGAAGACAAAGTCAAGACGAACGCAGCTTATGCACTTGCAGTCAGTTGACACTAAGCTCTGCAACTAGCTTAAAGGTTTTTGTTTCTTTCTTTTTGTCGTTTAATTTTTCACTTTGTTTAATTGTTAGTTTTTGTCACTAAATGTTTAAAAAAATGGTTACTAGTTTATTCGATTTGACGTTTTTTAAAAAAATCTTAAAATTCAAATATTGCAAATATTGGATATGGGTCAGGCCACGAGAAACGTGACATAGTGGATCTGGGATTTCAGTCATTGGACCTCATATCGTAAGCTGGTGGCCATTCATAACTCCCGATAAAATATAAGAGAGAAACTCTCTCAGTTGTTGTTATTGTAATTTGAAAATCGAAAAATTGAGATTTTTTCAATATTTCCCTTTTATTTATAATTTTATATCTCAGAAACGACTTGCGATAATCGGAAAGTTTTTCTTTGGTTCGTTTGAGAATAAATTAGGGAAAAAATAAATATCGTAAAATAGTATACACTAAAACAATTTCCGGCAATTTGTATTTAAAATAAGTAATTGCAATTTGTATATAGAGCCGGATCTAGAAAAATAACCAATTGAACAAAAAATGTAGACCATTCAATTACGTTTGAGACACATTTAAAAAAATTTTTATTTCCAAGAACTTTCCGACACAGAGCATTTGAAGTAGAGCAACCTGTATACTAAAAGGCGCAAAACTATATGAAAATAGGTTTCTCTCCAACACAGTTTTTTTTCTAACGCATGAAACGTTCATGCACTGAGCACTCAAGTGCTTGAGCACTAAAAGAATTACTAAAACGACATTTTTTTTACACAATTTGATTTTCTTTTAGTTAAGGTTATATTTTTAATGAAAAAACAAAGATAAAATTATTAATTTAAAATAAGGTTATTTAGTTTTAACGACAGTGTTTTCGAAAACGCTTATGCCGTTAGAGTAGAGCAGTGCTTGTCAGCACGACCACTAGCACAATTTCTCTCAATCTTCACATGTATGTTACTTCGTTCATTGCCGCTGCCAAACTGATTGAATTCTCTCGTTAACACAGACGCTGTGTGTGAGAAACAACAAGAAAGAAACAACAAATCCGCTATACTCAGTTTTGTATGAAAGAGTATTACGCTGGGAAGCACTGGAGTAGAGCTTACAACTAAAAACAAACTTATCTTTAGGAAGAAATTGGTCAAATTTTTGAGTTATTTTGATTGGTACAACGTATTTGAATCGAGTATGTTATTGTTATATTTTTCATGTTCGATATGCTCTTCTAAGGAGCAGAACTCGAAATCTATATTAGTAAAAAAATGTTTTGCCCAATCAAAAAGTTCTCGGGGGCTTCTTATAAAATTATTATTGATGCGCTGCAAGCTCGCGCGATAAGCTTGCCTTTTTAAAGCCCCACCGTGGCCATCGCAGGCTCCCTTCCCGTGTGAAGTTGCAAAAAAATTCCACTCACATTCAATTCCAAAATTTGTTTTTTGGAGAGCTAAATTAAAAAAATTGTATTTATTTTTATATTGTGATCCAGCACCATCAGAAAAATATAAAAATTTTTTTAATAAAGCCTTTTTCAAATTTTGAACTTAAATATTCGTAAATTTTTTTTACAGAATAAATAGACGGAATGAGCACCATGTGTAAGTTTTTCGGAAAATATAATAAAATTGAAATGTTTTTGATCCCCATTGCACTGAAAATATATAACAAATGGTTGCACCGTTGCTTGGATGTTTGCCCAGTGATGCGATTGAATGGCATCCTGAATTTGGAAGCTATAATTTACCGAAAAATCGAGGCTCGCAATGAACTCGCCTTGAATAGCAGACTTCTTTTCTTTCTCTCGAAAATATTGTGTTTGCGACTTTGCGATGAAATTGTGCGTATAAGTAACTTCAGCTCCCTCTTAAATTCTAAAAAAAAATTCCTCAACGGATTCGTTTTTTTCTTCGATATTGGTGCTGTTGAAATAGTGTTGATAAAAATAAATAACAAATAAAAAAAATGTCAGACAATTTACCTATCAGTATTGCACCAATAGCTAAATGAAATTTCATTGATATTATGTTGCCTTAAAAGTTGCAATATGGTCAGGACAGTTTTTACAATTTTGCAAGTAGCATTCGGGAGATGTATCTATGCAAACACATTTGGCCAGAAAGTCTTCCGTTTTTTGGGTAAATAAAACCCCTTTCTTTTTGAAAGCTTTCTTTACACCACATATCTTTAAGTCGACGTTTTGGTGCAACTTACAAACGCATACAGTGTGGGTTCCACTTTTCCCAGCGTAAACACATTCAGGTGGCCTTAGAGATTTAAACTTGGATAAGCCCAATTTCGAGTTAGGTAATTAAACCTGAAATTGGTCGTAAATCTCCTTTATATTAAACAGAACAAGCCTCTTCTGAACATGAACGCGTCCATTCGCTGTTTTTAACATACGGATACAAAATCCTTTTTGCCCGGCATGATTCCACTGATGTCATCCAATGAATAGAATTGCTTTACTTCTTTTGTCAATGAGGACTTAAGACGATGTAAAACTCTTTTTTTAGGCTCCGAAGCGAAACCGAAACTCCGTTGCAACTGCTTTGCGCTTCCTACTAGCCTCCGCGAAACTCGAAACACTCTGCATATTTTGTACTGGGTCCATGATTGCGGCAACGTTGTTAAAATTTTTATTTTATCACAGAATCGGTTCGCGTTTTTAAGAGCCCGTTGCACATTTCTAATAAATATGTTTGTTGCGTCAATATGTTGCTGATCCATTTCAAATGTAACGGACGGATCAGGGAAGATATTTTCAGCTTCCGATGATACAACATTCTTTAATTTATAAAGGGATGTGCGGCAGGACATACAAATAAACAATCCTACGAATTCTCGAAAAAATTCAGCCCAGGTCAGTGAGACCATGAGAAAATTTTTTGAAACGTTATTATGTTTTATTTTTTTTTAATGGATTGCAGCAATTTTTTCGTTTTACCATTTCGGACCACAACTTTATCGTTTTTAATTCCTTTATAGTTATGTTTTCAGGCTACAAACACACTTCATAAACGTCGAATCTGATTGCAACGCTGTGCACAACTGTACTACTTACTTTAAAAAGAAGCATAAATTCTTAAGTTTGTGACAATATATTCCGAACTAATAATGAGAGAGATTTTTTTTATTGATTTTGTAAGAACAGTCGACTCTCGTTAATTAAAACCTGCGATAACTTGAACATCTCTATAATTCAAAGTGATCACGAGTTCTCTACAATTTTTCTATATACATTGGACTTTCATTAATTCAAAAACTCGATAATTCGTTATATTTTAAGGGTGCCTCCAGTTTCGAATTAACGAGAGGCGACTGTAGTTGTACTTTTTGCAACTAGCTAAGGCGAAAGGAAGAAGAGCAACAAATCGTTTTTTATAAGTCTTTAGTGCTCAAGCACTTAAGTGCTCAGTGCACGAACGTTTCATGCGTTAGAAAAAAAACTGTGTTGGGGAGAAACCGATTTTCATATAGTTTTGCGCCTTTTAGTATACAGGTTGCTCTACTTCAAATGCTCTGTGTCGGAAAGTTCTTGGAAATACAAATTTTTTTTTAATGTTTCTCAAACGTAATTGAATGGTCTATATTTTTTTGTTCAATTAGTTATTTTTCTAGATCGGGCTCTATATACAAATTGCAACTACTTATATTAAATACAAATTGCCGGACTTTTTTTTTTGAGTGTATCCTATTTTACGATTTTTATTTTTTCCCTTAATTATTCTCAAACGAACCAAAGAAAAACTTTCCGATTATCGCAAGTCGTTTCTGCGATATAAAATTATAAATAAAAGGGAAATATTGAAAAAATCTCAATTTTTCGATTTTCAAATTAAAATAACAACAACTGAGAGAGTTTCTCTCTTATATTTTATCGGGAGTTATGAATGGCCACCAGCTTTCGATATGAGGTCCAATGATTGAAATCCCAGATCCACTATGGCACGTTTCTCGTGGCCTGACCCATATACAAACAATTTGATGTACCAAAGTTTAAAATTATATGTTGATCAAATTGAATAATTAAAATGTGTAAAATTGTGCAGTTGTAGGAATTTATAAAACATCCCCTGAAGACGATGACAAAAAATCATCAAAACGTCGGGAAATTAGTGGATTAAAGTTTTTTCTTAAATCGCACTGGAACATTTTAGACCAAAGAAGCCTAACCGGCAACAATAAAAAACAATAAAAAACAAAACTCGTGTTTACTTGTGTTATCTGTTGAAAAATTTTTCCACTAATAAAGCAAATAATTTCAAATTTTTCCAATGTGCGCTAAGTTTTCCGCCCGGGGCCTGCAATCCGGGCAACAAAAATAGTTGGGAACACACGCGCACAGAAGCCAGCTTCTGAGCCGTATATCATGTGGTTGTCATCATATAGAACTATAGCAGCAACTTCGGCATGTTTTGGTGAAAAGCGGTTTTTTAAATTTAACTCTAATTCCGGCAGGTTAAATGTCCGATTAAGCGTTATCCACTCCTCGACCCAAAAACATTTCTTCAATATACATTCATGAGCAAGTCTGCGACATAATCTATTCGTCGGCATTTGTAGAACTCGGTTAATATATGCAAAGCGTAAGGAGAGGCAGTGTGCGAATTGATGTGGCAGGTTAGTCTCGAAGTGTAGCAAGTAATTAGGGGTGCTATAATGGAGAGAAAACAGTCTCTTCAGAAAACATCTTAGAAGTCTATCCACGTGATCGTAAATTTTGTAGCCCCATATGGGTGCTCCGTATAGAATAATAGAATTTGCGCAAGAATAGAATATTTTCATTTTGCTTTCAAAAGCGATACTTGGGTTATAAATGTACTTCGACCAGTTAGCGAACAGCGCGAATTTGGCAGTATGTAATTTTTGGTTTAAGTGTTTATTGTTGCTAAGGTTATAGCTAAGGAGTATTCCCAAATACTTGTAGTTATTAGCTAAGTCGATTTATTCATTCCCGTATTTGAAATTAAGATGTGACGTTATTCTAGTATTCTTTCTAAAAACAACAATTTTAGTTTTGAAAAGGTTTACCCATAGGTTCCATGCTGTACAATAATTAAATAAGGCATCGCTCATTGATTGCAGATCTTCAGGGGATTCTGCAGTGATGAGAAGGTCATCCGCGTACAGCAGAGCTTTTATGTTGTTGTCAGCAATGTTTACTCCACAGGGGAGAGAGTCGATTAAGTCGCTGAGAAATAAGTTAAATAAGACAGGGCTCAGCAAGCAACTCTGTCTTACTCCTTGAGTGACGTTAAAAATTTTGATACACTAGAACCATCCCAAACTCAGCACTTATTATCATTATACAGCAGCATTAAAATAATAATAATTTTTTTGGATAATCCCAAATTTGCTTATTTGTAAAACAAAGCATTTCTAGAGATGCCATCAAACGCACAGGAAAAGTCTACGAGAAGGACGTAGACTTTTTGTTTGACTTGGAATATAAATTAATTTTACTAGTTAGGTTGAACAGATTATCCATAGTCGAGTAGCCCCTACGAAAACCTGCTTGAAATTCATTAAGCACATCATTGCAGTAAATCCAATGAGAGAATTCTTTTCAGCAGTAACCCAGTAAACACCTTATAAAGCGAGTCTGTTAGAGAAAGGCCTCTGTTATTTGAAGGATCCTTTCTATTTCCCTTTTTGAAGATTGGTAATATGATGGAATTTTAAACGAAGTGGGAATCTTTTCTTTTAAAAAGATTATATTAAAAAATTTTAGCAAATCATCTGTAAAACTCATGGGGCAAATTTATAGAATTCGGAGGGAATTAGGCCCCAGCCAGTTGCTTTTTTACATTTAGCTTTATGTAGAACCAGCAGAAGCTCACGCTTCTCGAATGGTGAATCAAGGTATGGATCTATAATTTGTGGTAAGGACCAGTGCATCGAAGTTGAGTTGAAGTTGGGATTTAGCAGTGTACTGAAATGTAGTCGCATTTGCTCAATCTGTAAATTATTACCATATTTTGGTTATATATTTTTAAGGCTTTTAGCAGTTTTCCACCAATCACTGGTACTTTTAACTGAGTTCAGTTTTTCAATATTTCGGTTATACATGGCTGGCTTCTTCGATCTGCACATTTGCATATATTTTCTTCTACTATCGATAATGTGTTTCAGGTTAGCCTCTACATTGTATTTTCTCACTATATTTAAGAGCTTTAGCATTTTTTCTCTAGCTCTAACACATTCCGAATCAAACCAGGCATTTTTGGCTCTTATTGTCTTGTTTATCTCTATGCTTTCTGCAGCCTCCATGATTTTACCCTGTATTTTCTGAAGTTTAGAGTCTATGTCTAAGTTACCAGTAAAATATTCATCGCCTTTTAATTTTTCCATCTCAGTAGTATATTGTTCTGCTAAACTACGTATCCATTTCAATTTTGGGAGCAATGACATTTCACGCGAGCCGTCAGTACCTCTTGTAATATTTAGTTCAAAAGAGAGCGGCATGTGATCAGATTACGTTTTGTTTAACATAGAAAAGTTTTTTATATATGCCAGTATATTTAGCGAGGCAGCACAATAGTCGATGGTTGTACGTCCATTATAACCATAAAAGGAAAACTCACCACTTACCTCGCCGACTGTTCTACCAGTAACAATTATGCAGCCCAAATCATCAAACATCCTTAGTAGTTTCCTGCCTTTAGTATCAAGCACCGTATCTTTATATTTTATAATATTAGCAATAACTGGAGCATCAAGTAAAAGGTGTTTGCCAATTACTTGGGCTGTGCTCATTCTCGCATTTAGATCACCTTGTATGCAAAAAGAGGAGGAATCAATTACCATTTAGCAATTTATCAAGCTGTGCGAAATCATTGTTCCAATTAGTACAGTTTAAGTATTGAGGTCTTAGCATGCAAGATTTACCGTTCAATTTTAAAGATAACACAGCATTGCGATCATGTTCAATAAAAATAGGGTGGCAAATTGATTCCAAGCTTCCTTTGTACCCATATAAGCCACCGCCACTAGCTCGACCAGCATTGTTAACCTTTACTGCATCTACCCAGAAAAGTTTATAGTCCTTAAAGTACGTAGAGAAATTACATCTTTTATCAGTTACTACATGAGTCTCAAATAGAAAAAAATATCATAAGTATTGACAAAACTAAAAAAATTGGAGAAATTTGTTTTACTTGCTAAGTTTGCCACATTGAAAGCCAGAACACGGCACACAGCTGGTTGTTACGACGGTGCTGCAGACGGCTGTTGGTTTTGCATTGAGTAGCTATTGCCATATTCCTTACGTTTCTCCTTAACCGACACTTCATAGTTTTGATCTGTCTTCTTCAGCCATTTGCGAAGCTTATCCGCATCATCCTGGCAATAAGCTACCATTTTGTTGTCACGCCAAGTTAAGGCACGGTCATCAATGAATAACGAATAATCTCCCATACGTATCTTTAATCCATCAATTGCCCGTAGATTTTTAGCAATGTTCCTCAGATTGTAGCGATTGCTGTTCTCAAAGGGTGTAAAGTCTTTTTAAATGTAGAGCGGTGTGCCCTTCAATACTTTCCGTTCTTTCAAGACTTGTCTTACTTGCCATTAGAGCTGGGCGCTTGAGTGATCTTTCACGCACGCTCACGCACGCTCTTATTGCAAATCACGCACAATCACGTCACGTCCGTGAATGTGCGTTAGTTCAAATATCGTGATTTTTGCCGTGAGTGAGTGAAAAATTACGCAGGCACGGGCTACTCACGGAAAAACATTAATTCATAAAACCAAAGTAGGCATTGAGTAGAAAATATCACCAAAGAAAAAATTTTAAACTATTTGAATTTGAAGCAAACTGATCTTAACGCAAAATGAATGTACCGAACATAAAACATAGGCAATTAAACAGGTGTACACACAAAATCTTCTTGCATTGGATGCGTCGTGCGAAGTTTTCGATAGTGCCCTCGAATTTGACTACTTCAAATCCTGTCCAAACTTCACTTTTATGCTTCGGAGGCGTGAAAAATGAATACCGAGGATCTAATGGATCTTTTTTTAAATCATTTTCGATTACTTATTTTTTGTTCGGTACATTCATTTTGCGTTAAGATCAGTTTGCTTCAAACTCAAATAGTCTAAAATTTTTTCTTTGGAGATATTTTCTACTCAATGCCTACTTTGGTTTTATGAATTAATGTTTTTCCGTGAGTAGCCCGTGCGTGCGTAATTTTTCACTCACTCACGGCGAAAATCACGATATTTGAACTCACGCACATTCACGGACGTGACGTGATTTTAAATTCACGTCACGCAGTGAGTAGCAGTGACACATCTTGACACTGCAAAATTCACGTCACGCGCCCAGCTCTACTTGCCATACTGTGCCTAAGATAAAAGAATAAGTTCCATTTGAAAGTTTTTTAGTATCGGTCACATATACGGAGGTTTTCAATCTTTTAATAGTGAGTTTCAAGAATTGTTGAGTAGCAACATGGCTGTTATTACAAGTAAGCCCGCTTAGCACCACAATACATCGTCCATTTTATCTATCCACTTGTTCAATTTTACGTTCAAGCGAATCCACTTTGGCACGTAGCGTTATATTTTCAGCTCTTATATTTTGTACCTCCTCACACACAGCTGAGACATCTACCTTTTTGCGCTGTTTTGCAACTTTGAATCCAGAACTAAATCCAGTATCGAGTTTAGTTTTATTTCGAAGGTGGACCATGAAAATACATCAGCCGAGTTCGAGCAGTTCTCAGACGCCATTCTAGTGTTAATTGCTAATGACTGAAACAGTTGCTCAGGACTGAAACAGTTAGTTATTTCAGGCGAGCACTGCTTAAGATTTCGTTTAGCTGCCATAAATAGAAGGCATTAGCCTTTATTTTCTACGTCATTCCAAATAATTAGTTGAGGCGTTTAGCACAACAATTTAAGTGTGTGTAAAAAACAAAAAACAATTGCAAATGCCATCGAGGTAAGCAATAGAAACAGCTGTTTAGTGCAGCCCAAGTGTCAGCAACGAGCACTAGCATGTGTTAGCGTTGACAATGTAAAAGCGATAATCTAATGAGAATGGTTGGCAAGTCCAACTGTTATGTATATCCGCGCCAAATAATCGCCAGAGAACGCAGCAGAGAGTGCAGCAGAGAGCGCAGCAGCACCACAACAACAATTCACGAGTGGCGTACAGCGGAGCCCCGTACGTTGCGCTGTATGGTGGATCATGCATTTACCTTTATGGCCACCTCCCTGGGTGGGTTGCAGTGTCTATCCTCCCAACCGCTTTGTTTCAGTATGATTTAGTCCCCACCAACGTTTCACATGTCTTTCATTTTTCGGCGATACACTGTAATATGTTAGGGGTTGTGTCAATGGTGGGCAGTGGCGGTTCGGCACGGTGGCAATCCCCGGTCTAGCTCGCCGTATTTGGGCGTAGGGCCTTGCCATCCCGCACATCAACCCCCTCAACTATACATGAAAATCGTGCCGATTAAAGTGGATTCAAAGAAGAAAAGAAAATAGAGTGGAAGAAACAAGAGAGCATAGGATAAAAAAAAAATTTATGGAAGCAGCTAAAGAAACTATGGTAAGAAAGGAACTACCCAAACACCTACTGTCCAAAAACTGACTCATTCTCCCGATCGTCCCTAGACTAACCACATTCATCCTACCCATACATTTTTACCCATTCACTTCTTATGACCCCTCACTCGCTCACCCTTACATACTGCTAATCTAAGTCGGAAAAGGCCCGCCCTGAAATCACTCCGCCTATCGTCCCTGTCCTAAGTCTGGAGCAGCCACACCTCGCCATGAGTGCGCCATGGCTCCTGCTATATTTTTGCGCACCCCCTAGCCGTTTAATTCGTCCGTATTTATGTCCTCATTCGTTGGTTAGAAATACCCTATGTTTTCCCTACTGGGAAACTCCAAAGAAAATGATTGGTGTCTTACCACATGATTTTCTTATTCCAATTTCATAATTAAAAGAATTCCAGATTCATTTCAGTATTTTCATTCTTTTTATTTTTTTATATATATATTTTTTTTTATTTAATTTTTTTTATAAAAAAAAATGTTTTTTTATTACAAACACAATAATACATTTTTCCTGGTGGGATACTTTCAGCAGATTGAAAGAACAAAAAAAAAATAAAATAGGAAAGAGAGAGAGGCGAGGAATGAAAAGAAAGAACCTTTGATTATTAATTATAATTTCAATGTGCTAAAAAAAATAAAATAAAATAAAAAAAACTATCAATTGATCTGCCTTTGTAGGCAGGAAAAGGAAAGAATGTACAAAAAAAAAATTACTTTAGTATTTCCTTTTTTTTTTTTTTTTCTAGAACATTTAATGCTTTTCAGTTAATATGTAGTTCAAACCTTTTAATAATGTTTTTCTGTCGCAACGTTGCTACCTGCACAAAATTAGAGAAAACTCTTTCTTTTGTTGGGTTGATCAAGTGAAAGCACTTTCTGATCTGTCCTTTTGCTGTGGAAAGTCTGGCTTTTATACTTTCTCCTGTGCTTTCTCCAACAACAAATCCTTTGTCCCTTAATTTCCTTTTGGCGCAAAAAATCTCACCACTAATAGTTGTTGTTGGTGCAATTTGAATTCTTTAGCTTTCTACTTGAAGAATAACTTATTTTATCTATATTTCTATATTTAAAGCTGTAGCTTGATTCGCTGCCTACACTTCCTTTTCCTTTCCTATTAATATCTACTGTTTTAAATTCAAATTTTCAAATTGAAATTTAATCTTCTGTTATAAAATGCAACCCTTGAGTTGAAAAAAAAAATAGTTTTCCTTTTTTAAAAATTGCAACACTGCCGAAAGCTCTTCTCTTCAATCCTATCTTCCTCTCCTTCCCATGTACATAGTGTTTCTTCTTTCTCACCCTATTGGCTTGATCAGCTGATTTTGACATTACAATTGTAAACAAAAAAATATAATTGAAGAGCCACACAAGTGGTTTCTTTTTTTTTTATCAAACACAAAAAACGAAAAACTTGGAGAACATTTGGTACCTCGGACCACCGCCGGCATCCAGGACTTAACTTAGTAGGTATAAATATGCTGTACCTGAGTGTATGTGCTATTTATGTATTTTTGATTGCTTTTGGTTTGCTTTGTTTTGTGTTTTTTTTTTTGTGTTTTTTTTTTTGTGTTTTTTTTTTCTATTTATATTTCAGTCTTATTTAGTAATTCAATTTAACAATCTTCAAAAACTCCATTTCCTTAAAACAAAAAAAAATTCAATTCCTTAAAATTAATAAAAATTCAATTTGTATCACAATTATTTTAGTGGAAAACGTCTAAGTCTTTATATGAATGTTTACTTCGGCGCATCTTCCCCCCTCCCGGCTGCTTTGGTGCTGCCTTTGGTTTTGCCCGGTAATGACCATATTTGTTGATAATTATCTGCCAGTCAACGCCGCTGTTGTCAGTTTGAATGCTGCGTACCCGGCAGTTTGGCTGACGATTGTTTTGGAGTTCTCTTACCTTGGCCCGGATTTCCGCAGGTACACCATCGTTATTGTCCGTTATTACGTTTTGTAGTGGATGGTCTGCTAATAAGCTTTGTGCTTCTTTTAGGCATTCCTCATAAAGCTCGTTGTCTTCGATATCCAGATTTAGGATATCTTCAAGCTCGGAGTCATTGGTTGGCTGTGGGCTTGATGGTGCTGCTGGTGGATCTGGTGGAGAGGAATAACACGATGTCGTTGTTATTTGGGTGTTGGCGATGAAACCACTCGCTCTCTCTTTTATTTTTATTGGTGCTACCCGTGTTGTTTTTGTCTTTGGGTCCCATCTCCCTTCTTCCAGGTCCGCCGGTAGCATGAGCACCCGTGGTTGTTTTTCTTTCAGGCGTGTCAGCGATTCCCGGAATCGTTGGCTGGTTGCTGCCAATTTGACTTCCATATCTTTCTGTGGATGTTTGATTGACAAAGGAAGGTATGTGGTGGTGCTTAGGTGTTGGTTTTGGATTCGTTTTGTGTGTTTGTCCGTCCGAGTGTGAAAAGAATTAAATGTTCTTTTTTATAAGAAAAAAAAATTCTTTTATTTTTATTTTTTTTTATTCTTTATTTTTTTATTCATTCATTTTTTTTTTATTTAACATTTTTTTTTTTTTTTTATATAAACGAAAACCAATCTTTACATTCTTTTCTTTCCTCCTCCTTAGCTACGTAACAGGCTCGGACCCGTCGATACCACTTAAATATTTAATTATACATATTAGTGGTATGGAACGCGTCCGTAAAAAAAGAAATCAAACGTAGCACGCTCTCTCTACTCTACCACTTCATCCTCTCTGCTCAACGTGTGGCCTCGACCACGCCCTATAGCTCTACCTACGCCTAGGCCGGGCTATTAGGTTATAAAAAAAAATTTTTACCAACATAGGAGTGGACCTCTGTATCATCAGGCCACAAATAAATCTTTGGCTTGATAAATGCCTATGTTTTTGCCAGACATGTTTGCGAGTTCATATAGTGACTTACCTAAACACCTTAAAATAACTGCTTTAACGTTAGTAGGGGCAAGCTTTGCGTTATATCCTTGCACAAGATTACTTTGCTTATAGTTTTTACGAAAGACTACCTGTCCTTCTTTATAATTGATCTCCTTACAACGAGTATTATATGTTTTCGTACCCTTATCGTGCGCTTTTTTTTTAATTCCTGTAGTACCCATTCTCTAATGATCTGCTGTTTATCCATCTGGCTGTCTATTCTAAAATCTTCTTGCCCTAATGTTTGTAGTTGTCTGCTGATCTTATAAGAAGATACATGCTGCATCATATGCAATCCAAATAAAACGTAGTAAGGCTCCAAATTTATGGCACTGTGTAGAGCACTACGTAAGGCGAATGCTGCTTCGCTCACATGCCTATCCCATGTACGTTGATCATTTTTAATAAATGATCGGATTATTTGCAATACAGATCGGTTCACACGCTCTGAGGCGTTGGCCTGCGGTGAATAAAAAGCAGTTTTGATATGTGAAATTTCATACTTATCTAGAAAATTTTTAAATAGACCGGAAACAAATTGTTTTCCATTATCAGAATGGATAAATTCCGGTACACCAAAAATATGGAAAATTTCGCGCTCCAAATATTTAACTACTTCAGTAGTCACAGCCTTTCGCATTGGTTTAAGAAAAACGAATTTTGAAAAATGATCGAGACAGACGAAAATGTATGAGCTACCATCTTTTGTTCGTGGGTAAGGTCCCATGAAGTCTATGAATAGTCTTTGAAAAGGTCTTAAGGTTTGCCGCTGCGCACCCATTGGTGGTCGTTTAATGCAATTTCTATTTTTGTTTTCATTACAGACATCGCATCCGCTAATCAGTCGTTGTACCTCACTCGACATACCGGGCCAATAGTACTTAATTTTCAGTCGTTCTAACGTTTTCTGAATACCTCCATGGCCTGCAGCTTCAGAGGAGTGTGCTTGTATGACTAATTCGCCACGGAGTGGTTCAGGCACCCACAACTTCCATGCGCGATCTTCTTGAATTGGGTCGCCTCTGGAAGGTTGTGTTCGTTTATAGACATATCCGTCTGAAACACACAGATCAGGCAATTTTTCCTTATTTTTTTCTATTTCAATGACTAATTTTTTATATTCCTCAGACTGGAAACTATTGGATTCTAAATCAATATCTAGCCTGGGATTTATTACTATTTCTTCGATATGGGCTCGAGAGAGGGTATCTGGAACGATGTTTTGCGTTCCTTTTCGATGTACAATATCAAAATCGTACCTTTGTAGTTTTAAGCTCCATCGTGCTAATCTACCAGATAGTTCTTTTTGGTTCATTAGCCATTTCAGGCTAGCATGATCCGTTATAATCGTGAAAGGAAGTCCCTCTACATAAGGCCTAAAACGTTGTACTGATAATATAGCTGCATAACACTCTAGTTCTGTGACGCTGTAATTTTTCTGGGCCTGATTTAGTTTTGTTGACATGTAGGCGATGGGCCTCTCGTTCCCTTCATCATCCTGTTGGAATAAAACTCCACCCACTCCTTCATTAGACGCATCACATTGTATAAAGAATCGTTTTTTAAAATTAGGATACACTAAAACGGGTGCTTCTACCATTGCTGTTTTCAATTGTTCAAAAGCTATAAGGGGTTATCATCCAATCTGAATTTTTTTATTCGCTCTTTTGTTAGGCATGCATGTAATGATATGGCGATTGTAGCATAATCTTTAATAAATCTCCTGTACCACCCTGACATCCCGAGAAATCGGCGGAGTTGTTTTGGTGATTTTGGTACAGGAAAATTTTTTATTGCCTCGACTTTGCTGTCATCGGTGCGTATATGCCCGTTACCTACTACAAAACCCAGGTACCTTAATTCTTGATAACAAAATTTGCTTTTTTCAACATTTATAGTCAATTTTGCTTGTTCTAAACACTCGCCTACTTCTTTCAAGAGTATGATGTGCTCATCAAAATTGTCGGAACAGACTAAAAGGTCGTCTAAATAGACGAAAACTTTTTCTCTAAGTTTGGCTGGAATTGTTTTATCCATTAACCTACACATGCGCTGTGCCGCGTTACACAGTCCAAATGGCATAACTGTGTATTGGTATAATGGACGACCCGGGACCGTGAAAGCCGTTTTTTCTCTTGACTTTTTTTTCCAATGGAATCTGCCAGAATGCATCTTTGAGATCGATTGCAGATATAAATTTGGTCTCTTGCAGTCTACTGAGGATGCCGTCGATATTTGGTAGCGGGTACGCATCTTTTATTGTTCGTGCGTTAACTTTTCGTGCATCTAAACATACCCTATTTTTTCCAGGCTTTCTTACTAAAGTGATAGGAGAACTCCAACTACTGTTGGACTCCTCGATGACACCTAAGGACAACATTCGATCTAATTCGCTGAAAATCATCTCTTGGATGACTGGAGATACGGGATAATGACGTTGCTTAATTGGGATGTCTTCATCTGTGACTTCGATAACATGTTCTTCAATGTGAGTTTTCCCTAGACCTTGGGTCGCAAATGATGGGAAACACTGCTTTACTTTTTCTAATTTTTTTATTTGCTGTTCAGATAATTCATGCTGTTTAATCATTGTAACGGGCTCATCAACCAAAAGCTCGGATACGGATTCCTGTATTGTTCCCCTGCCTGAGTTAATTTGACTTTTTCCTAGTAAATCTAATTTAAAGGTATACCAAAAGTCGATACCAAAGTATACGTCTTGCTGCAGTGCGGGAACAATACAAAACTCCATATCCTTAGATTCACCATTCCAGTAAACGGGAAGTGTGATGACTCCTATGATTGGCGTTTCTCCGCCATCAGCAGTTTTGACATTTTCCTGACTTATTTTTACTATCTGATTTTTGCGATTCTCTAACAACTTCATGCCGCCTGCTCCAATGCAACTCGTGGTGGCTCCTGAATCTAATAACGCTAGTATTTCTATTCCCCCTATTTTAGGTTTGGCAAAAAGTCGATTATCACCCTCAATAGTACGGACAGAAGATATAACTTTATTTCTAATTATTCTTAAAATTTTATGTTTTCTTCTTAATTTAACTAATTTTCGGAATTTTTTATTTATTTTCTCTTTTTCTTAGATGGATTCTCCAAATATTCTTGCTCTAGCTTCTTCATATGCTATTTTCCGCTGGTGCAGCGATTTGGGTACTAATGGTTGTTCGGAATTTTCTTTTGGAAGAGTTCTTTTTAAAATTGTGAAGTTCCCGGATTTAGATTGCTCTGGCTCGGGCTTCCGGATACCTCCGCCAGTCGAGTGTTTAAAAATGGGCGTTTGGCGTCCCCCTCATATATACAATAAGAATCGGATTTACCGCATATGAAGCATTTCATTGCATGAAATGTACTGGTGCATTTATTTTCATTTGGGACTACGTTTTTGCTGAAAAAGTCAACAGGCATCCCACACCCGAAACATAAATTTAAATGAAAAGGTGATGGGCATAGCGCTAGCTTTTTCTGTGTTGTCGGATCACTATTAGGTAATGTTTGTTTTTGCTGTGTTGATTCTCCACTAAATTTACGATTTTCTATTTTCATAGGGAAGTTATTTGGTTTGAATGCCTCTACACTCGTATTTGCTTTGACTGATGTATCTGAATCTACTAGATTTTCCGGATACTGCAATTCGTTCACCTGCCTTGGTTTTGGCCTGCATTCACGTATGATCTTTTCTGCTTTTCTAACTTCTAATTTAAATTCGGACAGTTTTGATGCCTTGCTTGCAAACAACATAGTCGCTAATTGACCGCATAGATTGTTTTTTATAATATCTACTAAATTATGTTCGGAAATTCTAGTTTGCAGACGGAAACTAATGTTGTGGATATCTGTATAGAAGTCCTCAAAAGATTCACCTGGCTGCTGCTTACGCTCCATTAATTCTCGAATTATTTCAAAGTCGGATTGTGTTGTCTTGAAATTGTGGAGGAGCTCTCGTCTGACGTCTAAGTTTTCGAAACTCGTATCATGACGATTATCTTCCAAAAGCTGCCAGAACCATTTGGAAGCACCATCTTTTAACAAGCAATGGAAGTCATTAAAAAGGTGTTTATAATCAACGCAATGTGTTTCAGCCATTCTTTCGACTCGAAAAAGGAAACTTTCAACAGTCATTTCTTTATTCGTGCCATCATACTTAATTTGCCATTTATTCAAATCAACTCTATTTGTTTCGCTGCGATGCAATGGTTCATTTATGCGTGAATGGTCTGAAGATCTAGCTGGATTTTCCCAATGCCTTGAGCTGTGTGCTTGCACTGGAGGAGTATATTGGGGTCTAACAATGGGTTGGGAACTACTGGTTGCTATACCCCCTATTCGATTTTCTATATTTTTGAATCTTGTTTGCAATTCTTTAAATTCCTCCAAACAATTTACTATCGCTCGATTGTGTTCAGTCATCATTAATGCAATGTCTTTTATTTGTAGCTGTTGTGATACTGCATTAGGACTAGCATTATTACTGGCAATACCTTCATTTTGTAATTGCATTGCTTGCATTCCTTCTAAAATTTCAGTACTAATCTCATTTGACTCTATGGGTTGATTTTCCCCGACTTCTAGGATTTCGTCATCTGCCATTTTGCACAATATGTCTAGTTTAGATGAAAAGCTCAAAGATTTATTTGCTTGGCCTGACGAAGAAGCTGCTGAATTAGAGAGAGTGTTGGTGTTTACTTGAGTTTGTAATTGACGAGACAATTTTCTGGTTAGCCTTCGATCAGATGGAAATGGTAAATTTAATTTTTCCATCAACGAAAGAAATTAAAATTTATTTATATATAGGTATATATGTAATTCTTTTTTTTTTTTTTTATTCTTTAATTTTTTTAAACAAATAAAAATAAAAGAAACTGAAAACAACAAATTTTTTTTTTTTTTTTTTTTTTTTTTTAAGCTTTGCGTGACTTTACTGAATCTTTCTTAATTTGTGAAACTAACAGTAAATATTCGAATCTTAAATCTAGTACTACACATTTTCTATTTATACAGAGAAAAATATAAATAGTTGCTGGTTCCAACGGGCCTCAATTTAAGAAGCTGGGCTGATGGGAGTTTAGCGCTGTTACACCGCTTACATTGTATCGAGCTTTGTGATACACGAGCACGAGCGAGGTGCGCCAGACGTAGTAACGCCAAATAACGTAGTAACAACAAATAAAAAAAAAATTTTCGTTTCTTTTCAGAAAATTAATTTTTTTTCTTTTCCTTTAAATTTTTTTTTTCTTTTTTTTTCTTTCAGAATATAACGATTTTTTCTATTTTTTTTCTTTTTCAGATTATTATTATATTATATTTTCAAATGTTTGATAAAACAATAAAAATATATAAATGATAAATTTAATTTTGATGGTTCTTTTCTTTTGGAGTTTCTTTCCGGTGTTCATAGGGGTATTTCATGGTCCGTCTGTCATGTCCGAGTCAACTAATCCCCCAACCCCCTTTTACAGTTTAATGCCTGGTACCCACTTCATTCCAATTCCGATTAGATATGAAGGCCTGTCCCAGCGCTGATAATAAAAAAAAAATTTTTGGGTTTATGCCTCACGCCAAAGGTTGTAAATTCACGTTCCTGCGGTAGCCTATTCCCTTAATTTTTCCACCCATTTACCCCGATGTATTTTAATGTTGCAAAGAGCAATTCAATCGCGGGCTGTACCCGACTGATGAAGCCCCCTTGCAACCCAACTACAACAAAAAAACTTTTATTTTGCCCACAGAGCCAATCACACATAAGATTGCTAAGTATGATTGCTGTGATTGAAACTAGGAACAAAACCCCCCCTAAAAAAATATTTTCCTACGCGGTGTTTGGATAGTTAGAAACAATTAAAAATAGAAACAAGAGAAAAGTGAGAGAAAAAAAAAAAAAATTATAGAAAGATTTTCAGCTGTCTTATTTTAGTTGACCAGCAGTGTACCGGTGATCATAACAAAGAGTGACTGAGAAGAGGAAACATTGAAACAAAAGTGCAGAGTAATTAGTGTAGTTGAAGGTGAAGGTTGTTATGTTTTTGACTACTAAAAATTAAAACAACAACAAGTGAAGTGAAAGCAAAAAGAAAAGGAAAACATTTAAGTCAGTGTAACAAAAAAAGTACCGGATAGTGTTATCGTTGGGCGCCAGTGTAATATGTTAGGGGTTGTGTCAATGGTGGGCAGTGGCGGTTCGGCACGGTGGCAATCCCCGGTCTAGCTCGCCGTATTTGGGCGTAGGGCCTTGCCATCCCGCACATCAACCCCCTCAACTATACATGAAAATCGTGCCGATTAAAGTGGATTCAAAGAAGAAAAGAAAATAGAGTGGAAGGAACAAGAGAGCATAGGATAAAAAAAAAATTTATGGAAGCAGCTAAAGAAACTATGGTAAGAAAGGAACTACCCAAACACCTACTGTCCAAAAACTGACTCATTCTCCCGATCGTCCCTAGACTAACCACATTCATCCTACCCATACATTTTTACCCATTCACTTCTTATGACCCCTCACTCGCTCACCCTTACATACTGCTAATCTAAGTCGGAAAAGGCCCGCCCTGAAATCACTCCGCCTATCGTCCCTGTCCTAAGTCTGGAGCAGCCCCACCTCGTCATGAGTGCGCCATGGCTCCTGCTATATTTTTGCGCACCCCCTAGCCGTTTAATTCGTCCGTATTTATGTCCTCATTCGTTGGTTAGAAATACCCTATGTTTTCCCTACTGGGAAACTCCAAAGAAAATGATTGGTGTCTTACCACATGATTTTTTTATTCCAATTTCATAATTAAAAGAATTCCAGATTCATTTTAGTATTTTCATTCTTTTTATTTTTTTTATATATATTTTTTTTTATTTAATTTTTTTTATAAAAAAAAATGTTTTTTTATTACAAACACAATAATACATTTTTCCTGGTGGGATACTTTCAGCAGATTGAAAGAACAAAAAAAAAATAAAATGGGAAAGAGAGAGAGGCGAGGAATGAAAAGAAAGAACCTTTGATTATTAATTATAATTTCAATGTGCTAAAAAAATAAAATAAAATAAAAAAAACTATCAATTGATCTGCCTTTGTAGGAAGGAAAAGGAAAGAATGTACAAAAAAAAAAATTACTTTAGTATTTCCTTTTTTTTTTTTTTTTTCTAGAACATTTAATGCTTTTCAGTTAATATGTAGTTCAAACCTTTTAATAATGTTTTTCTGTCGCAACGTTGCTACCTGCACAAAATTAGAGAAAACTCTTTCTTTTGTTGGGTTGATCAAGTGAAAGCACTTTCTGATTTGTCCTTTTGCTGTGGAAAGTCTGGCTTTTATACTTTCTCCTGTGCTTTCTCCAACAACAAATCCTTTGTCCCTTAATTTCCTTTTGGCGCAAAAAATCTCACCACTAATAGTTGTTGTTGGTGCAATTTGAATTCTTTAGCTTTCTACTTGAAGAATAACTTATTTTATCTATATTTCTATATTTAAAGCTGTAGCTTGATTCGCTGCCTACAATTCCTTTTCCTTTCCTATTAATATCTACTGTTTTAAATTCAAATTTTCAAATTGAAATTTAATCTTCTGTTATAAAATGCAACCCTTGAGTTGAAAAAAAAAAATAGTTTTCCTTTTTTAAAAATTGCAACACTGCCGAAAGCTCTTCTCTTCAATCCTATCTTCCTCTCCTTCCCATGTACATAGTGTTTCTTCTTTCTCACCCTTTTGGCTTGATCAGCTGATTTTGACATTACAATTGTAAACAAAACAAGTAAGGGTGTTATAGTCAGGCGAGCCTGACAATAGAATACCCGACACAGACACACGTGTTCAAATAATTTTTAATATCAAGAGGTGTTTAAGGCCATATGGGGGCCCAATACACCGACTTTTGTTATATTTCTTTATGAAAACTGCCCCTCTGCCACGCCCACTTTTCAAATTTTTTGGAATTCTAATCGGAGGCTTAGATATACGCTCAAATCCTAAGTTTCATTGAAATATTTGGAAAAAGTCCGATTTTGAGGCAGTTTTGAGATTTTTGTGACAGACCCTAGTACTGGAGGTACCCTTAATAATGGACCGATCCAGGAAATTTTTTGGGAGAATGTTTATGGCTACAAAAGAAGCATAAGTGCCAACTTTCGTTCAAGTCCCATTTGAAGTTCGGGTGTAGGGGACCATTTTCGAAAAACGCCCTTCTGCCACGCCCACTTTTAAAATTTTTGGAAATCGTATTACTTGCCTTGAAACATGTTCAAATATCAAATTTCATCAAAATATGTTGAAAAACTTCGAGTTTAGAGCAGTTTTTGTGATTTTCGTAACAGACCCTAGTACTGGAGGTACCCCTAAAAATGGTCCGATCGGGTCCATTCTCGAACTTGTTCTTACTCATGTCCCCGTGAGCACGCATACCAAATTTTGTCAAGATAGCTCAACTCCTTCGATAAGATAACTGTATACAGACAGACAGACAGACAGACGGACAGACAGACAGACAGACAGACGGACAGACGGACATGTCTAAATCGAATCTCCTGATGACGCTGATCATTTCTATATACATTTTGTATGGTCTATCTCGACTGGTTCTGGGTGTTACACACAACCCAACAAACGCAATATACCCTCGACACAGAGTGTGTCGGGTATAAAAATATAATTGAAGAGCCACACAAGTGGTTTCTTTTTTTTTTATCAAACACAAAAAACGAAAAACTTGGAGAACATTTGGTACCTCGGACCACCGCCGGCATCCAGGACTTTACTTAGTAGGTATAAATATGCTGTACCTGAGTGTATGTGCTATTTATGTATTTTTGATTGCTTTTGGTTTGCTTTGTTTTGTGTTTTTTTTTTTTTTTTTTTTTTTTTTTTTTTCTATTTATATTTCAGTCTTATTTAGTAATTCAATTTAACAATCTTCAAAAACTCCATTTCCTTAAAACAAAAAAAAATTCAATTCCTTAAAATTAATAAAAATTCAATTTGTATCACAATTATTTTAGTGGAAAACGTCTAAGTCTTTATATGAATGTTTACTTCGGCGCATCTCCCCCCTCCCGTCTGCTTTGGTGCTACCTTTGGTTTTGCCCGGTAATGACCATATTTGTTGATAATTATCTGCCAGTCAACGCCGCTGTTGTCAGTTTGAATGCTGCGTATCCGGCAGTTTGGCTGACGATTGTTTTGGAGTTCTCTTACCTTGGCCCGGATTTCCGCAGGTACACCATCGTTATTGTCCGTTATTACGTTTTGTAGTGGATGGTCTGCTAATAAGCTTTGTGCTTCTTTTAGGCATTCCTCATAAAGCTCGTTATCTTCGATATCCAGATTTAGGATATCTTCAAGCTCGGAGTCATTGGTTGGCTGTGGGCTTGATGGTGCTGCTGGTGGATCTGGTGGAGAGGCATAACACGATCTCGTTGTTATTTGGGTGTTGGCGATGAAACCACTTGCTACCCGTGTTGTTTTTGTCTTTGGGTCCCACCTCCCTTCTTCCAGGTCCGCCGGTAGCATGAGCACCCGTGGTTGTTTTTCTTTCAGGCGTGTCAGCGATTCCCGGAATCGTTGGCTGGTTGCTGCCAATTTGACTTCCATATCTTTCTGTGGATGTTTGATTGACAAAGGAAGGTATGTGGTGGTGCTTAGGTGTTGGTTTTGGATTCGTTTTGTGTGTTTGTCCGTCCGAGTGTGAAAAGAATTAAATGTTCACTTTTATAAGAAAAAAAAATTCTTTTATTTTTATTTTTTTTTATTCTTTATTTTTTTATTCATTCATTTTTTTTTTTATTTAACATTTTTTTTTTTTTTTTATATAAACGAAAACCAATCTTTACATTCTTTTCTTTCCTCCTCCTTAGCTACGTAACAACACTTCCCACGCAGTCGATCTATTAAGCAGTAATGAGTTCTTCAAATAGTAGCCAGGAGGAGCGATTTAATTAAATATGGACAGTAAACTTCTTTTCCAGCGTTCAGCGAGTACAACACCGATTATAGTCTTATTATACAAGCAAATATTAATTTATTTAACAGAGCTAAGTAAAAAACACTTTTGCTTTGTTTGACAGCAGAGTTGCTAACCCGATAATTTGATGTTGCACCCGCGATTAATATTAAAATGAATAACTCATTGTTTATTATACCCAGCGTAAGCGGGGCATATTAGTTTTGTGCGAATCTTGTAACAGGGAGACTAAAGCTCCCGAGATAAAGACAAATATATATAGAATTAATCAGGATCAAAAACTGAATCGATTTAGACATGTCCGTCTGTCCGTCTGACCGTCTGTCCGTCCGTCCGTGGTCGGATCTCCTGCGAAACGGCTGAACCAATGAAATTTGGCGCACATGTATATCGAGGTCCGAGTATGATCCAAAGTAAAAATGGGAGACAACCGCCCACTGCCACGCCCACAAACGATTTTATTGTGTTTTCTGTTAAATGCTTGTAACTTGCGAACCACTCAACACATTCCATTGATATTTGGCGTACTGGTAAACTACGAAAAGGGACATATCCTGGAAAAAAATGGACACCGCCCTCCGTGAGCCACGCCCACAAATAAGCCCACAAATAAGGGCTTATCGTAACTTCCGAAGTAAAAGGCGTAGAAGCTTCAAATTCGCAACATAGGTTGACAAAGACGAATGAAAGATGTAGGGAAATGATTTTTATGGCCTGCCCACTGCCACGCCCACAACTAGAGAAGCAAAACATAGTGCGCTCATATTGTCGGGACGCTGGGTATTTCAAAGTCGGGCTTGACCGACTTCAGCTTTCTTACTTGTTTTTCTATTGTTTAGAGTTTTCATTTACTGTAGTTTGTTTAATAAACATCTAACAAAATATAAAGGCATAACACATAAAACATGATCTAGAAACATTGGGCCAAATTTGTTCCACCCGCGATGGCAATTTAAATCACTCTCCAAATTTTAAAAGTATTATTTTAAAATACTTGTGGGCTAATATAAAATGAAAATATTAAGATGTAGCCTTTTGAAGATTATTTTAATTAAAAAGGTTTTTTATTTAATTACATTAAACAAAAACATGCGAGTAAATGTTGCACCCGCGATAATGGAATGACCCCAAATATGCTGAATTGTATATGTGTCACTAGAAATACAGCGGAAAATTAGCGACCTACGACACTGTTATGGTAGCAGCGATCAATGAGGGCAAAGGCAGGGATTTCACTATAAAAGGTATTGATCAACCAATGATCTGGGTAGTCTACAGTCTAGAATCGTCAGCTCAGTCTTCAATCAATCATTGTTAGACTAAAATAAAATAAACTATTGTATAATTTAATAAGAAACCTCAGTAAAGAATGGTTTAACAAAATTCGACGCGTTTCTCTTAGAAAGGACCAGGATCGAAAGGAAAAGTGTAAACACCATTTTTCTTGGTTCTTTAATTTTTACTATTTGTCCTATTTGTTTTAATTTATGAAATTTTTTTTAGCATCTTTAATATTTAATATAATTTATATATATATTAGACTGGTCCTTATTTTTTTATTTTTTTATTTCTCAGCAAATTATATAAGCCTATGGTCCCAAACTACCAAATATGAAGTTTGGTTTCGATCCGATAATGTTTGATGGGCGCGGAAGTCACTCAAAGTTTAAAATTCCATTTGTATGAGAAAAAACCTGGGTTGTGTTAGTTTTATCAAAATTTAACAAATAAAATATAATTTCTCTAACCAAATGTGAATGATATTCCATTGACAATAGATTGGTCTTTCTTTGAAGCTATAACAACATAAAATCGGATTGTATTTGGCACAGCCAGGACTACTGAAAGTCAATTTTTTAGGAAATTCAAAAGATGCTTCGACTTGGAGGTCTTGGATAGCCACAAGAATTAGCAGAAATGTTTTTAATATTCATATATGGAAAATATACAAAATAGCCCTTCGAATGAGCCTTTTATGAAGAAAATCGGATTACTCTTTACTTTAGCTTGAACATACTAAACAATTGCTATAGATTTTTTAGGACAAAATTTTAGGCTCTTAACTTTAGCGGGGTGAGAATTGGTCATGGTCTCAAATAATTTCAGGCTTCGCATTACATTCTAAACTTGCAATTCATTTCGCAACATTTGATACCAAAATCATGAAATTTCTTTGGCGGTTTCTGCTTATATGGATATAATTAAGATTTCAATATTTTTTTGGTTGTAAAAACAGCTGAATTTCACTGCTTTAAATGCATCAGACAGATAAATGGTACAACATTTTTGGGAATTTATGCTTCAAAAGAAGTGGTATTATGTGCAGAAATATATATGATATGGTTTGTTTTACTATATCTTCCACTTTTCCAAAATTTCATGAAAAACTGCGCATTTTAGGGAATTTTGGGGGAATTTTGGCAGATTTTTTTTCCTTTTTAGGAAATTTTGAAAATTTTCAAACTTTTAATTTTTTAATTTACAGCCGTTGTAAAGCTAAATTTAAAGCAGAAATTATATTTTCGGAAGGTTTATTTAATTATTTGAAGAATATTTATTTGAAGAAAGTAAAATTCAGTTTTAGTGTTTAAAACATTTGGTCAATTGATAAGCGTACTTTTGTTGAATGAGGGGTATTTATTTCACAAAGAAGCTTGGACTTTTTTAATACATTTGGTCTTCCAACAACTTTTCTTGAATCGGACCCATCGGTTTGGAAAACGAAAGATGTAGATGAAACGCTGAGCTTTTTATGCAACATTCACGTAGTAAATGACGTTGCAGAAAGAGGCAATAAACTCGTGGGAGATTTCAACAAAATGTTAACTCAAGATGAAGATGAACTGCAACTTATACTTCAATTGGTGGAGGCGTATCGTAAGAAATACCCCTCATTCAACAAAAGTACGCTTATCAATTGACCAAATGTTTTAAACACTAAAACTGAATTTTACTTTCTTCAAATAAATATTCTTCAAATAATTAAATAAACCTTCCGAAAATATAATTTCTGCTTTAAATTTAGCTTTACAACGGCTGTAAATTAAAAAATTAAAAGTTTGAAAATTTTCAAAATTTCCTAAAAAGGAAAAAAAATCTGCCAAAATTCCCCCAAAATTCCCTAAAATGCGCAGTTTTTCATGAAATTTTGGAAAAGTGGAAGATATAGTAAAACAAACCATATCATATATATTTCTGCACATAATACCACTTCTTTTGAAGCATAAATTCCCAAAAATGTTGTACCATTTATCTGTCTGATGCATTTAAAGCAGTGAAATTCAGCTGTTTTTACAACCAAAAAAATATTGAAATTTTAATTATATCCATATAAGCAGAAACCGCCAAAGAAATTTCATGATTTTGGTATCAAATGTTGCGAAATGAATTGCAAGTTAAGAATCTAACGCGAAGCCTGAAATTATTTGAGACCATGACCAATTCTCACCCCGCTAAAGTTAAGAGCCTAAAATTTTGTCCTAAAAAATCTATAGCAATTGTTTAGTATGTTCAAGCTAAAGTAAAGAGTAATCCGATTTTCTTCATAAAAGGCTCATTCGAAGGGCTATTTTGTATATTTTCCAAATATGAATATTAAAAACATTTCTGCTAATTCTTGTGGCTATCCAAGACCTCCAAGTCGAAGCATCTTTTGAATTTCCTAAAAAATTGACTTTCAGTAGTCCTGGCTGTGCCAAATACAATCCGATTTTATGTTGTTATAGCTTCAAAGAAAGACCAATCTATTGTCAATGGAATACCATTCACATTTGGTTAGAGAAATTATATTATATGTGTTAAATTTTGATAAAACTAACACAACCCAGGTTTTTTCTCATACAAATGGAATTTTAAACTTTGAGTGACTTCCGCGCCCATCAAACATTATCGGATCGAAACCAAACTTCACATTTGGTAGTTTGGGACTATAAGCTTATATAATTTGCCTGGCAATTTTAAGAAACCCAGTTTAAAAAAAAATTCGGACCAGTCTAATATATATATACATATGTATATTAAATTTAGTTGTTGTTAATTTGTTTTTTGTATTCCAAGCCCATAAAACGCTATCTTGATGGATCATAAATCAAAAATCCTGATTTTCATGTCTTGTTTCGTTGTGGGGATGAGAAGAGCTAACGTTCCTCTTTCTTCGTGATGTGCATGCAGAGTAAATGCTGCATGAAGTGGCGGTGTACCACGTGCTCCGTTGCATGTTTTTAACATGATAAATTGTCAACGTTTGTTGTCACTTGTCTGACGTTTGTCTGCAGTGATTTAAAAACTACTTAAAATGTAAATGTTGTTTTCTATGAACAGTTTTTTTCATACTCGTTCGCATTCTCCTTCTCGTTTTCGTTCTCTTTTTTTATTTATAATCTAGACTTTTATGGTATTCTACGATGTCGGTTTGTTTGGTTAACTTCGCTTATTATGTTGGCTTTTGGCACATGACATGCTGATGATTACTGTGACGACTGCTGCACCCCACGAGGGCCATATGCTTTTTTGTGTTGACATTGAAGAAGTTCGCGTTGAACGCATTTCATAGAGGGATTGAAGGATGCGTCAAACATTTTTGATTTTTTTTCTGTTCCTGCTTTCTTTCATACGTGCAGAGGGAATATATCGCTCCCGGACTGATTGAATAGCTAATCGAATGGCTGGTGACATTCTTACAGCAAAAACCACATCAACAACAACAACAGCAAAAGGGGCTTAACCTTTTATTTGGCACTTTTCAAATTGTGTTACGGATAAAGGAATTGCGACTTTTTCTGCTCTTTCAAGTATGCCATAAGAGTTGAGAAAGAAGTCATAACGAAAAAGATAACGACATAAAATGCGTGTTTGTAAAATCCTAGAATAAGAGCATCGCAAACGTTATTTTCTTTTTCAAGCAAAGATTTGAACTTTAATTTTCTGATTTCCAAATTGTGTGATGATTTCGATATTCTGGCTAAAGTCTCCATAATAAAATAAAGCTTTTCTGTTTTTATCAGGGCATATATACATATATTTATTATGTATATATTGTCATTACTCAATATTTCGCCTTTCTTTGAAAACCATACTGAGGAGTCTGTAAAATTTGAGAACAATTACATTATATAATAACAGTCCGATTGATTTCACAAAATTTTTTAAAAACTAATATAATCTTTACCCAAAAATACAAAAAAAAGTGGAAAAAATGTTTAAAAGTATTAAGTTGAGACATTCTATAAATTGTTTTCATTTGGTCATATTAGGAACCCGTTGTCCTTATAAGGCACATTCCCAATTACTCTCAAAAAAGTTCAGTCATATAAACGATTTTATTTAAAATGTTGTTCGGGATGAAAAATTAATATAAATACTCGTCAGAGCTATTCTCTCTGGACAAAATGGTTTTGAAACCAGGGCGTGCAACCGGAACCCAAACCGTAACCGATTTTAACCGGTTTATTTTCCTAACCGAAATAAAACCGCAACCGATATTTCGTTTGATTGGAAACCGCTTCCCGAACCGAAACACCGAAACCGTTTCGAAACGGTTTCTGAAACAATTTCCAACATCTTCCCCAAAGTTTTATTTATTTCATGGTCGCTCATTAATGCGCCACATTAATATTCAGTCTGACTGATCAGTCACCCGTGTGCATGTTTATGTACTCATGCCTATACAATTCCCTTCATGTGTTGGTGTACCACACACGTGCTTTTTTCACTAAAGCAATTTACTGACTCATCCAGTCAATGGTGATGTGACTCTTAATCGTTTACATAACATGTCTACTAGACCGTTTCACATTTTCAATTTTTTCGAAATGTAAATGGGAACATTTTTTTTTCTAAATCTATTAAAAAAAACAAATATTTTGGTATATAAAACTTGTATAGTTTCGAAGGTTTAGACCTCGCGCAAAATCGGTAAAGCTTTTTGCCTAAAAAAAGCAGATTTTGAAATATTAGGAAAAACATTGCATTACTAATTTTATAATAACTCTTGATTCGTTTGTCCGATTTATGTATAGTCTAGCTTATTTTAAAGGCAATTAAATTTACCCGATTCCCTCCTTGGGCATAGAAACATTTTGATAATAATTTTAGTGCCTACAAGCTTTCAAAATTGATTTATCATAAAATTTCGAGAAAAAAATTAGCTACATTGGGAGGAGGTGGCAACGCTTTGGCATGCAAGTCGCAAAAAATTACGGCTCCGCTTTTCAACAACTCTTTTTGATATGATCTTTCGGTATCGTGTGCTTAAAATTGTTTTGAAACAAAGAGCTTTTGTCGCTGGATCGGTGGTGGATGGATTCTGCTGGCAATGGTCTGCTGATGGTGAGCGATTAAGCAATTTTCCGATCACGTACTGCAATTTGCTGCTTTATTTGTTGTTGTTTACAAAAACAAATAATAAGAGAGAGGAATGTTTACAAAACTAATGATATTGCAACTGTCAAGTGTCCGTGCTCACCTGTTTTAATTAGAGATAAATGCGACTTTGCGATTTTAACAGTATTAGAAAGACCGAAGCTTTTTTAACAGCGCTAATATTTGGGTTCTTGTCCTCACTAATCGAAGCGATCTTTTCACCGTGCGCCTAAAGATAGGCAATGAAATATTTTTAAGCAGTTAAATTCAAAATTGGTAATGAGCAAGTTAACACCAGCGAAAAAATTTGCTTCCGAATCCAAAACTAGCGCAAAGAGACCTGTAGCTGTTTTGTCGCCAGAAAATATGGACTCAGAACATATTTCGTCTGTTGGCTGTATGAATGTCAGTCACTTAATGGAAATGATGTCAACGCTACTGGACAATAAGTTAGACGAAAAGCTAAAAAATTTGCCAACGAAAGAAGACCTTGTCTCTATATCTACGCAGTTGAATAAGGTAATCGCGGAAGTAGACGAGCTAAGAACTGAAAATGAAATGCTTAAAAATAATATATAAACACTGGAGCAAGATAGTTTAATTAGCCGACAAGACCTCATGAGAGTAGTGGATTTCCAAAAAAGATGCAATGTAATTATCAAAGGCCTAGATAAAGAATCCAACTTAACTGAAGCTGCAAATAAGCTTATCAAATATAAGCTTGGAATCAACGATGTAAGCGTGCGAATGGTACGTAAAATGTACGAGCGTAACAATAAAATGGCTGTCGTCGTGGAAGTCGCAACATCCGAAATGGTTGAAAGAATTTTTAAGAACACCACTTAGCTATCCGGAACTTCGATATATATAGAAAGAGACCTGAATGCGCATAGGCAGATGAGGAAACAATTGTTATTGAAGATTAAAAGAGATATTCAGGCAGTGGATCAAAGTCAAAAGATAGTTGTAAGGAATGATAGACTTAAGGTAGGGAATAATTGGCTTATGTGGAACGAGAAAAACCAATTGGTTGGAAAAACACAGCCAGCGGAAAAAATTTTGGAAAATATGTATGGGGATAAAATAAAAGAAGTAAATTTGTCTTATGATGTACTTAAAGAAAAAATTGTGGTAGAAAAGGAATCAAAAAACTAAATAATCTTAGCTCTAATTGTTTAAATTTTGATGCGAGCTGCTTTTTGGAAGAAAACTGGGAATTAAAAATTTTGGGATACAATATTCATGGTTTAAGTACCAAGTCTTTACATCCCGAGTTTTATAATTATATTGATACGTTTGATGTTTTTGCATTGTTTGAAACACACATTATAAAGGAAAAAATACAACAATGGGAAAAATATTTTAAAAACTTTTATACTTTTTGGAAACCTGCAAGTCGAGTCAGTAATTTTGGGCGAGCGTGTGGGGGGTGTGTATATGGGGTGAAAAAAGGACTTACTGAAAAAGGCTTGAAGCACTATTTTGATAGAATCAACAATGTAGACTCAATTAATTTAGCTATAAATGCAAAAAAAATCATAATATTGCCGGTATATATTAGAGGTGCAGTGTGGAATGATGAATTTGAATTATTGAAGGACTATGTAAACAATAATTGGGATCCAAATATGGTTCTTTTAGGGGATACAAACGCACGAATCGGTAATACGCAACAGGAGGCTGAAGATCTGTATAATTTCAAGGCAGATTTAAATATACGAAATTCAAGGGATACGATCAGCAACATCAAAGGAAAGCAATATATAGATTTCTGTTCAGATGTTGGAATAGTTATATTAAATGGAAGAACTGTAGGTGATAATGAAGGAAATTTAACTTATATAAGTGGAGTTGGCAACTCTGTAATTGATTTGTGTGGGGTCACTTGACTTATTGCAATTCGTAGAGAATTTCGAAGTGGATAGCAAACCCTGGTCTGATCACTTACCAATTAAGTTAAGCCTAAAATTTCAAGAAACAAAAATTCAGATAAGAAAGTTAAAGCTTCTGCCGAAGCTGAAGTGGAATGAGCGACTAAAGGCATGTTATTAAGAAAATCTGAACGTAAATTTAAATACAGCTAAAAGTACAAACGGTATACTCAACTCGAATGATCTTGTAGAAGTTATTAAAGCATCAGCACCTAAAACAAAAGCAAATAAGATTTTTCCTGATTTCAAAGCAAATTGGTATAATTTCAGATGCTATAGGGCTAGAAAAACTACTTTTAAAATGCTTAAAATTTACAAAAAGTCGGATAAATTGCATGATAGGAATAAATATCTTGAAGCTAAACAGAATTACAAGAAAACATGCATTGATAGCAAAAAAGCATATTATGCAAGCTTAGACGCAAAAGCTAATAAGGTAAATTGTAGTAAGGAGTGGTGGAAGCTGGCAAAAGAAATAAGGGGCACCAATCACCAAATTGGTTGCAATATCTCAGCGGAAAATTTTAAAATTCATTTTGATGGCCTTCTTAATCAAATCGATTCCATAGATCACACAGATGATGTGTGGACTCCTATAGCAAATGAAAACGAAAATTTAGACCGTCCGTTTACTCTGGACGAAGTCAAAAGAGCGTTACACAAGGCAAAGGATAATAAAGCACCAGGTATGGATCGGGTACCGTACGAATACTTTAAGAATGCTACAGACGAGTTCTTATCTGATCTCACTGAAGCATATAATAACCTTTACAACAATATGAGCGAGGTAGATAACATTTTTATAGAGTCGATAATTTTCCCAATATTTAAAAAAGGCGATCCAAATAATACTGCGAACTATAGGGGTATATCGTTTATCAATTGCGTTGCTAAAATAATGATGGGTTTTTTAAATGAGCGTCTGACCAGTTGGATTGAAGAATATGGCATTTTAAATGAATTTCAGGCCGGTTTCAGAAAATCGTACTCAACTGTAGACAATATTTATAACCTATCATGTGTCGTAAACTTAAAGTTTTTGGAGAAAAAAAAAGGTTTATGCGTTTTTCGTAGACTTTAGGGCTGCGTTTGATAAAATCCCCAGAAAGTACCTTTTTAGAAAGCTACGAGCTTTAGGTCTTTCAAACAAAATCGTCTCACTTATTGAAAAATTATATCGTCATACAAAGTCAGCAGTGTGGTCAGGTAACGAAATCTCTGATTTTTTTTGAAACCTACACTGGAGTTAAGCAGGGTTGCTTGCTTTCGCCAACGTTATTCACGCTTTATCTGGAAGATCTTTTTGAATATTTGGGAGGAGGTCTGATGGTTAATGACGAAAATATCAGAATTCTTTTATAAGCTGATGATATTGTAATGTCATCTGATGATATAACTGTAATGCGAAATATGGCTCGAAACGTATTGCGACCAATGGAAAATGGAAGTAAATATGGAAAAATCGGAAATGTTAATTTTTAGAAAGGGCGGTAGACTCTCGGGAAAGGAAAAGTGGTCCTATAAAAATGAAGAAATTAAGGTTTCGTCAGAATTTTGTTATCTGGGGGTTATATTGACACCACAAATGACCTTTGGAAAACATGTCAAAATGCGCAATGCAAAAGCAAAAAATAGCATAAACTCAACATGGAAGGATTTCCTTAATAAAAACACAATCTCTTTAAAATCAAAGTATAAATTGTTCCAATCGGTATGTAGGTCCATTCAAGCGTATGCCGCACAGATTTGGGGGTTTGATCACTTTGAAGAGGTTGATAAATTGCAAAGGTTCTTTTTAAGGAGAATCCTGAAGCTTTCAGACTGCACCCCTAACTATGCTTTGGCGCTAGAAACAAATGCAGAGGATAATCATTTTTATACATTAAACCTCCATATGGATTACATTTTTAAGACAATCTTTAAATATAGTCCTAACAGATTACCGCACAAGCTGTCGATGTTGATTCTGTCAAAAAATATCTTTTGGGCCAAACGAATGAATGATTTAGGTGAAGAGTTTAATATATTTTTTGATTCTTTAAATTTGTCAGAGAAAGAATGGTTACGTAGAGGGGCGAAACTTTTAGAAAATTAAAAGATAAAGAGAAGAAACGAAATTGAGGTAAAGGCTGGATCGAGTCATAACCGTTTTTACAAATTTTTGAATTTTAGAAAGGGCGAAGAATATTTTACGGGCGAAACTAATCTGAATAAAATATCTACCATTTTCAAAACTCGAAGCGGTGTTTTATCACTGGGAGCAAATTGTTATCAAAACAATGCAAACACTTTATGTACTCTATGTAATCTAAGCGAACACGAAACCTTAGAGCACATGATGGCTAAATGCCCTATGTTTAAGGAGTTCAGAATAAGACACTTTGGTAAAGCATATTTAAAACATGAGGAACTCATAAAGGTGTTAAATGGGGAGTTTGAAAATGGCTGGAATAACTTGTATTCATACGTAACATCAGTTTTGAAATATAGAAAACTTATAATAGAAGAATTTGCATAACATCATTTTAATTTCAATAAGATAATTTTAATTTTTTTTACTGTTAAGTGGCCTATAAAGCATAAATGTAATTGGCGGATGACTTACGACTTTAAAAGTTAAAGTCTTATATTTTCTTTATATTTTGGAATATTTTGTAATATCTTAAAAATAAAGATGTATTCTATTCTAATTAGCTACATTGATTCATTTAAAAATTCTTTAAAAAAAATTTTGATCAGTTTTTAGTTTATCTTTGAATGCAGATTAATGAACAATTTAATGAGGAAGATTTTGATGTGCCACAAGCCTATTAAAATAATTAATTTTAGCAAATATTTAGAAATTGAACTTAATTGAAAAAGTGGAAAAAATTTATTTATCACAATGCGTTGTCAAAAATCCCGGGATATCCCGGGATCCCGGAATTAGTCCCGGTGGTTTTCTTTGCTATGCAACAAAAGTTTCTTTAACACATCCATATCACGAAATCCATGTTACGCACTGTTACATCGTGCGAATTATTTTAATTGGTTTAGCTAAGAAAAAATTTTTTCCGAAAACTGATTTGCAATTATTGTTAATTAATTTTACCCTCTTTACAAAACCTGTTAAGGGTTTTGAAATCCATTTGTAAATTTCGATAATATAAAGCAAAATGTCCGTTACGCACGCGTTACAAAATTTTTCCTTTAGAAATTTTATGTCAACTTCTATCTGAAATCTTTGTGAATTGACTTCAGATAGAATTTTCATATTTTTTAGAGCTATAAGAGGTTATCCTAGATTACACTAGTAGCTATGTTATTTGAAAAAAAAAAAAAAATTTTAAAACAACTTTTTTTAACTTTAAGCTCCGTTACGCACATGTAACATCCGTCACGCACTGTTACACCATATGTTCATATGTATAAAAACCTTAAATTATTTACATTCCCTAATATTTTTTATAATCTCTTTTATTGGAAATGAAAAAAATGTTTTCGCACTTTCTTGCCATCTAATTTCTACAATTTTTGCACGTTTGTATTGAATATTAGTATTGGGAGCATCTATTTATGCGCACTTGCGTTTTCTAATTATCTGAAAAAGTAACGATTCAATTTTAATAATTTTTGTTTTAAACAAAAGATAATACCTAGAGGTATATACCTAGAGCAAGAAAGTGGCGCAAAAACGGTAAAACACTGAAAAAAATTAATTTTTTTTTTGTGGAAAGTTTTTTCTCAGTGTATAATTTAAAAAAAAAGGTTTCGAATTCTCGGTTATATTAACTATCATCAGTCTTTTTTTTTTATATTTCTACCATAATTACTTTTTGAGATATAAAATTTTGCAGAAAAAGTTTTATCAAAAGGGATTTTTCAAGAATATCTCAAGGACACTCCGCAAAAGAAACCTAAAAATTGGTTCCTGGAGTGTTTTAAGGTTAAACCTATCGAAAAATTATCAAAACTTCAAAATCCCTTTCAGAAGGCTGCAGTCGGAAATACCCTTTGTGTCAAAAAGACACTTACTGAAGAAAAACTGTAACTTGTGCGTAACGCGTGAAATTTTTTTCAATACAGATACAAAAAAAAAAAATTGTCAATCAGCTTTACCGTCTCAAAATCCACACATTACATCATTTTCGAAAAAAATTTCTTATATTAGAGTCTGTATTGGAAAAAATATAAATTTCGTTACGCACGCGTTACACTTTTTATACCCAGCGTAAACGGCGTATATTAGTTTTGTGCAAATCTTGTAACAGGGAGAATTAAGCTCCGGAGATATAGAAAAATATATATAGAAATGATCAGGATCAAAAACTGAATCGATTTAGTCATGTCCGTCTGTCCGTCTGACCGTCTGTCCGTCTGTCCGTCCGTCCGTGGTCGGATCTCCTCCGAAACGGCTAAACCAATGAAGTCGAAATTTGGCACACGTGTATATCGGGGTCCGAGTATGATCCTAAGTAAAAATGGGAGACATCCGCCCACTGCCACGCCCACAAATGAATTTATTGTGTTTTCAGTAAAATGCTTGTAAATTTCGAACCACTCAACACATTCCATTGATATATGGTGTACTGGTAAACTACAAAAAGGGACATATCCTGGCGAAAAATGGTCGCCGTCCTCCTCGAGCCACGCCCACAAATAAGCCCACAACGAAGGGCTTATCGTAACTTGTGAAGTAAAAGGCGTAGAAGCTTCAAAATCGCAACATAGGTTGACCAAGGCAAATAAAAGGTGTAGGAACAAAAATTTATGTAGCCCGCCCACTGCCACGCCCACAAATGGCGAATTTTCGTAACTTCCGAAGTAACAGGCGTAGAAGTTTCAAGTTCGCAACATAGGTTCACCAAGGCGAATGAAAGGTGTAGGAAAAAAAATTATGTGGCCCGCCCACTGCCACGCCCAAAAATGAAGATTTTTCGTAACTTCCGAAGTTAAAGGCGTAGAAGCTTCAAATTCGCAACATAGGTTCAGCAAGGCGAATGAAAGGTGTAGGAAAAATTCTTTTGTGGCCCGCCTACTGCCACGCCCACAAATGAAGAATTTTCGTAACTTCCGAAGTAAAAGGCGTAGAAGCTTCAAATTCGCAACATAGGTTCACCAAGGCGAATGAAAGGTGTAGGGAAATAATTTATGTGGCCCTCCCACTGCCACGATCACAAATAGAAAAGCAAAACATAGTGCGCTCATAATGTCGGGACGCTGGGTATTTTAAAGTCGGGCTTGACCGACTTTAGCTTTCTTACTTGTTTTTACTTTATTTGAATAGATTTACCTCGGTATGTCGATGACAAGTGTTTATATTTGAATATATATATTTATTAGCAATATATCAATAAGTTTGAATAAAGTGTTTTTCCAATTTATTTGAGCCACCAGCGCACGCAATCACCGAAAAGAGCGATATGAAACTGCAAAAGTTTTTGCTCAAATGCGCTCGCTGCGCGAAATTAAAAGAAAACAAAGAAAATCTACCGTCAACTTGAAGAATTAAACATAAAACGTGAAGTTGGAGTTCCATAGAATATATTCTGTACAATTTCTCTTCTCCCTTTGCAATTTCTTTTGTGACCTATATATTTTAGCTTCGCCTAAACGATTTAACAGATTTATACTATTTTGTCCGAATTTTTCTACGAATTCAATGATTTATTACTATTTTTTAAATCCCGGGATCCCGGGATTGGCATGCCTACTTGATACGTACTTACTCGACACGTTTAAGATTATCTGTTTCTTTTTGCCACCAGTACAATCCTTTTGGGCAAACACAGACTGAAAGACTTAAGTGTGTGGAGTGAATACGTATGTAGCTAGCGGGTCGTGCAAACATGGTAAATGACGATAAAAAATAGCCACATCTTACACCATGTCCTAACTACAGCCAAAAATTCACCTTTTGGAAGCTTTTAGATTTTCGGCACAAACATAATATAAAAGGTTTGTACGCAGGGCCGAAACTACAATGGGGCAACCGGGGCAGTGCCCCGGGGCCCCCGGCTCGGGGGCCCCCTCGCAGGGGATGGAAAAAAAAATTTTTAACCCGTTCAAAACATTGCAAAAAAATTTTGTTCTTATTTTCTGAATGTCATAATTTTTTGTACCAAAAAACTGCTGCCAGCTGCGAGATATTGAAAATAATTATATTTTATAATATACGATGCTTGTACATTTTATTCATTCGATTATCACATACCTTGAATCAACTCTACATCATGAATATCACGACTGTTTGTAAAAGTTAGTGTAAGATGTGAATAAAAAATTATAAAATACCTTTATTTTTACTTTGAATTTGCACAATATTATTGTGACGAGTAATTTTTAGGTGGGGCCTCCAAATTTGGTTTTGCCGCGGGGCCCCTTCAGCTCTACTTTCGGCCCTGTTTGTACGCATTTACACGTTAGGACATATCGATGATGAAACACATTTTTTGTAGGCCAGACGCGAGGGGATGTGTCATGCAAGTGCTTTGCTCCCTCCCCGTGCGTCCCTTGCTAGCGAAAATTTATTTCACTGTATGACGGGTCAGATTTGTGAAACATGTTTCGAAATTATCCCATTTAAACACATGGGAAAGAAAGAGAAGCATTGATTGAAGAATGAAGCAACAGTTAACAAACAACCGTCTCTTTTCTTCTCACGTCATTCTCTACTAACATACTTAATTTTCTCAAAACATTTGTTCGTGAGACTGACTCTAGAATATCGAAATGTCTTATTGTGTAAATGCGTTTTTTTTTTTTTAATTTTTTTAACTTTCCATCGTTTATTGTATGTACCCTTAAATAGGAACTAGCAATAAGTAATAAATCTTAAATCTAACCAAATTTTAGCTACTTATACCTTATATAAAGTTTAAAGTAGTATTTCGATACGACGGGCCTCAATTCAAGGGATGGGCTGCTGATGGATTTGAGCCTCTCGGAGTGGGGGCGGTGTACTTTTCGACGGGTGGCGATTGCCGCAGCTGGACAATCGTTTGTCGCAAAGTGTTCGATGGGTATATCGCACCAAGTAGACGGGTGACATATGAACCACATCTACAGCGATGAGTCGATCGCGTAGACGCATACTTTTCGACGGGGGGCGATTGCCGCAGCTGGACAATCGTTTGTCGCAAAGTAATGGGTTTCGGGGGTTGGCATTGATCGCTTCTGTATGCGGGCCCGGTTATACTTTAGAGCGTAACGGTCGGACGATCAATCCTTCGTTGTCTGGAGCTCGAAGCAGTAAAGGCTTAGGACCTAGCGATTTCGTTGGGATGATGATGTAGACGCTCTGTGTAGGCTGATTTCAGGCGTGCTACTCCTCCCTTACTAACGGTATTTCCAGGTCTCGGTGGATATTTGCGTTTCGTATATACGAAGGCGCACCTGTAATTACACGAGGAATTTTTGATTCTCCTCTTTGTATGATTTCAATGCTGGAGGAAATAGCATTTCCCCACAATTCGAATCCGTATAACCATGTTGGCTTCAATATACTTCTATATAAAAGAATTTTATGTTAAATTTTTAAGGCGGGCAATGATTTATAAGCCAAAGAAACTTTGAAGCTTTCAGTTTCAATGCGTTTCTTTTCGCTTCTATATGCCTCCGCCATTTAAGACGCCTGTCCAAGTGAATACCTAGGCAAACAACGTTTTCTGTCTGAGGGACAAGTATATTGTTTATTGTTATAGGTGGTAATGTGCCTCTTTTGACAGTAAATGTCACGTGCTTACTTTTGATTCGTTTATTTTGACGCGCCATATTGCAAGCCATTTTTCGATTACTTTTAAGCAGGGACTGAAAATAACAGTTTCGATGTTTTTCAAAATTTTAAAAAGCAGCACTAAAAAATTTACACACAGGAAAAATTTTGATAAATTTGTTATCCTCAGGCCATTCTCTATGAGATTCTTCGATGCCTTTTATTTTTTTTAATTTTTTCAAAAAAGTCTAATATTAACTAATAAGTAAACACTTTTAGTTTTTCAGTCTGTCAAGGTGAGGGGCAACAAATGAGGGAGACGTACCTGATACTCCGCTGATGACCCTGGGGGACGCCGGGTACGTCGATTGATATGTCGGTTTGCGTGACGTGGTTGATTTTATTGTACTTTGCAACGGTATATTAAACTCGTTGCCACTTCTCCCTTTTTTTTTTGTTTTTTATTTTTTTTGTTTTTTTTTTTGTTTTTGGTTTTGTGTTATTTCAATTCAATTTTCCTTTTTTTTGTTGTAATTCACTTTGAATTTTATATATATTTTGTTTTGTAATTCACCTTTAAGTTTTATATATTTTGTTTATTGGAGTTCACTTTTAATTTTGTATATTTTTTTTTGTTGGAGTTCACTTTTAAATTTTTGGGTTTTATTCCTCTTTTCTTACTCTAGCTATATTTTTATGTGGAATTCTCTTTTTAATTGGGATTTTGGGTTTTTAATTTTTTTTTTGGCGGCGCGTGGGCGAGTTGTTCACGCGAAGAGATTTTTTCGACAGTGAAGAGGGCAGCGCGCAGTGCTCCCAGGCAGCGCTGCCAGTTAGCGCAGTCGAACGCGAAAAGGGTACTCACTAAGTTTGGTTATTTTGCCGTTCTTTAAAGCCCCGGCTTCAAAGTGGCTGCGGCGAAAAACCAACATACTGCTCGCCTTGTGCTACGCAACTATAATTTCTCAATCCAGTTCGCGTCTGCTAGACGATTGGTTTGGGCCGTGGCGACGTTGGTAGGAGAAGGCGGAGGCGATATTGTTGAGAAGATAGTGAACAATAAATGAAAAGGAGGAGGGGGAGGTGTTGCGATCAGAAGCAGCGGCGTGAGGTGGAAAACTCGCGTCGACACCTCGATAGCGAAAATCCACCTGGATCGAACTGCTGGATGACGAATGCACAGCTGATCATACGAAAGACCAGATACGCTTGCAGCACCGCTCCAACACAAACCACATCGTTCCGCGATAAGTTTTGGATAGTGTTGAAAACGATTCGTATCTTCGTGGATGTACTCTCGGGCTTGGTCACTGAATTAAAGGTGTCGCGCATATGTGGCTGCCGTGCGAGCCTTTTCTTCAAGCTCCTGTATTGCGTCAGCGCTCCAAATCGCGACGAGTCCAAGCAAGGAGCGGCTTTAGAAAATTCGATCTTAAACGGTGGACGCACAACGGGCCTACCATCCGAATTTCTAGATGTGATTTGCGAATATATTTTTTCGCAATAGATGTCCTCTGGAAGAGGGAGAGGCGAGGCTGAAACTTCCTCTTGTTCTGGAAATGATTTGAGTGACTCGTGAAGTGACTCCTGGTGGTCTCCGGAGGAGACTTGCGTCGTAAACGTTTCGATGGATTCGCTGGCGATTGGTCCACTCAAATACCATCGGAATATTGAATTTTGGGCAATAAGGCTTCCTCCGACATTCATCTTGACGCGCGGCCGCAGTAATTTCGGCATGATATCAGACCCGATGACCATATCGATGCGGGCTGGATTCATAAACCGGGGACCGGCGAGCTCCAACGATGAGATCTCGTGGGGATCCAAATTGGAGACCCTTTTGGCCGGAAGCCAATTGGTCAATTTCGGCAACACCACGGCGTCGATTTCTTCCTTGAACGAAGAACGAGGCGAGTCGAGCGTGATGGTGCATTTCTTTTTCGCAATGTGGGTGCATTGGCCACCCATGCCAGAGACGTTGCAGATTTTATGAGTCGTTGGCAAATTCAAATGCAGCTGCAGTCGATCAGTAAGAAATTTCCTCTGAGAACCTTGATCTAAAAGCGCCCGAACCGTTGGCAAAAGCGCCTGAGTCTGGCTATTGGAGACCTGTGCGGGTGCCTGTGACGGGAAGGGGATGCTCACGGAGCTCGAAGCCTCTGGTTGCGCACGAAAATGCGGCGGTTGGCTTTGTCGGAAACGGGCCCGTCTTCGGAGGAGATGTCAAAGAGGGGGTAGAGACTTTCGTGTCCGGTGTTGCAGCCGCGCTCGAAACATGCAACAAAGTGTGATGTCGTTGTTGGCACTTCGCACAGTTGTGTTGACTGGGGCATTTGGACCGTTGGTGATTGGTGGCGAGACAGTTGAGGCAGCGCTTCGATTTCGTAACAATTTTAAATCGCTCCGCGACTGGCATCTTCAAAAATTGGGCGCATTGGCGTAAGGGATGGTTTCCATTGCACAAGAAACACGATCCTGGTATTTGCTCTTGTGTGTGGAACGCGTAGGTCGATGAAGTTGGCTGGTTTGCTGATAGAACCGGCGCTTTTACTTCCGTGAAGCTCGAAAGGCGTTCGACGACTTCATAACGATTGCTGAGAAACTCGTTCATCTGTTTCCAAGTCGGCAGCTCTCGATGCGATGAAAGTGACTGCTCCCAATGTGCGATCGTAGAGGCTGGCAGGCGGCTGGAGCAAATATGGACGAGCATGGCATCAAAAAAATCGGCAACTCCTTGACTTTTCATCAGGGTGATACAACCGTTGACCGTCGTTTGTATTTTCAAAATTCCCTCGCTGGTTCCGTTTTCAATAGGCGGCAGATCGAACAAGGTTTTTAATTGATGATCGATTAAAATGCGCTTGTTCTCGTAGCGCGTCTTGAGATCCTCTCAGGCATGGATAAAATTCGAGCCGCATAATGGATATCCTTTAACAATCGCAGCTGCGGCGCCTGTCGTTTTGTAATGCAGATAGTAGAGCTTATGTATGGGTGGCAACCTTGGATTGTTGATGTATAAGGCCGTAAACATGTCACGAAATGCTGGCCACTCGTTGTATCCTCCGGAAAAACTCGCAACGTCACAAGGGGGCACTCGAACAAAATTATCCTCTGGCGGCATCTCAGCATATTGTGGAGGCGACCTTGTGCTGGATAGTGGTGGTTGAGGTTGGGAATGCAACCGTAGCATATCTTTCAGCTGCGCTCGAGCGATAGCTTGGAGATCGCGACATTCATTATAAGTCACTAGAGCAATGGCGGCAACCTCAGCAGTCCATTTGTCATGTGCGAGAGCGCGGCTGTAAGTCTCTTGAACACGTTGCCAACAAGAGACAGTTTCCTCAATTTTAACTTCGATGAGCGACTCGGTTTGATTCAAGGGATTGGAGCGCATAATCACATCGCAGTAGCTTTTAAGCTGCTCCACCGCATCATTGAATTGTAAATTGAAAGCCATTTTGGAAGTGAACATGAAACGTTAACACAGAGCTCAAGCATTCCGGAGTGAAAAAACGAAAAAATATTTAATAATATTTCAGTAAAATTAACGAATATACTCGCCCACGCTTAAATTTAATTTTACCAAACGCAAAATTATCGATGGCAATCTGGATGTACTAGGCTTTGTCGGGTGCGGAAGAGACCGGTCGTAGGGCACGGTGATGATCGATGTCGTCTGAGCACCTTCAAGTCAGCCGTGATAAAGTAATAAACAAACTGGAGAATATATATGCAACCGTGGCAGCGAATCCTCAATGATTCCTGCGCTTCGCAACACCTCCACAAGACTCCTGGTACTCCGAATCCAATGTTAAAAAATTCCAAATTATTTAAGAAATTCCAGTAAGAAAATATAGGTCAAATTCAATTGATTTGTTAGAAAATCAAGTTTTTTAACCAATTCGCAAAGTCGATGTGATGCACGTAAATCAAAAACAGCGTGCAGGCAGAGCGCAGGCAGAGCGCAGGCAGAGCGACGGATCGTATGTATGAGGCCGTGTGTTCTAATTGAGTTCACCCACGTTCGCTCGATCAGGCAATACGCGATCAACTTCTATGCTCGAAGTTCGATGCAACGCACAGCGTTAGAACTGACCTACGCAACACAATGCACGTATGCCCTATGCGTTTATGCAGATGGCCTGGCTCGCTGTCTGCTGGCCTTGAATTCGTATGGAATTGCAATGGAAAAAAACCCAAAACGATTTCTCTGCGTGTTCCGCAAGCGAAAAGCCAACGCAATAAGAAAAGAAAGAAAAAACCGCAATTCGTTCTCACAGGGAACGAGAAACCCAAATGCTGCTTGCCAAGCCGCTTTGTTGAAATGTGGTCCACCGGAACCTCCAGGCTCCTGGCAGCATCGCCAAATGTCAAGGTGAGGGGCAACAAATGAGGGAGACGTACCTGATACTCCGCTGATGACCCTGGGGGATGCCGGGTACGTCGATTGATATGTCGGTTTGCGCGACGCGGTTGATTTTATTGTACTTTGCAACGGTATATTAAATTCGTTGCCACTTCTCCCTTTTTTTTTTGTTTTTGGTTTTGTGTTATTTCAATTCAATTTTCCTTTTTTTTGTTGTAATTCACTTTGAATTTTATATATATTTTGTTTTGTAATTCACCTTTAAGTTTTATATATTTTGTTTATTGGAGTTCACTTTTAATTTTGTATATTTTTTTTGTTGTAGTTCACTTTTAAATTTTTGGGTTTTATTCCTCTTTTCTTACTCTAGCTATACTTTTATGTGGAATTCGCTTTTTATTTGGGATTTTGGGTTTTTAATTTTTTTTTTGGCGGCGCGTGGGCGAGTTGTTCACGCGAAGAGATTTTTTCGACAGTGAAGAGGACAGCGCGCAGTGCTCCCAGGCAGCGCTGCCAGTTGACGCAGTCGAACGCGAAAAGAGTACTCACTAAGTTTGGTTATTTTGCCGTTCTTTAAAGCCCCGGCTTCAAAGTGAGATTGAAATTCAACCATTTATCCAATTTAAATAAAATTGGTAGCAATCGATAGGTTCACACTTGTAGTATCCAAGAATTTACAACCTATCGATTGGTTCCAAATTCCTTTAAATTGGATAAATGGTTGGATTTTAATCTCGCAAAGACTTTTATTTTTGACAAAAAAAAAATATTTGTCTCATTTTAACAGTTATCATTTGGCTAGAAACATAAAAGTAAATTTTTAACAGTAAAATTTTTTCAAATAAAATAAAAGTCAAAAATTGTCTGTTTTTGTTAAACTTTTATTATAAAAGTTATAACAGTTACGGTACCTGCTTTTAAGTGCGATTGCAGATTTCGAGACGAAGAAATCTCGCTTTTATGACGGCTAAGTAAAGCCGTGTCGTCGGCAAAAGTAGAAATGGTGAGGTTACCTTTTACAGGGAAATCCGCTGTGTACAGTTAGTATAGGAAGGGTCCAAGAACACTCCCTTGCGGCACGCCTACTCTTATTTCTATATTTTGGGTAATGTGGTCTTTAAATTTAACCTTAAAGACTCTATTGCTTAACTAGCACGTAAGAATACCGCGCACAGAAGGAGGTAGGAGAGATTTTAATTAATTAATAAGTCCTTCGTGCCAAGCCTTATCAAATGCCTGAGCTACATCCAAAAAGACAGCAGAACAGTATTCTTTATATTTTTATAATACTAATTTGCTCTATAGTACCATGATTTTTGAAATGGTGATTTGGAATAATATTATTTTCTGATATCATTGGAGTCAATTTAAGGAGCAGTGCTTTTCAAAAAAAATTTGAAATGCATGGGAGAAGGCTAATTGGTCTATAGGACGACACTTTTGTCGCGTCCTTGTCAGGCTTTGGAATCAATTTAATTGAACAGGATTTCCACATAATAGGAAAATAGTTGAATCGCATGATAGCACTCAACAGCTTCGTAGTAAACTTAATTGTAATTAGTGGCAGCTCTATGATCATTTTTGGAGTTATTTTGTCCTCTCCAGGATCTTTTTTGGAAGCTAATTGACCACTGATTATTTTCTTTATTTCATTTGCGCGGAAGATGATCGGAAAATCGCTCGAATTTATTTGAGTCGTTGGCGTTTCATAGCCTCCAACAGCGGTGTTGGGTTGACAAACCAACTTTAAATGATTTGCAAATATGTTTGCTTTATCTTCGTCACTCCGCGGCGCGGAATCCGCGCCCAATATCCATGGGGGTCTCTAATAGAGGACTCTCCTACTTTCGGCGAATTAATATATTTACTTGCTTTCCATAAAGAATATTTTCCTATAGCCTGTGGTGATAATTTCGAGGCGTAGCTCCTGCACTCATGATTTCTCTCTCTTGAGAGTGTCTTTTTTATTTCGTTTGTTGCAGCTTTATATCGGAGCCTTGCGTAAGGGGATCTGCATTGCTGCCACTCCCGCCTGAGCCTACGTTTTTTTATGACAAGCCTTTCAATGTCTTGATTGCTATTAGGGAAATTCTTATTATAGTTTTTAGGTCTGGGCGTTGACTGCTCAGTCTTTGTCGTTAAAATTAATTTCAGTACAGTATTAGCATCATCAATGTAGACCACATACAGTCAATGGTGTAATTAGTATGAATGTGGGTAGCAACATATTTTTTATATTTTAGCCAGTTGGTGTTGTCGGAAGTAAGTCCTACAGGTGATTCAACAATAATTGGTTTTTATGATAGATCGAAGAAGACAGGTGAGTGGCCGGAAGAGAGATCAAAGACTGTTTTGACTATAACTCGTGTTCTATCCACTCCTTTCACAATGGCAAAATCAATGAGGTCTGGAAAATTTTGTTTGATCAGAGGGCCAGTATGTTGGCTGTCGCGGTGATAAAAAGTCTAGCCTACCCATGCTGTTTGTAAAAGAATGATACAATTGTCTTTCTTTTGGACTTATAAGTCGAAAACCCCAGTGCGTATTATTATTAAAGTTGGGGAATAATGCGCACCGCGACCACAGAGGATCTATTGTGCTAACCCCAGTGCGTATGTTTAGCATTGAAATCTGCAGCTGCTAAGAAGTTGCTGCCTAGAGTATCGAAGAAATCCTTAAACTGTTTTTTTTTTTTTTTTTTTGAGGCCAAGAAGCGAGGAGGACAGTAGATGGAAGATAAAGTCAAATAACTACAACGATTTTGTTTAGAAATGGGTGTTGCCATTAGGAAATTTGAGACATATGACTCAAGCGAAAAATATTTAATCCTGCATCGAACTAGAATCGCGCTTTCCCATCAGAGTGGTTTGTTTGGTAGAATCGACATCCCGGTATGGAAAAATTGTTTTTATCAGTTAAGTGTGTCTCTGATAAAAGCATGACATCGATAGAATTACTTGAAAGAAAATAAATTAATTCCGTTTTGTATTGGCGAACGCCGTTTGCATTCCATGACCAATGATTAGTGTATTCATATTTTTGAAATGAGTATTTGGAGTATGTTGAGTAGAATAAGGTTACTTGTAATAATCACCAAAGCTTGCCCTGGATGACTCTGCTAGAATGCCCTATTCGACTTTATAATAATACTTGATTTTAACACAGGTAGAATCACCTTGTGCTAAGGTTGTTTTGGGGTAAGTCTGAGTAGAGACACTGAGACTGTTTTGGATGAGCCTTAGTAGAAACACTAAGACCTTGTTGCAATCAAAGACCAACTTTTTCTGCACACTTAATACATATTTTATTGGGCCTTTATAGTCAAAAATTTCTTACATTACAAATCAATTAAAATATCTATAGTAAGGTTGTTTTTTATAGCCAAAGTGCTTACATTACAAATCAATTAAATATCACAAATTCAATAAGTTAAATTTTGTCGGTGTCGGTGTCCAAATTGCAAGGCTTGCATAATAGGCATTGAACTTCACAAAATGCAAGTTTTATTTTCTTATTATTTTTTTATGTCGTTTTCGTTGTCCAAATTCCAAGGCTTGCATAACAGGCATTGAACTTCACAAAATTCAAGTATTCTTTTCTTAAGTTTGTTTTGTTTTTTTTTTTTTCTTTTTATTATGCTTATCAGCTAAAGCTCTGTACTTATACAATTTTCTTATGTGCTTACATGCTCCGCCGCGTTGAGCGAATTGCGAAACTTAAATTGTTGAAATCTGCTGACGCGGCATTGGCTGGGGAAGTTCTCTTATATTGAGATCTTTTCGTTTGTATAATCGGATTAGTTTCCACGCTGTGCACGAAATTATAAAAACTACGACCATTGCGAGAGAGGAATAGCTCACAGTGTGGAGATGTTTATTTGAAGCCTCTACGTGCGCTGGTAAATCAGAAATGCTTAGCTGTTGCTGAAGATGAGTCAGTTGTTCCAACTGAAATTTGAAGTCTGCGGTGGGCATTTTTTCAATTGGTCGTTCATTCAATTTCTTGATGTCGGATATGTTGCCGAATGAGGCGTAGGGCAACAGGTTACGGCTTATTTGCTCTTCGTGCCCTTGTAAGGTAATCATATTGTTTTTTAAAACACATTTGGAATCGATATCTAGGATTCCTGAACCATCAATGCTTATGGGACTGATTTCGTCGCCACAAACTGTCGAGAGTTCTAGCAGGGAGGTGGTCGCAAAAATCCAGCCACTTGGGCGCTGCAGTGAAAAAAAGGTAATGTTATTCTGAGTTTCCTTGATTTCACAATTTATTGCTGTTTTGTTATTAAATAGCTGGATCTCACAAGCAAATTCTGGATACTCCATGCTGAATCGGGCCTGCTGACCTTGGCAAACATGAATATTGTTTTTTAACGCGATGCAACTGTCAAATTCATTATGCAGTAATATTGCGTACTGATCGCGATGATTGTTGACGGCCAGAATTGTGCTCTTGGAATAATTGTTATCATGCTTTCGTTGGATCTGGTTGGGATAGCAGTGAGTTTAAACATTGTGTATGCTTGTTGGTCTGCTAGTGGAAGTGCCAAGATAAAGTATTTATGTTTTGTGTTGACGGCAGAGTGTATGCTCATTAGCTTGTAGAATTCCAGTAAATTTTCAGTATCGGTTGGTAGTGCTCGTGTTGATGGAAGATTTGCCTTAACCAATTGTAGTTCCTGCTTCAGCTGCGTCGGTGTCAATATTAGTGGACTGATATTCCCGTTGTGTGATTGGGTAACTGCATGTAGTAGTTCTGATTGTGTTTGTTGCATGTTTGTTGTAATGATTGAGATCTGAGTGATTAATTAAGTTAACTGTTGTGACTGTTGAAGTAGTTTTTCTTGGCCTTCGAAACGATTCAGGTAGTCATAAATTGCCTTTTGTAGTTTCTTAAAATGATTTTCGGTTGCAATCGAATTTGTCTTTATTATATTTAAGGTTGAATTTATAACGGACGTTTGATTCCTTAATAGGTTCATGATGTGGTCTTCCGTGAGCTTGAGTTTTTCGATGATCGTAGACATGTCTTCAGCGTATTCAGAGTCTAATATGTACTCCAAACAGTGCATGTGCAATATTGCCGACTATATCAAGTGCTGCTCGCTTCTGCATTTTGTTTGTTAAAAGCAACTCCTCTTGTAGTAACGTGTTGAATGTATGCTCGAAGTGGTGAATTATTGGAGCACAAGAGTCCTCTTTCGATAGTTTTGCACACATATCCTTGAGGGTGTTTATTCCAGCGTTCAACTATTGAATGTCTGACCACATTGGACTAAGATCATAATATACCATGAATGTCCAGTGTGCTGATGCAAGTTTTGCTGCGCCAATGTTTTCGAAGTATATACCTGGGCCTTCTTCAAACTTAGTTATTTCGATTGAAGCGGTAAGGGCTAGTGGCAGCAGTAGCAGCAACATTATAATGGTTGTGAACATTCCTTGACCACTATACGAGACTAAACTTCGCTTTGAGGGCGTTGAGTCGAGGCAAGGCTTAGATGAACGTGTTTGTGAACGCTGTGTGTTGCCTGTATTTTTGTGATTTGGACGCTCTGTGTTGAAGTCGTGAAGAAGAGGTGCTTACCTGTGAATAGGTCTTTTTAATATGCCATTGTTGGTTCTTACGTCGACTACTCGCACTAAACCATCATCGCCCTTGTAGACCTTAGTGACTCTGCCTAGCGGCCATTGTAGCACCGGCATGTTATCTAGTTTCATGATGACCAATGTGCCTTCCATTAGGTTTGGAGACGATGTTTTCCACTTACCCCTTTCTTGAAGCTCATGCAGATACTTTTGGGTCCACTCTTTCCAAAATTTGTGTTTTAGCTGTGATGTGACCTGACACCGTGCTCCTAACGATAATTGCTTGACTTCTGAATCTGCGGCAACAGGGGTTCTTAAAGGCTCGCCCACAAGAAAATGACCAGGTGTCAGTGCTTGAAGGTCGTCACAGCTAGATGAGAGTGGAACCAGTGGTCGTGAATTCTATATTGCTTCGATTTCTATGATAACAGTTTCCAACTCTTCATATGTTAGCGACGTGGTTGATACGCTTCTGACCAAAAGATGTTTTGCAGATTTGACCGCTGCCTCCCAAAGACCACCAAAGTGCGGTGCTCTTGGTGGGATGAATTTGAATTCGATGGAGTTATCGCTGCATGTTCTTACAATTTTTACTTGGGCTGATTGCGAGTAAATTGATTCCCTTAGTTCAGCCAATTTATTGCTTGTTCCAACGAAATTGGTAGCATTGTCACAATACAACGTCCTGCAATGACCTTTTCGACCGATAAACCGCCGTAGTGCTCCTAGGAAGGCATCTGTTGTTAAGTTGGAGACCACTTCCATGTAAATAGCCTTGGTGGCGAAACAGCAAAATACAGCAACATAAGCCTTGTCAGGTCTTTTGCCTCGTCTTTTATGGTGAATCCAAACCGGTCCAAGGTAGTCGACTCCTGAAGTTATAAATGGCCGGGATGGGGTTACTCGGGCTGCCGGTAAATTTCCCATAAGTTGGTTGAATAGTATAGGTTTTGCCTTTGTACATCGCACACACTTATGTACAATACTGCGGGTTATTGTTTTTTCATTAGTTATCCAGAATTGTGATCAAGCTATTGCTAGCAATGCTTGAGGACTGCAATGGCGAATGTCCTCATGAAGCAAATGCAACAATAGTTTAACTACGTGGTGAGTATGCGGTAGAATTGGTAGATGTTTCGCTTGAAATGATAATGATGAATTTTCTAGTCGGCTGCCAATCCTCAGGATCTGATGTTCATCTAGAAATGGGTTGAGTGATGCCAAAGATCTAGATTTATTGACTGGCAACTTATTCGACAATTGTTCTAGTTCTGATGCAAATTCTCTTGCTTGTATGACCTTGATGATTATATTGCAAGCCTTCTCCATTTCATGAACTGATAAGGCCTTGTGGGTTGGCCGTAGATGTCTGCTGATTTTTCAGTTTTCTATGAACCTCAACATAAATCCGATGGTGTGTTGCAAGAATTTAAAAGAGTTTCGATGATTTATATTGCCAATGGTTTCTTTTAGTTCTTCGTGCGCTGCTGAAATCGTTAAAACCCGTTTCGTTTCCTTTCGTTCTATCGCACAAGATCCGTCCTTGTTGTCCGCGTACGCTCTGGGCCATTATCTGCTTTGTCCTGACAGAAATAATGGGCAATAGAACCATATTTGATGCTTATGCAGATTTTCTGGAGTTAATTCTCGTGATATTGCGTCAGCTCGATTTTCTTAAGGTGGAACATGTCTCCATTGGGTTGAAACAATTTGTCAATCCATCCAAAAGAAGGGGTCAGTTTCTTGTAAATGCATTTCACATTTAACCTTGTTTGTTAACTTTGCCCCCAGAACGGCAGCGCATAGTTCTAGTCGCGGCAACGTTTGTTTTTTGATAGGTGCCACTCTCGATTTTGAACATATCAATCTGGTTGCAACCGTTTTATCTGTATAAGTTGTCCGGCAGTAGATGGCTGCTCCATAAGCTCGTTCAGACGCATCCACGAATATGTGAAGTTGAGTTGAGGCGAGTTTTTGTTGTTTAAACACGAATCGGTCTACCCTTATATTGTTGAGTGTTGGTATTTTTTCTCGAAATTCATTCCATTCTTGTTGTAGATTTATTGGTAATTCTTCATCTCATGCTACTGGAAGTTCCCAAAGTTGCTGCAAAAATATCTTTGCTCTTACGATCACGGGACCAAAAATTCCCAAAGGATCGAAAATTCGTGCAAGCTCCGAGCTCACAATACGTTTTGTTATCTGCTTTGATGCTGATAATGATATTTGTGCTCGTCCGCACAGTTGGTCAGCTTTTGGCAGCCATATGATTCCGAGTGTTTTGATGGAACGACTTGATGATTCATCTAAATTCAGATCGATTCCTTCATCTTCGGTTGGAATTCCAATAAAGAGTTGAGAGCTATTACAGCACCATTTTCGTAGTTTGAAGCCAGCTTCGTTTAGAAGTGTTTGTAGTTGCTGTTGAGATTCCCGCGCGATGTTGATGGAGTCAGCACCACTAAGGCAATCATCGACATAGAAATCATCGCGTAGTATTGATGCTCCTTACGGATATTTTGCCACGCCTTGTGTAGCTAAATATTGGAGGCACCTTGTTGCTATATATGGCGCTGATGATGAACCGTAGGTAACGGTTTTTAGTCGATAATATCTGATGTCCTGTTTTTCACTGCCTCTCCAAATAATTAGCTGGAACATTTTATCACTTTCGTGTACTCGAACTTGTCGATACATTTTTTCGATATCGGCAGTAAAAACGTATCGATGCATGCAAAACCGTAGTAATATCGAAAACAATTCACTCTGAACGGTTGGGCCTGAGTGTAGAATATCATTAAGTGAGAATCCGCTGCTTGTTTTTGCCGATGCGTCAAACACCACTCTTAGCTTTGTTGTGGTGATATCTGGCTTTAGAACGCAATGATGAGGCATAAAATAACAAGTTTCCGGAACGTCGTCTTCGTGAATTTCCTCCATATGTCCGAGGACCTCGTATTCATTCTTGAATTTATTATAATCCGTTCTCAGCTGAGGATTATGTTTGAGCCTTCTTTCCAATGAAAGAAATCGATTAAGAGCCATTTGCTTAGTATTGTCAAGAACTGTTGGATTTTCTAAAAATGGCAGTCGTACTGTAAATACACCGTTATGATTTCTTCTCACATTTTGAGTAAAGTGCATCCCACATCGTCATTCTTCTGACGACATTTGTAGCTCGGTATCAGTGGTATCCTCCAACTTCCAGAATTTTTCGATTAGTTTGTTTGTGGTTTCGTCTTCTGGGCTGAATACTGCACACACTGCTGTCTTATTATTGTATTCTTGGACCTTTCCTGTCACTACCCATCCGAGTACAGTGTTTTGTAGAATAGGCGGTTGGTTGTTGATCTTGATCTGCTGCGGGCGAATCAGTTGATGGTTAAATTCAGCGCCAATCAGTATGTCGATTTTATCTGTCTGGTTAAATCTGGGATCAGCTAGTTTTATATTTTGAGGCAACGACCAATTTGATGTGTCCAATGGTTGAGTCGGTTGTGGCGAGACAATATTGGGTAGAATGAATGCTTCCATTCTGGTGGAATAATTTCCAGACAATGCCTGAATTTCAAAATTGATGCGCTGGGTCACGTTGCGAGTTCTTCGTCCTATTCCTTCGATGCAGAGAGAAGCCTCTGATGACTCCAGTTAGAGTTTAGATATGACTCTTTCGGTTATTAAGTTGACCTGTGACCCAGAGTCTAAGAGAGCTCGGAATTCTCCTATGCGACCAATATTGCCAATTATCTTCACTCTTGCCGTGGGTAACAGTACGTTAGACTCTTCGAGATCCTGCTTCCTTGCAGCTGCTACGATTGGCGTACTTGCAGTTATATCTTTGTTCATCGCCGTCGGGCCGCAATTTTGTGTTTCCTCTTGACGTGGTTTGATTGTCGGGTTGTTAGCCTTTGCTGTCGTCTCTAAATGCAAAAGTGTATTGTGTTTGCTTGTGCATTTTGAACAGGAACGAGACGTGCATGTCTTGGCAGTATGATCGGTCTTGGAGCAGTTTACGCCCAATTTTCTCTTTTGCGTTCATTTTAGTCTCTCAGCTGGTGTCATTTTCAAGAACCTTTCGCCATAAAATATAGGATGTTTGGATGTTTCGCATACCTTGCAATTGATTGATGTTCACGTTGCTTCTGCGGTTTTCGCTTTCTCCTTCCCCCCGGCAGCTTCATGGACCTTACTTCGCGTTTCCAATGCTTGAAATCGGTGCTCTAAAAATTTAAACACTTCACTTAAATTAACGAGCCTTCTGTTGTCATCAAGAGATTGTTCAAATATTGTTTGAGTAGATTGATTCAATTTTCGTAACAATAGATGAACGTGTCCCAGTGGTCTACTGGAAGTCCTTGTGCTGTTAGTCCATTTGTACACTCTATGGTGATATCGTGTAAGCCTTTGAGTGTTTGCGCGGATTCGTTCTTCATCCTTGGCGGTGATAACAAATTATTTAGCAATGACGTCACAATAAGTCTTTTATTTTCATATCTGTTGAGCAAGATGTTCCATGCAATAGTATAATTCGTTGTTGAGACCAGCAAGTGCTTGATGAGATTTTTTGGTTCCTCTGCGAGATGTGTCGTGAGATAAAACATTTTCTGTAGTTCGCTTAACTCTGTGTTGTGCACCAGTTGAACGTATAGATCTTTAAAGGCCACCCATTGCATATAGCTGCCATTAAATTTTGGTATTTCAATTTTTGGTAGTTGTACACGAACTCGTTCATCTCTGCTTGTGTTGTGGGACGTTCTTCCATCTTCCCTTCTGATATCCCTCAATGTTGTCACCATCCATTGATTGCCATTAGACATCGTTGTTTGTAGCAAAGTCGTTCATATATTTATCGACTATTGCTGCTTTTGATATGCGGTAGGATTCCGGGTGGCTTTGACTTGCCTGAGCCCTTATTTTATCCATATTTCGCCTAAAGGCCCGCATCAATGCTCGTTGATTCCGAAATCTTTTTGTTACAACTTCTCCAAATGCTTGTATGGCTCTCGTTCCTTCTTCGTCACGGGTTTGTTGAACACGTGAAGCCGGTGTTGGCTTTGACGTAAGGTTTTCCAATTCTGCTTCAAATAAGGTTTTGATTTTCATTCTGAGATCTGAAACCTGATGATGCTTATTTCTGAAGTACTCGTGGTCACTTGGTATGTTGGAAAGACACCTTATTTTGTTGTCGGTGCTCTCAAACTCCGACCATGCTTTATCAAGACGTCTGATGCGTTCTTCGTAGTAATTAACATTTTTTCTTTCTACGGAGTCTTTCTTAAAGTTCCGAAAGATTGCTTCAGTTTTATCTGCCGTTTTCAGCTGAGCGGTTATTAATTCATCAAATGTTGCCATGTTGAGGTATTCTTGAGGTCAATTGATTGAAAAATGTTGTTTTGAAGACACACACGGTCTTTGATGACTTGTTGAACTAGGATCGCCTGGTTGATCCTGACTGCGTGCTTGTATACTACACTGATGTAGGTACGTTGTTTTGAAGGCTGCTTAAATGTTGCGTCTTCCTTTGATCCTGTTTCAGTCGATGACAAGTTGAACGCTGGTGCGTAGTCTTCGAATATTGTGCCAGGACCGCCGTGGCTCACCAAAATGTTGATTAGAATAAGGTTCCTTGCAATAAGCACCAAAGCTTGCCCTGAATGACTCTGCTAGAATGCCCTATTCGACTTTATAATAATACTTGATTTTAACACAGGTAGAATCACCTTGTGCTTAGGTTGTTTTGGGGTAAGTCTGAGTAGAGAAATTGAGACTGTTTTGGATGAGCCTTAGTAGAAACACTAAGACCTTGTTGCAATCAAAGACGAACTTTTTCTGCATACTCAATTCATATTTTATTGGGTCTTTATAGCCAAAAATTGCTTACATTACAAATCAATTAAAATACTTATCTATAGTAAGGTTGTTTTTTATAGCCAAAGTGCTTACATAACAAATCAATTAAATATCACAAATTCAATAAGTTAAATTTTGTCGTTGTCGGTGTCCAAATTCCAAGACTTGCATAACAGGCATTGAACTTCACAAAATGCAAGTTTTCTTTTCTTATTTTTTTTTTATGTCGTTTTCGTTGTCCAAATTCCAAGGCTTGCATAACAGGCATTGAACTTCACAAAATGCAAGTATTCTTTTCTTATGTTTGTTTTGTTTTATTTTCTTTTATTTATGCTTATCAGCTAAAGTTCTGTACTTATACAATTTTCTTATGTGCTAACAGAGTATTTGTGCTCGGACAAGCTCTTGAGGTGTGTTCTGCATAGATGTCATAAAAAGGGTCATGCCTTGTGTCAAACTAAAAATAATGGTTTCTTTATTGTTGCTATTGGACTGATATGGATTTTGAGTGTTGGCTGTACATATATTTAGAGCACTAGCATAGGACACACCTGGTTTAGCTGAAGAATTTTCCCCTCTATTCACCAAATCCCATTAGGAAATTCAAGGGGCATCGCCTTATCGCAATTTCTTCGAAATGAAACCTCCCTCTTGAAAAAACCCGTTTTCAAATCACAATATGATGATGTTATTCAGAAATATGTCGATCTCCAGCATATGGTTGCTGTGTCTCCCCCCTCCCCGATCGAAAAGACTTTTTATTTACCTCATCACTCCGTAGTAAAGACGGACAGTACCACCACCAAACTTAGGATCGTCTTTAATTCATCCGCCTCTTCCTCTAGTCAATATAGTTTGAATGATGTTTTGTATCAAGGACCAGCCCTCCAAGCTGATCTGTCTACCCTTATTCTTCGTTGGCGGTTCTATCGCTACGTTTTCTGTGCGGACATTGAAAAGATGTACCACCAAATACTGGTCAATCCGTTGCATACTCCCTTTTAACGTATAGTTTTTCGCAAATCTCCTTCCTCAGACATACAGGACTACGAGCTACGCACTGTCACCTTTGGTGTCAATTGTGCTCCATATTTAGCCATTCGTACGCTGCATCGTCTGGCTGAAGATGAAAAGAATAATTTCCCCATTGCTTCTGACCTACTTCTAAACTCCACTTATGTTGATGACGTATTATCCGGTGCAGAAAAAGTTACCGAAAGAAAAGCCATCATTGCGAAGAATCAGCTAATTAAAGCTCTGGGTACTGCCGGTTTCCATCTCAGAAAATGGACTGCTAATAATCCAGAAATTTTGAAAGATTTGCCCTCAGAAGAACTTCTTAATAACGACTTTCTAATGCTTGATGATCAAAGCAATGCTAAAACACTGGGTATACGATGGAATGCCCGTTCAGACAATTTCTATTTCCAAACGCAGCCGTTAGATAAAGGCATGTTATTAACCAAACGGGAAGTCTTACGATGTATAGCAAAAATTTTTGATCCTGCGGGCTGGCTCGCTCCTGTAGTAATCGTTGCAAAAATTATCATGCAAAAGGTTTGGTTGGATCAAACAGAATGGGATGAAAAGCTTTTGCCCTCTACGTTGAGCCAGTGGAAATCCTTTATCTTCACCTTTGAAGAAATAAACGCTATAAACATACCTCGATGGCTCTCGGTTTGTTCAACCTCTACGATGGAATTACATGCATTTTGTGACGCCTCTGAGAAGGCATATGCTGCATGCCTCTATATTCGTGCGATTCACGACGATGGCAATGTTGACACTAACCTTTTGACCTCCAAAACCAAGGTCTTTCCTATTAAAACTGTATCTCTCCCTAGACTGGAGTTGTGCGGAGCCCTGTTAATGGCCAAAATGATCGAAAATGTTCTTTCTTATAGGCCGTTCTCTCCCAAAAATTTGTATTTTTGGACAGACTCAAGCATCGTTCTTTGTTGGCTACTGAGACCACCATGTACATGGACGACATTCGTGACCGTGTGACGAAAATATAAAGCTCGGTGGGAAACAAAAACTGGCATCATGTGGATTCAAAGAATAATCCCGCGGACCTCGCCACGCGAGGGTGAACCCCTTGCGATTTAAAAAATAGCCATTTATGGTGGCATGGACCCGAATGGCTGAACCAGGAATATTCATATTGGCCCACTAGTCCAACGATTTCAAGGCCCCAAACGTCGCTAGAATTGAAGGATATATCCAACAGTGCTCAAGTTATTATAGAAGAGGATATCATGCAACGATTCTCTAGTTTTCCAAGGGCCGTTCGCGTCATTGTAGCAGTCTTTCGCTTTTTATATGCCGTTCGTCGGTTGGGAAATGCACATCCCTTTCAACGGTCTGGCACTGTGTCCAGTAGCGAATTGAATTTTGTTAAGCTTCGTCTAGTGAGATGCTCCCAACAGTTGTCTTTTTCTAGTGAGCTTTACAGCCTCAAGCACAATCACCCACTTAGTGAAAAAAGCACAATTTTAACCCTCTATCCACACCTCGATAAAAACGGACTCCTGCGCGCAAATAGTCGTTTGTCGCAATCTCCTTCTCTGTCGGATAAAGAACGCTATCTTAAAATTCTAGCTTACAAAAGCCACTACGCACGGTTATACATTAATTACGTACATGAATTGTCAATGCATGGCGGTAATCAGCTTGTATGTCGCTTAGTACGCCTTGAATATTGGATAATTAAGCTAAAAAATTTAGTGAAGACCATTCTCCACAACTGTACCAAATTAGTGTTTTCGAACACTGGCATTGATTTCGCAGGCCCATTCGATATTCGCAGTAGCACAATTAGAGCATGTCGCATAACCAAAGGCTATGCATGCCTGTTTATTTGTTTCGCAGCTAAGGCTATTCATCTAGAACCAACTTGTGACCTATCTGCTCAATCGTTCTTAGCGGCCCTGTCTCGGTTTGTCTCGCGTCGGGGCTGTCCTCATAAAATATGCTCGGACAATGGGACAAACTTTTTAGGCGCCTCTCGAAGCCTGAAAAGAGAAGCGTGTGAACTTATGCAGACTGTTAAAGATGAAGCACTGCAAAAATACGGGTTTCAAAACCTCTCGTGGCACTTCATTCCAGCTGGAGCTGCTCATATGGGGGGCCTTTGGGAGGCGGGAGTTAAGAGCTTTAAAATGCATCTGCGCAAGACTGCGGGCATGATGAAGCATACATTTGAGGAGTTTGCAACGTTATAAGCACGGATCGAGGCAGTTTTAAATTCTCGTCCACTTACTCCAGTTTCGAACGAATCATCAGATTTGAGCGCACTGACGCCAGGTCACTTCCTAATTGGTCGTAGTTTACTCAGTCCCGCAGAGCCCGATTTTGGAGACCATTCCACCAACCTACTCAACCGCTGGCAACGATTAAAGGTGTTCCATCAAGAGCTTTGTCGTCGCTGGAAGAATGAGTACCTGCATGAGCTCCATCGTCGACAAAGGTGGAAACATCCGAAGAGAGACATCCAAATTGGAGACTTAATTGCAGTTCAAGATGAACCAGTGGGACCCACCAAATAGCGATTAGGAAGAGTAACAAAAATTTTCCGTGGCCCTGATCAACATGTCCGAGTAGCAGAACTGTTAACCGCAAGAGGAGTTATCACCAGACCGATCCAGAAAATTGTGCTTCTCCCTTTATCCCAATAGCACACTAAGAATCTCATTCTCTCGAATTTAAAACCGACAAAAAATCTCAATTCTTCAGTTAAAAAGAATTTTCGTCCATTAGTATTCTCGTGATGTCCTACCATGATTCGTCCTCAATTGAATTTGCTATAAACTTTTCTAATTCATCCCTCATCTTGCAGGAAAATAAAGAACTAAGCGGTCACACCCTTTTCGATCCCCAATCTGTGACCACAGCCATTCCCTTAAACATTGTTACCGCTTCCTGAGCTGGAGCTCCTCACGACGAAATGACATGGTTAAATGCACAGGAATATGTCGGAACTGCTTAGCCCAATCACACTCAAGCGATAAATGCTCTTCAAAGGATAGATGTCGACTTTGCCAACGTGCTCATCATACCTTACTTCATGAAGACCGGATGAAAGCGTCATCGGAAAGTGACATACGCAGCCGCAAGATTCAGACCGAGGCCTCGTTTTTTTCAAATCCAAACACAATTTTATTAAAACCAACCGCTATGGTGCGCACTTTTTATGACGGAAAAACTTGTGATGTGCGTGCGTTGCTAGATCTTAGCCGACAAATCCCGTCTGGCCCGCTCCGTACTATCCGATTTAAATGGCGCTGTAATACACGTTAGAACGGAAGAATATGCACAAGTTCGAATCGCTTCTACCAAGGGTAACTTCTCCATCACCATCTTATGTCGAGTCATCAACGATCCACCCTGCTGGTATCCCGCGCAAAACGGAGCTGATAAGACCCTACTACGAAACGAATTTGCTCATTGGGCTTTGGCGGATCCAAATTTTTATCATCCGAGACCCGTCAAACTCATAATAGGCATGGACGTGGGGCAGCATATATTGAAGGGACAAGCACTCAAACGCCCTGGACTACCGCTTGCTCTTTTAACCGAATTCGGCTGAATGATTCTCGGTGATTGCCCAAAGGACGCTGCCGACTCATCGGAAAGGGAACGCTCGACGAGCAACCTATCTTAATTAACTCTCTTTTTAGTTTTTATTGCAGGATCCTGCAAGAGGGGGCGAGATGTTTACGCCATACGTAAACCTACTAAACACTTACATCACCAGACGTAAGCGAGTCGGCATATGTAGACGCCAGTTAGCAAGTCGGCTTGTGTAAACGCCGGCTCAGCATTCCGCAACACGATAGTCAGTTTTAAAACGGGGGCAACACCTGACTTTTGAGGAGTGTCGGAACTTCCGGTCTCTTTGAGTTTTCGGCGATATAGCAAAAGACACACGTTTTGCTTTCTGGACCTTTCCTCAACGTAAAAAGGAAAACATATACATTTTTTAATTTTTAAAATTAATTTTTTTTTCTTTCGCCCGTATTGAATTAAAGGGCAAGTCCTTGTGGATAAGTTAAATCTACCGTAAAGTAAGGACTATTCTTTTGTGATCTCGTTCAGCCTATCATAGAATAAATGGATTTTTTTTTGTTGAAACTATAATCACGTTGGTTTCACTAAAAATTGGACTCGTTGAGTGATCGCATAGCTGTCATCAGGTAACTTGTATATGGCATTCCAGTTCTCGACAGGAGAACCAGCACATAATTGACGTGTATCGCCTAGCCCGAAACAGTAAAAATATATCTTTTTCATGGTAGGCACCTATAGTTTTACCTGCGACGTTTGCTAGTTCATAAAGGGAATTCCCTTTGCACCTCAGAATCTCAAACTTCACATTCGTGGGGGCTAGTCTAGCATTATATCCTCCTACTAGAATAGTCTGCTTGTAATTTTTTCTGAGCACGACCTGTCTTTCTTTGAAATTTACGTCTCGACAACGCAGATTGTGTGTTTTCATGCTCTTATCATATGCTTTCTTTAGTTCTTTTAGTACCCACTCTCTGATTACGCTACACCACAAAAAAAATATCCTCAACATATTATACATCATTTCTATGTAAAATTTCCCACTGAGTCCAAATATGAAGTTAAATTGTTCAAAAGTAAAACAATTTTTGAGATATTCCAAAATAACTGTTTTTTCGGTTATAGAAAAAGATAACCTCACTTTGTATGTCATATCTCCGGTGTTTGTTAACTTAATTTTATTTTTTTGAAACTTAATGAAAGAGAATTAAATAATCTTTTCTATATTGAAAAAGTTATTTAATTTGCTCAAAAAAAAAAAAAGTTATTCTTATTCAAAGTATATAATTTGTGTAAATATTCGTCATTTTTTGCTATTTACCAACTTTCACATAATTTTTTTTTTACAAAAACTAAATTATCCTCTAAATTTCACCTTGCAGATCGATAGCTTGTTTTGTAGCAAAAAAATTTAGAATCTTTTGATCAAAATTGGTGGAAAATTGACTGAGTTATTTGGAATTTACGAAAAAATGCCATTTTTTATTCATTGAAATATTTTCAAACTTCTCCTTGATTCACGTGGAACACTGTTAAGTAAATAAACTAAAAATGTTTTGATGATGTTTTTTTTTGCGGTTTGCGTTAGTTTTTGTTTCTCGGACAAGGAACCAACAAAAATCTCCCATCATCGCTTCGTTCCAATACCCTTGATAGCGCGATTCCATTTGTTTGATCTCTCGATGAAAACGCTCACCATGTTCGTCACTTTCATCACCAAGATTATTTGCGAAAAAATCCAAATGCGAATGTAGGAAGTGTATTTTTAAAGACATATTTGCGCCTGTTTTGAAAAAATTTATGCATTTAATTAAAAAAGTAAAATAGATCAAATTTCGAAAATTTCACCTATTTTCTCATAGTTGTTTAACAAACTTGCAACGACTTCCTTATAATCCGGGCTTTTTAAGTTTCCTAAGAAACCAGAGCAAACAGCACGAAACGATTCAAATGCATTCAACTCATCCGCAGATAGTGTCGAACTAAAATTGGTGTCCTTACAGATTTTTCTAATTTGTGGGCCCACAAATACACCTTCTTTAATTTTGGCATTTGATAAATTAGGAAAACTGTTTTTTAAGTGCTCAAATGCCCGAATGTTATCGTTCCTTTGCAGAGCTTTTACAAAATTTTTAAATAGCCCGAGTTTGATGTGTAGTGGTGGCAGTATTATTTTGTCTTTATCGACAAGTGGCTTGAATTGCACGTTGTCTTGTCCCACTTTTGAACACAGTCTTTTCGGCCAATCTTGACGGGCAAAGTGTTCGCTCCTTGAACGACTGTCCCACTTGCACAGAAAGCAGCAGTACTTTGTGTATCCCTGTTGTAGACCTGTTAGCATAGCTACTACTTTTAGGTCTGCACAAATTTTCCAGCAATGCTGTTTGTAGTTTAAAACTTTTAGAAATTTTTCCATTGACTCATAAGTCTCCTTCATGTCAACAGCATGTGCTATTGGAACTGATGGCTTTTTATTACCTTGGTGCAATAAAACAGCCTTTAAGCTCAACTTGCTGCTATCGATAAACAACCGCCATTCAGCTGGATCATGTGATTCACCGAATTCTTTAAACAAACCATTTATGTCATGACAAAAGCAAATTTGATGTTCCTTCGAGTAAAAATTGGCAAAGCGTTTATGACGAGTTCTATAGCTAGTAACTTTAACATCCGAATTTGCAAAGCCCCGTTCTTTCATTCGCGATGCCATCATCTCCGACATTTCTTTCGACATCCCAAAGTCCCTTATCCAGTCATTCAGCTCAGCTTGCGTAAGAGGCTTTTTAGTGTTCTCCTCCTCACAACCACTGCTACTGGATTCGCTAGTCTCGCCATCATTTTGGGCATTTTGAAAAGGAAAAATAGGGTACGGATTTTCTAGTGAATGCGGGACTGGTTTTGTAAAAGAATTAACGGTAGCATATTCAACATTTCGATGGCGTCCAACTTGCTTAACTTTCGTCAGGCAAAAATAGCAGTCAATTTCGTGATACATGGGTTGTCGCCATGTTGCCGGAACATCAAATGGCAAAGTTTTACTATGAACGGCGAAAATAGGTTGCTTAAAACGTTTTATCTTATAAAAGGAAAAAATAACAACTACGTACTTTGCACCTTTCATCCACATACTTAAATTTAATCTGCAGGAATGGCACATAACATTTGGTGACCATGGTTCACTAATGTTTTTAGGAGCTATATTAAAATATAAACAAAAGGCCTTTTGCAGAGCTTCTGTAAAATTTCGAGGCGATACAAAAATATAAATGCCACAAACATAGCAAAACTTGTTTGGACTATTTTTGCAATTATATGTAAGTTTGCTCATTTCTTCACTTTCTTTATTAGCAATATTTTTTTTAAGCACTTAAAAAAAATCTCTTCAAAACACCAGAGTGAAAGTACAAACTTTGGTAACGGTAAATGAAGTACAGCGATGCCAACTTTTCGAAACGTCAAAAAACTATTTACTTCACAAGATGCTTCCTAAGGGTTGCCATAGTTGTTACCAAGGGTATTGGAACGAAGCGATGATGGGAGATTTTTGTTGGTTTCTTGTCCGAGAAACAAAAAATAACACGAACCGCAAAAAAAAAAAAATTATCAAAACATTTTTAGTTTATTTACTTAACAGTGTTCCACGTGAATCAAGGAGAAGTTTGAAAATATTTCAATGAATAAAAAATGGCATTTTTTCGTAAATTCCAAATAACTCAGTCAATTTTCCACCAATTTTGATCGAAAGATTCTAAATTTTTTTGCTACAAAACAAGCTATCGATCTGCAAGGTGAAATTTAGAGGATAATTTAGTTTTTGTAAAAAAAAAATTATGTGAAAGTTGGTAAATAGCAAAAAATGACGAATATTTACACAAATTATATACTTTGAATAAGAATAACTTTTTTGTTTTTTGAGCAAATTAAATAACTTTTTCAATATAGAAAAGATAATTTAATTCTCTTTCATTAAAATTCAAAAAAATAAAATTAAGTTAACACACACCGGAGATATGACATACAAAGTGAGGTTATCTTTTTCTATAACCGAAAAAACAGTTATTTTGGAATATCTCAAAAACTGTTCTACTTTTGAACAACTTAACTTCATATTTGGACTCAGTGGGAAATTTTACATAGAAATGATGTATAATATGTTGAGGATAAGAGAATTTTTCAAAATTTGGACTCAGTGGGAAATTTTACATAGAAATGATGTATAATATAATATGTTGAGGATAAGAGAATTTTTCAAAATTTGTGGTGTAGTGTTATTTGTTGCTTGTCTGCTAGACTGTGGATTCGAACGTGTTCATGGCCCAATGTATGCAATTGTCTACTCAGCTTATAGGATGCGCCATGCTGCATCATGTGGGTTCCAAAGAGCACGTAAAAGGTTATAAGCTGGTGGCACTATGCAAGGAGCTACGCAAGGCAAAAGCCGCCTCACTCACATGCTGGTCCCATTTGCGTTGGTCACTTTTGATAAAAGACCTGATTATCTGTAATACGGAACGGTTGACTCGCTCCGCGGCATTAGCCCGAGGTGAGTAGAAAGCGGGTTTTATATGAGTGACCTCATATTTTTCCAAGAATTTGTTGAATGCGTCAGATGTGAACTGTTTCCCATTATCTGAATGGATGAATTCTGGTACGCCAGATATGTGGAAAATGTATCTCTCATGGTATTTTAACATTTCTAGTGTCACAGCTCTCCGCATTGGCTTTAAAAAGATAAACTTCGAGAAATGGTCCAAACAAACAAAAATAAAGGCATTGCCGTCGAGGATAGGGTCCCATTAAGTCCACACACAGCCGCTGGAAGGGTCGGACTGTCGTGTGCTGCTCTTCCATTAAAGGCCGCTTAACAAAGTTTTTGCTCTTATTCTTCTTGCAAATTTCACATCTACTGACAATTTTTTGTACATCTCCTGCGAGCCTTGGCCAATAATATTTTCGTTTTAATCTTTTTAAGGTCTTTTGTATACTTTCATGACCTACAGCCTCAGAGGAGTGCGCTTGATCAGCCAAATCTGCGCGAAGCGAAATCAGTACCCATAGCTTCCATGCTATATCTTCCTGTATAGTTTCCTCACTCTATGGCTGTGTTCTTTTATAAACGAACCCTTCGGGTACACAAAGATCAGGGAATTTATCATTATTTTCCTGGATTTCTTTAATCAGATTTCTATATTCTGGAGATTGAAATTCACTAGAACTAAGATCAATGTCACCCCGATTTTTTACCTGAACTTCCTCAGTATAGGCGCTCGAGAGCGTGTCAGGTACTATGTTTTGTGATACCTTTCTATGTTCTATGGAAAAATCATACCTTTGAAGCTACAGACTCCACCTCGCCAATCAGCCTGATAATTCCTTCTGAATCATCAACCACTTTCGGCTTTCGTGGTAGGTTCTTATGGTGAATGGGAGTCCCTCCACTTATGGCCTAAATCGCTGCACTGACTAAATGGCGGCATAACATTCCACCCCCGTCACACTATAATTCTTTTGAGCTTTGATGAGCTTATTAGACATACATGCGATGGGCCTCTCATTTCCTTCGTCATCCTACTGAAATAACACACCACCCACACCCTCACTGGAGGAGTCACATTGAATAAAAAATGTTTTTTTTGAAATTGGGGCTTATCAATACCGGTGCTTGGGTCATGGCGGATTTAAGTTGGTCAAATTCCCTGAGTGCATCTTTGTCTAAGCTGAACTTTTTCATTCTTTCTTTTTTAAGGCATTCCTGCAATGGCGCTGCCACTGTAACATAGCTTTTTCTGAACCTCCGGTACCACCCAGACATCTCGAGAAACCGTCCAAGCTGTTTTGGTGATTTACCTAGGTATAGGAAAAATTTTAATTGCTTCGATTTTGCTATCATCGGTACGAATGTGCCCGTTTCCCACTATAAATCCTAAATATTTAAGTTCTTGAAAACAGAAGTTGCTTTTTTCTAGATTTATTGTCAACCTGGTTTTGGACAGACATGCATCCACCTCGGTCAAACAAGACAGATGTTATTCGAAATCGTTTGAGCATAGCAGCAAAGCGTCAAGATAAACAAAAACCCTTTCTCTCATTCTAGCTGGGATGACCTTATCCATCAGTCTACATATGCGCTGTGCTGCGTTACACAGCCCAAAAGTCATGACAGTATATTAATACAAAGGTCGTCCCGGAACCGTAAATGCTTCTTTTTCTCGCGCTTTTGATTGTAATCGTATTTGCCAGAAGGCATCTTTTAGATCATTAGCGGGTATAAATTTAGTTTCCTGCAGCCGACTAAAAATACCGTCTTTATTTGGCAAAGGGTACGCGTCTTTAATCGTCCTTGCACTTAGTTTTCGAGCATCTAGACATATCCTGTTTTTTCCAGGTTTTTTAACTAATGTAATCGGAGAGCTCCAGCTACTATTGGATTCCTCTATCACTCCTAGTGCTAGCATGCGATCCAATTCTTCAAAACTGGCTGGAGACGCGGGATAATGGCGTTAATTGATGGGTATGTCCTCGTTACTCACGTCAATGACATGCTCCTCAAGGTGAGTCTTCCCTAAGCCCTGAATAGCATAAGATGGGAATTTCTGCTTTACTTTTTCTAACATACTCAACTGTTCATCAGATAGCTTAATGTCGCTTCACCATCGATGCAGATTCCTCATTCACAGATTCCGACAAGGAATCCTGCAATGTCCCTGCATTGCTTGATCTGATCTGGTTGATTCCCAATGGATTTATTTTAAAAGCGTACCAAAAGTCAATTCCAAAGTGCACATCCTGTTGTAATGCAGGAACAATACAGAAGTCTACGTCTTTAACCTCAGCATTCCATTGGCCTGGTAATCGGATTATGCCTGTTATCGGTGTCTCTCCACCATCTGCTGTTTTGAAGTTGTCTTGATTTAGTTTTATGATTTTATTTGGGCGGTCCTTTAATAAACGCATGCCACCCTTGCCTATGCAACTAGTCGTGGCCCCAGAATCCAACAAGTCCATGATCTCCATCCCTCCCACTTTGGTTTTGGCGAAGATCCGATTGTCTCCTTGGATCGTGCAGACAGATCATACTACCTTATTTAAAAGTTTTCTACAAATTCTATGTTTTTCTCTTAATTTACACCTATTTTACGGAATTTCCTTTTATGCTTTTTATGTTTTTCTATGCTTTCACAAAAAATTCGCGCTCTGGCCTGGTCATACTCAATTTTGCGCTGATTAAGCGACTTATTCTCTTTTGGCTTTACCTCTGTTGCCCTCAACCTCTGATCGTGCCGAAAATCGGGTTCAGTGAAACTGAAGAGAAAAGAAACAAAAGAATAAAAAGAAATATGATAAAACAAAAAAAGAAGAAAATAAGGTAAGATGGGTGACTACACAAATATGCCTATCGTCCACACAAAAAATAGATTCACACCCTATGATCACTTATTCATGCTCAATTATCCGAACCATGCACTACACACACTGTCCGTATCCATAACGATTCCCAGCCATACCCCGCCCTACATTCTCTCCGCCTACACGTCCCAGTCCGAAGTCAGGCGCTGCGCCACCTCTCTGTGAGCATCACAGACCGTGAGTGCGCCGTGACTCCGGCTTAATTCTCACGCACTCCCCTTATGCTGTCCACTCACGCTATACTGATCGAAGCGATTTGTCTATGTTGACAAAAAGTTACGCGTGTGAGGGGTGGTTTGTTCACCGATCCAAAGTATTTGACATTTTTCATAAATTAGCGATTTGTTGACGCGTGAGTGGCCCGGTGTATGCACTCCCTTAATTCGCATGCTCTCAAACCGGTTTTGGTTTGTTTTTTTTTCTATGCATTTTCTCATTTTTCTGTAATCGTTGTCGCGTAAACATCGACGGAAGAAATGGCAAATCTTACTAAAGCCTTTCTGGAGGAATTTTAGCTGACATATTGACCGCACGACGACTAGAGCGAAATGACGGTTTACGGATCGGTGTGTCGTGTGTGGGCAACATACTTTATACCAATCGCTTCGATCGGTATAGCGTGCGTGGCTAGCATTAGTCAGTACTTTTGGTCCGTCTATTCAGGTCCTGGTTTGTCAGTCCATAGTATCGTATAGAAAAACCCCTATATTACCCCTAAGGAATCTATTGACTTATTTTTTTTTCTTTTAATCGACGTCTAACATCTGTTGACACAATAAAATACTCATTTAAGTTCACTCATATTTTTGTTTTTATTAAAGGCAAAGGAAATTTTCCTTCCTTTTTAATAAAAAAATTTGTAATATTTCCATTAATCCCTTAATCTAGTCCTAACAGAGATATAATATTGATTCAATAACTTCTATATGGGTCATTCTTTTACAAATCGAACACTTAAAAAACATGACATTTTTAAATCGCCTGAAATTTTTTTTACAGCTTCTATGCATCAAATAACTCCATACGTATTTCAGGATTTTTTCCAAAAATTTTTGTTTTCAAAAATATCCACACATGAATGTTCGATGATTTCGTTGATTTTCGAAAATCCTCTCTCACTTGAAGTGCATTATCTCGACTTGTATTAATCGGATCAATGTCGGGTTTTTTTTATTTTGTACTTTGTTACAATAGCTTTTAAAATATAATTAAAAAAAAGTTAAAAAAAGAGTTCAGAACAATTTCATAAGAATTTTAACCCCCAATTTGTTGACAAAGTTTTTAATTTATAACTCGTTTTAATGCAATTTAAATCAAAACTCTTATGTTTTTGTTGTATTTATTTTTATATTCTCTCTCAACAAATTTGGCGTAAATTTATTAAATTATAATAGAGCACATAAAATATAAAAATATACATTTTGTTGATGTATTCGACGTAAACATTTTATTGGAAGACCTTTGCTATGATTGAATCATTATCTTCTTGGAAAGAAAACTTCTTAGCTCGTACTGTTTTTTTTTGTAACAGGTATGATGCAATGAAAATTTAACGTCCCTTTCACAGTTAAAGCCTTTTTGAATCTCGCGTCTAATTTCTGTTCTTCCTCAAGATATTCTTTATTCGTCGCATATCTCGATGAGATGTTAGGGAGAGACTCAGTTGCCCATTCAAATAGTTGTTTCGGTGTTTGAATCGGATTGGATGTTCTTTGTAGGCTGGCCCTTGCAGCCAACCCCTTTAACGTACCACCAAATCCATCACATGCGCCTTTTCCATGAGATGTTGGAAAAAAGTGCCACTCTGCTGCTATACCGAAATCCTTTTTGTGATGATTGAGATTGACGAAATTTTTTTTGTTTTTATATTGCGCTGCCGCCCCATCAGAAAAATATATGATTTTTTCAAATTTTGTCAATTCTTTTTTTATGAAATTAACCAAATATCTTTGGAACACATAGAATGCGACAGTGTCGTGGTGCAAACATTCCGATATCATGACGAGACTTTTCACTTGAATATTTCCATCATTGTGTCTGTAATATATTGCAAATGGGTGCACTGTAGCCTGATCATTATTCCAATGAAAGCCTTGCGCGGCGTTTTGAATTACAAAAGCGTAATTTTCGGAAAATTCACATACTACAATACACTCGTTCTCTGTTAGTTCTTCCTTTTTATGCTTCATGAATTCATTTTGTTTTCGAACTAAGAATGAGTGCAGTAGTAATTTTTTTAAACCAGTCTTCAATTGTTGCAAATATTCATGCAAAAAAAACAGTACGAGCTAAGAAGTTTTCTTTCCAAGAAGATAATGATTCAATCATAGCAAAGGTCTTCCAATAAAATGTTTACGTCGAATACATCAACAAAATGTATATTTTTATATTTTATGTGCTCTATTATAATTTAATAAATTTACGCCAAATTTGTTGAGAGAGAATATAAAAATAAATACAACAAAAACATAAGAGTTTTGATTTAAATTGCATTAAAACGAGTTATAAATTAAAAACTTTGTCAACAAATTGGGGGTTAAAATTCTTATGAAATTGTTCTGAACTCTTATTTTAACTTCACTTAAAAACAGTTTGAACAAATAAATGACAAACGTATGCTCTACGCTCACTAACTTCATACAGCAGCGTGCTCGATTGCAATTGTTTAACACGTTGCGACATTGACTTAACTCGACTTGCGCTCGTAAATATTTAATATCTGCCAATCTAAGAAAGACTCCATCTTGGGAAAAATATATTTTCCGCTTAAAAGAATGGAGAATAAGCTGATATTTTTTTGAATGGATTTTACCTGGGGCTAAGGCATGTTTTAACGGTTTAAAAAATATAATTGTTATTAATATAATTTGTTTAAGAAAAAAAAATTTTTTTAAATTATATTTTAAAAGCTATTGTAACAAAGTACAAAATAAAAAAAAACCCGACATTGATCCGATTAACACAAGTCGAGATAATGCACTTCAAGTGAGAGAGGATTTTCGAAAATCAACGAAATCATCGAACATTCATGTGTGGATATTTTCGAAAAAATTTTTTTTAGAGCGAAATCTTGAATGACATGTTAATTAAATCTGTTCAATTGTATAGTATGCAATTTTTCATCCAATTTGAAGACATCGGTATTTTTTTTTTATTAAATCCGTACGGTTTGTAAAAGAATGACCCATATCCAAAAAAAATTTTATCAAAATTTTAAATGCTCGGTGACGTCAAAGTCACAACCAAAAACTTTTCTTTAGGGTATGCCTTTCTACTCTATTTTTATCTACTCTTATTTTATTCCGAAGTAAAGGAGAGAGAAACAAAAAACATTCTCTTTCTTTTTGTAAAATCGAGAGAAAAAAACAAACGCAAAATAAGAACGTGTTCGCGTTTAAGGGTAAATACAAGTTCCAATGGGATTATATCCCTTGGATTCCTGTGACGTGGAGCTAGCTCACGTGGGACAAATATAATTTTTGTTAAAAAAAAAAAAACAGATTTTCAAAAATTTAATCGTGAAATGGAAAAAGGAAAAAAAATTTTTTTACAGAAACTAAAACTGTCCAGCAAAAAAAAAAAACAAAAAAAAAGGTCCGTTCAGCTAATCGTAGCCTAAAGCCCTGAGTTACCAATTGACATACGGCTCAGTTGGAGGTATTAGCAGAGATAAGTCTCTTGAGCTCACTAAGCCAAGCTTGAATCGCTCCTTTTATACCCTTTCGTGTCCATAGGATTTCATAGGAAAGGCTTAAAAACATCAACAAAGCTGCACAATTCTAACGGGATCAGTATTATCAAAACAGAAAACTTCTGATCATCACCTGATTTGAGCTTGGTTATATGCAACTCTCCACGGCATGCTAGGCTTTAAAATGCTTGGTTTGTATTCTTCTTTGACCTAAACTTCTTGAAAACATTCCTATAAATAAAAAAATTTGATACTAACTTATTTTTACCTGCAACTTGATATAATAATGGAGTTCTTGGTTGAACGATGTTTTTAATTTTGAAGTGTGCAGCGCAGCAACTAAATTCAGGCCTACTGTATCCTTCCAATGACAACAGCTGTGTTTCTTCTTACTTCCTTAAACAGCTGTTTCCTTTCCCATACCTTCTTGCAGATTTTTTGTTTACATTTATCCTTTTCAGTTGTTTCTCTTTTTCTGCCTTTTTTCCCCTTTTTTTTCGACGAATATTGAATGGGACTGGCTTGGCGACCACCATCGGGTAAAGGCGCATTTACACATTTGACAATTTTGTCAAAATCTCTCTCAAAAAAATCGTCAATAAGTGTAAACGTCAAAATTTTTTAAACCAATTTCGCTTCTTGATTTTGAAGTGCATTATCTTCAAAAAAATTGTTGAAATAGTGTCAATAGTGTCAAAAAGTTTTCAAAAAGAGAAAATTTACAGTCCCTCAAAAAAGAATCGACATGCTCATTTTATTTTGACAAATTATCAAAATTTCAAGAAAAGTTAATAAATTCAGATATATAAAAACACCTAGTTAAAATTTCACCATGACCACCATTGTCGAGATTCGCAAAAATGTTATTTTCACTATTTTGAATTGAGTATATCGCAGCTAGACTTAATGCCCTCTTACGGTATAATTTTGACCATTAGCATCATTCGCGAAATTTGCAAAATTTTGATTTGCAGTATTTTGAATTGCGTATTTCGCTGCTAGATATAATGTCCTCTAACGGTTAAACTTTGACCATGACCACCATCCGCGAAAATTTTGGGCTTAATAATAATTTGGAGTTTGAGAAGCTAAATCGAAGCACAGATAAGGTACCTATAAATAGATATCCAAGCTAGAACAACGAAAACGGCAGGAATTTTCGTTAGGGTAATGTTTTAATATACTTTAAGCTGAGGAAAAGGTATTTGTGCAATCGGGTAAGCCGTTGTAAACTTCCTTATATTATAAATTAGAATGGCCTCGCAGGCTGCAGAGGTCCCTATTACGATCCTTAGATATCCAAAAATCCTGTGTTAATTTTTTGGATCTTTCTTGATCCTTTCTCTATTGTGCTAATATATCCCGTCTTTTTCCCCCAAATTTGGAGTTGACTCTTCAAAAGCCACTTTGAAAGACTTTTTGATTTAAAAATAATTCATCAAATTTTGACCGAACGTATAAACACTATTTTTAAGGTTGGCATCAAAAACTCTCTATTCAGCTCTCAAATATTTTGACATTGCTTTATTTTTTCGAGAGAGTATTTTGACGTCAAATTTATGTAGTGTAAACGATGAATCAAAATAAAATTTCAAATTTTGACGTCAATTTCTTTTTATGTCAAATGTTTAAATGCGCCTTAAGTTAAAGCAACAAAAAAACCCCTTTCTATTTCAACGCCGACTACGTTTATTGTGCGGCTCTTGTGCTGTGTATTACATAGATTTGTTTGTATGTTTTGCTTTGTTTTGTTTTTGTTTTCTTTTTTCAGCTATCATTCCATTGTCGAACTAAGGAGTACTTTGGTGAAGAGGAGTTGATTGAATACAGTTAAGACTCAGCAGAAATACTGGGAGGTATATCTATATATATATATATATATATATATATATATATATATATTTAACAAAAATAAAACAAAATCTCATTTAAATTCAAAAAGAGAAAGAAAAAAAATATAACGAAAAATGTATGTATATATATGTATATATATTAGGGTGGACCAAATTTGATAAGTTCGTTTAATTTTGCGATCCGCTCCCGCAAAAAATTTCGTCTTCGTTTCGTCTTCCTACCTTAATTAGTTTTTGAGATATTTAGAAAAATGTAAGTGCTAATTTTTATACCCAGCGTAAGCGGGGTATATTAGTTTTGTGCGAATCTTGTAACAGGGAGAACTAAGCTCCGGAGATATAGACATATATATGTAGAAATGATCAGGATCAAAAACTGAATCGATTTAGACATGTCCGTCTGTCCGTCCGTCCGTCTGTCCGTCCGTCCGTCTGTCCGTCCGTCCGTCTGTCCGTCCGTCCGTCTGTCCGTCCGTCCGTCTGTCCTTCCGTCCGTCCGTGGTCGGATCTCCTCCGAAACGGCTGGACCAATCAAGCTGAAATTTGGCACACAGGTATATTGGGATCCGGGTATGATCCTAAGTAAAAATGGAAGATATCCGCAAACTGACACGCCCACAAATAAATATAATGTGTTTTCAGTAAAATGCTTGTGACTTGCGAACCACTCAACGCATTCCATTGATATTTGGTGTACTGGTAAACTACAATAAGGGACATATCCTGGGAAAAAATTGACGCCGCCCCCCTTGAGCCACGCCCACAAATAAGCCCACAAATAAGAGCTTATCGTAACTTGTGAAGTAAAAGGCGTAGAAACTTCAAATTCGCAACATTGGTTGTCCAAGGCGAATGAAAGGTTTGGGAAAAAAATTTATATGGCCCGCCCACTGCCACGCCCACAAATGGAGATTTACGTTTCTTCCGAATTAATAGGCGTAGACGCTTCAAATTCGCAACATAGGTTGACCTAAGCAAATGAAAGGTGTAGGAAAAAAATTTAACTGGCCCGCCTCCTGCCACGCCCACAAATAAAGATTTTTTGTAACTTCCGAAGTAAAAGGCTTAGAAGCTTCGAATTTGCAACATAGGTTCACCAAGGGGAATGAAAGGTGTAGGAAAAAATTTTAATTGGCCCGCCCACTGCCACGTCCACAAATGAAGATTTTTCGTAACTTCCTAAGTAAAAGGCGTAGAAGCTTCAAATTCGCAACATAGATTCGCCAAGGCGATTGAAAGGTGTAGGTAAAAATTTTAATTGGCCCGCCCACTGCCACGGCCACAAATAAAGATTTTTGGTAACTTCCGAAGTAAAAGGCGTAGAAGCTTCAAATTCGCAACATAGGTTCACCAAGGCGAATGAAATGTGTAGGGAAATAATTTATTTTGCCATCCCACTGCCACGCCCACAAATAGAGAAGCAAAACATAGTGCGCTCATAATGTCGGGACGCTGGGTATTTCAAAGTCGGGCTTGACCGACTTTAGCTTTCTTACTTGTTGTTATTTGTACTAGCGGCATGAGTTTACAAAATCATGTTTCTGAACTTTGACCTCGTTGAGCACCCCCTAAATGACGTCCGATCGATCTAAATCTTTTCATTTCCCTTTTCTGTTGCCCTCTTCTATATTTTGAGGGGGCGGATCGCAAAATCCGGCACAAAATAATTTTCCCATACAATTTTGGACCACACTAATATATATATATCTATACAGCTACTTATATAAATATAAAGAAAAAAAATATAATTCTTAATAAAATTTAAAGCTCATCTTAAGTCTAGATAATATTTTCCTTTTTTAAATACAAATTTTTATTTACAGCTTATTCACCTGCCGCTTTAATGCTGATCCGGACGATCCAGGTCGATACGTGGCGTATTTCGTCGCCTGCTCTTTCGTGTCCTTTTTGCTGCTCCCTAGTTGCTGTTCTTGAACCCAGAGGACGCTGATATGGATATGGTCTTTTCGGGAAAATTCGAGTATTACCCCATCTATTTTTAATTACTTCGTAACACCTATTGTTGATTGTTTTGAAGAATTTCACTTGTTGCCCTCTCCTCCAGGTTTCCTGCGCACCACGAACTATCGTCTCGGCTACTGTGAACTCCCTCTCATAAATATTTATGGGCTCTTTGACGGCTTTTGGGGCTTCACTTGTTAAACAGTGACCTCCCCAGTCCTCCATATCCAAATCATAGCCGTCTAAGCTTAGGGATTCATATTCATCGATGACATTTGCACCTTCGCCATGCCCTGGGTTTACGGATGATTCCTTTGGAGGCACTTCAATCGCTGGCATACTGACTGGATATTGCCTTGGCAGACTAGTGGTATCCACTAGCCTGGCGTCTGTCCGTAGCGATATTGGTGCTTGCCTGATGACGGTAACCCGTTTTGACTTCGGGTCGCACGTCGGTGCCATGTCGGCTGGCAACAATATTGACCGCGGTTGGAGTGCCGCCACCAGGTTAATTCCTTCTTTGATTCGGTCATTGATTTCTCGTCTTCCTTCGTCGGCTGGGTTCATTGTGTTGTCCCTGTTTTTTCTTCTTTTTTCTGTGAATAGTCATTAGTGGAACAACAAAAAAACCAAAAAACAAAAAAATACGAAAAAAACGAATGTTGCATGTTGTTATTATAGTGTGTGTGTGTGTGTGTAGTTTGTAAGTGTTTATTTAGTGTGAACTGTTTTTATGTTTTTCGTAAAAATAAAAGTTTTAGTGTGGTTTTTTTTTCTTTCTTCGAACAAAAACTATATCTGCACTTTTTCCTTTCTTTTCGCTTATGAATTTATTATTTATTTATTTATTTTTTTCTTTCTTTTCTTCTTTGTTTCTCCTCTCCTCTCCTCACTCTTAGGATGACGACATCTCCTTATGCGAGAAGTATAAAAAAAGCCAAAGGAAGGAAGACGATCATGGTGACTGTCTCTGTGGCCCATAACGTATGATGAGTTTCATTTGTCTTTAATCGTTTCAAATATTTTCCTTTTATTTATACAAAAATATTTGTTTCTCTTTTCAGGATTGGAACGTAACAACTTTTATAGCATTACTTGAGAATGCAAATAGAAATGCATTACAAAATCAAGTATTTTCGATTACTTTTCGTATAACTGGTAATGCAAATAGGCATGCAATACATTCGCTAGGACATCGCCGTGTTAAAAATAATCGATTCTGTAATGCATAAACAGTACGCATTTTGAACAACTTTTTGAATTACCATCGGTTACAAATAACTGCTGCGATGCCATAATTTCGTTGTCAGCTATATATGTATGTGTTGTTATACCATTCTTTGAACGCAATCGCGTTTTTATACCCACCGTAAGCAGGGTATATTACTTTTGAGCGAGTTTTGTAAGCCAGAACTAAGCTCCGTAGATAAAGATATATATATATATATATATATATATATATATATATATATATATATATATATATATATGTAGAGATGATTATATTGAAGTAAGGATTAGGGTTTTAACAATTATGTGAAGTACAAAATATATTGATAATATTAATAATGGGTATGAAATGACGTGATCGTGACTGATAATAACTGCTCTTGAATACGGCTGATACTGGATACAACTGCTGTTGGAGGTGACTGCTGCTGGATTCAACTGCTACTTTTTGCAACTCTCACCGCTCACGACCGTTTCTGTTGACCATTAATCGGAAGACTGACTAACTAGAGCGCGACCGTTGCTTATTGCGTGTATGAACTTTCTTAATACTACGAGTGTCCGCTGAGAACAGTTGAGCGCAATCAGTGCTGCTGATCTTCATGTTACATTCGGTCATCTTGACATTCGTCTTCTGTCCCAGAAGACAACGCATCTCCATGGGATTCGACAAATCTCCACAGCTTCATCTGATCGGCACTTGTAGACGTATGTACCGGCCCTTCTCCCTTACCGACTTTCTTTACGCCAAATCGATCTTTGCGTTTTGCTTTTGTTATTTCGTATGGTCCCAGAAAAGGAGTACCCAATTTTTTCCCGGCGACAAATTGCATTCGCTTGATTGCCACTATGTCACCTTCCTTGTACCCGAACTCAGTCTTGCGATTTTTATCGAAGCTTTTCTTGTATGCTGCTTGTGCTTCTTCGATTTGAGTTTTTGCTGCTTTTCTTATTTCTTGTCTTTCAACGTCAAAGCTTTCGATCATTTCTTGTTCCAATAAAGCTATAAGATTATCGCTGGTCTTGTTCTTCATCGTAACCCCAAACATGAGTTCGAATGGAGACCTTTTCGTCGAACAGTGCACATGGGAGTTGATGATGCATTTTACGCACGCGCTGATGAATTGTGCTACTTTATTTTCCAGATGTGGTACAAAGAACTGCTGTTGTATACTGTGAACCGTTTTATGTGTACCGAAATGGCTAACATTGTGTGCTTCGCTTATTATCTCGCGCTCCATTACCTTTGGTACGACCAAAAGATCGATGCCTTTGACATTTTTGTAAACTAGATCGCCTTTTATTTTGGAATTGTTGTATGGTTGGTTTTTCAAAATCTCGAGTACGGTTTGTATAAAGCTATCTTTCCTCTGAGCTATTTTAAGTCGCGATGTAATGTCTGATCTAATGGTTAACACCATTTGTGGATATCGGCTGAGACAATCTACGTGCTTCCTTCTCTCCGCATCTCGGTGTTCGACTTTAAAATCGAAGTCCTGCAGGCACAAGATCCAATGTGCTACCTCTCGCGGCACATCCTCTTTTTTTATTGTTTGTGTGAACGCTATGCAATCTGTGACCAACACGAAATGAATGCCTAACAGGTAGAGTCGAAACTTTTCCACTGCCATATAAGCGGCTTTAACCTCTAACAGATAGCTGTGTCGTTTTGAGTCACTCTGAGAAGTTTATTGACGACTTCTTCGCTGCCTGTAGACTTCGTGGTAAACAGCCAGACAAATTTTGAAAAGCCATCAACTATTGCCAGAATATATTTGTACTGTTTCGCGGTGCAGTCCATTGGTCCCAAATGATCGATATACAGAGTGTGCAATTGTTTATCGCCTTTTTCGATACAATGGAGGTACCCGTCTTGCTTGCCGAGTTTTTTGTTGTTTCGCTCGCTGTGTTTGGCACTGTTTCACTCGGCTTCGAAATTTTCTTTATTCGCTCTTTTTCTATGCCTTGTTGTTGCGTGCTTTTTAGAATATTCGAGACACTACTTTTCACTTCTTCCTCTGTTGCACTTTTATTTTCCTTTACTTCTTTTCCTTCACTTTCTGTACCAGAACAGCTGAGTTTACGCGCTCGTCAAATCGAAATTTTTAAAATCCAAATTTTCAAATTGTATAAAGCAACTTATAATTGTTTCTCCGACTCGCGCGATTTTACTCATCTTCATCGTCCTGAGGAACTGAGGATTTCAAGCTACATCGGGTGAGACGTTATCATTCCACGTCGAAAGTTGCAATATTCCAAACTTTCTCCACTCTCTTTTCTCTTATCATTTATCATCTTTCTCATTGCATCTTTGTTTTTTTTTCTTTCGCCAAAGTTGTCTAGAATAAACTGTTAGCTTGTACAAAAACCCACACCAAAGCTTTAAGCTCTGCCTTATCCTAGGCAAGACTTAGAGCTAGGCTAAGGGATTTATCAAGCTTTTCCGCTAGGGCATAACGTATGCAGCGTGATACCCTTAAACTTCAGCCTGAAAGAAGGCACTCTTTTAGTGGCTCTAACGCCAGAAATGCGTACTTAATAGTGAAAGCGTCTGAGCTACAGCGATCGCAAACCAATTCCCCCGTTCTAACTGAAATAGACAATACAAGAACCATCACCATTGAGAGCCCAGCAACAGATGTGGCGCTTCTTGATAGCATCGGAACAAAAGATCCTGCTAATAAAATAAGCGATCCAGCAGTGCAGACAGGCATGGACCGCTACATTAAAATTAAAAGGATGCTTAGCCCGCAGAAATCAAATGTGGGCAAGCCTAAAGTCAATAAGACAAACCCAAATGCTAATCCATCGAACGTGCTAATTGGTAATAGATTCGCAGCACTAAGTACTGAGGATGCTCAAGCTCCTGTTTCTCCAAGCGCTTCTGGAAATAAGTCTCCGAAGCCGCCACCAATCTACCTCCGCGAGCGTAGCTCAAACAATCTAGTCATGAGCTTGACTCAGATCATTGGGAAGGAATCGTTCCATATAGTGCATCTTACTAGAGGTAATCTCTAAGAGACCAAAATCCAGGTCTACACGAAAAACAGTTTTAGAATTGTCACAAAATATTTTGACGACAATAAAAAAAACTACTACACGTACCAGCTTAAAAGTAGCAAGGGCCTTAGTGTGACAATTAAAGGCATTGAAATGTTATGAACATCTTCAATAGGACCAAAACTCCACAACCAATGTTTAAAGTAGAACTCTGTCCTGATAATTTAAAACTTAAAAAAAATTAGACTCATCCAATCTACGGAATTCAATATCTTCTTCATCGTAGAGTTGTAATAGAAGAACCTTATAAGCGTACTGGCCCTGTCCAATGCGCTTATTGCCAAGAATACGGGCATACCAAATCATACTGCACCCTACGCACTGTCTGCGTTGTTTGTGGAGAATTCCATAGCTCTAAAAATTGCGATAAAAATAAAAACCAACCCGCTACGAAAAAATGCAACAATTGTGGTGGAAATCACACCGGAATTAAAAAATCGTATGTTAGAAAAAAGGCAAGCTGGACGTTCTAAGCCGAATAATATCATATTCAATAATCATGTTGTCCCACAACAAAATAATGCCAATATTCCAGTGAATAACACCATGTCCTATGCAAATGTTGCTAAAGGTGGCTATAATTCAAACTCTGCCCCCCAGCAGTCAAATGGTTACTTGGAGGCCATTATAGCAACTCTGACTCAGACTCTTAATCAATTCATGTTAAAAGTTGAAAATATGTTTGAGATGATAATGAGATCGCAACAGCAGCCTCAACAAGCTTCTACTGCACAAACATGAGCTTACTAATTATATGCTCATGGAATGCAAATGGGATAAATCAGCGTAAGCTAGAATTATCACACTTCCTTTCAAACAATTCTATTGATGTGATGCTTATTACAGAGACACATTTTACAGATAAAAATAATTTTTCGTTACCAGGCTATAAATTTTACAAAACGAACCACCCTGATGGAAAAGCACATAGAGGAACGGGTATAGTGATTCGCAATAGATTTAGGCATTTTTCTATAGAGCCATTCTCAAAAAATTACCTCCAAGCGACTTCAGTCTGGATTGAAAGCCTTGGCGTAAATTTAGTTTTGTCTGCAATCTACTATCCTCCTCGATTTTCAGTAAGTGAAAGCTAATTTAAAGAATTTTTTAAAACCCCTGGTAATAGATTCATAGCAGCAGGCGATTATAATGCAAAGCATACCCACTGGGGTTCGCGCCTGATTTCTCCAAGGGGTAGACAACTTTACAACACCCTGATGAATTCATCCAGTAATCTAGGCTTCCTTTCACCTGGACATCTAAATTATTGGCCAACAGATCAAAACAAAATACCAGACCTTATAGATTTTGCCATCATACGAGGTATCGATAACTCTCGTATTTTAACGTCGATAAGTTATGAAATGTCTTCAGATCATTGTTCTCTAATTTACAAAATTTCGGGAAACACAAGAACAACGTGCCCCTCTCCTAGACTGACCACCTCTAAAACAAATTGGGTAAAATACAAAAAGTACGTTGCCACACACATACACTCTGAATATTCCATAAATAATGAATGTCAAATCGATGAAGGGGTTGTAACCTTAAATTCAATACTGACTTCAGCGGCGGAGCATTCAACCCCAACGAGCTTTACCACTGTCCATAGAAATTGCCATCATACTAACAGTGTAATCGAAAGGCTTCTACAAGAAAAGCGTAGATTGAGGCGAGAATGGCAACAACATAGGTCCCCTGAAAGTAAAGTCAGACTCAATAGAGCTACAAAGCAACTCCAAATTGCTCTTCAAAACGATTGAGATAAGAGAAATTTTAACTTCATCTCTAACCTTTCGCCAAATAGTTCATCGAAAGGGTCACTGTGGAGAGCCTTAAAAGTGAAACCCCCCCCCCCCTACAGACCACGAATCTCCCTTAAGAGATTTAAGAGGAACATGGGCAAGAAGTGATGAAGAGAAAGCATCAGATTTTGCCCAACACTTGTGCTTAGTTTTCCTTCCAAACTCTTCTTTATCTGGCCTTAGACTTCCCCTACATGAGGAAAACAACGAATCTATCCCTATTACCTTTCATGTCAGTGAAATAGAATGTATTATAAAAGGAAACTTTATCGAGAAAAAAGCTCCAGGTAATGACTTGATAACCCCAAAAATGATCAAGGAGTTACCAATCATCGCTATCGCGTATATAGCAAAACTCTTTAATGCTATTATATCCTTTTCACATTTCCCTGAGGTATGGAAAGAATCGCTCATAAAGATGGTATTGAAGCCAGGTAAAGACCCGACATCAACCAGCTCTTATCGACCAATAAGCCTTCTCCCCTGCTTTTCTAAACTTTTCGAAAAAGCTCTTGTTTTTAAGATAACGCCATACGTTCACGAGCATAACCTAATCCCGACTCATCAATTTGGCTTTAGGAAAACACATGAAACGATAGAACAGGTAAATCGGATCACGCAAGAAATTCGGAATGCCTTTGAAAAAAAAAAGAATACTGTTCTGCAATATTTCTTGACATTGCTCAAGCCTTTGATAAAGTGTGGCATGTGGGACTTATAGCTAAAATAAAATCTCTTCTTCCCCAAAACTTACATGGCATTCTCATATCATATCTTCAAACAAGATTCTTTAGGGTAAAAGTTAATGAAACTATTACGGAAAAATTTGAAATAAAAGCAGGAGTCCCGCAAGGCAGTGTACTGGGCCCCTCTCTTTACCTTCTATACACAGCCGACATACCTACTAGTGACAACATTGTTATGTCAACTTATGCTGATGACACAGCAATATTGAGTTGCCACCGCGATCCTATGGAAGCGTCAAGAACTCTACAGGGGCATATGCAATTAATTGAAACTTGGCTTTCAACCTGGCGTATAAATGTAAACGAACGAAAATGTAAGCACATTACATTCACACTAAGAAAAGGAATAAGTCCAACTATACTCCTTAAAGGAGTTTCCATTCCTCAAGCAGATACTGTCGTATATTTAGGAGTTCATCTAGACAAACGATTAACTTGGCGAAAGCACATCGAAGCAAAAAGAACCAACCTAAAGCTAAAAGCATCAAAAATTCACTGGTTAATTAACCATCGCTCCCCTCTAAATATGGAGTATAAAGTTCTTTTATATAATAGTTTATTAAAGCCACTTTGGACATATGGCATTCAGCTGTGGGGAAATGCCTGTGCTTCCTCTATTGAAATAATTCAAAGAGCTCAATCGAAAATTCTCCGAATCATTACAGGTGCTCCATGGTAAATTCGAAATGAAAGTATTCACCGTGATCTACAAATTCCGCTCGTTAAGGACGAAATAATACGTTTAAAAGCGTCGTATATTCATAAATTAAGACATCACTCCAACCAGCTAGCAAGAAGTCTTAATAACACAACGAGTCGTTCACGCTTAAAAAGAAAGGACCTCCCGTCCGCATCTATGAGTCAAGACGTATAACACAGATGCTCCGCTATCTGTTATCTGCACCTTGTCTCGTGCATGCTTAAAACTCTATTAAGCAAGGATTCGTTCAGATTGAGGCACCTCGCTCGTGTTTGCTCAATTCTGAACTTCAACAGCAACCGTTCCAGCTAACCAGGACTCATTAAGTCTGACGCACCTCGCTCGTGCACGCCAGTGTATTTTCCAATCAAGGATTCTGTAACCTTGACGCACCTCGCTCGTGCGGGATCAGTACTCATCAGCGCAGGCCGCTATACAGCGCTAAGACCCAGTTTCTAATATTGAGGCTCATCGGAACTAAAAACTGTTTTTATATTTCTCTAAATGTATAATTAGTTACGCAAAATTTTAGAAATAAGATCCGAATACTTCCTGTTAGTTCCCACTCAAAGGAAAATCCAGAAAAATACAACCAAAGTTTATAAAAAAAAAAAAAAAAAAAAAAAAAAAAAAAAAAAAAAAAAAAAAAAAAAAACTTTCTGTACCAGGAGCTGTACTTTTCGATGCTCCTCTCTGCGCCGATCGTGTGAGATAACGGATTTCTGAATTCTCATCGACTTGCGGATCAATGTTCGTGCTTCGTTTCTAAGCTCTTGTTGTTGTTGTTTTTTTTTTTCAGACACTGTTTGCCCTCTGCGCTCGGTTGAGCCCCCAAATGTAGAGATGCTTATATTGAAGTAAGGATTAGGGTTTTAACAATAATGTGAAGTACAAAATATATTGATAATATTGATAATGGGTATGAAATGACGTGATCGTGACTGATAATAACTGCTCTTGAATACGGCTGATACTGGATACAACTGCTGTTGGAGGTGACTGCTGCTGGATACAACTGCTACTTTTTGCAACTCTCACCGCTCACGACCGTTTCGGTTGACCATTAATCGGAAGACTGACTAACTAGAGCGCGACCGTTGCTTATTGCGTGTATGAACTTTCTTAATACTACGAGTGTCCGCTAAGAACAGTTGAGCGCAATCAGTGCTGCCAATCTTCATGTTACATATATGTTAGAGCAAATTATATGTTATTGTATATGTATTGACGACCTATGCTGAGTCTCGTGTTTGAACTGTTCATTCTGTTTGAAATGGACAAGGTTGGCAAATCATTTTTGAATTTTGTAAAATTAAAGTTTTCTTATTGAATTGAAAACTTTTAAAAAGACAGATCTGTGAGAGCTGAGCACGATAGCTCACCGAATTGTCCATCACAAAGGACTTCTAAAAAGAAAAACGGAAAAAGGATAGATTGATTCCTTTTATTTCGAAAATCAAGAAGGACCGTGAACTCCTTCCTTTGATTTTCTAGCATCAGAAGTGGGATCGTCCCGAACTTCCACAAACATGGACGAAAACGATGCCGAAAAGCGTAATGGAGATGAAGGACAGGAAGATACTCCCAATATTTCGAGGATTAACAAATTGACGATGAGTGTCGACGTCTTAAAGGAATTATTAAGGGTTCCCAAGAAGTTCGACCAGTGCAACGGAGTGTTGGGTTTCCTTGTTTCGATCCGGACCATTCGCGCATCGACATAAAAAAAATGGTGTGCGGATGTAGATCTTATGATACTATGCGACAGCTTTGAAAATTTTGATGTTCCTCGCGTGCAGGCATCTTTGATGGGCAGATCAAAGAAATTTTTTTTATTTTTTTTTATTTAAACTTTGCTTCTCTTTACTGGATCTTTCTTTGGGTTGGAACTAACAGTAATTATTCAAATCTTATTTTTTTAATATAACTTAACTATTTATACAGAGATATAATAGTTTTGATTCCAACGGGCCTCTATTTGAGAAACTGGGCTGCTGAGGACTTATTACTGTTAAGCCGCGTCCGTTGCTAGGATGAGTCTTGATCATGCACGAGCGAGGTGCGTCAAACCTAGTGAATCCGTTGGTAGGATGAGTCTTGATCATGCACGAGCGAGGTGCGTCAAGCTTAGTGAATCCTTGGTTGGATAAGCGTACGGTGCGCACGAGCAAGGTGCTTAAAATTGATTGGCTGGAACGGCTACTCTGATGGTAGTTAGCATTGAGCGTTGAGCGTGCACGAGCGAGGTGCCTCAATCTGTAAGATTCCTTAATTGGCCAAACGTCTGACATGCACGAGGGAGGTGCAGATAACAGAGTATCGGTGTTATGTTTCCGAAATAATAGAAGCGGACGGAAGGTCCTTTCTTCTTAACCGTGTTCGACGTGTTGTATTGTTAAGGCTTCTTGCCAGCTGATTCGAGTGATTCCTTAGCTTCTCATGGTAGGATGATTTTAGGCGAACGATTTCGTCTTTAATAAGTGGGACTTGCAGATCGCGGTGAATGCTTTCGTTACGTATGTACCATGGAGCACCTGTAATGATTCTAAGAATTTTCGATTGAGCTCTTTGGATTATTTCTATAGAGGATGCGCAGGCATTTCCCCACAACTCAATACCATAAGACCAGATTGGCTTTAATACACTATTATATAATAGAACTTTATACTCCATATTAAGAGGGGAGCGATAGTTAATTAGCCAGTGAATTTTTGATGCTTTAAGTTTCAGATTGGTCCTCTTTGCTTCGATGTGCTTTCGCCAAGTTAATCGTTTATCTAAGTGGACTCCTAAGTAGATTACACTATTTACTTGGGGGATGGAGACTCCTTTAAGGAGAATAGCAGGGCTTATACCTCTTCTAAGCGTAAATGTAATGTGTTTACATTGACCTTCGTTTACATTAATTCGCCAGGTTGAGAGCCAATTTTCAATTAATTGCATATGTTCTTGTAGGATTCTTGATGCTTCCATGGGATCGCGGTGGCAGCTCAATAATGCTGTGTCGTCAGCAAAAGTTGACATTACAATATTATCACTAGTGGGGATGTCGGCTGTTAGAAGAAGGTATAGAGAGGGGCCTAATACACTGCCTTGCGGGACTCCTGCGTTAATTTAAAATTTTTCCGTTATAAATTCATTAACTCTTACTCTAAAGAATCTATTTTGAAGGTATGATATAAGAATTTCGTGAAAATTTTGAGGGAGTAGAGACTTTAATTTAGCACTAAGACCCCCATGCCACACTTTATCGAAAGCTTGAGCGATATCTAGGAATATTGCAGAACAATATTCTTTTTTTTTCGAAGGCGTTACGAATTTCACGAGTGATTCGATTTACCTATTCAAAAGTTCCATGTTTTTTTCTAACGCCAAATTGATGAGCAGGGATTAAGTTATTCTCGTGGATGTATGGCGTTATTTTTATAAGAAGAGCTTTTTCAAAGAGCTTAGATAAGCAGGGGAGAAGGCTTATTGGGCGATATGAGCTGGCTGTCGTCGGGTCTTTTCCAGGCTTCAGTATCATCATGATGACCGATTCTTTCCATATCACAGGGAAGTAGGAGAAGCTCAGAATAGCATTAAAAAGTCGTGCTGCGTACGTAAGAGCAATGTAGGGCAATTTCTTAATCATTTTTGGGGTTATATAGTCATAGCCTGGAGATTTTTTCTGGCAAAAATTTTGCTTAATTATGCATTTTATTTCATTGGCATTAAATGTTATAGGGATAATTTGGTTGTTCACCTCGCAGAGGGGAAATCTAAGGCCGGTTACCGGTGGGTTTGGTAGAAAAACTGAGCACAAGTGTTGAGCAAAGACTGACGCTTTTTCCTCATCACTTCTTGCCCAGTTTCCTCTTGAATTCCTTAAGGGAGATTCATGTTCTATGGGTGAATTTTTTATTTTGAAAGCTCGCCATAATGACTCTTTCGACGTGCTATAAGGTGCAAGATTTGAAATGAAATTATAGTTTTTCCTGTCTTGGTCTTTTTGAAGAGCAGTTTTAAGTTGCTTTAAAGCTATATTGAGTCTAGCTTTACTGCCAGGGGACCTATGTTGTTGCCATTCTCTTCTCAATCTACGTTTTTCTCGCAATAATCTTTCAATATGGCTATTAGTATGATGAAAATTTCTAACGGCAGGCTCAAAGGTTCTTGGGGTAGAATGCTCCGCCGCTGAAGTTAATATTGAATTCAGGGTTGCTGCCGCTTCATCGATTTGACTTTCATTACATATTGTATATTCGGAGTGTATGTGTGCTGCAACATACTTTTTATAATTAACCCAATTCGTTTTTGAAGTAGTCAGTCTAAAAGGGGGGCATGTTGTTCTTATGTTTTCTGAAATTTCTATTAGTAGAGGACAATGATCTGAGGACATTTCGTAGCAAATCGACTTTGAAAAACGCGAAATATCAAAGCCTCTTGTAATGGCAAAGTCTATGAGATCTGGTATTTTATTTCGATCTGTTGGCCAATACGTGGGATGTCCGGGCGAAATAAATCCTAGAGTACTGGAGCTATTTATCAGTGTGTTGTATAATTGTCTACCCCTTGGAGAGATCAGACCAGAGCCCCAATGGGTGTGTTTTGCATTATAATCGCCTGCTGCTAAAAATTTAGTTCCAAGGGTGTTGAAAAATTCATTGAAGTAATTTTCGCTGACTGTGAATCGTGGAGGGCAATATATTGCTGACAAAATGAAATTTTCACCACAAGTTTCAATAAAAACTGAAGTCGCTTGTAAGTAATTTTTTGCGAAAGGTTCAACAGGGAAATGTTTAATTCTATTACGAATCAATATACCTGTTCCTCCATGTGCTTTCCCATTGGGGTGGTTTGTTTTGTAAAATTTATAGCCTGATAGCGAAAAATTATTTTTATCTGTTAGATGTGTCTCCGAAATAAGCATCACATCAATAGAGTAGTTTGAGAGGAAATGTGATAATTCTAGCTTACGCTGATTTACACCATTTGCATTCCATGAGGATATAATAAATAAACTCATTTTTGTGCAGTTAAAATTTGGAGCAACTGGTTTTGTGCTCTTAGTAACTCCTGGAGTGTGTTTTGCATTTGCGACATAAATTGTGTCATACACTGTGTCAGACTGACTACCATGGATTCCAAGCTACAGTTCTGCTGTTGTGGGGCAGAATGGGCACTTGTGGCAGATCTAGTAACATTTGCATAGGACATTTTATTAGTCACTGGAACGCTGGATTTATTTGGTTGTGAGAAAATTGGGTTTTGGAATGCATTTTGATTCGGCTTATTACAACTGGCTTGCTTTTTTTCTGACATACGATTTTTAGTTCTTTATATACTGGACATCCCCTATAATTTGCTGTGTGATCTCCACAACAGTTGCTGCACTTTTTGTCAGTTTTATTTTTATTACAATTTGCAGAGCCGTGAAATTCTCCGCAAACGACGCAGACCATGCGTAGGGTGCAGTAGGACTTAGTATGGCCATATTCTTGGCAATTAATACATTGGACAGGGCCAGTACGCTTATGAGGTTCTTCTATTACAACTCTTCGGTGGAGAAGATATTGTAGTCCGTAGATTGGATGAGTCTCATTTTTTTTTAGTTTTAAGTTGTCCGGACTAAGTTCGACTTTGAACATCGGCTGTGGGGTTTTATTCCTATTGAAAATATTCATTACGTTCCTAATTTTAAAGCCTTTTTCTTCTAGGACTTGTTTAATTTCCACAGGATCTACATCTGATTCAATGCCTTTAATAACTACACTAAGGCCTTTGCTGCTTTTAAGCTGATACGTGTAGTAGCTTTTTTTGTTGTCGTTAAGGAATTTAGTGACAATTCTGTAATTAGTTACATTATAGACCTGAATTTTGGTCTCATGAACATTTCCTCTAGTAAGAGGCATGATGTGGAAGGACTCCTTTCCAATTAACTGGGTCAGGCTCGTGACCAAATTGTTAGAGCTACGCTCTCTAAGATATACTGGAGGCGGTTTTGGTGATTTTTCTTTACCATCCTTTGATGTATCAGAGGTCTCAGTGGGCTCTGTGCTTAGAGCCGCAAATCTATTTCTACTAACAGCGTTCGATGGGTTAGCGTCAGATTTTGTTTTATTTATTTTCGCTTTACCCACATTTGATTTCTGTGGGCTAAGTTTCGTTTTAAGCTTAATGTACCGATCCATGCCTGTCTGCACTGCTGGATCACCTACGTTATTAGCAGGAGCTTTTTAACCGCTGTTAACAGAAAGCTCAACGTCTGTTGTAAATCTCGCAGTCTTGTTGGTTTTTGTATTGGATAATTCCGTGTGAGCAGTGGAATGATTTTGCGAGGGCGGTACTTCAGGCGCTTTCACTATTAAATAAGCATTTCTGGCATTAGATCCACTAAAAGAATGCCTTCTTTCAGGCTGAAGTTTTAGGTTATCGCGTTGCATACGTTGTACCAGTAGGCAAAATTTAAATACTGCCCTGGGGCTAGCTTTGAGTCTAGCCTGTAATAGGCAGAGCTCAAAGCTTTCTTGTGGTTCTTGTATAGGCTAAAAATTTATTCTGGACAGCTTTGGCGAAAGAACAATGCTACAATGAGAGAAATGATAAATGAAGAAAAAGAAAGAGTGGAGAAAGTCGAAGTTCGGAAAATTTATAGATTTCGACTTGGAAATGATACGTCTCACCCGACGAAGCTTGAATTCCTCAGTTCCTTAGGAGGATGGACTCTGATTGACCACTTGTCCTGTATACGCGAGAGGCCGCAAGGGAAGAATGTTTCTCAAAGTGTGGTTGAACGGGAACGTGGGCAACAAAAACCATATTATGTGCAAGAAATCGTCAATATAACAGAAATTTAAGGTAAATCCATTGCTTTTGTTGACTCTTTGATTTCTCAGACAAGCGTAAGATCGCCTCCGAGCTGGAAATCGGGGTAATAGTTTTTTAAATATTTTCCTGTTGTGGACAAGCTTAAGAATGCTTCTGATCCATGGTATTGTTGAAGCATGAATTTCAGACAAGCAGAAGATTGCCTTTGAGCTGGAAATTCACATGCTTCTGTTGTTTACAAATTTTTGCGTTCAAGCTTAATATTGCCTCTGCTCGAATTAGTTGTTGTGACCTGAATTCCTAGACAAGCGTAAGATCGCCTTTGAGCTGGGAATTGGAACTGTGCTGATTTATCACACAGTATTGTGTTCGGTTGAAGTGTTGGTCTCAAAAAGACCATAGAACATTTCTGAGTTGGAAGTTTCGTGCTTTTTCGCTGAGTCAAAGGCTAGTTTGAGATGACAGTTTGGTCATAAATTGATTGTGTACTTTTTAATCGAGGGCGATGAAATTTGCAGGATGGCCGTGTTAGTGCAAATTATATGTTCACTCTGTTTGCCATTGACGACCTAGGCTGTGTCTCGTGTTTGAACTGTTCATTCTGTTTGAAATGAACAAGGTTGGCAAATCATTTTTGGATTTTGTAAAATTAAAGTTTTCTTATTGAATTGAAAACTTTTAAAAAGACAGATCTGTGAGAGCTGAGCACGATAGCTCACAGAATTGTCCAACACAAAGGACTTTTAAAAAGAAAAAGGGAAAAAGGATTGATTAATTCCTTTTATTTCGAAAATCAAGAAGGACCGTGAACTCCTTCTTTTGATTTTCTAGCATATATATATATATATATAAATATATATATATATATATATATATATATATATATATATATATGGGCATTTCCATTTTAACGTGACGTGACATTCGAACGAAAAACAAAATTTTTTTTAAATAAAGAATTGCAAATTTAAAAAAAGTTTTTTTTAATATTTGCATACTAATAAAGTAGCACTATGTTCAGTAAAAAAATTAACCCATAAGGATTTGAGTATTGAAGCAAAAAAGTGTCCTAGCGTTTCGTTACGAAAAACAGAAGTGGGTTTTTGACTTAGATTACAAGATTGCAAAACTCTGCTCATTTCGCAAAACTTTTCGTATTAAACTTATAGCAATAAGATTGGAAAATATAAGAGTTCATTTTCCACGTTTTAAAATTGTAAAATCGTTTGTCGTTCGTTTTTTATTGGCCTTAATTACCTGTCGTTACGTTACTAAAATTTCAAAAGGGTTTTAGTCATGAAAATAGTCTTTTATTTTAACCTTTTTTCCTTTTAATTCATAAATTCTGGTATTATAAATAGAAGGGCCAATAATAAATTTTATCAAAAACAATATTTAATTGAGCTTGCGTAATTAGAAGATAATTATCAACTTATTCGTTAAAGAATTTTTGTTGTTGTTGTTTTGGTTGATTCTTCTGAATGGAATTATTAAGGACGATAACTTCCATTGATCAGGTTACTAAAATATCCCAAATTTCATAGATAAAGCACTTTTAAAGGTAATTTAAGAAATACAAATACAACAAAATAAGCCTTTACCTAAGTCTTACAGAAATGAGGGCTGACTATAACCACCAATCTTCTTAAATAGTGGAATTCAGATGTGTTACTATGATAGTACATACCCAAAAATTGTTTTAAGGAACTGGGGCATTTTCATTTCCGGTAGACCTTTCTGTGGAAATGCCCATATACAGGGTGTTCCGCAGCTGAGTGCGTTTTTCTATAGGGTTGAAAGGGGAGGTCCTTGTGAACAAAAAATCGTATTGGAGGGGGTGTCCAAAATGTAACCCTGAGGAGTTATAGCGCCTTAAAGTTTTTAGGCAATAAGTCTAGAAAAAAATTCTCCCACGATAATGGTTCATCGTAGAAATATAAATTTAATGCCGTTAGAAAGCCAATTGTATGGTGTATTAATGGTAAAAATTTTACCCATTGAGGAAAAACTAAACGGTCAAAATTTCTGAAAAAACTTAAATTTTTTTTTACTTTGGGAGCCATTTTGGCAGTGCCGTTTTTACGCACGGGCCCAATGGGCCCGCGCCGGGAGCCCCGAGCGGACAAACGAGTCTCGGCAAAAAAAATTTCGATATAATCTTGCTTTGTTTGATTCATGTATGTGGTAGGGATCTAAAAATACTGGTCCAATCAATTAACTAAGTAACTAGGCATAAGTTTCAATATACTCAGAGAAGACTCCTCTGAAATTCATAAAAGTCTTTTCTGAACATATTGAAATTTATGAAACTGCTGTTTTATTTGATGTCACTATATCGGTTGGTCAGGGGGGCCCCACACACTTACGGGCCAGGGGCGCCGCATAGGGGCTCTGCATTTTGGTATGAAAAAGGTCTTATTAACACATAATTTTCTCATGTTTTTCCAAATCTACATTAAATTTTTTTTAAAACATTACTGCATAGTCATACCTTATTTGCGGTTTAACCACCGATGGAATTTGGGATTTAAAAACGAACTTAAACTTTTGTTATGTGATGAAATTCTTAAAAGAGCAATCTGTGGCTTGAAATGGCCAGCCAGCAATTTCTTAGTTAAAAAAATGAGAAAAGCATGTGTTAGTTCGACCATTTTCATACCAAAATGGCTCTCAAAATCAAAAAATGTTAAAAAATTTCAAATTATTGGGTTTGAAGGCAAAACTACCCATGAATCTGCAAAAAAGTATAAAACTATTATGTACGCGAAAGATCTGACAATTCTCTGTCGAACTGCATTACAATTTTTATCTTGGATTCAAACGTTTAGGAGTAAAAATTTTTTTCTGAAACAATTTCTTTCTTTCCCTTATAACTCCTCAGGGGTGCATTTTGGAGCCCCCCTCCCATACGATTTTTTGTTCAGAATGACCTTTTCAATCAACCCTATAGAGAAAAGCACTCAGCTACGGAACACCCTGTATATATATATATATATATATATATATATTAAGGTGGCCGCCAAATGTATGGAAAAAAATAAGTGCATTCGTATTCACGCTCCTTGTGATTTAAAATCTTGGTATCTATTGAAAACTTACTCGTGCAAAATTTTGTGGCGATTGGGTAATGATTAGAGGGCGCTCATGGCCCCCGAAGTTGAGATAAATGTTGTTTTCATAACTTAAAATTGCCATAACTTGAGATGTGTTGCTGCTAGCTATAGACAATGTTCCGTGGCCCTTCGTAGTTTTTAAAACTGCATATTTCGTTCTCATGTCTCAAAGCTCTATCTCAACACATAAAAAAATTTTCCTAATACGACCCGATTTTTAAAGGAAATTCGTTTTTTGTATTTTGCGGGTTTATCTGACCTCTGACAGAAATAATATCTGTGACCAGCCCCCCTTATTTTTGTTTCAGCTCACTTTTTTTCTTAGGCTATGAAGCTCTATCTCAACAATTTAAGGGACTTACCATAGAAAAATGTAGAAAATTGCTATTTTTTCCCTCCATGGGTGCAATAACAATCCGAGAAAGTTAACAATGAGTGGAAACCTCTTTTTTATGAATAAAGTATCATTTCTCATCATTCAATATGCTGATCTATCCTTCATGTTCAAACTAGCTGTCATACAAAATTTCCCATGTTAAAGGTAGCTGGAATTCGATGAAGGCTACATTGCTCAAAGTTGCCCTTCTGGGAGATGGTTAAATACGTAATAATAGATATATTTGCATCAAAAAACATGTCATTATCATTGGCGTTTTTAAAAAATTAAAAAAACAAAAATTGATGCTACTAATTAAAAAAAAAAAGTTTTAATAACGGGAGCATTTGTAGTAGCACAAATATGCAATAATAACACTAAACGAGCTTGAAAAATAGAAAAAAGTTGGTATTGTGATCATTTCAAAGCTTTACCAACTTTTTTCTATTTTTCAAGCTCTTTTAGGGTTATTATTGCATATTTGTGCTACTATAAATGCTCCCGTTTTTAAAACTTTTTTTTTTTAATTAGTAGCATCAATTTTTGTTTTTTTAATTTTTTAAAAACGCCAATGATAATGACAGGTTTTTTGATGCAAATATATCTATTATTACGTATGTAACCATCTCCCAGAAGGGCAACTTTGAGCAATGTAGCCTTCATCGAATTCCAGCTACCTTTAACATGGGAAATTTTGTATGACAGCTAGTTTGAACATGAAGGATAGATCAGCATATTGAATGATGAGAAATGATACTTTATTCATAAAAAAGAGGTTTCCACTCATTGTTAACTTTCTCGGATTGTTATTGCACCCATGGAGGGAAAAAATAGCAATTTTCTACATTTTTCTATGGTAAGTCCCTTAAATTGTTGAGATAGAGCTTCATAGCCTAACAAAAAAAGTTAGCTGAAACAAAAATAAGGGGGGCTGGTCATAGATATTATTTCTGTCAGAGGTCAGATTAACCCGAAAAATACAAAAAACGAAGTTCCTTTAAAAATCGGGTCGTATTAGGAAAATTTTTTTATGTGTTGAGATAGAGCTTTGAGACATGAGAACGAAATATGCAGTCTTAAAAACTACGAAGGGCCACGGATCATTGTCTATAGCTAGCAGCAACACATCTCAAGTTATGGCAATTTTAAGTTATGAAAACAACATTTATCTCAACTTCGGGGGCCATGAGCGCCCTCTAAACATTACCCAATCGCCACAAAATTTTGCACGAGTAAGTTTTCAATAGATACCAAGATTTTAAATCACAAGGAGAAAGAATAAAAACACTTGTGCCAAAAAGGCCACCTTAATATTATATATATATATATATATATATATATTCTTGATCAGGATCAAAAACTGAATCGATTTGAACATGGTCGTTTGTCCGTCCGTCTGACCGTCCGCCTGTCCGTCCGTCCGTATGTCCGTCCGTCCGTATGTCCGTCCGTCCGTATGTCCGTCCGTCCGTATGTCCGTCCGTCCGTATGTCCGTCCGTCTGTGTTCGGATCTCCTCCGAAACGGCTGGACCAACCAAGTCAAAATTTGACACAGGTAAACCAGGATTGGAGTATGATCCTAAGTAAAAATGGGAGACATCTGCTTACTTCCACGCCCACAAAGCATTTAATGTGTTTTCAGTAAAATGCATGTAACTTGCGAACCACTAAACACATTTCATTGATATTTGGTGCTCTGGTAAACTACGGAAAGGGACCTATTCTGGGAAAAATGGACGCCGTCCTCCTCAAGCCACGCCCACAAATAAAGGTTTATCGTAAGTGGTGAAGTAAAAGGCGTAGAAGCTCCAAATTCGCAACAAAGGTTGCGCAAGGCAAATGAAACGTGTAAAAAAAATTTTGTGGCCCGCCCACTTCCACGCCCACAAATGGAGATTTTTCGTAACTTCCGAAGTAAATGGCGTAGAAGCTTCAAATTGGCAACATAGGTTGTCTAAGGTAAATGAAAAGTGTAGGGTAAAACTGTATGTCGCTCGCCTACTGCCATGCCCACAAATGGAGATATTTCGTAACTTCGGAAGTAAATGGCGTAGAAGTTTCTAATTCGCAACATAGGTTGACGAAGGTGATCGAAATGTGCAGCAAAAAAATTTATGTAGACCGCCCACTGTCACGCCCAAAAATGCCACGGCTTACTTGTTTGTTTTATATTTTGATTTTTTGTGAGATTTTTAAGGATATTGGCAATTTATCGGCACATTCCATATGCAGGTGCATTGACCGATTAACAAATCGGTATCAAAGGCATATTATTTTTATGTATTGTTGGAAATCCATCAATTCTAGGCTTTAAAGCTGTTTTTTAAAATTATGATTTTCTCTGGTTTTCATCTATTCGTTTTTTGCTGAAAAGGGAGTCAACTTACGCATTATTCTTCTTTTCCAACGATGCTTTTGGATCTTTATTTAGTCTTCTGTATGTCATTACGTCTCCTACTATGTTGTTCATCTTTTCTTCGGAATCCTTTTTGTTCATTGCTACTGTTTTGTTGTCCTTATCTGAATTTATAATGAGTATGTCGGGATTTTGTTTTAGAAATGTCTCGAGTCACTCCACTGTATGTTAAATGAATTTGTTATTGGGGTCAGGCCACGAGAAACGTGACATAGTGGGTCTGGGATTTTGATTTTTGGACCTTACATCCAAAGATTATAGCCGTTCATAACTCCCCATAATATATAAGAGCAAAATTCCCTCAGTTGTTGTTGTTGTTGCAATTTGAAAATCGAAAATTTGACAATTTTTCAATATTTCTCTTTTATTCATAATTTTATATCTAAAATAAGACTTGAGATAAATGAAAATTTCTTTCTTTACTCGTTTAAGAATAAATGAAGGAAAAAATAAAATTCGAAAAATAGTATACACTGAAAAAAATTGTTCGGAAATTCGAATTTAAAATAAACATTTGCGATTTGTATATAGAGCCGGAGCTAGAAAAATAACCAATTGTACATTATTATGTAGACTATTGAGCTGCGTTTCAGAAACAATAAAAAAAATTTGTATTTCCAAGGAATTTCCGACACAGCGTTTTTTGTGAGACAACCTTCATATAAAAAGGCGCAAAAAAAATTCAATACAACCTTACATCAAGTGGGCGATTAAGAAAAAGTAAATTTCTACATTTTTTTTTTCTGAAACTTTACAACAAATCTATTGTTTTTGTTTTTTATGATCTTCTGAAGATAATTAAATAGTTTTTGCATAAAAAAATGAAAAAAATTGTATAAGCTATTCATTGTTGGGGTACAAAAGCCAACTTCATACTGGTCAATCGGTTTTTTCAATTTGCTTAAAATTGATCAAAGTTTATAACTGCATACTCAGATTTAATATTTAAATGGAATATTTCAAAAAAATTTAGGTCTTTTCAAAAAATTATCAAATTTTTTTGAAAAAACAATAATTTTTTGGCCTAGGCGGACCAGATCAATAATTTTAACCCCCTTTTATGTATACCAAAATAAAGTGTAATTAATAAGCTTTCGATATGATTGCAGTTCCACATAAAATTGTATACATATGCATCCATTTGAGAAACAAATAGCAATCATTCCCTCAAAAGAGCTTTTTTCCCCATAAAACCCTTTTGGGCGACCTCTAAACCCCTTTCAAAAAATCTGAAAAAATTCTCAAAATGTTTTTAGGCAAACATCTTTCGAATTCCGACTCAACATTTAAACATTTCAAAAAAATAAAAAAACGTCTACGACCTAATGTCCGTCTGTCTGTCCGTCTGTCTGTTTGTATACAGTTTTCTTATCGAAGGAGTTCAGCTATCTTGACAAAATTTGGTATGCGTGCTCACGAGGACATGAGTAAGAACTAGTTTTAGAATGGACCCGAGCAGATTATTTTTAGGGTTACCTCCAGTACTATGCTCTGTTACGGAATTCACAACAACTGCTGTAAGATCTAAGTTTTCAAGTTCAAGATATTTTGATAAAATGTGATATTTAATTATGTTCAAAGGCAAGTAATATGATTTAAAAAAATTGGAAAAGTGGGCGTGGCTGAAGGGCGTTTTTCGAAAATTGTCTCCTACACCCGAAATTCAAATGCGACTTGAACGAAATTTGGCGCTTATGCTTCCTGTGTAGCTATAAACATCCTGCCAAAAAATTTTCTTTATTTATCCATTATAAAGGATACCTCCAGTACTATAGGCTGTCACAAATATCCCAAAACTGCCTCAAAATCGGACTTTTTCGAAATATTTCAATGAAATTTTGAATTTGAGAGTATATTTATGCCTCTGATTAGAATTTAAAAAAAATTAGAAAATTGGGCGTGGCAAAGGGGCGGTTTTCATTAAGAAATTTAACAAAAGTCGGTAATGGGGCCCCTAATGGCCTTAAAAACCTGTTGAATAGTCTTTCTTAGTTGTCCTGTTTTTGGGCGTGGTTTAAAAATTATTGAAACATGTGAGTCTCTGTCGGATATTTTATTGTCAAGCTCGCCTGACTATAACATCCCTACTTGTTTATTTATATTTTTTGTTGCATTTTCTCTCATTATTTTATGCCCATAATAAATATTCTTTTACATGGAAATCATTAAAAACGAAAACCCATTTTTCATTGGTATCTGCTTCAACACGTCCCTCAAACAAGCGGCACTTCATTAACGCCACTGCATTCCCGTACATTCGAAAGTGCAATGTAATTTTAACTTTTCTTCCTCTCGGTTTTTTTTTCGTTTTTTTTTTACCGTGGCATACATCGCGGCGCATGCAATTCATAATTAATTTACACCAGTTACCGACATTTCGAAACCAACCAACCAAGCATGCAGGCAGACAAATAAACCGACAAGCTCGGCTACCATAAAAATTATCTGTCAAGTAACTGATTTATATGTGTATACATACATAAGTATTTGTACATACATATGTATATAGGTAGATATACATATGTACATATATACGGCAGTTGTATTGGCAGAGCGAGAAAGAAATAGCTTTTAACGCGCATAAAAAATTATTCAATTAGTGCTCTCTCCACATTGGCACCAGACGACGATGTAAACGGAAAAGATTTTCGGACGTAATTTTCCGTTTTTCCTGTCCACTAATTGCATAGTTTCTGGCATACGTATGTATGTTTGTATAAGTACATATCTGTAAATACCTATAAAAGGAAGTCTCATGCTGCAGGGATATTGGGTTTGAATTTTTAAGGCCAACGAGCGTGGAGAAATTATCTTATGACTGCGCCATCAAAAATTACAATAAATAAAAGATACAAAAAGATGGTTCCATTAAACACCAGGAAGTATGCATTTTAAAATTGAAAGATTCGCGTTAATGCGAGGAGTTAACTCAATACGAAGTACTCTTGAAATATTTCGTATGGGAGTACTCACTTTAAAACAATTCACATATGAAAGGCGAGTACACGCGAACTTACTACCTTTGAGATCGAAATTGGATGAGTTTCAATTTTTTGACGTTGAGTATCATTTAATTTAACACCATTCATATAACGATTTGTAAGTTATGATGTCATATTAAAGAATTATGTTTTAAGAACATAAAAATTTTTAAAATTTTGAAATGTTTGAAAATATATTTGAGAAAAATTATTTTCAAACAGGGACCATAACTGTTATAAGTTATGTTTTTAAAATTACAATTTAAGTTTTATTTAAAGAGTTTTATTATTTTAATCAGAAAATAATAATTACACAGCTCAAACTATTAAATATTTTCGTTTGGTGCCGCGATTTCATTCATTACATAATGCTACAGCGTTACTGCCCTTTTTGTCTTTTGGTTATTTTATGTTAGCTTAGGGCTCCCTCATTCCAAAAAGGTCAATGGTTTGATGAATTTAAGTAGCAATTCCGAGATATGGCTCAAAATGTGAAAAAAGTCAATTTTCTCTACTTTGCCCCATATTAAAATTTTTTTTTGTAGCATTGTGTTATTAGGATAAAGGTGGTTTTGGTAATACATAAATATTTTTTTTAGTTTTTTCCTAGTTGAAGTTTTAGAGTTACCATCAACTTTGTGTGAGGACTTCACTTGTCTCGTTTCAACGAAAAAATATATAAATTACTGCTTTGTTAACTTATTAGGGTTGACTTCGTATCAAAGCTAACATCACGGCCTATCAAATGACGCCTCTTTCATCAATATAGAGCTTGTTGTTATTAAGGTACGAGCTTCGCAATTGTTCAAAGTGGGATTTTAAAAATTTTTCTTCGGTTTTTAGAGCTAACCTTTTATGGCGTGAAAAATTTTTAGAAAATTATTATTTGTCTGGTTTGAAAGGTGGTTATTTATACTAAGGCTCAAAATCAATTTTTTTGTTTTCAGAATTTCAATTTCAAATTTCAAAACGTTAAAAAAAATAATCTCTCAGTGCAAAACACAACTCCCAAGATTTTCAACTGTATTGATCAAGTAGTCTTCTTTCCCGTTTATACTTTACAAAACATTTTGATGAAGAGAAGGCTATGGCTTTTGCTTTGCACCTCGATAAAGTATTCAAACCGAATCCGAGCAATGTTGACCATATTCTCCCAACTTTGTGCGAAAACACACGCAGAATTTCCATACAAATCAGTTCAAGAGAAATTGTCGGTATCATAAAAAATGAACTTGTCTGCAAAAAAGCCCCGGGCATGATCTTTTTACTCCAAAAATGATAAAAAATATACCATCCGTAGCAGTAAAATTTTTAACAGTCTTATTTAATTCAATTATCAAATTCAGCTTCTTCCCAAAAGATTGGAAACGGTCGGTCATTAAAATGGTGCCTAGGCCAGGAAAAGATCCTACACAAAGATCCTCTTACTGACCAATTAGCCTCCCGCCTTGTCTCCCAAAATTATTCGAAAAGTTACTCATAGCTAATTTAACACCTTATCTGCAAGAGCAGAACATGATCCCTCCACATCAATTCGGGTTTAGAAAACAACACGGTACTATTGAACAGGTAAATCGGATTACAAATGAAATAAGACTTGCCTATAAGAATCGGGAGTACTACTCTGCAGTATTCCTAGATGTTCAACAAGCGTTCGATAATGTTTGCCATGACGGACTGTTATACAAAATCAGACGATTACTTTCCTTTAATTTTCACGCAATCTTTGAGTCATACTTAAAACATAGAACGTTTAAAGTAAGGCATAACTCATTTATTACAAAAACCGTTCATATAAACGCAGGAGTCCCCCAAGGGAGTGTTGTTGGGCTTTTCCTTTACCTTTTGTACACAGCAGATATTCCAAATAACAAAAGAGTATTGATTTCATCATTTGCTGATGACACAGCGGTACTTAGTCGGCACAAGGACATAAGTATCGTAACTTCTCAGCTCCAATACCATTTAAGCGAAATCCAAAGCTGGTTATCTAAATAACGAATCAAAATGAATGAGCTTTAATGTCAATATATTAATTTCACGCTCAACAGAAAATTTTCTCCGGACATTTTCCTTATTAACGTGCGCATCCCACAATGTGAGGAAGTCACATATCTCGGTATTCATTTGGACAAAAGACTGGCGTGGCGTTAGCATATTGAAGCCAAGAGAACCCAAATGAAGCTTAAAGGCAATAGCTTGCACTGGTTAATAAATAGCCGCTCACCTCTTAAGCTTGAATACAAAAATCCTTCTATACAACCAAGTTATAAAACAAATATGGACGTATGTTATGGTTTACAATTGTATGGAAATGCCGGCTCTTCGATTATAGAAATCTTGCAAAGAGCACTGTCCAAGATCTTAAGGACTATAACAGGAGGTTCTTGGTTTGATTCGAATGAACAGATCTATAAGCATAGTAAAAACTATAGGTTTAAAATTAAAACCAATCGGTATAAAATTAAATCTTTTTAGTATTAAATTTGAATTTCAATACCAAAAAGTTTTATTTTAATACCTTTTGGTTCTAAAAGATCTCAAAAACGAACGAAATTCTCATATTTTCAAATTGTTCTCGCGATTACATAGCTTTCGTGCAAACATACGAGGGGTCTTTAGTTCGATTTTATCGAACGTTGATATAATAAATCTAGTACGCGCGAATAAAATCGCTTGTTAGCGTAGTGGAAGCGTTTTTGCTTAGCATTCTGAAAGGTCCGAGTTCGAACCCTATCGCAGGCGAAAGAAATTGTGGAAAAATATTGGATAAAAGGTAAAGTAAATTTTGAATTTGGAAAAAGGATAAATTGATGTGCTCGGGAAGGAGAAGACATACATAGTTGCCAGCGATAGAGTTGAAGTATCTCGACTACCTTCAAAAATGTGTGTCTGTCCGTCATGCTGTTTCAAGAATTCCTATGAGAGGTTCTTCTGCTGGAATCTCTTTTTTTTTTTATAAAAAGATTGGTTGCAAGCTTTTTATTCTTCTTAAATTTTTATTCTTATTTATAATCATTATTTTCGCCGATTTTGAGGCAATATCTATCATTTCTTTTCGCTCTACACATAAATCGTTACCTTCATGTAGAAAGGCCCTAACTAACATATTTAGAATATTACAGGAGAGAGAAAAAATTTAATTAAAACCAAATAAAAACAAGTAAAGAAGTTTACATCGGCAAAGCCGATTGCACACATACCTTTTCCTCAGCCTAAAATATGTTAAAACATTACCTTAGCGAAAATTCCTGCCGTTTTCGTTGTTACAGCTTGGATATCTATTTAAACCTTATCTGTACTTCGATTTAGCTTCTAAAACTCGTGATTATTATTAAGCAAAAAAATTTCGCGAATAGTGGTCATGGTCAAATTTTAACCGTTAGAAGACAATATGTCTAGCTGCGAAATACTCAATTCAAAATAGTGTAAATCAAATTTTTGCAAATTTCGCGAATGGTGGTCTTGATCAAGTTTTAACCGTTAGAGGACATTTTGTCTAGCTGCGAAATACTCAATTCAAAATAGTGAAAATCAAATGTTTGCGAATTTGGCGAATGGTGGTCATGATAAATTTTTAACCTTTAGAGGACATTTTGTTTAGCTGCGAAATACTCAATTCAAAATAGTGAAAATCAAATTTTTGCGAATTTGGCGAATGGTGGTCATGATAAATTTTTAACCTTCAGAGGCCATTTTGTTTAGCTGCGAAATACTCAATTCAAAATAGTGAAAATCAAATTTTTGCGAATTTCGCGAATGGTGGTCTTGATCAAGTTTTAACCTTTAGAGGACATTTTGTTTAGCTGCGAAATACTCAATTCAAAATAGTGAAAATCAAATTTTTGCGAATTTCGCGAATGGTAGTCATGGTCAAATTTTAACCATAAGTGACGACTTTATTTGGCGGCAAAATACACAACCAGCAGAAGCAAAAAAAAAAAAAATCATTTTTGTATACAGATATGAGAATAAGAGAAAGAGTGTTTTTTTCTAATGTGTAGGATGATGACCATAAATATAGCGATGTCGCAATTTTTTTTCAGCAAAAGCTTAAGTCTACTTGGTAGCTATACACACACCAAATTTCAATAAGCTGGGATGTATAGTAAAAAAGTTATTCAGGAAAAACCTTGAAAATCGTGATTTTTGAAACTTCTGAACCACTTCCCACGACCCAAGGAGGGACTACGAAAACAATTTTTATGCAGTTTGTCGGACATTTACCTGGTTCATGTCCATGCCGAATTTCAATATGATATCTTTCATGGCTTAGGA